>JASDDO010000018.1:164508216-166908216 GCA_030015575.1 Agapanthus africanus | reverse complement strand
AAATCAATACTAGATTTAACGATCCGGTCATATCACATATAACCGACTAATATAAAGTGTATCTATATATCGAATCAACACTTGATTCGGTAATCCGGCTATATCACATATAACCGACCGATGATACAAATCGCGAGAATAGAATTCAGTATCACAAACTGGTATTATTCTCGGTCCCGCACATATCTCATATACGCTCCTATTTCGTTTCGCTTGAGCCAGGAAACCTCTGTGTAGGACTCTAAAGACTCGTCAATACGCCGGCAGTAGGTGATGATCATATCAAACACCCACAAGCCGCAAGCGGTCTGCTAAACGTAACGGCCACCCGGGTATTGAGCGATCAGAAGATCAACGAGCAAGCCCGCTCACACTCCTGTGAATCCAACCAGTAACACTTACCATACAGTCCGGTCTGTTCGTTTGATATGTCGCATATCTCGTCTAGTGGTGGTAAACATCAGACCCCAATAACTCGATAAGTCGTGTCGATATGAGGCTCATAACGGGTCAAGAAACTACTGGTAACACTTACCAGTAAATCCATAAAGCAGCCTTGGCCAAGGACTTCCTGTTATAACCAATCGAGCACAGCGCAACATCAACTCCCTATACCGGGAGAGACGAAACCCCTCCTATCGCTCATTGCCTCCATGTGATTCGGGACTGTACCCAAAAGCCACCTTTTTGCACGCCCTCTTGGACGTGGTATGATGGAAATCAAAGCACAGTAGGAATCACACAAGACTCTATGACGATCTCGGGTCTACAGACTAACCTGCACCAGTGTCACCATAGAACTGCCATATGGCGTAAGGTGTAATACCATCCGAGAGTTCTCGGCGAGTCCGTCCAGTGTACCCAGTCTCTACTGAGCACCCATATATCATCTCTGATGTCAAACACCAATGGATATGGGATCATCCATCGCCCATCTATATGGGTCGAGAAGCTACACGCTAGTCTACTCAGGTATATCGATGCCCCGTCTCGATACACCCACGACTAGGGACTTTGAAGGATGTACTTATGGACTACTACGTCCCCACTAGTATGATCCGCATCATAGTCCAGGTAGTCAAGTACACATCCTAAGGGCTTTACCAACATGTAACAGAGAGACAATCAGTGTACACGTTAAGGTAAAGAGTAACCAGATAGCATATTATCATATCGAGCAAGAAAGTCATCCCTATATATGTCCAAGCATCCACTACAATATACATCCTATGTATAGTAATGGCCTCTAGGGCATACATATAATTAACACTCTTGTTAGCTAGTAGTAGGTTAATGGTTCGATCCGGGTTTTAAGCATACGATAGCACCATTTTATAATTAGAAAAAGTTATCGTTTCCGCATTTTGTCCTCGTACAGACGACCGGAGCGCTACCGTAGTCTTACATGATGTATATTGTAGCGGATGCTTGGACATAAATAGGGAAGACATTCTTGCTTGACATGATAGTATGCTATCTGGTTGCACTTTATCTTAACATGTACACTTAGTTTCTATCTCTCACATGTTGATAAAGCCCTTTGGATGTGTACTTGACTATCAGGACTATGATGGAGATCATTCTAGTGGGGCTAAGGGTAGTCCACAAGTACATCCTATAATTGTTCCTAGTCGTGGGAGTATCGAGAGAGTTGACTAGCGTATACGCTTCTCGTCCCATGTGATGGGCGATGGATGATCCCATATCCATTGTTATTTGACATCAGAGAAGGCATACGGGTGCACAGTGGAGACTGGGTGTACCGGACGGACTCACCGAGAACTCCTAGATGGTATTATACCTATCGTCGGATAGCAGTTCTCTGGTGACACTGGTACATGTTAGCCTGTAGACCCGAGATCGTCATAGTGTCTTGTGTGATTCTCACTGTGCTTTGATTTCCACCATACCACGGTCAAGAGATCATGCAAAAAGGTGGTTTTAGGGTATATTCTCGAGTCACATGGAGGCAATGAGCGATAGGAGGGGTTTCGTCTCCCCGGTATTGGGAGTTGATATTGCGCTATGCTCGATTAGCTATAACAGGATATCCCAGGCCAGGGTTGCTGAGATTTACTGGTAAGTGTTATCAGTAGTTTCTCAAAACTTTATGGACCTTGTATCGGCATGACTTATCAGGCTATTGGGGTCTGACATTATACCACCCCCACGCTGTGATATGCAACATATCAGACAAAGAGACCGGACTGTACGGTAGTGTTTCTGGTTGGATTCGCAGGAGTGTGAGCAGGCTTGTATGTTTATGTTCTAATCGCTCAATACCCGGGTAGCTGTTACGTTTAGCAGACCGCTTGCAGCTTGTGGGTGACTGATATGATCACCACCAACTGCCGGCGTATTGACGAGCTTTTAAATTCTTACACAGAGGTTTCCTGGCTCAAGCAAAATGGAGTAGGAGCACATATGTGATATGTGTGGGACCAAGATTAATACGATATGTGATACTGTATTCTATTCTCGCGATATGTGACATCGGTCGGTTATATGTGATATAGCCGGGTTATCGAATCAAGTGTTGATTCGATAAGTTGTTGCATTTGATATTAGTCGGTTATATGTGATATAGCAGGATCATTAAATCAAGTGTTTATTTAATGATTTAATGTATAATTATATATTTGATATATGAATTTACATCGACTAATATTAGCTCACTTGACCATTTCTTTTTCTCACTTTGCATACATTATATATATATGTGATATATATTATGTATCATGCAAGGTTATATATGCAACTTGGGTGTGTAAGAATTACACCGTGACCATGATAGTCTAGGGTTTTAATTATCTTTGGTAATTCAAAATTGAGTGGGATTTTGGCTTGGCAAGAAGCTTGGAGATGCTTTTTCTTACCATTGACTTAGTCCACCCAAATTTTTTTTATTTTGAGATATTTATAAACCTAACCACAATCATAAGCCATGGTTAATTCTATACAAAGTTTAAGATGTGATATTAACTCACCATGGTTGCAATTCTAACCTCATCTCATTAATTTTTTCATTCTCTTGCTCATCTTCTTCCTCATCTCTCTAAGCTCTAGGGTTTTGGGAGCTGAAGAATCGAAGTGAGAAAATAAAATCCAAAGTGAGCAAAATTCCTACTTCATCATCCTCTACTACTAGCCATTTAGTTTAGGGTGTTTTCTTCCTAAATCTACCATTAGAGAAAAGGTAGCATGTGCTTGAGTTTTCTCAACGTAGATCATCTTCGTCCTCAAAGTCTTCAAGCATGCTTGCTCACTACGCTTTGTGAAGTCCATCTTGAGTCTGGAAGATCGATGCTTGGAGCGAAGGGACGACAACACGGAGCATTAGAAGTGAAGGACCGGTCTACAAAGGTTGTATTCCTTATTCACTTTGTATATAAAGTTGTTTACATATGTTTTCGTCGGATTTTCTAGCATTGATTCTAGGGTTAGGGTTAGCTAGAACGGCAAATTTTTAAAATTCGCATGGTCGATGCCTCCCGAAACCTTGCTTCCGTATTAGACAACCTAACAAAAGATACTACGGTTTTCTCATTGATGGTGGGAGTGAGGATTGCATCATGGAAAATGATGACCCAACTAGCTTCGACCAGGCCATAACGAGTGGGGACTCTGTGAAATGGCTAGATACAATGCGATCTGAGATGGAATCCATGTACACCAACAAAGTATGGATTTTGGAAGATGCTCCTGAAAGGGTAAAACGCATTGGGAGCAAGTGGATCTTCAAGAAAAAATTTGGTGTAGATGGAAAAGTTGAGACTTTCAAAGCTAGACTTGTTGCAAAAGGTTTTCGTCAGGGAACAGTTATGGATTATGATGAAAACTTTTCTCCTGTGGGTATGCTTAAGTCCATCCGGATCCTACTTCCCATCGCTTACAATGACTACGAAATCTGACAAATGGATGTTAAGACCGCCTTTCAAAATGGTAATTTAGAATAAAGCGTGTACATGACTCTGCCAGAGGGCTTCGTGGATAGTTGGAGCAGCGGGAAGGTGTGCAAGCTGCTTAAATCCATCTACGGGTTAAAGCAGGAATCGCGAAGTTAGAAAATCTATTTTGATGTGGTAGTCAAAGAGTTTGACTTCATCAAAAACGTAGATGTACCTTGTATATACAAGAAGGTGGCAGAGAGTATGGTTGTCTTCCTCGTATTATACGTGGATGACATACTCTTGATAGGAATTGATGTTCCTATGCTGCACTCGGTCAAGCTCTTCTTATCACAATGATTCTCAATGAAAGATCTAGGTGATTGACACGACCCAGTTTAGGAACGTGACCGACACATAAACCACGTGACGTCAACAGGCATAACGCAATTTAAGTAAACCGAAAACCCAGAAATCTAAACCATAAAAAGTAGTAAGTGATAAAACATTGTTAAAACATTTGGAAATCTCAAGTAAAAATCTTTAAGCTTAAGTTTATTTTCTTAAAAATTTTGGCAGCCCCTCCTTTGTAAAACTAGCCCCAAAACGGGTACAAACACAGGATATAAATAAAGCATTCCCAAATGAGAGCAAATCACTGCCAAAGGCAGAAAGCAATCATCACAAGCATATATACAATGCCATAGCAAAGAAATAGACAATAAAATTAAAACATCATAAAAGAGATAAAGCTACATAAGAAAGGCCGGCTCAGACGAGTACGACACCTAGAGTCACAAAATATACCATATCGATCCTCACAAACTCGTCTCTAAGTCGATACATGAAAGTGGTAGATAGAGAGTAATAGATACAATAAGATATACAATAGATATGTACGGATAACCGCAAACCCAGCTACACCAAAATGGCCTCACAGCCAACCGTAGCGGTATCCGCAGAAATAGATACAATAAGGAGCCCTGCCGCGACTACTCTGAGGGTCATGCTTGCAAAACACTGTGGCACAATAGGGGTGAGTTGCCAACTCGTGAATAGTAAGTAACATCATACAGATAATCGCAAGTATGCACGAACAGCTATAATCTATCACATGGAATCTGATAGCATAAGTATATAGCAATATGGATATGCTACAATCATGATCAGGGTATACCATCAGGGTACTAAACTACATGAACAATGCATATCAAATAACTACTGAGTGTGGGATAAAACATATCATCATCAATGAATCAGCATCGTGGAAAAACCAGTGTCCATCAACGACACCCCAAATCCTAATACCTCAGGCGCCGTCACTTTGATGACCCTCATATCCGTAAATCTCATGGAACCTGAGTGCCCAACATCGACACTCGAAACATCATGAAAACCCATGTCCAGCATCGACACGTAAATCCGTATAACTCGGGCTCCGTCAGTCTAGATCGGCCCATGAGTTCCGTCAGTCCGGATCGGCCTATATCCATCTCACGACTTCCGTCGGTATCCTCCGGATAACCGCTGGGTCCAAACTATCACCGGTAGGTAGTAGTCTCTCTGCCAGGCTCATCGTCTACTGCACAGCATACCTTTCTTACCCAGGGGTACCATACCGGGTTCACCATGAACCTACCAACGGATCATCCATCTCCTCAAATCTGGTTTTTAGAACCAATCTCAGAACCGAGAAAACTCATGGTGGACGCATCAAAATATCATATCAAGAGGAACCGGGTTTTCAAAACAATGCATACTTTCTTGAAATATAACCACGGTTCTCAAATCCATAAATCACATGAAATCAGTATCTCAATGCGTAAATCCATGAAATATGATGTATGCAACATAAAACAGTAATATGAGTATAGAAAGGGAAAATTGCTATTTTAAATGAATCAAGTTTTTAAAGATATCATACGGTTCCCAAATTCCCTAAAGTCAAATGCAACATCATTTAAAGGTTTATATGTAGCTATAGCAAGGTATGTGTGTATGCATGTAGGTATATATGCATGTTGCATTTCATATGCGCAATAGAACAAGAATCAACGTCTAACTAATGAGAATAATGAAAGTGGAACAATATATATTCCCTTAGTAAGGTGGTACAAGAATAACAGCCTCAATGTCAATAACGAATGCAGTACCACATATATGTATATGTTGTGCTTGTCAGGGTAATTACCAACGGTGTGTGTGTTGCATACAATTCAGTGCTCGTGTTACATGAACCGTCAGTAATGGTGCAGTGTCCAATAGGTACTAAGTCAATGTACAACAAATAATTGTATGCAAATGATGCTCATGCACAATCAACGATTATGCATATAATATGTGGCTATAACATCATATCTAGCCCTCGATGATTAACGTCATACGGGCTATTCCCCCGTAGATGTTAAATCTACTCACCGATGATCCCGAGCTAGGTAAATCCAACCACCTGCTTTCCCTTCCTTGTAGTATTCGAAGTCCCCGCAATCGATCCTAATATAACACAAAATAAAATAAGTGCAACTTAGAAACCGTCCAATAATACATACAAACTACGTTTAGATCAATGCATCGACTCCTACAACTTTCAAGTGTTAGCTTAGTGGCTAATGTGTGTAGCGACATTCTAAATGAAACATAAGTGCAGCAAGCTAGACAAAGTACGTGAACCGTGTCAGATACCGTAACGCGCATTGCCGAAACACTAGAAACTAGGAAAGGGGTCCCAGATTTTGCCTACAGTCAAAATAGGAAAATCAACCAGTACCAAACACCCAGGATAACCTACAGATAGCTACCCTCAAAACAACAACTCCTAGGCCCCTAAAAATCCGGCGGCGCCAGACTTTCATCAAATCTCACCGGGTCAACTAGGTTGGGTTGGGTCCGGGTTTCAGGTGAACACTCAGGGCTTCTAACACAATACTACTACATTGCTAGATTTTACATTAACCTAACGTAGTGATAGAAGATGACAGAGACTCCAATTTATTACTTAAAATACGATATTGCACAATAACTATAACTTTAGTGCTCTAAACAGCAACTAATAGGCAACACAACATCTTAAAAGCTTAGTTAAGAGTTAGAGATCACTAAGTTACCAAACTTGCTCAAAAACCATAGCTTTCCATGCTCCAAGTCATCACTATAGGCTTAACATGACTTTGTGAGGGTTTTAATGAAGTTTAGTGAAGATTTGGCTTGGTTTAGTGATGAAACTAGGTAGGTTTCAGTTTGGGGAAGGGAATGAGAAGGAGAATGATTGAGAATGAGAGCGTGAGGTGAGGAAGAGGGAGTGCATGAGTGAGGGATGAGGGAAATGAGGGTGTGAGGTTAGGAGTGAGCCATTCCCTTTCTCTCTCCTCATTAATACTCCCATGCTTGCCCCGTGCCTCTTCAACCTTCATTGTCAACTCTCTCTCTCTCTCAAGTCATAGAATAAACTCTTACTAAATATTAAGAGAAAAGGGTTAACATGGCTTGAAACTGGTTTAGGGTGCCATGGCTACTTAAGCATGGTTAATACCTCCATAACCCCCAAGTTAACATACACAAGTGTGTGCAAGCTAAAACAAATAATAATAAAATATTAATTAATTTTTATAAAATATGCGAAAATATTTTGGTTAACTTTTGACTAAAAACATCATTATCGCTTAATTAATGCTAATTGCATTCTTAGGTGTTACAGTGATTCCTCCTATATCTTAGGGATTAAGATCTATAGAGATAAATCTAAACGGATATTGAGATTGTCCCAATCTAGGTATATAGACACCATACTAAAGAGGTTTATTATAGAAGATTCCAAATGTGGGAATTTACCTACGATCTCAGGACTCACTCTCTCCAAAGAGATGTCTTCCAAGACAGATTTGGAGAGAGCTCGCATGCAAAGGATACCCTATAATTCGGAAGTAGGCTCTATCATGTACGTGATGTTATGTACCAGACCCGATATAGCATACTCACTAAGTGTAGTGAGTGGGTATCAAGCAGATCTAGTAGAGAATCAATGGACAACTGTGAAGAACATTCTCAAGTACTTGAGAAGGACTAAACATATGTTCTTGGTGAATGGTAACGGTGAACTCCATGTGGAGTTCTCTACCGATTCGAGCTTCCAGAGTGATAAGGACGACTCTAATTCGGTCATGGGATTTGTTTTTACCCTCAATGGAGGGGCGGTTTGTTAGAAAAGTTCCAAGCAAGAAACCGTGGCAGACTCGACGATGGAGGCTGAATACATCGCTGCCAACGATGCTGCTAAAGAGGTTGTCTGGATGAAGAAGTTCATAGACGAACTTGGAGTGGTTCCATCCATCGAGCATCCAATACCTTTGTATTGTGATAACCATGGAGCAGTGGCTTTGGCCAAGGAACCCAGGTCCCATCAGCGATCCAGGCATATTCTGAGGCGGTATCACCTGATCCAGGAGATAGTAGATGGCAGGGAGATCGAGGTCTGGAGAGTTGAGACAAAGAATAACAAGGTGGATCCACTCATGAAGGCCATACCCCAGATACAATTTGAGAGACTCTTCGGGATGTAGTGTATGAGATACGACAACAACTAGCCTTAGTGCAAGTGGGAGATTATTAGTTATATGTATTCCCTAGAGACCATTATTGTACATATGATGTATATTATAGTCGATGCTTGGACATATATAGAGAGGAATTTCTTGCTCGACATGATAGTATGCTATTTGGTTGCTCTTTGCCTTAACATGTAGACTTGTATTGTGATACTGTCTTGCTCTCACATGTTGATAAAGCCCATAGGATGTGCACTTAACTACCAGGACTATGATAAAGATCATACTAGTGGGGACAGGGTATTCTACAAGTACATCCTTTAATTGTTCCTAGTCGAGGGTGTATCGAGACAGGGCATCGATATTCGAGAGTACACTAGCGTATACGCTTCTTGAACCATATGATGGGCGATGGATTAACCCACATCCAGTGGTGTTTGACATCAAAGATGTTATACGGGTGCTCAGTGGAGACTGGGTACACTGAACGGACTCGCTAAGAACTCCTAGTTAGTATTATACCTATCGTAAGATAGCAATTCACTGGTGACACTGGTACAGGGTAGTCTGTAGACCCGAGATCATCATAGAGTCATATGTGATTACTACTATGCTTTGATTCCCATCTTACCATATTCAAGAGAACGTGCAAAATGGTGGCTTTTGGGTACAGTCCCGAATCACATGGATGCAATGAGCGATAGGAGGGGATTCGTCTCTCCCGGTATTGGGGGTTGATGTTGCGCTGTGCTCGATTTGCTATAACAGGAAGTCTCTGACCAGGGCAGATATGGAGATTTACTGGTAAGTGTTATCAGTAGTTTCTCGAACCATTATGAGCCTCATATCGGCACGACTTATCGGTTACTGGGGTCTGACGTTTACCGCCCCTAGACTAGATATGCGACATGTCAGACGAAGAGACCGGAATTTATGGTAGTGTTACTAACGGGCTTTACAGGAGTACGAGCAAGCTTGCTTGTTGATCTTCTGATCGCTTAATACCCGGGTGGCCGTTACGTCCAGCTAGTACCGCTGACGGCTTATGGGTGACTGATATGATCATCACTTACTGCCGGCGTAATGACGAGTCTTTAGAGTCCTACATAGAGGTTTCATGACTCAGGAAAAACGAAGTAGGAGCATATATGTGATATGTGCAGGACCGAGACTAAATGCGTGTATGTGATACCGTATTCTATTCTTGCAATTTATGATATCGATCGGTTATAAGAGATATAGCCGGGTTATCGAATCAAGTGTTGATTCGATAAATTGATACAAATAATATTAGTCGGTCATATGAGATATAGCCGGATTATTAAATCAAGTGTTGATTTAATAATTTAATGTATAATTACATATTTGATATATTTACATTTACTAATATTAGTTCATTTAAGAATTTCTTCATCTCACTTAAGCATTTGATATATATGTGATATATATTAATTGTGTTTCTTTTTGTGTCATGCTTGATGCCACATGCTACATGGGTGTATGGGACTCACACCATGCTCATGATAATGTAGGGTTTATTTATTTAAAGTAAATTAAATATTAGTTGGAAATTAGTCACATGGTTGAGCTTAGTCGAAACTTGTAGAACTATTGACTTAGTCCACTGTTTTTGTTTTACACTAGATATTTGTTAACCCAACCATTAATTTAAGCCATGGTTAAGTCTCTACATGAGTTATATGAGATATTTTCTCATCCATGGTTGCCATAACATTATTGGCTTCATCTTCTTCATCAACAAGAGAGAGCTCTCTAAGTTTTGGAGAGGTGAGGAAAATTAATGAGAAAAAGATTTCTAATGTGAGCAAAAATCATACTTCATCATCCTCTACTAGATCAGCCATTTAGTTTAGGGTGTTAGCTTCATAATTAGTGAAGAGATAGCTTGAGTTAGTGTCTCCTCGACGTATATCATTTTCGGCCTCGAAGACTTCAAGCAAGCTTGTTTCTATCATCTTGTGGAGCCTTTCTAGAGTCCGGGAGTTCACTACTTGGAGCAAAGGGACTAATACACGGAGCTATTGATGTGAAGGACCGGTCTACAAAGGATGTATTCCATGTTCACTTAGATGTAAAGTAGTTTAAATGTTGGATTGTTTAATTCTCTAGTTAAGATTCTAGGATTAGGGTTGTTTTGCATGGTAAATTTTTGAAAATGGTATGGACGATGCCTCCCGAAACCTTGCTGTCGTGCTAGGCATTCCTACATGAAAGGGCTAGGCCTACTCCCCAAGACCACCACAAGGAGGTCTTGGCAGTGGGGACCCGAAACTGCCCCACCTTAGGCAGTTTCGGGTTTACCTCACCCCCTGGCCACCTTGTGGTGGCCTCGGGGGTGGGGTACCCCTTTTAGGCCCCCCATTCGATAGTTAATTTTGGGATCTTCACCCCAGCAAAGATTCAGCGGGGTTTCGAGTTCGTTTCGACTCCCGGATTGGCTTAAAACGATCGGTTTTGGAACTTTAGCTCCCTGTATTTTTCAATTCTTGGAAAAATTGGTTAAGTTTGTGAATTGTGTGCGGAATTCTAATGTCGCGGTTACTTTACAAGCTTTGTGATATGTGTGATACAATTATTAGAATCCGGATTAATTAGTTTTTTGAAAACTAGTTAGTATATTTTAAACCTAGCCGTTTAGTCTCAATTAATCGGTTGCCATGAAGTTTTGATTCGGATCAAAACTCCGTCGCAATTGCGTATTTGTCATGTCTCGAAATTGGCATGTGACGGCCCTTAAACTACGCAACGTCTACAAGCGTAACGCAATTTAAGTAAGACGAAAACCCAGCAATCTAAACCATCAAAAAGTAGTAAGTGATAATAACATTTTTAAAACTTTTGAAATCTCAAACCAAATTCTTTAAAGTCCAACTTTATTTCCTTTAAAATTTTGGCAGTACCTCCTTTGTAAAAACCAGCCACAAAAGGGTACAACAAAGATAATAAGTAAAGCATCCTTAAATGGGAGAAATACACGCCCAAAGACGGAAAACAACCACCACAACAATTATACGACGCCGTAGCGAAGAAATAAAAGACGATATAGATCGTTCACTCCGTTCATTTGCTTCGGATTAAAACTGCATAAAAGACCTCCAAGTCATAAAATAATATACAATATCGTCCCCACATCAAGTCTCTAAGTCATACATGAAAGTGGTAGATGGAGAGTACAAGATACAACAAAATACAATATACATAAACGGATAACTGCAAAACCCACCTATAGCAAAACTGCACACCGTCAGCCGAAGCGGTATCTGCAGCAAAAGATGATACGATAGATGAAAAGCCCTGCCTCGACTACTCTGAGGAACAACCTGCAAAACACTGTGGCACAACGTGGGTGAGTTGCCAACTCGTGAGTAGTAATTAACATATGTAGGTATTCGCAAGTATGCACGTACAGCGCGAATCTAACATATGCAAGCGGATAGCAATAAATGGTAATATGTATGCAACAACCATGAAAGGTACTCTATCAGGTACTACTAATACATGAATCAATAAATGGCAATATGTATATGCAACAGTCATGAAAGGTACTCTATCAGGTACTACTAATACATGAAGCAATGCATATAAAATAAATGCGGAGTATGGGATGAAACATGTCATCCTCACGGAATCCTGATCTCGTGGCTGGACCAAAGTCCATCAAGAAAATCAAAATCATAAATTTCCTCAAATCAGCACCCAAATTGGCTCTCATATCCTGAAAGTCTCATATATCCTGAGTTTCCAATATCAAGTAAATCTCATATATCCTGTATCCAATATCAAGTAAATCTCATATATCAAGTATCCAATATCAAGTAAATCTGATATATCAGGTATCCAATATCAAGTAAATCTCATATATCCTATATCCAATATCGAGCAAATAGGCCTCGAGCACATAGGCCCCACACATCGAGCACATAGGTCCCGAGCACATAGGCCCCCCTCATCGAGCACATAGGCCCCGAGCACATAGGCCCCTCTCATCGAGCACATAGGCTTACATATATTATGAATAATTATATTTGCATAGATCATTATGACGATATATTAAGTAGGTTTATATATATATATATATATGTATAACAGCGTCCCATACCACTGATATATACATATGTTAAATATACATATATATATATCAGCGTCCTATACCACTGATATATATACGCAGGATTAAAACATCCAGAAACATCATATGAAAACCTTTATCACAATGCGAAATCCATGAATTATAATATATGCAACATGAAACAGTAATATGAGCATATAAAGGAAAAATCGGTATTTAACTGCAAAAAGTTATAAAATATATCATGCGGTTCCTAAATTCTCTAAATCCATACATCATCAAATAAAGGTGAACATATAGCTATAGCCAGGTATGCGTAACTATGTCGGTATAGCAAGATATGTGTATCTACCTATCAATAATGATGTGATACCCTCCAGGTATGTGTGTAACTATATCAAGGTACGGTTGTACATGTAAGTATGTATGCAAGATGTACATGTAGCTAAGTCTCATATGTGTATATACCTATCACTAATGGTACAATACCATATTGGTATATGGGTAACTAACATGTAAGCATGTCAAGGCATATGTGTAAGCATGTAGATATACGGGTATGCTATATTTCATATGCACGAAGGAAAATAAGGATCATGTCTCAATATCCCTAAACAAACAATATCATATATGTATGCGTGTTGTGCGTGTCATGGTAATTATTGATGGTGTGCGTGGCATACAATCGATGCTCGTGCAACATGAGCCGTCAATAATAGTGCAGTGTTCAAAGGGTACATGTCCAAGCACAACAAGTAATAATATGCAATGAAGTTTTATGCGCAAACTCTATATATATGCAATAAAAACATGTGACTAATATCATATCATATCTTGCCTAAACGCATAACGCCATGCGTGCGATTCCCCTGTAGATGTTAAATCTACTCACCAATGTTCCTGGATATGTAAAGCCAACCACCTGCTTAACATTCTTTGCTGCGTCCAAAGTCCTCGCCTGCGATCATAAAACATAAAACAACATAACAAGTATGCATATTAGCATACGACAAATAACACGTACAAACTACGTTTGACCGATGCGACAACTCCAAATAAACTCTCATGTGTTCTCTTAGTAGCTAACGTGCATAGCGACACTACGAAACCAACTCAAGAGCAACAAATACACAACGACACGAACCATATCGGATAACGTAACGTGTGAAAACGAAACACAAGAAATAAGCAAAGTGGTCCAGATTTTGCTACAGAAACAATTTGTAAAAGTTGCACATACCATAAGACCACATACTACACCAGAGACCCCTACCCCAAAACACACCACCAACCACCCCACTCCGGCCGTAAATTGCGGCCAGAACAATTAAATTTGCGGCATGTTCATGAGGGAATGGGCTCGTATGCGGAGGGTATCTTCTAGGTCATCACACAAGGTCACTGTGATGGGAACTTTTCCAACAAATACCTGGTTTTATAGCAGATCATCCGAGACCCAAAACTACACTATAAAAAATACAATATTTGCACGAAACGATACATTAAGCGTTGTAAACTGAAACTAACAAGCTATGCAACACTAAAAAGACTTATTTAACAGAAAGAGATCATTACCTACTCCCACAAGCTCAAAGATCCTAGCTTTCCAAGCTCCAAGCCATTCAAGAGGCAAAACAAGGCATGTGAAGTGATTTGGGTGTGTTTTTGTGAAGTTTAGTGAAGTTTTGTGAATGATTAGTGAAGGTTTAGTGGTTAAGTGATAAGTGTTCAGTTGAGAAAATGAGGGGATGAGAAATAATGAGAAGGAGATGAAGTGTGAGAGAATGAGAGCAAGAAAAGATAAAGAGAGAGAGGTGAGTGTAATGGTGAATGCACCACTCAATAAATGCAAGCATATGCTCACCATGCCACTTCCTCTTCAAACAAAACCCAAATGAAAATATATCGCCTCACACAAACAAATATCCAGGGTTTAGGTCAAGGTTTAAACAAAGGATTGGATTAGGTTAAGTTGTCATGGTCACTAAAACTAGATTAACACAAACACACCCTTACATAAACACGCAAAAGTGTGTGCAAGCCATAGCAAATTATAATAAAATATTAATTAAATGTTATAAAATTTGAGGAACCTAAATTGGTAAACATTTTACCAAAAAACCCGAACTACCGCTTAAATAACACCAACCGAAATTTAAGGCGTTACAATCTCCCCCCTTAAGGAAATTCGTCCCCGAATTAAAATTCTTACTATGCATACCTTCAAAGAGATGAGTGCAAAACTCTCAAATCTCCCTCGCAGTCTTCCAAGTGATCTGCTCACTATACGGCTACGCCTAAGAAAACCGTCCACAGATGGTAAGACCCCTGACCGAAGTTTCTCCACCTGCCGAACCACTAATACAATTGGCTGCCGGTGAACGAAAAGATCGCGTCCAAGCTAAATGGTCTGGTGCAAAATAATGTGAGAAAGGTCATGAATGTATTTGCGAAGTATCGACACAAGGAATACAGGGCGAATACTCAATAATCTGGTGGAAGTGCCGAATTATAGGCAACCATACTAACTCGCTTTAAGGATCTCAAAAAGACCTACAATCCTAGGATAAGCTTCCAAAAACTCAACACGTCATTCATCTCTCACTGCGAACTCAAGTCTACGACTACCATGGTCGGCATAAGACTTCTGTCAGCACTTGGCTGCTCTTATCCTGACCTAAATCAACTGGATCATGTCCGAAGCCTCTCGACTAGCCGGGGTCAAAAAATCCTACTCACGCGGAGTCAGAAAAAAAACAGACTGGCGATCGACACTACCTACCAAACAAGGCCTAAAAGTTGCCAATTGGAATGTCTCCTGATAACAGCTATCGAAGGAGAACCCTAACAATGGAAAGTGATGATCCCAACTGCCAACAACAATTAGTACGCACGCACAAGCATATCCTCCAGAGTCTGTATAGCCCGCTCTCACAAACCATCGCCCTGCGGATGGAAAAGCGGAGCTATAGCTCAACTGTTACCCAAGGCTTCCTGAAGCTTCTGCCAAAGACGGCAAGCGAACAGGGTGCCTTTATTGGATACAACACATGAAGGAACTCCATGCAACACACAGACTTAACAAAGAACAACTTAGCAAACTGAGCATAACCGGACAGCAAACACACAAATGGAGTCACACCCTGTCTAGACCTGAGTAGACACCACAACGAAATTCATGGAGATCTGCTCCCATTCCCACTCCGGAACGGTTAATGGTTGCAACTCTCCAGCTGGTCTCAAATGCTCAACCTTAGCTCACAACAAGAAAGACACCTTGAAATGTTCGAAACTTCACTCTTCATCCCTGCCCACCCATAACTATCTCACAAGTCACGTCACATTTTGGTGGAACTTGAATGGACACAGAAAGCTGACTGATATGCCTGCTCTAGGATTTCGCATTTCTACCCATCAGTATCAGGTACACACAAACGCGTCCCTAAACGTAGCACACCCTGGTCATAAATCATGGACTCCAAATCTTTACCCAGCCGAGTATGCTCAAGAATCTCTGACAAACGAGCATCGGTGGGTTGTGCCTCGCGAAAACGATTAAGGAAAAATGGACGGGCGTGCACAGGAGCAATCTGTCCCCTTAGTAGAGGCGAACATAAGCGGTACTCAACGATCGCACAAGAACTGTAAATCTACAGAAGACTGTCTCCGAACTGCGCACAACTGGGACAAGCTAACCGTGGGCTTTCGACTCCAGCATTATCTACCACAATCGCCTAACCACGGGTAACGAGGATCTCGCAAACACAATCCTTCATAAGCTCATCTAACGGCGCTGTCTCAACAATCAAAACCCGCTACAGGAAGATGTACATTAAGCTCTGGTGGTCCGTGAAAATCTGACATGACTCTCCACCCAAGTTGTGTCGCCAAATCTTCAACGCACGACCACCGCGGCTATCTCCAGATCATGAGTGGGATATCCAGCTCATACATCCCACAACTGTCGGGAAGCAAAAGCGATAACTCTATAGTGTCACATCAGTACACAATCGAGCCCCACTCGCGAAACATCACAGTAAACAACAAAGTCGGTCGTTCCAAAAGCAAAGAAAGAACTGGTGCAGTCATTAACCGAGTCTTCAACTGCTGAAAACTCAGCACGCATGCCTCGGTCCAAAGAAAAGGAACCTCCTTTCCGGTCAGTCCAGTCAACGGTGCAGCGATACACAAGCAATCCTGCACGAAACGGCGATAAAAATCTGCTAAGCCCAAAATATGCGGACTTCCGTCCCGTACACAACTCTGGGCCAAAGTTGTAGGCCTCGATCTTCCTCGGGACCATACGAAAACCGTCTCCCGTAACTATAAGACCTAGGAGTCAACACAATCAAGCCTGAAGGAACACTCCGACAATTTAGCAAACAGCTTGTGGTCTCCCAATGTCTGCAAAATAAATTCTCAAGTGCTTCTCACGTTCCTCATGACACTTGGAATAAACCAGAATGTCATCAATGACACAACAATAAACAGGTCGAGGAACGGCCTGAAGAAATCTGGTTCATCATATCCACGAATGCTGTTAGGGCATCGGTGAGTCCAACGACACCACCAAAACTCATAAAGCCCGTAGCACGCACAAAAGCGGTCTTCGGAATGTCATCACTCCGATCCCGCAAAATTGATGACCTGATCCCAAACAAACTTAGAAAATTTCTTGCACCCTGGAGCTGATCAAAGAAATCGTCAATGCGAGATAAAGGATACCTATCCGCACCATAACTCGGTTCAATTGACGATCAATCAATACACAACGTCAAACTGTCGTCCTTCTCCTTGACGAACAGAATATGAGCTCCCCAAAGAGAAACACTCAGACGCACAAGCCCCCGTACAAACAACTCTGCAGCTGATCCTAGAGCTCCCTAAGCTCTGCTGGCTTATCTGAAACAACGTCGGAAAACTCTCGCACGATAGGAACCCGGTCCAACAAACCCACTGTGGCTCTGGTATCACGAATGAAAGCCAAGAATCCTCGACATCCTCTCTTCAAAAGCCGACTAGCGAAATGGCCGAATTCAAGCTGTGAGAAACGGCACCACGGTCCCCCTGCTCATCAAGAACTGACTTGCCGGGAAAACAAAACCGAACTGTTCCCTCATGGCAGTCCACAGATGTCTAGCACGTTGCTAACCAGTCCGTGCCCAGGAGAACGTCAAATCCAACATCTCTAGAAGGATCAAAATCGACGGACGAATCTCTATCTCTTATTTGATTGGCACATGACTGAAACATGTGTCACGCGATCGAAGGTCGCTGACAGAAGTTAACACAACAAACGGCTGATCTAGCTAACATGGCTCTCGGCCCAACCACGGCACAAAGTGTGTAGAACAAACAAGTTCATCAAAAGAACATACGAATTAAAAATACCTGAAAACTCTGCACTGGACACCCGCGCGTCCCAATGAGTAGAAGCAAACTCTCATGTCTGCCCCCTACCCGCAACTGGCCGAACTCATCCTCTTCCATCCTGTCCCTTCTGAGCGAAAACTCCGCGCCATGACATCTCTGAACACGAGCATGACGCGGTGCTAAGGAACAATTCCTGATGAAGGCTCCCGCATCGAAACCACTCCATGGCTGCTGACCCTCCTGGGGAGAGAGCTGAGTGACTATCCTCGTCCCAAGCCTCTGCTACTCCCGTGACGTGCACGAAACCTATCACGGCGACTGAACCTCTGTCTCTGGGCTGATATACCTATACGAGCCCTCCTCTTTCCTCGAACTCCCAAAGTTTCGGAAAGACGCTCCTCGTCCAAAAGGGCTACGTCCACTGTTGCTATGTAAGTGATGAAATGTTGTGTGCTGATCGCAAGGAATAACTGGGTAGCATGGGTGATAATCTCCTGTCGCTGCGCTCGACTGGCCTCAACCAACGACCTCATCTTCTGGTGCAAGTCCTGCATCTCTGCCTCAAGCCTAGCGATACGATCTATCGAAGGCTGTTACGACCCAAAGGTACGGAACGTGACAGGCACTTAAATTACGAAACGTCTAAAGGCGTAACGTAATCTAAGTAAGCCAAATCCCAGAAATCTAAACCAAAATAGAAGTAGAGTGCAGGAAAACTTGTTAAAAGAAAGCGATTTTAACCAAAACAAGTCACCTTAAACATTTTAATTAAACAACAATTTTTTCCGCAAATTTCGGCAGAGTCTCCTATGTAAATACTGGCCTCAAAACGGGTACAAACAAGAGAAATATATATATATCAAGAATAAGGCATCCCCAAGAGGGAGCTACCTCTTCGCCAAAGGCGGATCACAACCACATAAAATATAGATATCATCAATACCAAAATAAGCATGTAAAAGAACGGAAGTAAGTAAACAACACGTCGGCTCAAGTGAGCATCGACACCAAACCACAAATACAAGTCACACAAATCTCACAGTCTAGTCCAATATACAAGGGTAGATGGAGTGTACTAGATACAAAATAAAAATACATGGTGGAAGCGAAGACAAATCCTCCAAAACCCACCTGTGAGCAAACTGCAAGCCGAAGCAAAGAAGCGAAAAAGGAGATACACCAGTCACTCCTGCGCTGACGGGTCTGACCTGCAAGAAAATACTATGGCACAACGGGGGTGAGTTGCCAACTCGCGAGTAGTAAGTAACATCTAAAAGGCTATCGTAAGTATGCATGCAAATGCTTCACAACCTACGCATGTACTAATATAATGCAATGCAATAACAGGTATGCAACGTGAATGCTTAATAAACATAAAACCTGAGTATGTTTGGTATGAGAAAATCTTTATTTTTATCTTAGAAATCTCCTATGAAATAACTGAAATAATAGCAATGAAATCAATAGCAATCCGTGTCAAGTATCGACACAAAATATGTATATCACACTGTCTCAATATCTCATATCTCTGTATTTTAGATCTCAATATCACAATATCTCTGTATCTCAAATCTCAATATCTCAATATCTCTGTATCTCAAATCTTGATATCTCAATATCTCGGGCTGGGCAGTCTGGATTGGCCTATATCATAAAATTACACTAATACGGTCGGTATCCTTCGGATATCCGCCGGGTCATAAATAACCGGTAGGTAGTGCTCCCCTGCCGGGCTCAACGCCATCATCTGCGATCTTCTTGCCCCGGGATACCATACCGGGTCCACCATGTACCTTCAGACGGTGTATCCCACTCCTCGAATCGGATATCTGATACTGCTCAAGAACCGAGAAAATTCATGGTGGACGCTACACACATCACATCACGAGAAAACAGCAAATTTCTGTTTTTAAAATAATAATAGGATTTTTTAGAATACTTGCGGTTTTCCGGAAAAATCCAGAAATCTCATCAATACAGAAATACTCAAGAAGAATCACAATACATGATCATATAGGAAAATGATGATGTCTATGATATGCATATCATGAAATGCGATTATAACTAAAAACTATGTATGAATGATGATGAAATGCGGTATATGTACGACTAGCAATCCTTAGTGTAAATGTTGATGATATGGAAAATACAACAAGCAGTTTAAATATCATGTATGATGCAATTATTTTCGATACTAATCTAAACAGGATCTATAGTGTTCGTGACATAGCAATTACCAATGGCGTGTGTGTTCACAAAAATAGTGCACGTGCGGCAGGAACCAATGGTAATAGTGCAAGTGTCCTATAAGATGATATCACATATATATTTATATTTGTACATATAATGATGCGATGTAATAAGATGGCTAACTAGGAAATTACACATATAACGTAAATACTATAAGTAATACTAAACCGTTGGGCGCCTCGCACCATCCAGACGATCCCCCAATAGATGTATACATATACTCAGCGGAACGCTTAGGCTAAAGAGATCTGATTTTCGTCTGTCTTTCTGCACCGTGTTCGACACCTCTGCTCCCGATCCTAGGATCGCACACAAGTATTAAAAGGATAAATATACGAATAGTCGCGGACACAATTTACACAAGTCAAAAAACGCACACTAATTAAACGCGCACGCACCCGGTGCACAAACGCTCTCGCGACAACGCCAACGCTACAGCGAGGGTCACTCTACGCGAAAAACACCAAGCCTAAAACCCAAATCGCATCAATTGCGAATTCATAACATACTAAATATTATAGGGATTTAGTTATAGATCATCAAAGTCTTAACTTAGTTAAAATTAATTAACTTCCAAAAACCTAGTAAGCATAATTTCCATTTTAGTTCAAACTTGATGTTTTAACCAATTTAAATGTTTTAGCAATTCTAGTAGCTATAATGCTCATTAAATATCCTAATTAAGTCATACAAACTATAACCAAAATTTTATCTCACCTATATATATATATATCGTATAAAAACCTAGTTTGCAAAAATCCTAATTAGGACAATTTAAATGCAACAATTAACAAATTTGCTACTAGATTAGGTTTTGCATTACTTAACATGTTAAACTACTCATTAAGATCATAATCTAATGTTAAAAACCCTCACTTGGTAACAAACCCTTTTCTTGAAATCTAAATCTTGATATTAATTCTATATTTAAACATCTAATTAAATTAAACTGAAGTAGTACCCGAAAATTAAAGCATAGGGTTAGGATTATACCTCCACAAATCTTGAGATCTAGCATGAATCTTAGCCTCCAAAGATGCATCCTTGCTCTTCAAACCAAACAAGATTGGATAAAGAAAATTGGGTAAGGCTTAAATTATGAATTTAGTGAGGTTTTTATTTGGATTTTTGTGATGAATTTTGAAATGGAAAGAGATGGAAAGAGTAGGGAACGGGGCTGCAGGTTTCGGTCTGTTTTGAGGGAGAAAGAGAGAGAGAGTGGAATGTGTAGAGGTGTGTAGAAAAGTCTTGAATTAATACTTGTTTTCATTTAATTCATTAATTATTCAATTTCGTTTTTATTTTAAATTTAGAAGTGAAGAAGAGTTGAAATGGGCAGCTTGGTCTCGGCCAAGAGGTGAGAAGGAGTGTGGGTAGGTGTGTGCGAAATTCCCATTTCAAAAAGACCCCCCATCATTTCTTTTATTAACTCTTTATCATAATTAATTTATATTGTTTTATTTTCTAATCCATTCTACTTTTCTCTAGAACTTTATAGACAAAACCAAAAGAAAGAATATGTTACAACTAAATTTTCGGTTGTCATGATTCATATTTGTATAATTAACCCATTCTCATTTGTAATTTACACTAATTAATTGTATAAAGAAAAGTTTATAATAATATTTAAAAAAATTAATTAAATAAAAATATTTAAGTAAACTAAAAATTTATAAGTCACTAAATAAATTCCATTTACTAGTAATTACCTAGATAAAATAGGTCTTTTTAAATTTATGATGAAAAATAATTATAGTTAAGTCTTGCGGAAAATATGGTTTATTTTAACGATTATCGGAAAATTCACCTAAAGGATTTTATTTATTTGTTTATTTTTTTTAAAAACGTCACAATCTTCCCCCCTTAAAGAAATTCGGTCCTCGAATTTAAAATATAACCACACATATCTCGAAAAGATGGGAATGTTTCTTCCGCATCTCGACCTCGGCTTTCTACGTGAACTCTTAGCCGCTCGGACCACGCCAAAGAACAATTACGGACGATATGTCCCCGGACCCTGGTTCTTCATCTGCGACCTGGAATGACTATCGGCTGCTCTTGCGAAAGAAGCATTGCACTCCAGCTGGATCATCTGAGGCCATATCGCGTAAGAGGGGTCATGAAGATACTTGCGGAGCATCGATACAAGAAATACGGGTGTACATCTTGAAAGATGGGTGGAAAAGCCAAACGACAAATAATTGTGCTGATATGCTCGAAAATCTCTAAGGGACCCACATATCTAGACTAAGCTTTCCTTCCCTTTTGAATCTCAACACGCCCTTCATCGGAGAAACCTTTAAGAAAAACATGATTTCCAACGGCGAACTCAAGTTGCAACGACGTCCATCCACATAAGATTTCTGCCCGCTCTGGGCCGCTCTCATTCAATCCCGAATCAACCAAATCTTTTTGGTCTTCCCCCGCATAAACCGTGGGCCCAAAATGTTGCTCTCACTGAATACTATCCAACTTATGGCTATCGACCTCTCTTCCCATAAAACCCCTCAAACTGTGCCATCTGAATCTTCTCCTGGAAGCTGTTATTGTAGGAGAACTCTTTCTAGGGTAAATAACGATTCCAACTGCCACCAATATCTTGAACGCAAGGTGTGAGCACATCCACAATAATCTGAATAGTCCGCTCTGATTGACCTTCGTTTTGCCGATAGAAAACTGTACTGAAACTCAATTAGTATCCAAAGCCTCCTGAAGTTTTCCGCCATAGTCGGCTGGTGAACTGGGTGCCTCTGTCGGACGCAAAACACGTCAGAACCCCATGAAGTCGCACAATCTCTTCAATATATATCTGAGCATACTGAACCAATCTGAAAATGGTCTTGACTGGCTGAAAGTGAGCAGCTTTCGTTAATCGGTCTACGATTACTCAAATAATGTCATACTCTCAACTGATCCTAGGTAGACCCTCGATAACATCCAAAGAAATTTTCTCCCATTTCCACTCCAGAATGGGCAAAGGTTGTAATTCTCTTGCTGACCCCTAATTCTCGGCCATGACTTGCTGATATGTCAGTATCCCGAAACAAATCTATGACATCTCTCTTTATCGCTTCATATGATATTCGGACGGCGTTAAACTTTTCGATCGATTCATCAAGCCCCACAATTTCCCCCAAGAGCTAAACACTTGAGTATAGTTTAATGATATCCAGTACATGCCACAGTACTTGCGGACCAGCCATAGAAGGGTAAACCCAAGCCTTACTAATGGCACCGCGGAATTGCCGAAAACCTTAAGATTCAAAACCGTTCCAATGGTCATTATGTCGAGTTAGGGTTTCATTCTTCTAGAGGGTCCACAAAATTACTTACATGATTTTCCGAATGCCTTAAATTTGGAAATATGGGTTTTTGACATTCTTTCGAACTTTTTAACTTCGCCTAGCCAACATGCAAAAAATCCTGTACGAAATATCAATAGTATCTACCCAATATCCAAAATGTTGTGAACCTCCGACACTAATACAGGTCTGGGCCAGTGCTGAACGGCCTCGATCTTCTTCGGTTCCATACTTATACCATCTCTTGCAACTACGTGACCCACAAGTGAACACCATTCATCCGGAAAACACACTTGGATAATTTAGCAAATAGCTGGCGCTCCCTCAAAGTCTGCAACGAATTCCTCAATCATTGCCCAGGCTCCAGAAGTGCACTAAGACGTCCTCCATGAACATGATGATAAACTGATCAAGAACGGCCTGGATATTCGGTTCACCCAATCTATAAACGCTGCTGGGGCATTGGTGAGCTCTCGACAACACCAAACTCATAACGCCCGCAACTTGTGTGAAAAGTAATATTCGGAATATCATCTTCCTGAACCCACAACTAGTAGTAATCTGATCGCAAGTCAATTTTCGAGAAATGTCCCACACAATAACCCAATTCAAAAGATGAAAATCGATGCACAATTACAACTGCCGTCTTTCTTCTTGACGAACAGAACATGAGCTCCCCAAGGTGATGCACTCGGACGAACAAGTCCTTTATCCAATAAATCTTGCAACTGATTCTTTAGTTCTTTACGCTTCACAGAAAATGAAATTAAAGTAGAACATAATACCACGCTCTGGAGATCAACCAAGCAGCCTGTCAGGGAAAACATCTTGAAATCCCCTCACAAGTGGAAGCTGGTCCAACGGAACCCCTACGGCTCCAACATCACAGACATACATCCAGAATTCCTGGCATTCTTTCCTCAAGAGCTGACTAAAGTCAAAGAGAATTCAAACTGGGAAAGGTGACGCTACGGTCTCCCCGAAAACAAGAACTGGCTTACTCGGAAACTAAATCGGACTGCCTCCTCATGGCAGTCTATGGATGCATAACACGTGGCTAACCACTCCATTCCCAGAGGAACATCAAGGTCTAACATATCGAGAAGAATGAAGTTGACCGAAGAATCCCCATATCCGATGCTAACGAATCATGAACAAACAACATATCGAGCAACCAAAAGATTAGCCTGTCACAACGGCATCTATCTAACCATTTCTGAGCTGGCATACTTGTACAATTCCGCTTTGGTCCAGACACGACTGAAGTCTCAGAAATGTGCTCCTCCAACAGTAAGGTTGCATCCATCGTGGCTGCACGAGTGTCAAAATGCTGGGTGCCTATGGCAAGATTTAACTGCAAGTTAAATCTACACACAAACCTCTTATCTGCCTCTCTTCAGTGTCCACCAGGTAAGGAGCATATCAAACCACCAAGAAATCTGAATGTCATACTCGGACACTGCCATCTCTGAAGTCTTACGCAAAGGCTCGAAACTACGAGCTCGGGCATCTGGAACACTCTCCAGAAGTAAACGAGCAAGAAATATAGCTATGAAATCCTCCCAAGTCATAAGAAGTAAGTCTGCAGCTCGGACTCTCTCAATGGATCCGCACCACGTCTGAGTAAGACCCCTAGACGAAAACTTGCAACCTCAACCCATCTCTTATCAGAACATCTCTGTGAACGACAATTTCAGCCATCCTGTCGAGGATTGTCTATGTGTCCTCCGCTGCATCTGTGCCGGTAAGAACAAACTGGAGGTCTCATCCTCAAAACTCCTATAAGGATATGGAAATAAACTTGGTAGTAACAGTAACAGCTGCTTGTGCAGCAGGTACAAACACAGTCCCTGAAATAGGAGGAACATCATTGGCTCTCGGAGCTCGGCTAACCATCAGTAACAATCCAACCGTCTGTCGCACGTCATGAATACTCGACTCCAGCTTAACCATCCGTCCGGGAAAAAGGCGGACCTCTCTGTCCCTGAGTGGAAGGCGTACCGCCATGATCGGTCCTCATCTCAAATGAGCCCACTCTAACATCATCTCCGGCGGCAGCCCTCTGGCCTTCGTAGTTCTCCGACGGCACAGTGGCTGGAACGAGGAACAGGATCGACAGGAACATTGCAATTGAATCAAAGGATTTCCGGAATCAATGGGGGAAATACAAGCATATATATATCCTAAGGTCACTTAGGCAGAGTACCGTATCGTAAGTATGCCGCGGAACATACCCACGCCACGTCACTCCGCTTAAGTCACCTACTCCATCTACCAAGGGTCATCCTACACTCAGAAAGGTAAAACTTTATGCTTTGATACCAACTTTGTCACGACCCGAAGGTACGAAACGTGACTGGCACTTAAATTACGAAACGTCTAAAGGCGTAACGTAATCTAAGTAAGCCAAAATCCAGAAATGTAAACCAAAATAGAAGTAGAGTGCAAGAAAACTTGTTAAAAGAAAGCGATTTTAACCAAAACAAGTCACCTTAAGCATTATAATAAAACAACAAATTTTTCCGAAAATTTCGACAGAGTCTCCTCTGTAAATACTGGCCCCGAAACGGGTACAAACAAGAGAAATACATATATATCAAGAATAAGGCACCCCCAAGCGGGAGCTAGCTCTTCGCCAAAGGAGAATCACAACCACATAAAATATAGATATCATCAATACCAAAATAAGCATGTAATAGCACGGAAGTAAGAAAACAACACATCGGCTCAAGTGAATATTAACACTAAACCACAAATACAAGTCTCACAAATCTCACTGTCTAGTCCAATATGCAAGGGTGGATGGGGTGTACTAGATACAAAATAAAAATACACGGTGGGAGCAAACACAAATCCTCCAAAACCCACCTGTGAGCAAAATGCAAGCCGAAGCAATGAAGCGAAAAAGGAGATACACCCGCCACTCCTGCGCTGACGGGTCTGACCTGCAAAAAATACTGTGGCACAACGGGGGTGAGTTGCTAACTCGTGAGTACTAAGTAACATCTAAAAGGCTATCGTAAGTATGCACGCAAATGCGTCACAACCTACGCATGTACTAATATAATGCAATGCAATAACAGGTATGCAACGTGAATGCTTAATCAACATAAAACATGAGTATGTTTGGTATGAGAAAATCTTTATTTTTATCTAAGAAATCTCCTGTGAAATAACTGAAATAATATCAATGAAATCAATAGAAATTCGTGTTAAGTATCGACACAAAATATGTATATCTCACTGTCTCAATATCTCATATCTATGTATCTCAGATCTCAATATCACAATATCTCTGTATCTCAAATCTCGATATCTCAATATCTCTGTATCTCAAATCTCGATATCTCAATATCTCGGGCTCCGGCAGTCCGGATCAGCCCATATCATCAAATCACACGATTACGGTCGGTATTCTCCAGATATCCGCCGCGTCACAAATAACCGGTAGGTAGTGCTCCCCTGCCGAGCTCAACGCCATCATCTGCGATCTTTTTGCCCCGGGGTACTATACCGGGTCCACCATGTACCCACAGACGGTGCATCCCCCTCCTCGAATCGGGTATCTGATACTGCTCAAGAACCGAGAAAACTCATGGTGGACGCTACACACATCACATTACGAGAAAACCACAAATTTCTGTTTTTAAAATAATAATAGGTTTTTTTAAAACATTACAAATGCGCATCCATCTGCTTCTATATTGCGAGCGTACCATCCTGGTCAAACCTCGACCCACACGAGTCAACTCTGACCTCGGCCCACACTGCACCTCTCTGAGTCCGCATAGTCATCGGCGGCAAAGGCTATAAATGGACAAAGGATTCGATAAGAACACGGAAATTGAATCACAAGGATATGTATTATCAAGGAAAGAATTTCAAGCAATTAGTACTTAGGTCACTTTTGGCGGAGTACCGTGTCGTGAGTATGCCGCGGACATACGCATATTACATTACTCTGCTTAAGCTACCTACTCCGTCATACCAAGGTCATCTTACACTACTAAAGGTAAAACCTAGCGCTCTGATACCAACTTTGTCAGGACCCGAAATTGGCACGTGATGGCCCTTAAGCTACGCAATGTCTACAGGCGTAACGCAATTTAAGTAAGCCGAAAACCCAGCAATCTAAAGCATTAAAAAGTAGTAAGTGATAATAACATTTTTAAAACTTTTGAGATCTCAAACCAAATTCTTTAAAGTCCAACTTTATTTCCTTTAATATTTTGGCAGCACCTCCTTTGTAAAAACCATCCCCAAAAGGGGTACAACAAAGATAATAAGTAAAGCATCCCCAAAAAGGAGCAAATACATGCCCAAAGGCTGAAAATAACCAGCACAACTGATATACGACGCCGTAGCGATGAAATAAAAGACGATAAAAATAAAACTCCATAAAAGACCTCCAAGCCACAAAATAATATACAATATCGTCCTCACATCAAGTCTCTAAGTCAAACATGAAAGTAGTAGATGGAGAGTACAAAACACAACAAGGTAAAATGTACATAAACGGATAACTGCAAAACCCACCTGTAGCAAAACTGCACACTGTCAGCCGAAGCGGTATCCACAACAAAAGATGATATGATAGATGAAAAGCCCTGCCTCGACTACTCTGAGGAACAACCTGCAAAATACTGCGGCACAACGGGGGTGAGTTACCAACTCGTGAATAGTAATTAACATATGCAGGTAATCACAAATATGCACGTATAGCGCGAATCTAACATATGCAAGCGGATAGCAATAAATGGCAATATGTATGCAACAGTCATCAAAGGTACTCTATCAGGTATTACTAATACATGAAGCAATAAATGGCAATATGTATATACAACAGTCATGAAAGGTACTCTATCAGGTACTACTAATACAAGAAGCAATGCATATAAAATAAATGCGGAGTATGGGATAAAACATGTCATCCTCACGGAATCCTGACCTCGTGGCAGGACCAAATGTAAGTCTACGGCAGCGCCCCGGCCGTCAATCGGAGGCCAAAATGCAGAACAAAAACTTTTATGAAACTAGCGCTACTGTAGTCTTTCACCCGGATCGAACCATTAACATAAACTAGCAACTAGAGAAGGGCTAGAAAAGCTATACCGATCGATCCGTGTCCTTCGGTCTTAGGCCACCATCCCTAACTCCTCGCGACATCTCCGATCTCCGGTCTCCTCGTCGGAAGGGAACCACATCAATTAGTCTTTTTACGGGCTCCCACTTCATCCGAAGCAACTCGAACATGAAGTTTGCTAGCCGACAGGTCCAAGGTGAAGTAGAGAATGTGTGTGACATTTTTGCCTCAAGAATCCATTGATTCTCAGCTCATGAGAGTGTATGGATGGAGGTTGAAGATGAAGCCAAGGTGGAAATGGTGAGCTAGAGGAAGAAGAAGAAGAGGAGGCTTTCTTTCATTATTGTGTGAGATAAAAGATGAGAGCACTAGAATGATAATCCAAGAGCCAACCCCAAGCCTATGGCTTCCCTCTCTCTCTCCTCTTATCATTTCAACACAAAAAATAAGCAATAATGTAACGTATGCAGAAATAAAGAGACCATGAGTCATCACTTGTGCATGTGTCACAATTATTACTCCTAATCATGACTTTGAGCTCACAATTTCCATTTGCAAATATTAATCCAAATGTCTGGAACAATAAAAAGAGAATGGCATCTACTAAAGTAAAGTCGTGACGGATCACAAGGATACACCTCACCTGTATATACATAGTTGCATCCGCATTCCGACTGAATGCGAATGCAATGAGACTAAAGTAATCCAACAAATCTAATACTAGAATCCGGCTTAAACCAAAGCCTACTAGTATAATCCGTCCGATCATGATCCGTGCACTACTGCACGTATATGATCGAACCCTGCCATAATACCATACGGCTTCTACAACGTTTCGCCCGAAACTTGAGAAACTGTCTATGGGGGACTCTAAAGACTCATCAATACTTTGCCTGTGGATTTAATCACTAGCACATCAGTGGTACTAGCAGCACGTAACGGGTTACCAGGTATTGACTAAAAGGGAGGTCGATGAGCGAAGTCATCCTGACACCCCACTGAGCCTGTCAGTGACAATATCCGTACAGTCCGGTCCGTTCGTCAATGAGCATCGCATGTCGGGCAAAGGGGGTTGGTAAATGTCAGACCCCCAAAAGCGGTACAAGTCGTGTCGGAGTGTAGCCCAGAACACCCAGATATACTAGTGGAATACCTACCAGTAAATCTCCTGCCTTGGCCAAGGACTTCGTGTAGTGGCTCTCCTAGACACGGCGCGATCTCACCCCCAATACCGGGAGAGAAGAAACCCCTGCCGATCCGCTCACTGCCTCCATGTGGTTCGGGACTGTTCCCAACTAAAACCTGTTTGAACGACTCCTTTGATCCATGGTTGAGTAGTAATCAAAGCACAGTGGGAACTCACATGAGATAAATGACGATCTCAGGTCGATGAAGTAACCTGTATACATGTCACCAGGGAACTTCTATCTAACGTCAAGTATAATACCAACTAGCATGTTCCCGGCGAGTCCTATCCGGTGTACTCATAACCCAATGAGCACCTGTATACATCTTAGGTGATCCAACTGACACCATTGGCTTGTGAGACCAGCCACCGCCCCTTGTCAGGGTCTCGACTGTATACACTAGTCCACTAATGGTGTCTCGATGCCCAGTCTCGAAACTCCCATGACTAGGGACCACTTTAAGGATGTACTTATAGACCACCCAACTCTGACATATATGATCGCCATCATACTGCTGGTGGTCAAGCAAGAATCCTAACGGCTCTATCAACGTGTAATAGTGATATGTAATATCACCTAAAGCATGTACACGATGATAAAGATAAACCAGATAGCATACTATCATCTTGAGTAAGACTGTCCTACCGGCATCGGTCATCCCTCATTCATTGCAATCACGTGCCTCCGATCCAATAATTGACTTTAAGGGCAATATATCCAACAATCTCCCACTTGCACTCAAGGCTAATTATTGAGATATCGCATACTCACAGCCCGTGTGATACCGAACACCCAACTCCTCTACTAATCAGTTTCACAAAGCTCGTTTGTAAAACTATTGCATTTGAGGAATAGCCTCAGTGAGTGGATCCACCCTGATGTTTCTTTCTTTGTCTCTCTTTATCTTAAGTTCGCAGAGAAAGCCATCTCCCGAAATGAGCAATACCTGTCTTAGAATATGTCTGGATATCTGTTGGGACCTAGTTCATAAATGAACTCCAAATCCAAACTTCTTAGACCGTATCGTCAACTGAACTTAATCAGTATCCTGCGCTATGCCTCACTCAGTATCCGCTTGGACCTCCTGTCCAAACAACTGCCCCTCATCAGAGGGAAAACTATATCTCTAACAATCAATCTGTCATCCAGGTCACGTTGGAAGCCTGGAATGATAACCGTCTCCCGAAAGAGGCTGTCGTTATCATATCCCTAGAACATCCACTTATGCTCTAAAACTGCTTCCCAACGTTCCTCCAGAATAGGATTAATATCAACTTATTGCATCTAGTGCAAAAACAACATCTGGTATGGTACTTGATATCTTATGATTGACTCAATTGCCTAAGCAAGTGATATGTCAATCATGCACATCCCTCTCCCCTTTAGTCTGTAAGACACCTTTAGAGAGGGTGACTCCATCACCTGCAGGTATACTACCGTGCCAGGAGTCGTTCATTCTAAAACACCTGTAGAATGTTGTCTAAGTACCCAGATTGGAAAATTACACAAATATAGATCTAAAACCATAGATCTAGTAACCAGAATGTCTGATATTATATCTATATTCTATGTAGAGAAACCACTGTGTGACAATCAAAGTATAACCGATCGTAGTATAGGAATTTCACTTCCTACTCTATGTTCGTCATCCAAATACCAGGACATCACACACTACTACCTTCTTAACAGATCCATCTCCTATTCTGATGAAGTCAAAGTCCTTAACTGTCACATCAAAAATAGATGATCTATCTCCGCTATATCTACTTTAGTCCATAGACATAAGCTACTTGTTCACTATGCTTCCGCTGCTCCCACTGACTACGATAACCCTCTGGCAGAGTCATATATACGTGCACTTCTAAAGCTAGTTTAGAACGACGCTATACTCATCCGCTTACAGGGTCTCATAGCCTGGAACAACAGTAGTTTCAAGTCTGGGTAAACAAGAACCTCCCTGTCACCATCCTTGAGGCTACCGGAGTACCTCTCGGGTGCCTGAGGTTACCCACCATATCTGCGGAGTGGCTAATGAAATGTCAATCCTGATTGAATCCTTAGGTCCCTATTAAATTTTCAGTAATCGTCTGTGGTTCTGGAATCATTTCCAGTTCTACCATACTCCCACTACTGTTTTATGAAAAACTCCATTTTTATTAAAACTATGGCGAGTCTAGAACAATATCATTATTGATTTTCCAGATGGTAGAAAGTCAACCCTCGTCATAGCCTGGGCTAACCCACAAACAGCCATTACAGAAACTCGTATTGACTTATCCAGAGTCTGTTTTTAAGCATAAGCCGGACAACTCCCCGTACCTTAACATTGTTAAGATATGAATCGTTCTATATCCAATATAGAAACAGAGGCACTGATTTAATTGGAACCAGATTCAAATCATACAGCTGTCTCCAGTGCATGACAACTAAATGGAAGGAGGCCGATTAGCGTTACACAACTTAAGAATGCATCCAAATATGAGTAACCTGAAAGAGAAACAAGTTTCTCAAAATCATTACTATCAACTGTATACCATACACAAATATCTACACCTTCGATCACCGTGAAGAATCCTGATACTTGCAACACCTGCTTCTCTACTTTATTCTTATACCTATAACTTCTCAAAACTTAGACCTTGCATTTCTACGAAACACATGTCAAAGAACTAGAGAAGTCATAAGTAAACAGAATATAGTACGAGTACCAACCCCTCTGTCCTAATGGACACTGGACAACATAAAATACTCTGTATTAGTCCCCTGATTCTAATATCCCATTCCCTGTGTGTCGTAGGTTGAAAACTGTACTTATGGTTAAGAAGAATTACACCGCTGTTTACTCCTTACCTAACCATCCACTGATATAAATAAATGTCATGGACATAATTTCAAAAAGTTATATCTCACATTATAAAAATAAACGTGCAGATATATCAATTTAAATTGGTGCATAACAACGGATATTCAAAACCAAATATTTGCCGTCAGGCAAACAACCCTGGCGATTTCCTCAAATATCAATAATTACAACGAATCCCGATATAATGAGGACGATCACCTAATTCCCAATAACTTACTCCCACTCATCATCTGTAAAACCATACAGATGTGAGAATCAAACCTGGTAAATACATATCCTAGAGCAAGGTCTAATTGGGAAATCGGTTTTCTATTAACAATACACAGTGGAACTGAAACATGAATATGTTTCGAAGGGGTATCCGGGTATTCCTAGTAATGCCTCTTCCATTATTCAGATTCATGACTGTAACCATATACTTTCTTTGCCATCTCTCCAAATCCCTTTATTTGTCTTTAGTCGCTACCTTTTGCACACCAACGTTAGGCTAAATGGTTTTCTTCCTTCCCTACCGTTCGGCACCAGCCTATGGTCTGGAAGAAGACTATCCAATAAGCGTAATAGGTGTACTGTCCTAATCCTAGGAGTACTCGCAATGCGAGAGAAGGTAATGATAAAAGACAACTGAATAAACTTTATTCTATTTCTCCTGAACTAGAATCCATCACCGAACTGGAATAAGTTCCTTCGAGTTCATATATAACCATACGATGGAGTATCCAAATAACCGTGGATCTTTCTAGTGATACGGAGTGTTCTGGAGAAATACAAAGGTGAAGTAGGAGTCGTAATGAAATACGTGGTTCGGTCATGAATAGCAGTCGCAATTTACATTGCCCTCTTTCTAATCCCTTTATTTGTCTTTACTTATTACCTTTTGTACACCTTACTTAGGCTAATCGGTTTTCTTCATACCCTACCTTTCGGCACCTGCCTATGGTTTGAATGAAGACTATCCAATTAGCGTAATAGGTGTACTGTCCTAATCCATGGAGCACTCTCAACTTGAGAGAAAGAAAAAGGAAAAAACAACTGAATAGTCCTATTCATTTACTCCAGAACCAGAAACCATACTCGAATCTCGAACAAGTTCCTTCGAGTTCGTATCTAATCATACGATGGTTTTATCCAATGGAAGTCGATGTTCGTACTGATACGAAATGTTCTGGAGAAAAAGGATAAAAGTAGGATTGGAAATAAGGTATGAAACTCTGACAATCTAAAAGCCAGTGTTATAAGAAGGTTCGGTCAACTTGGTTACTTAGTTATAGTCTAGGGTCGGGCCATGGTCGCTGCCGAAGAGGGAGAGAAAAGAAACACTCTGCGTGCACTCTAACCTAGATCAGAATGGTTATCAATTTATCTAATCAGGAAACCTCCCACTGTAACCTCAAATTCTCCTCCAAACCTGAAAGAAGAATTAGTCGGGATCACCCGAGGAGTAAACCAACTCATCAGTAGGAATCGGGATACAACTATCATCGCATGATAACGTGATAGAATCCACTCACGTTATCACACTCCCGAAGGTATGCGCATGCCTGGCAAGTTTCAGTTTCTTTAGAAACTCCCGATGTGATTTTTACCCCATGCGGTTTATGACCTTGACTTTGGCCAACAAATCATAACCCGCAAGTCAAGTTCTACCCGTCATTGTCCTAATTGATTTAGATCCCCCCGCACACACCCTTGATTTTGGCCAACAAAATGGTACGACTGTCCTAAACCAATGCATATCCATGCAACGGACAAGCAACACATAGCTACCGTACACGATGCCTTGACTTTGGCCAACAAACACCGCACGAATACTATGCGCTACTTATCTGAAATAACGGAGGGCTACGGCTGGTTTTTGGAGAAAAAACTTTTAACGTAATGAACTTGATATTATTGAAGGAATCCAAGTGGTTTTAAAAATATATAATGGCGAAAACTTTTGCTAAAGAGGTCACTCCCGGTGAAGGGATCTCGGCTCTTTCCCCGTAGAGTGAGCTGCAGGATATTCCAACTGAATACCGCGATGCAAAGCAAAAAGTAATCGACTATAGTGAAGTTATTACCCTGACGCAAACTTCTGTCCAAGGAGTCACTCCCGATGAAGGGATCTCGGCCCTTGCCTCGTAGAATGAGGTGCTGGATATTCATAACCGAATACCACTGTGCAAAACAAAAGAGAACGTCCTTGCAATAACAGCCTTTTTGAAAATTGTTCCAATAAAATCGAATAGGTTTGTTTAGCTTGCATTGATCTGAATCAATGTAGTCACATCAATTGATCACACCACTAAAGAACGAAAATATGATGTACGTATATGCCATCCGCATTCGCCACTGTGTCCCGTCATCACCCGTTAGGTTACTTAACTAACGACATAACGGGGATTGGACTAGCGCGAATGTAAAACATATACAACATCTACTAGTTTATATATCAATATATAATAATCGCTCAAGGCATGATAAATGCAACATCACAGAAATGTAATAAGTATCACAAAACAATACAGATAATCTGGGAGCCCCGGGTTTGCTTTGAGCTGCAACTAAAACCCGACGTTCCCCTGGCCGTGTGGATAGCCTATGCAATGAAATCCTAGACCCCTACGGGTGCGGCAAGTTACCCGCCAAAACCAGAAGAGAGGCAGCCCCCTTCAACAAAGTGAATGGGCCACCCAGCACTTCACGGAATCCGGTAACTTGAGCACCCATCCTTGGGTCAACCTATACCCCCTACGAGTGCGGCAAATAGCCCGCCAATTCTAGAGTGAAGCCGCCACCGTCTTAAAGCCATGAGATGCGGGCCTGTTGCCCACTAGAACCCGGCTATCCGTGCACTCATCCATGGGGTAATCCTAGTACAGAAAATAAAATATATGTACAACGGGTACATCGACCTCAACCCGGTCGTGCCCCAAAAGAATAATATACAAATAGGCAGTGACGGCAGTCTACATGTCGGACGCTCGCCCTGCAATAACAAATGTACAAATATAACCATGCTGTACTACCATTGCATCCAGGCTATCCACCATGACAAATCCGCAACATCACAGCACAACACAGAACATCAACGGGAATATTACGTTCGCAAATCCGTCTAAAAGGGTTATAGCGATTAGACAAGATTTACCGATCAAATGACATTCACGGTCGCAGATATAATGTAAGTACTGTAAACTAACGTATTTAAAATTCCGATCAACAAAACTTTCCGAAGTGGGCCCCAAGTACAATTCCAGCACTGAAAATAATCTGGACCAAAACTATATATCACAAAAACCATATTTCCATGAACTAAAGCCTTAGAAAAAATTTAGGTTACTGTAGCCCAAAAAGGGCCGCGGAAGGACCTCCAAATGCGACATTTAGCGACGGTTCCGCGGTGGAATTTTGGAGTTAGGTCTCCAAACCTTTTCTGTAGCTTTAGTTATGCCTGCATGTATTTTTAAGATGCCTAAAATATTTTTTTGACCAACCAAGAAAATCGACTGCAAGCACACTTAAATGAAAATACGATTCGGAAATTTCGAACGATCGATATTTTAATCACGTTAGAACAAGCTAGTAAAGGTTAATAGCATGGCTCTGATACCATGTAAGTCTACGGTAGCGCCCCGGCCATCAATCCGAGGCCAAAATACGGAACAAAAACTTTTATGAAACTGGCGCTATTATAGTCTTTCACCCGGATCGAACCATTAACATAAACTAGCAACTAGAGAAGGGTTAGAAAAGCTATACCGATCGATCCGTGTCCTTCGGTCTTAGGCCACCATCCCTAGCTCCTCGCGGCATCTCCGATCTTCGGTCTCCTCGTCGGAAGGGAACCACATCAATTAGTCTTTTTACGGGCTCCCACTTCATCCGAAGCAACTCGAACATGAAGTTTACTAGCCGACACGTCCAAGGTGAAGTAGAGAATGTGTGTGATAATTTTGTCTCAAGCATCCATTGATTCTCAGTTCATGAGAGTGTATGGATGGAGGTTGAAGATGAAGCCATCGTGGAAATGGTGAGCTAGAGGAAGAAGAAGAGGAAGAGGCTTTCTTTTGTTATTGTGTAAGATAAAAGATGAGAGCACTAGAATGATAATTCAAGAGCCAACCCCAAGCCTATGGCTGCCCTTTCTCTCTCCTCTTATCATTTCAACACATAAATCAAGCAATAATGTGACAGATGCACAAATAAAGAGACCATGAGTAATCACTTGTGCATGTGTCACAATTAATTCTCCTAATCATGACTTTGAGCACACAATTTCCATTTGCAAACATTAATCCAAATGTTTGCAACAATAAAAAGAGAATAGCATTTACTAAAGTAAACTCGTAACGGATCACAAGGATTCCCTTCACCTGTATATACATACCTGCATCCGTATTCCGACTAAATGCGAATGCAATGAGACTAAAGTAATCCAACAAATCTAATACTAGGATCGGGCTTAAACCAAAGTCCACTAGTATGATCCGTCCGATCATGATCCGTGCACTACTGCACGTAGATGATCGAACCCTGCCATAATACCATACGACATCTACAACGTTTCGCCTGAAACTTGAGAAACTGTCTGTGGGGGACTCTAAAGACTCGTCAATACTTTGGCTGTGGATTTAACAACTAGCACATCAGTGGTACTAGCTGTACGTAACAGGCTACCAAGTATTGACCAAAAGAGAGGTCGATAAGCGAACTCATCCTGACAACCTACTGAGCCTGTCAGTGACAATATCCGTACAGTCCGGTCCGTTCGTCTATGAGCATCGCATATCGGGCCTAGGGGGTTGGTAAAAGTCAGACCCCCAAAAGCGGTACAAGTCATGTCGGAGTATAGCCCAAAACACCTTGAGATACTACTGGAATACCTACCAGTAAACCTCCTGGCTTGGCCAAGGACTTCATGTAATGGCTCTCCTAGACACGGCGCGATCTCACCCCCAATACCGGGAGAGACGAAACCCCTTCCGATCTGCTCACTGCCTCCATGTGGCTCGGGACTGTATCCAACTAAAACCTGTTTGCACGACTCCTTTGAGCCGTGGTAGGGTAGTAATCAAAGCACAGTGGGAACTCACACGAGATAAATGATGATCTCAGGTCGATGAACTGACCTGTACACATGTCACCAGGGAACTGCTATCTGACGTCAGGTATAATACCAGCTAGCATGTTCCCGGCGAGTCCTGTCCGGTGTACTCATTACCCAATGAGCACCTGTATGCATCTTAGGCGATCCAACTGACACCAATGGCTTGTGAGACCGGCCACCGCCCCTCGTCGGGTCTCGACTGTATACACTAGTCAACTAATGGAGTATCGATGCCTAGTCTCAAAACTCCCATGACTAGGGACCATTTTAAGGATGTGCTTATAGACCACCCAACTCTCACGTATATGATCGCCATCAGACTGTTGGTGGTCAAGCAAGAATCCTAAGGGTTCTATCAACGTGTAATAGTGATCTGTAATATCACCTAAAGCATGTACACGAAGATAAAGATAAATCAGATAGCATACTATCATCTTGAGTAAGACGGTCCTACCGACATAGGTCCTCCCTCAATCATTGCAATCACGTGCTTGAGATCCAATAATTGACTTTGAGGGCTCTATATGCAACACCAAAGTCCATCAAGACAATCAAAATCATAAATTTCCTCAAATCATCCCCCAAATTGGCTATCATTTCCTGTAAGTCTCATATATCCCAAGTGTCCAATATCAAGTAAATCTCATATATCCTGTATCCAATATCTATTAAATCTCATATATCCTGTATCAAATATAAAGTAAATCTCATATATCATGTATCCAATATCGAGCATATAGGCCCCGAGAACATAGGCCCCTCACATCGAGCACATAGGCCCATCTCATCAAGCACATAGGCCCTGAGCACATAGACTCTTTTTATCGTGCACATAGGCCCCTCTCATCGAGTACATAGGCCCTTCTCATCGAGCACATAGGCCCTGAGCATATAGGCTCCTCTAATCGAGCACATAGGCCCACATATATTATGAATAATTATATTTGCATAGATCATTATGATTATATATTATGTAGGTGTATATATATAACAACGTCCGATACCACTGATATATATATATATACGATAAATATACATATATATTCAGCTTCCCATACCACTGATGTATATACGCAGGATTAAAATATCCAGAAAACATCATATGAAAACCATTATCACAATGCGAAATCCATGAATTATAATATATGCAACATGAAACAGTAATATGAGCATATAAAGGAAAAATCGCTATTTAACTGCTACAAGTTATAAAATATATCACGCGGTTCCTAAATTCTTCAAATACATACAACATCATATAAAGGTGAACTTGTAGCTATAGCTAGGTATGCGTAACCATGTCGGTATGGCAAGATATGTGTATCTACATATCAATAATGATGTGATACTCTCCAGGTATGTGTGTAACTATATCAAGGTACGGGTGTACATGTAAGTATGTATGGAAGATGTACATGTAGCTATGCCATATATGTGTATATACCTAACACTAATGGTACAATACCATATAGGTATATGGGTAACTAGCATGTAAACATGTCAAGGCATATGTGTAAGCATGTCGGTATACAGGTATGCTATATCTCATATGCACGAAGGAAAATAAGGATCCCTCAACAAACAATATCATATATGCAGGGTTTCCTTAACACCTCGTATAGGGTTTAGAAGCATCACACATGCCTTAACTTTAATTTTATGAGGTGATAAGTAAACTGAACTAGGAATCGAACTAGAATTGTAGAGTAACAATTAAAAGTATCACATCTAAAAGATAATCTAACACTAAGTGGAGAGACTACAACCTTTGTAGACCTCCTAGGGTGACTCCTTGGAGTACCTTTGGTTTGGAATGGCTCGCTAGATCACTTCCAAGTCCACGACGATACACCCGAAGTCCTTTGCTCAAAGCTTGTTGCTTCACTTGATCTTTGAAATCCTTAAAGCAAAACACCCTACACAATGTAGCAAGAGTTGTGTAGGATGATGAAGTGGTTGGTTATCTCACTTAATACCCTTTCTTTCTTTTTATCTAACTCAATTTAGAACTCAAAAGAGAGCTAGAGAGAGGAAGAAGAAGATAGCTTGATATTTTTCTTTTGGATGAACAATAATGCTAGATGAAAATGAGAGAGAGATAAATATCATAATACAAACTATAGTTAATAATAATATCTAGATATTTTGTTATGAGTTAAAAGGCAAAGGAAAATAAAGCACGGTTAAGTCAAAAGTAGACCACGGAAAAGTGTAGAAGAAATGAGTCATTAGAAAAGAAATGAGCCATTATCTATTTTCCTTTATCTTTAACTTAATACAAAAATATCCATATATAAAATTATGAACCATGTGAGTCTTATATTTCCATCTAAGTTGTATCATCAACCATGATACTAATGCATGTTTGTGTGTGTGTATGCACATCATCATGTACATATACATGCATGCATCCATCAAAAGAAAAGGGTTTAAAAAAAAGAAACAAAAGTCAATATTAAATCAACGCTTGATTTAATAAACCGGTCATATCCCATACGACCCGACTAATAAAAAACGCCCGATTAAAATACGGTATCAAAAACTCGTATTTAATCGAGCTTTCGTACATATCTCAGTTGCACACCATTTCGTTTTGCCTGAGCCAGGAAACTTCTATGTGGGACTCTAAGACTCGTCAATACGCCAATAGTAGGTGATGAACATATCAAACACCTACAAGCCGCAAGCGTTCAGCTAAATGTAATGGCCACCCGGGTATTGAGCGATAAGAAGAAGAACAAGCGAACCTATCAAAACTCCCGTCAATCCAACTGGAAACACTTACCGTACAGTCCGGTCTCTTCGTCAGATATGCTGCGTATTGAGTTTAGGGATGGAATCGTCGACCCAAATAACTTAATAAGTCATGCCGGTATATGTATATAATAGATCGAGAAACTTACTGATAACACTTATCAGTAATATCTCAGCAGCCCTATCGAGTGACTTCCTGTTATAGCCAATCGTGCATAGCACAACATCAACCCCCAATACAAACCCCTCCTATCGCTCATTGCCTCCATTTGCCTCGGGACTGTACCTAAAATCCACCTGTTTGTACGACTCAATAGAGCCGTAGTAGGGTGGAGATCAAAGTACAGTGGGAGGACACACAAGACTCTATGGCGATCTCGGGTCTACAGACTAACCTGTACTAGTGTTACCTGAGAACTACTTTCCGACGTATGATATAATACCATATAGGAGTTCTCGGTGAGTCCGTTCAGTGTACCCAGTCTCACTGAGCACTCGTATACAATCTTCGGTGTAAGCACACCAGATGGATATTAGATCATCCATCGCCCATCATATGGAACAAGAATAGCATACGCTAGTCTACACTGGAATATCGATGCCCTGTTTCGATATATCTACGACTAGGAACATTTCAAGGATATGCTTTTAAACTACAGGTGTCCCACTAGTATGATCCACATCATAATCCCAGTAGTCATGTCGTTATCCGTAGGGCTTTATCAACATGTACAAAAATGAATATAAACATGATCAAGTGAACATATGATAAAGAGAAACCAGATAGCATACTATCATGTCGAGCAAGACTGTCCTCTGAATATACACATCAGTACATACATTATCACATAATGGCCTCTAGGGCATACATATATCGTACAATCTCCCCCTTGCACTAAGTCCAATTATTGGTGTATCTTATACCCAACATCTCAAAAAGTCGCTCATGGTGCGGCTGAGGGTGGGCCTTGGTGAATGGATCAGCAGTGTTATCCTTTGTATCTAGTCTCTTGATTTCGATCTCGTGGCGATCAACTATCTCCCGGATCAGATGATATCGCCTCAGGATGTGTCTGGACTTCTGATGGGACGTGGGCTCTTTGGCCAACGCCATAGCCCCATTATTGTTACAATACGAAGGTATTGGATCAATAATGGTTGGAACTACTCCTATCTCCGAGATGAACTTCCTCATCCATATGGCTTCCTTGGCAGCATCATTTGCAACAATGTGCTCAACTTCCATTGTTGAGTCTACAACGGTATCTTGTTTGGAACTTTTCCAACTCACCGTCCATCCATTGAGGGTAAAGGCAAACCCTGAGATAGATTTGCTGTCATCCTTGTCGCTCTGGAAGCTAGAATCGTTAAAGGCCTCCATTTGGAGATCCCCGTTACCATACACTAAGAACAATTCTTTAGTCCTTCGCAAGTACTTAAGAATGTTCTTCACAGCAATCCAGTGATTCTCCCCTGGGTTTGACTAATACCTGCTTACTACACTAAGTGCATAAGCTACATCAGGGCGTTACACAACATCACATACATTATTGATCCTACTGCCGAAGCAAAGGGAATAATGCTCATGCGAGCTCTCTCTATATCAGACTTTGGGCAATCTTCTTTGGAGAGAGTGACTCCGTGGAAAGCGGGTAAGGCATCCCGCTTGGAGTCTTCCATACTAAACCTCTTTAGGATGGTGTTGATGTACTTGGTTTGGGACAATCCCAATAACCGTTTGGATCTATCCCTATAGATCCGTATGCCCAATATGTGTATGGCATCACCCAGGTACTTCATGGAGAACCTTTGTGATAAGAATGATTTGACCGACTGTATCATAGGAATATCATTTCCTATCAGAAGTAGGTCATCCATGTACAATACGAGGAATGTGACATTTCTTCCTACAGTCTTCTTATAAACACAAGGTTCATTTGGATTTTTGATGAAATCAAACTCTTTGATAACATCATCAAAACAGATGTTCCAACTCCGTGATGCCTGCTTTAATCCATAAATGGATTTAAGCAACTTACATTCTTTTCCGCTGCTCCCACTGTCAATGAAGCCCTCTGGCTGATCCATATAAACACATTCATCTAAATCACCATTTAGAAATGCAGTTTTAACGTCCATCTTCCAGATTTCATAGTCGTAGTGAGCAGCAATAGCAAGTAGGATCCGAATGGATTTAAGCATGGCTACCGGAGAGAAAGTCTCGTCATAGTCCAAATCTGGTGTTTGACGAAAACCTTTCGCTACCAACCATGCCTTATAGGTCTCCACCTGTCCATCTACACCGATCTTTCTTTTAAAGATCCATTTGCAACCCACAGGTTTTATCCCGGAGGGTACATCTTCCAAAGTCCATACTTTGTTGGTGTACATGGACTCCATTTCAGATCTCATGGCATCCAGCCATTTCACACCACTCGTGATAGCTTGATGAAAACTGCCAGGATCATCATCATCCATGATGCAATCTTCTCTATCACCATCAATGAGAAAACCGTAGTATCTCTCCGGTAGGCGAGAAGTCCTACCAGATCTATGGAGTGGCTGAGGATCATTAGATTCTGTTACAACATCAGTTTCAGTCAAGTCGTCATTTGTAATTAGTGTTTCTAGAACCTCTTCTAGATCTACCATATTGCCATCAGTAGCATTTGGAAAAATCTCATTTTCTAAAAATGTGGCATACTGAGAAACAAACACCTTTTGTTCCTCCTTGTGGTAGAAAAGATACCCAAATAAATGTTTTGGATATCCCACAGATATACATTTGACTGATCGTGTCTCTAGTTTGTCTGGATTCTGCTTTTTGACAAAAGCCGGACAACCCCAAATATTAAGAGATGGTCTCTTCCCATGCCATATCTCATATGGAGTGGTAAATACGGTCTTGGTTGGAACTTTGTTTAACAGAAAAGCTGCAGTTTCCAATGCATGCCCCCAAAAGAAGAGGGGTAACTCAGAATCACTCATCATGGATCGTACCATATCTAATAGGGTACGATTCCGTCGTTCTGATACACCGTTGTGCTGTGGTGTGTAAGAAGGAGTGAGCTGAGAGAGAATCCCATTCTCTTTTAGGAAGTCCAAGAATTCAGTACTTAAGTACTCTCCACCTCGATCTGATTGAAGTATCTTAATTCTCATTCCTGTTTGGTTTTCTACTTCAAGTTTGTACTCCTTGAATTTCTTGAAAGCTTTAGATTTATGTTTTATCAATAACACATGACCAAATCTTGAGAAATCATCAGTAAAAGTTATGAAGTAGGAAAAACCGCCTCTTGCATGTGTAGACATTGGCCCACATACATCACTATGTATGAGGCCTAGGAGCTCAGTAGCTCTTTCTCCGTGTCCAGTAAACGGAGTTTTGGTCATTTTATCTTTGATACAAGACTGGCAAATTGCATAAGATTTATACTCAAAAGAATTTAAATATCCATCTTTATGAAGCTTGTTTAGTCTTGTTTTGTTAATATGACCAAGTCTACAATGCCAAAGAAAAGCTTCATTTATATCTGAAAATTTTCTTTTACTTGTGTGTAGAATGTTGAAAACTGTGTGTTGATTAAAGACGTATATCCCGTTATTAAGTGTACCACAACAAATCAACCCTTGATTAAGTCTAATGTTCATAACATTGTGTTGAACAGCAAAATGATATCCTTCATTGTCTAACAAAGAAACGGATATAATATTACATAGCAGACTTGGCACAAAATAACATAGGTTCAAAACCAATATACAACCCGATGATAACCCTAGGTGATACTCTCCCACTGAAACTGCATTTACATTGGAACCATTTCCAACTTGGAGAGTATGATCACCTTTCTTCAAAACTCTGCTATTTCTCAACACCTGCACAGAATTGCAAATATGAGAACCCGAACCGGTATCCAATACCCAGGAAACAGAGTTAATAGAAAAACAATTTTTAATCACGAACACACCTGAAGTTGAAGCATCACCATGCTTCTTCTTTAGTCCAAGGTACTCAGTACAGTTCCGCTTCCAGTGTCCCGTCTTTTTGCCGTGGAAACATTCTCCATTCCCCGATTCCCCACCCTTGGACTTGTCTTTCCCCGTAACCTTTTTGACTCCACCCTTAGGTTTGGTGGGTTTCTTCTTCATCTTTCCCTTGGACTTAACCTTCGGGCAAGAGGAGGATGGTGGCCCAACATACGAAACACGAGTCTTTACTGACTTCAGCATGCTCTCTGTACTCCTTAACATATTAAGGAGTTTAGGTAGTTCTTTCTCCATGTTGTGCATGTTGAAGTTTACTATGAACTGAGCAAAGGTGGAGGGGAGAGACTGCAGAATAATATCCGTATATTATTCATTGTCTATCGTCCACCTGAGGTCCTCAAGCTTTTCTATGAGAGCTATCATTTTCAGAACATGGTCTCCTAGTGCTGTACCAGGGGCCATTCGCATCTGAAACAGCTTTCTGGATGCTTCGTATTGTAATACGCGAGATTGCTCTCCATACAACTGTTTTATATGGAGGAATATGGATTGTACGTCCATATTCTCATGCTGCTTCTGATGTGTGTTATCCATCGATGCAAGCGTGAGGCATTTGGCCGTGGAACAGTCAGCATCCCATGTCTTGCGGATTTCCTTATCCGCAACTGAATATTTAGGACATGGGCTGGACGAGATTGGAGCGGTGAGGACATATGATACCTTATTATAAGTTATGGCAATGTTTACATTTCTCAGCCAATCTTTATAATTGGTCCCATTCAGTTTATTTTTATCTAATAGAAGCTTGTGTCCTGACATTTGAATCCGCTGTTTAAGAGAGAGAAAAAGAATACACTCGGCGAAAAGCTCTTGCAAAGATTAGATTGGTAATTATCTTGTCTAATCGATGTCTCACACTGTTTTTATCAAATTTTCTTTAAAACCTTTTAAAAAGAAAACTAGTCGGGATTAATTACATTCTACAACTTCGCTAACCGTTCAGCCAGGCCGGTGCCGGTACTTGAGGGAGGTTCCCCGTGCTTTCGCACGGACCTAATTAAAATAAAGCTCGTCTTCCAAGAGGCGTAGCCCCATTGGACAACTTTCTTGACACCTACAGAGTTAGCTAATTGTAAAGTGCAAAATTCTCCCGGGAGCAACTTTTGCTCGCAGTGGGATCGGGATCCTACTATCATATAGAAAGTATACAATCTCATTGTAAATATCAATTCTTGAAATTCCCGATATTATTTTTACCCCTAGTACTCATGACCTTAACTATAGTCAACATATCATAAGTACTAGTCAAGTTCTTCCCGTCAATTCGTGATTAACTAGACCCACCCATATGACCCTTAACTAAAGTCAACATAATCATATGAATGTCCTAACTAATCTGCATCATATGCAGTGTAGGAAGACATCACTTAGCTATCGTACACTGCGCCTTAACTAAAGTCAAAATACGCAGTACGAATACTAAGTACTCTGCTTCCTAAAATGACGGAAGGCTGCGGATAGTTTTTAAGAAAACTTTTAACATTTTGAACTTGATATCGTTGTAGAATCCAATGGGTTTAAAAGGAGTGGCTTAAGCTCCGCTTTTTGAAACTTGCTTTTACATAAAAAGCCGAGTGTGTTTCAAATCCGATTCTACAACATCTTTTTAGGTTCATTTATCTTTACATTAATCTCATTAATGTAGTCCCATCATTTAAATCCTAAGCCATCACAGAAAGAAACGAAAATATAACGTACGCTTATGCCACTCACATTCGCCTCAGTGTCCTGATATGCACCGTTAGGTTACTTAACTGACGGCATACCAGGATGGGGCTAGCGCGGGTGCAAAACATAAGCAACGTCTATTAGATATCATATATATAATATTGCATCGTCTCAGATATAAATTAAATGATCACATCAGATAAAAAAATCAGTAGATGCAGATTTAATATAGGATATCTAGGAGGTCCGTATTTTGTATTTAGCAATCAATAGAAAAATACGGATTCCATGTTCGTGATGAATAGCCAAGCCCACACCCTTAGACCCCTACGAGAGCGGCTAGTGACCCTACCAATTCTGTAGTTTAGGAGACCCGGTCTCGACTCCTCGAGATGGCCTCCCATTGAGCCCTAGAACCCGGTCACTTGTGCCCTCCTCCTTAGGTCTATCCAAATGCGGAAAAGTAAATAATATACAACACTGGTGACATCAACCTCAGCCCGAAAGTGCCCCAAATAAAAGAATATTACATACAAATTAATTTTACATGAATGAAAAGAAAACTCTCATCTCACATAAAAACCCCGGCTATTCATTAACGACAATCCTGCACATCAAATCTCATCGACACATAATTTCAAATATCATCAATGTAAATAAGTATGCATAAAACGATTGTCGTTGATGTATAGAAACGAAAACCGGCAATACAACTACATACTACACTTACGGTCACAAAGAAATAAAATGAAAAAGTACAATAATTGGAATCATAACTGCCTTTAGACAACACAAACCCGGAATATCACATATACAAGATTTCATGTCTAACAATGTAAAGCTCGTATTTGGGTCTCATCGATGAAAACACCTTTTCAAAATAAGCCGGATAATTCAACAAGATTTTCGTTTATTCCCGAGACCGAACTGCTAGATTTACACGCAACAAACAAATTTGTAGATTCCAATTATTGTATCACATACTAATAAACTAGGCGCAGTTAAAACATTCGATCGAACGATTAAACACCCAAAGACTTCTCAGAAAGCTCAACACTTGAGCAGTTTTAAACAATACCAGAAACTGTTCAAAGTACATACGGGCCAGCGCAAGAAATTACATCCCCACCTGCACCAAGGGCGTCGCGAAACCGCCGCGGAATGACCATTCCTGCAGCGGTTCCGCGGCCCTTTAGTGGAGTTAGGGGATCGTATTTCTTGTAGGCCCATAAAATACCCTGCTGAATTTTTAAAATATTTTTAATGTGAAACAATCCACGTTTTTGAAAAATTTCCAGAGAGCACCCCCCGTGCGTCGTATTTCGTTCGTTCGAGGTTTTTAACGTCGTCTAGGTTACTCCAAAGCTCTATCCTGGCTCGGATACCACTGTAGGGTTTCCTTAACACCTCGTACAGGGTTTGGAAGCATCACTTAACACCTTAGAATGTGTTTTGTGGCTAATTATATTTTAATATATAGTTGTAATAAAAAGTTTACCAATTTGGGTTTTAAATATTTTATCCTATTTATTGAGTATTTTATTAGATTTTTCCTAGGCTTGCACACACTTGTGCATGATAACTAGGGTTGTTTTGGGGGTTTAACCATGATTAGCAACATGGTGAACTAACCATTTTCCCCTAATCTAGTTTAATATTGTATTAGGTGCTTTTGGGTTTTTATTTGAATATGGTTGTTTTTAAAAGTAAAATGAATTTAAAAAAGGTTTTTTAAATGATTGTTCTTGTGTTGACCTTGGTGAGAGAGAGAGAGAGAGAGAGTGCATGATGGGGCATCATGGCTTTGCCCATGCCTTCATTAATGAAGAGAAAGAGAGAGAAGGGGATTGACTTGTTTGTGTTCTCTCATTCTCTCACTCTCATTCTCTCACTCCCATTCTCTCATGCAACATACACACACACTCACCTTCAGCAGCAAGGCAGCAGTGGCAGCAACAACAACAAGATCATCAACAACAACAACAACACCTTCAGCAGAGAAGGAGCAGCAGTAGCAGCAGCCTCATTAGCAACAGCCACAGCTTGTATCAGCAGCTCGAGACAACACCAACAACAGCACCATCAGCAGCATCAGCATCATCTTCATCAACAGAAGCAGCAGCAGTGGCACCAGCATCAGCAACAGCTGCAGAAGCAAGCAGCAGTAGCAGCAGCTGTAGCAGCAGCAGCCCCAGCCACTACAGCAGCTCTTTTCCACACCTTCACCTGCTTCTTAGGGTTCATTAGGGTATATTTCTGAACCCCCTTTCTCTTTGCTTAAGTTGTGTGTGGTTTAGTGTTAATTAGCTAGTTTAGGGCTAATTATGGTGTTTTGTGAGATGTTGTGGCAAATTGATGACTGTGTTAGATAACCCTACCTATTTAAGTGTTGTTAAGGTCACCTTAACTGAGTTTTGACCCATATTTCACTAAAATACCATAGGGTTTGTGTGTCGTGCTAAATTGGCGTTTTTAAGCGACATTGTGACATTCTGTGATCTGCTATTGACTCAGACCCTTCAAGGAAAAATTGAGAAGACTGGAGCATGTACACTAGGTATGGATACCACCACCAGAATACGGACCAACCATTCCCAATGCAGGCCGCCAATTTAATACTTCTGGCCGCAAATTGCGGCCAGGAAGGGGACAGGGGTGTTGGGCTCTTGGCTAGGGTTCCCTGTTGTGTATTGTAGTGTTTTGGCATGTCTAGTTTTGTAATATTTGACCTGTAGGGAAATCTGGGGCAATATATCGTGTTTGGTGTTCGTTGTATTTGCGCGATACGCACGATACGTGAGTGGGTTCTGTGATCCAGCGTATCGCGGCGTGTCGCGGTAGTTTTAGACGCGTACACACACGTTTCAGCGTATCGTGCACACGCGCGTTTAGTTCGCGAGGCGAGTTTCTCGTTTTGGTTCGATATCGCGTTTTGCGGAATATTTGACTTATATATGATTTTTGTGTCTAAATTGCAGGCTTGCAGGCAGGGACAACGGACACTACTACGGGAGGGAGCAGATGGTAGGATTCACCTTGCGTGGAGCGTAGGTGAGTAGATTTATCATCTACAGGGGAATCGCCCGCAAGGCGTTATGCGTCTGGGCTAGGTTTCAATTACCTGTCCAATATTCTACGTCATCGTTAGAATTGCGCCTTTACTTTATTTTCTTGATATAGTTGTACTGGAATTAGCAGCCGTAGGACACTGCACATATTATTGACGGTTCATGTTGCACGAGCACGGATTGTATGCTACACACACACCGTCAATAATTGTCATGTCACACACAACCCTTTACAGATACTAGATTGCTTATCATACTTGACATCTAGCTTATCGGTATACATATAGTGTATCTTACCTTTAGTGATAGGTACATCTACACCTTGCGATACAGCTACAGGTATACCTTGTACATATTTTACTTATACCCACGGGGGTACCCTTCATATTCTATTTATACCCGGGGGGGATTATGACATCTTTTACTTATAGGTAGATACCTATACTTAGCTGTACCTTATTGATTTTGCATACATCTGGTTTCAGCTATATACTTTCATTTACATGCTCGCATTCAGATATATCGCATATATTTATTCCTGGATTTGCGCATTGTTTATTTGGATTTTACATGATGTTTTCTGGATTTGGGAACAGCGGGAGTTCATGAAATTATGCATACATTGAAAAACCCGGTTTTCTTGATATGATATTTGCGCAGCCACCATGAGATTTATCGGTTCGGATTATATACTCCATACGAGGTGTGGTTGCCGTATGAGGCTACTTGGTGGGGCCCGGTATGGTTCCCCTCGGCAAGAAGATCGATGGATTTTGCCGATTGAGCCTGGAGGCGGGCGAGTACCTACCGGTGACAGTACCCATAACTCGGCGAGGGATCACGGAGACACCGCTGGGAGTCATGTACGTATGCATACGTCGAAAGGCGAGGGTCAGAGCTAGGCACTCATGCTTTCGGGATAGCGTATGATACGTGATCAGGATTTCTGTGTCGATGCTTGGCACACTGTTTTCATGATATTTCTTTTAATACCTTTGCATATATAACAGGGGATTTATCCGTTGTTATATATACCCTTACACCAATATTAGTGAAATGGGACGCTAATATATGTGTATTGCCCCCATCATATTTTACTTCTGGAAATATATATATAGGATGTTAGAAATTATTTGAGATTCGACTTGGGATATAGGTGATTCATTGAGATTGGATATTGGATATGAAAGAGATTGCTGATTTGTACATTCGGGATATAGGAGATCTATTCGATATTGTACATTGAGGAGATGTGAGACTTATATGGTATGAGAGCCCAACTTGGGGGCTGATTTGAGGATTTGGGATTTGAGTGTCTTGATGGATTGTGATCCGGCCACGATGTCAGGTTTCCGTGGAAATGACATATTCCACCCCATACCTCACACTTATCTATTCTTTGCACAGATTCATACATTGGTAGTACCTAATAGTGCACTCTTATGATAGTTGCATATCTACATTCTCATATCCCTATTGTCATGTTATTATTGCTTCACATATTGATTGTACCTGCTAGTGTACTTTCCTTTATTCAGCATTAGCAAGACATGTTATTACTGTACTCGCATATCTTAGATTCATGTTGTACGTGCATTCCTACGATTACCTGCATATGTTATCTACTATTCACGAGTTGGCAACTCACCCCCGTTGTGCCACAGGTGTTTCAGGTTGTTCCCCAGAGTAGTCAAGGCAGGCTATTTAGCTTTTCATCTATCGTCTTTTGCTACAGATACCGCATCAGCTCACAGTACTATTTTTCTTAGGTGGGTTGGATGATTATCTGTATTTCATATTGTAAATTCGTTGTATTTTGTACTCTCCATCTACTATTATGTTGTGGACTTAGAGACTTGGTGAGGACGTATTTGTATATTATTTGTGGATTTTTTGACTTTTATATACAGTTTCCTTCCTATTGTCTCTTATTTCTTCGCTACGGCGTCGTATATTTTTGATGTGGTTGTTTTCCGTCTTTGGGCTAGTTTTTACACAAAATGTGTGTTGCCAAAATTTTAAGAAAGAAAGTATGACTTTTAAAGAATTTGGGTTGCGATTTCAAATGTTTCAAAAACTATACTATCTTTTCCGTATTTTCTTGGTTTAGATTTCTGGGTTTTGGCTTTCTTTTACTGCGTTACGTCTTTTGGCGTTGCGTAGTATTAGGGCCGTCACGGGCCAATTTTGGGTCGTGATAAAGTTGGTATCAGAGCGCTAGCTTTTACCTTTCGGAGTGTAGGATAACCTTAGTATGATGGAGTAGGTGGCTTAAACAGAGTAACGTAGTGTGTGTATGTCTGCAGCATACCCACGGTGCGGTACTTTGCATTAAGTGACCTAAGTACAATTTTGCTTGAAATTCCTTCCTTGACGATTCATATCCTTAAGATTCGATTCCTTATTCTCATCGAATCTTATATCTATTTATAGCCTTGTCGCCGATGACTATGGGGACTCAGAGTGATGCAGCGAGGGCCGATGTCAGAGTTGGCTCGGGTGAGACGAGTACTGACCAGGATGGCACTCTAGTTGCACAGGTGCAGACGGATCAGCCTACGACATATACTATTGATAGACTTTTGGCAGAGATGCAGGACTTCTGCCAGACTATGAGTTCTTTGGTTGATGTCGTTCGGGAGCTACGACAGGAGGTTATCACCCCTGTTACTCAGTTGTCACTTATGATCAGCGTGCAGCAGTCCGTCACCTACATAGCACCAGTAGTTGCAGCTCCAGTTGACAAGACACATATTCCAGGACAGTGGAGGACTCGTGCCAGCGTACCAGCCTAGAGGCAGAGGTTTGGTCATCGAGACAGATTTCGTGGCCGTCGCGGGAGTAGCAGAGGCTTAGGACGAGGACAATCGTTCAGCTCTCATCCCCAGGGTGGTCAGCAGTCAGCGCGTGGATGTTTTCGATGCGGAAGCCCTCAGCATTTCGTCAGGGATTGTTCCTCAGCACGACGTCAGGATCGTATTCAGAGAGGCCGTGGACGCGGGAGGTTCGCTTAGAGGGCTCAGTCTACCAGAGGAGTTCAGCCAGTTGCGGGTAGAGGGCAGACACAGGAGTTTGCTTCTACTCATCGGGACGCGCAGACGTCCAATGTGGAGTTTTCAGGTATCTTTAATTCGCTTGTTCTTTTGATTTATTCGTTTGTTTTTCATGCTTGTACCGTGGTTGGGTAGATTAGTCGTAGTTGTTTTAACTTCTGTCGGCGATTCTTTTGTTGCGCGACACGTATTTCAGTTGTGTGCCAATCGGATAGGAGATAGAGATTCGTCCGCCGTTTTGATCCTTCTAGAGATGTTGGATTTGACGTTCTCCGGGGCACGGACTGATTAATTACGTGCTAGGCGTCTGTGGACTACCGTGAGGAAACATTCAAGTTTTTTTCGCGGCAGGTCAGTTCTTGTTGTGCAGGTGGATAGTTGTGCCGCCTCTCACAGCTTGAATTCAGCATTTTTCGCTAGTCGGCTACTGAGGAGATGTCGTGGATTCTTGGCGTTCATTTGTGATACCGGAGCCACGGTGGGATTGTTGGACCGAGTTCCTTTCGTGTGAGGGTTTTCCGACGTTGTTCCAGATGGGCCGACGAAGCCTAGGGAGCTTAAGGATCAGCTGCAGAGTTATGGCTTGGGGAGTTTTGTGCGTCTGTGTGTCTCGCTTTTGGAAGCTCCTATTCCTGTTCGTCAAGGAGAAAGACGGTAGTTTGAGGTTGTGTATCGATGGATCGTTACTTGAACCGGCTTACGGTGCGGATGGGTATCCTTTACCTCGCATTGACGATTTCCTCGATCAGCTCCAGAGCGCGAGACATTTTATAAGTTTGTTCGGGATCAGGTCATCATTATTGCGGGTTCGGAGTGATGGCATTCCGAAGTTTGCCTTATTCATGCTATGGGCTTTGTGTGTGTTAGTGAGTCACAGGATTCACTGATGCCCTAGCAGCATTCATAGATTTGATGAACCAGATTTCTGCAGGCCGTTCCTCAACCAGTTTTCGTTGTGTTATTTACGATATTCTGGTCCATTTAATTTGTCTTGAGGGACAGGAGTAACACTTGGGGATTTGTTATGCAAATACTGGGAGAGCACCAGCAGTTCTCTAAATTCTCGGAGTGTTTCTTCAGGCTTGTTTTGTGTTGACTCCTAGGTCTTATAGTCACAGGAGACGGTTTCGTATGGGCCCTAGGGAGATCGTGGCCGTACAGCATAGGCCCAGACTTGTGTCCTGGACGGAGATCCGCAGATTTTTGGGCTTAGCAGGTTCTTACCGCCGTTTCATGCAGGATTGCTAGAGTAGTGCTGCACCGTCGACTGAATTGACCGGAAAGGAGGTTTCTTTTCTTTGGACTGAGGCATGTGTACGGAGTTTCAGCAGTTGAAGATTCTGTTAATATCTGCATCAGTTCTTTCTTTGCTCTTGGTTCGGGCGACCTTGTTGTTTAACTGTAATGTTTCTTGAGTGGGCTCGATTGTGTACTGAGGTGACACTATAGAGTTATCACTTTTGCTTCCCTACATCTGGAGGGAGTACGAGGAGGATATTCCACTCATGATCTGGAGATGGCCGCGGTGGTTTTGCGTTGGAGATTTGGAGACATTACTTGTTCGAGAGTCATGTCAGATTTTCACGGACCACCAGAGCTTAATGTACATCTTCCTGCAGCGGATTTGGTTGTTGTGATAGTCTTCTGCAGATTTACTGTTCTTGCGTGATCGTCGAATACAGCTTAAGTTCGTCTCTACGGAGGGGACAGCTTGCTCATGTCCGCGCCCGACCACTTTTCCTTAATCGTTTTTGCGAGACACTGCCCTCTCATGCTCATTCGTCAGTGATACTTGAGCATACTCGGCTGGGTAATGATTCGGAGACCTTGATTTGTGACAATGGTGTGCTAAGTTAGGGACGCGTTTGTGTACCTGGTATCATCGGGTAAAGACGTGTAATCCTAGAACATGCACACCTGTCAACTCTCTATATGCATTCAAGTTCCACCAACATTTAGCGTAACTTGTGAGATAGTTACGGGTGGACAGGGATGTAAAGAGAAGTTTCAGGTTTCGTTTCAAGGTGTCTGTCTTGTTGTGTGCTTGGGTCGAGTATCTGAGGCCGGCTGGAGAGTTGCAATCTTTAACCGTTCCGAAGTAGGAGTGGGAGCAGATCTCCACGAATTTCGTTATGGTTTCTACCCAAGTTTACTCAGGGTGTGACTTCATTCGGATTCTTGTCGTCCGGTTATACTCAGTTTGCTCAGTTGTTCTTTGTTAAGTTGTGTGTTTGTTTGATAGTTGTCAGCTGTTGGGGATCGTCACTCGCCATCGTTAGGATTCTCCTTCGATAGCCGTTATCAGGAGACACTCCAATTGGCCACCCTTAGGCTTACGGGTTAGGTCGTGTCAATCACCAGTCTGTTGTTTTCTGACTCTGCGTGAGTAGGATTTTGGACCCCAGCTATGTCTAGAGACTCCGGAGATGATCCAATTGATTCAGGTCAGGATGAGAATTGTAGCCAGTGCAAATAAAGGTCTGATACTGACCGTGTTGGTCGTAGACTTAAGTGCGCAGTGGCAAACCATGTATTCCTGCGGATTTTTCTGATGAATGACGTGTTGGATTTTGGGGAAGCTTGTCCCCGGATTTTAGGTCCTTTCGAGATCCTATAAGCGAGTTAGTTTTGTTGCCTTTAATTTGGCACTTCCTCCCAGATTATTGAATTTTCACCCCATATTCCTTGTGATGATACTTTACAATTACCTTCTTGACCTTTCTCACATGATTTAGCACCAGACCTTTTGGCTTGGACGCGATCTTTCGTTCACCAGCAGCTAGTTGTGTTAATGGCCAGGCAGGTGGAGAGACGTCGGTCAAGGATCTTGCATCTGTGAAGGGTTTTTCTTGGGCGTAACCGTACAGTGAGGTAATCACTTGGGAGGCTGCGAGCGAGATTTGAGAGTTGTAATCTTCTCTTTGAAGGTACGCGTAGCAGTATAATTTTTAAATTCGGGGACGAATTTCTTTTAGGGGGGAGATTGTAACACCTTAGAATGTGTTTTGTGGCTAATTATATTTTAATATATAGTTTTTAATAAAAAGTTTACCAATTTGGGTTTTAAATATTTTATCCTATTTATTGAGTATTTTATTAGATTTTTCCTAGGCTTGCACACACTTGTGCATGATAACTAGGGTTGTTTTGGGGGTTTAACCATGATTAGCAACATGGTGAACTAACCATTTTCCCCTAATCTAGTTTAATATTGTATTAGGTGCTTTTGGGTTTTTATTTGAATATGGTTGTTTTTAAAAGTAAAATGAATTTTAAAAGGGTTTTTTAAATGATTGTTCTTGTGTTGACCTTGGTGAGAGAGAGAGAGAGAGAGAGAGTGCATGGTGGGGCATCATGGCTTTGCCCATGCCTTCATTAATGAAGAGAGAGAGAGAGAGAGAAGGGGGTTGACTTGTTTGTGTTCTCTCATTCTCTCACTCCCATTCTCTCACTCCCATTCTCTCACACAACACACACACACACTCACCTTCAGCAGCAAGGCAGTAGTGGCGGCAACAACAACAAGATCATCAACAACAACAACAACACCATCAGCAGAGAAGGAGCAGCAGCAGACAGCAGCAGTTGCAGCAGCCTCATTAGCAACAGCCGCAGCTTGTAGCAGCAGCTCGAGACAACACCAACAACAGCACCATCAGCAGCATCAGCATCATCTTCATCAACAGAAGCAGCAGCAGTGGCACCAGCATCAGCAACAGCTGCAGAAGCAAGCAGCAGTAGCAGCATCTGTAGCAGCAGCAGCCCCAGCCTCTACAGCAGCTCTTCTCCACTCCTTCACCTGCTTCTTAGGGTTCATTAGGGTATATTTCTGAACCCCCTTTCTCTTTGCTGAAGTTATGTGTGGTTTAGTGTCAATTATTGTTAATTAGCTAGTTTTGGGCTAATTATGTTGTTTTGTGAGATGTTGTGGCAAATTGATGATTGTGTTAGATAACCCTACCTATTTAAGTGTTCTTAAGGTCACCTTAACTGAGTTTTGACCCAGATTTCACTAAAATACCATAGGGTTTGTGTGTTGTGCTAAATTGGCGTTTTTAAGCGACATTGTGACATTCTGTGATCTGCTATTGACTCAGACCCTTCAGGGCAAAGTTGAGAAGACTGGAGCATGTATACTAGGTATAGATACCACCACCAGAATACGGACCCACCATTCCCAATGCAGGCCGCCAATTTAATACTTCTGGCCTCAAATTGCGGCCAGGAAGGGGACAGGGGTGTTGGGCTCTTGGCTATGGTTCCCTGCTGTGTATTGTAGTGTTTTGGCATGTCTAGTTTTGTAATATTTGACCTGTAGGGAAATCTGGTGCAATATATCGTGTTAGGTGTTCGTTGTGTTTGCGCGATACGCGCGATACGTGAGTGGGTTCTGTGATCCAGCGTATCGCGGCGTGTCGCGGTAGTTTTAGACACGTACACACACGTTTCAGCATATCGTGCACACGCGCGTTTAGTTCGCAAGGCGAGTTTCTCTTTTTGGTTCGATATCGCGTTTTGCAGAATATTTGACTTATATATAATTTTTGTGTCTAAATTGCAGGTTTGCAGGCAGGGACAACGGACACTACTACGGGGGGGAGCAGATGGTAGGATTCACCTAGCGTGGAGCGTAGGTGAGTAGATTTAACATCTACATAGGAATCGCCCGCATGGCGTTATGCGTCTGGGCTAGGATTCAATTACCTGTCGCATATTCTACGTCATAGTTAGAATTGCGCCTTTACTTTATTTCCTTCATATAGTTGTACTGGGACTAGCAGCTGTAGGATACTGCACATATTATTGACGGTTCATGTTGCACGAGCACGGATTGTATGCTACACACACACCGTCAATAATTGCCATATCACACACAACCCTTTACAGATACTAGATTGCTTATCATACTTGACTTCTAGCTTATCGGTATACCTATAGTGTATCTTACCTTTAGTGATAGGTACATCTACACCTTGCGATACGGCTACAGGTATACCTTGTACATATTTTACTTATACCCAGTGGGTACCCTTCATATTCTACTTATAACCAGGGGGTATACGACATCTTTTACTTATAGGTAGATACCTATACTTAACTGTACCTTATTGATTTTGCATACATCTGGTTTCAGCTATATACTTTCATTTACATGCTCGCATTCAGATATATTGCATATATTTATTCCTGGATTTGCGCATTGTTTATTTCGATTTTACATGATGTTTTCTGGATTTGGGAACCGCGGGAGTTCATGAAATTATGCATACATTGAAAAACCCGGTTTTCTTGATATGATATTTGCGCAGCCACCATGAGATTTTTCGGTTCTGATTATATACTCCATACGAGGTATGGTTGCCGTATGAGGGTACATGGTGGGGCCCGGTATGGTTCCCCTCGGCAAGAAGATCGATGGATTTTGCCGATTGAGCCTGGAGGCGGGCGAATACCTACCGGTGACAGTACCCATGACTCGGCGGGGGATCACGGAGACACCGCTGGGAGTCATGTACGTATGCATACGTTGAAAGGCGAGGGTCAGAGCTAGGCACTCGTGCTTTCGGGATAGCGTATGATACGTGATCAGGATTTCTGTGTCGATGCTTGGCACATTGTTTTCATGATATTTCTTTTAATACCTTTGTATATATAACATGAGATTTAGCCGTTGTTATATTTACCCTTACACCAATATTAGTGGAATGGGACGCTAATATATGTGTATTGCCCCCATCATATTTTACTTCTGCAAATATATATATAGGATGCTAGAAATTATTTGAGATTCGACTTGGGATATAGGTGAATCATTGAGATTGGATATTGGATATGAAAGAGATTGTTGATTTGTACATTCGGGATATAGGAGATCTATTCGATATTGTATATGGAGGAGATGTGAGACTTATATGGTATGAGGGGGCTGATTTGAGGATTTGGGATTTGAGTGTCTTGATGGATTGTGATCCGGCCACGATGTCAGGTTTCCGTGGAAATGACATATTCCACCCCATAGCTCACACTTATCTATTCTTTGCACAGATTCATACATTGGTAGTACCTGTTAGTGTACCCTTATGATAGTTGCATATCTACATTCTCATATCCCTATTGTCATGTTATTATTGCTTCACATATTGATTGTACCTGCTAGTGTACTTTCCTTTATTCAGCATTTGCATGACATCTTATTACTGTAATCGCATATCTTAGATTCATGCTGTACGTGCATTCCTACGATTACCTGCATATGTTATCTACTATTCACGAGTTGGCAACTCACCCCCGTTGTGCCACAGGTGTTTCAGGTTGTTCCCCAGAGTACTCGAGGCAGGTTATTCAGCTTTTCATCTATCGTCTTTTGCTACAGATACCGCATCAGCTCACAGTACTGTTTTGCTTAGGTGGGTTGGATGATTATCTGTATTTCATATTGTACATTCATTGTATTTTGTACTCTCCATCTACTATTATGTTGTGGACTTAGAGACTTGGTGAGGACGTATTTGTATATTATTTATGGATTTGTTGTCTTTTATATACAGTTTCCTTCCTATTGTCTCTTATTTCTTCGCTACGGCGTCGTATATTTTTGATGTGATTGTTTTCCTTCTTTGGGCTAGTTTTTACACAAAATGGGTGTTGCCAAAATTTTAAGAAAGAAAATAAGACTTTTAAAGAATTTGGGTTGCGATTTAAAAATTTTCAAAAACTATACTATCTTTTCCGTATTTTCTTGGTTTAGATTTCTGGATTTTGGCTTTCTTTTACTGCGTTACGTCTTTTGGCATTGCGTAGTATTAGGGCCGTCACGGGCCAATTTTGGGTCGTGATAATCACACATGCCATAACTTTAATTTTATAAGGTGCTAAGTAAACTGAACAAGGAATCGAACTAGAATTGCAGAGTAACAATTAAAAGTATCACATCTAAAAGATAATCTAACACTAAGTGGAGAGACTACAACCTTTGTAGACCTCCTAGGGTGACTCCTTGGATCTCCTTTGGTTTGGAACGGCTCGCTAGATCACTTCCAAGTCCACGACGATCCACCCGAAATCCCTTGCTCAAAGCTTGTTGCTACACTTGATCTTTGAAATCCATGAAGCAAAACACCCCACAGAAAGTAGCAAGGGTTGTGTAGGATGATGAAGTGGCTGGTTATCTCACTTAATACCCTTTCTTTCTTTTTATCTCACTCAATTTAGAACTCAAGAGAGAGCTAGAGAGAGGAAGAAGAAGATGGCTTGATATATTTCTTTTGGATGAACAATAATGCTAAATGAAAATGAAAGAGAGATAAATATCATAATAGAAACCATAGTTAATAATAATATCTAGATATTTTGTCATGAGTTAAAAGGCAAAGGAAAATAAACTATAGTTAAGTCAAAAGTCAACCATGGAAAAGTGTAGAAGAAATGAGTCATTAGAAAAGAAATGAGTCATTATCTATTTTCCTTTATCTTTAACTTAATACAAAAATATCCATATATAAAATTATGAACCATGTGAGTCTTATATTGCTATCTAAGTTGTATCATCAACCATGATACTAGTGCATGTATGTATATGTGTATGCACATCATCATGTACATATACATGCATGCATCCATCAAAAGAAAAGGGTTTAAAAAAATGAGACAAAAGTCAATATTAAATCAACACTTGATTTAATAAACCGGTCATATCTCATACGACCCGACTAATAAAAAACGCCAGATTAAAATACGGTATCAAATACTCGTATTTAATCGAGCTTCCGCACATATCTCATATGTGCACCACTTCGTTTCGCCCGAGCCAGGAAACTTCTATGTGGGACTCTAAGACTCGCCAATACGCCAGCAGTAGGTGATGATCATATCAAACACCTACAAGTCGCAAGCGGTCAGCTAAACGTAATGGCCACCCGGGTATTGAGCGATCAGAAGAGGAACAAGAGAATCTGTCAAAACTCCTGTCAATCCAACTGGCAACACTTACCGTACAATCCGGTCTCTTCGTCAGACATACTGCATATTGAGTTTAGGGATGGAATCGTTGACCCCAATAACTCAATAAGTCATGCCGGTATATGGTCTATAACAGATCGAGAAACTTACCGATAACACTTATCAGTAATATTTTAGCAGCCCTGGCCAGGGACATCCTATTATAGCCAATCGTGCATAGCACAGCATCAACCCCCAATACCGGGAGAGACGAAACCACTCCTATCGCTCATTGCCTCCATATGCCTCGGGACTATACCCAAATTCCACCTGTTTGTATGACTCAATAGAGCCGTAGTAGGGTGGAGATCAAAGTACAGTGGGAGGACACACAAGACTCTATGGCGATCTCGGGTCTACATACTAACTTGTACCAGTGTTACCTGAGAACTGCTATCCGACGTATGATATAATACAACATAGGAGTTCTCGGTGAGTGCGTTCAGTGTACCCAGTCTCACTGAGCACCCGTATACAATCAGCACACCAGATGGATATAGGATCATCCATCGCCTATCATATGGAACAAGAATAGCATACGCTAGTCTACACAGGAATATCGATGCCCTGTTTCGATATACCTACGACTAGGAACATTTCAAGGATATGCTTATAAACTATAGGTGTCCTACTAGTATGATCCACATCATAATCCCAGTAGTCAAGCCGATATCCTTAGGGCTTTATCAACATGTACAAAAATGAATATAAACATGATCAAGTGAACATATGATAAAGAGAAAACAGATAGCATATTATCATGTCGAGCAAGACTGTCCTCTGAATATATATATATATATACACATCAGTACATACACTATCACAAAATGGCCTCTAGGGCATCTATATATCCAACAGTATATGTATGTGTGTTGTGCGTGTTATGGCAATTATTGACGGTGTGTGTGGCATACAATCAGTGCTCGTGCAACATGAGCCGTTAATAATACTGCAGTGTCCAAAGGGTACAAGTCCAAGCACAACAAGTAATAATATGCAATGAAGTTTTATGCGCAAACTCTATATATATGCAATATAAACATGCGACTAATATCATATCATATTTAGCCCAGACGCATACCGCCATGCGGGCGATTCCGCTGTAGATGTTAAATCTACTCACCAACGCACCTGGCTAAGTAAAGCCAACCACCTGCTTCTCTTTCTTTACAGCGTCCGAAGTCCCCGCCTGCGATCCTAAAACGTAAAACAATATAAAAAGTATGTATATTAGTAAACGACCAATAACACGTACAAACTACGTTTGACCGATGCGACAACTCCAAACAAACTCTCAAGTGTTCGCTTAGTAGCTAACGTGCATAGCGACACTACGAAACCAACTAAAGGGCAACAAATACACAAAGACATGAACTGTATCGGATAACATAACTCATGATAACGAAACACAAGAAATAAGCAAAGTGGTCCCAGATTTTGCTCGCATACCACAAGACCACATACTACACCAGAGACCCCTACCCCAAAACACACCACCAACCACCCCACTCTGGCTGCATATTGCGGCCAGAGCTATTAAATTTGTGGCCAGTTCATGAGGGAATGGGCTCGTATTTTAAGGGTATCTTCTAGGTCATCACACAAGGTCACTGTGATGGGAACTTTTCCAAAAAATAACTGGTTTGATAGCAGATCATCCGAGATCCAAAACAACACTAAAAAATACGATATTTGCATGAAACTATACATTATGAGTTCTAAACTGAAACTAACAAGCTACGCAACACTAAAAAGACTTATTTAATAGAAAGTGATCATTACCTACTCCCACAAGCTCAAAGATCCTAGCTTTCCAAGCTCCAAGGCATCCAGGAGGCAAAACAAGGCATGTGAAGTGATTTGGGTGAGTTTTTGTGAAGTTTAGTGAAGTTTTGTGAAGGATTAGTGAAGGTTTAGTGGTGAAGTAATAAGTGTTCAGTTGAGAAAATGAGGTGATGAGAAATAATGAGAAGGAGATGAAGTGTGAGAGAATGAGAGCAAGAAAAGATAAAGAGAGAGAGGTGAGTGTAATGGTTAGTGCACCACTCAATAAATGCAAGCATATGCTCACCATGCCACCTTCTCTCCAAACAAAACCCAAAAGAAAATATCTCACCTCACAAAAACAAATATCTAGGGTTTAGGTCAAGGTTTAAACAAAGGATTGGATTAGGTTAAGTTGTCATGGTCACTAAAACTAGATTAACACGAACACACCCTCACAATAAACATGCACAAGTTTATGCAAGGCATAACAAATAATAATAAAATATTAATTAAATGTTATAAAATGTGAGGAACCCAAATTGATAAACTTTTTACCAAAAAACCCAAACTACCGCTTAAATAACACTAATCGAAATTTAAGGCGTTACAGTATTGTACACGATCACTAAGTTGGGAATCTTGTGAATTATCCGACAACTAATTGAAGAGAGTTTTCAATTAGAGACTAAAGTGCAAGTTTGTATATGTTAGGCATGAAATCCGGAACATGAGATATTCCGGGTTTATGATGTCTAAGGATATTGCGCATGCTTGATGACACAAGAACCACATGGTGGTGCTAGGGTCGACTTTCATGGTATCAGAGCCAAGCTAGAACATTAGGGTAACTTGTAGCGACGTTAGAAATCCGTCGTTTTTGTCGCGCAAAAACAACCGATAAAAACAGTTTTCAAATTGATGTTTTGAGTTATTTGCACAACCCGTGGGCTCACGGTTTGAAGCGAGAAGCCCCTGGGTAGGGCGTGCACATCCCGGGGACACCTCGAGGGGAGACCAAACGGCTGGGCCCGCTCCCTAAGACCACCGTAAGGTGGTCTTGGCGGTGGGGACCCGAAACTGCCCACCTAAGGCAGTTTCGCGTCTGCCTCACCCCCTGGCCACTTCGCGGTGGCCTCGGGGGTGGGGTACCCCCTCTAGGCCCCCATTTTATAGTTAATTTTAGGATCTTAGCCCCCGCGAAGATTCGGGTGCGTTTCGAGTTCGTTTCAACAAACGGATTGGCTTAGAACGATCAGTTTTGGAAGTTTAGCTCACTGGATTTTTTCAAGTTTGAAAAAATTGGTTAAGTTTGCTAATTGCGTGCGGAATTTTAAGGTCGTGGTTACTTTACAAGCTTGTGATATGTGTTGATACAATTATTAGATTCCGGATTGATTAGTTTTATGAAAACTAGTTAGTATATTATAAACCTATCCATTTAGTCTCAATTGATCGATTGCCACGAAGTTTTGATTCGGATCAAAACTCCGTCACTATTGCGTATTGTACGTGATCACTAAGAGGGAATCTTGTTGAATTATCCGACAACCAATTGAAAAGTGTTTCAATTTGAGACTAAAATACAAATTTTATAAGTTAGGCATGAAATCTGGAACATGAGATATTCCGGGTTTATGATGTCTAAGGATATTGCGGATTCTAATTATTGTAATTTTCAGTTTTCTTTTCTTGGACCGTAAGTGTAATATGTGGGGTATCCCAATCTCGTTGCTATATGTCAACAAGTTTTAGGTTACGCATATTTTCTTACATTGATGATATATGATATTATGTGTTGATGTTGATATGATTTATTGGATCGTCGTGATAGAATTGCCGGGGGATTTTATGTGAGATGGGGGTTTTTATTTTCATTCATATAAAATCTATATGTAATATTCTTTTATTGAGGCACTTCCGGGTTGAGGATGATGTCACCACTGTTGTATATTATTTACTTTTCCGCATTAGGATAGAGCCATGGCGGGGGAGCACAGGTAACCGGGTTCTAAAGTTCAGTGGGAGACCATCTCAAAAAGTTGAGACCGGGTCTCCTACCTCTAGAATTGGCAGGGTTACTTGCCGCTCTCGTAGGGTCTAGGGTGTAGGGTTGCTAGGCACTGTCAAAAGGTTCTACAAGAAATCAACCATGCCTGATTCAAAAAATTAGACGTGCCGAACAATCCTAACCAAGATCGTATACTAGAGATTAGGCGAAAACTATAAGCAAGCAAACAAATTTATTTCTAAGAGTTAGAGATTACAACCTTTGTAGATCCGTTCCTTCACTTCTAAAGCTCCGTGTTGACGTCATTTCACTGCAATCATCGAGATCCAGGAGTCTTGTGACGGTTTCCTCGGAGAAATGAACGGGCTAGCTCGTTGACTTCGAGGCCGAAGACGATCTACGTCGAGGAGACTCAAACTCAAGCTCCATTTTCACTAGGTCATGAACTTTGTGAAGAGAACACCCTAAACTAAATAGCAAGTAGTAGAGGATGATGAAATAGGAAGTGGGTTCACTTTGGATTTGGATTTCTCACTTTATTTCTCCACTTGAAAATTTCTAGCAAGTTTTTCTTCTTCTTGAAGAAGAAGAAGAAGAAAAAGAAAGGAATAAGAATAATGAATTATCTAAAAAGAATAATCAAGTGAAGTCTATCATAATGCAACCATGGGTGAGTTAATCTTTGTAGAGACTAAACCATAGTTTGAGTTAATGCTTTGGGTTAATAAAAATCTTATGCAAAACAAAATGAGTGGACTTTGTCAAAGATGCTTAAAAGCTTAATGAAGCTTCAATCCAAGACAAAGAAAGCCACCATTTTGTTTTACAAAAATAAATAAAAACCTAAACCATCATCTTAAATATGGTGTAAGTCATACACACACCCAAGTTTGCATGTATCATCAATCATGATACAAACTAGTGCACAAACATATATCACATATACAACTTGTGCATATAAAAGTTAGAAAGTCAATCTTAAGTGAAAAAATACTAGTTAATGTAAAGTAATATATCAAATATATAATTATACATTAAATCATTAAATCAACACTTGATTTAATGATCCGGTCATATCTCATTTAACCGACTAATATCTATTGTATCAATATATCGAATCAACACTTTATTCGGTAACCCCGGCTATATCTCATATAACAGACTGATGATACAAATCGCGAGAATAGAATACAGTTATCAAATACTGTATTATTCTCGGTCCGCACATATCTCATATGCGCTCCTATTTCGTTTCGCTTGAGATAGAAAACCTTTGTGTAGGACTCTAAAGACTCGTCAATACGCCGGCAGTAGGTGGTGTTCATATCAATCACCCACAAGCCGCAAGCGGTCTGCTAAACGTAACGGCTACCCGGATATTGAGCGATCAGAAGATCAATGAGCAAGCCTGCTCACACTCCTGCGAATCCAATCGGTACACTTACCACACAGTCCGATCTGTTCGTCTGATATGTCGCATATCTCGCTTAGGGTGGTAAATGTCAGACCCCAGTAGCTTGATAAGTCATGCCGATGTAAGGTCCATAAAAAGCGTGGTGAAACTACTGATAACACTTACCAGTAAATCACTACAACCCTGGCCAGGGATTTCCAGTTATGGCCAGTCGAGCATAGCGCAACATCAACCCCCAATACCGGGAGAGACGAATCCCCTCCAATCGCTCATTTCCTCCAGTGAATCGGGATTGTACCCAAAAACCACCTGTTTGCAAGACTCAATAGAGCTTGTGGTAGGGTGGAAATCAAAGCATAGTGGGAGACACACAAGACTCTATGACAATCTCGGGTCAACAGACTAAGCTGTACCAGTGTCACAAGAGAACTGCCATCTGACGTGAGGTATAATACCATCTGGGAGTTCTCGGCAAGTCCAGTTCAGTGTACCAGTCTCCACTGAGCACCCGCATACCATCTCTGATGTCAAACACCAATGGATATGGGATCATCCATTGCCCATCTCATGGGTCGAGAAGATATACGCTAGTCTACTCTGGAATATCGATGCCCCCTCTCGATATTCCCACGACTAGGAACATTGAAGGATTTACTCATGGAGCTACCCAGGCCCTACTAGTATGATCTACACCATAGTCCTGTGAGTCGAGTACACATCCTAAGGGCTTTATCAACATGTAACAGAGAGACAATAAGTAGACATGTTAAGATAAAGAGCAACCAGATATCGTACTATCATGTCGAGCAAGAAAGTGCCTACCTATATATGTCCCAGCATCCACTACAATATACATCTTATGTACAGTAATGGCCTCTTGGGCATATATATAACTAACAATCTCCCACTTGCACTAGGGCCATCTGTAGCAGTGGTTGCAGTATCTCATACTCAACCATCCCATAAAGTCTCTCTCTGGGAAAAGGCCTTTGTGAGTAGATCCGCTGTGTTGTCCTCTGAGTCTACTCTCCTAACCTCGGTCACCCTGGAGATCACTATCTCCATGATCAGGTGATCCTGCCTTGTAATATGTCTGGGTCACTGATGGGACCGTGGTTCCTGGGTCAAAAACCACACTTCCATTGTCTCACAATGGTTGGAACCTAGTTCATCTCATGAACTAATATACACCCAAATTTCCTCTTTGGTAGTATCTTTGATAGCGATGTCACCAGCCTTATCGTCTAGTTTGCCACGATATCTAGTTTGAACTCTTCCAACATACCGTCCCTCCAATGAGGGTAAAGACAATGCCTGTGACTGATATTCAGTCAACCTTACCATCCTAAAAGCTGTCCAGTGATTCTCCCCAGTATCGATTGATACCATCTAACTACACCTAGTGAGAATCCCTAACATCCATTTAGATACCTCATAGATCCAAATCCCAGGATTTAGGAGCTATCACCTTTATCCTATTTGGAGAATGCTTGTGATAAGAGGAGATTGACCGTGCGTAGCATATGAAACTCTTTTCTTATCAAGAGTATGTTGTCCACGTACAATACGAGGATGACCACCTTACTCTCTACTATCTTTTTGTATGTACAAGGTTCATCTACTATTTTGATGAAGTCAAACTCTTTGACTACCACATCAAAACAAATGTTCCAACTCCGCGATACCTGCTTTATCACACAAAGTATCTTTCACACGTTTCCGTTGTTCCCACTGTTTACGAAGCCATCTGGCTGTGTTCTTATAGACGCTCTCTTCTAAATCAATATTTAGAAAAGCAGTCATGACACCCAACCACCAGATATCGTAGTCATGGTATGTAGCAATGGCAAGTAGGATCCGGATAGACTTAAGCACAGCCACTGAAAAAAAGGTTTCATCATTTTCCACGCCTGGTGGATGACTGTAACATTTTAAAAATAATTAAATAAATAAATAAATAAATAAAATTCTTTAAGTGAATTTTATAATTTCGGTAAAGTAAAACGTAGTTTTCATAAACTAAACCGTAATTATTTTTCAGTGTAAATTTAAAAATACCTATTTTAATTATGTAATTACTAGTAAATGGTGTTTATTTAGCCACTTATAAATTTTTAGTTTAATTAAATATTTTTCCTAAATTAATTATTTTAAATATTAACATAAGCTTTATTTATACACAAAATTAATGTAAATTACAAATTCGAATGGGTTTAATTTGCAAAAATGAACCATTGCATCTTAGAATCAAGTGTGTTTCATGCAAAATTTATTTTCAAAATTTTACAATGGTTCTAGACCATTCTAGGTCAAATGGAGTGAAGAAAATAAAGAATTTTTAAAAAAATTCATGAAAAGACTTAATGGAATGATATTTTGTTGAAACCTTTTACACTTTTCTTCACCTTTTCTCACTCTCCTCTCTTTTCCTCACCTCATGGATGGCCTCATCTCCATGGGCAGCCCAAAAATTTGTAGGGTTCCTAGGCACACTAATGAGGTCTCACAAGGCATCAACCATGCCAATTTCAGATTTTACAAGTGCCGAGAAACTCTAATACGGATCGTTAACTAGAATTTTAGGCGAAAAGTTAAGCTAGTTAACATCTTAACTAAAAGTGAGAAGCTACAACCTTTGTAGATCCGGTTCTCCACTTTCTTAGCTCCACGTAGACGTCCTTTCGCTGTCCTAGTCGGATCTCGGACTCTAGCATCGGCTTCATCGGAGAAATGAGAGGACAAGTCGTCGGCTACGATGCCGAAGATGATCTTTGTAGATCCGGTTCTCCACTTCCTTAGCTCCACGTAGACGTCCTTTCGCTGTCCTAGTCGGATCTCGGACTCTAGCATCGGCTTCATCGGAGAAATGAGCGGACAAGTCGTCGGCTACGATGCCGAAGATGATCTACGTCGAGGCTACACTAGATCAAGCTCCAACTTTACCAAGTCATGAAACTTGTGAAGAAAACACCCAAAACTACTTGGCAAGAGGTAGAGGATGAAGAAATAGGAGGTGGGTTCACTTTAGAATTGGATTTCTCACTCTTTTGCTCAAAGTGCCATTAAAACTAGTAAGCTTTTTCTTGAAGATCAAGAAGAAGAAGATAGAATATATGATAAGTTTTCTCAAAAAGAATAATAAAATGAATACTTATCATTTTCTAACCTTGGTTAGGTGTAGAGAATAGACCATGGTTAGTGGGAATGGTTAGGGTTAAGCAAGAAGACAAAATGGTCACTTGGTCAAAGCTTCATGAAGCTTCAACAAGCTTCATGATAAAAAGAAACCATTTTGTTTTCTTTTATCTATTTCAAAAAAAAAGAAAAGATAAATATTAAGTGAAAATATGAAACCCTAACCATTCACTAAACATGGTTTAAGTCTTTACACAAATCCAAGTGTATATGTATCATCAAACATGATACAATCAAGTGCACAAAAGTATATCACATATACAACGTGTGAACATCAAGTGAGAAAATCCATTTAAAGTGAACCAATACTAGTTAATGCAAAGTAATATATCAAATATATAATTATACATTAAATCATTAAATCAACACTTGATTCAATGATCCGGTCATGTCGCACATAACCGACTAGTATACAATGTATCGATTTATCGAATCAACGATTCGATAACTAGGTTATATCGCATACAACCAATCGAAACATTCATTACGAGAATGAAATACGGTATCACATACTCGCATTATTCTCGGTCCCGCACATATCTAATATTCGCTCCTATTTCGTTTCGCTTGCGCCAGGAAACCCCTGTGTAGGACTCTAAAGACTCGTCAATACGCCGGTAGCAGATGATGATCATATCAAGCACCCACAAGCCGCAAGCGGTCTGCTAAACGTAACAGCCACCCGGGTATTGAGCGATCAGAAGATCGACGAGCTAGCCCGCTCACACTCCTGTGAATCCAACCAGTAACACTTACCGTACAGTCCGGTCTGTTCGTCTGATATGTCGCATATCAAGTCTACGGGTGGTAAACGTCAGACCCCAACAACCGATAAGTCATGCCGATGTGAGGCTCATAACGGGTCGAGAAACTACTGGTAACACTTACCAGCAAAACTCTGATCAGCCCTGGCCAGGGACTTCCCTGTTATGGCCAATCGAGCACAGCGCAACATCAACGTCAAATACCGGGAGAGACGAAACCCCTCCTATCGCTCATTGCCTCCATGTGACTCGGGACTGTACCCAAAAACCACCATTTTGCACGCCCTCATGGACGTGGTAAGGTGGAGATCAAAGCACAGTGGGAATCACACAAGACTCTATGACGATCTCGGGTCTACAGACTAACCTGCACAAGTGTCACCTGAGAACTGCCATCTGACGTGAGGTATAATACCATCTGGGAGTTCTCGGCGAGTCCGTCCAGTGTACCCAGTCTCCACTGAGCACCCGTATACCATCTCTGATGTCAAACACCAATGGATATGAGATCATCCATCGCCCATCTCATGGGTCGAGAAGCGTATACGCTAGTCTACACTGGTATATCGATGCCCTGTCTCGATACACCCACGACTAGGGACCTTGAAGGATGTACCTATAGACTACCATGTCCCTACTAGTATGATCTGCATCATAGTCCAGGTTGTCAAGTACACATCCTAATGGCTTTACCAACATGTAACTATAAGACAGTTTAAAGAGACTAGTGTACATGTTAAGATAATGAGTAACCAGATAGCATACTATCATATCTGTTGGAGATAATGCCCTCAGAGTCAATTATTGGATCACAGGCACGTGATTGCGATGATTGAGGGAGGACCTATCCTAGTAAGACAGTCTTACTCGAGATGATAGTATGCTATCTGGTTTACCTTTATCATCGTGTACTGCTTTAGGTGACCTGACATGTCACTATTGCACGTTGATAGAGCCCCTAGGATTCTTGCTTGACTGCCGGCAGTATGAGGGCGATCATATAAGTGAGAGCTGGAGTCTACAAGCATATCCTTAAAAGGTCCCTAGTCGTAGGAGTTTCGAGACAGGGCATCGACTCTCCAGAGTAGACTAGTGTATACAGTCGAGACCCCGACGAGGGGCGGTGGCCGGTCTCACAAGCCACTGGTGTCTGTTGGTTCACCTAAGATGTATACAGGTGCTCATAGGGTTATGAGTACACCGGACAGGACTCGCCGGGAACCTGCTAGTTGGTCTTATACCTGACGTCAGATAGCAGTTCCCAGGTGACATGTGTACAGGTTAGTTCATCAACCTGGGAATCGTCATTTGTCTCTTGTGAGTTCCCACTGTGCTTTGATTACTACCCTACCACGGCTCAAAGGAGTCGTGCAAACAGGTTTTAGTTGGGTACAGTCCCGAGCCACATGGAGGCAGTGAGCGGATCTTCGGGGGTTCGTCTCTCCCGGTATTGGGGGTGAGGTCGCGCTGTGTCTAGGAGAGCCATTACACGAAGTCCTTGGCCAACGCAGGAGATTTACTGGTAGGTATTCCAGTAGTATCTCATGGTGTTCTGGGCTACATTCCGACACGACTTGTACCGCTTTTGGGGGTCTGACTTTTACCCACCCCCTAGGCCCGACATGCGATGCTCATAGACGAACGGACCGGACTGTACGGATATTGTCACTGACAGGCTCAGTAGGGTGTCAGGATGAGTTCGCTCATCAACTCCCTTTTAGTCAATAGCTGGTGGCCCGTTACGTATTGGCTTATACCTCTGACGTGCTGGTGGTTAAATTCACAGCCATAGTATTGACGAGTCTTTAGAGTCCACCACTCATTCTGTTACTCAGCTTTCAGGCGAAACGCTGTAGAGGCCGTATGGAGATATGGCAGGGTCCGATCAGATACGTGCGGTATTGCACGGATCAGGATCGGACGGTTTGTACTAGAGGCCGTATAGATATATGGCAGAGTTCGGCCAGATACGTGCGGTATTGCACGGATCAGGATCGAACGGATATTACTAGCCGGCTTTGGTTTAAGCCGGATCCTAGTTTAGTACAGTGTAGATTTTGTCTCTTTGCATTTGTATCCGGACGGAATACAGATGCGGGTGTGTATGCACAGTATCGGGGTTTTCCTGTAATTTATTACGGGACCAGTTTTCTGGAGTTGCCAGTTTGCATTCCGTTTCGGCCGGTTTTCGTTTGTTCTTTCCCGGCCGGACTTTTTCGATGGAAGGGGTTATTTGCAAGTTAGCAAATAACATTTTGTGGAGGGGTTTATTGCAAAAGGATTTATTATGAGAGCATCTTTTCTTTTGCACCATTCTTGCATTTATTGTGAAGTGAATGGATTTGATTTGGGTATGGGTTTTGTTATGATGATGTTTGTATGTGGTCACCACTTGTGCTCCTACCATCACCTCCCTTCATGCTTCATATTCTTTCCTCCACCATTTTCTAAGATGATAAGTTTTTTCCATACTTGAGAGAAGAAGAAGAGAGGATCATTTTCAAGAGGGAAAATTTGTTCATCTCATTTCATGCTAGAAAAATGCAAGCACCATTTTTCTTATCTTGATTCTTCCATCATCTTCAAAGGCAACAAACCCCAAAGTGAGACATAGCCTCTACACTACACTTTCTACAGCACATCTTGGGCATGTCGACTTGCCAGTTTCATGCACGAGTTGCCTCGGTATTGAGGTGGGAGCCCGTAAAAGAAACATGCGATGTGGTGCCCTTCCGGCGAAGAGGCGACGACCGGAGTTTCCGAGGAGATCGGAGTGGAGATGAAGACCGGAGGACACGGATCACTTGGTATATCTCTTCCCCATCTTTTAGATAGCTAGATCTAGTTTAATGGCCCGATCCGGGGTTTAGTGCGCGGTGGTGCCGGTTTGCAAAGTTCGCAAAATTAAAGTTTATCACCGTTTCCGCATTTGGCCGTCGGATTGGCGACCGGGGCGCCGCCTTGCACTTACAGTGGTATTAGAGCCTCGCCATTAACTTCGTCTAGCTTCGTTTGATGTGTTTTGCATTTCCGATCGACCAAAATTCCAAAACATGCATTTTTGTTCACGACAGTTTTCTGTTGAAATTTTTTGGTCTCCAAAAATTTTTCAGGCTGTATAAAAGTACTGTGCTTGAAGACCTAAGACTGCTGTAAAAATTCGACACAGTGAGTCGATCAGTCAAGCGCGGAACCGCGTCCAACCCCCCCTTGGGCCGCGGTTCCGCCGCACATTGGTATCCTCACTGTGTCCAATTTCTCCAGTGGGCTTCTGGGCTAATTTTAGGGGTTTTGGAATATTAATATTGGGCCCAGATTTTCTGAGAGTGCTACAGTATTGCTTGGGGGCCCACTTGTTAATTTTTGATCGATCGGATATTTTAAACACATTTTTTCACAGTATTTACATTATATCTGCGACCGTGAATGTCACTTGTTCGGTAAATCCGGTCTAACTGCTATAGCCCGGTTAGACGGATTTGCGAACGTGACTTTCACGTTGATGTTCTGTGTTTATGCTGTGTTGTTGCGGATCGGTCGTGGGGATAGCCTGGATACAATGCTAGTACAGGTTCTGTTGTATTATGTACATTTGATATTGCGGGGCGAGCGTCCGACATGTGGACTGCCGTCACTGCCTGTTTGTATTATTCTTTTGGGGCACGACCTGGTTGCGGTCGATGTACCCGTTGTATGTATATTTTACTTTCTGTACTAGGTTTACCCCGCGGAGGAGTGCACGGATAGCCGGGTTCTAGAAGGCAACAAGCCCGCATCTCATGGCATTGGGACGGAAGGGGCTTCACTCCAGGATTGGCGGGCTATTCGCCGCACTCGTAGAGGGTACAGGTTGACCCAGGAGGGGTGCCCAAGTTACCGGATTTCGTGAAGTGCTGGGTGGTCTATTCACGGCGCTGAACGGGGCTGCCTCGCTTCAGGTTTTGGCGGGTGACTTGCCGCGCCCGTAGGGGTCTATGTTTTCATTGCACAGGCTATCCACACGACCAGGGGAACGTCGGGTTTTCAGTAGTGGCTCTGTGAAACCCGGGGATCCCAGATATCTGTATTGTTCTGTGATGCTGTACATTTCTGTGATGTTGCATTTTATTCACGCCTTGAGCGAAATATAATATATTGGTATATATATTAGTAGATGTTGTATATGTTTTTCATCCGCGCTAGTCCAGTCCCCGCTCTGCCGTTAGTTAGCTAACCTAACGGGTGATGACGGGACCCAGTGGCGAATGCGGATGGCATATACGTACGTCAGTATATTTTCGTTCTTTGTGGTGTGATCAATTGATGGGACTGCGTTGATTCGGATCAATGCAAGTTAAACAAACCTATTCTGATGTTGTTGGAACACTTTTCAAAAAGCTGTTATTGCAAGGACGTTCACTTTTGTTTTGCATCGTGGTATTCATTTGGAATATCCTGCTCCTCAGTCGACGAGGCAAGGGCCGAGATCCCTTCACCGGGAGTGACCCCTTGGACAGAAGTTTGCGTCAGGGCATTAACTTCACTATAGCCGATTACTTTTGTTTTGCATCGTGGTATTCAGTTGGAATATCCTGCACCTCATTCTACGGGGAAAGAGCCGAGATCCCTTCACCGGGAGTGACCTCTTTAGCAAAGGTTTTCGTAACTATATTTTCAAAAGCTATCCGTTCCTTCAACGATATCAAGTTCATTACGTTAAAGGTTTTCGCCAGAAACCATTCGTAGCCCTCCGTCGTTTCATATGGATAGTCAATAGTATTCAAGCTGTGTATGTTGGCCAAAGTCAAGGCACAGTGTTTGGTAGCTGTTGGGTATTCATATGCAGCATAGATAGATGCGTTGGTTTGGGACAGCCGTACTGCCATTTTGGCCAAAGTCAAGGGTATGTACGGGTGGACTCAAATTAACCTGGAGAATGACGGGTTGAACTTGACATGTGACTTATGATATGTTGGCCAAAGTCAAGGTCATAAGAGCATGGGGTAGAAATCCACATCGGGAGTTTCAAAAGATCTGAAACTTGCCAGATATGCGCATACCTTCTGGAGTGTGATGACGTGAGCGGATTCCGTCACGTTATCATGCAATGATAGTTGGATCCCGATTCCCACTGATGAGTTAGTTTACTCCTCGGGTGACCCCGACTAATTCTTCTTTTAGGTTTGGAGGAGAATTTGAGGTACAGTGGGAGGTTTCCAGATTAGATAAATTGGTAACCATTCTGATCTAGGTTAGAGTGCACGCTGAGTGTTTCTTTTCTCTCTCTCTCTTTGGCAGTGACCATTGACCCGACCCTAAGACTATGACTCAGTGACCAAGTTGACCGAACCTTCTTAACACTGGCTTTTGGATTGTCAGAGTTGCAGACCTCATTGCCACTCCTACTTTTACCCTTTTCTCCAGGACACCCCGTATTACTACGAACGTCCACTTCCATTGGACAAAACCATCGTATGGTTAGATACGAACTCAAAGGAATTTGAGGATGGTTTCCGGTTCTGGAGAAAACGAATGGGATTATTCAGTTGTCTTTTCCCTTTTACCTTCTCTCAAGTTGTGAGTACTCCTTGGTTTAGGAGATAGTACACCTATTATGCAAATTGGATAGTCTTCTTCCAAACCTTAGGCTGGTGCCGACCGGTAGGGAATGAAGAAAACCAATTAGCCTAAAAGGTGTGCAGAAGGTATTAAGATTAAGACAAAGAAAGGGATTAGTAAGAGGGCAAAGTAAATTGCGACTGATATTCACGACCAAACCAAGTATTTCTTCGCCAATCCTAAATCACCTTTGTATTTCTCCAGGACACTCCGTATCACTACGAAGATCCACAGTTTATCGGATACTCCATCGTATGGTTATATACGAACTCGAAAGGAACTTGTTCCAGTTCGGGGATGGATTCTGGTCCAGGAGAAATAGGAATAAGGTTTATTCGGTTGTCTTTTATCTTCACCTTCTCTCGCATTGCGAGTGTTCCTAGGATTAGGACAGTACACCTATTATGCTTATTGGATAATCTTCTTCCAAACCATAGGCCGGTGCCGAACGGTAGGGAAGGAAGAAAACCATTTGGCCTAAGGGGTGTGCAGAAGGTAATGACTAAAGACATATAAAGGGATTTGGAGAGGTGGCAAAGAATTATACGGTTATAGTTGTGAATCTGGATAATGGTAGAGGCATTACTAGGAATACCAGGATACCCCATCGAAACATTTCAATGTTTCAGTTCAACTGTGTACTGTTAAAAGAAAACTGATTTCCCGATTAGACACTTGCTCCAGGGTATGTATTTACCAGTTTTGATTCTCACATCTGTATGGTTTTACAGATGATGAGTGGGAGTAAGTTATTGGGAATTGGGTGATCATCCTCATTATATCGGGATTCAGTATAATCGGTGATATTTGAGGAGATCACCTGGACTGTTTGCCGTTCGGCAAATTTTTGGTTTTGAATATCCGCTGTTGTGCACCAATTTCAAATTGATATATCTGTACGTCTATTTTCATAGAGTGAGATATACCTTTTTGATATTATGTCGATGACATTTACCTATATCAGTGGATGGTTAGGTAAGGAGCATTAAACAGCGGTGTAATTCTTCTTGACCATAAGTACAGTTTTCAACCTGCGACACACAGTGAAAGAGTTGTTAGACTCAGAGGACTTATACAGAGTACTGTATGTTGTCCAGTGTCCATTAGGACAGAGGGGTTGGTCCTCATACTATATTCTGTTTACTTTTAACTTCTCTAGTTCTTAGACATGTGTTTCGTTGAAACACAAGGGTCTAAGTTTTGAGGAGTTATAGGTATTTGAATAAAGTAGAGAACCAGGTAAAGCAAGTATCGGGATTCTTCAAAGTGATCGAAGATGTAGATACTTGTGTATGGTATTCAGTTGATAGTAATGATAAAGAGAACTTGCTTCTTTTTCAGGTTACTCATAATTGGAAGCATTCCTATGTTGAGTAACGCTGATAGGCCTCTCTCCATTTTGTTGACATGCACTGGAGATAGCTGCATGATTTGAATCTGGTTCAATTAAATCAGTGCCTCTGGTTCTATATTGGATATAGTACAGTTCATATCTTAACATTGTTAAGGTACGGGGAGTTGTCCGGCTTATGATTAAAAACAAACTCTGGATAACTCAAGGCACGTTTCTGTAATGGCTGTTTGTGGGTTGACCCAGGCTATGACGAGGGTTAACTTTCTACCATAAGAAAGATCAATAGTAATATTGTTCAGGACTCGCCACAGTTTTAATAAAAATGGATTTTTCAGAAAACAGTAGTGGGAGTATGGTAGAACTGGAAGTGATTCCAGAAACGATTACTGAAGATTTGATAAGGAACCTAAAGATTCAATCTGTTTTGACATTCCATTGGCCACTCCGCAGATAAGGTGGGTAACTTTAGGCACCCGAGAGGTACTCCGGTAGCCTCAAGGACGGTGACAGGGAAGTTCTTGTTTACCCACACTTGCCATTGTTGTTGTTCCAGGCTGCGAGACCCGGCAGGAGGATGAGTATAGCGTCGTTCTAAACTAGCTTTAGAAGTGCACGTCTATATGACTCTGCCAGAGGGTTGTCGTGGTCAGTGGGAGCAGCGGAAGCATTGGTGGACATCAGGCTTATGTCTATTTATAGACTAAAGCAGATATAGCGGAGATAGATCATCTATTTCTGATATGACAGTCATAGGTTTGACGTCATCAGAATAGGGGATGGATCTGTTGAGAAGGTAGTAGGGTGTGATATCCTGGTATTGGATGACATACACAAAGTAGGAAGTGATATTCCTATACTACGATCGGTTATACTTTGGTCGTCACACAGTGGTTTCTCCACAAAGGAAATGGACACAATATCAAACATACTGGTTACTAGATCTATGGTTTTAGATCTAGATTTGGGTGGTTTCCCAATCAGGGTACTTTGACAGCATTCTAAGAGTATTTAGAATGGACGACTCCTGGCACGGTAGTGTACCTGCAGGTGATGGAGTCACCCTCTCTAAAGGTGTCTTATAGACTAAAGGGGAGAGGGATGCGCATGATTGGCAGATCACTTGCTTGTGCAATTGAGTCAATCATGAGATGTCAAGTACCACACCAGATGTTGTTCTTGCACTATATGCAATAAGTTGACATTGATTCAATCCTGGAGAAACAGTCGGAACCAGTTTTAGGACATAAGTGAATGTTCTAGGGATATGATAACGGCTGCCTCCTTTAGGAGACGGTTATCACTCCAGGCTTCCAAGGTGACATGGACGACAAGGAAGTTGTCAGAGTTATAGTTTTCCTTCTGACGAAGGGCAGTATTTTGGACAGGTGATCCAAGGCAATACTGAGGGAGGCATGGCGCAGGATACTGATTAAGTTCAGTTGACGATACAGTCTAAGAAGTTTGGATTTGGAGTTCATTTATGAGCTCGGTCCCATCAGACATCCAGACACTCTAAGACAGGTATTGCTCATTTCGGGAGATGGCTTTCTCCGCGAACTTGAGATATAGAGAGAGACATAGAAAGATACATCAGAGCGGATCCACTCGCTGAGGCTATTCCTCGAATGCAATAGTCTCGCAAACGAGCTTTGTGAGACTGACTTGTAGAGGAGTTGGGTGTTCGGTTTCACACGAGCTGTGAGTATGCGACATCGCAATAATTAGCCTTGAGTGCTAGTGGGAGATTGTTGGAGATAATGCCCTCAGATTCAATTATTGGATCACATGCACGTGATTGCGATGATTGAGGGAGGACCTATCCCAATAAGACAGTCTTACTCGAGATGATAGTATGCTATCTGGTTTACCTTTATCATCGTGTACTGCTTTAGGTGACCTGACATGTCACTATTGCACGTTGATAGAGCCCCTAGGATTCTTGCTTGACTGCCGGCAGTATGAGGGCGATCATATAAGTGAGAGCTGGAGTCTACAAGCATATCCTTAAAAGGTCCCTAGTCGTAGGAGTTTCGAGACAGGGCATCGACTCTCCAGAGTAGACTAGTGTATACAGTCGAGACCCCGACGAGGGGCGGTGGCCGGTCTCACAAGCCACTGGTGTCTGTTGGTTCACCTAAGATGTATACAGGTGCTCATTGGGTTATGAGTACACCGGACAGGACTCGCCGGGAACCTGCTAGTTGGTCTTATACCTGACGTCAGATAGCAGTTCCCAGGTGACATGTGTAAAGGTTAGTTCATCGACCTGGGGATCGTCATTTGTCTCGTGTGAGTTCCCACTGTGCTTTGATTACTACCCTACCACGGCTCAAAGGAGTCGTGCAAATAGGTTTTAGTTGGGTACAGTCCCGAGCCACATGGAGGCAGTGAGCGGATCTTCGGGGGTTCGTCTCTCCCGGTATTGGGGGTGAAGTCGCGCTGTGTCTAGGAGAGCCATTACACGAAGTCCTTGGCCAAGGCAGGAGATTTACTGGTAGGTATTCCAGTAGTATCTCAGGGTGTTCTGGGCTACACTCCGACACGACTTGTACCGCTTTTGGGGGTCTGACTTTTACCCACCCCCTAGGCCCGACATGCGATGCTCATAGACGAACGGACCGGACTGTACGGATATTGTCACCGACAGGCTCAGTAGGGTGTTAGGATGAGTTCGCTCATCAACTCCCTTTTAGTCAATAGCTGGTGGCCCGTTACGTATTGGCTTATACCTCTGACGTGCTGGTGGTTAAATTCACAGCCATAGTATTAACGAGTCTTTAGAGTCCACCACTCATTCTGTTACTCAGCTTTCGGGCGAAACGCTGTAGAGGCCGTATGGAGATATGGCAGGGTCCGATCAGATACGTGCGGTATTGCACGGATCAGGATCGGACGGTTTGTACTAGAGGCCGTATAGATATATGGCAGGGTTCGGCCAGATACGTGCGGTATTGCACGGATCAGGATCGAACGGATATTACTAGCCGGCTTTGGTTTAAGCCGGATCCTAGTTTAGTACAGTGTAGATTTTGTCTCTTTGCATTTGTATCCGGACGGAATACAGATGCGGGTGTGTATGCACAGTATCGGGGTTTTCCTGTAATTTATTACGGGACCAGTTTTCTGGAGTTGCCAGTTTGCATTCCGTTCCGGCCGGTTTTCGTTTGTTCTTTCCCGGCCGGACTTTTTCGATGGAAGGGGTTATTTGCAAGTTCGCAAATAACATTTTGTGGAGGGGTTTATTGCAAAAGGATTTATTATGAGAGCATCTTTTCTTTTGCACCATTCTTGCATTTATTGTGAAGTGAATGGATTTGATTTGGGTATGGGTTTTGTTATGATGATGTTTGTATGTGGTCACCACTTATGCTCCTACCATCACCTCCCTTCATGCTTCATATTCTTTCCTCCACCATTTTCTAAGATGATAAGTTTTTTCCATACTTGAGAGAAGAAGAAGAGAGGATCATTTTCAAGAGGGAAAATTTGTTCATCTCATTTCATGCTAGAAAAATGCAAGCACCATTTTTCTTATCTTGATTCTTCCATCATCTTCAAAGGCAACAAACCCCAAAGTGAGACATAGCCTCTACACTACACTTTCTACAGCACATCTTGGGCATGTCGACTTGCCAGCTTCATGCACGAGTTGCCTCGGTATTGAGGTGGGAGCCCGTAAAAGAAACATGCGATGTGGTGCCCTTCCGGCGAGGAGGCGACGACCGGAGTTTCCGCGAGGAGATCGGAGTGGAGATGAAGACCGGAGGACACGGATCACTTGGTATATCTCTTCCCCATCTTTTAGATAGCTAGATCTAGTTTAATGGCCCGATCCGGGGTTTAGTGCGCGGTGGTGCCGGTTTGCAAAGTTCGCAAAATTAAAGTTTATCACCGTTTCCGCATTTGGCCGTCGGATTGACGACCGGGGCGCCGCCGTGCACTTATAATATCGAGCAAGAAAGTCATCTCTATATATGTCCAGGCATCCAATATAATATACATCATCTGTACAATACTGGCCTCTAGGGCATACATACAACTAACAATCTCCCACTTGCACTAGGGCCAGCTGCCGTAGTATCGCATACCGAGCATCCCGAAGAGTCTCTCAAACTGTATATGGGGAATGGCCTTCGTGAGTGGATCCGCCGTGTTGTTCTTCGTGTCAACCCTCCTGACCTCGATCTCCCGGCGATCAACTATCTCCCGGATCAGGTGATACCGCCTCAGAATATGCCTGGATCGCTGATGGGACCTGGGTTCCTTGGCCAAAGCCACTGCTCCATTGTTATCACAATACAAGGGTATTGGATGCTCAATGGATGGAACCACTCCAAGTTCAGTAATGAACTTCTTGATCCAGACAGCCTCTTTGGCAGCATCGTTGGCAGCGATGTATTCAGCCTCCATCGTCGAGTCTGCCACGGTTTTCTGCTTGGAACTCTTCCAGCTAACCGCCCCTCCGTAAAGGGTAAAGACAAATCCCGACTGCGACTTAGAGTCGTCTTTATCAATCTGGAAGCTCGAATCGGTAAAGGACTCCACTTAGAGTTCTCCGTTACCATACACCAAGAGCATCTCTTTAGTCCTTCGTAAGTACTTGAGAATGCTCTTCACAGCTGTTCAGTGACTCTCTCCAGGATCAGCTTGATACCTGCTAACTACACTTAGTGAGTATGCTACATCGGGTCTGGTACATAGCATCGCGTACATGATAGAGCCTACAGCCGAAGCAAAGGGTATCCCTTGCATGCGAGCTCTCTCCAAATCAGTCTTGGGAGACATCTCTTTGGAGAGAGTGACTCCAGAGATCGTGGGCAAGTTCCCACGCTTGGATTCTTCCATACTAAACCTCTTTAGTATGGTGTCAATGTACCTGGATTGGGACAATCCCAATATCCGTTTGGATCTATCTCTATAGATCCTAATTCCCAATATGTAGGAGGCATCACCAAGATCTTTCATCGAGAATCTTTGTGATAAGAAGAGCTTGACTGATTGCAGCATAGGAATATCATTTCCTATCAAGAGTATGTCGTCCACATACAATACGAGGAAGACAACCTTACTCTCTGCCACCTTCTTGTAGATACAAGGTTCATCTGGGTTTTTGACGAAATCAAACTCTTTGATAACGACGTCAAAGCAGATGTTCCAACACCGCGATGCTTGCTTTAATCCATAAATGGATTTGAGCAGCTTGCACACCTTCCCACTGCTCCCACTGTCTACGAAGCCCTCTGGCTGAGTCATGTACACGCTCTCTTCTAAATCACCATTTAGAAAGGCGGTCTTAACATCCATTTGCCAGATTTCGTAATCATGATATGCAGCGATGGCAAGCATGATCCGGATGGATTTAAGCATAGCCACTAGAGAAAAGGTTTCGTCATAGTCCACACCTGGTCTTTGACGAAAACCCTTTGCAACAAGTCTAGCTTTGAAAGTCTCCACTTTCCCATCTACACCATGTTTTTTCTTGAAGATCCATTTGCTCCCAATGGGTTTTACCCCTTCAGGAGCAACTTCCAAAGTCCATACTTTGTTGGTGTACATGGATTCCATCTCGGACCGCATTGCATCCAGCCATTTCACTGAGTCGCTACTCGTGATGGCCTGCTTGAAGCAAGTTGGGTCATCATCCTCCATGATGCAATCTTCGCTTCCACCGTCAATGAGAAAACCGTAGTATCTCTCAGGTGGACGAGAAACCCTACTAGATCGGCGGAGAGGCTGGGGTTCGTCGAGTACTACTGAATCCTCTGGTTCTACTAAATCATTAGTTGTAGTTTGTGGTGCTGGAATCTCTTCCAGCTCTACCTCTTTGCCACTAATTTCTTTTGCGAGAAATTCCCTTTCCAAAAAGGTGGCATGTTGAGCAACAAACACTCTTTGTTCCTCAGCTTGGTAGAAAAAATATCCTTGAGAATTTTTTGGATATCCCACAAACTTGCAAAGAACTGATCGTGCCTCGAGTTTGTCCGGATTTTGCTTTTTGACATAGGCTGGACAGCCCCATATCTTAATTCGTTTAAAATATGGTCTCTTCCCACTCCATATCTCAGATGGTGTGGTAGGTACAGATTTAGACGGAACCAGATTCAATAGGTATATGGCTGTCTCAAGCGCATAACCCCAAAAAGAAATAGGTAACTCAGCATTGCTCATCATTGAGCGCACCATATCTAATAGGGTGCGATTCCTTCGTTCTGATACACCGTTGTGCTGTGGTGTATAAGGAGGAGTAAGCTGAGAGAGAATCCCATTCTCTTTTAGATAATCCAGGAATTCAATGCTTAAGTATTCACCTCCTCGATCAGATTGAAGAATCTTAATACTTTTGCCCGTTTGGTTCTCTACCTCGTGCTTATATTCTTTGAATTTCTCAAAAGCTTCAGACTTCTGTTTCAACAGGAACACATGCCCGTATCTAGAGAGATCGTCAGTGAATGTAATGAAGTAGGAAGAACCATTTCTGGCATGTGTAGACATAGGACCGCATACATCACTATGTATCAGTCCCAAGAGTTCAGTAACTCTTTCTCCGTGTCCCGTAAACGGAGTTTTGGTCATCTTTCCTTTGAGACATGAATGGCAAATGTCATAAGATGATAATTCGAATGAATTCAAATATCCATTCTTATGTAACTTAGCTAGTCGTGTCTCATTAATATGACCAAGTCTACAGTGCCACAAGTAGGATTCGTTCATTTCTGAGCTTTTCCTCTTATGTGTGTTTTGTATATTGAGGACTGTATTTTGATTGAGAATGAATATGCCATTATGTAACGAGCCTGATGCAATCAACTTTTGATCTAGGAATATGTTTATAACATTATCCTTTACTACAAAATTATATCCTTCTTTACTTAATAAAGAGACTGATATAATGTTGCACATCATGTTCGGTATATAATAGCACTCATTCAGAACTAGTGTATCACCATTTGGTAACACCAGGTGATATATGCCAACAGCTTTGGCTGCAACATTTGCCCCATTCCCTACTTGAACGGAATGATCACCTTTACCCAGTTCTCTACCTTTCCGTAGCCCATGTAACTGCTTACATATGTGGGATCCTGATCCGGTATCTAATACCCAGGATGTAGGGTGAACTGAAAAACAGTTCTCAATAACTAACACACCCGAAGAAGATGCATCAACATGCATGTTCTTTTGGGCGGCTTGAGAATCTAGATATTCTCCTATTCCATGTTCAGTCTTATAACTCTTATAAGAAAGAACGGGTCCAACGTTCCCCTGCACAGTATAACATGCGGGTTCGGTCAATACATCCATATTATTATCTTTATTAGGGCATGACATGGTCGCTACCTAGAGAGAGAGAAGAAAACATTTTAGCGTATGCTCTTGCAAGATCAGATTGGTTATTATCTTATCTAATCAGGATGGCTCCCACTGGTTTTTATCAAATCTTCCTTCAAACCCTAAAAGGAAAGACTAGCCGGGATTAATTACACCCTACAACTTCGTCGATCTTTCAGCCAGGCCAGTGTCGGTACTTTGAGGGAGGTTCCCCGTGCTTTCGCACGGACCTAATTAAAGTAAACCTCATTTTCCCAGAGGCGTAACCCCGTTGACACCTTTCTAGACACCTACTTGATCGACTAATTGTAATGTGTAAAACTCTCCCAGGAGTAACTCTTACTCGCAATGGGTATCGGGATCCAACTATCTCATAGAAGGTATGCAATCTCATTGCAAATTTAAACACTTGAAATTCCCAATAATGCTTTTGCCCCTAGCGATCTATGACCTTGACTAAGTCAACAAACCATAAATCACTAGTCAAGTTCAACCCGTGCATTTCTCGATTGAATTAAACCCACCCGTAGGACCCTTGACTCAGTCAACAAGGCCGTGCGAATGCCCTAATCCAATCACATCTCATGTTGTAACAGATAAACATTATTTAGCTACCGTACACTATGCCTTGACAAAGTCAACAAACATAGTAAGAATACTAAATAATATCTATCTGAAATGACGGAGGGCTACGCAGGTTTTTCGGAAAAACCTTGAGCGTAAAGAACTTGATATCGTTGTAGAATCAAATGAAGTTTTGAAATGGAGTGATTTTGAGGTTTTTCGAGTTTTGCTAAAGGGGTCACTCCCGGTGAAGGGATCGTCGGCCCTTTCCTCGTCGAATGAGGTGCGGGATATATCATATATATCACTGTGCAAAGCAGAAACTATAGAAGTAATCAAAAGTCGAACCGAATGTGTAGCATCTGCCAGTTATTGCTAAAGGGGTCACTCCCAGTGAAGGGATCTCGGCCCTTTCCACATCGAATAAGGTGCAGGGTATATCATATATACCGCTATGCAAAGCAAAAACTGTAGCTACCCTTTTTATTAAAAATTTGATTCTACAACATCTTTTAGGTTTCTTTTCTTTCATTAATCACAATAATGAAGTCCCATCATTTAAATACCTAAACATAACAGATAAATACGACGTACACTTATGCCATCCGCATTCGCCTGGATGTCCCCTCGTGCACCGTTAGGTTAGGTAACTAACGACAGAGCAGGGCAGGGCTAGTGCGGGTGAAAAACATAAGTAGTGTCTATATAATATATCATATATACTATATACTGTATCTATCACAGAACATCACATGATCACATCACAGATATCGCAGTAGAAAAAACATATGAAACATTGGATATACCAGGACGTCCGTGTTTTCAATACGAGCCAGTATAAAACATGGATTCCACGGTCGTGATGAATAGCCAAACCCATACCCCTAGACCCCTACGAGAGCGGCAAGCAACCCTACCAATTCTAGGGTTAGGAGACCCGGACTCGACTCCTCGAGATGGTTTCCCACTGGACCATAGAACCCGGTTACTTGTGCTCCCCTCCTTAGTTCTATCCTAATGCGGAAAAGTAAATAATATACAAAAGGTGACAACTTCCGCAACCTGGAAGTGCCCCAATAAAAGAATATTACGTACAAGTTTTTACATGAATGAAAATAAAAAACACTCATCTCACATAAAAACCTCCGGCTATTCAAACACGACAATCCAATATAACATATCCAGCAACACATAACATCGCATGTCATCAACGTAAGTAAATATGCGCATCCCAATTGTCGTTGACATATAGCAACGAAACCGGCGATATCACATATTACACTTACGGTCACAGAAAAGAAAGTGTAAAACTACAAGAGTTGGAATCCGCAACCTCTTTAGACATCGCATGCCTAATCAAATGAAATACTTAGACATCATATGCCTAACAATTATAAACCCCGCATTTTAGTCCCATTATCGAAAACTCTTTTCAATATCAAGTGAAACTAAACCGCTAGATTTATAACATTCATTCAGCTATCTCATAACTATTTGTGAATTCCAATTATTGTATCACATTCCGGATAAATAGAAAATATTAAACTTTCCGATCGAACATTCGAACACCCAAGTTTTCCCGAAATCGTTCAACACATGAAATAAGTTCAAAGACGTTCACTTCATGCCTCAGTACCAACGGTCCAGCCGTAGAAGGGTCAAGCCAACGCCTCACATGTGGCACGCCGTACTGCCCCAAACCCGAAGGTTCAAAGGGCAGTTCAAGATGGTCACATAATCGAGTTAAGGTTTGTTGTCTTCTAGAGGGACCATCGCGTTACTTGCACTACTCAGAACTTCTTTAAACAACAGAAAAATCCAACACTTGGAATTTTTTTCGGCAGGGGAAAATTTGGGTATTTATATCCGATCGAACTTTTTAACATATTCTAAAGTTATCCGGAAAAACACATAAACGAAGTTTAATAATCCGATCGAATCTACGATTCCCAATGCAACCCTAGAACACTCAACTCTTGAGTCAAATTAAAAATTCCCAGAAAACTCAGCACTGTGAAAGAGGAATTACTGTGCAAATGTGGAGGGATGACGTCATCAGAGGGCCGCGGAACCACCGCAGAAGCTAGGCTTCTGCCGCGATTCCGCCGCAGGTTTGAGGTATCATTTGTCAAATTTTGCACCGTAATTCTTATAATTCCCTGCTGAATTTTTAAAGCATTTTTAATCTGGAAAAAACCCAGTTTTTGGAAAAAGTCCAGAGAGCAATTTGGTTTGAAGGGTTTCGGTTCGATCGGGTTTCAAACGTCGTCTACACTTCGCCTAAGACTCTAGCTAGGCTCTGATACCACTATAGGGTTCCTAGGCACACTAATGAGGTCTCACAAGGCATCAACCGTGCCAATTTCAAATTTTACAAGTGCCGAGGAACTCTAATACGGATCGTTACCTAGAATTTTAGGTGAAAAGTTAAGCTAGTTAACATCTTAACTAAAAGTGAGAAGCTACAACCTTTGTAGATCCGGTTCTCTACTTCCTTAGCTCCACGTAGACGTCCTTTCGCTGTCCAAGTCGGATCTCGGACTCTAGCATCGGCTTCATCGGAGAAATGAGCGGACAAGTCGTCGGCTACGATGCCGAAGATGATCTTTGTAGATCCGGTTCTTCACTTCCTTAGCTCCACGTAGACGTCATTTCGCTGTCCTAGTCGGATCTCAGACTCTAGCATCGGCTTCATCGGAGAAATGAGCGGACAAGTCGTCGGCTACGATGCCGAAGATGATCTACGTCGAGGCTACACTAGATCAAGCTCCAACCTCACCAAGTCGTGAAACTTGTGAAGAAAACACCCAAAACTACTTGGCAAGAGGTAGAGGATGAAGAAATAGGAGGTGGGTTCACTTTAGAATTGGATTTCTCACTCTTTTTCTCAAAGTGCCATTAAAGCTAGTAAGCTTTTTCTTGAAGATCAAGAAGAAGAAGAAAATAGAATATATGATAAGTTTTCTCAAAAAGAATAATAAAATGAATACTTATCATCTTCTAACCTTGGTTAGGTGTACAGAATAGACCATGGTTAGTGGGAATGGTTAGGGTTAAGCATGAAGACAAAATGGTCACTTGGTCAAAGCTTCATGAAGCTTCAACAAGCTTCATGATAAAAAGAAACCATTTTGTTTTCTTTTATCTATTTCTCAAAAAAAGAAAAGATAAATATTAAGTGAAAATATGAAACCCTAACCATTCACTAAAGATGGTTTAAGTCTTTACACAAATCCAAGTGTATATGTATCATCAAACATGATACAATCAAGTGCACAAAAGTATATCACATATACAACTTGTGAATATCAAGTGAGAAAATCCATTTAAAGTGAACCAATACTAGTTAATGCAAAGTAATATATCAAATATATAATTATACATTAAATCATTAAATCAACACTTGATTCAATGATCCGGTCATGTCGCACATAACTGACTAGTATATAATGTATCGATTTATCGAATCAACGATTCGATAACTAGGTTATATCGCATACAACCAATCGAAACATTCATCACGAGAATGAAATACGGTATCACATACTCGCATTATTCTCGGTCCCGCACATATCTCATATGCGCTCCTATTTCGTTTCGCTTGCGCCAGGAAACCCCTGTGTAGGACTCTAAAGACTCGTCAATACGCCGGTAGTAGATGATGATCATATCAAGCACCCACAAGCCGCAAGCGGTCTGCTAAACGTAACGGCCACCCGGGTATTGAGCGATCAGAAGATCGACGAGCTAGCCCGCTCACACTCTTGTGAATCCAACCAGTAACACTTACCGTACAGTCCGGTCTGTTCGTCTGATATGTCGCATATCAAGTCTACGGGTGGTAAACGTCAGACCCCAACAACCGATAAGTCGTGCCGATGTGAGGCTCATAACGGGTCGAGAAACTACTGGTAACACTTACCAGCAAAACTCTGATCAGCCCTGGCCAGGAACTTCCCTGTTATGGCCAATCGAGCACAGCGCAACATCAACCCCCAATACCGGGAGAGACGAAACCCCTCCTATCGCTCATTGCCTCCATGTGACTCGGGACTGTACCCAAAAACCACCATTTTGCACGCCCTCATGGACGTGGTAAGGTGGAGATCAAAGCACAGTGGGAATCACATAAGACACTATGACGATCTCGGGTCTACAGACTAACCTGCATAAGTGTCACCTGAGAACTGCCATCTGACGTGAGGTATAATACCATCTGGGAGTCTCGGCGAGTCCGTCCAGTGTACCCAGTCTCCACTGAGCACCCGTATACCATCTCTGATGTCAAACACCAATGGATATGGGATCATCCATCGCCCATCTCATGGGTCGAGAAGCGTATACGCTAGTCTACACTGGTATATCGATGCCCCGTCTCGATACACCCACTACTAGGGACCTTGAAGGATGTACCTATGGACTACCATGTCCTCACTCGTATGATCTGCATCATAGTCCAGGTAGTCAAGTACACATCCTAAGGGCTTTACCAATATGTAACTATAAGACGGTTTAAAGAGACTAGTGTACATGTTAAGATAAAGAGTAACCAGATAGCATACTATCATATCGAGTAAGAAAGTCATCTCTATATATGTCCAAGAATCCAATATAATATACATCATCTGTACAATACTGGCATCTAGGGCATACATACAACTAACAAAATTTTCCCCCATCATTTTTGCATTAAAAATCATCAAAATTCATCAAAATTTCAATAAAAAATCCATAAAATCCTAATAAATTCCTACCCTCTATTCTTTGCTCATCTTTAAATGGATTTTGGAGATGGAAAGCATTCATTTTGGAGGCTTATTTTCATGTTTGGATTTCTTGTTGTGGAGGTATAAATCTACTTCTTTTGATTTATTGTTATTAGATGTTTCATTTAAGCATAATTAGATTTAATAAATAATTTCTATCTACAAGTTTTAAAATTCAAGTTAGGGTTATGAAATTAATTTATGGTTTTTATTAATTAAGTAGGGTTATAATAACTAGTTTAACATTTTTAGAAGTGGGAAATCTTGCATGGTTGTTGAATTATAATTTGTTCATTCCAATTTGTTTAAATTAAGTATTTTTGCAAACTAGATTTCTAAGTTGTATATATTGGTGAGATAAAATTCCAATTAATGTTTGTAACACTAGATTGTTGTTTTAAAGAGGATATTAACTTGTTAGGGGAATGAAAAACTTAATTTGGTTACTAGTTTTTATTAATAATTAAGAAATTGTGAGAAAAATGCTATTTTTGCTAACTAGAATTTGGAAATTCTTAAATAAATGAGGTTTAAAATCTAAATTATGATTTCATTATATTATTATCATCATGAATTGTAGTTTAATAAGTTAATTCATATAAAATCATGTTTAGTTGTGACCTTGTGAAATTCTGCTTAAAAATACCGAAATCGGGCATGTTTACAAACTAGAATTTCAATTTAATACAAATTAAGGTGTAAAAAAAATATAGTAGTGGTTTGAATAATCTAGTTATGCTATTTAATTTGTATTACGACCATTAGTTTCATTTGAACATCATGTTTTGAAGTAAAACGGTAAATTGGCATTTTCGGGTTTTACGAAATCGGGCGATTTGATCGATTTTAGGGTTTCGATGAATTAAATCATGTTTTATATTATAAGTAAAGAGTTTTAAAACTATGAGTTGTTTGTTGATGTTTATCTCGATTAATCGGAGTTTGTATGCCGATATCGAACGATATTTGGTTCTTTTGCATGAGCGGGTCATAGGTTTTAACCTATGCGCGTTTCGTGTGTCGTTTTGATGTTGTCCGTGATTCAGTTTACAATACTACATATGTTTGCGTATAGGTACCCCTCAAGTGGACTGTGGGCGATGAAGAAGAGGATGGAGACACCGTCTTCGGCAGACAAGGACCAGGTGAGTAGATGTATATCTTAGGGGGGAAGTCGGGTGGATGGCGTTTAGCACCCCCGCAAACGTAGAATAGGAATAAGTACTTATTATCTTCAGGAAGCCAGACGTGACCTTAGAATTTCGGTGAGTAGGACCCTAGTAGTGACCTTAGGTTGGACTAGATTGATTTAGGAAGACCTTACCCGAGGATGAATATCATGGAGGAGATTAATAGGTTTCAGGTAGATACACGCACACACACACACTGAGACTCGACATGGTGTATACATGTATGTGTATATATATATAGGACTAGGTGTAGGTATTTATATATACTCAATATGTATATGTGATTCAAGGAGGTGATATGATACATGGGGATGAAACAATATAACCGGGCTTGATGCCGTGATTCTTGGTTATACGGTCGTGTTATGATGTTAGCAGATCATTAGGAAATGAGATAATGAATAGGTATACATAAATAATAAAGGGTGGTGATGATATTGAAGTACATGGGACTTTAAAATAGAACCGGACCGTAACCTATGCCTAAAAGTCTGATATGATATATGTGTGACTTGATTACGATATCATATAGGTGTGACTTGATTACGATATGATATAGGTGTGACTTGATTACGATATGATATATACATATATGTGACTTAATCATGACTTGGCATATGTGACTTGATCAAGATATGATATATGTGACATGATATTTCTGAGGATAAATTAACGATGTATATTCTGCTGGCAATGATATATGATTGATGTATGCGATTAAAGTATAGCACCTTGATCATGACATGTGTTGATAATTGTATTATACGAATGATGAGACACGTAGGTGATACTTGACCCGTACCCCGATATTGGGATGCCGTACGATGGACTTTACCGTACGAGGCATAGATATGATGACCGATCAGCACTCTTGATTCGAGGAAGCCGTACTACGTACGTGACGCTATTGAGGCTGGATCGCCGACTATTAGAGATATGGATTCAGACTTTAGGTGTACTCCTATTTCTTATCGACTAGTTTCTTAGGTTTAGTTCCTTAGGAGGTTAGATGGACACTAGTGTAAGTTCGAGTCATATAGTTGTAGTTTTACTTATATATCAGAGATGAGTGGTTATTACACATCCGTCTTTACATTCATACCGAAATCATAATGTTGTATATTCATACATATGTTTCTATAATCAGTATAAAACTCTGCCTGTTAGGACACCAGCACCATTACCGATGATGCGCATATTCCACGCATACTTATTTGCCGGCTCACACACATCATCATCGGTAATTGCTATGTCACGTACACTTTAGATCATATTATCTTTTATTGATAGGATCAGCTAACAGCTAGATCGATATTACATGGTGATTACTCTCTGGTGTTAGTATAAACGTGGCATTTATTACATAGACATTTCATGCATTCACATTTTCATGTTATCATGCAGTATTATGGGCATATGCCGACACTTATCATATACTTATTCATGATTTTGAGATTTTGGATTTCTATGAGATTTCTGGATTTTTGGGGAAAACCGCAAGAATATATATAAAAACTTCTCTCTCTCTTCCTCTCTTTTTAAAATATAAGTTGCAGTTTTCTCGTGATGTATATGTCGTCCACCATGAGATTTCATGTTTTCTGTTGGATTTCGAGACCCAATTCGAGGAGTGGATGAACCGTCTCGGGTACATGGTGGTCCCGTTATGGTACCCCGGGGCAAGAAGATCGAGTTGTAGACGATGAGCCTGGCAGGGGAGGACTACCTACCGGTGATGTCTGGTGCGGCGGATATCCGGAGGATACCGACCGTTGTCGTAAGATTTGATGATATGGGCTGATCCGGACTGACGGAGCTCGAGATATTGAGACTATGAGACATTGAGATTATGAGGTTTTGAGACTTGAGATTTACATGTTTTGTGTCGATGCTTGACACGGATTTCCATGGATTTCATCATTGATATTTCAGATTTCTATACACATTTTACCATGATAAAAGCTAAAGATTTCTTATACAGATATATCTAGATTTCAGGATTGGTTATGTCATATTCATGGTGCATGCATACTCATTCACATGACATACTACTATTTGAGGCACCGACACGAGCACGGAGCATTTGCACTTACACATAGTTTATTAACCTGCCATTACTAGATGACTGGTGATATAGTAGTGTATTATTATGACCTAGTATAGCGTCGTGCATTCGATTTCTTTTCACAGATATCTTCTACTCACGAGTTGGCAACTCACCCCCGTTGTGCCAAATTTTATTGCAGGTTCGATGTACAGGTTTTCCTGGCAGCTTGCTGGCACATCTTTTCACTCAGGGTGATTTGCACGGTAGGTTGGTTCACTTGTATCTGGACCGCTATTGTACTTTTATTATTTCATTTGTATCTAGAAAGCTCCATCAACCAAACTTGTATTACTTGATAGTTTACTGGATCAGTTGTTTATTTCGACCTTAGAGTCGCGCTTGTATTATTATGATATCTGGTGGTTTTGTTTTCTTTTGAGTTTTGAGCCTCGCCCTTTGGCGTTGTATACTATTGTGCATTGAGGTGGTTGTTTCCGCCTTTTGGCGTAGAGCTAGCTCCCGTTTGAGGATGCTTTTTATTGTTTGTATATATATTATTTATTCTTGTTTGTACCCGTTTGGGGGCAGTTTTTAAGAAGGAGACTCTGCCGAAATTTTTGAGAAAATTAGATGTTGCTTTTAAACTTGTTTTCTACATGTTTTCCTTTACTTCTTCTTCTTTTTATGGTTTAGATTTCTGGGCTTCGGCTTACTTAGGTTACGTTGCGCCTCTAGACGCTTCGTAATCTAAGTGTCGGTCGCGTTCCGTACTTTCGGGTCGTGACAATGACGAAGACCTTTAACAAGTCTAGCTTCGAAAGTCTCAACTTTTCCATCTACACCAAGTAATCTTCTTAAGATATACTTGCTCCTGATGTGGATTTAACCCTTCAGATATAGCAGCCAAAGTCCATACTTTGTTGGTGTACATGGATTCCATCTCAGATCGCTAAGCATCCAGCCATTCTTACAGGGTCCCTACTCTTGATGGCCTACTCGAAACTAGTTGGGTCATCATCTCATGATGCAATCCTCGCTCCCACTGTCATCGAGAAACCGAAGTATCTCTCAGGCAGGTGAGGAACCCTGCTAGATTGGCGGAGAGGTTGAGGTTCGTCGGCGACTATTGAATCCTTTGGTTCCATCAAATCATCAGTTGTAGTTTGTTTAGCTGGAACTTTTTCCAGCACTACAGAACTGTCCTTGCCTCGATCTTGTCCGGATTTTGCTTTTGACAAAGGCCGGACAATCCCAAATCTTAACTTACTTAAGAGATGGGCTCTTCCAACACCATATCTCATATGGAGTGGTAGGCACTGATTTGATTGGAATCCAATTCAATAAGTATGCATCTTCTTAAGTGCATAACCCCCGAAAGGAAATAGGTAACTCAGTAGTACTCATCACAGAGCGCACCATATCTCATAGGGTGCGATCACTCCACCCTCGATACACCGTTGTGCTATGGTGTATACGGAGGAGTAATGCTGAGAGAGAATCTCATTCTCCTTTAGAATAGTCCAGCATCTCCATGCCTAAGTATTCTCCTCCCTGATCTCATCAAAGGACATAATGCTTATACCTGTATTGGTTCTCTACTTCTGACTTATATTCTTTGAATTTCTCAAAAGCTTCAGACATGTGTTTCAACAGGAACATATGTCTGAATCTTGAGAGATCATCAGTGAATGTAAGGAAGTACAAAGAACCAGTCCTGGCATATGTAGACTAGGGACCTACATACAACACTATGTATCAGTCCCAAGAGTTCACTAACTCTTTCTCTGTTTCCAGTAAACAGAGCTATGGTCATCTTATCTTTGTGACATGACTGGCAAGTTTCACAAGATGTAAATTCAAACTGATTTAAATATGCATCTAAATGTAACTTAGCTAGTTGGGTCGCATTGATATGACCTAGTCTACAATGCCTCAAGAAGGATTCGTTCATTTCTGAACTCTTCCTCTTGTGTGTGTTCTGTACGTTAAGAACTGTGGTCTGATTTAGAATGTATATGCTTTTAGATAACGTTCCTGAACCGATCAACTCTTGATATAGGGAATGTTCAAATCATTATCCAACAATACAAAATTATATCCTTTCTTTAGTAAATAAAGAGACTGATATGATGTTGTATATCAGGTTCGGTATCTAATAACATTCATTCAGAATCAGTGTATTTAGTAATACAGGGTGATAACTGCCAACACTTTGGCTGCAACAATTGCACTGTTTCCAACTCTTGAAATTTTTCACCCGTTCTCAGTTCTCTACCTACCTATAGCCCATGTAACAGATTACATATTTGGGATCCTGATCCGGTATCAAATACCTAGGACGTAGAGGATACTGAGAAACAGTTCTATGTAATGAACACACCCGAAGGAGATGCATCAACATGCTTTTTCTTCTTTTGGGTGGCATGAGAATCCTGGTATTCCCCTATTTTCCGCACGGTCTTATAACAATTATAAGTTGGAGCGGGACCAACGTTCCCCAGCTCAGTATAACAAGCGGGTTCGGTCAATACATCCATATTATTATCTTGATTAAGGCGTGACATGGTCGCTACCTTGAGAGAGAGAGAAGAAAACACTCTGCGTGCGCTCTTGCAAGATTAGATTGGTTATATATTTTATCTAATGAGGATGGTTCCCACTGTTTTTATCAAATCTTCTTTCAAACTTTAAAAGGAAAGACTAGCCGGGATTAATTACACTCTACAAGTTCGCCAATCTTTCAGCCAGGCCAGTGCCGGTACTTTGAGGGAGGTTCCCCGTGCTTTCGCACGGACCTAATTAAAATAAACCTCGTTTTCCCAGGGGCGTAACCCCGTTGACACCTTTCTAGACACCTACTTGATCGGATAATTGTAAAGTGCAAAACTCTCCCAGGAGTAACAATTACTCGCAGTGGGTATCAGGATCCAACTATCATATGGACGGTATGCAATCTCATTGCAAATTTCAACACTTAAAACTCCCGATAAAGGTTTTTACCCCTAGCACTTATGACCTTAACTATGGTCAACAAATCATAAGCACTAGTCAAGTTATACCCATCATTTTGTGATTAATTAGACCCACCAACATGACCCTTAACTAAGGTCAACAAAGTCGCGCGAATGTCCTAACTAATCGCATCATATGCGGTGAAGGAAGACATCACTTAGCTACCGTACACTGTGCCTTAACTAAGATCAACAAACACAGCACGAATACTAAGTACTCTACTTCCTAAAATGACGGAGGGTTGCAGATGGTTTTTAAGAAAACCTTTAACTCTTTGAACTTGATCTCGTTGTAGAATCAAATGATTTTAAAAATGGAGTGGTTTTGAGGCTTTTACTAGTTTCGCTAAAGAGGTCACCCCCGTTGAAGGGATCTCGGCTCTTTCCTCGTCGAATGAGATGCAGGATATTCACAATACCACTATGCAAAGCAAGAACTAGAAAAATCAATCAAAAGACAAACCGAAGGTTGTAGTATCTGCTAGTTATTGCTAAAGAGGTCACTCCCGGTGAAGGGATCTAGGCTCTTTCCTTATCGAATAAGGTGCTGGATGTTCTACAAGGAACACCGCTATGCAAAGCAACAACTAGAGCTACCTAATTATTTTTTTTTATTTTTAAATTCGATTCCACAACATTATTTAGGTTTATTTTTCTTTCATTAATCTCATTAATGAATGACCCATCATTTAAGTCCACCTAAACATCACAGATAAATACAACGTACGCTTATACCATCCGCATTCACCTCGATGTCCCGTCATGCACCGTTAGGTTAGGTAACTAACGGCATAGCGGGGCAGGGCTAGTGCGGGTGTACAACATAAGCAACGTCTATATAATATATCATATATACTATATACAGTATCTATCTGAACATATAACATGATCACATCACAGATAACGCAGCAGAAAACGACATATGAAATATTGGATATACTAGGACGTCCGTATTTTATTTTGAGCCTGTATAAAACACGGATTCCACGGTCGTGATGAATAGCCAATCCCACAACCCTAGACCCCTACGATAGTGGCAAGCAACCCGACCAATTCTTGAGTTAGGAGACCCGGACTCGACTCCTCGAGATGGTCTACCACTGGACCTTAGAACCCGGTTACTTGTGCTCCCCGCCTTGGGTCTATCCTTATGCGGAAAAATAAATAATATACAATTGTGACATCATCCTCAGCCCGAAAGTGCCCCAATAAAAGAATATTACATAAAAATATTTACATGAATGAAAATGAAAAACACTCATCTCACATAAAAAACCCCGGCTATTCAAACACGACGATCCAATATAACATATCCAGCAACACATAACATCACTTATCATCAACGTAAGTAAATATGCGTATCCCAATTGTCGTTGATGTATAGCAACGAAACCGGCGATACACCACATATTACACTTACGGTCGCAGAAAAGAAAGCGTAAAACTATAACAGTTGGAATCCGCAACCTCCTTAGACATCGCATGCCTAACTAAATGAATTCCTTAGACATCTCATCCTAACAATTATAAACCACGCATTTTAGTCTCAATATTGAAAACACTTTACAATAATCAGTCGGGCAATTCAACAAGATTTCCGACATCCTGATCGAATGCTCGTCGCAAACTTTAGTAGACGGTCGCACCCCCCGGATTCCGTCGACGAAGTGCACTAAGGCGGAATACCGCTGCCGCGAGCACCCGAACGGATGCTTTTGGCGACGGGGTTCTCCTACAGTCACTTGGTCGGGGCTATGGGGCGTGGCTATCCATTATGTTTACCCAGCGAGTATCCGCGTACTCTATGTGATTGCAATGGATTTTTGATCACATCAAAATCCTGTGGCAACCGATCAAATGAGACTAAAGTGCTAGATTTATAACATTCAAATTAGTCATCTCATAACTACTTATGGATTCCAAATATTGTATCACATTCCAGACAAATAGACAATGTTAAACTTTCTGATCGAATAAACAAACACCCAAGATTTTCCAAATAGCTCAACACTTGAGCGGAGTTCAAAAAAATATCCATCACATGCCACAGTACCAATGGTCCAGCCGTAGAAGGGTCAAGCCAACGCCTCACATGTGGTAACACCGTACTGCCCCAAACCATAAGGTTCAGAGGCAGTTCAAGCCGGTCACATAATCGAGTTAAGGTTTGTTGTCTTCTAGAGGGCCCATCGCATTACTTGCACGACTTAGAACGTTCTTAAACTGCGGAAAAATGCAACTCTTGGAAATTTTCCGGCAGGGGAAAAAGTGAGTTATTGATATCCGTTCGAACTTTTTAACACGTTCTAAAATTATCCGGAATAACTTAAGCGAAGTTAAATTATCTGATCGAATCAACGAGTCCCTAATACAACCCAGAAAACTCAACACTTGAGTATAAATTAAAAATTCCCAAAAATCTCAGGAAATTCGTACAGAAGTTACTGTGTAAAAAGCGCACCATAAACGCACTGTAGCGCCGCGGAAGGCATTTTCCTGCCACGGTTCCACGGCGCTTTAAGCGTATTACTGGATCGTTTTTCACACAAGGCCTTAGAATTCCCTGCTGATTTTTTTGAGCATTTTTAATTCACAAAAAATGACAATTTAAAAAAATTTCCAGAGAAGGGTCTGTGTCGGGGTTTCAGGGTTCGATTGGACTTCTATCTTCGTCTAGACTTTGTCTAAAGCTCTAGCTTAGCTCTGATACCACTGTAGGGTTGCTAGGCACTGTCACTAGGTTCTACAAGGCATCAACCATGCCCGATTCAAAAAATTAGACGTGCCGAACAACCCAAACCAAGATCGTATACTAGAGATTAGGCGAAAACTATAAGCAAGCAAACAACTTTACTTCTAAGAGTTAGGGATTACAACCTTTGTAGATCCGGTCCTTCACTTCTAAAGCTCCGTGTTGACGTCATTTCGCTGCGATCATCGAGATCCTGGACTCTTGTGACGGTTTCTTCGGAGAAATGAACGCGCTAGCTCGTTGACTTCGAGGACGAAGATGATCTACGTCGAGAAGACTCAAACTCATGCTCCATCTTCACTAGGTCATGAACTTTGTGAAGAGAACACCCTAAACTAAATGGCAAGTAGTAGAGGATGATGAAATAGGAAGTGGGTTCACTTTGGATTTGGAATTCTCTATTTCTTCACTTGAAAATTTCTAGCAAACTTTTCTTCTTCTTGAAGAAAAGAAGAAGAAAAAGAAAGGAATAAGAATAATGAATTATCTAAAAAGAATAATCAATTGAAGTCTATCATAATACAACCATGGGTGAGTTAACCTTTATAGAGACTAAACCATAGTTTGAGTTAATGGTTTGGTTAATAAAAATTTTATGCAAAACAAAATGAGTAGACTTTGTCAAAGATGCTTAAAAGCTTCATGAAGCTTCAATCCATGACAAAGAAAGCCACCATTTTGTTTTACCAAAATAAATAAAAACCTAAACCATTATCTTAAATATGGTGTAAGTCATACACACACACAAGTTTCCATGTATCATCAATCATGATACAAACTAGTCCACAAACATATATCACATATACAACTTGTGCACATAAAGTGAGAAAGTCAATCTTAAGTGAAAAAATACTAGTTAATGCAAAATAATATATCAAATATATAATTATACATTAAATCATTAAATCAACACTTGATTTTATGATCCGGTCATATCTCATATAACCGACTAATATCTAGTGTATCAATATATCGAATCAACACTTGATTCGGTAACCCGGCTATATCTTATATAACCGACTGATGATATAAATCGCGAGAATAGAATACAGTATCACATACTGGTATTATTCTCGATCCCGCACATATCGCATATGCGCTCCTATTTCATTTCGCTTGAGCTAGGAAACCTATATATAGGACTCTAAAGACTCGTCAATACGCCGGCAGTAGGTGGTGATCATATCAATCACCCACAAGCCGCAAGCGGTCTGCTAAATGTAACGGCCACCCGGGTATTGAGCGATCAGAAGATCAACGAGCAAGCCTGCTCACACTCCTGCGAATCCAATCGGTAACACTTACCGCACAGTCCGGTCTGTTTGTATGATATGTCGCATATCTCGCCTAGGGGTGGTAAATGTCAAACCCCGGTAGCTTGATAAGTCATGCCGATGTAAGGTCCATAACAAGCGTGAAACTACTGATAACACTTACCATTAAATCACTGCAACCCTGACCAGGGATTTCCAGTTATGGCCAGTCGAGCATAGCGCAACATCAACCCCTAATACCGGGAGAGACGAATCCCCTCCTATCGCTCATTGCCTCCATGTGAATCGGGACTGTACCTAAAAACCACCTATTTGCGTGACTCAATAGAGCCGTGGTAGGGTGGAAATCAAAGCACAGTGGGAGACACACAAGACTCTATGACGATCTCGGGTCAACAGACTAAGCTGTACCAGTGTCACTAGAGAACTGCCATCTGACCTGAGGTATAATACCATCTCGGAGTTCTCGGCGAGTCCGCTCAGTGTACCCAGTCTCCAATGAGCACCCGCATACCATATCTGATGTCAAACACAAATGGATATGGGATCATCCATCGCCCATCTCATGGGTCGTGAAGATATACGCTTGTCTACTCTGGAATATCGATGCCCCGTCTCGATATTCCCACGACTAGGAACATTGAAGGATGTACCCATGGACTACCCAGGCCCCACTAGTATGATCTACATCATAGACCTGCAAGTCGAGTACACATCCTAAGGGCTTTATCAACATGTAACAGAGCGACAGAAAGTATACATGTTAAGATAAAGAGCAACCAGATATCGTACTATCATGTCGAGCAAGAAAGTCCTACCTATATATGTCCCAGCATCCACTACAATATACATCTTATGTACAGTAATGGCCTCTAAGGCATACATATAACTAACATAGGGATGTGGGTTTGGTTATTCATCATGACCGTGGAATCTGCGTGAGAGGAATGTTGTATTATATATATGATATATAATAAACGCTGCTTATGTTTTGCACTCGAGGTAGTCCAGCCCCCGGCTCTGCCGGTAGTTAAGTAACCTAACGGTGGATGATGGGGTCTAGTGGAAAATGCGGATGGCATAAGCGTACGTTGTTTTTTCGTTTCACTGTTCTGTAATGTTTAGGAAAGATTAAATGATGGGACTTCATTAATGAAATTAATGAATAGAAAAACCAAAAGATTTTGTAGAATCAAACTTTTCAAAAAGGGCAGCTCTAGTTTTTGCTTTATATCTTGGTATTCCTTGATGAATATACAACACCTCATTCGATGAGGAAAGAGACGAGATTCCTTCACTGGGAGTGACCACTTTAGCGAAAGTAGCAAATGCTACAACCTACTTGGTTTTGTCTCTTGACCTCTTCTCTAGACTTTCTTTGCATAGTGGTATTCATGAATATTCAGCACCTCATTCGATAAGGAAAAAGCCGAGATCCCTTCACCGGGAGTGACCTCATTAGCGAAGCTACAAAAGCCTCAAAAACTCTCCTTTTCAAAATCACTAGATTCTACAACGATATCAAGTTCATTACGCTCATGGTTTTCTAAAAACCCTGCGTAGCCTTCCATCATTTCAGATAAGTACTATTTAGTATTCGCGCTGCGCTTGTTGATCTTGTTAAGACGTAGTGTGCGGTAGATGATTAGTACTTATATGCAACATGTGATGCGATTGGATTGAGATAGTTGTGCGGATTTGTTGACCTTGTTAAGGGTCTTACGGGTGGGTTTAATTCAATCAAGAAATGACGGGTTGACCTTCACTAGCGCTTATGATTTGTTGACCTTGTTAAGGTCATAAGTTGCTACGGGTAAAAAATGTTATCAGGAATTTCAAGTGTTTATATTTGCAACGAAATTGCATACTTCTATATGATAGTTGGTCCTGATACCCACTGCGAGTAAGAGTTACTCTTGGGAGAGTTTTGCACTTTATAATTAGCTAATCAAGTAGGTGTCTAGAAAGGTGTCAACAAGGTTAAACCTCTAGGGAAACGAGGTTTATTTTAATTAGGTCCATACGAAAGCACGGGGAAGCTCTCTCGGAGTAACGATACATACCTGGCTGAACGATTGGCGAACCTGTAGGGTGTAATTAATTCCGGCTAATCTTACCTTTTAGGGTTTGAAGGAAGATTTGATAAAAGCAGTGGGAGCCATCCTGATTAGATAAAATAACTAATCTAATCTTACAACGAGCGCACGCAACGTGATTATCCTTCTCTCTCTCCTGGTAGCGACCAATGAAATGCTTTAATCAAGATAATAATATTTGATGTATTGACTGAACCTACTTATTATACTTGGCTAGGTTATGCTCTACCTTATTATTGTCATAAGTTTGAGCAAGGAATAGGGGAAAATTCGGATTCCCACGTCACCCAAACGAAGAATAAGCATAATGATGCATTGTCTTTGGGTGTATTCGTTACCAAGAACTGTTTCTCAGTTACCTCTACGGCCTTGGTATTGGATACCGGATCAGGATCCCACACATGTAATTGTTACATGGGCTATAGAAATGTAGAGAACTAGGAAAGGGTGACAAGTCTCTACGTAGTAGAGATGGTGCAATTGTTGCAGCTAAAGCTGTTGGAAGATATCACCTAGTATTACCGACTGGTAATACAATGATACTGAGCGACTGTTATTTCAAACCAATAATATTGTGAATATTTTCCAAAATCAAGTGTTGAATGGTTAAGGTATGTTGTATAACAGTATACACATTCTGAATCAAACTACAGTTCTAAAAGTACATAACACATACAAGAGGAATAGTTCAGAAATGAACGAAGTCTTCTTGTGGCATTGTAAACTGGGTTATATCAATGAAACAAGACTAGCTAATGTTCCATAAGGATGCATATTTGAATCCATTCGAATTTACATCTTATGAAACTTGCCAGTCAAGTCTCAAAGACTAGGTGACCAAATCTCTGTTTATTGGAAACGAAGAAAGAGCTACTGAAGCCTTGGACAGATATATGGTGATGTATGCGGTCCTATGTCTATATATGCCACGGATGGTTCAACGTACTTTATTACATTCACCGTTGTTCTCTTAAATTATAGACATGTGTTCTTGTTGAAACACAAAACTGAATCTTTTGAGAATTTCAAGGAATATAAGTACGAAGATGAGAACATGATGGGTAAAGGTATTCAAATCCTTCGATAGGATCAGGGAAAAGAATACTGGAGCACGGAATTTTGAGACTATTTAAAAGAGAATGGGATTCTCTCTCTGTTTACTCCTCCGTATAAACCACAGCACAACGATATATCGGGGTGGAGGAATCGCACCCTATAAGATATGGTACACTCTATAATGAGTACTACTGAGTTGCCTATTTCCTTTTATGGACATGCACTTGAGAAGATGCATACCTATTGAATAGAGTTCCGATCAAATCTGTTGCCTGCTACTCAATATGAAATATGGAATGGGAAGAGACCATCACTTAAACGAGTTAAGATAAGGGGTTTTCCGGCCTATGTTGAAAAGCAAAATCTGGATAAGCTCGAGGCAAGGTCAGTTCTGTGCAAGTTTGTAGGATATCCCAAACATCCGCGAGGGTATATCTTCTACCACATAGAGGAGCAAAAGATGTTTTGTTTCTCGACATGCCACATTTTTGGAAAAGGAATTTCTTGTGGAAGAAATTAGTGTCGATGAGGTTGAACTGGATGTAGCTCCAGTAAACACAAACTATAACTGACGATTTGGTGGAACCGGAGGATTCAATAGTCCCAGACGAACCGAAGCCACTCAGCAGATCTAGTTGGGTTCCTTATCCACCTGAGAGATACTACGGTTTTCTCGTAAACGGTGGGGCGAGGATTGCATCATAGAGATGATGACTAAACTAGTTTTGAGCAGGCCATCACAAGTGGAGACTATGTAAAATGGTTGGATGCTATGCGATTTGAGATGGAATCCACGTACACCAGCAAAGTGTTGACTTTGCAAGTTGCTCCTGAAGGGGTAAAACCTATCGGGAACGAGAGAATCTTTGAGAAAGATAATATGGTGTAGATGGAAAAGTTGAGACTTTCAAAGCCATGCTTATGTCCATCAGGATCCTACTTGCCATTGCTTCATACCATGACGACGATATCTCATAGACTGCACATCAAAACTGCTTTTCTAAATGGTGATTAGAAGTGAGAGTGTATATGACACTACCAGAGGGCTTCGTAGACTGTGGGAGCAGCGGAAGCATGTGCAAGCTGCTTAAATCCATTTACGGGTTAAAGCAGGCATCACGGAGATGGAACATCTGTTTTAATGAAGCTGTCAAAGAGTTTGACTTCATCAAATGGGTAGATGAACCATGTATAAATAAGAAGGTTGTAGAGAGTATGGCTGTTTTCCTCGTATTGTACACGGATGACATACTCTTGATAGAAAAGGGTGTTCCTATACTACACTCGGTCAAGCTGCTCTTATTACACAGGTTCTCCACGAATGATCTATCTGATATCTCCTACATCCTGGCGATATAGATCTATAGAGATTGATCTAAATGGATTTATATTGTCCCAATCTAGGTACATAGACACCATGCTAAAGGGGTTTAGTATGAATGATTCTAAACATGGTAATGTCCCCGCTTGTTCAGGAATCAATCTCTCCAAAGAGTTGTCTCTCAAAACTGATTTGGAGAGGGCTCGCATACAAGGGATACCCTATGCTTTGGCAGACGGGTCAATCATGTATGCGATATTTTGTATCAGACCAGATGTAGCTTACTCACTAGGAGTTGTAAGTAAGTTTCGAAAAGATCTTTTGGAAAACCACTGGACAACTGATGAACATTCTTAAGTGCTTGAGAAGAAATAAAGAGGTATTCTTGGTGTATGGTAACGGTGAACTCCAGATTGGTTCTTTTATCGATTCGATCTTCCATAGTGATAAGGATGACTGAAAGTTAGTCTCGGGTTTTGTCTTCACCCTCAGTGGAGGGACGGTATGTTGGAACGGTTCCAAGCAATATACCGTAGCAGACTCGTTGATAGAGGCTAATTAAATCGCTACCAATAATGCTGCCAAAGAGGTTTTATGGATAAAAATGTTCATATGATGAACTTGATTCCAACCATTGAGCATCCAATACCTGAGTATTGTGATGACAATGGAGTTATGGTTTTGTCCTAGGAACCTCGGTCCCGTCAGCGATCTAGACATATTCATAGACAGTATCACCTAATCAGGGGATAGTTGATCTCCTGGAGATCGAGGTCAGGAGAGTTGACACAGAGGATAACACAGCGGATCCACTCACCGAGGCCATTCCCCAGATGCTATTCGAGAGACTTTTAGGACGTTGGGTATGAGATACTATAACAACTGGCTTCAGTGCAAGTGGGAGATTATTAAGAATATGTATGCCCTAGAAGCCAATATTGTACAAGTGATGTATATTATAGTGGATGCTTTGACATATATATAGAGGACTTTCTTGCTCGACATGATAGTGTAGGGTTCCTAGGCACTCACAAGAGGTCTCACAAGGCATCAACCATGCCAATTTCAAATTTTACGGTGCCGAGAAACCCTAGACTAGATCGTTGACTAGAAATTTAGGCGAAAAACGAAACTAGTTAACAACTTAACTAAAGATAAGAAGCTACAACCTTTGTAGATCCGGATATCCACTTCCTTGGCTCCACGTAGGCGTCCTCTCGCTGTCCATCTCGAATCCCGGACTCCATCGTCGGCTTGATCGGAGAAATGGGCGGACTAGGTCGTCGGCTTCGTGCCGAAGATGATCTACGTCGAGGCATCACAAGTTCAAGCTCCGACTTCACAAATTTGTGAAACTTGTGAAGAAAACACCCAAAACAACTTGGCAAGAGGTAAAGGGTGAAGAAATAGGAGGTGGGTTCACTTTAGAATTGGATTTCTCACTTTAGATCCCATGTTGCCATTGATGGCATCAAGCTTTCAATCTTGAAGAAGAAGGATCAAGATGAAGAAAGAATATGATAAGTCTTATTAAAATGAAAAAGAAAATGAATACTTATCATAATCTTAACTATAGTTAAGTGTAGAGAATGAACTAGGGTTAGTTCAAATGGTTAGGGTTAAGCATGAGACAAGAATGGTGACTAAGTCAAAACTTCATGAAGCTTCAATAAGAAACAAAGAAAGCCACCATTCTCATCTTTATCTTTTCCAAATAAATAAATGAACAAATAAATAAATAAATGAATATGCAAAACCCTAATCATAAAATTAATCATGGTTTAATTCTATACACTTAACTAAATGATCAAGTATCATCAAGCATGATACAAATATGTGCACAAAAGTATATCACATATACTTCTTGCACATCAAGTGAGAAAATCCATATAAAGTGAACTAATACTAGCTAATGCAAAGTAATATATCAAATATATAATTATACATTAAATCATTAAATCAACACTTGACTTAACGATCCGGTCATATCGCATATAACCGACTAGTATCCTATGTATCGGCTTATCGAATCAATCGTTGATTCGATATCTAGGTTATATCGAATATAACCATTCGATACATTCATCGCGAGAATGGAATACGGTATCACATACACGCATTATTCTCGGTCCTGCACATATCTCATATGCGCTCCTATTTCGTTTCGCTTGAGCCAGGAAACCTCTGTGTAGGACTCTAAAGACTCGTCAATACGCCGGTAGCAGATGATGATCATATCAAGCACCTACAAGTCGCAAGCGGTCTGCTAAACGTAACGGCCATCCGGGTATTGAGCGATCAGAAGATCGACGAGCTAGCCCGCTCACACTCCTGTGAATCCAACCAGTAACACTTACCGTACAGTCCGGTCTGTTCGTCCGATATGTCGCATATCAAGTCTAGGGGTGGTATACGTCAGACCCCAATAACCGATAGGTCGTGCCGATGTGAGGCTCATAACGGGTCGAGAAACTACTGGTAACACTTACCAGCAAATCTCTGATCAGCCCTGGCCAGGGACTTCCCTGTTACGGCCAATCGAGCACTGCGCAACATCAACCCCCATACCGGGAGAGACGAAACCCCTCCTATCGCTCATTGCCTCCATGTGACTCGGGACTGCACCCAAAGACCACCGTTTTGCACGCCCTCGTGGACGTGGTAAGGTGGAGATCAAAGCACAGTGGGAATCACACAAGACTCTATGACGATCTCGGGTCTACAGACTAACCTGTACAAGTGTCACCTGAGAACTGCCATCTGACGTGAGGTATAATACCATCTGGGAGTTCTCGGCGAGTCCGTCCAGTGTACCCAGTCTCCACTGATCTCCCGTATACCATCTCTGATGTCAAATACCAATGGACATGGGATCATCCATCGCCTATCTCATGGGTCGAGAAGCGTATACGCTAGTCTACACTGGTATATCGATGCCCCGTCTCGATACACCCACGACTAGGGACCTTGAAGGATGTACTTATGGACTACCATGTCCCCACTAGTATGATCTGCATCATAGTCCAGGAAGTCAAGTACACATCCTAAGGGCTTTATCAACATGTAACTATAAGACAGTTTAAAGAGACAAGTGTACATGTTAAGATAAAGAGTAACCAGATAGCATACTATCATATCGAGCAAGAAAGTCATCTCTATATATGTCCAAGCATCCAATATAATATTCATCATCTGTACAATACTGGCCTCTAGGGCATACATACAACTAACAATCTCCCACTTGCACTAGGGCCAGCTGCTGTTGTATCACATACCAAGCATCCCGAAGAGTCTCTCAAACTGTATCTGGGGAATGGCCTTCGTGAGTGGATCTGCCGTGTTGATCTTCGTGTCAACCCTCCTGACCTCGATCTCCCGGCGATCAACTATCTCCCGGATCAGGTGATACCGCCTCAGAATATTCCTGGATCGCTGATGGGACCTGGGTTCCTTGGCCAAAGCCACCGCTCCATTGTTATCGCAATACAAAGGTATTGGATGCTCAATGGATGGAACCACTCCAAGTTCAGTTATGAACTTCTTGATCCAGACAGCTTCTTTAGCAGCATCGTTGGCAGTGATGTATTCAGCCTCCATCGTCGAGTCTGCCACGGTTTCCTGCTTGGAACTTTTCCAGCTAACCGCCCCTCCGTAAAGGATAAAGACAAATCCCGACTGCGACTTAGAGTCGTCCTTAACACTCTGGAAGCTCGAATCGGTAAAGGACTCCACTTGGAGTTCTCCGTTACCATACACCAAGAGCATCTCTTTAATCCTTCGCAAGTACTTGAGAATGCTCTTCACAGCTGTCCAGTGATTCTCTCCAGGATCAGCTTGATACCTGCTCACTACACTTAGTGAGTATGCTACATCGGGTCTGGTACATAGCATCGCATACATGATAGAGCCTACAGCCGAAGCATAGGGTATCCCTTGCATGCGGGCTCTCTCCAAATCAGTCTTGGGAGACATCTCTTTGGAGAGAGTGACTCCAGAGATCGTGGGCAAGTTCCCACGCTTGGATTCTTCCATACTAAACCTCTTTAGTATGGTGTCAATGTACCTGGATTGGGACAATCCCAGTATCCGTTTGGATCTATCTCTATAGATCCTGATTCCCAATATGCAGGAGGCATCACCAAGATCTTTCATTGAGAATCTTTGTGATAAGAAGAGCTTGACCGATTGCAGCATAGGAATATCATTTCCTATCAAGAGTATGTCGTCCACGTACAATACGAGGAAGACAACCTTACTCTCTGCCACCTTCTTGTAGATACAAGGTTCATCTGGATTTTTGATGAAATCAAACTCTTTGATAACGACGTCAAAGCAGATGTTCCAACTCCGCAATGCTTGCTTTAATCCATAAATGGATTTAAGTAGCTTGCACACCTTCCCGCTGCTCCCACTGTCTACGAAGCCCTCTGGCTGAGTCATGTACACGCACTCTTCTAAATCACCATTTAGAAAGGCGGTCTTAACATCCATTTGCCAGATTTCGTAGTCATGAAAGGCAGCAATGGCAAGCATGATTTGGATGGATTTAAGCATAGCCACTGGAGAAAAGGTTTCGTCATAGTCCACACCTGGTCTTTTACGAAAACCTTTTGCAACAAGTCTAGCTTTGAAAGTCTCCACTTTCCCATCTACACCAAGTTTTTTCTTGAAAATCCACTTGCTCCCAATGGGTTTTACCCCTTCAGGAGCAACATCCAAGGTCTATACATTGTTGGTGTACATGGATTCCATCTCGGACCGCATAGCATCCAGCCATTTCACTGAGTCCCTACTCGTGATGGCCTGCTCGAAGCTAGTTGGGTCATCATCCTCCATGATGCAATCCTCGCTCCCACCATCCATGAGAAAACCGTAGTATCGCTCAGGTGGGCGAGGAACCCTACTAGATCGGCGGAGAGGCTGAAGTTCATTGGGAACTACTGAATCCTCTGGTTCAACCAAATCTTCTGTTGTAGTCTGTATTGCTGAAACCTCTTCCAGTTCTACCTCCTTGCCACTAATCTCTTTTTCAAGAAATTCCTTTTCTAAAAAGGTGGCATGTCGAGAAACAAACATCTTTTGTTCCTCGGTGTGGTAGAAGATATACCCGCGCGAATGTTTGGGATATCCAATAAACTTACACAGAATGGACCTTGCCGCGAGTTTATCCGGATTTTGCGTTTTTACATATGCCGGACAACCCCATATCTTAACATAATTAAGACATGGTCTCTTTCCTTTCCATATCTCATATGGAGTGGTTGGCACGGTTTTGGTGGGAACCATATTCAATAGATCTGCAGCCGTTTCCAGTGCATATCCCCAGAAGGAAATAGGTAACTCAGCTGTGCTCATCATAGAGCGCACCATATCCAATAGGGTGCGGTTCCTCCGTTCTGATACACCGTTGTGCTGTGGTGTATATGGAGGAGTCAGCTGAGAGAGAATCCCATTCTCTTTTAGGAAGTCCAGGAATTCATTGCTTAAGTATTCTCCTCCTCGATCAGATCGAAGTATTTTAATACTTTTTCCGGTTTGGTTCTCGACTTCTTGTTTATATTCTCTAAATTTCTCAAAAGCTTCTGATTTGTGTTTCATCAGGAACACATATCCGAATCTAGAGAGATCGTCAGTGAATGTAATGAAGTACGAAGAACCATCCCTGGCATGTGTAGACATGGGACCGAATACATCACTATGTATCAGTCCCAAGAGTTCGGTAACTCTTTCTCCGTGTACCGTAAACGGAGTTTTGGTCAACTTGCCTTTGAGACATGACTGGCAAGTGTCATAAGATGAAAATTCAAACGGATTTAAATATCCATCCTTATGCAACTTAGCCAGTCGTGTCACATTGATGTGACCCAGTCTACAATGCCACAAGAAGGATTCGTTCAGTTCAGAACTCTTCCTCTTGTGTGTGTTAGTTATGCTCAGAACTGTTGATTGATTTAGAACATAAATGCCATTGCACAACGTGCCTGATCCAACCAACTTTTGGTTACGGAAAATGTTCATAACATTATCCTGTAATAAAAAATTATATCCCTCTTTACTTAATAAAGAAACCGATATAATGTTGCATATCAGGTTCGGCATGTAATAGCATTCGTTCAGAACCAATGTATTACCAGTAGGTAATTCAAGGTGATATTCCCCGACAGTTTTAGCTGCAACAATTGCACCATTTCCAACTCTAATGTCTTTATCACCTTCTCCAAGTTCTCTACCTTTTCTAAGCCCATGTAACTGATTACATATATGGGATCCTGACCCGGTATCTAATACCCAGGACGTAGAGCAAATGGAGAAACAGTTCTCTGTAACGAACACACCCGAAGAAAATGCATCATCATGTACTTTCTTCATTCGGGTGGCATGGGAATCCTGGTATTCCCCTATATCCTGTTCATTCCTATAACTCTTATAAGAAAGAACGGAACCAACGTTCCCCAGCACAGTATAACATGCGGGTTCGGTCAATACATCCATATTATTATCTTTGTTAGGGCATGAAATGGTCGCTACCTGGAGAGAGAGAGAAGAAAACACTTTAGCGTAAGCTCGTGCAAGATTAGATTGGTTATTATCTTATCTAATCAGGATGGCTCCCACTGCTTTTTATCAAATCTTCCTTCAAACCCTAAAAGGAAAGACTAGCCGGTATTAATTACACACTACAAGTTCGCCAATCTTTCAGCCAGGCCAGTGTCGGTACTTTGAGGGAGGTCCCCCGTGCTTTCGCACGAACCTAATTAATGTAAACCTCGTTTTCCCAGAGGCGTAATCCCGTTGACACCTTTCTAGACACCTACTTGATCGGCTAATTGTAATGTGTAAAACTCTCCCAGGAGTAACTCTTACTCGCAGCGGGTATCGGGATCCAACTATCTCATAGAAGGTATGCAATCTCATTGCAAATTTCAACACTTGAAATTCCCGATAATATTTTTCCCCTAGCGTCCTATGACCTTGACGCAGGCCAACAAACCATAGTGCGCTAGTCAAGTTCAACCCGTCATTTCCTGATTGAATTAAACCCACCCGTACGACCCTTGACGCAGGCCAACAAAGTCGCACGACTACCCTAATCCAATCTGCATCATATGCATAAGCAGGTAAATAGTAGTTAGCTACCGCACACTACGCCATGACGCAGGACAACAAACGTAGCACGAATACTAACTACTACTTATCTGAAATGACGGAGGGCTACGCAGGTTTTTCTGAAAACCATGAGCGTAATGAACTTGATATCATTGCAGAATCAAATGATGTTTTGAAATGGAGTGATTTTGAGGCTTTTCTAGCTTTGCTAAAGGGGTCACTCCCGGTGAAGGGATCGTCGGCCCTTCCCTCGTCGAATGAGGTGCGGGATATATCATATATATCACTGTGCAAAGCAAAACTCAAAAACAATCAAAAGCAAACCGAGTGTGTAGCATCTGCCAGTTATTGCTAAAGGAGTCACTCCCGGTGAAGGGCTATCGGTCCTTTCCTCATCGAATAAGGTGCAGGGTATATCATATATACCGCTATGCAAAGCAAGAACTGCAGCTACCTGTTTTGTTTAAAATTTGATTCTACAACATCTTAGGTTTCTTTTACTTTCATTAATCACATTAATGAAGTCCCATCATTTAAGTACCTAAACATCACAGATAAATACGACGTACACTTATGCCATCCGCATTCGCCTCGATGTCCCCTCGTGCACCGTTAGGTTAGGTAACTAACGACAGAGCAGGGCAGGGCTAGTGCGGGTGCAAAACATAAGTAACGTCTATATAATATATCATATATACTATATAAAGTATCTATCACAGAACATCACATGATCACATCACAGATATCGCAGCAGAAGAAACATATGAAATATTGGATATACTAGGACGTCCGTGTTTTCAATACGAGCCAGTAAAAAACACGGATTCCACGGTCGTGATGAATAGCCAATCTCACACCCCTAGACCCCTACGAGAGCGGTAAGCAACCCTACCAATTCTAGGGTTAGGAGACCCGGACTCGACTCCTCGAGTTGGTCTCCCACTGGACCCCAGAACCCGGTTACTTGTGCTCCCCTCCTTGGGTCTATCCTAATGCGGAAAAGTAAATAATATACAAAAGGTGACAACTTCCGCAACCTGGAAGTGCCCCAAATAAAAGAATATTACATACAAGTTTTTACATGAATGAAAATGAAAAACACTCATCTCACATAAAAAACCCCGGCTATTCAAACACGACAATCCAATATAACATATCCAGCAACACATAACATCACATGTCATCAACGTAAGTAAATATACGCATCCCAATTGTCGTTGACATATAGCAACGAAACCGGCGATATCACATATTACACTTACGGTCACAGAAAAGAAAGTGTAAAACTACAACAATTGGAATCCGCAACCTCTTTAGACATCGCATGCCTAATACTTATAAACCCCGCATTTTAGTCCCATTATCGAAAATTCTTTTCAATATGAAGTGAGACTAAACCGCTAGATTTATAACGTTCATACAGTTATCTCATAACTTTTTATGAATTCCAATTATTGTACCCCATTCCAGATAAATAGAATATATTAAACTTTCCGATTGAACAATCGAACACCCAAGTTTTCCCGAAACCATTCAACACACATGAAATAGGTTCAAAGACATTCACTTCATGCCTCAGTACCAACGGTCCAGCCGTAGAAGGGTCAAGCCAACGCCTCACATGTGGCACGCCGTACTGCCCCAAACCCGAAGGTTCAAAGAGCAGTTCAAGACGGTCACATAATCGAGTTAAGGTTTGTTGTCTTCTAGAGGGACCATCGCGTTACTTGCACTACTCAGAACGTCCTTAAACCACAGAAAAATCCAACACTTGGAAATTTTCCGGCAGGGGAAAAGTTGGGTATTTATATCCGGTCGAACTTTTTAACATATTCTAAAGTTATCCGGAAAGCCACATAGAAAAGATTTGATAATCCGATCGAATCGTCGATTCCCTATACAACCCCAGAACATTCAACTCTTGAGTAAAATTAAAAATTCCCAGAAAATTCAGCATAATAAAATAGTAATTATTGTGCAAAACTGGAGTGATGATGTATATTATATTGGATGCTTGGACATATGTATGCCCTAGAGGCCAGTATTGGACATTGTTAGTTGTATGTATGCCCTAGAGGCCAGTATTGTACAGATGATGTATATTATATTGGATGCTTGGACATATATAGAGATGACTTTCTTGCTCGATATGATAGTATGCTATCTGGTTACTCTTTATCTTAACATGTACACTTGTCTCTTTAAACTGTCTTATAGTTACATGTTGATAAAGCCCTTAGGATGTGTACTTGACTACCTGGACTATGATGCAGATCATACTAGTGGGGACATGGTAGTCCATAAGTACATCCTTCAAGGTCCCTAGTCGTGGGTGTATCGAGACGGGGCATCGATATACCAGTGTAGACTAGTGTATACGCTTCTCGACCCATGAGATGGGCGATGGATGATCCCATATCCATTGGTGTTTGACATCAGAGATGGTATACGGGTGCTCAGTGGAGACTGGGTACACTGGATGGACTCGCCGAGAACTCCCAGATGGTATTATACCTCACGTCAGATGGCAGTTCTCAGGTGACACTTGTACAGGTTAGTCTGTAGACCCGAGATCGTCATAGAGTCTTGTGTGATTCCCACTGTGCTTTGATCTCCACCTTACCACGTCCATGAGGGCGTGCAAAACGGTGGTCTTTGGGTGCAGTCCCGAGTCACATGGAGGCAATGAGCGATAGGAGGGGTTTCGTCTCTCCCGGTATTAGGGGTTGATGTTGCGCAGTGCTCGATTGGCCGTAACAGGGAAGTCCCTGGCCAAGGCTGATCAGAGATTTGCTGGTAAGTGTTACCAGTATTTTCTCGACCCGTTATGAGCCTCACATCGGCACGACTTATCGGTTATTGGGGTCTGACGTATACCACCCCTAGACTTGATATGCGACATATCGGACGAACAGACCGGACTGTACGGTAAGTGTTACTGGTTGGATTCACAGGAGTGTGAGCGGGCTAGCTCGTCGATCTTCTGATCGCTCAATACCCGGATGGCCGTTACGTTTAGCAGACCGCTTGCGACTTGTAGGTGCTTGATATGATCATCATCTGCTACCGGCGTATTGACGAGTCTTTAGAGTCCTACACAGAAGTTTCCTGGCTCTAGCGAAACGAAATAGGAGCGCATATGAGATATGTGCAGGACCGAGAATAATGCGTGTATGTGATACCGTATTCCATTCTCGCGATGAATGTATCGAATGGTTATATTCGATATAACCTAGATATCGAATCAACGATTGATTCGATAAGCCGATACATAGGATACTAGTCGGTTATATGCGATATGACCGGATCGTTAAGTCAAGTGTTGATTTAATGATTTAATGTATAATTATATATTTGATATATTACTTTGCATTAGCTAGTATTAGTTCACTTTATATAGATTTTCTCACTTGATGTGCAAGAAGTATATGTGATATACTTTTGTGCACATATTTGTATCATGTTTGATGATACTTGATCATTTAGTTAAGTGTATAGAATTAAACCATGATTAGGGTTTTGCATATTCATTTATTTATTTATTTGTTCATTTATTTATTTAGAAAAGATAAAGATGAGAATGGTGGCTTTCTTTGTTTCTTATTGAAGCTTCATGAAGTTTTGACTTAGTCACCATTCTTGTCTCATGCTTAACCCTAACCATTTGAACTAACCCTAGTTCATTCTTTACACTTAACTATGGTTAAGATTATGATAAGTATTCATTTTCTTTTTCATTTTAATAAGACTTATCATATTCTTTCTTCATCTTGATCCTTCTTCTTCAAGATAGAAAGCTTGATCCCATCAATGTCAACTTGGGATCTAAAGTGAGAAATCCAATTCTAAAGTGAACCCACCTCCTATTTCTTCACCCTTTACCTCTTGCCAAGTTGTTTTGGGTGTTTTCTTCACAAGTTTCACAAATTTGTGAAGTCGGAGCTTGAACTTGTGATGCCTCGACGTAGATCATCTTCGGCACGAAGCCGACGACCTAGTCCGCCCATTTCTCCGATCAAGCCGACGATTGAGTCCGGGATTCGAGATGGACAGCGAGAGGACGCCTACATGGAGCCAAGGAAGTGGATATCCGGATCTACAAAGGTTGTAGCTTCTTATCTTTAGTTAAGTTGTTAACTAGTTTCGTTTTTCGCCTAAATTTCTAGTCAACGATCTAGCCTAGGGTTTCTCGGCACCGTAAAATTTGAAATTGGCATGGTTGATGCCTTGTGAGACCTCTTGTGAGTGCCTAGGAACCCTACAGTGGTATCAGAGCCTAGCTAGAGCCTTAGGCGAAGTCTAGACGACGTTTGAAACCCGAACGAACCCGAAACCCTAAAACCCAAGTGCTCTCTGGACTTTTTCTAAAATCTGGGATTTTTCCATATTAAAAATGCTTAAAAAATTCAGCAGGGAAATCTAAGAATTACGATGCAAAATTTATCCAATGAACAGTAAATAGTGCGGCGGAACCGCGGCAGAAGCCTGGCTTCTGCGGCGGTTCCGCGGCAAAATGATGACAGATAGTATGCCATCAGGTTACCTTTATCTTAACATGTAGACTGGTATTTATACTGTCTGTCTCTTACATATTGATAAAGTCCTTAGGATATGTACTTCACTACCAGGATTATTATGAGATCATACTAGTGGGGCCAGGGTGGTCCAAAAGTTCATCCTTTAATCAGTTCCTAGTCGAGAGAATATCGAGAATAGGGAATCGATATTCCAGAGTAGACTGGTGTGTACGTTTCTTGTCACTTAGAGAGCGATGGTTGATCCCACAACCAATGGTGTGTGACATCAAAGATTGTAAACAAGTGCTCATTGGAGAAATGGTACACCGAACAGGACTTCTATGTGGTAGTATACCTATCGTCAGATAGCTATCCTCTGGTGACACTGGTACAGGTTAGTTTGTAGACCCAAGATCATCATAGTGTCATGTGCGGCTCCCACTGAACTTTGATTTCCTCCCTACCACGCTCAAAGGAGACGTGCAAACAGGTGGATTCTAGGTACAACACTGAGTCGCATAGAGGCAATGAACGATAGGAGGGGTTTCGTCTCTCCCGATATTTGGGGTTGATGTTTGCGCTATGCTCGATTTGCTATAACTGGAAGTCCCTGTCCAGGGCTACATATGAGATTTACTGATAAGTGTTATCAGTAGTTTCACGTTACTAGGGTCTGACGTTTACCACCCCTAGACATGATATGCGACATATCAGACGAAGAGACCAGACTGTATGGAGTGTTACTAATAGGCTTCATGGAGACTATGGACAAGCTTGATTGTTGATCTTCATATCGCTCAATACCCGGGTAGCCGTTACGTCCAGCTAGTACCGCTGACGGCTTGTGGTTGACTGATATGATCATCACCTACTGCTGGCGTATTGACGAGTCTTTAGAGTCCCACACAGAAGTTCCCTGGTTCAAGCGAAACGAAGTATGACACATATGTGATATGTGCGTGGGCCTGATTAAATACGTCTATGTGATACATGTTCAGTCGATAATAGTGCACTTTTAACATGACAATTTCCTTACTTTTCTTAATCATCTAAAGGTATTTTCTATAAATATAACACATATCAGAATATCATTTGTGAAATATCATTTACCATGTGTTATAACTTATAATCAATATTATGAAGGAAATTGTATGTTTAATATATTTAGGCATAATATTTTGTATCTCACATTCTTCATCGAGATCTTGTGCAAGATTAGCTCAGGTCAGATATCAGGAATCAGGAATCTGTCGTTAAAATACAAGAATGTCGAAGAATCATATACGGGCAGAAATTCAGAAGAGATAAGAAGATTCCAGATAATACATAAATACCCAGAGATCAACAGAATAAGGCCACAGAAGTTTGAAGCAACGGGCTCACCAATCGAACGTTGAACCATGGTCGAGTCAGGTCGAGTCGCCGCGGATCCGCGGCCGATTCAGGGACTTGGGTTCGGGAGTTCTCTAGAAGCTTCTTTGTAACAACCTAGCTTGTTGATGACACTTCTTTGTAACAACCTAGTTTTCTGGAAGTTTCTTTGTAACAACCTAGCTTGTAAGAGAAGCTTTATTAGGGGTTATAAAAAGAACCGAGGGTTATATTGAAAGGATTACACAATTTATTCCGTAATTTTACCCTAAATAAAATCAAGAAAAGAGCTAACAAATTCAACAAATCCAAGATCCAAGATCAAGAATCATTGAGAAATTCATCGAGCGACGTCATTCAAGACTCCTTTATACGAAGCCGATCAACATCAATGAGCACGCGATCCACGACCGATCCAAGACTCACGGTGATCGAGCGACGTGAAGATCAACGGATAAATTACCTCTTCAAGGGATTGATCGAGAGCAATTCTGTAACGTTTTAGAAAATCGTTATGCGAATTTTTCCGTTTTAAGGTAAAATTGTCGGTATTTTCCGTTTTAACCCGACTGTGATCAAACGCCCGTATAAACTTGCCGGCACCTAGTTTAGCTAGAATAAAGCTAGTGCGCAAGCTTTGGGGGTATATGGGACGTTTTGGTTCAGACAGAATTTTTCCCTATTTTAATATTATTTTAATGTGGTTTTTTGGGAAATTTCTCTAAAATTTGTATCATTTTAAATTAAGCAAGTTGGGGAAAACAAAACTTTCCTTAATATCTAGATATTTGTTTATGCAAAAGGATTTAAAATTTTAAAGAAAAGAAATAGAATGGGAGAGGTGGCACGTGCATGAATGTACATTGATGAGCATTTATGTGCATTTATCATTGATTTAACTAGAACAATCCACACAAATCCCTCACCTTCCTCTCTTGGCCGACTTCTTCTCTCTTTCTTCTTCCCTTGATCAATTTGTTTCCATTTGCAACAATTCCAAGCTAATTAAATCTCCAAAATTCCCAAATAAATAACAAAAATACTTCAAGTCTTCATTTTTTTGCCTCTTTGATCACTTGGAGCTAGGAAAGCTTGATCTTGTGAGCAAGCATTGATAGGTAAAATCCCTAATCTGTTAAATAGGAGTTTTTATGTTGTATAGCTCGTTGGTTGTAGCGTAGAACTCTTAAAGTATCGATTAGTGCAATATCGTATTTTTTAGTGTCTTTTTGAGTCTCTGTAATCTGCTGCGACCTGGGATTTTTACTGAGTGACCAAACAAGATTGTAGTGATGTACTAGTGAACCTAAGACCCCCCTGAGACACGAGACCCACCCCACCGTCTATGGCCGGCGACCCAAGCAAGAATTCCGGCGACGTCGGGTTTTCTGGGGAGTTGGGGTTTGAGTTTTTGTGGGTAGTTGTCTGCTGTGGTTTATGTGTGTTTGGGACTGTTTACTTTTTTAGTATTTACAGTATGCAAAATCTGGGATCGTTTTCGTATAATCTAGTTTTTTGTGTCCGCACGATACGTTATACGACACGGATCGTGCACTTTGAGTGATTTTGCTCTTTGGTTGTTTTCGTCGTGTCGCTACGCACGTTAGCCACAATACGAACACTTGAGAGTTTGTTTTGTGTTTTTGCGTCGGTTAAATGTAGTTTGTGCGTGTTTTGGGTTTATTATTAATATATAATTGCTTTATTGTTTTAATGTGGTGGGTTCGCAGGCGGGGACTTCGGACACAGCCACAAGGGGAAAACAAGAGGTTGGCTTCCCTTAGCCATGAGCGTTGGTGAGTAGATTTAAAATCTACAGGGAAATCGCCCGCATGGCGTTATGCGTCTGGGCTAGAAATGACTTGACTTGTCGCATATTGTATGTCATATTTAGAATTGCGCATTCACCCTACAGCTTAGTTAACTGTTGTGCCTGGACTAGTATCCTTAGGACACTGCACTATTATTGACGACTCATGTTGCATGAGCACTGATTGTATGCCACACACAACGTCAATAACTGCCATGCCACGCACAGCCCACTTATAGATATGACAATGTTTGGCGATTGAAACGATTTCGGATTGTGTAGTTGGAAAATTGTATAGAAATCACAACCAAAAATTATTTGACCGCAATCAATAACGGTGTCAAATGTAGCACGTTAGTAAGTACGGATCATCCACAGGGATTGTGAGATTCGTTCGTATTTGTTTTGTTTGAATTGAAAATTTAAGAGAAAAGAAAAGAAAACGATTCAAGATTTATATCAATAAATTTCAAGAATCAACTGGATCTAATCAAAAATCTAGAAAGCATTAAAAATCAAGAATGAAGAAGTGATAGAATTCCAATCGATTTAAGTTTCAATAATTTGAAGTGAAGCAGGTAGGAATCGATTAAATCTATAGATGTGAAGAAGATTAGCAATTACCTTTTCTTATCCATTAACGAATTGATGCTAGATCGATGACGATTTATCGAGGATTAAGGATCTTGCGAAGAATTAGGGTTTCCTCATCTTATCCTTTGTCCTTTCGATGAATCTCATTCACAAGATAGCTTCTAGGAAATCAAATGATCGATCGTTGATCTCTAGTTCCATGCGAAAATAATCAAGAAAGCATTTCTCCTCGAAACTAGATCATCAATCATTCGATTTTCAAGAATTTACAAACGTTATAGGACTTAAGAAAATGTTTAAAGATTTGTCAACTTCATCATCTATTGATTTTTTTCGACTCCTCCACGAGCGGAGTTTACTCAAGCATCATCACGAAGAACACATTCAAGAATCTAGATTGAATCATAATGCTTTAATTTAAAGAAAGCAAGATAAAAGAATTTCACCTTTATTTATCGACAAATTCGTTACAACTCTCTTGAAATTTACAAAAGGAAGGAACTAGATCGTCGAATTTGGCGTCGCTTCGGCTCCTTGAATCGCAGATTGGCTTGGATCACTTGCTCCGATGAAGTCCGGCTTCGCTTTAAAGGCTTTGAAGGATTCTTGCTTCGATTGAACTTAAAGATCTTGAACTTTTGGCTTTTTGATTGGAAAAGGGTTAGGGTTTTGAGGCACAAGTTGTGTCACTCAACTTGTGGGGAGAATTATTGAACAACCCTTAGAAGTGAAGTCTAGGGTCCCTTTTATAGGCTTAGGAATGATTAGCTTCCTTAAGAAGCTTGGATTAGGTTAGCTTCCCTTGTAAGCTATTTAGTTAGGTAGAAGCCTCTAGAACTAGTTAGTTAAGGTTTAGCTTCCACCTTAAGCTAGGAGGTTAGGGAGATGGTTCTAGGCTCTTAAGGTAGTTAAGGTGAAACATGCTTTGGAAGCTAGGACATCATTAGTTTGCACAAGGAACCTTTCTCATCTGGCAGAAGCTTCTAGGGTTTTCTGGAAATTGCAGTGGCTTAAAGGAGCTCTGAAGCTGAGAAGAGAGATCTGAGCTGAAGCAGTGCTGATGACGCGGCGTCTCCACCGCGGATCCGCGGCGCAAGCCGGCTCCGGCCGCGGATCCGCGGTCCAATAGGAGTCTAAGTGCTTCAACTTCTCTGGTAATTCTTGTACTGACTTCAGTTGTACTGCATGATATGTTGATTTCCAAAATTCCTTCTAGATCATTGCCAGATCTCAGATGTTTGAGTTGGCGTATTTTTTTATCAGCAATTTTGACAATTTTGGCCTTTCTCCAGGAATTTCCTGCACAGACTTTGAAACAAGTGTTGCGCAATACAAGGATGATGCGATGCAATGATAAACAGTCAATTTCCCTAAAAATGCCGGTTTTAGTATATAGTACAGGTAATTCAGTATTTTACAGGTGTTTTACTAATATGTGCAATATGAATACCGAACACCTCTAGATGAATGCAAAAGATAGGGAAATTGCAGTGTTAAAAATGCATTATTTTCGACTGATCAAATTCTCCCAAACTTATTTTCGGTCGTCTCGAGCGAATTGTTTTATTAAAAAGAGAAGGAGAAAATAAAGAAAGGAAAAAAAACTAACTAGCACACTTTCGTAGGCAGCACGATTGCACTGAGCACGTGTAACAAGCCTTTAAACCTCTAGGTGTCCCTAGTAGGAGGAGTGTTGTCTCCTTAGGGTTTTCAGCGGATTGCACCCACAAAATCCAATAATAAAAGGAAGACCGTGAATATTACATTTAAAGAAAAGAATTGTAAAAGAAAAGCTTTGAAAATTAGGGTTTCCAACTAAGCTTGCTCTTCGGTTGTCATGAGCCCTATCTTAATAGTCATGAAAAGTTGTTAGAAATCACGTTCTCCCTCAATAAAACATCGCCTTATTCTTCATTCCTATCTTTCTTCCAAACATCGATCATATAACCCTGCGTGTGTGTAAAGACATCCTTACACCCGGAGGATTCAATTCAAGCTATCATACTCTTGCCCATCAGCCTCAGTACTTTTTAATTAATGAATATTTAGATGATATTGCTCACACACTTTCATGCGACCGTTAATACTTCTTAAGGTACTAACCGACCGATTACTCCTGTGCTTGCTTATTTGGTGTATTTTCCTCGTCTTGCACCACCTAAGGCTTAGCAGTGACTCCCAGACCAGTTGGACTTAGGGCACTAGGTGAAGAGGCACCCTCGCTATATTTTTTTATTGCTGCCTTAGCGATAACAAAACCAGTGTCCATTTTTTCACCATTTTATATTTTATTCATTTTTTTTATTTCCTTCATACATCGGCTTTTAGACAAGAGTATTTCAAGGTATCCTCTACTATCCCGAGCTTCAAGACGTGTGTAAGTGCAAATAGCAGGGTATCAACGTTCAAAATGTTTGGCTTCCAGAATAGGAACTATTTTTCAGACTTACTTTTATCCTCAGATCAGTGACTTCCTTCATCTTACTAACCTTTGGGACAACGGCTCATAACTACTTATTACTAGTTCGTATAAGAAAACTTCTAATTTTCTTGGTTTTCTTAAATTTTTCTAATATTTTGGATGTAATTTTTCACTATCTAATCTTTTATTATCTTATTTATGTACAAAATTTTTTAATTTTTTTATATTTTGAAATTTTTTAAATTTTTATGGGTTTTGAAAATTTTTAAATTTTTAAAGGTTTTTAAAGAAATGTTTTGTGCTTATGCAAATGATATGCAAATGATGCAAAAATAAGCACAATCCTCCCCCAAACTTGTTTTCAACAGTGTCCTCACTGTTGCCAACCGCTATACCTATAACAACCTATAAGCTTGGGAGGAATTTATTAGTGGGGGCAAAACATATAAGTGAAGATCTTCCCCCAAACTTATTCATTTCACCCACCTCCATTCAAAAAATGATGCAGTAATATACAGGATATGGAGGTGAGACGGAGGAATTTTAATCCAAATAAAATGGCTACTGTAAGAACAGGAGCTCCTCCGTGGTGTCTGTGGAAAAATACGGCTTTAATCTATGTCCATTCACATTGAAAAATGTGTTGTTTCTAACATTTTCTACCTCAACTGCCGCGTGCGGGTATACAGACCGCACAATAAAAGGTCCCTTCCACCGAGATCGAAGCTTACCCGCGTGATGGTGTAGTCGTGAATCATAAAGAAGGACTTGTTGACCAGGTGTAAATGTTTTCCTCAAAATGTTTTTATCGTGAAAAACCTTAGTCCTATTCTTTACAATTACAGCGTTATCATAAGCTTCATCGCGAAGTTCGCTTAGCTCATTTAATTGCAGCTTCCGAAAGTTGCAGGCTTGGTTTAAGTCAATGCTGATTTCCTTAATAGCCCACAATGCTTTATGCTCAATCTCGACTGGCAAGTGACATGCCTTCCCAAACACTAACCTATATGGAGACATCCCTAGATCGGTTTTAAATGCAGTTCGGAATGCCCAAAGAGAATCCGTCAATTTGGTCGACCAATCTTTTCTATTCTTCGCAACAGTTTTCTCCAGGATTTGTTTGATCTGTCTATTCGAAATCTCAGCATGCCCGCTCATTTGGGGATGATAGGGTGTAGAAAGTCTATGGTTGATTGCGTATTTCCGCATCAAAGTCTCGAAAGACCTGTTGCAGAAATGTGTCCCGTTATCGCTAATGATAGCGCGTGGGTGTCCAAATCGCGAAAAGATGTTTTCTTTTAAGAACTTAATAACAACCTTTTTGTCATTAGTGCGACATGGAATGGCTTCAACCCACTTTTAGACGTAATCAACCGCAAGCAGTATGTACAAATTCCCAAAGGAGTTGGGAAAGGGACCCATAAAGTCAATGCCCCAAACATCGAAAATTTCAACCACTAAGATGGGCTGCTAAAGCATTTTCTCCGGGAAATCCTACCCGTGTGTTGACACTGTGTACAAGTTTTGCAATAATCAAATACGTCCTTGAACAAGGTCGGCAAATAAAAACCGCATTGCAAAACCTTCTCCGCTGTCTTTTTAGGACCGAAGTGACCCCTACATGCCTGATCATGACTAAAAGATAGAACACTCTTGAACTCCTCATTCGGGACATACCGGCGAGTGATCTGGTCAGGACAATACTTAAACAGATAGGGTTCATCCCAATAAAAGTGTTTTACTTGGGATAGAAAACGATATTTGTCCTGTTTTGACCAATCGCTGGGTATCAGTACCGTGGCAAGATAGTTCACAATATCCCTGAACCAAGGTTCCTCGGATACCTTCAAGAGTTGTTCGTCCGGGAAAGAATCATTGATCGGCAGGGTCACAGGGGAAAAAGAGATGCGTGAAAGATGGTCGGCTACAACGTTTTCATATCCTTTCTTATCTTTGATGACAAGATCAAATTCTTGTAATAGAAGGATCCAACGTATTAGCCTACTTTTTGCATCTTTCTTCCCCAAAAGATGTTTCAAGGCGGAGTGGTCAGTGTACACAACTATTGGTGAGCCAATCAAGTAAGGCCTGAATTTTTCTAATGCAAATACAACCACCAAAAGTACTTTTTCGGTAGTTGTATAGTTAATTTGAGCACCGTTCAGGGTTTTACTTGCATAATAGATCACGTGTGGCATCTTTTCAATGTGCTGTCCTAAGACTGCACCTACTGCAAAATCTGATGCATCACACATAAGCTCAAAGGGGTAGTCCCAATCTGGAGACGATAGAATGGGGGTTGTAGTGAGGGAGTGTCTGAGTGAGTCGAATGCTGCCTCACAATCCGAGTCAAAGTAGAAGGTCGTATCTTTGGCTAAGGGAAGAGTTAAAGGTCTAGCAATTTTTCTAAAATCCTTAATGAATCTCCTATAAAAGCCCGCATGGCCAAGAAATGATCGGATATCCTTGACGCTTTTGGGACGAGGAAGGTTTTGAATGACATCTATCTTAGCTCTGTCAGACTCAATGCCTTTTCGTGAAATAACATGTCCAAGCACAATTCCCTCTTGGACCATGAAATGACATTTTTCCCAATTCAAGGTTAAGTTCTTCTCTTCGCAACAAGTAAGAACCGCGTCAAGATTCGATAGGCAGTCAGAAAAAGAGTCTCCGAAAATCGAAAAATCGTCCATGAAATTATCCAAAAACTTCTCGACCATGTCAGAGAATATCCTCATCATACACCGCTGAAAGGTAGCGGGAGCATTGCATAACCCAAAGGGCAAGCGTCTATAAGCAAAGGTACCAAAAGGACAAGTAAATGTGGTTTTATCTTGATCCTTTTTAGCAATGGGGACCTGATTATAGCCAGAGTATCCGTCCATAAAGCAATAATACTCACGTCCAGCTAAGCGTTCCAGCATCTGATCAATGAAAGGTAGAGGAAAGTGGTCTTTCCTCGTGGCGGCATTGAGTTTTCTGTAATCAGTACATAACGCCACCCAGTTTGGCCGCATGTCTGAATCAACTCATTTGCCTCATTGGTAATAACAGTGATGCCAGATTTCTTAGGGACGGCATGAATTGGACTCACCCATTGGCTATCGGAGATTGGGTATATAATACCATTATCAAGGCATTTGACGATCTCTTTCATCACCGCTTCCTTCTTAACGGGGTTCAGCCGTCTCTGTGGTTCTCAGGTTGGTCTGGCACCATCCATCACATGTATATGATGTTCTACAATCAAGGGACTAATCCCTTTGATGTCCGCCATGGTCCAACCAAACGCCTCCCTATTAGATCTCAATACCGTCAAAAGTGCATTCTCTTGCTCTGATGCTAAAGAAGCGGATATGATAACCGGTAAAGACTCATTCTCACCTAAATATGCATATTTAAGATGAGAAGGTAAAATTTTTAGATCTAATGCTGGCGGAGAAATAATAGAAGGTGGGATCATCGACTGATTTTCGGAGTCACAAAGAAGCTCATAGCCTGTGAAGGATACAGACTCGGGTGGTGATAAGTCGGAAGAGTCGGACTCAAGCGTGGGAAAGGTGTCCTTACTAAGATCATGTGCAATGTCAAACAGTGATGTGGTAGTGTCGTCGAGATCTGTAAAGCAAAGTTCATCAACTCCGCAACTTTAGGGAGCAATCTCGTGGACATAGCACACATCAAGAATATGAGCAGAGGGTTCCGATGGCTGACTTCCTACTTTGTAGATGTTCAGTTCAATGGTCATATTTCCAAATGATAAGTTCATTGAACCGTTTCTACAGTTAATGACAGCATTGGAAGTGGCAAGGAATGGTCGACCCAAAATCACCGGAATTTGACTCCGTGGGTTTGCTACAGGTTGTGTATCGAGAACAATGAAATCTACAGGGAATACAAATTCCCCGACCTTTATCAACACATCCTCTAGTTCACCCCTAGGTTTGGTGATTGAACGTTCTGCCATTTGGAGAGTGCAGTGAGCTAGTTTCAACTCTCCAATCCCTACCTGCTCATAGACAGAATATGGAAGTAGGTTAACACTTGTGCCAAGGTCTAAAAGAGCACGGTTGATGTTTTTACCCTTAACAGAAATCGATAACGTAGGACATCCTGGGTCCTTACGTTTCATTGGTAGCTGTGGGATAAAAGCAGTGCTAATATTATTAGACATGAAGACCTACTTTGGCACTTGAGTCTTCCTCTTCCTAGTGCACAAGTCTTTAAGAATTTTCGCATAAGCGGGGACTTGTTGAATAGCATCTAGGAGAGGGATGTTGATGTTAATCTGTTTGAACATTTCCATAATTTTCTCCATATGTTGACTCGATTTGTTACCCCTTAACCGATTTGGGTAAGGAGCTTTAGCAATAAGCGCTGGTTCTATCATAGGAGAAAGAAGTGGGGGTAGACGTAATCCCAAAAGAGGAGTGGGGGCCGTCTGTGGAGAACTAGAAGAGGTTTGCTGAGGTGTCGAGCCTAGAGGGAAATGGAGAATAGGCTCGTGAGAAGGTGGTGGGGTAGAAGAACAAGGATCAGAAGTAGAAGTGTGTGTGTGAGGAAGGGTCTCAGCCGGGGTGTTATTGATAGGATTTTCAATATAATCAATTTCTTCCCCAACATGGATATTCAGCACTCTTCATGATCTCAACGTTGTGACGGCATTTACATTGTAATGCCCAGGATTCGGTAGCGGTTGAGACGGAAGTTTCCCTTTTTCTCTCGCACCCATTTCGGCTTTAAGTCGTGCAATTTCTGCTTCCATCGTTCTGATACTCTCAGCTTGGGGCGCTGAGTTTTTCTTTATCTCACTGATGGAAGACCTAACCTTAGCCGACACTTCCATGAAATTTGACAAGAGTGACTTCATGGTTTGAGTGAATTGAGAGAAATCGTCATAACAGGTCAACTGCATAGGATTAGACGGTGCAGGAGGGTTGACCTGGTTTTGAAAATTTTGTGACTGGTAGGGGTGCTGAGTGAGTTGAAGTGGTTTCTGTTGTGGTGGAAGAGCCCTTTGGAAATGATTCGTGTTTGGAACCGTGTTTTGAGATTGGGATTGGTTCTAAGCAAAGTTCGGGCGATTCCTCCAACCCTGATTGTACGTGGAAGAATATGGATCGTTTCTAGGTCTTTGAAATGCGGCATTAGTATGCTCGTGACCTTGAAACGGAGAGTTTAATGGACATTCTTCCGTTAAGTGAGAAGGATCATAACAACACCCACATACAGTTTTGGGGAGCGACATTGGGTTTAGAGAGGCTGCTAAAAATTTATGTTCCATAGCCTCGAGCTTCTTTTGCATTGCTGCCATCTCAGCTCGAACACATATGGACACATCAATTTGGTGTACGCCACCCCTAGACGATGACATGTTTCCACTCTCCCACTTTAAAGACTTTTCAGCGAACTCTTCTAAAAATTTCCAACCTTCCCCATCATCCTTGGTCATAAAATTGCCTTGACACATAGCTTCAAGGTTCTGTTTAGTGTTTGGGTTAATGCCCTCATAAATGATTCGGCACAGATCCCATCTCGGGATGCCGTGATGAGGACATTGAACCAAAAGATCCTTGAAGCGTTCAAAGTACTTCGAGAACGGTTCATTCGGAAGCTGGGTGAATTGATTGAGTTCGCTACGGACTCGAGCTGCCTTTTGCATAGGGTAGAATTTCTTAAGGAATGCTGCAACGAATTCTTCCTAATTCATAATGGAATGTGCGGTAGTGTTCTATAGCCACTTCTCGGTTATATTGCACAAGGTAAATGGAAGAAGACTTAGACGCATAGCATCGACAGAAAGTTGTGACGTACCCATCAATGCGCATACATTTTCAAATTTGGTGATAAAGACGTATCCGTCTTCAGACTCGAGACCGTGGAATTTTGGTAGAAGATTGATGTATTGGGGTTTAATCTCAAAATTATCCCCGTTGGCTGGTGGAATGGAGAGACAGGTCGAAAGAGGACCTCGGATAGGATAGCACCTCTCTTGGAGAGAGATGCGGGATGGATTCCGTGCACCTACGGATGGCGGCAGAGTAGTGGTAAAGAAGTTCGATGGAGACGGATCCATCGATGTGGGTGTGGTGGTGGGTAAAGGAGAGGTAAATGTAGAAATTCCGACTTCGGAGTCGATCGGGGGGACGCGGACTAAACGGGCACTATAATCCCGTGTCCAGCCTATCTTGCTCTAAAAAGGGTTTAGTACAAATTGCAGCGTGACTTATAATTAGGGAAAATGAATGAAGTGTTTGGTGTTTGTTTTGAAAAATATATGTATTTCTTTGAAAAAATGATGCGATCACAACATATGCAACAAACAAAACCCTAATTCAATTGGTCACCTAGGTCAAAGCTCTAGACCGCTCCTAACTGCCAAAAGACAAGTCGCAGGATAAATCCTCCACTGCCTCTTTGTCTCCCGTGTGGCCAGGTAAGTGGGAAGGTACTCCACTACGTAAGTAGTAGGCCTAATTAATAACCACTAGCCTTAGACACACTTGCCTTAGACACCACAAAAGAAACGCGGATAAGCAATGAATTACCCACGGCCTTCTCTTGTCCTAAGTGTGCGCGACGGTCCTTAGAGTCATTTCTAGATCTTTTTTAGTTAATGAGGGTAAATGCGGATGCAAGTTTGTGATTTTTGGGGCTTAGGAAAGGTAATGAACTCCCCACCTAATCTGGATTTGGTCATGCCCCTTAATATTTTTATTAATATGCAAACAACCAAAAACCAAAAACACGGACAAAATTTTTTTATTGCTTTTTGCGGCGCTGCGATTTTTGCAAAGAAGCCTGCAGAAAATTGTTAATTGGAGCAGACAGAGGAGGAGATAAGAAAGTGTAGATTTCACCTGAGAAAAATTGCACAGAGAGGCTCCCACCAAGCCACGGAACCGCCGCAAATGCTCTCTTAAACCGCGGATGCGCGGCCGAAGGTATTGTTCACTGCAAGAAATTTTTCCAGAGAGCTTCTGTTCTGCACCTGAGTCCTCTAGAATATTCTGAAAAAAATTTCACTTGCTCCACAGCTTCCAGATTTCCTCGTAATCAAATCACAACAACACGTTTAGATTTTGCGCGAATTTTGATCTCAAAATTGTAATGGAATAAATCTTTCAATTCAAATTGCAAATAAAGAACGAATTAGCGCATGATCCCCGGCAACGGCACCATTTGATTGAAACGATTTCGGATTGTGTAGTTGGAAAATTGTATAGAAATCACAACCAAAAATTATTTGACCGCAATCAATAACGGTGTCAAATGTAGCGCGTTAGTAAGTGCGGATCGTCCACAGGGATTGTGAGATTCGTTCGTATTTGTTTTGTTTGAAATGAAAATTTAAGAGAAAAGAAAAGAAAACGATTCAAGATTTATATCAATGAATTTCAAGAATTAACTAGATCTAATCAAAAATCAAGAAAGCATTAAAAATCAAGAATCAAGAAGTGATAGAATTCCAATCGATTTAAGTTTCAAGAATTTGAAGTGAAGCTCGTAGGAATCGATTAAATCTATAGATGTGAAGAAGATTAGCAATTACCTTTTCTTATCCATTAATGAATTGATGCTAGATTGATGACGATTTATCGAGGATTAAGGATCTTGCGAAGAATTAGGGTTTCCTCATCTTATCCTTTGTCCTTTCGATGAATCTCTTTCACAAGATAGCTTCTTGGAAATCAAATGATCGATCGTTGATCTCTAGTTCCGTGCGAAAATAATCAAGAAACCATTTCGCCTCGAAACTAGATCATCAATCATTCCATTTTCAAGAATTTACAAACGTTATAGAACTTAAGAAAATGTTTAAAGATTCGTCAACTTCATCATCTATTGATTTTTTTCGACTCCTCCACGAGCGGAGTTTACTCAAGCATCATCACAAAGAACACATTCAGGAATCTAGATTGAATCATAATGCTTGAATTTAAAGAAAGCAAGATAAAAGAATTTCACCCTTATTTATCGACAAATTCTTTACAACTCTCTTGAAATTTACAAAAGGAAGGAACTAAATCGTCGAATTTGGCGTCGCTTCGGCTCCTTGATTCGCGGATCGGCTTGGATCACTTGCTCCGATGAAGTCCGGCTTCGCTTCTAAAGGCTTTGAAGGATTCTTGCTTCGATTGAACTCAAAGATCTTGAACTTTTGGCTTTTTGATTGGATTAGGGTTAGGGTTTTGAGGCACAAGTTGTGTCACTCAACTTGTGGGGAGAAATGTTGAACAACCCTTAGAAGTGAAGCCTAGGGTCCCTTTTATAGGCTTAGGAATGATTAACATCCTTAAGAAGCTTGGATTAGGTTAGCTTACCTTGTAAGCTAGTTAGTTAGGTAGAAGCCTCTAGAACTAGTTAGTTAGGGTTTAGCTTCCACCTTATGCTAGGAGGTTAGGGAGAAGGTTCTAGGCTCTTAGGGTAGTTAAGGTGAAGCTTGCTTTAGAAGCTAGGACATCATTAGTTTGCACAAGGAACCTTTCTGATCTGGCAGAAGCTTCTAGTGTTATCTGGAAATTGCAGTGGCTTAAAGGAGCTCTGAAGCTGAGAAGAGAGATCTGAGCTGAAGCAGTGCTGATGACGTGGCCTCTCCACCGCGAATCCGCGGCGCAAGCCGGCTCCGGCCGCAGATCCGCGGTCCAATAGGAGCCTAAGTGCTTCAACTTCTCTGGTAATTCTTGTACTGACTTCAGGTGTACTGCATGATATGTTGATTTCCAAAATTCCTTCTAGATCATTGCCAGATCTCAGATCTTTGAGTTGGCGTATTTTTTTATCAGCAATTTTGACAATTTTGGCCTTTCTCCTGGAATTTCCTGCACAGACTTCGAAACAAGTGTTGCGCAATACAAGGATGATGCGATGCCATGATAAACGGTCAATTTCCCTAAAAATGCCAGTTTTAGTATATAGTATAGGTAATTCAGTATTTTACAGGTGTTTTGCTAATATGTGCAATATGAATACCGAACACCTCTAGATGAATACAAAAGATAGGGAAATTGCCGTGTTAAAATTGCTTTATTTTCGACTGATCATTTGGTTAGGGACATTTTCATATTTCTTATCGCATATGATATATATAGCATACCTGTATATCTACATGCTTACACATATGGCTCATGTTGAATCATGTTGCATGAGCACTGATTGTATGCCACACACACTGTCAATAACTGCCATGTCACACACAACCTACTTATGATAAAAATGCTTTATTTTCGACTGATCATTTGGTTAGGGACATTTTCATATTTCTTATCGCATATGATATATATAGCATACCTGTATATTTACATGCTTACACATATGGCTCATGTTGACTCATGTTGCATGAGCACTGATTGTATGCCACACACACCGTCAATAACTGCCATGTCACGGACAACCCACTTATATATATGACAATGTTTGGTTAGAGACATTGTGACATTGATTCATATTTCTTATCGCATATGATATATATAGCATACCTGTATACCTACATGCTTACACATATGGCTCATGTTGACTCATGTTGCATGAGCACTGATTGTATGCCACACACACCGTCAATAACTGCCATGTCACGCACAACCCACTTATAGATATGACAATGTTTAGTTATGAACATTATGACATTGATTCATATTTCTTATCGCATATGATATATATAGCATACCTGTATACATACATGCTTACACATATGGCTTGACATACTTGCATGCTAGTTACCTGTATACCTATAGAGTATTGTACCATTAGCGATAGGTACATACATATAATGACATAGTGTGACGACCCACCCCCAAACATAGATGGTATTGTCCGCTTTGGCCGAAGCCGCACGATTTTGTCCTTTTGAAAGAACCCAGGGCTACTTCCCAGTAGGTCACCCATCCCAGAATTTCTCTGGCTCAAGCATGCTTAACTACGGAGTTCTTCAAACTCCGAAGTTCCGATTCATTCAAAAGGCGCCTCTGTGTTTTAAGAGTGTTATCATTACATTTATAGTTCAGATCATGCCCTCTTTCGGAATGGAATTCGATACTCCCCATTGTTCTAGGGGGTCCCCGTGTGCATCCGTATCGGTTACATCCCCACCTCGATATCGGATAACATCACACTTCTCACGGGTAGGTGGTATTCAGCCTCAACTCCACCTGGGGTATTACATCCCCCCCACTTAGAACAATAGTTCGTCCTCGAACCACAGACCTACATTTGAGGGACCGGCTCTGATACCATATTTGTGACGACCCACCCCCAAACACAGATGGTATTGTCCGCTCTGGCCAAAGCCGCACGGTTTTTATAAGTCCATGTCACACACCCCACGAACTTGCGGGGAGGTGGAATATATGAAAAACGATTATCAAAGCTTCCTAACACGGACTTGAGCGCATGAATCGTTATCTAAACCATTGCTAACTATCTACTAGAGGTTTAACTACTCGGATTTGAAGTTATACCTCACGTTGCATGTCCTTCGGGTCTTCATCGCTGTCCTCCACTCCTCATAGGCTCCTTGGAACATCGGCACCTCAACGGCCTCCTCGAGTCAAAGACGATCCACCCGAAAGCTTCTTCTCCAAGCTTGATCTCTAAATTGAGATAACTAGGCTGCTTAAAGTGCTAATCTAAGCTACCTAGGGGATATAGAGTGAGGTTATGGATGTATTAGTCTAGCTAACCCTTGATCTCAACTCATGAGAGGTTAGGGTTAGGGTTTGAAGAGAGAGTGAGCTTGAGGAGAGAGAAGGTGAAGATGATAATGAAATGAGATAATGATCTATCATAATATATATGAAGCATTATTTATTTATCCAAAAATGAAATAATAGAATTAACAACCATGCTTCATAAGTATCTATGAGTGATTCATCTCCATGAGTCATTAAGCATTTATGATGCATTAATGACATGGATGAATCACACTAATGAGTCACTAATCTCATTTAATGCAATGCCACCTTACCCCACAAAGTTACCACTCTTCTAGAAGCTTCCCGAAAAATTACGAGAACGCCCCTCCAATCCGTGAAAACACGGAAAAACTTTAGAATGTATAAATCCAATAACACGATACTAGAATCTGGCTTAAGCCAAAGCCGGCTAGTAAAAACTGTCCGAAAAGTCGTACGTGCGTAAACACACGTATGCGTCCGAACCCTTATCGTAAAACCATACTACCTTTATATCGTTTCCCCTGGAGCAAGGAAACTCTCTGTGTGGGACTCTAAAGACTCGACACTACGCTGGCAGTGGGTTTAACCACAGACCGCAAGCGGCACTAGCTGCACGTAACGGTCCCCAGGTAGATGTCGCTAAGAAGGCCGATGAGGAAAATCATCCGAACTCCCACTGAGCCTGATGTGACAATCTCTATACAGTCCGGTCTGTTCGTCTAAGACTATCGCATATCGATCCTAGGGGGTGGCAAGCGTCAGTCCCCTAATAGCGGTATAAGTCGTGTCGGAGCGAAGCCCATTACACCCTGAGAACCTACTGGAACCTACCAGTATATCTCGCTTGCCCTCGCCAAGGACTTTGCGTGATGGCTCTCTGACACAGCGCGATATCATCTCGCAATACCGGGAGAGACGAATCCTGTCTAACTACTACTGCCTCCAAGTGCTCGGGACTGCACCCAACTGCTACCTGTTTGCACGACTCCTTTGAGCCGTGGTAGGGTAGAAATCTAAGAACAGTGGGACACACTCGAAGTGAAGTAGCAGTGTCAAGTCTGCGGAATATGCTGTACTCATGTCACCTGGGAACAGTTAACTGACGACGGGTAGAATACCATCTAACAGTTCCCCTGCGAGTCCTGTCCGGTGTACCCGTAACCTAACGAGCACCTGTATACTATCTCCAGTACGACGTACTGATGGCTATGGGACCGACCATCTCCCTAACTGGGATGAGAAAGGTACACACTAGTCTACTCTGGATTATCGATGCCCTGTCTCGATAATCCTATGACTAGGGACCTGTATAGGATGTTGCTTATAGACTACCCAGCCCCCACTAGTGTGACTGCCATCACAACGCTGGTAATCAAGCAAAGAACCTATGGGCTCTACTAATATGTATAAGTGATACATTACAAGAAACATATGCACATATTAAAGTAGACACAAACCAAGTAGCATACTACCATTTTTAGCAAGACTGTATATACAACTGTGAATATCCTAAGCTTCCATTAAGTAATATACAATCTAGTATGATACAATAATGGCCCCTAGGGAATATACATTAACAATCTCCCACTTGCACTAGGGCCATGAGCTGGCATATCGAAGTCCTATCATCTCGAATAGCCTCTCGAACCGCGTCTGAGGAATGGCCTTTGTGAATGGATCAGCAATGTTATTCTCCGTCTCTACTCTTTTCACCTCGATCTCCCGGCGATCTACGATCTCCCTGATCAGGTGATACCGCCTTAAGATGTGTCTGGACTTCTGATAGGACCTAGGTTCCTTCGCTAAAGCTATAGCACCGTTGTTGTCGTAATACAGAGGTATTGGACCAATACTGGAAGGAACCACCTGAAGTTCTGTGAGGAACTTCTTCATCCAGACAGCTTCTTTTGCGGCATCGCAAGCAGCTATGTACTCCGATTCCATTGTTGAGTCAGCAACGGTCTCCTGCTTGGAACTCTTCCAACAAACCGCCCCTCCATTGAGGGTAAAGACAAAACCTGACATGGACTTGGAGTCATCTTTGTCACTCTGGAAGCCGGAGTCAGCAAAGGCCTCCATCTTGAGGTCTTTTCTGCCATACACCAAGAACACCTCCTTAGTCCTTCTTAGGTACTTGAGAATGTTCTTTACTGCAATCTAGTGCTTTTCCATTGGGTTTGCCTGATACCGGCTTACAACGCTTAATGCGTATGCTACATCTGGTCTGGTACATAACATCGCATACATTATAGAGCCTACCGCAGAAGCATAGGGTATAATCGATATGCGATCCCTTTCCAAATCAGTCTTGGGAGACATCTCTTTGGAGAGGGTGATTCCGTGACAAGCCGGTAGGTAACCGCGCTTAGAATAATCCATACTGAATCTCTTCACTATGGTGTCTATGTACCTGGACTGCGAAAGTCCCAATATCCACTTTGATCTATCACGATAGATCTGGATCCCCAGAATGTAGGTGGCATCACCCAGGTCTTTCATGGAGAATTTATGTGACAAGAATCTTTTGACTGACTGTTACATAGGAATATCATTTCCTATTAGGAGAATGTCCTCCACGTACAAGACGAGGAATACTACAGCTCTCGCTACAATCTTACTGTATATGCATGGTTCATCTGGATTTTTGATGAAGCCAAATTCTTTGACAGCATCACCAAAACAGATGTTCCAACTCCGTGATGCTTGATTTAGTCCATAAATGGACTTAAGCAGCTTGCATACTTTACCTCTGCTCCCACTCTGAATGAATCCCTCTGGTTGATCCATATAGACGCTCTCCTCCAAATTTCCATAAGAAATGTCGTCTTTACGTCCATCTGCCAGATCTCATAACCGTGGAAGGCAGCAATAGCAAGAAAGACCCTAATGGATTTGAGCATAGCCACTGGAGAAAAGGTTTCGTCATAGTCCAAACCAGGTCTTTGACGGAAATCCTTTGCAACAAGTCTAGCCTTATAGGTTTCAACCTGTCTATCTACACCAATCTTATTTTTGAAGATCCATTTGAATCCTACGGGTTTACCCCATCTGGAGCAATGTCCAAAGTCCATACTTTGTTAGTGTACATGGACTCCATTTCGGTCCACATTGCATCCAGCCATTTTACTGAGTCACCGCTCTGAATGGCTTGCTGGAAGCTACTAGGCTCATCATAGTCAATAGTGCAATCCTCTCTATCCCCGTCTATAAGAAAACCGCACTATCTCTCGGGCGGATGAGATTGCCTACTACTCCTACGGAGTGGCGTCGAGATGTCCCGTTCTTCTGAAACCTCTGGTTCTTCCAAGCTTTCAGTAATAGCTTGTGGTTCTGGAATTTCTTCCAGTTCTACTATGCTCCCACTTGTTCCTTTTTCTAAAAACTGATGTTCCAGAAAGTGGGCATAACGAGAAACAAAAACCTTTTGTTCCTCTGCGTAATAGTAATAATATCCTTTGCAATTCTTCGGATATCCCAGAAACTTACACTGTACTGATCGTGCCTCGAGCTTGTCCACATGCTGCTTTTTTACAAAAGCTAGACATCCCCATGTCTTAAAATGTTTTAGACAGGGTTTGGTCCCTCTCCACATCAGATATGGTGTGGTAGGCACAGTCTTGGTGGGAACTTGGTTCAAAAGATATGCAGCTGATTCTAGTGCATATCCCCAGAATGATCGCGGTAACTCAGCGTTACTCATCATGGAACGAACCATATCTAATAGGGTTCGATTCCTCCTTTCTGATACACCGTTGTGTTGTGGTGTGTATGGAGGAGTAAGCTGAGAGAGAATTCCATTCTCTTTTAAGTAATCCAGGAACTCGGTACTTAAGTATTCACCACATCGATCAGATTTCAGTGTCTTTATACTCTTGCCTGTTTGTTTTTCTACTTCATTCTTGTATTCTTAGAATTTCTCAAAGGCCTCGGATTTGTGCTTCATTAAGAAGACATATCCAAACCTAGAGAAATCACCAATAAAAGTAATGAAGTAGGAATAACCACCTCGCGCATGTGCAGACATTGGACCACACACGTCACTGTGTATGAGTCCCAAGAGCTCGCTTGCTCTTACTCCGTGTCCAGTGAACGGAGTCTTTGTCATCTTTCCTTTAAGACAAGATTCATAAGTATCATAAGATTGATATTCGAACGGATTCAAATATCCTTCTCTATGTAACTTAGTCAACCTTCTCTCATTGATTTGACCAAGTCTACAATGCCATAAGAAAGCATGATTTATTTCTGGAGACTTTCTTTTAAGTGTGTTCTGGACATTGAAAACCTGAGCTTGACTTAATACGTATATACCGTTATCTAATGTACCGGACCCAATCAGAACTTGATTTAGGTGGATGTTAACTACATCTCTTACGAATGTAAAATCATATCCCTCTCTTGAAAGTGAGGACACTGATATGATATTACAAGTCATACTAGGTACATACAGACAGTTACGTAGAATCAATATCTGCCCACTTGTCAAACCTAGACGATATTCTCCTACAGATTCAGCATCCACGCTCATTCCGTTTGCAACTCTGAGAGACAAATCACCTACCTTCATAACTCTACGGTTTCTCAAAGCATGTAATGAATTACAGATATGAGATCGTGCTCCGGTATCTAGTACACAGGAAGTAGGGTTAGTTGACAAACAGTTCTCAATTACAAACACATTTGAGGCTGAAGCCACAACATGCTTCGTATCCTGGCTACTGGATTCTAAAGCCCTGCAATCTTTCTGCCAATGCCCAATCCCATAACAATAGGAACGTCCCTCTTTTACTACATTCAGTCCCGAAACTTTTGCCCTTCTCTTTCTTTCCACTTCCCTGCTTTCCTTCAGGGTAGAAGGTAGAGACTGTAGAATCAAGTCAGTATCTGACCTGTTACCCAATGTGGTCTTCAGGTCCTGGAGCTCATCAATATAGCTAGTCATTGTAAGGACGTTGTCCCCTACAGATTACCCGACAGCCAACCTCGCTTGAATTAATTCGGTCGAGGTCTCATATCTTGCGATATGAGACTGCTCTCCATATAAATCTTTGTCATGGAGAAAGATGGAAACTGAGTCCATCTTCTAGTGCTACTTCTGGTATACACCATCAACTGAAGCTAACACGAGGCATTTGGCTTTCGCTTTATCCTTTTCCCTTGTCTCGCGGATATTCATATCCGTGACGGTAGAAACTGGACCTGGGACGGCGAGATCTTGAGTAATAATAGGGTGGTCCAGCTTGTCATGGGCAATAGACATCTGGACAGACCTTTGCCAGTCATATAAGTCAGATTCAGTCAATTTGTTATCTAGATGTAACCTATGTGTGGTCACAAGGTTGCTGCAATTTTGAGAGAGAGAGAGAAGAAAATACTATTAGCACGATGCTCTTGCAAGTTAAGATTGGTTTTTAATTTATTTTAACAGGATGGCTCCCACTGTTTCTCGAATCCCTCTTCAAACCATAAAAGAAGAATTAGCTAGGACTATTCTCACCGTACAATTCTTGCTTAACCGTTCAGCGATGTCAGTGTCAATACTTCGAGGGAGGTTTTAAAACGCTTTCGCAAAGTTCCTTAATTAAATAACCTCTTTTCTCTGGGGCGTAGCCCCGCTGACACCTTTCTAGGCACCTACTTGGTTTATAGCATTGATCGTTAAGTGACGAATCTCCTGATAAGTAGTATATACTCACAGTAGGATCGGGATCCAAAATATCATTGTATGATAATGTTGAAGGAATCTTACCAACATTCATGAAACTCCAAAATGGTATGCTCTCACTGCAAATTTCAGTTTCTTTAGAAATTCCCGATATAAATTTGTGCCTTATGCTCTTATGACCTTAACTAAGGGCCAAAATGTCATAAGTCACATGTCAAGTTCTACCTGTCATTATCCAGGTTAATTTGAACCCACCCGTATATACTCTTGACTAAGGGCCAAGAAAAGTAATACGACTGTCCCAAACCAACGCATCTATCTATGCAACAAATGAATACCACAGCAGCTACCAAACACTATGCCTTGACTAAGGGCCAAAATACATATCTTGAATACTACAGAATACCCAAATGAAATGACGGAGGGCTACGAATGGTTTTGGCAAAACCGTAAACGTAGTGAACTTGATATAATCGAAGGAACCTGATACTTTTTTAAAAGGAGTGGCTAAAGCTCCGCAATTAAAAAATCTGATCTTTTTTAAAATAACCGAGTGGTTTCTTTTAAATTTGTTCCAACGATTGAACTTTGGATTATTTTCTTTGCATTATAATAATGCGTCCCATCATTTATCCTATCATTGCAGAAAACAACAAAAATACCACGTCCTCTTATGCCATCCGCATTCGCCACTGGGTCCCGTCATCACCCGTTAGGTTACTTAACTAACGACAGAGCGGGGGCTGGGCTAGCACGGGTGTAAAACATAAGTTATGTCTAATAGCTATCATATATAGATATTGTACATTCGTTAGACGCAATAATAAGCATTCCAGATAACAGATAAACTTTATTGGATTTACTAGCAATCCGCATTTGCTTTGAGCCTGCAATAAAAGACGGATTACACAGTTGTGATGAATAGCCATTACCCCACCCTAGGCCCCTACGGGTACGGCAAACTACACGCCAAGTACCCGAAGTGAAGCGGTCTCCCTCAACAACGTGACTAGGCCACTAAACACTTCAACATACCCGGTAGTTTGTGTACCCCATCTTGGTTCTATCCTAGGAGCAAAAACAGTAAAAAGAAATAATAATACAACGGTGGCTACAACCGCAACCTGGATGTGCCTCGCAAAAGAATATTACATCAAATTACATTTACATTGAATGAATGAATATTAAACACATCTCAAAACCCCGGCTAATCACCACAACAGTCCAATACAGTTCATATACACAAACAGTAAACATTTCAGAAATGTGCAACCCCCTGCCAACCGACATACTAGTAGTTAAGGGAGGTTTACGAACACATTAAACATTACAGATAAAAACCCAATTAGCAAATATCTTAGAATATCGATCGATTACCATATTCCGTGTCTACCCCAAAAGCAAACCTGCACTGAAGTAACCTGGGCAGAACAGAACATACAAGAAAACAGAACACCAAAATATATGAATAACATAGCAAATCCGAGTCAACTCGGAGTTGACTCGGTAGCGGATCCGCGGCCAAAGGCATCATATTGCCGCAGAGCCGCGGCCATCTAACCGAGTTGAGTCCTCATATTTTACCGGTATTCTTATAATTCCCTGCTGTGAATTTTAAGGTATGTCAAATATTTTTTCAGACACTTTTAAAATTAACAGAAACATGGAATTTTCGGGGTTTTGTTTTCGTGTTTTTCGTCGATCGAACTTCTAATTAGTTGCTAACAAGCTAGTAATGGTTTAGTTGGCTCTGATACCACTTTAAGTCCATGTCACGCACCCCACGAACTTGCAGGGAGGCGGAATATATGAAAAACGATTATCAAAGCTTCGTAACACGGACTTGAGCGCATGAATCGTTATCTAAACCATTGCTAACTATCTACTAGAGGTTTAACTTCTCGGATTCGAAGTTATACCTTACGTTACATGTCCTTCGGGTCTTCATCGTTATCCTCCACTCCTCGTAGGCTACTTGGAACATCGGCATCTCAACGGCCTCTTTGAGTGAAAGACGATCCACCCGAAAGCTCCTTCTCCAAGCTTGATCTCTAAATTGAGATAACTAGGTTGCTTAAAGTGCTAATCTAAGCTACCTAGGGGATATAGAGTGAGATTATGGATGTATTAGTCTAGCTAACCCTTGATCTCAACTCATGAGAGGTTAGGGTTAGGGTTTGAAGAGAGAGTGAGCTTGAGGAGAGAGAAGGTGATGATGATAATGAAATGAGATAATGATCTATCATAATATATATGAAGCATTATTTATTTATTCAAAAATGAAATAATAGAATTAACAACCATGCTTCATAAATATCTATGTGTGATTCGTCTCCATGAGTCATTAATCATTTATGATGCATTAATGACATGGATGAATCACACAAATGAGTCACTAATATCATTTAGTGCAATGCCACCTTACCCCCTAAAGTCACCACTCTTCTAGAAGCTTCCCGACAAATTACGAGAACGCCCTTCCAATCCGTGAAAACACGGAAAAACTTTAGACTGTATAAATCTAATAACCCGATACTAGAATCTGGCTTAAACCAAAGCCGGCTAGTAAAAACTGTCCGAAAAGTCGTACGTGCGTAAACACACGTATGCGTCCGAACCCATGTCGTAAAACTATACGATCTCTATATCGTTTCGCCTGGAGCAGGGAAACTCTCTGTGTGGGACTCTAAAGACTCGACACTACGCTGGCAGTAGGTTTAACCACAGACTGCAAGCGGCACTAGCTATACGTAACAGTCCCCAGGTAGATGTCGATAAGAAGGCCGATGAGGAAAATTATCCGAACTCCCACTGAGCCTGATGTGACAATCTCCATACAGTCCGGTCTGTTCGTCTAAGACTATCGCATATCGAGCCTAGGGGGTGGCAAGCGTCAGTCCCCTAATAGCGGTATAAGTCGTGTCGGAGCGAAGCCCATTACACCCTGAGAAGCTACTGGAACCTACCATTATATCTCGCTTGCCCTGGCCAGGGACTTTAAGTAATGGCTCTCTGACACAGCGCGATATCATCTCCCAATACCGGGAGAGACGAATCCTGTCTAACTACTACTGCCTCCAAGTGCTCGGGACTGCACCCAACTGCTACCTGTTTGCATGACTCCTTTGAGCCGTGGTAGGGTAGCAATCTAAAAACAGTGGGACACACTCGAGGCGAAGTAGCAGTGTCAAGTCTGCGGACTATGCTGTACTCATGTCACCTGGGAACAGTTAACTGACGACGGGTATAATACCATCTAACAGTTCCCCTGCGAGTCCTGTCCGGTATACCCGTAACCTAACGAGCACATGTATACTATCTCCAGTACGACGTACTGATGGCTATGGGACAGACCATCTCCCCAGCTGGGATGAGAAGCGTACACACTAGTCTACTCTAGAGTATCGATGCCCTGTCTCGATAATCCTATGACTAGGGACCTATATAGGATGTTGCTTATAGACTACCCAGCCCCCACTAGTGTGGCTGCCATCACAATGCTGGTAATCAAGCAAAGAACCTATGGGCTCTACTAATATGTATAAGTGATACGTTACAAGAAACATATGCACATATTAAAGTAGACACAAACCAAGTAGCATACTATCATTTTTAGCAAGACTGTATATACAACTTTTAATATCCCAAGCTTCCATTAAGTAATATACAATCTAGTATGATACAATAATGGCCCCTAGGGCATATACACTAACAGTTTTGTTCCAATGAATGAACCCGGGGCTACTTCCCAATAGGTCACCCCATCCCATAATTTCTCTGGCTCAAGCACGCTTAACTACGGAGTTCCTCAAACTCTGAAATTCCGAATCATTCAAAAGGCGCCTCTGTGTTATAAGAGTGGTATCATTCCATTTATAGTTCAGATCGTGCCCTCTTTCGGAATGGAATTCGATACTCCCCATTGTTCTAGTGGGTCCCCGTGTGCATCCGTATCGGTTACATCCCCACCTCGATACCGGATAGCATCACACTTCTCACGGGGTAGGTGGTATTCAGCCCTAACTCCACCTGGGGTATTACAAATAGCTACATGTTTACCTCTATTTGAGGTTATATAAATTTGGAGAAATTAGGAACCACATGATTTATATATTAACTTGTTGCGGTTAAATAGTGACTTTTCCTTTATATTATATTCATGGATTTTCGCATTGAGATATGGATTTTTCATGATGTTTTCTGGATTTGTGGATCGTGTAGTTTCATGAAATTTTGCATTATTTGAAAAACCCGGTTTCTCTTGATATGATTTTTCAGCAGCCACCATGAGAATTATCGGTTCTGATATATATATACCCTACACGAGGAACGGAGGGAGCCGTGTGTAGGTACATGGTGGGGCCCGGAGGTACCCCGGCCCAAGAATCTCAGTGAGGAGATGAGTTAGTGGGGGAACCATATTTACCGGTGACATTACCAATGAATCTGCGGTTATCATGGGGATACCGACGGGAGTCTTGTGCGTATAGATACGTCGAGAGGCGAAGGTCAAAGCTAGGCACTTGAGCTTTTGTTATACCGTATGATACTTACCTATCAGGGTGTTAGTCATGGTGACAACACCTGATAGATCAGCCTTTCTGTGTCGATGCTTGACACATTGTTTTCATGATATTTTACTCATAAGTATATATATATTAGTGGAGTGGGACGCTAATATTTATGTATACATCATCATATTTATTCATGCAAATATACTTAGGATATAAGAAATGCTCTTGATCTTGGATTTAAGACTTTTGAGATTTACTTGATATTGAATACTGGATATATATAAGATTTGCGGATTTTGTACATTCAGGAGATATGAGATTTACTTAATATTGTACATTCAGGATTGTGAGACTTATATGATAAGAGAGCTAATTTGGGGGCTGATTGAGAAATTGGGAATTGGATTGTCTTGATGGATTTTGATCCTACCACGATGTCAGGATTCCGTGGAAATGACATGTTTCATCCCATACTTCATACTTATTTATATGCACTGCTTCATGTGTTAGTTCTACCTGTTAGAGTACCTTTCATGACCGTTGCATATATACCTTTTATTGCATGATTATTGCATACCGATTGTCATATCATTACTGCATATCTACTTGTATTACCTGATAGAGTACCTTACATGGCTATTACATATATATCGTCATATTATTGTTTAATGTATTAATTGTACTTGCTAGTGTACTTTTCATGATTTTTGCATTACATATGACTATTCACTGCTATTAAATGCTTATGTTAGATTCGCGCTGTACGTGCGTACTTGATTGATGTTTATTTTCCATTGTCGTTATTTAGAAAATTGTAAAGAAAACACAACCAAAAATATTTGACCGCAATCAATAACGGTGTCGTATATAGATTTCGTTAGCATGTGCGGATCGTCCACAGGGATTGTGCGATTCGTTCGTATTTTGTTTTGTTTGAATTGAAAATTTAATGGAAAAGAAAAGCAAAAATGATTCAAGATTTATATCGATGAATTTCAAGAATCAACTAAATCTAATCAAGAATCAAGAAAACGTTAAACATCAAGAATCAAGAATTGATATAATTCCAATCGATTTAAGTTTCTAGATTTGAAGTAAAGCTTGTAGGAATCGATTAGATCGTAGATGTGAAGAAGACTAAAGATTACCGTTTCTTATCCATTAACGAATTGATGCTACTCGATGTCGATTTATCGAGGATTAAGGATCTTGCGAAGAATTAGGGTTTCCTCATCTTATCCTTTGTCCATTCGATTAATCACATTCATAAGATAGCTTCTAGGAAATCGAATGACTGATCATTGATCTCTAGATCGTGCAAAAAGATTCAAGAACGCATTTCGCATCGATCTAGATCATCGATCATTCAATTTCCAAGAATTTACAATTGTTATAAGACTTAAGAAAACGTTTAAAGATTCATCAACATCATCATTCTACAATCATCTCGATTCCTCCATGAGAGGAGTTTTACTCAAGCATCATCACGAATAATACATTCAAGAATTGAAGATGAATCATAATGCTCGAATTGAAATATAAGCAAGTTAAAAGAATCTTCACCTTTATTTATTCCACAAATTGTTACACATTGCTCAAGACTACAAGAATTTTAGAAGGAACAAGATTGTCGAATCTAGCGTTGCATCGGCTCCTTGAGTCGTGGATCGGCTTGGATCTCGTGCTCCGTTGAAGTACGGCTTCGCTTCTAAAGGATGGTTGAAGACTTGCTTTGCTAGAACTCAAAGGATCTTGGATTTGGTTTCTTGATTAGGGTTAGGGTTTCACACAAGTCGTGTCACTCAACTTGTGGGTGGAAAATGGGGGAGATGAGAGATTAATGAACAACTAATGATTAACCCCTTAACCTTAGATCTAAGCTCCTTTTTATAGACCATCCAAAACCTTGATCTAGGATTCAAAATTTGAATTTCCCTCCAAAAGTTTGTTAGCTAGAGAGGCTTCTAGAAGTAGTTAGTTAGAGGGAGCTTCTAGAACTAGGTTGTTAGGAGCTTAATCAAGATTAGCTTAATTTAATGATCTTTGCTGATCTGGCAGAAGCTTCGAGAGTTCTCTGGAATTTGACAAGTCTTTCTGAAGTGTAGGCACCGAGATAGGAACAATGCAGCAAAAATGGAGTGCTGAAGTGGCATAACCGCTGCGGATCTGCGGCACGTGCACTCTATTGCCGCGGATCCACGGTCACTTGAGGGGGACACTGTGCACATTTTCTTCTGGTGCTTTGGGCTGACTTTGGGGTATTTATCTGATATGTTTAATCCTAGAATTCCTTCTATATCATTGCCAGATTTCAAATCCTTGAGTTGGCGTATTCTTTAATAGCACTGTTATACAAATTTGACCAATCTTCTGGAATTTCCTGCACAGACTTCGAAACGGAAGTTGCGCTACACAAGAATGATGCAATGCCATGAAACACAGTCAATTTCACTAAAAATACCGGTTTTAGTATACAGTACAAGTAATCCAGTATTTTACAGGTGTTTTGCTAATATGTGCGATATGAATACCGAACACCTCTACATGAATGCAAAAGATAGGGAAATTGCCGTGTTAGAAATGCAGTATTTTCGACTGATCAAATTCCCCCAAACTTATTTTCAGTCGTCTCGAGCGAATGATTTTATTAAAAAGAGAAGGAGAAAATAAAGAAAGAGGAAAACTAACTAGCACACTTTCGTAGGCAACACGATTGCACTGAGCACGTGCAACAAGCCTTTAAACCTCTAGGTGTCCCTAGTAGGAGGAGTGTTGTCTCCTGAGGGTTTTCAGCGGATTGCATCCACAAAATCCAATAATAAAAGGAAGATCATGAAAATTACATTTAAATAAAAGAATTGTAAAAGAAAAGTCTTGAAAATTATGGTTTCCAACTAAGCTAGCTTTTCGGTTGTCATGAGCCCTATCTTAATAGTCATGAAAAGATGTTAGAATTCACGTCCTCCCTCAATAAAACATCGCCTCATTCTTCATTCCTATCTTTCTTCCAAACATCGATCATATAACCCTGCGTGTGTGTAAAGGACATCCCTACACCCGGAGAATTCAATTCAAGCTATCATACTCTTGCCCATCAGCCTCAGTACTTTTTAATTAATGAATATTTAGATGAAATTGCTCACACACTTTCATGCGACCATTAATACTTCTTGAGGTACTAACCGACCGATTACTCATGTGCTTGCTTATTTGGTGTATTTTCCTCGTCTTGCACTACCTAAGGCATAGCAGTGACTCCCAAACCAGTTGGCCTTAGGGCACTAGGTGAAGAGGCACCCTCGCTATATATTTTTTATTGCCCTTGGTGATAACAAAACCCGTGTCCATTTTTCAAACCATTTTATATTTTTATTCATTTTTTTTAATTATATTTCCTTCATACATCGGCTTTAAGACGAGAGCATTTCAAGGTATCCTCTACTATCCCGAGCTTCAAGACGTGTGTAAATGCGAATAGCAGGGTGTCCACGTTCAAAATGTTTGGCTTCCAAAATAGAAACTATTTTTCAGACTTATTTTTATCCTCAGATTAGTGAGTTCTTTCATCTTACTAACCCTCGGGACAACGGCTCATAACTACTTATTACTAGTTCGTATAAGAAAACATCTAATTTTCTTGGTTTTCTTAAATTTTTCCAATCTTTTGGATGTAATTTTTCACTATCTAATCTTTTATTATCTTATTTATGTACAAAAATATATTTATTTTTTTAAATTTTTTTAAATTTTTATAGGTTTTTTAAAAATTTTTGTTCTTATGCAAAGTATGATGCAAATGATGCGAAAATAAGCACAAACCTCCCCCAAACTTGTTTTCAACAGTGTCCTCACTGTTGCCATCTGCTAAATCTCGAAAAACCTGTAAGCTTGGGAGGAATTTATTAGTGGGGGCAAAATATTTAAGTGAAGACCCTCCCCCAAACTCATTTTTGGCTCAAAATTTTCTTTTCAAGAGCCAGAAAATGTACCCCCCCAAACTTAAGCAATGTTAATCTTTTGAAAATCACATGAGGGGGTCAAAAATCATTGGTTGATGCCAAGCTTTGCAAAGACTGAATGTCAACACCAACCATTCGAAAATTTTATCAATGCAGTGCTCTGGTTGGTGGAAGAAGAAGTGGGGAAAGGTTAAGTGGTGGAATAGAATGTGTGTGCGTCTCATTTTGGAGAGACAATGCAGTGAATGTGATGGATTGCTCGCATTCTTTTTACAATTCAGAAGAAGGGGTGGAGGTTCAATTTCATTGATTGGGAGGTGATTCATCTCAACACCCGTGTCATTCAAAAATGCGAGTTCATCAGCGAAGATCTCCTTAAAAGTCTCATCAATACCCGAAGAATAATGTCATCACAAAGTGCGGGGTGATCTTCAGACTCCAAAAGCAATTCATAATCAGTGTTAGTTGTTGACCCGGACATCTCAGTGGAAGAGTCCGTATGTGTATGATATATAGTTGGGTCAAACAATAACGTATGAAAAGAGTCAAGATCGGTATCAAGAGGATCATCAGATTCACTGCTGTCGACATCCATTAGGTCGACAGAACAGACCTAAGCAGTAGGTTCGGAGGGTACACTTCCCAACTTCTAAATGTTTAGCTCAATTGACCTATTCCCGAAGGATAGGGTCATAGAACCATTACGACAGTTGATGATAGCGTTGGAAGTGGCCAAAAAGGGGCGACCTAAAATAACCGGAATTTGATTCCGTGGGTTCGCTACAGGCTGTGTATCAATTACAATAAAGTCTACAGGGAATATAAATTCCCCGATTTTTATTAACACATCCTCCAGTTCACCCCTAGGTTTGGTGATTGATCGGTCAGCCATCTGTAGAGTGCAAGGAGATGGTTTCAACTCTCCGATCCCTAACTGCTCATAGACTGAGAAAGGAAGCAGGTTAACACTTGCGCCAAGGTCTAGTAGAGCACGGTTGATATGTTTCTCCCCGATAGAAATGGAAATAGTAGGATAGCCAGGATCCTTACGTTTTCTCGGTAATTGTTGGGGGAAAGCTGTGTTTACAGTCTTTGCGATGAATATCTTCTTGGGCATTTGTTTCTTCCTCTTTCTAGTGCACAAGTCTTTAAGAACTTTCGCATACGCTTAGACGTGTTGGATAGCATTTAGAAGAGGGATGTTGATGTTAACCTGTTTAAAAATTTCAGTGATCTTCTCCATTTGTGGACTCAGTGTGTTTTCCCTTAACCGATTCAGGTAAGGTGCATGAGCAATAAGATCAGGGTCCAACATTGGAGAAGATCGTGTGGGTGGAAACGATCTAAGAATAGGAGTGGGGATCATTTTCGGTGGACTAGAAGAGCTGGGCTGAGGTGGCGAGCCTTGTGAGAAACGAAGAATAGGCTCGCAAGAAGGTGGTGGGGTAGAAGAACTGGGGTCAGAATTTGAAGCAGAAGTGGAAGGAAAGGTCTCAGCCCGGGTATCATCGATAGATTTTTCAGTGTCATCAATCTCTTCCCCAACGTGATTGTCAAGCACTCTCCCAGATCTCAACGTGGTGATTGCATTCACATGATGTGAATAGCCAGGATTGGGTAAAGGTTGAGCTAGGAGTTTCCCTTTCTCTCTTGCACTCATTTCAGCTTTTAATCGTGCAATTTCTGCTTCGATCGATTTAATACTCTCAGCTTGGGACGCTGAGTTTTTCTTTATATCATCGACGGAAGTCTTTATTTCAGCCGATACTTGCAAGAGATTTGTCAGAAGCAAGTATATGAATGAAGAGGATTCATCAGTCCCGGTCAACTGTAAAGGACTAGACGGTACATGTGTGTTGACCGGATTTTGAAAGTTCTGTGATTGGAAGGGGTGCTGACTGAATTGAAGTGGTGGTTGCTGTTGTGGTGGAGAGACCCTTTGGAAATTATTTCGGCTTGGAACCGTATTTTGAGATTGGGATTGGGTCCAAGCAAAATTTGGGTGATTCCTCCAACCCTGATTATATGTGGAAGAAAATGGGTTGTCTCTAGGTTTTTGTTGGTAAGTAGAACTGATATGGTCATGACCTTGAAACGGAGAATTTTGTGGACATTCTTCCGTCAAATGAGAAGGATCAGAACAGCATCCACATACAGTTTCGGGAAGTGACATTTGATTTAGGGCGGCAGCTAAAAATTTGTTTTCTATAGTCTCGAGTTTCTTGTGTATAGCTGAAATGTCAGCTCTAACTCCTATGGAAACATCCAATTGATTATTGCCACCCCTAAATGATGGACTTTCCCACTGTAAAGATTTTTCAGCAAAATCTTCTAAGTATTTCCAAGCTTCCCCATCGTCTTTGTTCATAAAATTTCCTTGACACATGTTTTCAAGACTCTATTTAGTGTTAGGGTTACTGCCCTCATATATGATTCAGCACAGTTCCCATCTCGGGATTCCGTGATGTGGGCAATGAACCAACAGATCCTTGAAGCGGTCAAGATATTTTTAAAATGGTTCATTTGGAAGCTGGGTGAATTGATTTATTCCGCTGCGGACTCGAGCTGTCTTGTGATTAGGGTAAAATTTCTTAAGGAATGCTGCAACGAATTCTTCCCAATTCGTAATGGAAAGTGCGGTAGTGTTATACAGCCACTTCTCGGCTATATCGCACAAGGTAAATGGAAGAAGACGTAGACGCATAGCATACACAGAAAGCTGTGAAGTACCAATCATTGCGCATACATTTTCAAATTTCATGATAAACACGTATGCGTCCTCAGTCTCGAGACCGCGGTTTTTGGGTAGATGGTTGATGTATTGGTGTTTAATTTCAAAATTTTCCCCGTTGGCAGGTGGAATGGATAAGCAGGTCGAAAGAGGACCTCGCATAGGATTGCACCTCTCTTGGAGAGAAATGTGGGGTGGATTCTGCGCACCAACGGACGGCGGCAGGGTTGTGGAAAAGAAATTTGATGGAGTAGGATCAATCAGTGTGGGTGTGGTGGTGGGCAAAGAAGGGGTAAATATAGAAATACCGACTTCGGAGTCGATCGGTGGGACACGGACTAAACGGGCACTAGAATCCCGTGTCCAGCCTATCTTGCACTAAAAAGGGTTAGTATAAGTGGCAGCGTGACTTATAATTAGGGGAATGAATGAATGCGGTGTTTGTTTTGAAAAATGATACGGATTTTTTAAAAAATGATGCGACACACAAATGCAACAAGCAATACCCTAAAATCTAGTGGTCACCTAGGTCAGGCTCTAGACCGCTCCTAACTGCCAAAAGACAAGTCGCAGGATCAATCCTCCACTGCCTCTTTGTCCCCTGTAGCCAGGTAAGTGCCAGGTAAGTGGGAAGGTACTCCACAACGTAAGTAGTAGGCCAAATTAATAACCACAAGCCTTCGACACACTTGCCTTAGACACCACAAAGAAACGCGGATAAGCAATGAATTACCCACGGCCTTCTTCTGTCCTAAGTGAGCACGACGGTCCTTAGAGTCATCTCTAGATATTTTTTTAGTTAATGAGGGTAAATGCGGATGCAAGTTTATAATTTTTGGGGCTTAGGAAGGGTAATGAACTCCCCACCTAATCTGGATTTGGCCATGCCCTTTAAAGTCCGTATTACTATGCAAACAACCACAAAATAAAAAACACGCACAATTTAATTTTGCTTTTTGCGGCGCTGCGAATTTTTGCAAAGAAGCCTGCAGAAATTTGTTATTTGGAGCAGACAGAGAAGGAGATAAGAAAGTAAGAGGCTCACTGTGAAAAACTTGTGCAGAGAAGACCCCACCAAGGCGTGAAACCGCCGCAATAGATGGCTAATACTGCGGTAACGCGGTCGTAGGTGATGTTCACTGTACCAAAATCCAACAGCAAGCCGTTGTTCACTCCTTGAGCTCTCTGGAAATGTCTGAAAAAAATTTCACTTCCTCCACAGCTTCTAGAATTCCCCGCAATCAAATCACAACACACGTTTAGATTTTTGCGCGAATTTTGATCACAAAATTATAATGGAATAAATCTTTCAATTCAAATTTCAATATAGAACGAATTAGCGCGCGATCCCCGGCAACGGCGCCATTCGATTGATGTTTATTTTCCGTTGTCGGTATTTAGAAAATTATAAAGAAATCACAACCAAAAATATTTGACCGCAATCAATAACGGTGTCGTATATAGATTTCGTTAGCAAGTGCGGATCATCCACAGGGATTGTGCGATTCGTTCGTATTTTGTTTTGTTTGAATTGAAAATTTAATGGAAAAGAAAAGCAAAAATGATTCAAGATTTATATCGATGAATTTCAAGAATCAACTAAATCTAATCAAGAATTAAGAAAATGTTAAACATCAAGAATCAAGAATTGATATAATTCCAATCGATTTATGTTTCAAGATTTGAAGTAATGCTCGTAGGAATCGATTAGATCGTAGATGTGAAGAAGACTAAAGATTACCGTTTCTTATCCATTAACGAATTGATGCTACTCGATGTCGATTTATCGAAGATTAAGGATCTTGCGAAGAATTAGGGTTTCCTCATCTTATCCTTTTTCCATTCGATTAATCACATTCACAAGATAGCTTCTAGGAAATCGAATGATTGATCGTTGATCTCTAGATCGTGCAAAAAGAATCAAGAACGCATTTCGCATCGATCTAGATCATCGATCATTCAATTTCCAAGAATTTACAATTGTTATAAGACTTAAAAAAACGTTTAAAGATTCATCAACATCATCATTCTACAATCATCTCGATTCCTTCACGAGCGGAGTTTTACTCAAGCAACATCACGAAGAATACATTCAAGAATTGAAGATGAATCATAATGCTCGAATTGAAATATAAGCAAGTTAAAAGAATCTTCACCTTTATTTATTCCACAAATTGTTACACATTGCTCAAGACTACAAGAATTTGAGAAGGAACAAGATTGTCGAATCTAGCGTTGCATCGGCTCCTTAAGTCGTGGATCGGCTTGGATCTCGTGCTCCGTTGAAGTCCGGCTTCGCTTCTAAAGGATGGTTGAAGACTTGCTTTGCTAGAACTCAAAGGATCTTAGATTTGGTTTCTTGATTATGGTTAGGGTTTCATACAAGTCGTGTCACTCAACTTGTGGGTGGAAAATGGGGGAGATGAGAGATTAATGAACAACTAATGATTAACCTCTTAACCTTAGATCTAAGCTCCTTTTTATAGACCATCCAAAACCCTGGATCTAGGATTCAAAATTTGAATTCCCCTCCAAAAGTTTGTTAGCTATAGAGGCTTCTAGAAGTAGTTAGTTAGAGGGAGCTTCTAGAACTAGGTTGTTAGGAGCTTAATCAAAATTAGCTTAATTTAATGATCTTTGCTGATCTGGCAGAAGCTTCGAGAGTTCTTTGGAATTTGACATGTCTTTCTGATGTGTAGGCACAGAGATAGGAATAATGCAGCAAAAATGGAGTGCTGAAGTGGCATAACAGCCGCGGATCCGCAGCACGTTCCCTCTATTGCCGCGGATCCGCGGTCACTTGAGGGGGGCACTGTGCACATTTTCTTCTGGTGCTTTGGGCTGACTTTGGGGTATTTATCTGATATGTTTAATCCCTGAATTCCTTCTATATCATTTCCAGATTTCAAATCCTTGAGTTGGCATATTCTTTAACAGTACTGTTATACAAATTTGACCATTCTTCTGGAATTTCCTGCACAGACTTCGAAACGCAAGTTGCGCTCCACAAGAATGATGCAATGCCATGAAACACAGTCAATTTCCCTAAAAATACCGGTTTTAGTATACAGTACAGGTAATCCAGTATTTTACAGGTGTTTTTCTAATATGTGCGATATGAATACCGAACACCTCTACATGAATGCAAAAGATAGGGAAATTTCCTTGTTAGAAATGCAGTATTTTCGACTGATCAATACTCGCGATTACCTGCATATGTTATTTTACTATTCACGAGTTGGCAACTCACCCCCGTTGTGCCACAATATTTTGCAGGTATTCCTCAGGATAGTCAGAGGCTGGGCCATTTCCATCTTTCTGTTGTACCCATTTTTGGGGTTGGTTTTTACAAAGGAGGTGCTGCCAAAATTTTCAAGAATATAAATTAGACTTAAAGAATTTATACTTGAGATTTTCCAAAGTTCAAACAATGTTTCTTATCTTTTAATGGTTTAGATTTCTGGGTTTTGGCTTTCTTTTACTGCGTTATGCCTGTAGACGTTGCGTAGTATTAGGGCCGTCACGTGCCAATTTCGGGTCGTGACAAAATTGGTATCAGAGCGCTAGGTTTTATCTTTCGGAGTGTAGGATGACCTTGGTATGATAGAGTAGGTAGGTTAAGCAGAGTAACGTAGTGTGTATGTCCGCAGCATACTCACGATGCGGTACTCCGCCAAAAGTGACCTAAGTACAAATTGCTTGAAATTCCTTCCTTGATGATTCATATCCTTGTGATTCGATTTCCGTGTTCTTATCGAATCTTATCTCCATTTATAGCCTTTGCCGCCGATGACTATAGTGACTCAGAGTGATGCAGCGTTGGCCGAGGTCAGGATTGACTCTGGTAGGACAAGGACTGACCAGGATGGCACGCTCGGTGTACAGGAGCAGACGGATTCACCTTCGACAGATAGTATCGCTATGCTTGTAGCAGAGATGCAGGACATGCCTCAGACGATGGGTGTTAGTTATGTATATGCCCTAGAGGCCATTGTTGTACATATGATGTATATTATGATGGATGCTTGGATATATACAGAGAGGACTTTCTTGCTCGTCATGATAGTATGCTATTTGGTTTCACTTTATCTTAACATGTTGACTTGTATTGGTTTACTGTCTTTCTCTCACATGTTGATAAAGACCTTAGGATCTGTACTCGACTACTGGGATTATGATGAGATCATACTAGTGGGGCCACGGTAGTCGATGAGTACATCTTATAACTGTTCCTAGTCGAGGGTATATCGAGACAGGGCATCGATACACCTGAGTAGACTAGCGTATACGCATCTTGACCCATGTGATGGGCGATGGATGATCCCATATCCATCAGTGTTTGACATCAGAGATGGTGTACGGGTGCTCAGTGGAGACTGGGTACACTGGACGGGCTCGGCGAGAACTCCCAGATGGTGATATACCACACGTCAGATAGCAGTTCTCCGGTGACACTGGTACAGGGTAGTCTGTAGACCCGAGATCGTCATAGAGTCTTGTGTGATTCCCATGTGATTTGATTTCTACCTTACCACGTCCAAGAGGGCGTGCAAAACGGTTGCTTTTGGGTACAGTCCCGAATCACATGGAGGCAATGAGCGATAGGAGGGGATTCGTCTCTCCTGGTATAGGGAGTTGATGTTGTGCTGTGTTCGATTGGCTATAACTGGAAGTCCCTGGCCAGGGCTGATATAGAGATATACTGGTAAGTGTTACCAGTAGTTTCTCGACCTGTTATGAGCCTCACATACACACGACTTATCGGTTATTGGGGTCTGACGTATACCACCCCTAGACTTGATATGCGACATATCAGACGAACAGACCGGACTGTACGGGAGTGTTACTGATTGGATTCATAGGAGAACGTACAGGCTAGCTTGTTGATCTTCTGATCGCTCAATACCTGGGTGGCTGTTACGTTTAGCTGGCCGCTTGCAGCATGTGGGTGTTTGATATGATCATCACCTGCTACTGGTGTATTGACGATTGTTTAGAGTCCTACACAGAGGTTTCTTGGCTCAGGAAAAACGAAGTAGAGGCACATATGTGATATGTGCAGGACCGAGGATAATGCGATATGTGATACCTTATTATATTCTCGCGATATTTAGATATGAACCGGGTCATCGGATCAAGTGTTGATTCGATGAATCGGTACATGAGATATTAGTCGGTTATATTCGATATAACCGGATCGTTGGATCAAGTATTGATTCGATAATTTAATTTATAATGATATATATGATATATTGTATTACATTATCTAATATCAGCTCGCTTTATTATTTCATTTTCTCACCGGATTAATACATTGATATATATGCTATATATGTTAATTGTATTATTTTCTTTTTTTTTTGCTAATATATAATATATATATGTGATATATATTATTGTGACATGATATGATTTATTATGAAACATGTTTAGAGATGATAAAAAGAGATTAGGGTTTGATTAGTATTAGCTCCTTCTTGCTCATTCTAGAAGGATTTCTTTTTGTCTTGGTTAAGATATTAAGGTTGATACTTATCTATGACTCATTCTAAACCTAACCAAACCCTAGCTCTAGTTTATTCTCTACAAAGGTTAAGCCTCTCATCCTTGACCATGGTTCTTTAATCAATCATATATTCTTTACTTCTATTCATCACAAAAGGATCATCGTTTTCATTCTTCATCTTCTTCTCTCTTGAGTTTTGGAAAGAGCTCACTAGTTAATTCTTTTGTGATGATTTCTGGTGAGAAAATGATATAAAAAAGAAAGCATAAATACTACTCCATCATCCTCATCTAATCTAGCCCGTTAGATTAGGGTGTTCACCTCTTTAGAGTGAGAGAGCTTGAGTTATAGAAGATTCGACGTAGATCATCGGAGAAGCGGAACACTACAGGCTAGCATGGAGCGTTCGAGTCGTGGAGCCTCTCTTGTGTCCGGGAGATCGTGGATCGCGGCGAAGGGACTTCTACTCGGAGCTTGTGAAGCGAAGGAGAGGACTACAAAGGTTGTAATCTCTCACACTTAGTAGTAAAGATGTTTACTTGCATGTTAAACCCTAATAATCCAGCAAAGATCCCGGCTTTGGGTTTTTCGGCACATCTAAAATTTTATTCGGGCATGTTTGATGCCTTATGAATCTTTACAAGAGTGCCTAGGAACCCTACAATGTGGTAATTGGTTGAGGCCATTCGAGCGCAGCGACAGGAGGTTGTCACCCCTGTTACCTAGTTGTTCCTTGGTATCAGTACACAGCATTCCGTCACCTACATAACACCTATGGATACAGCCCTAGTTCATGAGACACGTCTTCCTGAGACATTGGGAGTTCCGGAACAGTGGAGGACTCGTACAGATGTACAAGCTCAGAGACAGAGGCTTAGGCGTCGAGATAGATTTCGTGACCGTCGCGGGAGTAGCAGAGGCTTAGGACGAGGACAGTCGTTCGGCTCTCATCCCCAGGAGGGGCAGCAGCCATCGTATGGATGTTTTTTATGCGGAAGGCTTCATCACCACATCAGGGATTGTTCCTTGGTACCGTGTCAGACCCATGTTCAGAGAGGTCGTGGTCGTGGAGGGTTGGTTCTAAGAGAATGGTCTGGCAGAGGAAGTGTTCTGGCAGTTCCGGGTAGGAGGCAGACATGAGAGTTTGCTTCTACTCATCGGGACGTGCAGGCATCCAATGCTGAGTTTTCAGGTATTCTAAATCTGCATGTTCGTTTGTTTCGTAGGTTTGTTTTTAGTTAGGATCTATGCACTTGTTTGTTTTATACACTTTGTGCCGTGGTTAGGCCGAGAGTCGTGTTAGCTAGATCAGCCGTTTGTTGTGTTAACTTCTGTCAACGATTCTTTTGTTGCGCAACACGTATTTCAGTCGTGTGTCAACTGTTAGGAGATTCATCCATCACTTGATCCTTCTAGAGATGATGGATTTTACGTTCTCCTGGGCATGGACTGGTTAGCTACGTGCTAGGCGTCTCTAGACTGCCGCGAGAAAACAGTCAGATTTTGTTTTCCCGGCGAGTCAGTTCTTGTTGTGCAGGGGGACAGTTGTTCCACCTCTCACAGCTTGAATTCAGCCTTTTCGCTAGACGGCTTTTGAGGAGAGGATGTCGTGGATTCTTGGCATTCATTCGGGATACCGGATCAACAGTGTGTGTGTTGGACCGGGTTCCTTCGTGCGAGAGTTTTCCGACGTTGTTCCAGATGAGCCGGCAAAGCTTACGAAGCTTAAGGATCAGCTGCAGAGTTGTTTGTTGGGGGGCTTGTGCCTGTGAGTGTTTCACTTTTGGGAGCTCCTATTTCTGTTCATCAAGGAGAAAGACGGCAGTTTGAGGTTTTGTATTAATTGATCGTCAAATGAACCGGCTTATGGTGCGGATAGGTATCCTTTACCTCGCATTGACGATTTCTTCGATCAGCTCCAGAGTGCGAGACATTTATCTAAGTTGTTTAGGATCAGGTCATCATTATTGTGGGTTCAGAGTGATGACATTCCGAAGACTGCTTTGTACGTGCTACGGGCTTTTTGTGTTTTGGTGGTGTCATTGGACTCACCAATGCCCTAGCAGCATTCGTAGATATGATGAACCAGATTTTTTCAGGCCGTTCCTCGACCAGTTTATTGTTGTGTCATTGATGACATTCTGGTCTATTCTAAATGTGTCAGGAGGGACAGGAGTAGCACTTGAGGATTTGTTTTGCACACATTGGGAGAGTGCCAGTTGTTTGCTAGATTCTCGGAGTGTTCCATCAAGCTTGTTTGTGTTGACTCCTAGGTCTTGTAGTTACGGGAGACGGTTTTGTATGGTTCCGAGGAAGATCGAGGCCGTACAGCTTAGGCCCAGACTTGTGTGCAGGACGGAGGTCCGCAGATTTTTGGGCTTAGCAGGTTTTTACCGCCGTTTTGTGTAGGATTTCTAGTGTAGTGCTGCACCGTTGACTGGACTGACCAGAAAGGAGGTTCTTTTTCTTTGGATTGAGGCATGCGTGCGGAGTTTTTCAGCAGTTGAAGACTCGGTTGACAACTGCACCAGTTCTTTCTTTGCTTTCTCGTTCGGGGGACTTTGTTGTTTAACTGTGATGTTTCGCGAGTGGCGATCAATTGTGTACTGAAGTGACACTATAGAGTTATCGCTTTTTGCTTCCCGACAGTTGGAGGAAGTACGAGCAGGATATCCCACTCATGTTCTGTAGATGGCCGCGGTGGTCGTGCGTTGGAAATTTGGAGACACTACTTGTTCGAGTGTCGTGTCAGATTTTCACGGACCACCAGAGCTTAACGTACATCTTCCTGTAGCGGGTTTTGATGTTGAGATAGTCTTCTGCAGAATTACAGTGTTTGTGCGATCGTTGAGTACAGCTTATGTTCGCCTCTATTGAGGGGACAGCTTGCTCATGTCCTCACCCGTCCACTTTTCCTTAATCACTTTCGCGAGACACTGCCTGTCGATGCTCGTTCGTCAAAGATACTTGAGCATACTCGGCTGGGTAATGATTCAGAGTCCTTAATTTGTGACCGGATGTACTACGTTTAGGGACGCGTTTGTGTGTGCCAGTTGCTGTTATGCAGAGATGCGGAATCCTAGAGCAGGCACATCTGTCAACTCTCTCTATTCATTCAAGTTCCACCAACATTTGACGTGACTTGTGAGATAGTTACTGGTGGGCAGGGATGTAAAGTGAAGTTTCGGGCTTCGTTTCAAGATGTCTATCTTGTTGTGTGCTTAGGTTGAGCATCTGAGACCGGCTGGAGAGTTGCAACCTTTAACCGTTCCAAAATGGGAATGGGGGTAGGTCTCCACGAATTTCGTTATGGTGTCTGCCCAGGTTTAGTAAGGGTGTGACTCCATTCAGGTGTTTATTGTCCGGTTATACTCGGTTTGCGCAGTTATTCTTTGTTAAGTTTGTGCGTTGCACGGAGTTCTTTCATTGGACATATCCAATGAAGGCACTCTGTTCGCTTGCCATAGTTGGCAGAAGCTTTAGGAAGTCTTGGGTACTGGTTGAGCTTTAGCTCCGTCTTTCCATCCACAGGATGATGGTTTGTAAGAGCGGGCTATACCGACTCTAGAGGATATGCTTGTGCGTGCGTACTAATTGTTGTCGACAATTGGGATCGTCACTTGCCATTGTTAGGATTCTCCTTCGATAGCAGTTATCAGGAGACATTCCAATTGGCAACTTTTAGGTTTAGTTGTTAGGTCGTGTCGATCACCAGTCTATTTTTCTGACTCTACGTAATTAGGATTTTTGGACCCCAGCTAGTCTAGAGACTTCGGAGATGATCCAGTTGGTTCAGGTCAGGATGATGACAGTCCTGTGCGAACATAGGTCTTACGCCGACCATGGTGGTCGCAGACTTGAGTTCGAATTGGGAGATCATGTATTCCTACGGATTTTTCCGACGAATGACGTGTTGAGTTTTGGGAAGCTTATCCCAGAATTGTAGGTCCTTTTGAGATCCTTTTAGCGAGTTAGTTCGGTTGCCTTTAATTTAGCACTTCCGCCCAGATTATTGAGTTTTCACTCCGTATTCCTTGTGTCGTTACTTTGCAAATACTTTCATGACCTTTCTCATATGATTTGGGAGTTTCGTACTCTTTTCTTTGAAGGTACGCTTAGTGAGAATTTTAAATTCGTGGAAGAATTTTTATAAGTTGGGAGATTGTAACGTTTTAGAAAATCGTTATGCGAATTTTTCCGTTTTAGGGTAAAATTGCCGGTATTTTCCGTCTTAACCCGACTGTGATCAAACGGCAGTATAAACATGCCGGCACCTAGTTTAGCTAAAAAAAGCTAGTGCGCAAGCTTTGGGGGTATATGGGACATTTTGGTTCAGAAACAATTTTTCCCTATTTTAATATTATTTTAATGTGGTATTTTTATATTGGGAAATTTCTCCAAAATTTGTACCATTTTAAATTAAGCAAGTTGGGTAAAACAAAGCTTTCCTTAATATCTAGATATTTGTTTATGCAAAAGGATTTAAAATTTTAATGAAAAGAAATAGAATGGGAGAGATGGCATGTGCATGAATGTACATTGATGAGCATTTATGTGCATTTATCATTGATTTAACTAGAACAATCCACACAAATCCCTCACCTTCCTTTCTTGGCCGACTTATTCTCTCTTTCTTCTGCCCTTGATCAATTCTTTTCCATTTGAAACAATTCCAAGCTAATTAAATCTCCAAAATTCCCAAATAAATCACAAAAATACTTCAAGTCTTGATTTTTTTGCCTCTTTGATCACTTGGAGCTAGGAAAGCTTGATCTTGTGAGTAAGTATTGATAGGTAAAATCCCTAATCTGTTAAATATGAGTTTTTATGTTGTATAGCTCGTTGGTTGTAGCGTAGAACTCTTAAAGTATCGATTAGTGCAATATCGTATTTTTTTAGTGTCTTTTTGAGTCTCTATAATCTACTGCGACCTGGAATTTTTACTGAGTGACCAAACAAGATCGTAGTGATCTACTAGTGAACCTAAGACCCCACCTGAGACACAAGACCCACCCCACCGGCTTTGGCCGGCGACCCAAGCAAGAATTCCGGCGACGTCGGTTTTTCTGGGGAGTTGGGGTTTGAGTTTTTGTGGGTAGTTGTCTGCTGTGGTTTATGGGTGTTTGGTACTGTTTACATTTTTAGTATTTACAGTTTGAAAAATCTGGGATCATTTTCCTATAATCTAGAGTTTTTTGTCCGCGCGATACGTTATACGACACGGATCGTGCACTTTGTGTGATTTTGCTCTTAGGTTGTTTTCGTCGTGTCGTTACACACGTTAGCCACAATACGAACACTTGAGAGTATGTTTTGTATTTTTGCGTTGTTTAAATGTAGTTTGTGTGTGTTTTGGGTATATTATTAATATATACTTGCTTTATTGTTTTAATGTTGTAAGTTAGCAGGCGGGGACTTCGGACACTGCTACAAGGGGAAAACAAGTGTTCGGCTTCACTTAGCCAGGAGCGTTGGTGAGTAGATTTAACTTCTACAAGGGAATCGCCCGCATAGCGTTATGCGTCTGGGCTAGAAATGACTTGACTTGTCGCATATTCTATGTCATATTTAGAATTGCGTATTCACCCTACTGCTTAGTTAACTGTTGTGCTTGGACTAATATCCTTAGGACACTGCACTATTATTAACGGCTCATGTTGCACGAGTATTGATTGTATGCCACACACACCGTCAATAACTGCCATGTCATGCACAACCCACTTATAGATATGATAATTTTTGGTTAGGGACATTGTGACATTAATTCATATTTCTTATTGCATATGATATATATAGTATACCTGTATACCTACAAGCTTACACATATGCCTTGACATACTTGCATGCTAGTTACCTGTAAACCTACAGAGAATTATACCATTAGCGATGGGTACATACACATAATGACATAGCTACATGTTTACCTCTATTTGAGGTTATATAGATTTAGAGAAATTAGGAACCGCATGATTTATATGTTAACTTATTGCAGTTAAATAGCGGCTTTTCCTTTATATTATATTCATGGATTTTCGCATTTAGATATGGATTTTTCATGATGTTTTCTGGATTTGAGCACCATGGTAGTTTCATGAAATTTTGCATTATTTGAAAAACCCAGTTTCTCTTGATATGATATTTCAGCAGCCACAGTGAGATTTATCGGTTCTGATATATATATACCCCACGCGAGGAATGGAGGGAGCCGTGTGCGGGTGCATGGTGGCGCCCAGAGGTACCCCGGGGCAAGAATCTCAGTGAGGAGATGAGTTAGTGGGGGAACCATACTTACCGGTGACATTACCAATGACTCGGCGGTTATCATGGGGATACCGACGGGAGTCATGTGCGTATAGATACGTCGAGAGGCAAGGGTCAGAGCTAGGCACTCGAGCTTTCGGTATAGCGTATGATATGTACCTATCAGGGTGCCATTCATGGTGACAGCACCTGATAGATCAGCCTTTCTGTATCGATGCTTGACACATTGTTTTCATGATATTTTACTCCTAAGTATATATATATATATATATATTTATGGAGTGGGACGCTAATATATATATATATATATATATATATATGTATATATACATCATCATATTTATTCATACAAATATACCTAGGATATAAGAGATGCACTTGATCTTGGATTTAGGACATTTGAGATATACTTGATATTGAATACTTGATATATATGAGATTTGCTGATTTTGTACATTCAGGATATATGAGATTTACTTAATATTGTACATTCAGGATTTGTGAGACTTATATGATATGAGAGCCAATTTGGGGGCTGATTTGAGAAATTGGGATTTGGATTGTCTTGATGGATTTTGATCCTACCACGATGTCAGGATTCCGTGGAAAGGACATGTTTCATCCCATACTTCATACTTATTTATATGCACTGCTTCATGTGTTAGTTGTACCTGTTAGAGTACCTTTCATGACCGTTGCATATATACCTTTTTCATATCATTATTACATGATTATTGCATACCGATTGTCATATTATTACTTCATGTACTTGTAGTACCTGATAGAGTAACTTACATGACTGTTACATATATATCGTCATATTATTGTTTCATGTATTAATTGTATCTGCTAGTGTACTTTTCATGATTTTTGCATTACATATGACTTTTCATTGATATTAAATGCTTATGTTAGATTCGCGCTGTACGTGCATACTCGCGATTACCTGCATATGTTATTTTACTATTCACGAGTTGGCAACTCACTCCCGTTGTACCACCGTGTTTTGCGAGTGTTCCTCAGGATAGTCAGAGGCAGGGCTAGCTCCATCTTTCGTATCATCTTTTGCTGCGGATACCGCTTCTCCTGACAGTGTGCAGTTTTGTTTAGGTAGGTTTTACGGTTATCCGATGTTGCTTGTTGTATATTCGTTGTATCATGTACTCTCCATCTACCATTATCTTGTATGACTTAGAGACTTGATGTGAGGACGGTATTGTATATTATTTTGTGACTTGGAGGTTTTTATGCAGTTTTATTTATATCGTCTCTTTCTTCGCTACGGCGTCGTATATCTGTAGTGGTGGTGTTTTCCGCCTTTTGGCGTGGATTTGCTCCCGTTGGGGATGATTTACTTTATATTTCTGTTGTACCCATTTTTGGGGTTTGATTTTACAAAGGAGGTGCTGCCAAAATTTTCAAGAAAATAAATTAGACTTAAAGAATTTATTCTTGAGATTTTCAAAAGTTTAAACAATATTTCTTATCTTTTCTTGTCTTTTAATGGTTTAGATTTCTGTGTTTTGGATTTCTTTTATTGCGTTACTCCTGTAGACGTTGCGTAATATTAGGGCCGTCACGTGCCAATTTCGGGTCGTGACAAATTCTTCTTGTAATCTCGGATTGAAGAAATTGTAATTTGAAGTTGAATAATAAAGGTGATAATTAGTTTCAATTTCGCTTTCTTTTAAATTCCGCATTTTGAATTCTTTTTTTAATCTCTCTTTGATTTTCATGATGCGCGAATAAATCTCCGCTTGATAAGATTCGTAGGGTTAGGGTAGATCGATGGATGATAAAATTCTATATTCTTTTTAAGTCGTATAAAGTTTACAAACTTTCGCAAAAGAATCGTCAACATACTCATCGGGCGCGATATCAAATTTTTGATAATCATCACCACGATTTGAGAGAAGATTGACGATCCTTTTGTGAAGGGCTAGAAAATGAATGGGATCAATGAAAAGACAATGGTCGATAGTGAAGAAACCCTAGTTTCTTCCAAAAAAACCCCAATCCGCACTTATCGCCATCAATCTAGTGTTAAACTGTCAATAAATAAGATGAGTCATCCTTATTAGTCATCCATGGCTACTAAATCCGATCGAATCAAGCAAGCCTTCTTCATATTATCTTTATAATAAGATCTTGAACATTTTCTTGATTTCCTTTCTTGAAAACAATTTCTTGATTTTCTTGAAACTATTACTTCAACTAAATCTTGAACCATTTCTTGAATTTTTTTACTAGTTCTTTGAACTCATCTAAATCAAGAATTTACGAATTTCTCGAACCTCAGAGGACAACCCGTACTCACTAACACTCGCTACACGCAACACCGTTATTGATTGCAGTTACTACTACTACTACCTTTTCTTTGAACCAATCAAATGGCGCCGTTAGCAGGGATACGTGCGTAATTTATTCTCTCTTGCTATTTGGGTTGAAATATTATTATTCCATTAAAATATAAATCAAGAACGCATCGTGTTCTTAACGATTAATGTGTGAATTTTGAAAAGGAATCTGGAATCATTGTATCAGGGAGATAATGATTCAGAGCATTTCATAAAAAACATGGGAGCAAGGGAATCAACTGTAGAAAAAAGTATTCAGAGAACTCTCAAGTTGACCGCGCAACCGTGGCATTAGGGACGTTCTTGCGGCGGAACAACAGTATCTTGGACGATCTAGGGTTTCAATTCTCTGTGGTATAATTTCTATCTTCTTCTCTCTCCTGTGGAAAGTCCAATAGCAATTTCTCTGCAGGATTCTTTGCAAAAATTCGCCGCTTAAAAAATTCTTGTTGCCTGTCTTGATATTGATTTTTTTGTTGCATATTGTAATACGGACAATTAAGGGGCAAAGACCAAATTCAGATTTGGTGGGGATTTCATTACCCTTCCTAAGCCCCGCAAATCACAAAACTGGCATCCGCATCACCCTTCATCAATTAAAAAATATCTAGACCAAGACTCTAAGGACCGTCGTGCTCAATTAGGACAGAAGAGGGTCATGGGTAATCTACTGCTTATCCGCTTTTCTTTTGTGCTGTCCAGGCAAGTGTGTCTAAGGCAAGTGGTTACTTAATTAGGCCCGCTATTTACATAGCGGATACCTCCCACTTACCTGGCACTTACCTGGCCACAGGAGGAATTAAGATGTAGTAGAAGATTGATCCTGCGATTTGTCTCCTGGATGTCTAGGAGCGGTCTTGTGACTTGACCTAGGTGACCTTAGATCTAGGGTTGATTATGCATTTTTGTGATTTGTGTAAATCCATCTTTTACAAACAAACCATTCTTTTTACATAAATTACACAAACACTGCCACTTACGCTAAACCCGCTTAGTGCTTGCTCCGTTGGACATGGGATTCTAGTGCCCGTCTTGTCCACGTTTCTTCAATCGACTCTGAAGTCGGTACTTCTTTATTTTCTTATTCCTTACCACCCACCACAACTACTGAGACGGATGGTTATCCATAAAATTTTAATAACACGACTCTGCTACCATCCGCAGGTGCGCAGAATCCACCGCGCATATCTCTCCAAGAGAGTTGCTACCCTATACATGGTCCCCTTCCTACTTGTGTTTCTATTCCACCAGCCAATAGGAATAATTTTGAATTCAAACCACACTTTATCAATTTTTGCCTAAATTTCACGGTCTTGAGTCTGAAGACGCATATGTTTTTATCACTAAAATTCGAAAACGTATGGGCTATGATGGGCACTTCACAACTTTATGTGGAAGCTATGCGTTTACGTCTTCTCCCGTTTACTCTGTGCGATTTAGCCGAAAATGGCTTTATTACATGACCGCACGCTTTATTTCCAATTGGGATGAATTCGTTATAGAATTCCTTAAGAAATTTTATCCTAATCATAACCGCCCATGTTAGGAGCGAAATCAATCAGTTTACCCAGCTTCCAAATGAACAATTTTGGAAATACTTTGAACGGTTCAAAGATCTGCTTGTCCAATGTCCTCATCACGGAATCCATAGATGGGATCTGTGCCGAATTATATATGAGAGCATTAATTGAGTGACAAAACAGATGCTTGAAACCATGTGCCAAGGCAATTTCATGTCTAAAGACGATGGTGAAGCTTGGAAATTTTTGGAAGATTTTGCTGAAAACACTTTGCAATGGGAAAGCGTTAGTCCATAATCTAGGGGTGGAATTCATCAGCTCGACGTTCGATCGCAGTAATAGCCGAAATGACAGCGATACAAAAGAAACTCGAAGCTATGGAAAACAAATTTTTATTAGCCTCCCTAAACCAGGTGACGCTCCCTAAAACCGTGTGTGGATGCTGTTCTGATCCATCACATTTGACGGAAGAATGTCCTTTGAATTCTTCGTTTCAAGGTCAAGAACACACTAATGCTGCTTTTCAGCAGCGATCTTGAAACGATCCTTATTATTCCACATATAATCAAGGTTGGAGGAATCACCCTAATTTTACTTGGAACCAACACCAAACTCGAAATACGGTTCCAAAACAAAATAACTATCAAAGGGCTCCTCCACAGCAACAATCACCACCAAAGGGTCAGCACTCATTTCAATCACAAACGTTTCAAAATCCGGCCAAAAATTTTGCACCTTATAATAATTCTTTCCAAACGGCCGGTACCGAAAAATCCTCTGCACTCAAACGAACCTTGGATTTGTTTATGAAACATACCATGCAAATGTCGACTGATTTATGGTCTTCCATCGACACCATAAAGAAGGACTCCGCCACCCACGGTGAGAGTATATAATCAATAGAAGCACAAATTGCACAATTAAATACCGCAATGAGTGCTAGAGTGAAAGGGAAACTTCCATCTCAACCCTAACCGAATCCTGGCCACTCACAATATCATAATGTGAATGCCATTACCACGTTGAGATCCGGAAGAGTACTGAATAACCAAGTCGTGAACAGGTTGATAATGATGAATCAATCAATGACACCCCGGCTTCTACTACCACTTCTGACCCTATTTCATCTAGTCCATCTTCTTCAGAGCCTATTCTCCATTTTCCCCTAGGCTCGAGCCCTCTGCCCGCTTCATTGAGTCAACCGGCCATGATCCCAACTCCGATTCTGGGATCTGTTCCTCCCCCATGACCTTCTCTAATGTTGGACCCAGTTCTTATTCCTAAAGCTCCTTATCAAAATATGTTAGGAGGAAACAAACCAAGTCCACAAATGGAGAAGATTGTAGAAATGTTTAAACAGGTTAAAATAAATATCCCTCTCGTAGATGCTATCCAACAAGTTTCGGCTTATGCGAAAATACTTAAGGACTTGTGCACTGGGAAGAGAAGAACTCAAGTGCCCAAAAATGTGTTCATGAAGAGTAATGTAAACACGGCTTTTACCCAGCAATTACCGAAAGAACATAACAACCCTGGCTGTCCTACAATCTCTATTTATATTGGGGGTAAAAATATTAATTGTGCTCTACTCGATCTTGGCGCTAGTCTTAACCTGCTTTCTTACTCTGTCTATGAGGTATTGGAGAGTTGAAACCTGCCCACGGCACATTCTAGATGGCAGATCGATCTATCACCAAACCTAGGGGCGAGCTTGAGGATGTGTTGATAAAAGTCGGGGAATTTATATTCCCTGTGGACTTTATTGGTCTAGATACACAATCTATAGCGAACCCACGGAACCAAATTCCGGTGATTCTCGGTCGACCCTTCTTAGCAACTTCTAATGCAGTCCTTAATTGTCGTAATGGTTCTATGAACTTATCCTTCGGGAAGATGACAATTGAAATTCATAATTACAAGCTAGGAAGTCAACCATCTAAACTTTCTGCTGATATACTTGATGTCTTTTCCATCAACGAGATAGCTTCCGACAGCTGTGAAGCTGAAGCACTTTGCTATAGTGATCTCGACGACACTAGTGCATCATTGTTTGATCTAGAAAATTATTATATTGAGGATACCTTTGATAAGTCCCCCTTGAGTTCGAACATTTTGACTAATCACAAAACTCAGTCGAGCTTTCCGAGTCAATATCTTATGCAGGTTATGAACTTCTTAGGGAATCTGAATATCATTCCCTTACCCCACCTTATATTTTCTCTCAACCGACATTAGATATCAAAATGCTACCTTCTCATCTTAAATATGCATATTTAGGTGAGAATGAGTCTTTGCCCGTTATCATATCCGCTTCTCTAGCTTTAGAGCAAGAGAGCGCTCTTTTGACAGTCTTGAGATCAAATCGGCAAGCATTTGGTTGGACGATGGCGGACATTAAAAGGATTAGTCCCTTGATTGTTGAACATCATATACACTTGATGGATGAAGCCAAATCAACCCGAGGCCCACAAAGACGGTTAAATCCCGTCATGAAGAAAGCGGTAAAGGAAGAAATCGTCAATTGCTTAGATAGTGGTATAATTTACCCAATCTCTGATAGCCAAATGGGTAAGTCCTATTCATGTTGTCCCTAAGAAGTCTGGCATCACAGTAATAACTAATGAGGGTAACGAGTTGATCCAAACACGCACCCAAACTGGGTGGATTGTATGTATAGATTATAGAAAACTCAATGCCGCAACAAGAAAAGATCACTTTCCTCTACCTTTCATTGACCAGATGCTGGAACGATTAGCTGGACACGAATATTATTGTTTCTTGGATGGATACTGTGGCTATAACCAGGTCCCTATTGCCAAAAAGGATCAAGATAAAACAACATTTACTTGTCCTTTAGGTTCCTTTTCTTATAGACGCATGCCTTTTGGGTTATGCAACGCTCCCACTATATTTCAGCGGCGTATGATGGGGATATTCTCAGACATGGTCGAGAATTTTCTAGAGATTTTCATGGACGATTTCTCTATATTTGGGGATTTTTTTGAGGATTGTCTACGTCATCTTGACGCAGTTCTTACCCACTGTAAGGATAAGAACTTAACATAAAATTAGTAAAATGTCATTTCATGGTCCAAGAAGGTATCGTGCTTGGACATGTCATGTAACTCCTTAGGATGTGTTTAGTAGCTAATTATATTTATATAAATGGCTTTTAATAAAATGTTTACCAAATCGATTTTCAATCATTATATCAAATTTAATAAATATTTTATTAGAATTTTCCTAAGCTTGCACACACATGTGCATGTTAACTAGGGTTAAATTAGGGCTAAACCATGATTAGCAAGCATGGTGGATTAACCCATTTTTAATTAAGCTATTTGGTTTTGGGTTTTAATTAAGTGTGTTTGTTTTTTTTAAAAGGGAAAATGATTTGAATTTGGTTGACTTGGAGGGGGAGAGAGAGAGAGAGGGGCATGATGGCCTTGCCATGCTTGCATTACTGAAGAAAGAGATAGGGAGAGGGTTGACTCATACACTCTCATTTCTTTGTTCTCACAACTCTCTCACTCTCACTTATACACATACACCCTCATTCATCACAGCAGCAGCAGCAGAAGAAGCAACGGCAACACAAGAAGTAGCAGCCACAGCAGCAACACCAACAACATCAGCATAGCAGCAGCCCGAGCCTCAGCAACAGCAACAACAACAGCTTCAGCAGCAGCTCCCGCAACTGCAGCAACTCTTCTTTTCCTCTTCTCCTTCCTCCGGCTTCCTAGGGTCGAGAGTGGGGTATATTCTTAAACCTACTTCCTAGTTTGCTAAGTTTGTGTAGAATTAGCTTCGGTTAGAGATAAAAGTGAGTTTTTGAGCTAAATATGGTGTTTATTGTCGATTTTTGGTTAGGAGATGATTTTGTTGGTTAGCCTAGCCTAGTTAAGTGTTATTAGGGCCACATAAACTGAGATTAACCCCAGATCTCACCAAAATACCCTAGGTTTTCATTTAGTGCAAAATATAACGTTTTTAAGCGAATTTTTAGTCTTTTGTGATCTGCTAAAGACCCGGGTATTTCTGATAAAATCTGAGTTAACTGGAGCATAGTTGTTTGATGTTGATCACATACCCACACGAGACCCCCTACCCAATTAGTGGCCGCCGGTTTATTCCATTTGGCCGCAAATTGAGGCCAGATGAGGGAGATAGGTGTTAGGGTTTTGGCTAGAGGAGTATGCTGTAATTTTAGGTTCTGTGGTATGTGCAATTTTATAAGTTTTCTCCTGTGTCAAAATCTGGAACCATATATATTGTTTTGTAATACGTTTTGTTTGCGCGATACGCGCGATACGTGAGTGGGTTCTGTAATTCAGCGTATCGCGACGTGTCGGGATAGTTTTGGACGCGTATACACACGTTTCAGCGTATCGTACACACGCGTGTTTAGTTCGCGACGCGAGTTTCTCGTTTGATTTCGATATCGCGTTTTGTAGAATTTTGCTTATATATGGATTCTTTATGTAAATTCTAGGTTCGTAAGCGGGTACGTCGGACGCCGCAAAGAAGGGGAAGCAGGTGGTCGGCTACACTTAGCACGCGACCAGGTGAGTAGATTTAACATCTACGGAAAATCGCCCGTATGGCGTTAAGTGTCAGGGCATAATAGGATATTTTAGTTGTACGTGTTCATATAGATATACTATAGTAGCATACCTTCTTGTTGCATATAGAACTGGTAGTATAGAACACTGCACTGTCACTAACGGTTCAAGCTGCGCGAGCACTATTGGTATGCTACACTCACACCGTTAGTGATTGCCATGACACTCACATTATAGGTTTGCTACGAATTATATATCGTCTTGATTTCCGCTTCATCGATGATTGTCAATGTTGGAGATAGCACCCTCAGAGTCAATTATTGGATCACAGGCATGCGATTGCAATGATTAAGAGTGGACCTATACCGGTAGGACAGTCTTACTCAAGATGATAGTATGCTATCTGGTTTATCTTTATCATCGTGTGCTGCTTTAGGTGACCATACAGGTCGCTATTACACATTGATAGAGCCCCTAGGATTCTTGCTTGACGACCAGCAGTATGATGGCGATCATATACGTGGGAGCTGGGGTCTATAAGCACATCCTTAAAAAGTCCCTAGTCGTGGGAGTTTTCGAGACATGGCATCGATACTCCACAGTAGACTAGTGTATACAGTCGAGACCCCGACGAGGGGCGGTGGCCGGTCTCACAAGCCACTGGTGTCAGTTGGTTCACCTAAGATATATACAGGTGCTCATTGGGTTATGAGTACACCGGACAGGACTCGCCGGGAACATGCTAGTTGGTCTTATACCAGACGTCAGATAGCAGTTCCCTAGTGACATGTGTACAGGTTAGTTCATCGACCTGAGATCGTCATTTGTCTCGTGTGAGTTCCCATTGTACTTTGATTACTACCATACCATGCTCAAAGGAGACGTGAAAACAGGTTTTAGTTGGGTACAGTCCCGAGCCACATGGAGGCAGTGAGCGGATCTGCAGGGGTTCGTCTCTCCCGTTATTGGGGGTGATGTCGCGCTGTGACAAGGAGAGCCATTACATGAAGTCCTTGGCCAAGGCAGGAGATTTACTGGTAGGTATTCCAGTAGTATCTCAGGGTGTTCAGGGCTACACTCCGACACGACTTGTACCGCTTTTAGGGGTCTGACTTTTACCAACCCCCTAGGCCCGCCATGCGATGCTCATAGTCGAACGGACCGGACTGTACGGATATTGTCACTGACAGGCTCGGTAGGGTATCAGGATGAGTTCGCTCATCGACGTCCCTTTTGGTCAATACCTGGTAGCCCGTTACGTATGGCAAATACCTCTGACGCGCTGGTGGTTAAATCCACAACCAAAGTATTGACGAGTCTTTAGAGTCCCCCAGAGACCGTTTCTCAAGTTTCGGGCGAAACGTTGTAGAGGCCGTATGGAGATATGGCAGGGTTCGATAAGAAACTTGCGGTATTGCACGGATCATGATCGGACGGATAATACTAGTGGGCTTTGGTTTAAGCCAGATCCTAGTATTGTACAGTGTAGATTTTGTCTCATTGCATTTGTATTCGGTCGGAATACAAATGCTGGTATGTATATACAGTCGCGGGGTTTTCCTGTAATTTATTAATGGATCAGTGTTTTGAAGTTGCCAGTTTGCTTACCGTTTCGGCCATTTTCCTTTGTTTCTTTCCTTGGCTGAAAATTGGTGGAGGAGGGCTTATTTGCAAATGTGTAAATTAGCATTTTAGAGGGTGTTTCTTGTTAATAGTTGCTTCATGATGGCTCTAGTTTGACCTTGACTTCCTTTGTTCATCATTGCTTGCAATGATGGGTTGAGTGTTGGGTTTTTGGTGTGAGATTTTGGGTTATCATTATCCTCATGATAACATTCTTGCATTATTGCCCATTCTCTCTCTCCTCTCTCTTTTTTGATGGTGGCCGGCCATTCTTGAGGGGTGAGGGAAAATTTATTTTGTTGAGAGGAAAAATGTTGATCTCATTTCTTTGCATTCTACATATTCCTCACTTCTCTCCATAGTTCATTTCCTCCATCAAATGGCAACTTCATACCCCAATGAGACAAATCTTTCTACAATTCATCTACAGCATTCTTGGACATGTCGACTCGCTAACTTTGTGCCCGAGTTGCCTCGGTCCAGAGGTGGGAGCCCGAAAATGAACCAGGCAATGTGGTGCCCTTCCGACGAGGAGATGAAGACCGAAGATTCCGCGGGGAGATCGGGACGACGACGAGAAGACCGAATGACACGGATCGCTCGGTATATCTCTCTACCCCTTCTCTTGTTAGCTAGGAGTAGGTTAATGGCCCGATCCGGGTTTAAAAGTGCGCGGTAGTGCCGGTTTACAAGTTTTGTAAAAGTTTCGTTTCCGCATTTTGGCCTCGTTCAGACGGCCGGGGCACTGCCGTGCACTTACACTAGTATCAGAGCCACGCCATTAACCTAGTCTAGCTTGCTCTAACGTGTTTACAAGTTCGATTGAACGGATTTTCCAAAAACCATATTTTCAAGCACAGTTTCTGTCGAATTTTTGCAGTGGTCAAAAAAATTATTTGGTACATTGTAAAAATACGTGCAGGGTTTTTTATGCATTCTGTAAAAAAATTGGTCGCATGGTATTACTGTTCAGCCATGGAACCGCGGCCAAACCCATGCTTTGGCCGCGGTTCCGCCGCCACTTTGACTATTCAATGCACCAAATTTTTACAGTTTGCTTCTGACATGGAAATAGGGGTTTTGGTATATTCTGTTTGGGCCCAGATTTATTTTGAGTGCTACAGTTGTGCTTGGGGCCCACTTCGGGAAATTTAGTCGATCGAAAATTTTAAACATGTTAGTTCACAGTATTTACATTATATCTGCGACTGTGAAAGTCACTTGATCGGTAAATCCTGTCTAACTGCTATAACCCTTTTAGACGGATTTGCGAACGTGACTTTCACGTTGATGTTCTGTGTTGTGCTGTGATATTGCGGATTGTCGTGGTGGATAGCCTGGATGAAATTGTAGTACAGTTTGGTTATTATGTACATTTGATATTGCGGGGCGAGCGTCCGACATGTGGACTGCCGTCACTGCCTGTTTGTATATTATTCTTTTGGGGCACGACCGGGCTGAGGTTGATGTATCCGTTGTATGTATATTTTACTTTCTGTAGTAGGATTACCCCACGGTGGGGTGCACGGATAGCCGGGTTCTAGAGGACAACGGGCCTGCATCTCATGGCGTTGAGACGGAGGGGGCTTTACTCTAGAATTGGTGGGCTATTCGCCGCACTCGTAGGGGGTACAGGTTGACCCAAGGAGGGGTGCCCAAGTTACCGGATTCCGTGAAGTGCTGAGTGGTCCATTCACGTTGTTGAAGGGGGTTGCCTCGCTTCAGGTTTTGGCGGGTAACTTTCCGCGCCCGTAGGGGTCTAGGATTTCATTGCACAGGCTATCCACACGACCAGGGGAACGTCAGGTTTCAGTAGCGGCTCTATGAAACCCGGGGATCCCAGATATCTATATTGTTCTGTGATGCTTATTACATTTATGTGATGTTGCATTTTTATCACGCCTTGAGCGAATATTATATATTGATATATATACTAGTAGATGTTGTATATGTTTTGCATCCGCGCTAGTCCAGTCCCCGCTCTGTCGTTACTTAAGTAACCTAACGGGTGATGACGGGACCCAGTGGCGAATGCGGATGGAATATACGTACATCATTATTTTCGTTCTTTATTGGTGTGATCAATTGATGGGACTGCGTTTATTCGGATCAATGCAAGCTAAACAAACCTATTCTGATGTTGTTGGAACAATTTTTCAAAAAGCTGTTATTGTAAGGACGTTCTCTTTTGTTTTGCACAGTGGTATTCGGTTATGAATATCCAGCACCTCAGTCGACGAGGCAATGGCCGAGATCCCTTCACCGGGAGTAACCCCTTGGACAGAAGTTTGCGTCAGGGCAATAACTTCATTATAGCTGATTGTCTTTTGCTTTGCATCATGGTATTCAGTTGGAATATCCTTCACCTCATTCTACGGTGAAAGAGCCGAGATCCCTTCACCGGGAGTGACATCTTTAGCAAAGGTTTTCGTCACTGTATTTTTATAAAAGCTATCCAGTTCCTTAAACGATATCAAGTTCATTACGTTAAAGGTTTTTCGCCAAAAACCATTCGTAGCCCTCCGTCATTTCAGAAAGGTAGCACTTAGTATTCATGCTATGTTTGTTGGCCTTAGTCAAGGCATAGTGTATGGTAGCTATTTGTTACTTTTCTGCTGCATAGATAGATGCGTTGGTTTGGGACAGTCGTACAGCCATGTTGGCCCTATCAAGGGCTTGTACGGGTGGGTTCAAATTAACCTGGACAATGATGGGTAGAACTTGACATATGACTTATGATTTGTTGGCCTTAGTCATGGTCATAAGAGCATGGGGTAAAAATCACATCGGGAGTTTCTAAAGAAACTGAAACTTGCCAGATATGTGCATACCTTCTGGAGTGTGATAATGTGAGTGGATTCCATCATGTTATCATGCAATGATAGTTGGATCCCGATTCCCATTGATGAGTTGGTTTGCTCCTCGGGTGATCCCGACTAATTCTTCTTTCAGGTTTGGAGGAGAATTTGACGGTACAGTGGGAGGTTTCCTGATTAAATTAAGTGATAACCATTCTGATCTAGGTTAGAGTGCACGCTGAGTGTGTCTTTTCTCTCTCTCGTTGGCAGCGACCATGGCCCAACCCTAGACTATGACTCAGTGACCAAGTTGACCGAACCTTCTTATAACACTGGCATTTGGATTGTCAGAGTTGCATACCTCATTGCCACTCCTACTTTTACCCTTTTCTCCAAAACACCCCGTATTACTACGAATGTCCACTTCTATTGGATAAAACCTTCGTATGGTTATATACGAACTCGAAGGAATTTATTCGGGGATGGCTTCTGGTTCTGGAGAAAACGAATAGGACTATTCAGTTGTCTTTTCCTTTTACCTTCTCTCAGGTTGTGAGTGCTCCTTGGATTAGGGGATAGTACACCCGTTACGTTTATTGGATAGTCTTCTTCCAAACCTTAGGCTGGTGACGAACGGTAGGGAATGAAGAAAGCCGATTAGCCTAAGTGTGGTGTACAGAAGGTATTAAGTTAAGACAAATAAAGGGATTAGAAGGAGGGCAAAGTAAATTGCGACTGCTATTCACGACCAAACCAAGTACTTCATTACCACTCCCACTTCACCTTTTTATTTCTCCAGGACACTCCGTATCACTACGAAGATCCACAGTTATTTGGATACTCCATCTTATGCTTATATACGAACTCGAATGGAATTTGTTCCAGTTCGGGGATGGATTCTGGTTCAGGAGAAATAGGAATAAGGTTTATTCGGTTGTCTTTTATCTTCACCTTCTCTCGCATTGCGAGTGCTCCTAGGATTGGGGCAGTACACCCAATATGCTTGTTGGATAGTCTTCTTCCAAACCATAGGCTGGTGCCGAAAGGTAGGGATGGAAGAAAACCATTTGGCCTAAAGGGGTGTGCAAAAGGTAATGACTAAAGACAAATAAAGGGATTTGGAGAAATGGCAAAGAAATATACGGTTACAGTTGTGAATCTGGATAATGGAAGAGGCATTACTATGAATACAAGGATACCCCTACGAAACATTTCAATGTTTCAGTTTCACTGTGTACTGTTAAAGGAAAACTGATTTCCCAATTAGACATTTACTCCAGGGTATGTATTTACCAGTTATGAATCTCATATCTGTATGGTTTTACAGATGACGAGTGGGAGTAAGTTATTGGGGATTAGGTGATCATCCTCATTATATCGGAATTCGTTGTAATTGGTGATATTTGATGAAATCGCTTGGGTAATTTGCCGGACGGCAAATATTTGGTTTTGAATATCCGCTGATATGCACCAATTTCAAATTGATACATCTGTACGTCTATTTTTATAGTGTGAGATATACCTTTTTGAAATTATGTCCATGACATTTACCTATATCAGTGGATGGTTATGTAAGGAGCATTAAACAGCGGTGTAATTCTTCTTAACCAGAAGTACAGTTTTCAACATACGACACACAGAGTTTGAGTTATTAGACTCAAGGGTCTTATACAGAGTATTGTATGTTGTACAATGTCCATTAGGAAAGAGGGGTTGGTCCTCGTACTATATTCGGTTTACTTATGACTTCTCTAGTTCTTAGATAAGTGTTTCGTAGAAACACAAGGTCTGAGTTTTTGAGAAGTTATAGGTATATGAATAAACTAGAGAACCAGGTGTTGCAAGTATCAGGATTCTTCAAGGTGATCGAAGATGTAGATACTTGTGTATGGGATTCAGTTGATATTAATGATTAAGAGAACTTGCTTCTCTTTCAGTTTACTCATAATTGGAAGCACTCCTAAGTTGAGTAATACTGATCGGCCTCTCTCCATTTAGTTGACATACACTGGAGACAGCTGCATGATTTGAATCTGGTTCAATTAAATCAGTGCCTCTGTTTCTGTATTGGATATAGAATGGTTCATATCTTGACATTGTTAAGGTATGGGGAGTTGTCCAGCTTATGCTTTAAACCAGACACTGGACAACTCAAGGCACGTTTCTGTAATGGCAGTTTGTGGGTTGACCCAGGCTATGACGAGGGTTAACGTTCTACCATCTGGAAGATCAATAGTGATATTGTTCTAGACTCGCCACAGTTTTAAAAGAAATGGATTTTTTCATAAAACAGTAGTTGGAGTATGGTAGAACTGGAAGTGATTCTAGAACCGCAAACGATTACTGAAAATTTGATAAGAACCTAAAGATTCAATCTGGTTTGATATTTCATTGGCCACTCCGCATATAAGGTGGGTAACCTCAGGCACCCGAGAGGTACTCCGGTAGCCTCAAGGACGGTGGCAGGGAGGTTCTTGTTTACCCAGACTTGCCATTGCTGTTGTTCCAGACTGTGAGACCCGGCAGGAGGATGAGCATAGCGTCGTTCTAAACTAGCTTTAGAAGTGTACGTCTATATGACTCTGCCAGAAGGTTGTCGTAGTCAGTGGGAGCAGCGGAAGCATAGTGGACAAGTGGCTTATGTCTATTTATAGACTAAAGCAGATATAGCAGAGATAGATCATCTATTTCTGACATGACAGTCATAGGTTTGACTTCATCAGAATAGGGGATGGATCTGTTAAGAAGGTAGTAGCGTGTGATGTGTTGTTATTTGGATGACATACACAAAGTTGGAAGTGAAATTCCATTACTACGGTCGGTTATACTTTGGTCGTCACACAGTGGTTTCTCCACAAAGGAAATGGATTTCATATCAGACATTCTGGTTACTATATCTATGGTTTTAGATCTAGATTTGGGTAGTGTCCCAATCAGGGTACTTAGACAGCATTCTAAAGGTGTTTTAGAAAGGACGATTCCAGGCACGGTAGTGTACCTACAGGTGATGGAGTCACCTTCTCTAAAGGTGTCTTATAGACTAAAGGGGAGAGGGATGTGCATGATTGGCAGATCACTTGCTTAGGCAATTGAGTCAATCATGAGATGTCAAGTACCACACCGGATGTTTTTGCACTAGATGTAATAAGTTGATATTAATCCAATCATGGAGAAACGATTGGAAGCAGTGTTAGAACATAAGTGGATGTTCTAGGGATATGATAACGACAGTGTAACGTTTTAAAAATAATTAAATAAATAATTAAATGAATAAAATTGTTTAAGTGGATTTTATGATTTTCGGTAAAGTAAAATGTATTTTTCGTAAAACCTAGCCGTGATTGTTTTTCATTATAATTTCAAAAATACCTATTTTAATTATGAAATTACTAGTAAATGGTGTTTATTTAGCCACTTATAAATTTTTAGTTTAATTAAATATTTTTCCTAAATTAATTATTTTAAATATTAACATAAGCATTATTTTTACACTAAATTAGTGTAAATTACAAATTGAATGGTTTTAATTTGTAAAAAATGAACCATGGCATGTTAGAATTTAGTGTGTATCATGAAAAATTTATTTGCAAAATTTTCCTATTTTCTAGAGCTTTCTTGAGTTGCTATAGTAAAGAAATAAAAGAAAAATAAAGAAATTCATGAAAAGACATAAAGAGGTGATATGTTGGGGTGAAGTTTCTACACTTTTCTCAACTTTTCTCACTCTCCTCTCCCTCACCCTCACATGGCCGGCCTCCTCCCCATGGCAGCCCCCCCCCATTTCCATTTCGTTTTTTGTTCAAAATTCATCAAAAATCCATCAAAAATTCAATAAAAATTGCACAAAATCCTAATAAATTCCTACCCTTTGTTATTTGCTCTTCTTTACATGGATTTTGGAGTGGGAAAGCATGCATTTTGGAGGCTCATTTTCATGTTTGGGCTTCATATTTTGAAGGTATAAATTTCCTTCTTTTGTTTTATTTCTATTAGATGTTTCTTTTAAAGCATAATTAGATTTATTAAATTAATTCTAGTTGCAAATTCTAAAATTCAAGTTAGGGTTTGTAAATTCAAGTTGTGGTTTTTATTAATTAAATAAGGTTATAATAGCTATTTTAACATCTTTTAGAGTGGAAAAATCTTGCATGGTTGTTGTATAATAAATTGTTTATTCAAATTGTTTTAATTAAATTATTTAGCTAACTAGATTTTTCTAAAATGTGTTTGTGGGTAAAATAAAATTCTTATTAAGGTTGTTATCATTAGATGGTAGTTTTAATGAGAATATTAGCATATTAAAGGAATGAAAAACTTAGTTAGATCACTAGTTTTCTTTGATAATTGGAAAATAGTAATGAAATGCTAGTATTTTGTAAACTAGATTTTGGAAATTCCTATATAAATGAAATTAAAAATATAATCATGGTTTCATTATATCATTATCATCATGAATTGTAGTTTAATACATTAATTCATGCAAAATCGTGTTTTGTGGTGGAATTGAGGTATTTTGCTTGAAAAATTTTGAAAATTGTTAAAGGTTGCAAACTAGAAATTTCAAATTTATACAAATTTGTGTAATAAAAATATAGTAATGGGTTGTATAGTCTAGTTATGCTATTTAATGAGTTTTATGACCATTGGTTTCATTTAAATGTCAAGTTTTGATGAAAAACGGTAAATTGGTATTTTCGGGTTTTACGAAATTGGACGGTTTGATGGATTTTAGGGTTTCGATGGATTTAATCATGTTTTATAATGTAAGTAAGGTGTTTTAAAACTACGAATTATTTGTTGATGTTTATTTCGATCCATCGGAGTTTGTACGTCGCTATCGAGCGATATTTGGTTCTTTCGCGTGGACGGGACATAGGTTTTAACCTATGCTTGTTCTTTGTATCGCTTGACTTTCGTATGTGATTCAGTTTACGATACTATTTATATGTTTGCCTTTAGGTACCCCTCACGTGGACTGCGGGCGATGAAGAGGAGGATGGTGACACTGTCTTCGGCAGACATGGACCAGGTGAGTAGATGCTTATCTACGGGAGGAAGTCGGGTGGATGGCGTTTAGCACCCCCGCAACGTAGAATAGGAATAGTACTTATTGACATTAGGAAACCAGATGTGACCCTAGATTCTTAATGAGTAGGGCCCTAGTAATGACCCTAGGCTGGACTAGACTGATTTAGGAAGACATATCAGAAGATGAATACCTTGGGAGAGGTTCATAGTTTTCAGGTAGAAACACACACACCCACACACTGAAACACGACATGGTCTATACGTGCATGTGTGTGTGTATATATATATATATATATATATATATATACATACAACACGTATATAGGATTCATTGATGTGATATGATATCCGAGGTATGATGAAATAGTGTAACTGGGCTTGATGCCGTGATTCTTGGCTATACAGTCGTATTAAGTGTTAGCGGATCATTAGAGGATAAGATAATGAACATGTATACTTAAATTATAAGGGGTAGTGATGATATTGAGGTACATAGGACTCTAAAATAGTACCCGGACTGTAACCTGTGATTGATCACGATATGGGATATGTATGACTTTATTACGACATCATATAGGTGTGACCTGATGTCGATATCATAGAGGTGTGACTTGAGGACGATATGATATCAGTATGACTTAATCACAATATGATACATATGACATGATATTTCTGAGGATAAACTAATGATGCTTATTATGATGGCAATGATATATGATTGATGTAGGCGATTACAGTTTAGCACCTTGATCATGAGATGTGTTGGTGATGACATTATACGAATAATGAGACACCTAGGAGATACTTGACCCGTACCCCGATATTGGGATGCCGTACGATGGATTTTACCGTACGAGGCATAGATATGATGATTGATCCGCACTCTTGATTCGAGGAAGCCGTACTTCGTACGTGACGCTATTGAGGCTGGATCGCCGACTATTAGAGATATTGATTCAGACCTAGGTAGACTCTTGTTTCTTAATGACTAGTTTCTTAGGTTAAGTTCCTTAGGAGGTTAGATGGACACTAGTTTAGGTTCGATTCATATAGTGATAGTTGTTCTCGTATGTCGCAGAGGGGTGGATAATACACATCTGTCTTGCATTCATACTGTAATCATCATGGTGCATGTTCTTTTATATGTTGCTATAATCAGTATAAACTTTACCTGTTAGGACACCGGCACTATTACCGATGATGCGCATACTCCACGCACACTTATTTGCCGGCTCACACACATCATCATCGGTAATTGCTATGTCACGTACACTTTAGATCATATTGTCTTTTATGGATAGAATCAGTTAACAACTAGACCGCTATAATATTGTAATTATTCTCTGACATTAGTACGGACATGATATTTATTGCTTAGACATTCATGCATTCATATTTTCATGTTATCATGCAGTATTATGGGCATATGCCGACACTTATCATATACTTACTCATGATTTTGAGATTTAGGTTTCTATGAGATTTCTGGATTTTTGGGGAAAACCGCAAGAATATATAAAAACTTCTCTCTCTCTCCTCCTATCTTTTTAAAACATAAGATGCGGTTTTCTCGTGATGTATGTGTCGTCCACCATGAGATTTCATGTTTTCTGATGGATTTCGAGACCCGATTCGAGGAGTGGATGAACCGTCTCGGGTACATGGTGGGCCCGGTATGGTACCCCGGGGCAAGAAGATCGAGTTGTAGACGATGAGCCTGACAGGGGAAGGCTACCTACCGGTGATGTCTGGCGCGGCGGATATCCGGAGGATACCGACCGTTGTCGTGAGATTTGATGATATGGGCCGATCCGGACTGACGGAGCCCGAGATATTGAGACTTGAGATTACATGTGTTGTGTCGACGCTTGACACGGATTTCCATGGATTTCATTGTTGAGATTTCAGATTCTTATACACATTTTACTATGATAACAGCTAAAGATTTCTTATACATATATATCTGGATTTCAGGATTTGTTACTTTACATTCATGGTGCATGCATTTCATTTCATATGACATAGTATTATATGAGGCACTAACACAAGCACGGAGTATCTGCACTTACACGTAGTTTTACCCTGCTATTACTAGATGATTGGGATATTATAGTGTATTATTATGACCTAGGATAGCGTCATGCATTCGATTTATTTTCGTAAATGTCTTCTACTCACGAGTTGGCAACTCACCCCCGTTGTGCCAAATTTTATTACAGATTCGGTGTACAGGATTCCCTGGCAGCTTGCTGGCACATCTATTCTTTCAGGGTGATTTGCACGGTAGGTTGGTTCACTTGTATCCGAACCACCATTGTAATTTATTCTTTCATTTGTATCTAGTAAGCTCCATCAACCATACTTGTATTACTTGATAAGTTTATTGGACCATTCTTTTATTTCGATCTTAGAGTCGCGCATGTATTATTCTGATCTGGTGGTTTTGTTTTCTTTTGAGTTTTGAGCCTCGCTCTTTGGCGTTGTATATTATTGTGCTGTTGTGGTTGTTTCCTTCTGTTGGCGTTGAGCTAGCTCCCGTTTGGGGATGCTTTTTATTGTTTATGTATATTATACTTGTTGTATCCATTTGGGGCCAGTTTTTATAGAGGAGACTCTGCCGAAATTTTAGGGAAAATTTGCTGATACTTTTAAACTTGTTTTTCTTCATGTTTCTTTTTCTTCTTCTTCTTCTTCTATGGTTTAGATTTCTGGGCTTCGGCTTACTTAGGTTACGTGGCGCCTCTAGACGCTTCGTAATCTAAGTGCCGGTCACGTTCCGTACTTTCGGGTCATGACAAAGTTGGTATCAGAGCGCTAGGTTTAACCTTGTATAAGTCTAGGTGACCCTTGGTTGATGGAGTAGGCGATTTAGGTAGAGTAACGTACCGTGGGTATGGTCCGCGGCATACTTACGATACGCTACTCTGCTTAAGGAGCCTTAGGATGTACATTTGTTTGCACCGTATTTCATTCGTTCCTTTGATCTATCTTCGTCGATATCGGAGGGTAGTTTCTGTTACCACGGGCGCACGGGCAGAAGGAGCTGCGGCTCGAATGCGATAACCATTAGGGTATCGTTCATTCTTGAGGATTGGAGCATTGTTTAGCGTGCGGACGAGGGGTATTCACATGGTGTCCAGGCGAAGTTAAAGGGTTCGAACGATTATCAGAAAACCATTTTCATAAGTTTAAAGTATTCGGAAAAACATGCAGGTATTTCGATGGACCCTCTAGAAGAATGAAACCCTAACTCGACATAATGACCACGAGAACGCCCTTGAACCTTAGGGTTTACGGCAGTTCCGCGGTGCCATTAGTGAGGCTTGGGTTTGCCCTTCTACGGCTGGATCATCGATGCTGGGGTATGTACCGGATATTTTTAAGCTGTACTTGAGTGGTGAGATCTCGGGGAATTATGGGATTTTGATAGATCGGTCGAAAGGTTTAATGTAGTCCGGATATCAAGTGAAGGGATCGACTACGTGGGAGACTCTAGATATGAGGATTGTCGTTGGTAGCGCAGTCAGCACAGCTACAAAGAGACGAGTTCGAAGCAACCGACATCAGAGGAAAGAGGCGCACATTGACGATAGTGTTTACGATTGTGATTTGAATTTCATGTTTTTGTTATTGGATTTTGGTATTTCTTATGTGTACCTTAATTACGTTCTAGTTGTGTTTCATATACCGGTTGTATTGATGTTGTTTAGTACATACCCAGTACACTTGATTTGGTTTTATATATTTCGAGATTTTTGATTTGATTTCGTGCATAGGGGTTACGTGCATAGGGGTTACACATGATTTTTGACATATGTTTCGACCTAGTTTTCATGCATTTTTGTACTGTGATTTCGATTTTGATATTCGATGGATGTTTTCTTGCACCATGTGCACCTGATTAGGATTCTTGCGCATACTTGGCGCACTTGATGCGATTTTGTGCACACCAGATGCACTAAATCGGGGGTTTGTGCAGATTAGATGCACCTGATTTTGAGTCGTGCACGCCCGTTGCACTTGACAGATGTTTTTGGTGCACACCTGTTGCACTTAGTTTTGTTGTTGTGTGTATTCGTGGTATCTGTATTTGGTTTCGATTTCAGTGCGCACCGGACGCACATGATATTTTATTGATGTGATTGGGATTGATTTCAGTTTGAGCAGTGTGTTTTTATAATCATTACTATTTGATTTAGTAACCAGGCGGGATGTGTATGTTAAATAAAAGATATATATATATATATATAGCTATTTTTTTTAAATGTCCGCTACTTATGCCGTGACACGTGCATTGCACGGCGATTTTCAAAAGGGATTTTTGCATATTTCTTTATCCAGATATTTGGAAGGTTTACTATGATGCGCACTATATATATATAAGTTGTAGATTGATGTATATTATGTTGGTTTTCATATTGGGTTTTGATATTTTATTCTCGCCATAACTCCGATGATTGCGTTATGCTTGACGGAGTTGATTTTTGTTATGTATTGATGATTTCGGAGCCCCGACGATTTGAGTGTTTTGTTAAATGTTTTAGTATTTGGAAGGGAAGTTTTAATTTAAATTCGGGGACCGAATTTCTTAAAGGGGGGAAGATTGTAACGTTTTAAAAATAATTAAATAAATAATTAAATGAATAAAATTGTTTAAGTGAATTTTATGATTTTCGGCAAAGTAAAATGTATTTTTCGTAAAACCTAGCCGTGATTGTTTTTCATTATAATTTCAAAAATACCTATTTTAATTATGAAATTACTAGTAAATGGTGTTTATTTAGCCACTTATAAATTTTTAGTTTAATTAAATATTTTTCCTAAATTAATTATTTTAAATATTAACATAAGCTTTATTTTTACACGAAATTAGTGTAAATTACAAATTGAATTGTTTTAATTTGTAAAAACTGAACCATGGCATGTTAGAATTTAGTGTGTATCATGAAAAATTTATTTGCAAATTTTTCCTATTTTCTAGAGCTTTCTTGAGTTGCTATAGTAAAGAAATAAAAGAAAAATAAAGAAATTCATGAAAAGACATAAAGAGGTGATATGTTGGGGTGAAGTTTCTACACTTTTCTCAACTTTTCTCACTCTCCTCTCCCTCACCCTCACATGGCCGGCCTCCTCCCCATGGCAGCCCCCCCCCCCATTTCCATTTCATTTTTTGTTCAAAATTCATCAAAAATCCATCAAAAATTCAATAAAAATTGCACAAAATCCTAATAAATTCCTACCCTTTGTTCTTTGCTCTTCTTTACATGGATTTTGGAGTGGGAAAGCATGCATTTTGGAGGCTCATTTTCATGTTTGGGTTTCATATTTTGAAGGTATAAATTTCCTTCTTTTGTTTTATTTCTATTAGATGTTTCTTTTAAAGCATAATTAGATTTATTAAATTAATTCTAGTTGCAAATTCTAAAATTCAAGTTAGTGTTTGTAAATTCAAGTTGTGGTTTTTATTAATTAAATAAGGTTATAATAGCTATTTTAACATCTTTTAGAGTGGAAAAATCTTGCATGGTTGTTGTATAATAAATTGTTTATTCAAATTGTTTTAATTAAATTATTTAGCTAACTAGATTTTTCTAAAATGTGTTTGTGGGTAAAATAAAATTCTTATTAAGGTTGTTATCATTATATGGTAGTTTTAATGAGAATATTAGCATATTAAAGGAATGAAAAACTTAGTTAGATCACTAGTTTCCTTTGATAATTGGAAAATAGTAATGAAATGCTAGTATTTTGTAAACTAGATTTTGGAAATTCCTATATAAATGAAATTAAAAATATAATCATGGTTTCATTATATCATTATCATCATGAATTGTAGTTTAATACATTAATTCATGCAAAATCGTGTTTTGTGGTGGAATTGTGGTATTTTGCTTGAAAAATTTTGAAAATTGTTAAAGGTTGCAAACTAGAAATTTCAAATTTATACAAATTTGTGTAATAAAAATATAGTAATGGGTTGTATAGTCTAGTTATGCTATTTAATGAGTTTTATGACCATTGGTTTCATTTAAATGTCAAGTTTTGATGAAAAACGGTAAATTGGTATTTTCGGGTTTTACGAAATTGGACGGTTTGATGGATTTTAGGGTTTCGATGGATTTAATCATGTTTATAATGTAAGTAAGGTGTTTTAAAACTACGAATTATTTGTTGATGTTTATTTCGATCCATCGGAGTTTGTACGTCGCTATCGAGCGATATTTGGTTCTTTTGCGTGGACGGGACATAGGTTTTAACCTATGCTTGTTCTTTGTATCGCTTGACTTTCGTATGTGATTCAGTTTACGATACTATTTATATGTTTGCCTTTAGGTACCCCTCACGTGGACTGCGGTCGATGAAGAGGAGGATGGCGACACTGTCTTCGGCAGACATAGACCAGGTGAGTAGATGCATATCTACGGGGGGAAGTCGGGTGGATGGCGTTTAGCACCCCGGCAACGTAGAATAGGAATAGTACTTATTGACATTAGGAAACCAGATGTGACCCTAGATTCTTAATGAGTAGGGCCCTAGTAATGACCCTAGGCTGGACTAGACTGATTTAGGAAGACATATCAGAAGATGAATACCTTGGGAGAGGTTCATAGTTTTCAGGTAGAAACACACACACGCACACACTGAAACACGACATGGTCTATACGTGCATGTGTGTGTGTGTATATATATATATATATATATACACACATACAACACGTATATAGGATTCATTGATGTGATACGATATCCGAGGAATGATGAAATAGTGTAACTGGGCTTGATGCCGTGATTCTTGGCTATACAGTCGTATTAAGTGTTAGCGGATCATTAGAGGATAAGATAATGAACATGTATACTTAAATTATAAGGGGTAGTGATGATATTGAGGTACATAGGACTCTAAAATAGTACCCGGACTGAAACCTGTGATTGATCACGATATGGGATATGTATGACTTGATTACGACATCATATAGGTGTGACCTGATGTCGATATCATAGAAGTGTGACTTGAGGACGATATGATATCAGTATGACTTAATCACAATATGATACATATGACATGATATTTCTGAGGATAAACTAATGATGCTTATTATGATGGCAATGATATATGATTGATGTAGGCGATTACAGTTTAGCACCTTGATCATGAGATGTGTTGGTGATGACATTATACGAATAATGAGACACCTAGGAGATACTTGACCCGTACCCCGATATTGGGATGTCGTACGATGGATTTTACCGTACGAGGCATAGATATGATGATTGATTCGCACTCTTGATTCGAGGAAGCCGTACTTCGTACGTGACGCTATTGAGGCTGGATCGCCGACTATTAGAGATATTGACTCAGACCTAGGTAGACTCTTGTTTCTTAATGACTAGTTTCTTAGGTTAAGTTCCTTAGGAGGTTAGATGGACACTAGTTTAGGTTCGATTCATATAGTGATAGTTGTTCTCGTATGTCGCAGAGGGGTGGATAATGCACATCTGTCTTGCATTCATACTGTAATCATCATGGTGCATGTTCTTTTATATGTTGCTATAATCAGTATAAACTTTACCTGTTAGGACACCAGCACTATTACCGATGATGCGCATACTCCACGCACACTTATTTGCCGGCTCACACACATCATCATCGGTAATTGCTATGTCACGTACACTTTAGATCATATTGTCTTTTATGGATAGAATCAGTTAACAACTAAACCGCTATAATATTGTAATTATTCTCTGACATTAGTACGGACATGATATTTATTTCTTAGACATTCATGCATTCATATTTTCATGTTATCATGCAGTATTATGGGCAATGCCGACACTTATCATATACTTACTCATGATTTTGAGATTTGGGTTTCTATGAGATTTCTGGATTTTTGGGGAAAACCGCAAGAATATATAAAAACTTCTCTCTCTCTCCTCCTATCTTTTTAAAACATAAGATGCGGTTTTCTCGTGATGTATGTGTCGTCCACCATGAGATTTCATGTTTTCTGATGGATTTCGAGACTCGATTCGAGGAGTGGATGAACCGTCTCGGGTACATGGTGGGCCCGGTATGGTACCCCGGGGCAAGAAGATCGAGTTGTAGACGATGAGCCTGACAGGGGAAGGCTACCTACCGGTGATGTCTGGCGCGGCGGATATCCGGAGGATACCGACCGTTGTCGTGAGATTTGATGATATGGGCCGATCCGGACTGACGGAGCCCGAGATATTGAGACTTGAGATTACATGTGTTGTGTCGACGCTTGACACGGATTTCCATGGATTTCATTGTTGAGATTTCAGATTCTTATACACATTTTACTATGATAATAGCTAAAGATTTCTTATACGTATATATCTGGATTTCAGGATTTGTTACTTTACATTCATGGTGCATGCATTTCATTTCATATGACATAGTATTATATGAGGCACTAACACAAGCACGGAGTATCTGCACTTACACGTAGTTTTACCCTGCTATTACTAGATGATTGAGATATTATAGTGTATTATTATGACCTAGGATAGCGTCGTGCATTCGATTTATTTTCGTAGATGTCTTCTACTCACTAGTTGGCAACTCACCCCCGTTGTGCCAAATTTTATTACAGATTCGGTGTACAGGATTCCCTGGCAGCTTGCTGGCACATCTATTCTTTCAGGGTGATTTGCACGGTAGGTTGGTTCACTTGTATCCGAACCACCATTGTACTTTTATTCTTTCATTTGTATCTAGTAAGCTCCATCAACCATACTTGTATTACTTGATAAGTTTATTGGACCATTCTTTTATTTCGATCTTAGAGTCGCGCATGTATTATTCTGATCTGGTGGTTTTGTTTTCTTTTGAGTTTTGAGCCTTGCCCTTTGGCGTTGTATATTATTGTGCTGTTGTGGTTGTTTCCGCCTGTTGGCGTTGAGCTAGCTCCCGTTTGGGGATGCTTTTTATTGTTTATGTATATTATACTTGTTGTATCCATTTGGGGCCAGTTTTTATAGAGGAGACTCTGCCGAAATTTTTGGGAAAATTTGCTGATACTTTTAAACTTGTTTTTCTTCATGTTTCTTTTTCTTTTTCTTCTTCTTCTATGGTTTAGATTTCTGGGCTTCGGCTTACTTAGGTTACGTGGCGCCTCTAGACGCTTCGTAATCTAAGTGCCGGTCATGTTCCGTACTTTCGGGTCGTGACAGACAGCCTCATTCGGGAGACAGTTATCATTCCAGGCTTCCAAGGTGACCTGGATGACAGAGCGACTGTCAGAGTTATAGTTTTCCCTCTGACGAGAGGCAGTATTTTGGACAGGTGGTCCAGGTCGATACTGAGGGAGGCATAGCGCAGGATACTGATTAAGTTCAGTTGACGATACAGTCTAAGAAGTTTGGATTTGGAGTTCATTTATGAACTAGGTCCCATCAGACATCCGAACATATTCTAAGATAGGTATTGCTCATTTCGGGAGATGGTTTTCTCCGCGAACTTGAGATTAAGAAAGACATAGATAGAAACATTAGAGCGGATCCACTCACTGAGGCTATTCCTCGGACGCATTATTTTCGCAAACGGGTTTTGTGAGACTGATTAGTAGAGGAGTTGGGTGTTCGGTATCACATGGGCTGTGAGTATGAGATATCGCAATAATTAGCCTTAAGTGCAAGTGGGAGATTGTTAGAGATAGTGCCCTCGGAGTCAATTATTGCATCACAGGCACGTGATTGCAATGATTGAGAGAGGACCTATACCGGTAGGACAGTCTTACTCAAGATGATAGTATGCTATCTGGTTTATCTTTATCATCGTGTACTGCTTTAGGTGACCTTATAGGTCGCTATTACACGTTGATAGAGCCTCTAGGATTCTTGCTTGACGACCAGCAGTATGATGGCGATCATATACGTGGGAGCTGGGGTCTATAAGCACATCCTTAAAAGGTCCCTAGTCGTGGGAGTTTTCGAGACAGGGCATCGATACTCCAGAGTAGACTAGTGTATACAGTCGAGACCCCGATGAGTGGCGGTGGCCCGTCTCACAAGCCACTGGTGTCAGTTGGTTCACCTCAGATGTATACAGGTGCTCATTGGGTTATGAGTACACCGGACAGGACTCGCCGGGAACATACTAGTTGGTCTTATACCAGACGTCAGATAGCAGTTTCCTGGTGACATGTGTACAGGTTAGTTCATCGACCTGAGATCGTCATTTGTCTCGTGTGAGTTCCCACTGTACTTTGATTACTACCCTACCATTCTCAAAGGAGACGTGCAAACAGGTTTTAGTTGGGTACAGTACCGAGCCACATGGAGGTAATGAGCGGATCTGCAGGGGTTTGTCTCTCCCGGTATTGGGGGTGAGGTCGCGCTGTGTCAAAGAGAGCCATTGCACGAAGTCCTTGGCCATGGCAGGAGATTTACTGGTAGGTATTCCAGTAGTATCTCAGGGTGTTCTGGGCTACACTCCGACATGACTTGTACCGCTTTTGGGGGTCTGACTTTTACCAACCCCCTAGGCCCGCCATGCAATGCTCATAGACGAACGGACCGGACTGTACAGATATTGTCACTGACAGGCTCGGTAGGGTGTCAGGATGAGTTCGCTCATCGACGTCCCTTTTGGTCAATACCTGGTAGCCCGTTACGTGTGGCTAATACCTTTGACGTGCTAGTGGTTAAATCCACTACCAAAGATTTGACGAGTCTTTAGTGTCCCCCAAAGACTGTTTCTCAAGTTTTGGGCAAAACGCTGTAGAGGCCGTATGGAGATATGGCAGGGTTCGATCAGATACGTGCGGTGTTGCACGGATCATGATCGGACGGATAATACTAGCGGGCTTTGGTTCAAGCCGGATCCTAGTATTGTACAGTGTAGATTTTGTCTCATTGCATTTGTTTTCGGTCGGAATACAAATGCGGGTATGTATATACAGTCGCAGGGTTTTCCTGTAATTTATTACGGGATCGGTTTTTTGAAGTTGCCAGTTTGCTTTCCGTTTCGACCATTTTCATTTGTTTCTTTCCTTGGCTGAAAATTGGTGGAGGAGGGCTTATTTGCAATTGTACAAAATAGCATTTTAGAGGGCGTTTCTTGTTAATAGTTGCTTCATGATGGCACTAGCTTGACCTTGACTTCCTTTGATCATCATTGCTTGCAATGATGGGTTGAGTGTTAGGTTTTTGGTATGAGATTTTGGGTTATCATTATTCCTCATGATAACATTCTTGCATTATTGCCCATCTCTCTCTCCTCTCTCCTTTTTGATGGTGGCCGGCCATTCTTGAGGGGTGAGGGAAAATTCATTTTCTTGAGAGGAAAAATGTTGATCTCATTTCTTTGCATGCTTCATATTCCTCACCTCTCTCAATAGTTCATTTCCTCCATTAAATGGCAACTTCATACCCTAATGAGACAAAGCTTTTTACACTTCATCTACAGCATTCTTTGACACGTCGACTCGCCAACTTCGTGCCCGAGTTACCCCGGTCCAGAGGTGGGAGCCCGTAAAAGAACCCGGCGATGCGGTGCCCTTCCGACGAGGAGATGAAGACCGGAGATTCCGCGGGGAGATCAGGACGACGACGAGAACACCGAAGGACACGGATCGCTCGGTATATCTCTCTACCCCTTCTCTTGTTAGCTAGGAGTAGGTTAATGGCCCGATCCAGGTTTAAAAGTGGCGGGAGTGCCGGTTTACAAGTTTTGTAAAAGTTTCGTTTCCGCATTTTGGCCTCGTTCAGACGGCCGGGGCGCTGCCGTGCACTTACAGTCATGACTTGCCGCATATTGGTATATATATTTATATTCATACCATGCACACTATATATTCTCTTTTGTGTATACCTTCATTGATATATCACTACCTGCGCACATGCAGCCGTTTTATTCATCTTAGTGCATACATACTTTGATATATCTACTTTTGTGTACATATACATCGTATATCCATATTAGTGCACATGTACATTGCTACACTCACATTGCGTATATATCCATTTGCACATCCATACCTATACACATACATATGTTACATACATGGATGATATTGACATGATTTAAAAACTAAGGGACCGCATGGGATATTTTCAAAACTGGATCTTTTAAAAAGAGCGGTTTTCCCTTTCTTTTACTCTTAGTGTCATACGACATATTGCATGGATTTACGCATTGAGTTTGGATTTTTGTGATTTCTGGATTTGGGAACCAGTGTATTATTTTAAGAAAATGCGCACTGGTTTAAAAACCCAGTTTCCCTTGATATGATATTTCAGTGCGTCCACCATGCGTTTTCGCGGTTCTGAGACGTGTGACATGTGAACCCGAATCGAGGAGCTGGACGAGGCCGATTGCGGGTACATGGAGGACCCGGTAAGGTACCCCGGGGCAAGAAAGGGATGCTGTGTATACAGACGGTGAGCCTGGCAAAGCGACTACTACCTACCAGTGATTGGTTGAGCCTGGCGGTTATCCGGAGGATACTGACCAGAGCTGAGAGATGGATACGGGACGATACGTACTGCCGGGGACGATGGCCGATTCCGCAGACGGAGCCCGTGGGCCGATCAGACTGATGGAGCCCGATACTTAAGGATTTACGTGTCGATACTGGACATGATTATTTTATGATATTTCGAGTGCCGATATTGGGCACTCACGATTCTATGAGATTTATAGGATTTGAGGGCCGATTAGAGTGACGATGCCTGAGTTTTACTGGGATTTGGGTGCATTGATGGACACCGGTTATTTTTCCACGTTGATATTCCGTGTAGATGATATCTTATCCCATGCTCAGCATTCATTATTTTACATCTCATCCTGTAGTTATAGTACCTGATAGAGTACTTTTGCATGATTATTGCATACCCTGCTCATCATATATATTGATATTATTAATATGCACCTGTTAGGCATGATTATTGCATATCCAGTTCATTCATATAGATATTATCTGTTGGCATATGTTAGAGTATCGCAGTACGTGCATACTCGCGATTACCTTTATATGTTATCGACTATTCACGAGTTGGCAACTCACCCCCGTTGTGCCACAGTGTTTGCAGGTTGCCCCTCGGAGTAGTCGCGGCAGGCTGCTTTCTTGCATCTTTTGATGCAGATACCATTGCAGTTGGCGTGTGAGCCCTTTGCTGATAGGTGGGTTTTGTGTGGTATCTGTTTATTTTCCAGTTGTATACATCATTGTATCTAGTATTCTCCATCTACTTATCATGTATTGACTTAGAGAACAGTTGTGAGGACGATGTATATTATTTTGTACTCTGGTGTCGAGCTCGTTGTGAGCTGACTTTATTTATACAGCTTTATCTTTCATGATATTTGTTTTCACTTATTTTGCTCATTCTTCGCTACGGCGTCGTATACTATCATGGTGGTGATTGTTTCCGCCGTTGGGCGTGATTGCTCCCGTTTGGGATGCTTTATTCTTATTGTATATCATTTTACTCATTTATTGTCTTGTACCCGATTTCGGGGCTAGTTTTTATAAAAGAAATGCTGCCAAAATTTTTAAGATAATATCTTGAACTTTAAAGAATTTTACTAAATTACTTAAGGTTTTCTAAACGTTTTAACAAATGTTCTAATAAATGCTTTAAACACTCGCTACTTCAAATGGTTTTGATTTCTGGGTTCGGCTTACTTAGTCGTGTTACGCCTGTTGACGTTACATGGTTAAGTGCCGGTCACGGGCCGAACTTTGGGTCGTGACTTGTCATTTCATGAAAACGAATTGATGTAGACAAAGCTAAAATAGATGTCATACATAACCATCCTCATCCCAAATGCGTCAAAGATATACGATCCTTCCTTGGTCATGCAGTATTTTATAGGAGATTCATTAAGGATTTTAGCAAAATTTCTAGACCCTTAACTCTTCTCTTGGCCAAGGATACTACATTTCACTTCAATTCGGGTTACGAGGCTGCTTTTGAATCACTTAAGAGATCTCTCACTATAACCCTCGTTCCATCATCTCCTGATTGGAACTACCCGTTTGGGCTAATGTGTGATGAATCAGATTTTGCTATTGGTGCAGTCTTAGGACAACACATTGATAAGATGCCACATGCAATTTATTATGCAAGTAAGAGCATGAATGATGCTCAAATTAATTATACAACTACCGAGAAAGAACTTTTTGCGGTTGTATTTGCTTTAGAAAAATTCAGGCCTTACTTGATTAGCTCACCGATAGTGGTTTACACCGATCACTCTGCCCTAAAACATCTTTTATCAAAGAAAGATGCCAAGGCCTGCTTAATACGTTGGATCCTATTATTACAAGAATTTGATCTTGTCATACGAGATAAGAGAGGATATGAAAACGTACTAGCCGACCATCTTTCACGCATCTCTTTTTCACCTACTGTGACCTTACCAATAAAAGAATCTTTCCCAGACGAACAATTATTGACCATATCCTATGAACCGTGTCTCGTAGATATTGTGAATTATCTTGCAAAGTGACTTATTCCTAGCGAATGGTCTAAACAAGACCATCATCGATTTCTATCCCGAGTAAAGCACTTTTACTGGGATGAACCTTATTTGTTTAAGTATTGTCCTGACCAAATCATTTGCAGATGTGTCCCTAATGATGAAATCAAGAGTGTTTTGTCTTTCTGTCATGATCAGGCATGTGGCAGTCACTTTGCTCCAAGCAAAACGGTGGAGAAAGTGTTGCATTGTAGTTTTTACTTGCCTACATTATTCAATGATGCATTTGATCACTGCAAAACTTGCCTACGGTGTCAACACACGGGTCAGATTTCTCGAAAAAATGAGATGTCACTTCAGCCTATCTTGGTTGTAGAAATTTTCGACGTTTGGGGTATTGATTTTATGGGCCATTTTCCGAACTCTTTTGGGAATTTATATATCTTATTAGCGGTTGATTATGTCTCGAAATTGGTAGAGGCGATACCATGTCGCACTAATGACAACAAGGTTGTTATTAGGTTCCTAAAGATAATATCTCTTCGCGATTCGGGAACCCTCGCGATATAATTAGCGACAACGGAACTCATTTCTGTAATAGGTGTTTCGAGACTTTGATGCGGAAATATTCAATCAATCATAAACTTTCTACGCCCCATCATCCCCGATCGAGCGGGCAAGCTGAGCTTTCCAATAGGCAGATAAAACAAATTTTGGAGAAAACGGCTTCTAAAAATCGTAATGATTGGTCAACCAAATTGACAGATGCTCTTTGGGCATTCCGTACCGCTTATAAGACTGATCTTGGTATGTCTCCTTACCGCCATGTGTTTGGAAAGGCTTGCCACCTTCCTGTCCAGATCGAACATAAAGCAATGTGGGCAATTAAAAAGCTTAACTTCGATTTAAATCAAGCCTGCAACTTTCGAAAGCTGCAATTAAATGAGCTAAGCGAACTCCGCGATGAAGCTTACGATAATGCGGTTATAGTAAAGAACCGGACTAAAGTGTTCCACGACAAAAATATTTTTAGAAAAACTTTTACCCAGGGACAACAAGTCCTACTTTAGGATTCCCGTCTCCATCTTCATGCGGATAAGCTAAGATCTCGTTGGAAAGGACCATTTATGGTACGATATGTATACCCACACGGGGCAGTTGAAGTTGAAAATATAAAAAAATGGTTCAATTTTTAAAGTAAATGGGCATAGATTAAAACCATATTTTTCCACTGACCCCACGAAAGAGCTCCTGTTTTTACAGGAGCTGCTTTATTATAACTAAATTTCTTCCACCTCACCTCCATGTCTCGATAATATTGTCTCATTCTAAGAATAGAGGTGAGTGATCAAAAATAAGTTTGGGGGAGATTTTCACTTTCATTTATTTTTGTCTCCATTTATAACTTTTCCTCTCAAGTCTTCAGGTTTTTTAAGATTTAAAAGATGACAACAGTGAGGACACTACTGTAAACAGGTTTGGGGGAGGTTCGTGCTTATTTATGCATTACTTTGGATTATACACATTGTATAAGCACAAAATTTTTTCTTGGATAATGAAAGATTAGAAAGTGAAAAATTATATTTAAAAGATTGGAAAAGTTTAAGAAAAACACGAAAGTTAGATGATTTCTTAAACGAAACTAGTAATAAGTATTTACGAGCCGTTGTCCCAAGGGTTAGTATGATGGAGGAAGTGACTAATCTGAGGATAATAATGAGTATGAAAAATAGTTCCTATTCTTGAGGCCAAACATTTGAACATTGATACCGTACTATACGCACTTAAACACATCTTGAAACTCGGGATACTAGAGAATACCTTGAAATGCTCTTGTCTAAAAGCCAAAGTAGGAAGAAAATAAAATGAAGCTTAAAAGTATAAAATTGTGAAGAAAAATGAACACTGGTTTTTTAATCACCTAGGCAGCAATAAAATAAATTTAGCAGCAGTGCTTCATCTCCTAGTGCCTTAAACCAACTGGTTTAGGAGTTACTGCTAAGACTTAGGTGTTGCAAGACGAGAAAATTGCTAATTACGCCTAATAAGCAAGCACATTTAGTAATCGGTCAGTTAGTACCTCAAGAAGTATTAACGGTCGCATGAAGAATGTGTGAGCAATGCCATCAAAAATAGTCACCGACTAAAAAGTACTGAGGTAGATGAGCAAGAGTATGATAGCTTGAATTGATTTCTCCGAGTGTAGGGATGTCTTTTACACACACGTAAAGGTATATGGTCGGTGTTCGGAAGAAAGGTAGGGATGAAGAATAAAGGCGATGCTTTATTGAGGGATGATGTGATTTCCAACATCTTTTCATGACAATTAAGATAGGGCTCATTGCAACCGAAAAGCTAGTGTAGTTGGAAACTCTTATTTTCAAGTTCTTTCTTTTATCATTCTTATCATTATATGTATCTTTCACCGTCTTTCTTTTATTATGGGATTTTGTGCGTGTATTCCGCTGAAAACCATCAGGAGACAACACTCCTACTACAAGGGACACATAGAGGTTTAAAGGCTTGTTGCACGTGCTCAGTGCAATCGTCTTGCTGTAACGTTTTGAAAATAGTTTAGGTGGAATTTCGGAGTATCGGTAAAATAACTGGTGTTTTCCGTAAAAACCGAGAAATAATTATTTTTGCACATAAACTTAAAAATACATATTCTAGCTATGTAATTGCTAGTATTTGGTGTTTATTGAGTCACTTGTAAAATTTCTAGTTGACTGAAATATTTTCCGAAATTGATTATTTTAAATGTTATTTTAAGCCTTCACTAATACATTTAATTAGGGATAATTACAAATTGGAATGGGTTAATACAAATTTTGTGCATCATGACACATTAAACAAAAATTTTAAGTGTTGTTTTTGAATTGAAAAGAAATTGTTAAGATGGTTCTAAAAATATGATAGAAAAAGGCTTAAATAGTGAAATTAATGTAAACGGAAATTGAGGTATAATATTTATCATTTTTTTTCCTCACCTACACTCACCCACACCCTCTCTCCTCCCGCTTATACTGCTGGCCGAACCTTGGGCTTCCCCATCTCCAAATTACCACTCCATTTTAACAAACGAAATAAAGAAATCAATAAAGAAATGTGTGTGTTGACTTGAGGTATGGCTTCCTTTGACCTTACCAACATCCTCACCTCTCTCTTTCTCTTCCATTCCCTTATCAAGGCCGACCCCAATTCTGCAGCAGCCCACCCCCCTTATTTTCCCTAAGTCCCCACTTCATCTCATCTCCAAAACCTCACAAAAATGCAACAAAATCAAGCTAAAACCTCAAAAATTCTTCAATCCAACCCTTACCCTTTTTTCTTTGGTCTATCTAGCATGGATTTTGGGAGAAAGAGAGCATTTTTGGAGACAAGTTGCATATGGGATCTATGGTTTGTGAGAATCCTAACCAAATTGTTAAGGTGTTCCTAAAATATTTCAGTGAAAGCTAATTAGATGCTTAATTAAGTTTTAAATTAAGGTTTAGATTTTCAAGAAAGGAGTTTGAGATCAAATTAGGGTTTTCATAAATTGGTTATGGTTTGAAAGTGTAGTATAACATCGTAGAGTATGCAAAATTAAATCTAGTTGTCAATTTTCTAATTGTTACATTTAAATTGTTCTAATTAAGCTATTTGTAAACTAGGTTTTTGGGGTTATTGAAAATTGATGAGATTAAATTATTGTAATGGTTTGTATGATCTATTTAGGATATTTAGAGTATATTGTGGCCTCTAGTTTTATTTAAACATCAAGTTTTGTACTAAAACGGTTATTCGAGGCTTTCTAGGTTTTGGGAAATAAAACAATTTGATTAATTTTGATGATTTAAATCCTATTTCATATATAATTAGTGAGTTTTGAAACCACAATTCGTACGCTTTGGTTTTTCTCGATTAATCGGCGTTTGCACGCCGATGTCGAGAGTTATTTGGTCTTTCGCATGAGCGGACCATAGGTTTTGACCTATGTGAGGTTTGTGTGTCGTTTGGTCATGAGTCGGATTTTAATGCGATACGATATGTTTTGATATGTAGGTACCCTCATGAGGACTTCGAGACGACAAGCAAGCACGTGGCGACATCGGGATCGGAAAGTAAAGATAAATGTGAGTAAATATATATTTACGGGGGAAGTCGGGTGGATGTCGTATAGCACCCCCACAGTTTCGTAGAATAGAACGCGAATGCCTTATTATATTTGTATAAGCTTATATGATATGAGATGTGTATACGAAATGCCTTAGATGACTTTGCGTTAGTGTTAGTGTATTCGTAAAACAGTGTCGTTAGCTAGTTTCTTAGTCGCGAACCCTAGAGTAGTGATTTGAATACACGCACACACACATGCATACATTTTATTTTATTGCGCGTATATGGGGATATGCGCATATATATATACATATATGTATGTGAATTTGTATATATATGTATATGTATACATATACTTTGATGATGAGGATAGTATATGATATTTGGAGATGAGTCGATAAGATTGGGCATGGTGCCATGAGATCGGTGATATGATGTGGTTCGTATTATGAGATAAGACACGATATTATAGCGGGTCCTTTGGCGATGTGTTCATAAACACGCATATATATATATAGATGGTATCGGTATTGTACTAGACTTAGATCAGTATACCAGTTCACGATATGTGATGATAAGGATACCTGATGAATGATGAGATAAATGTGATATTGACCCGTAGCCAGATTTGGGATGCCGTATGATGGATTTACCGTACGAGCTATACATTGACGATTGATCCGCACTCTTGACTCGAGAATGTCATATTATATATATTGTATCATATGTGATACTATTGAGGCGGGATCACCGGCTGTTATATAGATATATATATATATGTATATATATATATATATATTGACTCAGACTTAGATGATTTCCTTTACCCTTTGGATTTGTCTGTTAGTTTACTCCTGTAGTTTATTTGTAAATGTTAGACTATACTCGAATCATACCTATTTCAAAACAAACGAATCGTGAGTATTTTAAAGACAGGCCAAGGGATTCTACAGATATTTCGAAGGAAGCACCTTTTCTTAAAAAACACCGTAGCACTATTTTCTACACACCACGATTCATGTTATTTCAAATGGCAAAACTGTACGACATATATATATTAATGTTATTTCCTTATTTCTGCATTTACTATTCATTTTCCATTTATTCTGCTTATCGCATTGCATTGCATGCTTATATGTATTTTCGTTGGAAATGATGAAATCTGTTGTTAGGACACCAGCACCATTACCGATGATGTGTATGCTCCACGTACACTCGTTTGCCGGCTCACAGACATCTTCATCGGTAATTGCTATATCATGTACACTTAGAGAACATTATTTCATTGACATAGTTTGCTAGCTGATAGTTCCTATATGTTATTGTTTCATATGTTAGTTCATTATTGCATTCATTGCTTGATATTTCACGCATATTTATATATTCATTTGTCATGCAATATTATAAGGGCCAGTCCGGATTGCCGGAGCCCAGTATTCATTATTATTCACTTTTCTTGTTGGATTTCGGATTTTCCATGCGATTTCTGGATTTGGAGAAACTGCAAGATTTTATAAACTCATTTATCATTTTAAATGATAAAAGTGCGGTTTTCTCATATTATGATTTGAGATATGTCCACCATGAGTTTTATCGGCCCTTGAGCGATATCATGCACCCGATTCAAGGAGGAGGAGGAACCGTCTGTTGGTGCATAGTGGACCCGGTGCGGTACCCCGGGGCGAGAAGGTCGCAGATGATGGCATTGACCTGAGACAGAGGAGCACTACTGACCGGTGATTTTATTGTGACACGCCGGATATCCAGAGGATACTGACGAGGTCTTGAGATTTATGATACAGGCCAGTCCGGATAGCCGGGGCCTGAGATATTGAGATTTGATGATACAGGGCAATCCGGATAGCCGGAGCCTGGGATTTTGAGATATATATTTTGTGTCGATGCTTGACACTGATTTCTGATGGTTTCATTGATAACATGTAAATTTATAAATACAGAAATCTTACTAAATTAAGAAAACAATTTTCTCATACATGGTGCATTCTGTTTTCATCATATTGTATTTATACCTCATATTTATGATATACTACTACCTGAGTCACTAACACGAGCATATGGGATTACACTTATACATAGATGTTTGCCCTTGCCTTTATATTATGCTTCTGGCCATATTATCATTTGAGGATATATATATTATGATCGTATTGACCTAGGAATGAGTCATGCATATGATATCTGCTCGGTGATGTTTTCTACTCACGAGTTGGCAACTCATCCCCGTTGTGCCACAGTTCTTGCAGGTTTTCCGTACATGTTTCATTGCGGCTTTCTGGCACACTGCTTCCATTCCGGGTGATTGCATTGGTAGGTGGGTTCACTGGTATCATGACCACCCTATTACATTTATTATATTCAGTTGTATCTAGTAACTCCATCAACCAGACTTGTATATTTATTCGACTTAGCATACCAGTTGTATATTGTTTCGACCGTAGAGTCTCGCTTGTATTATCATGTTTTTCATGTTGATTTGAGTTTCCTTTTGAGCCTTGATCCTCGCCCTTCGGCGTTGTATATTATATTGCTTGCGTGGTTTTGACCGTCAATTGACGAAGAGCTAGCTCCTTCTTGGGGCTGTCTTTATTCATATTATTCATGTTTGTACCCGTTTGGGGCCAGTATTTACAAAGGAGACTCTGCCGAAATTTTTGGGAAAATATGATATTGCTTTTAAATGTTTAAACAAGTTTTCCAACACTTCTTATTTAAAATGGTTCAGTTTCCCGGGCTTTTGGCTTACTTGAATTAAATGGCTCCTATAGACTTCATATGATTCAAGTGCCAGTCACGTTCTATTTCGGGTCGTGAGAAAGTTGGTATCAGAGCTCTAGGTTAACCTTGGTTCGATTCTATGTTTGACTATGCGGAGTTTAGGGTTTATATATATATTTGGAACCTAGGCTTGACCTTACGGAACTTAGACTTGGTCAAGGGGGTATTAGACCCGAACTTTCGTCGCATAAGTTGACCTTGGTTGATGGAGTAGGTGACATAAGGAGAATTACGTACCGTGTGTATGTTCTGCGTCATACTTACGATACGCTACTCCGCTTAAGAATCCTTAGGATGTACATTTCCTTGCACAGCATTATATTCATTCATGATCTATCCTCATCGATATTGGTTTATGGTTTTGCTGCCACGATTATACGGGCAGAGAGAGCTACGGCTAGAGTTGGGTCAGCACAAGCTTGTTATGGACGAAGACTGGCCAGGGCATGATTCCAGGGACATACGATTGCATAGATGTATCGGTTATTTGTGTTTTCGCGTGATGAGCGTTTGATGGATCGCTTTTACGAGATTTATCGGACGTACAGATCAGCACAAAAGGATTGGGCCACTAATAGAGGCCAGCTAGATTGTGATGACCGTCAATTCACCGATTATTCTTGATGATTGAGGCATTGTTCAGCGTGCGAACGAATGATTCAGTTGTTGTTGCGACTGACGAGATATCGCCCCAGAGGTTTGGAGCTAATGCCGCATGAGTTACAAGTAGAGATATGATAGACGATCGCTAGTCACCCAAGGATGAATGACTAGGACTGTGATTCATTGCCTACCCCGATGCGAGATCATCAGATTGATTGATTCCTGCTAGAGACGACTTCACGCAGGTACGATAGAAGTCGATAGAGACGATCGAATGTCAGGAACCCATTTTCCAAATTTAAAGTATTCGGAAAAACATTGCAAGTAATTCTATGGACCCTCTAAAAGAATGAAACCCTAACTCGATATAATGCCCATAAGAACGTTAGGAAACCTTAAGGCTTGCAGTAGTTCAGCGGTGCTATTAATGAGGATTGGGTTTGCCCTTCTACGGTTGTTCCACAGGTACATTGGCATATACTGGAATACTATTAGACTGTACTCAATATGTTGATCTCTTAGGGGATTATGGAATCTTGACAAATCGATCGAAAAGTTCGATGTCATTCGGATGTCATTTCATGGGATACATTGCTTGGGAGACTCCAGATACGAGCATAGCCGTCGGAGCGCAGTCCATGCAACCCCGAAGAGACGAGTCCGAATCAGTCGACATTAGAGAAAAGTGGAGTAAGAGGTTCGTACGAGATCTTGACGAGATGATGTTCCACTCCGCTGATATCAGAGATGTGATAAGCATGCAGAGGCGTTGAATATGGATATATCTTCTAGAAGGAGTCGTGATGAGTATGCAGCCGTTCCGGAATAAGAATAAAGATTTTGTAAAGGGTGATAACTTCCGAGCAGTTCGGCAGAAACGGGTTTTGGATGAGACTTCGACAGGACCTTTCTGGAACACTATACGAGGAGACTTGGACCTAGGATCGGTCACATTACGCACACCTAGTAGGCCAGAGTTCGGTATCGTCGACGAGATATGTTATGAGTGACCATGACAGTTGGCCAGAGATATTTAGAGGATGTGCTCGAGCGGGTCTATTTCAGCCATCTATGATTTCGGTATTTTGGGCGATTTATTTGCGTGATTGAGATTTTGTTCACCACGGTTGCTCTTGACTTCGATTTGATGTCATTCGAGATACTGATTTTGGTTTCATACATATGCATGTGATTTGACATGTGCTTTCGGCATAGTTTTCATGCACTTTAGTACTTTGATTCGATTTTGTGCACGCTGATGCACACGATTGTGAGATTATATATTACGGTATACCTGATTTGGATTTGGTTTAAGATATGCTTTATACCGTCGATTTCGATTGTGATATTCGATATTGGTTTCCATGCACCTTTTGCACATGAGTTAGATTTTGCGCAGACTTGACGCGCTTGATGCGATTTTGGTGCACGCCAGATGCACTAAATCGGGATTCTTCGTGCATATCCGATGCACCTGATATTACAGTCAGGCACACACGTTGCCCTTAACAGATGTTTTCATGCACACCCATTGCACTTAAATTCTGTTTCTGTGCACCTGTATGGCACAATTATGGATTTCGTTTTCCGTGCGCACCAGACGCATGTGGCAGTCATATATACATTTTGGGATTGATTTCCTTTGAGCAGCATGTTTTATGATATTTACTATTTGATATACTGACTGAGCAGGACTAGTCAGAGGACAGTACCTGAATATATTTTTGTATGCTTTTATAGTTATCGAAGGGATTTCTAAAAAGGAGCTATAGTCTCAGTATTTACCTACGTGTCCGAGGTGACACGAGACATTTAACAAAGGAAACCCTTCTAATTTAATTTTCAAAACGACGGGACGTGTATGTTAAACAAAGGATATATATACTTATAGTTATTTTCTTACAAGAGACGTCCGCCACTGTGCAGTGATACGCATATCGCACAGCGACTTGAAAAGGTTTTGCATGCATTTCTTTCAGATGTTTTGACGAATTTACAACGATGTGTACATGTATAGTTTTGATGTATATCATGTTGATTTCGTATTGGACTTTGACATCGGTATCTTCACCATGACTCAGATGATTGTGTGATACTTGACGCGGTTTTGATTGAGTTATGTGCTTGTTTTTTATACGCATGCATTGCGCTAAGATGTGTTTTATGTATTTATGATTTCGGTGCCCTGCCGGTTTTAGTGTTTTACTAAAATGTTTTAGTATTTAGGGAGTTTTAAATTTAAATTCGGGGTCCGAATTTCTTCAAAGGGGGAAAATTGTAATGTTTTAATAATCGTTTAGGTGGAATTTCGGAGAATCGGTAAAATAACTGGTGTTTTCCGTAAAAGCTAGGAAATAATTATTTTTCCACATAAACTTAAAAATACATATTCTAGCTATGTAATTGCTAGTATTTGGTGTTTATTGAGTCACTTGTAAAATTTCTTGTTGACTAAAATATTTTCCGAAATTTATTATTTTAAATATTATTTTAAGCCTTCACTAATACAATTAATTAGGGATAATTACAAATTGGAATGGGTTAATACAAATTTTGTGCATCATGACACATTAAACCAAAATTTAACATGTTTTTTTTTAAATGAAAAGAAATTATTAAGATGTTTCTAAAAATATGATAGAAAAAGGCTTAAATAGTGAAATTAATGTAAATGGAAATTGGGGTATAATATTTATCATTTTTTTCCTCACCCACACTCACCCACACCCTCTCTCCTCCCACCTATACTGCTGGCCGAACCTTGGGCTGCCCCATCACCAAATTACTACCCCATTTTATGAAAAGAAAAAAAGGAAATAAAGAAATCAGTAAAAAAAAATCGGTGTGTTGACTTGAGTATGGCTTCCTTTGACTTTACCAACACCCTCACCTCACTCTCTCTCTTCCATTCCTTCATCAAGGCCGACCCTAATTCTGCAGCAGCCCCCCCTCATTTCCCCCAAGTTCCCACTTCATCTCATCTCCGAAACCTCACAAAAATGCATCAAAATCAAGCTAAAACCTCAAAAATTCTTCAATCCAGCCCTTAGTCATTTTGCTTTGGCCTATCTATCATGGATTTTGGGAGCAAGAGTGCATTTTTGGAGACAAGTTGCATGTGGGATCTATGGTTTGTGAGGTATAAATCCTAGCCAAATTATTAAGGTGTTGCTATAATATTTCAATACAAGCTAATTAGATGCTTAATTAAGTTTTAATTTAAGGTTTGGAATTTCAAGAAAGGAGTTTGAGATCAAGTTAGGGTTTTCATAAATTTGTTATGGTTTGAAAGTGTAGTATAATATCTTAGAGTATGTAAAATGAAATCTAGTTGTCAATTATCTAATTGTTACATTTAAATTGTTCTAATTAAGCTATTTGTAAAGTAGGTTTTTAGGGTAAATGAAAATTGATGAGATTGAATTATAGTAATGGTTTATATGATCTAGTTAGGATATTTAGAGTATTTTATGGCCACTAGTTTTGTTTAAACATCATGTTTTATACTAAAACGGTTATTCGAGGCATTCTAGGTTTTGGGAAATAAAACGATTTGATTAATTTTGATGATTTAAACCCTATTTCATATAATTAGTGAGTTTTGAATCCACGATTGGTACGCTTGGGTTTTTTTCGATTAATCGGCATTTGTAAACCGATGTCGAGGGTTATTTGGTTCTTTTGCATGAGTGGACCACAGGTTTTGACCAATGTGAGATTCGTGTGTCGTTTGGTCATGAGTCGGATTTTAATGTGATACGATGTGTTATGATATGTTGGTACCCTCACGAGGACTTCGAGACGACAAGTTAGCGCGTGGCGACTTCGACATCGGCAAGTGAAGATCGATTTGAGTAGATATATATCTACGGGGGAAGTCGGGTCGATGGCGTATAGCACCCCCGCAGGTTCATAGAATAGAACGCGAATGCGTTATTATATATATATATATATATATATATATATATGCTTATGTGGTATGAGATGTGTATACGAAATGCCTTATATGACTTTGGGTTAGTGTTAGTGTATTCGTAAAATATTGTCGTTAGCTAGTTTCTTAGTCGAGAACGCTAGAGTAGTGATTTGCATACACGCACACACACATGCATACATTTTATTTTATTGCGCGTATATAGGGATATGTTCATATATATATACATATACGTATGTTAGTATGTATATATATATATATATACATATACATATACTTGGATGATGAGGATAGTATATGATATTTGGAGATGAGTCGATAAGATTGGGCATGGTGCCATGAGATCTGTGATATGATGTGGTTGTATTATGAGATACGACACGATATTATAGCGGGTCCTTGGGCGATGTGTTCATACACACGCATATATATATGTAGATAGTATCGGTATTGTACTAGACATAGATTAGTACCCCCAGTTCACAATATGTGATGATAAGGATACCAGATGAATAATGAGATAAATGTGATACTGACCCGTACCCAGATTTTTGATGCCGTACGATGGATTTACCGTACGAGCTATACATTGACTATAGATCAGCACTCATGACTCGAGAATGTCATATTATTTATTGTATCGTATGTGATACTATTGAGGCGGGATCACCGACTATTATATATATATATATATTTATATATATATATCGAATCAGACTTAGATGGTTTCCCTTACCCTTTAGATTTGTCTGTTAGTTTAGTCCTGTAGTTTATTTGTAGATGTTAGACTATACCCGAATAATACCTATTTCAAAACTAAAGAATTGTGAGTATTTTAAAGACAGGCCAAGGGATTCTACGGATATTTCGAAGGAAGTACCTTTTCTTAAAAAGCACCGTAGCCGTATTTTCTAAACACCACGATTCGTGTTATTTGAAATGGAAAAACTGTACGACTTATATATATTAATTTTATTTCCTTATTTCTGCATTTACTATTCATTTAACATTTATTCTGCTTATCCCATTGCATTGCATGCTTATATGTATTTTTGTTGGAAATGATGAAATCTGTTGTTAGGACACCAGCACCATTACCGATGATGTGTATGCTCCACGTACACTTGTTTTCCGGCTCACACACATCTTCATTTGTAATTTCTATGTCACGTACAATTAGAGAACATTATTTCATAGGCAAAGCCTGCTAGCTGATAGTTCCTATATGTTATTGTTTCATATGCTAGTTCATTATTACATTCATTGCTTGATATTTCACGCATATTTATATATTCATTTATCATGCAATATTATAAGGGCCAGTCCTGATTGCCGGAGCCCAGTATTCATTATTATTCACTTTTCATTGTTGGATTTCGGATTTTCCATGAGATTTCTGCATTTGGAGAAACCGCAAGATTTTATAAATTCATTTATCATTTTAAAAGTTAAAAGAGCGGTTTTCTCATATTATGATTTGAGATATGTTTACCCTGAGTTTTATCTGCTTTTGAGTGATATCATATACCCGATTCAAGGAGGAGGTGGAATCGTCTGTGGGTGCATGGTGGACCCGGTACGGTACCCCGGGGTGAGAAGGTTGCAGATAATGGCGTTGAGCCTTTGTCAGGGGAGCACTACTGACCGGCGATTTTATTGTGACACGCCGGGTATCCGGAGGATACCGACGTAGTCTTGAGATTTATGATACAGGCTAGTCTGGATAGCCGGAGCCTGAGATATTGAGATTTGATAATACAGGCCAGTCCGGATAGCCGGAGCTTGGGATTTTGAGATATATATTTTGTGTCGAAGCTTGACACTGATTTCTGATAGTTTCATTGATAACATGTAAATTCATAAATACAGAAATCTTACTAAATTAAGAAAATAGTTTTCTCATACATGGTGCATTCTGTTTTCATCATATTGCATTTATACCTCATATTTACGATATACTGCTACCAGAGTCACTGACACGAGCACATGTGATTACACTTACGCTTAGATATTTACCCTTGCTTTTATGTTATGCTTCAAGCCATATTATCATTTGAGGATATATATTATGATCGTATTGACCTAGGATTGAGTCATGCATACGATTTCTGCTCGGTGATGATTTCTACTCACGAGTTGGCAAATCACCCCCGTTGTGCCACAGTTCTTGCAGGTTTTGCCGTACATGTTTCATTGCGGCTTTCTGGCACACTGCTTCCATTCCGGGTGATTGCTTTGGTAGGTGGGTTCACTCGCATCGTGACCACCCTTGTACATTTGTTATATTCAGTTGTATCTAGTAACTCCATCAACCAGACTTGTATATTTTTTCGACTTAGCAAACCAGTTGTATATTGTTTCGACCGTAGAGTCGTGCTTGTATTATTATGGTTTCCATGTTGATTTGAGTTTCCTTTTGAGTCTTGATCCTCATCCTTCGGCGTTGTATATTATATTTTTGCGTGGTTGTGACCGTCAATTGATGAAGAGCTAGCTCCCGTTTGGGGATGCCTTTATTCATAATATTCATGTTTGTACCCGTTTAAGGCCAGTATTTACAAAGGAGACTCTGCCGAAATTTTCGGGAAAATTTGATATTGCTTGTAAATGTATAAATAAGTTTTCCTTCACTTCTTATTTAAAATGGTTCAGTTTTCTGGGCTTTTATCTAACTTGAATTAGATGGTGTCCTATAGACTTCATATGATTCGAGTTAAGTTTTCTTGGCTTTGTAACAACCTAGTTGTAAGGGAAGCTTGATTAGGGGCTATAAAAAGGACCTAGGGCTACATTGAAAGGATTACACAGTTTAATGCAGAATTTTTTTCCCAAATTCATTCATCAAATCAAATCAAGAAAAGAGATAACAAATTCAACAAATCCAACATCCAAGATCAAGAATCATTGTGAAATTCATCGAGCGACTTCATTCAAGACTCCTTTATATGAAGCAGATCATCACCAACGAGCATGATCCACGAAAGATCCAACACTCACGGTGATCGAGCGACGTGAAGATCAACGGAAAAATTACCTCTTCAAGGGAGTGATCGAGAGCAATTCTTCTTGTAATATTAGATTGAAGAAGTTGTAATTTGAAGTTGAATAATAAGGGTGATAATTAGTTTCAATTTCGCTTTGTTTTAAATTCCGCATTATAAATTCTTTCTCTAATCTTTCATTGATATTCATGATGCACATGTAAATCACCGCTTGATATGATTTGTATGATTAGGGTAGATCGATGGATGATAAAATTCTATACTCTTCTTAAGTCTTATGAAGTTTACAAACTTCAGCAAAAGAATCGTCAACATCCTCATCGGGCACGACATCAAATTCTTGATAATCTTGACCACGATTTGAGATAAGATTGACGATCCTTTTGTGAAGGGCTAGAAAATAAATGGGATCAATGAAAGGACAAGGGACGAATGTGAAGAAACCTTAGTTTCTTCCAAAAAACCCTAATCCTCATTTATCGCCACCAATCTAGTGTTAAACTCTCAATAGATAAGATAAGTCATTCTTATTAGTCATCCATGGCTACTAAATCCGATCGAATCCTGCAAGCCTTCTTCATATTTTCTTGATAATTAGATATTAAACATTTTCTTGATTTCCTTTCATGAAAATAATTTCTTGATTTTCTTGAAACTATTACTTCAACTAAATCTTGAACCATTTCTTGAATTTTTTTACTACTTCTTTCGACTCATCTAAAGCAAGAATTTACGAATTCCTTGAATACCAAAGGCCGACCCGTACTCACTAACACTCGCTACACGCGACATCATTATTGATTGCGGTTGCTACTACTACCTTTTCTTTGAACCAATCAATACCGTATTGTAATCTGGCAGATATTTGTTATCGGTTTTGTTATATGTGATATAACCAGATTGTCGAATCATGTGTTGATTTGATAATGTGATACACAGATATATGAAATAAGTCGGTCATATATGAATAACCGGATTATTAATTCAAGTGTTGATTTAATAATGTGATATACATCATATGCGATATAATTATATCTTAACTAATATCATTAGCTCACTAATTATTCTTCATAATATAATATTATATTAATATATATGATATATATATATAATAATAATAATATTGAAGCATGGCTTGATTTTCTACTTTTGAGAAAAATAGAAATGAGGTGTAAATTGACAGCATGGTTGCAAGCTTGGGAGTTATATTTGTTTATTCATCTTGACTCACTATTCAAGCATGGTTGCAATTTTATATTGCAAAATTCCTTGCATGAATGAGTGGGGGTCAAAAGTAGCCATTCATTCTTTGCTCATTCTCAATACTTAGCCATTTTCTTGAGTTGCTCCCATGGTTGCTCTCTAGCTTCTTCTTCTTCCTCAATTGCTATAGTTCAACCTTCAACCCTCACATGTGATGTGAACCATGATGCTCGAACACAAACTTGTGACCTTTTAACATTCCCTACTTCACCATCCAGCACCAAACTAGCAATTTGGTGTGGTGTGTTTCCTACACTAAAGGAGTTCAGTGTAGAGTTAACTTGGACTAGAGGAACTTCCGGTCGATCGTCTTTGCCATGAAGATCACGAAGGAGGTTCGTTCAACTCGAAGAGGAGCCTTGCAGAGTCGCGTGGACTTCATCCCGGAGCTTTAGTAGAGAAGGACTCGAATTACAAAGGTTGTATGCTCTTTTCTTCTCTTTAGTTCATTACATCACAAAGGAAAACCCTAATAATCTAGCAAAGATCTTGTTTAGTCTAGCTTAGCACTACTAAAAATTAAAATTGGGCATTCTTGATGCCACAAGAACCTCATGGTGGTGCTAGGGTCGACTTTCAGGTTGATCCCACAACCATAGGTGTGTGACATCAAAGATTGTACACAGCTGCTCATTGGAGAATGGGTACACCGAACAGGACTTGCCGATGACTCCTTTGTGGTAGTATACCCATCGTCAGATAGCAATCCTCTGGTGACACTGGTACAGGTTAGTCTGTAGACCCGAGATCGTCATAGAGTCTTGTGCGGCTCCCACTGTGCTTTGATTTCCTCCCTACCATGCTTAAAGGAGACGTGCAAACAGGTGGATTTTGGGTACAGTCCCGTATCGCATGGAGACAATGAGCGATAGGAGGGTTTGTTTCTCCTAGTATTGGTGGTTGATGTTGCGCTATACTCGATTGGCTATAATTGGAAGACCATGGCCAGGGCTGCTGCCGAGATTTACTGATAAGTGTTATCATTAGTTTCTCCAACAGTTATAGGCCAGACATCGGCATGACATATCATGTTACTGGGGACTGACGATTACCACCCATAAACAAGATATGCGACATATCAGACGAAGAGACCGGACTGTACGGTAGTGTTACCGATAGGCTTTATGGAGACCATAGACAAGCTTTCTTGTTGATCTTCATATCGCTCAATACCCGGGTAGCCGTTGCGTCCAGCAAGCACGGCTGACGACTTGTAGGTGACTGATGTGATCATCACCTACTGCTAGAGTATTGACGAGTCTTTAGAGTCCCACACAAAAGTTCCCTGGTTTAAGCGTAACGAAGTAGGACACATATGTGATATGTGTGTGGGCCTGATTAAATACGTGTATGTCATACCGTATTGTAATCTGGAAGTTATCTGTTATCGGTTCGGTTATATATGATATAACCATATTGTCAAATCAAGTGTTGATTTGATAATGGGTTATATAGATGAATGGTATTAGTCGGTCATATGTGATATAAACGGATTATTAAATAAAGTGTTGATTTAATAATGTGATATATATCAGATGTGATATAATTATATCTTAACTAATATCATTAGCCCACGACTTATTCTTCATAATATATATATTAATATACATGATATATAAATAATAATGAAGAATGGCATAAAATTCTATTTTGTGAAAATAGAAATGAGGTGGAAAATGAGAGCATGGTTGCAAGCATGGGATTAACATTTGTTTATTCATCTTGACTCACTATTCAAGCATGGTTGCAATTTTATACTGCAAAATTCCATGCTTGAATGAGTGGGGGTCAAGTGTTGCCATTCATTTTAAACTCATTCTCAACACTTAGCCATTTTCTTGAGTTGCTCCCATGGTTGCTCTCTAGCTTCTTCTTCCTCAATTGCTATAGTTCAAGCTACAACCCTCACATTTGATTTGAACCATGAAGCTTGAACACAAACTTGTGAGCTTTTAACATCCCCTACTTCACCATCCTACACTTGACTAGAGATCGAGTGTAGCATGTTTACTACGCTAAAGTGTTAAGTGTAGAGGTAGCTTGAGGTGGAGGGACATCGCGTGGATCATTTTCGGCACGAAGGTCATCGGAGGAAGCTCATCTAATGCCTCAAGTGGAGCCTAGTGGAGTCGCGGGACTACTACACAGAACATGTGAAGTGAATGACTCGATCTACGAGGGTATAGCCATCTTTCACTTATAATAGTTTTACTAAACCCTAATATTCTAGCAATGATCTTGTATAGTCTAACTTAGCACCTAATAAAAATTAAACTTTAGCATGATTGATGGTACTAAAACTTCATGGTGGTGCTAGGGTCGACTTTCATGGCTAAAGAATGTCCAGATAGCCATTACCTATGACAACTTAGGCTACCCCCTTACTACTGAAGCCCCCGCCAACCCAGGTCCAGATTCAACCGTTGCGGATGTTGAAATCCGTAAGTCAAGGGAAAAGGATTGTACAAGAGCCAAATGCCTCATATTAGCCTCAATTGATTCTGAACACTAGAGGAAGCACGAGAAGATGGACTTAGCTTCCATCTTCCTCCATACCAAAGTTTCATATGGAAAGCAATCTCGTATTGCATGATATGAGACCTCGAAGTTTTTATTTCAGGCGAGGTTGGCTGTCGGGTAATCTGTAGGAGACCACGTCTTTACGATGATCAGCTATATTAAAAAGCTCGCGGACCTTGGAACCACATTGAAGAACGAGTTATATACTGACTTGATTCTATAGTAGCCCCCCTCCACTTACGCCCAGTTTATCTTAAATTTCAATATTCAAATGAAAGAAGTTTCACTTTCAGAACTCCTCAAGATATTTAGGATCTCAGAGGGCACCCTTCAGGAATCCAGGGAGACACCCGCTCTACTCAACAGAGAATCTTCCTCTTCTACATCCAAGGCCAAAGCCAAGGGAGAGAAGAAAAAGGCCTCCACCAAGCCGATAGTCGGTGTCAGTAAGGTAGAGGGAAAGGATAGGGCAAAAGTTTCAGGGCTAACATTAGGGAAGGAGGAATGTTTCTATTGTCACGGGAAAGGGCATTGGTAGAAGGACTGCAGGGCTTGGAAAGCCAAAAACCAGGATTCGAAGCACGTTGTGGATTCGGATTCGGGTGTGTTTATGATTGAAAACTTTCTGTCAATTAACTCTACTTTCTGGGTACTAGATACCGGATAGAGATCTCATATCTGTAATTCATTACAGGCTTTGAGAAACCGTCGAGTTATCAAGGCAGGTAATATGACACTTAGGGTTGCCAACGGAACGAGCATGGACGCTGTATCTGTAGGGGAATATCACCTAGAATTGACAAGTGGGCAGATTTTGATTTTGCTTAACTATTTGTGTGTACCTAGTCTTACTTGTAATATCATTTCTGTATCTTTACTTTCTAAAAAAAGGTTACGATTTTACATTTTAAGCGTTGTTTTCAACATCCACCTAAATCAAGCTTTGATTGGGTAAGGTACACTAAATAACGATATATACCTATTAAATCAAGCTCAGGTTTTCAACGCCCATAACTCAATTAAAAGAAAGTCTCCAGAATTAAATCAGGCTTTCTTATGGCATTGTAGACTGGGTCACATCAACGAAACACAATTCTCGAAGTTACATAAAGAGCGATATTTGGATCCGTTCGATTATCAGTCCTATGCAACATGTCAATCATGTCTCAAAGGAAAGATGACAAAAACTCCATTCACTTTACACGCAGTAAGACCGAGCGAGCGAGCTCTTGGGACTCATACACAGCGACATGTGAGTGTTGGTTATATGTAGGCCCTAGAGGCCGTTATGTGATAGTGTATGTACTGATGTGTATATATATATGTATTCAGAGGACAGACTTGTTCGACATGATAGTAAGCTATCTGGTTTCTCTTTATCATATGTTCACTTGATCAAGTTTTTACTCATTTGGTACATGTTGATAAAGCCCTAAGGATATTGGCTTGACTACTGGGATTATGATGTGGATCATACGAGTGGGACACCTGTAGTTTATAAGCATATCTTTGAAATGTTCCTAGTCGTAGGTATATCGAGACAGGGCATCAATATTCAAGTGTAGACTAGGGTATACTGTTCTTTTTCCATATGATGGGCGATGAATGATCCCATATCCGTCTGGTGTGTTGACACCAAAGATTGTATACGGGTGCTCAGTAAGACTGGATACACTGAACGGATTCGCCGAGAACTCCTATATGGTATTATATCATACGTCGGATAGCAGTTCTCAGGTGACACTGGTACAGGTTAGTCTGTAGACCCGAGATCGCCAAAGAGTCTTGTGTGTCCTCCCACTGTACTTTGATCTCTACCCTACTACGGCTCTAGTGAGTCGTACAAACAGGTGGATTTTAGGTACAGTCCCAAGGCATATGGAGGCAATAAGCGATAGGAGGGGTTTCGTCTCTCCCGGTATTGGGGGTTGGTGTTGTGCTGTGCACGATTGGCTATAACAGGAAGTCCCTGGCCTGGGCTGCTGATATATTAATGATAAGTGTTATCAGTAGTTTATCGATCTGTTATAGGCCATATACCGGCATGACTTATTGAGTTATTGGGGTCGACGATTCCATCCCTAGACTTGATATGCAGAATACCTGAGGAAGAGACCGGACTGTACGGTAAGTGTTGCCAGTTGGATTGACGGGAGTTTCGACAGGTTCGCTTGTTCTTCCTCTGATCGCTCACTACCCGGGTGGCCATTAGATTTAGCTGACCGCTTGTGGCTTGTAGGTGTTTGATATGATCATCGCCTACCGCTGGCATATCGACGAGTCTTAGAGTCCCACAAAGAAGTTTCCTGGCTCAGGCGAAACGATGTGGTGTGCATATGAGATATGTGCAGGAGTTCGATTAAACACGTGTATAAGATACCGTATTTTAATCGGGCATTTTATATTAGTCGGGTCGTATGAGATATGACCGGTTTATTAAATCAAGTTTTGATTTAATATTGACTTTTATCTCATTTATTTAAACCCCTTTCTTTTGATGGATGCATGCATATATATGTACATGTTGATGTGCATACACACATACATGCATGAATTTGTATCATGGTTGATGATACAACAAAGATGGAAATGCAAGACTCACATGGTTCATATTTATATATATACATATTTTTGTTTTAAGTTAAAGATAAAGGAAATTAACTTAATGACTCATTTCTTCACAAATTACTCATTGTTTCTACACACTTCCTTGGTTGACCATTGACTTAACCTTGGTTAATTTCCTATGCTCTTTAACTTATCACAAAATATCTAGATATTTATATTAACCATGGTTTGTGTTATGATATTTATCTCTCTCTCTCTCTCATTATTATTATGAGATTTTTTTCATCCAAAAGAAAAGAATTGCCATCTTCATCTTCCTCACTCTAGCTCTCTCTTGAGTTCTAAAATTGAGTGAGGTTAAATGAAAGAAAGTGTTTTAACTGAGAACATAAACCACGTCATCATCCTATACATCTCTAGCTACATTGTGTAGGGTGTTTGCTTCAAGGATTTCATAGATCAAGTGAAGCTACAAGCTTTGAGCAAAGGACTTCGGGTGGATCGTCGTGGACTTGGAAGTATTAAAGCGAGCCGTTCCAAAACATAGGAGATCCAAGGAGTTGCCATAGGAGGTCTAAAAAGGTTGTAGTCTCTCCACTTAGTGATAGATAATCTTTTATATGTGATACTATTAATTGTTACTCAATAATTCTAGTTCGATTCCTAATTAAGTTTGCTTAACACCTCTTAAAATTTAAATTGTGGCATCTGTGATGCTTCCAAACCCTATATGAGGTGATAAGGAAACCCTACAGTGGTATCTGAGACAAGCTAGAGCTTTAGAGTAACCTAGGCGACGCTAAAAACCTCGAACAAACGAATTACAACGCCCGGGAGGTGCGCTCTAGACTTTTTTCAAAATCGTGGATTTTTTCACATTAAAAATACTCAAAAAATCGTGCAGGGTATTTTATGGGCCCACAAGAAGTACGAAGCCCTAACTCCACTAAAGGACCGCGGAACCGCGGCATGAATAGTCATTCCGAGGCGGTTCCGCGGTGCCTTTGGTGCAGGTGGGGCTGTACCTTCTTGCGCTGGCCCGTATGTACTTGTTGCAATTTCTAGTAATTTTTAAAACTGCTCAAGTGTTGAGCGTACTGAGAAGTCTTTGGGTGTTTAATCGTTCGATCGAATGTTTTAACTGCACCTAGTTTATTAATATGTGATATAATAATTAGAATCTACAAATTTGTTTGTTGGGTGTAAATCTAGCAGTTCGGTCTCGGGAATAATCGGAAATATTGTTGAATTATCTGGCTTATTTTGAAAAGGTGTTTTCATGGGTGTGACCTAAATGCCAGCTTTATATTGTTAGGCATGAAATCTTGGATATGTGATATTCCAGGTTTGTGTTGTTTAAAGGCAGTTACGATTCCAATTGTTGTAGTTTTTCATTTTATTTCTCTGTGACTGTAAGTGTAGTTTATGGTGTATCGCCGATTTCGTTGCTATACATCAACGACTATCAGGGTACGCATACTTACTTACGTTGATGATATGAGATATTATGTGTTGCTGAGATTTGATGTGCAGCATTGTCGTGATTGAATAGCCGGGGTTTTATGTGAGATGAGAGTTTCCTTTTCATTCATGTAAAATTAAATTGTATGTAATATTCTTTTATTTAGGGCACTTCCGGGTTGAGGATGCTTTCACCAGTGTTATATATTATTTACTTTTCCGCATTAGGATAGACCCAAGGAGGGGGGCACAAGTGACCGGGTTCTAGGGTTCAGTGGGAGGCCAACTCGAGGAGTCGAGACCGGGTCTCCTAAACTCCAGAATTGGTAGGGTCGCTTGCCGCTCTCATGGGGGTCTAGGGGTGTGGGCTTGGCTATTCATCGCGACCGTGAAATCCGTATTTTCTATTGCTGGCTAAATACAAAATACGGACTTCCTAGATATCCTATATTAAATGTGCTTCTGCTGCTTTTATTATCTGATGTGATCATTTAATATATATCTGAGACGGATGCAATATTATATATATGATATATAATAGACGTTGCTTTTGTTTTGTACCCGCGCTAGCCCAGTCCTGGTATGCCGTTAGTTAAGTAACCTAACGGTGCATAACAGGACAATGTGACGAATGCGAGTGGCATAAGTGTACGTTATATTTTCGTTTCTTTCTGTGATGGCTTTAGGATTTAAATGATGGGACTACATTAATGAGATTAATGTGAAGATAAATGAACCTAAAAAGATGTTGTAGAATCGGATTTGAAACACATTCGGCCTTTTATGAAAAAGCAAGTTTCAAAATGCGGAGCTTAAGCCACTCCTTTTAAACCCATTGGATTCTACAACGATATCAAGTTCAAAGCGTTAAAAGTTTTCTTAAAAACTATCCACGGCCCTCCATCATTTTAGGAAGTAAAGTACTTAGTATTCGTGCTGCATATTTTGGCTTTAGTTAAGGCGCGGTGTACGGTAGCTGAGTGATATCTTCCTACACTGCATATGATGCAGATTAGTTAGGACATTCATATGATTATGTTGACTTTAGTTAAGGGTCATGTGGGTGGGTGTAGTTAATCACGAAATGACGGGAAGAACTTGACTAGTACTTATGATATTTTGATTATAGTTAAGGTTATGAGTACAAGGGGTAAAAATAATATCGGGAATTTCAGGAGTTGAAATTTACAATGAGATTGTATACCTTCTATATGATAGTAGGATCCCGATCGCACTGCGAGCAAAAGTTGCCCCCGGAAGAATTTTACACTTTACAATTAGCTAACCCAGTAGGTGTTTAGAAAGGTGTCAAACGGGGCTACGCTTCTGGGAAGATGAGTTTTATTTTAATTAGGTCCGTGCGAAAGCACGGGGAACCTCCCTCAAGTACCGACACTGGACTGGCTGAACGGTTAGCGAACTTGTAGAATGTAATTAATCCCAGCTAGTTTTCGTTTTAAAGGTTTTAAAGAAAATTTGATAAAAAGAGTGGGAGACATCGATTAGACAAGATAATAACCAATCCGATCTTTGCAAGAGCTTTCGCTATGTGTATTCTTTTCTCTCTCTTAATGGCAGATACCTATGACAGGCCTTAAGCTTCTATTAGATAAAAAAAAGTTGAATGGGACCGACTATAAAGTCTGGCTGAGGAATCTAAACATTGCCTTGACTTATGATAAGGTATCATATGTCCTCACGGCTCCAACCCCGCCCATCCCAGGTCCTAAACCTTTAGTTGTGGATAGGGAATTCCGCAAGACATGGGACGCTGACTGTGCCACAGCCAAATGCCTCGCGCTAGCATCGATGGATAACACACATCAGAAGCAGCACGGGAATATGGACGTCAAAGCCATATTCCTCCATACAAAAGAGTTGTATGGAGAGCAATCTCGCGTATTACAATATGAAGCATCTAGAAAGCTGTTTTAGATGCGAATGACCGTTGGCACAGCAGTAGGAGACCATGTTCTGAAGATGATAGCTCTCATAGAAGAGCTTGAGGACCTTGGGTGGACAATGGACAATGAGCAATATACGGATATTATTCTGCAGTCTCTCCCCTCCACCTTTGCTCAGTTCATAGTTAACATCAACATGCACAACATGGAGAAGGAACTGCCTGAACTCCTTAATATGTTAAGGAGTGCAGAGAGCACACTGATGCCAGTGAAAACTTCCATTTCGGTTCCTGGGATTTTTTCCTCCTCTCGCCTAAAGGTTAAGGCCAAGGGAAAGATGAAGAAGAAACCCACCAAACCAAAGGGTGGAGTCAAAAAGGTTAAGGCGAAAGATAAGTCCAAGGTTGGGGAATCAGGGAAAGGAGAATGTTTCCACTGCAAAAAGACGGGACACTGGAAGCGGAACTGCATTGAGTACCTAGAACTCAAGAAGAAGCATGGTGATGCTTCAGCTTCAGGTTTGATCGTAATTGAAAACAAATTTTCTATTAACTCTGCTTCCTAGGTATTACATACTGGTTCGGGTTCTCAAATTTGCATTTCTGTGCAGGCGTTGCGAGGTAGCAGAGTTCTGAAGACAGGTGATCATACTCTCCAGGTTGGAAACGGTTCCAATGTAAATGCAGTTTCAGTGGAAGAGTATCACCTAGGGTTGCAGTCGGGTTGTATATTGGTTTTGAACCCATGTTATTTTGTGCCAAGTATGCTTTGTAATATTATATCTGTTTCCTTGTCGGACAATGATGGGTATCATTTTGCTGTGCAACACAATATTATGAACATTAGACTTAATCAAGAGTTGATTGGTTGTGGTACACTAAATAACGGGATATACATCCTTAATCAACACACAGTTTTCAACGTTCAACACACAAATAAAAGAAAATTTTCAGATATAAATGAAGCTTTTCTCTGGCATTGTAGACTTGGTCATATTAATGAAACAAGACTAAACAAGCTTCATAAAGATGAGTATTTAAATTCTTTTGAGTATGAATCTTATGCAACTTGCAAGTCTTGTATCAAAGGTAAAATGACCAAAACTCCGTTTACTGGACACGGAGAAAGAGATACTAAGCTCCTAGGCCTCATACATAGTGATGTATGCGGGCCAATGTCTATACATGCAAGTGGCGGTTTTTCTTACTTCATAATTTTTACTGATGATTTCTCATGATTCGGTCATGTGTATTTGATAAAGCATAAGTCTGAAGCTCTCGAGAAATTCAAGGAGTATAAACTTGAAGTAGAAAACCAAACAGGAAAGTGAATAAAGATACTTCGATCAGATCGAGGTGGAGAGTACTTAAGTACTGAGTTCTTGGACTTTCTAAAAGAGAATGGGATTTTCTTTCAGCTCACTCCCCCTTACACACCACAGCACAACGGTGTGTCAGAGCGGCGGAATCGTACCCTATTAGATATGGTACGATCGATGATGAGTGATTCTGAGTTACCCCTCTCGTTTTAGGGGCGTGCATTGGAAACTGCTGCTATTCTGTTAAAAAAAGTTCCAACCAAGACCGTGTCTACCACTCCATATAAGATATGGCATGGGAAGAGACCATCTCTTAAAAGAGTTAAGATTTAGGGTTGTCCGGCTTTTGTCAAAATGCAGAATCCAGACAAACTCGAGACACGATCAGTCAAATATATATTTGTAGGATATCCAAAACATTCGTTTGGGTATCTTTTCTACCACAAGAAGGAAGAAATGGTGTTTGTTTCTCAGTATGCCACATTTTTAGAAAATGAGATTTTTCCAAATGATGCTGAGGGCAATGTGGTAGATCTAGAAGAGGTTCTAGAAAGACAAGTTACAAATGACAACTTGGCTGAACCTGAAGTTATAACAGAATCTAATGAGCCTCAGCCACTCCGTAGATCTGGTAGGACTTCTCGCTTACCGGAGAGATACTACGGTTTTCTCATTGATGGTGATGGAGAAGATTGCATCATGAATGATGATGATCCTGCCAGTTTTCATCAAGCTATCACGAGTGGTGACTCTGTGAAATGGCTGGATGCCATGAGATTCGAAATGGAGTCCATGTACACCAACAAAGTATGGACTTTAGAGGATGTACCCTCCGGGATAAACCTGTGGGCTGCAAATGGATCTTTATGAGAAAGATCGGTGTAGATGGACAGGTGGAGACCTTTAAGGCAAGGTTGGTAGCGAAAGGTTTTCGTCAAAGACCAATTTTGGACTATGATGTGACTTTCTCTCCGGTAGCCATGCTTAAATCCATTCGGATCCTACTTGCTATTGCTGCTCACTACGACTATGAAATCTGGCAGGTGGACGTTAAAACTGCAATTCTAAATGGTGATTTAGATGAATGCGTTTATGTGGATCAGCCAGAAGGCTTCATTGACAGTGGGAGCAGCGAAAAAGCATGTAAGTTGCTTAAATCCATTTATGGATTAAAGCAGGCATCACGCAGTTGGAACATCTGTTTTGATGATGTTATCAAAGAGTTTGATTTCATCAAAAATCTTGATGAACCTTGTGTTTATAAGAAGACTGTAGGGAGAAATGTCGTATTCCTCGTATTGTAGGTGGATGACATACTTCTGCAGGGTTACTAGGCATTCTCACAAGGGTCTATAAGGCATCAACCATGCCCGATTTAAAATTTAGACGTGCCGTACAACCCTAACCAAGATCATTAAACTAGAGATTAGGCAAAACAAAGCATGTTAAACACTTTAACATTTAAAAGTTTGGGATTACAACCTTTGTAGTCCGGTCCTTCACTTCTAAAGCTCCGTGTTGAGGTCCTTTCGCTGCGATCATCGAGTTTTTGGACTCTAGAGAGGCTCCACGAAGAGAAAAATGCAAGCTTGCTTCCGATCTTCGATAAAAAAGATGATCTACCTTGAAGTTTCTATAACACAAGCTCTCACTCACTAAATGAAGTGAAAACCCTAATCTAAATGGCTAGGATAGATTAGGATGATGAAGTTGGAATTTAGCTCTCATTTGTTTTCTATTTCTCACTCATTTTCATCACTAAAATCAAAGCTAGAAAGCTTTGCAAGGAAGAAGAAGAAGAATTAATTTACTTTGTGATGAATTATGAATTGTGTTGATCATTGCTTATGAAACCATGGTTGCTAATATAAAATGAGCTAACCTTTGTAGAGAGTTAACTAGGGTTGAGTGTGTGGTTTGGGTTACAAAATATCAACAAAATATCTTAGCTCATGACAAAAAGAAAAGCTTCTAGAAGCTTCAAGAATGAGCTAACCCAAATCAAACCCTAACCTTGTTTAATCTCAATTAATCATGTTGCATTAGTAATTATAACATGTTACAATATTATATATCACATATATAATATATTTTGTAACAAAAGAAAATAATACAGTTAACATATATCGCATATATATCAATGTATTATACGAGTGAGAAAATGAATCAATAAGTGAGCTAATATTAGTTAATGTAATTTAATATATAAAATATATAATTATAAATTAAATTATCAAATCAACACTTGATCCGATAATCTGGCTATTTCACAAATAACCGACTAATATAATCTGTATCAGTTAATCGAATCAACACTTGATCCGACGACCCGACTATATCTCTTATACCCGGCCGATATCTTTTATCGTGAGAATCTAATACGGTATTACATAAACGTATTTTTCTCGGTCCCGCACAAATCATATATGTGCTCCTACTCCGTTTTGCCTGAGCCAAGAAACCTCTGTGTAGGACTCTAAAGAATCGTCAATACGCCGGCAGTAGGTGATGATCATATAAAACACCCACAAGCTGCAAGCGGTCAGCTAAACGTAACAGGCACCCAGGTATTGAGCGACCAGAAGATCAACAAAAAAGCTTGTACGTTCTCCTGCGAATCCAATCAGTAACACTCCCATACAGTCCGGTCTCTTCGTCTGATATGTCGCATATCTCGCCTAGGGCTGGTAAACGTCAGACCCCAGTTGCTTGATAAGTCATGTCGATATGAGGTCTATAACAGTTCAAGAAACTACTGATAATACTTACCAGTAAATCTCAGCAACCCTGGCCAGGGATTTCCAGTTATAGCCAATCGAACACAGCGCAACATCAACTCCATATACCGGGAGAGATGAATCCCCTCCTATCGCTCATTGCCTCCATGTGATTCGGGACTGTACCCAAAAGCCACCTTTTTGCACGCCCTCTTGGACGTGGTATGATGGAAATCAAAGCACAATGGGAATCATACAACACTCTATGACGATCTCGGGTTTACAGATTAACCTGTACCAGTGTCACCAGAGAACTGCCATCAGACGTGGTGTATAATACCATCTGGGAGTTCTCGGCGAGTCCGTCCAGTGTACCCAGTCTCTACTGAGCACCCATACACCATCCTTGATGTCAAACACCGATGGATATGGGATCATCCATCGCCCATCATATGGGTCAAGATGCATATACGATAGTCTACTCATATGTATCGATGCCCTGTCTCAATACACCTTCGACTAGGAACAATTATAGGATGTACTCGTCGACTACCGTGACCCCACTAGTATGATCTCATCATAGTCCGAGTAGTCGAGTACATATCCTAAGGGCTTTATCAACATGTAACATAAAGACAATCAGAGTACATGTTAAGATAAAGTACAACCAGATAGCATACTATCATGTCTAGCAAGAATGTCCTCCCTATATATGTCCAAGCATCCACTACAATATGCATCGTATCTATAGTAATGGCCTTTAGGGCATACATATAACTAACAATCTCCCACTTGCACTAGGGCCATCTATTCTGGTATCGCATACCCAACAATTAGCTTTGGTCGAAGTTTCTCATACTCAACCATCCCATAAAAGTCTCTACTGGGGAAAAAGGCCTTTGTGAGTGGATCCGCGCTGTTGTCCTCTGTGTCTACTCTCCTAACCTCGATCTACCTGGAGATCAACCATCTCCATGATCAGGTGATACTGCCTAAGAATATATCTGGATCACAGATGGGATGGGGGTTCCTTGGCATAAGCCACAACTCTATTGTCACACAATGGCAGGAACGAAGTTCATCTCATGAACTTATATATATCCAGACTGCCTCTTTGGTAGCATCCTTGATAATGATGTATCTTGCCTTTAATCGTCTAGTAAGTCACGGTATCTAGCTTGGAACTCTTCCAACATACCGTCCCTCCACTGAGGATAAAGACAATGCCTGCGACTGACATTCAGTCATTCTTATCACCCTGGAACATTTCCAGTTATTCTCCACAGGATCGATTGATACCATCTCACTAAAACTAGTGAGTATCCTAACATCCATTTAGATCTATCTCATAGATCCATAATCCAGGATTTAGGATGTATCACCTTGATCCTATATGGAGAATCTTTGTGATAAGAGGAGATTGACCGAGCGTAGCATAGGAAACTCCTTCCTTATCAAGAGTATGTCATCCACATACTCTACGAGGATCACCACCATACTCGCTACTACCTTTTTATATATACATGGTTCATCTACCATTTTGACGAAGTCAAACTCTTTGACTACTACTTCAAAACAGATGTTCCAACTCCGCGATGCCTGCTTTATCTCATAAAACATCTTGAACACGTTTCCGCTGCTCCCACTGTCTACGATGCCCTCTGGCTGTGTACTTATAGACGCTCTCTTCCAAAACATCATTTAGAAAAGCTGTCATGACACCCAACCGCCAGATATCGTAGTCATGGTATGTAGCCGTGGCAAGTAGGATCTTGATGGACTTAAGGAAAGCTTTGAAAGTCTCAACTTTTCCATGTACACCAAGTAATCTTCTCAAGATATACTTGCTCCTGATGGGGATTTAACCCTTCAGATAAAGCAGCCAAAGTCCATACTTTGTTGGTGTATAAAGATTCCATCTCTGATCGCTAAGCATCCAGCCATTCTTACAGAATCTCGCTCCTGATGGCCTGCTCGAAAACTAGTTGGGTCATCATCTTATGATGCAATCCTCGCTCCCACTGTGACCGAAGTATCTCTCAGGTGTGTGAGGAACCCTACTAGATCGGCGGAGAGGCTGAGGTTCGTTATAAACTATTGAATCCTTTGGTTCTACCAAATCATCAGTTGCAGTTTGTATATCTGGAACTCTTTCCAGTTCTACCTCATGACCACTAATTTCTTAACAAGAAAATCTCTTTCACAAAGGTGGCATGTTGAGAAACAAAACATCTTTTGTTCCTCGATTTGGTAGAAGATATTCCCTTCCGAATGCTTGGGATATCCAACAAACTTCCACAGAACTGAGTTTGCCTCGAGCTTGTCCGGATTTTGCTTTTAGACATCGGCCGGACAACCCCAAATCATAACTTACTTAAGATATGGGCTCTTCCTATTCCATATCACATATGAAGTGGTAGGCAACTGATTTGATTGGAACCTTATTCAATAGGTATGCAGCTTCTCAAGTGCATAACTCCCAAAAGGAAATAGGAAACTCAGTAGTACTCATCATAGAGCGCACCATATCACATAGGGTGCTATTGCTCCACCCCGATATATCATCGTGCTATGGTGTATATGGAGGAGTAATGCTGAGAGAGAATCTCATTCTCCTTTAGAATAGTCCAGGAATCCCATGCTCAAGTATTCTCCTACCTGATCACATCAAAGGACATAATACTTATACCCGTTTTTGGTTCTCTACTTCTAACTTATATTCAGGGATTATCTCAAAAGTTTCGTACTTGTGTTTCAACAGGAACATATGTCTGAATCCTGAGAGATCATCAGTGAATGTAATGAAGTACAAAGAACCGGTCTTGGCATGTGTAGACAGGGGACCTTCATACATCAGCATGTATCAATACCAAGAGCTCACTAACTTTTTCTCTGTTTCCAATAATCGGAGCTGTGGTCATCTTATCTCTGTGACATGACCGGTAAGTTTCACAAGATGTAAATTCAAACTAATTTAAATATGCATCTATATGTAACTTTAGCTAGTCGGGTCGCAACCTAGTCTACAATGCCTCAAAAGGATTCGTTCATTTATGAACTCTTCCTCTTATGTGTGTTCTGTTCATTAAGAACTATGGTTTGATTTAGAACGTCTATGCTTTTAGATAACGTGCCTGAGCCGATCAACTCTTGATATAGGAAATGTTCAAAACATTATCCAACTATACAAAATTATATCCTTTCTTTACTAATAAAGAGACTGATATGATGTTGTATATCAGGTTCGGTATCTAATAACATTCGTTCAGAATCAATGTATTCTGGTAATACAGGGTGATAACTACCAACATACTTGGTTGCAACACTTACACCGTTTCTATCTCATAAAACATATCACCCGTTCTCAGTTCTCTACCTATCTGTAGCCCATGTAACAAATTACATATGTGGGATCCTGATCTGGTATCAAATACCCAGAACGTAAAGGATATTGAGAAACAGTTCTGTGTAATGAACACACCCGAAGATGATGCATCAACATGCATTTTCTTCGTTTGGGTGGCACGGGAATTCTGATAATCCCCTATTTCCTGCTCTGTCTTATAGCAATTATAAGTTGGAGCGGGGCCAACGTTCCCTAGCGCAGTATAACAAGCGGGTTCGGTCAATACATCCGTATTTTTATCCTGATTAAGGCGTGACATAGTCGCAACCAGGGGAGAGAGAGAAGAAAACACGCAGCGTACGCTTTTACAAGATTATATTGGTTATCAATTTGTCTAATCAGGATATCTCCCACTGTTTTAGTCAAATCTTCCTTCAAATCCTAAAGGAAAGACTAGTCGAGATTAATTACACTGTACAAGTTCGCCAATCTTTCAGCCAGGCCAGTGCCGGTACTTTGAGGGAGGTTCCCCATGCTTTCGCACGGACCTAATTAAAGTAAACCTCGTTTTCCCAGGGGCGTAACCCCGTTAACACCTTTCTAGACACCTACTTGATCGGCTAATTGTAATGTGTAAAACTCCCCCAGGAGTATCTCTTGCTCCCAGCGGGTATCGGGATCCAACTATCTCATAAAAGGTATGCAATCTCATTGCAAATTTCAACACTTGAAATTCCCAATAATATTTTGCCCCTAGCAGCTATATGACCTTAACATGGTCAACAAATTATAAGTGCTAGTCAAGTTCAACCCGTCATTTCCCGATTTAATTAAACCCACCCGCACGACCTTTAACATGGTCAAGAAAGTCGCACGAGTACCCTAATCCAATCGCATCATATGCTTATATAGATACGGACTAATCAGCTACCGCACACTACGCCTTAACATGGTCAACAAAAGTAGCACGAATAATAACTAGTACTTATCTGAAAAATAGGAGGGCTATGACAGGTTTTTAAGAAAACCCTTTGTATATTGAACTTGATATCGTCGTAGAATCGAGTGATTTTTAAATGGAGTTTTTGAGGCTTTTCTAGTTTTGCTAAAGAGGTCACTCCCGGTGAAGGGATCGTCGGCTCTTTCCTCATCGAATAAGGTGCAGGATACTTCACAAATATCTCTATGCAAAGCAAAAACTATAGAAACAATCAAAAAATAAACCGAGTTTGTAGCATCTGCTAGTTTCGCTAAAGAGGTCACTCCCGGTGAAGGGATCTCGGCTCTTTCCTTATCGAATAAGGTGCTGGATGTTCTACAAGGAACACCGCTATGCAAAACATGAACTAGAGCTACCATTTTCTAAACAAGTTTCTACAACATCTTTAGGTTTTTTTTAGTTTCATTAATCTCATTAATGAAGTCCCATTTTATTATGCTTCATAAGCATCACATTTGAAACGAAATCTGCAATATAACATATATCTCATATATATAATAGAAACATTCGTCTCAGGCAGTAATATGATCTCATCACAGAACATTGCAGCAGAAGAACATATATGAAATATTGGATATACCAGGACGTCCGTGTTTTAATACGAGCTTGTATAAAACACGGATTCCACGGTCGCGATGAATAGCCAGACCCACATCCATAGACCACTACGAGAGCGGCAAGCAACAGTGCCAATTCTGGAGTTAGGAGACCCGGTCTCGACTCCTCGAGATGGCCTCCCACTGGACCTTAGAACCCGGTTACTTGTGCTCCCCGCCTTGGGTCTACCTAATGCGGAAAAGTAAATAATATACAATGGTGACATCATCCTCAGCCCGGAAATGCCCCAATAAAAGAATATTACATACAAATAAATTTTACATGAATGAAAATAAAAACCCTCATCTCACATAAAACTCCCGGCTATTCAGAACACGACGATCCAATATAACATATCACAGCAACACATAATATCTCATATCATCAACGTAAGCAAGTATGCGTATCCCGATTGTCGTTGATGTATAGCAACGAAGCCGGCGATACGCCACATACTATGCTTACGGTGGCAGAAAAGAAAGTGTAAAACTACAACAGTTGGAATCCACAACCTTCTTAGACATCGCATGCCTAACTTAATGAATTCCTTAGACATCTCATGCCTAACAATTATAAGCCCCGCATTTTAGTCTCATTATCGAAAACTCTTTTCAATATCAAGTCGGGCAATTCAACAAGATTCCCGACATCCAGATCGAATGCTCATCGCAAACTTTAGTAGACGGCCGCACCCCCGGATGCCGTCGACGAAGTGCACTAAGGCGGAACACCGCTGCCGCGAGCACCCGAACGGATGCTTTTGGCGACGGGGTTCTCCTCCAGTCACTTGGTCGGGGCTATAGGGCGTGGCTATCTATTAAGTTTACTCGACGAGTATCCGTGTACACTACGTGATTGCAACGGAGTTTTGATCACATCAAAATCCCGTGGCAACCGATCAAATGAGACTAAACTGCTAAATTTACAGCATTCAAATTAGTTATCTCATAACTACTTATGGATTCCAAATATTGTATAACATTCAAGATAAAAAGACAGTGTTAAACTTTCCGATCGAATAATCAAACACCCAAGATTTCCCAAATTGCTCAACACTTGAGCTGAGTTCAAAAAATATCCATCACATACCACAGTACCAATGGTCCAGCCGTAGAAGGGTCAAGCCAACACCTCACATGTGGCAACGCCGTACTGCCCCAAACTCTAAGGTTCAGAGGCGGTTCAGACGGTCACATAATTGAGTTAAGGTTTGTGTTCTTCTAGAGGGTTCACCGTGTTACTTACACGATTTTCCGAAAGTTTCAAACTCGAGGAAAAATCCAACTTTTGAAAAATTTTCCAACAGGGGAAAAAGTGAGTTATTGATATCCGTTCGAACTTTTTAACACGTTCTAAAATTACCCGGGAAAAATTAAACAAATTTAAACTTTCCGATCGAATCAACAAGTTCCCAATACAACCCAAAAAACTCAACACTTGAGTAATATCAAAAATAGCCAGACGTATCAGGAATTAGCTACGGACGTTACCCTATAAAAATGAAACCCTAATTCCCTCTTTCTGCAGCGGAACCGCCGCGCAAGGCATGTACTTGCCGCGGTTCCGCGGCGGTTTGAGGGGATTAGGGGGTTGTTTTTCAAAGCAATCCTTATAATTCCTTGCTGATTTTTTTTGAGTATTTTTAATGCAGAAAAAATCACATTTTAACAAAATTTCCAGAAACTAGGGTTTTATGGGTATTCAGAGTTCGATCGAACTTTAAACTTCGCCTGGACTTCGCCTAAAGCTCTAGCTTGGGTTTGATACCACTGCAGGGTTACTGGGTACTCTCATAAGGGTCTATAAGGCATCAACCATGCCCGATTTAAAATTTAGACGTGCCGAACAACCCTAACCATCATCTTTAAACTAGAGATTAGGCGAAACAAAGCATGTTAAACACTTTAACATCTAAGAGTTTGGGATTACAACCTTTGTAGTCCGGTTCTTCACTTCTAAAGCTCCGTGTTGAGGTCCCTTCACTGCGATCATCGAGTTTCCGGACTCTAGGGAGGCTCCACGAAGAGAAAGATGCAAGCCTGCTTCCGATCTTCGATAACAAAGATGATCTACCTTGAAGTTTCTATAACACAAGCTCTCACTCACTAAATGCAGTGAACACCCTAATCTAAATGACTAGGATAGATTAGGATGATGAAGTAGGAATTTAGCTCTCATTTGTTTTCTTTTTCACACCCATTTTCATTACTAAAATATAAGCTAGAAAGCTTTGCAAGGAAGAAGAAGAAGAATCAATTTACTTTGTGATGAATAATGAATTGTGTTGATCATTGCTTATTCAACCATGGTTGATAATATAAAATGAGCTATCCTTTGTAGAGAGTTAACTAGGGTTTAGGGTATGGTTTGGGTTACAAAATATCAACAAAATATCTTAGCTCATGACAAAAAGAAAAGCTTACAGAACCTTCAAGAATGAGCTAACCCAAATCAAACCCTAACCGTGTTTAATCTCCACTAATCATGTTGCATTTGTAATTATAACATGTTACAATATTATATATCACATATATAATATATTTTGTAACAAAAGAAAATAATACAGTTAACATATATCGCATATATATCAATGTATTACCCGAGTGAGAAAATGAATCAATAAGTGAGCTAATATTAGTTAATGTAATTTAATATATCAAATATATAATTATACATTAAATTATCAAATCAACACTTGATCCGATAATCCGGCTATTTCATAAATAACCGACTAATATAATCTGTATCAGTTCATCGAATCAACACTTGATCCGATGACCCGACTATATCTCATATACCCGGCCGATATCTTATATCGCGAGAATCTAATACGGTATCGCATACACGTATTTTTCTCGGTCCCGCACAAATCATATATGTGCTCCTACTCCGTTTTGCCTGAGCCAAGAAACATCTGTGTAGGACTCTAAAGAATCGTCAATACGCCGGCAGTAGGTGATGATCATATCAAACACCCACAAGTTGCAAGCGGTCAGCTAAACATAACAGCCACCCAGGTATTGAGCGATCAGAAGATCAACAAGCAAGCATGTACATTCTCCTGCGAATCCAATCAGTAACACTCCCGTACAGTCCGGTCTCTTCGTCTGATATGTCGCATATCTCGCCTATGGGTGGTAAACGTCAGACCCCAGTAGCTTGATAAGTCGTGTCGATATGAGGTCTATAACAGTTCGAGAAACTACTGATAACACTTACCAGTAAATCTCAGCAACCCTGGCCAGGGATTTCCAGTTATAGCCAATCGAACACAGCGCAACATCAACTCCCTATACTGGGAGAGCCGAATCCCCTCCTATCGCTCATTGCCTCCATGTGATTCGGGACTATACTCAAATGCCACCTTTTTGCATGCCCACTTGGACGTGGTATGATGGAAATCAAAGCACAGTGGGAATCACACAAGACTCTATGACAATCTCGGGTCTACAGACTAACCTGTACCAGTGTCACCAGAGAACTGCCATATGACGTGGTGTATAATACCATCTGGGAGTTCTCGGCTAGTCCGTCCAGTGTACCCAGTCTCTACTGAGCATCCGTACACCATCCTTGATGTCAAACATCGATGGATATGGGATCATCCATCGCCCATCATATGGGTCAAGATGCGTATATGCTAGTCTACTCTGGTGTATCGATGCCCTGTCTCGATACACCCTCGACTAGGAACAATTATAGGATGTACTCGTCGACTACCGTGGCACCACTAGTATGATCTCATCATAGTCCGAGTAATCGAGTACATATCCTAAGGGCATTATCAACATGTAACATAGAGACAATCAGAGTACATGTTAAGATAAAGTACAACCAGATAGCATACTATCATGTCGAGCAAGAAAGTCCTCCCTATATATGTCTAAGCATCAACTACAATATACATCGTATGTACAGTATTGGCCTCTAGGGCATACATATAACTAACAATTTCTGATAGGAAATGACATACCTATGCTACAGTGGGTCAAATCATTCTTATCACAAAGGTTCTACATAAAAGATCTTGGTGATGCCACATACATATTGGGCATGCGGATCTATAGGGATAGATCCTAACGGTTATTGGGATTGTCCCAAACTAAGTACATTAACACCATCCTAAAGAGGTTTAGTATGGAAGACTCTAAGCGGGGTGCCTTACACGCTTGCCATGGAGTCACACTCTCCAAGGACGATTGCCCAAAGTCTGATAAAGAGAGAGCTCGCATGAGCATTATTCCCTATGCTTCGGCAGTAGGATCGATAATATATGCGATGTTATGTACACGCCCTAATATTGCTTATGCACTTAGTGTAGTAAGCAGGTATCAGTCAAACCCAGGGGAGAATCACTGGACTGCTATGAAGAACATTCTTAAGTACTTGCGAAGGACTAAAGAATTGTTCTTGGTATATGGTAACGGGGATCTCCAAATGGAGGCCTTTACCGATTCAAGCTTCCAGTGTGACAAGGATGACAGCAAGTCTATCTCAGGGTTTGCATTTACCCTCAATGGAGGGACGGTAAGTTGGAAGAGTTCCAAACAAGATACCATTGCAGACTCAACGATGGAAGCTGAGTAGATTGCTGCAAATGATGCTGCCAAGGAAGCCGTCTGCATGAGGAAGTTCATCAAGGAGCTAGGAGTAGTTCCAACCATTATTGATCCAATACCTTTATATTGTGACAATAATGGGGCTATGGCATTGGCCAAAGAGCCCAGGTCCTTTCAGAAGTCCAGACACATCCTGAGGCGATATCATGTGATCCGGGAGATAGTTGATCGCCACGAGATCGAGATCAAAAGAGTAGAAACAAAGAACAACGCTGTGGATCTATTCACCAAGGCCCTCCCTCAGCCGCAGCATGAGCGACTTTTTGAGATGTTGGGTATGAGATACGCCAATAATTGGCCTTAGTACAAGTGGGAGATTGTTGGTTATATGTATGCCCTAGAGGCCATTATGTGATAGTGTATGTACTGATGTGTATATTTATATATGTATTCAGAAGATAGTCTTGCTCGACTTGATAGTATGCTATCTGGTTTCTCTTTATCATATGTTCAATTGATCATGTTTTTATTCATTTGGTACATGTTGATAAAGCCCTAAGTATATTGGCTTGACTACTGGGATAATGATGTCGGTCATACTAGCGGGACACCTGTTGTTTATAAACATAACCTTCAAATGTTCCTAGTCGTAGGTATATCGAGACAGGGCATCGATATTCCAGTGTAGACTAGCGTATACTGTTCTTGTTCCATATGATGGGCGATGGATGATCCCATATCCGTCTGGTGTGTTGACACCAAAGATTGTATACGGGTGCTCAGTGAGACTGGGTGCACTGAACAGACTCGCCGAGAACTCCTATGTGGTATTATATCATACGTCGGATAGCAGTTCTCAGGTGACACTGGTACAGGTTAGTCTGTAGACCCGAGATCGCCATAGAGTCTTGTGTGTCCTCCCACTGTACTTTGATCTCCACCCTACTACGGCTTTAGTGAGTCGTACAAACAGGTGGATTTTGGGTACAGAAATGAGGCATATGGAGGCAATGAGCGATAGGAGTGGTTTCATCTCTCCCGGTATCGGGGGTTGGTGCTGTGCTGTGCACGATTGGCTATAACAGGAAGTCCCTGGCCAGGGATGCTGAGATATTACTGATAAGTATTTTCGGTAGTTTCTTGATCTGTTATAGACCATATACCGGCTTGACATATTGAGTCATTGGGGTCAACGATTCCAGCCCTAAACTTGATATGCAGCATACCTGATGAAGAGCCCGGACTGTACGTAAGTGTTTTCAGTTGGATTGACGGGAGTTTTGACAGGTTCGCTTGTTCTTCCTCTGATCGCTCAATACCCGGGTGGCCATTACATTTAGCTGACCGCTTGCGGCTTGTAGTTGTTTGATATGATCATCGCCTACTGCTGGCGTATTGATGAGTCTTAGAGTCCCACATAGAAATTTCCTGGCTCAGGCGAAACGATGTGGTGTGCATATGAGATATGTGCGGGAGTTCGATTAAACACGTGTATATGATACCGTATTTTAATCGGGCGTTTTATATTAGTCGGGTCATATGAGATATGACCGGTTTATTAAATCAAGTGTTGATTTAATATTGACTTTTATCTCATTTATTTAAACCCTTTTCTTTTGATGGATGCATGCATATATATGTACATGTTGATGTGCATACACACGTACATACTGTAACATTTCAAAAAAAAAATATTATTTTTGGGAATTTTCATAATTTGATATTAATTTTTAATGAATATTTTAATAGTCGGTATAATTAAATACCGATAAATGGTGAAAATTCTGGAGAAAATTATGGAAATTCTAAAATAGTTTATTTTGTGGAAATATGTCATTTTTAAGCTTTTATGGTTACGTAAATGCTATTTTGGTGTTAACCGCGATTAAAAATCGCTAATTGGATTTTTTTGGCTTTTTGTGCAAAAGTGTGCACATAACATATTTTTACACTTGTTTCATGTTTTGGACAGGGTAGCCTAGGGTTGAACCATGTAGATGACCATGGTGGGTTGAACCATTTGATTAAGTTAATTGGGTTAATTAGTGTTTTGGGTTAGGTTCATGGGGTTTGGTTAGGGTGGGTTGACTTGTGTTATAGGGAGAGAGTGAGCCATGATGGCTTGTGGATGCTAAAGTGTTTCAAGAGAGAGAGAGAGAGGTGGCTAGGGTGTGCCATGACCCATATCATTCCATAATCCCTTGTGTTCTTTCATCCCCCTCTCACTCATACCACTCCCTCTCATTTATCACATCTTTCCTCACATCACTCACTCTCACACATCTCACTACACCTGCAGCAGCAGCTGCATCAGAGCCCAAACCCTACCAGATAGCAGCCCCATTATCCATAACAACAGCTACATCAGCCCAACACATTAACCCCCACTACACCTGCTGCTCAGCAGCCACACCAGCCTGAACACTCACATCAGCAGCATCATTATAGCTGCAACTGCAGCTGAGGCAAAACATTAGCCCCAAATATCAACCATCAGCCCCAATTCTAGCATCAGCAACAACTTCATTTGAAACAGCCCTACACCATCATATACCACCACATCACCCCCAACTCAGCAACAAACCAACACAACAACCCAAACACAAAACCACCACAACAAATTGCAGCAAGCAACTTCAGCCCAGATAACAGCTTCAGCATCAGTAAAAACAGCAACATTAGCAGCAGCTGCTACAGGAGCAACTGCAGCAACTCTCCAGCATTAACCATCCCTCTTCTTCCTCCCTTCTCCTATATCTTAGGATATCCAGAGGTATAACCCCTTAACCCGACTTCTAGCTTGCAAATATATGGTTATATAGCTGAAAGTTAGTGTTATTGTGTGGTTTAGTGCTAGTTTAGATAAATTTGAGTGAGATGTGGCCAAGTGATGGTTTTGATTAGTAGGGTAACCTTGTTAGGTATATTTGAGACCATTGTAACCAAGATTACCCCAGATTCCAGTATATCACCTGAAAGTTTAAACTTGGCGTATTTTATCGATTTTGTCGACGTTGGACCTTTCTGGAAATTGCTACAACCCGGGACCTCCTAAAATAAAATTAAATTGGCAGTGAGGTATGCAGGTAGATAGAAGCCAACACCCGAAGCCCCAGCCCCTTGACCCACTTCATGGCCGCAGATTTATCCCTTCTGGCCGCAATTTACTGCCAGAGCAGGGGAAAACCTCCTCGTTTTGCATGCACGGCCCTATTTCATGTAAACTTGACCCCCTGTATGTCTAGTTTTGGCTGGTTCCAGTTAGGATAGAATCTGGGTTGATTTTCATGAGTTGGCGTATGATTTACGACTTGTTTTAGCATGGGTTTTTGGTATTCGACGATTCGTTTCTGTCGGATGGCGTTTGAACGCCAACGACCGGTGACCATTGACTGTGTTTTCACGTGAGGCCACAGGTTTTTACCTATGGGCGTAGCGTGCACCATTTTGGCTTCCGACATGGTTTTCATGTGTTTTAGCGTGTGATATCCTTGTAGGTGCCCCGCGTGGTATCGAGGCGTTGGAGATGCGAATGGCGACATCGACACCGACACGCTTAAAGAAAGGTGAGTAGATTTATATCTACGGGGTGAAGTCGGGTGGATGGCATATAGCACCCCCGCAGACCGATGTCTAGTATACCATATATATTATATATACAAATATATGCTAGTTTATGTTTGACTTGGTTGTTTAGGATGTGTTAGGTGGAATATGCATAGGATAGGGTTAGAAGTAACTAGTGTAGTTTCTAGTCGCGAACTTAGAATAGGTTTACACCCACGCACACACACGTGCGAATTTGCTAGGTTTATACAGTGACATTGAAGATATTGGAGGGCATTGGAGATGAGTCGATGAGATATGTTCTGAGGTTATGATATCGGTGATATGGCAGGACTCATATTTTAGATACATCCTGATAAAATAGCGGATCCTTAGACGACAATACATATCAGAGTGATATACTTTGAATAATTGACTTGTGGTCGTGATATGATATATGTCATGTGAGATATTTATAGTGGGTCGCATTGAGTGATGTACCCTTCTTTAAGACGACATATGATGTTGTTATCAGTTATTTGAGGCTGTAGGCAAGCGGCCAGATCATGATTGGATTGATGATATTAGAGTTATACTAGACGTAGGTCAGTACCATGGATGATGATCTTGATAAAAGTGGATATCAGATAAAAAGGGTGATGAACGTGATATTGACCCATATTTTGATGATTGATCCGCACTCATGACTCGAGGATGTCAGATGATATACGGTATCGTACGCGATGCTATTGAGGCGGGATCACCGACTATTATATTTGTATTTATATATATATCGACTCAGATTAGGTGGTTTCCATACCCCTCCCGACCTACTTGATAGTTAGATCAGTAGTTAGTATAGTAGATGTTAGACTAGACCCGAGCCATACCTATTTCAAAACTTACGAATCGGGAATATCTTAAAAACAAGTAAAGGGATTCTACGGATATTTTCAAAGGTCGTATCTTACTTAAAACTCCGTAGCCCTTATTTTACAAAAAAACCCCGATTTGCCTTATTTCAAATGGCACAATTTCATGACATATACATATTGATGTAGACTCTTCACAGTTGCGTTGATTTATTCGATTCCGCATTTTCATTGCTATTCGCATTTCATTTTATGATCTATTGCTATATTATCATCATGTTGTTAGGACACCAGCACAATTATCGATGATGCATATGTCCGCGTACACTGTTTTCCGGCTCACACACTTCGTCATCGATAATTGCCATGTCACTACACTGTAGTACTGTTGCATTCAGGATATGACCCTTGTGGCATACTTGTACATATACTTATCGTACACTCATACTTGTGCACCTGCCTGTCGTACACTCATATTTGTACACATACATATTTGCACATACATAGATGATAATTCTAGATTTGGAAACCGCTAGATACACTTCAAAACTGGTTCATTTTAAAAAAGAGCGGTTTCCCTCAATATGTGCATATTACTATTCCTGGTTGCATGATAGACAGATATGCTTGCATTTCTTTTACATATTGCATATATCATGCTTCTGATCATACGCATTGAGATATGTTGTTTTCATGATATTTCTGGATTTGGGAACCGTGGATATTTCAAAAGAAAATATGTAATTGTTTTAAAAACCCGGTTACCCTTGATATGATATTTTAGTGCGTCCACCATGTGTTTTCTCGGTGCTAGAGTGACATGTGAAACCCGATTCGAGGAGGCAGATGAGGCAGATTGCGGGTACATGGTGGGCCCGGTATGGTACCCCGGGGCGAGAACGGATCGCTGTGTAGTAGACAGTGAGCCTTGCAGAGGAACTACTACCTACCGGTGATCGTATTTGAGCTCGGCGGATATCCGGAGGATACCGATCGGAGTTGAGAGATGGATATGTGCGTACTGCTGGTGCCGAGGGCCGATACCGCAGACGGAGCCCGTGGGCTGACCCAGACTGACGGTTGCCCGATATATGAGGATTTACGTGCCGATGCTGGGCACAGTTTTCAAGATGTTTTCGAGTGTCGATGCCGGGCACTCCGGTTCAATGATTTTGATTATATCCTCGTTCTTCCATGCATATGCTTATGATATTTACGTGCATCATGCTTATTGTCATTCGGTGATGGGTGGAAGGGATCCACGTTTATACAAACTTTGATTACATACAGACCTCGATTACATTGATCATACTTCATTTGTATATATAACAGGGTATGAGGGCGCTGTTATATATACCCTTACACCAATATTAGTGGAATGGGACGCTAATATATGTGTATTGATATCCAATTGATACTTCATCATATTACTCAATGTAGACATACCTCTTATATATGACATGTTATTACCTGAGGCACTGACACGAGCACTTGGTACTACATACATGTATTGATGTTTCTTTGCTACCTTGCATGCTTCAGACTTATTCATTTGAGATTTATATATATTGATCGTATGACCTAGGATTGCGTCATACATGCGATTTTCTGTTCATAGATCTCTTTCTACTCACGAGTTGGCAACTCACCGCCGTTCTGCCCCAGTTTCTTGCAGGTTTGCCGTACAGGTTTTATTACGGCTTTGCGGGCACTGTTCCTTTCGGGTGACTTGCTAGTAGGTGGGTTTATTGTATCGCACCCATCATTATACATTGTATATTATATTTCAGTTGTATCTAGAATTTACATTAACCAAACATGTACTTATTTGAGATAGAGACCAATGATGTTTATTCTTTCGACCGTAGAGTCGCGCGTTATATTTCTATGGATTTCTTGCTGTTGGATTTACCTTTTTTTTGTGATCCTCGCCTTTAGGCGTTGTATATTATGTTGCTTACAGGTTGATTGTTATGGTTCCTCCTACTCTCTACTACTTTTCTTGGTTTGGATTTCTGGGTTTTCGGCTTACTTAGATTACGTACGCCTTGAGACGTTCGTAGTTTAAGTGCCGGTCATTTTCCGTACTTTCGGGACGTGACAAAGTTGGTATCAAAGCGTTAGGTTTTACATTCGGAGCGTAGGATGACCCTTGGTTGATGGAATAGGTGACTAAAGTAGAGTGACGTACCGTTAGTATGTTCCGCGGCATATTTACGACACGCCACTCCACTTAAGAAGCCTTTGGATGTACATTTCTTGTTCAGTATCATATTCCTTCCTGATCTAGCCTCATCGGTACCAGTTATGGTTTTGCTGCCACGATTACGGGCAGGGGGAGCTACGGCTAAGAGTTGCGGTCAGCATGAGCTCATTGCGAACGAGGACTGACCAGGATGTGATTCCGGCGACACACGAGTGCAGAGATGTGTCCTTTATTATGTTTTCGCGCCACTAGCGTTGGATTGATCGTGTCGTGGTATGAGATTTCTCGGACGTGCAGATCAGCACCAGAGGATCGGGCCTTTGTTAGAGCTGCCAGTTGAGAGAGGACTGTCGATGTACAGCATACCTCAGAGACTGATAGGATGTCGCTTCCGGAGCTTACGAGCTGAGATGGCTGGAGCTTCCAGGCAGATATGAGACGGGTGATAGCTAGTCTACCCCGATTTGAGAGGCGAAGGTGATTCGCCCGATTCATGCGCCAGAGCAGGCCAAGTGGAGTTGAAAATTTCGAGTGTGGAGAGTCTTACTCAGATCTAGTGCAGACCGGTTTAGAGATGACCGCCGATGTATCGCCTTTCCTGGAGGATTGAGGCGTTGTTCAGTGTACAGACGAACGAGCCAGTTATTGCTGCAAACGACAGGATATCGCCCTAGATTTTGGAGCTATGACAGTACGAGATTGTACTAAGGGATGATAGAAGGTCGCTAGTCACCAAGGATGAATGACTAGGACATGTGATTCGTTCGCTACCCCGATGCGAAGTCATCAGATAAATTGATTCCAGCAGAGACGACTTCACGCGGAGACGTTGAGAGTCGACAGAGACGATCAAATGTCAGAAACCTATTATTCCAAGTTTAAAGTATTTGGAAAGACATGCAGGCAATTCTATGGTCCCTCTAGAAGAATGAAACCCTAACTCGACTTAATGACCGTGTGAAAGCCTTTGAACCTTAGGGTTTGTGGCAGTTCTGCGGCGCCATTAGTGAGGGTTGGGTTTCCCCTTCTACGGCTGGTATGTACTCGATACTATTATACTGTACCCAAGATATTGAGCCCTTAGGGGACTATGAGGTTTTGGACAAATCGATCAGATAGCTCGACATAACTCGGATGCTAAGTGGTGAGATGCATTTCTTGGAAGACTCCAGATACGAGGATAGCCATCGGAGCTCAGTTCATGCAGCCACGACGAGACGAGTCCGAATCAGTTGACATTAGAGCCGAGTGAAGTGGAAAGTTCGACATCATCGACGAGATAGTTGACCAGGCTTGGATAAAGGACCTCACCCAGATGCATTGTGGATTGATCAAGGACGGACCAATATTGAGTATTCCTTCGATGGTTGGACGTGTTTCCGAGGACCTGTACAGCCAGACATCTTCTACAGTATGATGGAGCTACAAAGTATGCGATTTCGAGTCCGTGCGAGAGACTTCGGATAGACCGTGGCCGAGAACAGTTACAATGTGTAGATAGCATGGTGTGACGTCATAGTGGATGACGATAAGACAAGCGGAACCAGAAGTTCGTGCGAGACGCTGACGAGCTGTCATTACTTTCCGTCGAGACTAGAGACCTGATATACTTACAGAGGCGTTGGGATACGGCCAGTTTCCGAGGAAATGTGTGCGGCACATGCAGATGTCCAGAGAACGAGAAGAGATGAAATAATAGTACCAGCCTCCGTACAGATCGGCATAGTCGAGATCGGAAGATACCTTGAGCAGGATTCCTTCCAGGACACAGCTGCGATGATATTTTCACCCAAAATCGGATGTGATGTATTTTCAAAGAGCTAGAGGCCGACGCCAGCGATATGCTGCCTTATGAGTGGTCGTGAGGATCGACAGAGAGATGACCAGAGAAGTGCCAGAACGGAATCGTCCCCGTTAGCACACCTGATAGGGCCGATGAGCCGACGGATCGTGAGATTGATAATTCACAAAGAAGACTTGGACCCAGGAGTGGTTATTGTTACGCAAACCAGCAGGCCAGAGTTCATGATCATCGACGAGACGTCCCACAAGTGACCGCGACAGTTGGCCAAAGACTCTTGGAGGATGCGCTTGAGTGGGACTATTCCGCCATGCTTGTTTTGGTATTTGAGCAGTTATTCGCATGATTTGGTTTTGATGATTGAGTTTCATGATATGTGTTTTCATGCACCATAGTTGCACTTACTGAGTATTTGCGATTTTTGCACAGTTGTTGCAATTGATATCGTTTTCGTGCCTTGGTTTCCCATATTTATGATTTCATGGGTTTCATACAGTTGAGTTGATTTTGTGCGTATGCACGCACACGATTTGGTTCCTGCACTCGGTATAGTTTATATATGCTCGCAGTGCAGTAACATGTATTTTGCGCACTTAGATGCACTGGACTTCGATTTCGATGGTGATGCTCGATAATTGTTTTGATTGGATTTTGCGCTTGATTGGATTTTGCGCGTGTTCGGCGCTTGATATTAGATTTCATGGTTTCGTGCATGATGGATGCACCGGATATGGATTTTTAGCGCATGTTGGGCGCCTGTTAGGAGATGCGATTTGGTGCACACCAGATGCACTAATTCGAGATTTTTCGTGCATGTCAGATGCACCTGGTTTTGCGGTCAGGCACGCACGTTGCCTATGACCGATGTTGCGTGCACAACCGTTGCACCTTGATGTCGTTTTGTGCACCTGTTTGGCACATGTATGAATTTCGATTTCCGTGCGCACCGGACGCACAGGGTTTACATATGCATTTTGGGGATTGATTTTTATAGAGCAGTATGTTTTTATGATATTTGCTACGTGTTTTCGTACAGAGCAGGGCTAGTCAGAGGACAGTGCCTGGATATATTTTGCATGCATTGATAGATTTCAAAGGGGTTTCCGAAAGCGAGCTATAGTCTCATTATTTATATACGTGTCCGATGTGACACGAAACGTTTAAAACATGGAACCCTTCTAAAAGTGTTTTCAAAACGGCAGATCGTGCATACTAAACAAAGATATATAAGCATATGACTATTTTCTTATAGAAATATCCGCCACTGTGCAGCGTTATGCGCATTGCACATTGACTTTAAAGAATTTTGGCATGCATTTCCTTCATATATTTACATGTATAGTTCCGATTTATGGCATATCGGTTTTTCTTTGTATTTGGCATTCGTGTTTTCACCTTATCTCCGACGATTGCGGGATGCTTGACGGAGTTTTGATTTCGAGTTATCTGCTCGTTACGCATGCGCATGTATTGGGCTAAAATGCGTTTTATTTATTGATGATTTCGTAGCCCCGTTGACTTGGACAGTTTATTGGAATGTTTTGGAATTTGGGGGTTTAATTTAAATCCGGGAACCGAATTTCTTTAAGGGGGGAAGACGGTAACATTTTAAAAAAAATATATTATTTTTGGGAATTTTCATAATTTGATATTAATTTTTAATGAATATTTTAATAGTCGGTATAATTAAATACCGATAAATGGTGAAAATTCTGGAGAAAATTATGGAAATTCTAAAATAGGTTATTTTGTGGAAATATGTCATTTTTAAGCTTTTATGGTTACGTAAATGCTATTTTGGTGTTAACCGCGATTAAAAATCGCTAATTGGATTTTTTTGGCTTTTTGTGCAAAAGTGTGCACATAACATTTTTCTACACTTGTTTCATGTTTTGGACATGGTAGCCTAGGGTTGAACCATGTAGATGACCATGGTGGGTTGAACCATTTGATTAAGTTAATTGGGTTAATTAGTGTTTTGGGTTAGGTTCATGGGGTTTGGTTACGGTGGGTTGACTTGTGTTATAAGGAGAGAGTGAGCCATGATGGCTTGTGGGCGCTAAAGTGTTTCAAGAGAAAGAGAGAGGTGTCTAGGGTGTGCCATGACACATCTCATTCCATAATCCCTTGTGTTCTTTCATCCCCCTCTCACTCATACCACTCCCTCTCATTTATCACATCTTTCCTCACATCACTCACTCTCACACATCTCACTACACCTGCAGCAGCAGCTGCATCAGCAGCCCAAACCCTACCTAATAGCATCCCCATTATCCATAACAACAGCTACATCAGCCCAACACATCAGCCCCCCTACACCTGCTGCTTCAGCAGCCACACCAGCCTCAACACTCACATCAGCAGCATCATTATAGCTGCAACTGCAGCTGAGGCAAATCATCAGCCCCCAATATCAACCATCAGCCCCAATTCTAGCATCAGCAACAACTTCATTTGAAACAGCCCTACACCATTATATAGCACCACATCACTCCCAACTCAGCAACACACCAACACAACACCCCAACCACAAAACCACCACAACAAATTGCAGCAAGCAACTTCAGCCCAGATAACAGCTTCAGCATCAGTAAAAATAGCAACATCAGTAGCAGCTGCTACAGGAGCAACTGCAGCAACTCTCCAGCATCAACCATTCCTCTTCTTCCTCCCTTCTCCTATATCATAGGATATCCAGAGGTATAACCCCTTAACCCGACTTCTAGCTTGCAAATATATGGTTATATAGCTGAAAGTTAGTGTTATTATGTTGTTTAATGCTAGTTTAGATAAATTTGAGTGAGATGTGGTCAAGTGATGGTTTTGATCGGTAGGGTAACCTTGTTAGGTGTATTTGAGACCATTGTAACCAAGATTACCCCAGATTCCAGTATATCACCTGAAAGTTTAAACTTGGCGTATTTTATCGATTTTGTCGACGTTGGACCTTTCTGGAAACTGCTACAACCCGGGACCTCCTAAAATAAAATTGACTTGGCAGTGAGGTATGCAGGTAGAGAGAAGCCAACACCCAAAGCCCCAGCTCCAGGACCCACTTCATGGCCGCAGATTTATCCTTTCTGGCCGCATTTTGCGGCCAGAGCAGGGGAGAACCTCCTCGTTTTGCATGCATGGCCCTATTTCATGTAAACTCGACCCCCTGTATGTCTAGTTTTGGCTGGTTCCAGTTAGGATAGAATCTGGGTTGATTTTCATGAGTTGGCGTATGATTTACGACTTGTTTTAGCATGGGTTTTTGGTATTCGACGATTCGTTTCTGTCGGATGGCGTTTGAACGCCAACGACCGGTGACCATTGACTATGTTTTCACGTGAGGCCACAGGTTTTTACCTATGGGCGTAGCGTGCACCATTTTGTCTTCCGAAATGGTTTTCATGTGTTTTAGCGTGTGATATCCTTGTAGGTACCCCGCATGGCATCGAGTCGTTGGAGATGCGAATGGCGACATCGACACCGGCACAATTAAAGAAAGGTGAGTAGATTTATATCTACGGGGAGAAGTCGGGTGGATGGCGTATAGCACCCCCGCAGACCGATGTCTAGTATACCATATATATTATATATACAAATATATGCTAGTTTATGTGTGACTTGGTTGTTTAGGATGTGTTAGGTGGAATATGCATAGGATAGGGTTAGAAGTAACTAGTGTAGTTTCTAGTCGCGAACCTAGAATAGGTTTACACCCACGCGCACACACGTGCGAATTTGCTAGGTTTATACGGTGACATTGAGGATATTGGAGGACATTGGAGATGAGTCGATGAGATAGGTTTTGAGGTTATGATATCGGTGATATGGCAGGACTCATATTTGAGATACATCCTGATAATATAGCGGATCCTTAGACAACAATACATATCAGAGTGATATACTTTGAATAATTGACATGTGGTCGTGATATGAGATATGTCATGTTAGATATTTATAGTGGGTCGCATTGAGTGATGTACCCTTCTTCATGACGACATATGATGTTGTTATCAGTTATTTGAGGCTGTAGGCCGGTGGCCAGATCATGATTGGATTGATGATATTAGAGTTGTACTAGACGTAGGTCAGTACCATGGATGATGATCTTGATAAAAGAGGATATCAGATAAATAGCGTGATGAACGTGATATTGACCCGTACTCAGCTATTGGGATGCCGTACGACGACTTATCATACGAGCTGTATTTTTATGATTGATTCGCACTCATGACTCGAGGATGTCAGATGATATAGGTATCGTACGCGATACTATTGAGGCGGGATCACCGACTATTATATTTATATTTATATATATATCGACTCAGATTAGGTGGTTTCCATACCACTCCCGACCTACTTGATAGTTAGATCAGTAGTTAGTATAGTAGATGTTAGACTAGACCCGAGCCATACCTATTTCAAAACATACGAATTGGGAATATCTTAAAAACAAGTAAAGGGATTCTACGGATATTTTCAAAGGACGTATCTTACTTAAAACTCCGTAGCCCTTATTTTGAAAAAAAAACTCGATTTGTCTTATTTCAAATGGCACAATTTCATGACATATACATATTGATGTAGACTCTTCACAGTTGCGTTGATTTATTCGATTCCGCATTTTCATTGCTATTCGCATTTCATTTCATGAGCTATTTCTCTATTATCATCATGCTGTTAGGACACGAGCACAATTATCGATGATGCATATGTCCACGTACACTGTTTGCCGGCTCACACACTTCATCATCGAAAATTGCCATGTCACTATATTGTAGTACTGTTGCATTCAGGATATGACCCTTGCATGGCATACTTGTACATATACTTATCGTACACTCATACTTGTGCACCTGTCTGTCGTACACTCATATTTGTACACATACATATTTGCACATACATAGATGATAATTCTAGATTTGGAAACCGCAAGATACTCTTCAAAACTGATTCATTTTAAAAAAGAGCGGTTTCCCTCAATATGTGCATATTACTATTCCTGGTTGCATGATAGACAGATATGCTTGCATTTCTTTTACATGTTGCATATATCATGCTTTTGATCATACGCATTGAGATATGTTGTTTTCATGATATTTCTGGATTTGGGAACCGTGGATATTTCAAAAGAAAATATGTAATTGTTTTAAACACCCGGTTACCCTTGATATGATATTTCAGTGCGTCCACCATGTGTTTTCTCGGTGCAAGTGTGACATGTGAAACCCGATTCGAGGAGGCGGATGAGGCCGATTGCGGGTACATGGTGGGCCCGGTATGGTACCCCGGGGCGAGAACGGATCGCTGTGTAGTAGACGGTGAGCCTGGCAGAGGGACTACTACCTACCGGTGATCGTATTTGAGCTCGGCGGATACCCGGAGGATACCGACCGGAGTTGAGAGATGGATATGGGCGTACTGTTGGGGCCGAGGGCCGATACCGCAGACGGAGCCTGTGGGCTGACCCAGACTGACGGGTGCCCGATATATGAGGATTTACGTGCCTATGCTTGGCACAGTTTTCATGATGTTTTCGAGTGTCGATGCCGGGCACTCCGGTTCCATGATTTTGATTATATCCTCGTTCTTCCATGCATATGCTTATGATATTTACGTGCATGATGCTTATTGTCATTGGGTGATGGGTGGACGGGATCCACGTTTATACAAACTTTGATTACATACAGACCTCGATTACATTGATCATACTTCATTTGTATATATAACAGGGTATGAGGGCGCTGTTATATATACCCTTACTCAAATATTACTGGAATGGGACGCTAATATATGTGTATTGATATCCATTTGATACTTCATCATATTACTCCATGTAGACATACCTCTTATATATGACATGTTATTACCTAAGGCACTGACACGAGCACTTGGTACTACATACATGTATAGATGTTTCTTTGCTACCTTGCATGCTTCAGACTTATTCATTTGAGGTTTATATATATTGATCGTATGACCTAGGATTGCGTCCTACATGCGATTTTCTGTTCGTAGATCTCTTTCTACTCACGAGTTGGCAACTCACCCCTGTTGTGCCCCAGTTTCTTGCAGGTTTGCCGTACAGGTTTTATTACGGCTTTGCGGGCACTGTTCCTTTCGGGTGACTTGCTAGTAGGTGGGTTTATTGTATCGCACCCATCATTATACATTGTATATTATATTTCAGTTGTATCTAGAATTTCCATCAACCAAACATGTACTTATTTGAGATAGAGACCAGTGATGTTTATTCTTTCGACCGTAGAGTCGCGCGTTATATTTCTATGGATTTCTTGCTGTTGGATTTACCTTTCTGTTGTGATCCTCGCCTTTAGGCGTTGTATATTATGTTGCTTACAGGTTGATTGTTATGGTTCCTCCTACTGTCTACTACTTTTCTTGGTTTGGATTTCTGGGTTTTCGGCTTACTTAGATTACGTACGCCTTGAGACGTACGTAGTTTAAGTGCCGGTCATATTCCGTACTTTCGGGACGTGACACATACATGCATTTGTATCATGGTTGATGATACAACAAAGATGGCAATGCAAGACTCACATGGTTCATATTTATATATATACATATTTTTGTTTTAGGTTAAAGATAAAGGAAATTAACTTAATGACTCATTTCTTAACAAATGACTCATTGTTTCCACACACTTCCTTGGTTGACCATTGACTTAACCTTGGTTAATTTCTTTTGCTCTTAAACTCATCACAAAATATCTAGATATTTATATTAACAATAGTTTGTGTTATGATATTTATCTCTCTCTCTCTCTCTCATTATTATTATGAGATCTTTTTCATCTAAAAGAAAAGAATTGCCATCTTCATCTTCCTCTCTCTAGCTCTCTCTTGAGTTCTAAAATTGAGCGAGGTTAAAAGAAAGAAAGGGTTTTAAGTGAGAATATAAACCACCTCATCATCCTACACATCTCTAGCTACTTTGTGTAGGGTGTTTGCTTCAAGGATTTCATATATCAAGTAAAGCAATAAGCTTTGAGCAAAGGACTTCGGGTGGATCGTCGTGGAATTGGAAGCATTCAAGCGAGCCGTTCCAAAACTTAGGAGATACAAGTAGTTGCCCTAGGAGGTCTACAAAGGTTGTAGTCTCTCCACTTAGTGGTATATAATATTTTATATGTGATACTATTAATTGTTACTCAATAATTCTAGTTCGATTCCTAGTTAAGTTTGCTTAGCACCTCTTAAAATTTAAATTGTGGCATGTGTGATATTTCCAAACCCTATATGAGGTGATAAGGAAACCCTATAGTGTGGTCCAATGTCTACACATGTAAGAAATGGTTATTCCTATTTAATTACTTTTACAAATGATTTCTCAAGGTATGGACATCTATTCTTGATGAAAAATAAATCCGAAGCCTTTGAAAAAATCCGGGAATATAACAATGAAGTGGAAAAACAAACCAGCAAAAGTATCAAGACAATTAGATCTGAATGAGGCAGTGAATACTTATGTGCCGAGTTCCTGGATTACTTAAAAGAGAATGAAATTCTCTCTCAGCTTACTCCTCCATGCACACCTCAACACAACGGTGTATCGGAAAGGCGAAACAGAACCCTATTGCATATGGTATGTTCCTTGATGAATAATGCTGAGTTGCCGCGATCCTTCCGGGGTTAAGCATTAGAATCAACAACATTTCTTTTAAACAAGGTTCCTACAAAGACAGTGCTTATCACACCATATCGGATGTGGAGTGAGAAAGAACCTAATCTTAAGTACCTTAAAATATGGGGATGTCCAGCTTTTGTAAAAAAAGCAGCATGCAGACAAGCTCGAGGCATGCTCAGTACTGTGTAAGCTTGTGGGATACCCAAAGAACTCTAGGAGGTATCTTTTCTATTACGTAGAGAAACAAAAGGTTTTTGTTTCTCGACATGCCCACTTTTTAGAAACTCAATTTTTAGAAAAAGAGATAAGTGAGAGCGCAATAGAACTAGAAGAAATTCCAGAACCACAAGCTCTTATTGAAAGCATGGTGGAACCAGAAGTTTCAAAAGAACCGGACATCCCAGCACCACTTCACCAGACTAGTATTCAGTCGCATCCGCCCGAGAGATACTACGGTTTTCTCATTGACGGGGATAGAGAGAATTGCATCATGGTCGATGATGGGCCAACTAGCTTCCATCAAGCCATTCAGAGCAGAGACTCAGTAAAATGGGTGGAGACAAAAATGGAGTCCATGTACACCAACAAAGTATGGACTTTGGACATTGCTCCAGAAGGGGTAAAAACCGTAGGCTACAAATGGATCTTCAAGATGAAAATTGGTGTACATGGACATGTTGAAACTTATAAGGCAAAACTTTTCACAAAAGGTTTTCGTCAAAAACTTGGTTTGGACTATGATGAAACCTTTTCTCCAGTGGGTATGCTTAAATCCATTCGGATCCTTCTTGCTATTGCTGCCTTCCACGATTATGAAATTTGGCAGATGGACGTAAAACCCGCTTTTCTGAATGGAAATTTGGAAGAGTGTGTCTATATGGATCAGCAAGAGGGTTTCATAGAGAGTGGGAGCAAAGGAAGAGTGTGCAAGTTGCTTAAATCCATCTAAGAATTAAAGCAGGCATCGCGGAGTTGGAACATCTGTTTTGGTGAGATGGTCAAGAAATTTGACTTTATGAAAAATCCAGATGAACCATGCATCTATAGTAAGATTGTAGAGAGAAGTGTGGTATTCATCGTCTTGTACGTTGATGACATTCTCTTGATAGGAAAAAACATTCCTATGCTTCAATCGGTGAAGAGATTATTGCCACAAAGGGTCTCCATAAAGGACTAGGGTGATGCCTCTTAAATTCTAGGGATCCAGATCTATCGTGAAAGATCTAAACGGATGTTGTTGTTGGGTTACTCTAACGCCCTGACCATCATCCGTGGCCGTTTGCGGAACAAAATTTTTACAACGAGTGAAACTTAGCCTTAGAATAACCTTAAATCGGATCTACCGTAAACTTAACTAGCATCTAAAGATGTTGTATCTACTATGATAGAAGATTGTACCTAAAGAAAGAAGTCATACAGGTCTTCAATCCTCTCCACTAGCTTTTTGAAGGATGTACGGATCGCGCTTGATCGATGGCTTCCTCGCATCAAAGATGATCCACCCGAGAGTGTGTGCTTTGAGATCCTACCTCCAAAATGAGGTAACTAGGGTACTAAGATTGCTTAACTACGTAGCCTAGATGAAGTAGAGAGTGATGATGGATTTCTTTGTCTCACTAATCCTAAGTTTCTTAACTCATGAGACTTTTAGGGTTAAAGATAGAAGAAGAGAGAAAGGAGAAGATGAGAGTGTGAAGTGAGCATGGAATGAAGAAATGGCTAAAAGATAGAAGAAGAGAGAAAGGAGAAGATGAGAGTGTGAAGTGAGCATGGAATGAAGAAATGGCTAAGTGTTTTGAACTAATAATGCAAAGCCCAAAATATCTTGAAGCTACACAAACTATCTAATATGCCACCTTGCATCAATAATTCATAACACATGAAAATATCATGCACACTCCTATAGTAAACAATAAGTCACCAAGTAGCCATGCTTCATTTATAGCAAATGAACACCTCATTTCTCCACCTCATTAACCATTAACAAAAATGGTTAAAACAAATAATGAGGTGTCTTCTTCTAGAAATATCTTGCACAATTACAAGAATGCCCCACACCGTATATACATACCCGTATCTGTATTCCGAAATATACGAATACTAAGAGACAAAATAATCGAAGAATATAATACTAGGATCTGGCTTAAAACAAAGCACACTAGTATTATTCACCCGAACATCGCACGTGCACAAGTGCACGTATGCGATTGAACCCCTGCCGAAAACCATACGGCCTCTACATCGTTCCGTCCGAAGCATGGAAACCATCTGTGTGGAACTCTAAAGACTCAACAGTATGTTGGGAGTAGGTTCAACCATAAGCACGTCAGTGGTACTAGCTGCAGATAATAGCTACCTAGGTACCTGTCGAAAAGGAAGGCCGACGAGCAAACTAGTCTGAACTCCTACTGAGCCTATCCGTGACAATCTCCGTACAGTCGGTCTCTTCGTCTAAGAGTCTCGCATACCAGGTCTAGGGGTGGTAAACGTCAGACCCTAATAACTTGAAAATTCATGCTGATGGGGCTCAGGACCAATCCGGGAAACTATTGATCAACCTATCAGTAAATCCAAACTGCTTAACTAAGGTCTTATGGTCTTGACCAATCTAACACATTGCGATATCGACTCTCAATATCAGGAGAGACGAATCCCCAACAATCACTCACTGCCTCCATATGGCTCGATACTGTATCCAACCAAAACCAATTTGCACGAATCAGTAGATTCGTGGTAGGGTAGTGATCAAAGCACAATGGGAACTCACTGGAGACAAATGACGATCTCAGGTCCAATGACTAACATGTACACATGTCACCTAAGAATTTCCATCTTACGATAGGTATAGTACAATCCGGAAGTTCTCGACGAGTTTGTCCAGTGTACTCACACCCAGTGAGCACATGTATACGATTTTAGGTGCATCAAACCAATGGCTACAGGATCAACTATCCCTTTCATCGGGGTCTAGTAGCGTATACACTAGTCTACTCTAGAGTATCAATGCCCAGTCTCGATACTCATGTGACTAGGGACCATTTAAGGATGTGCTTATGGACTACCCTGCTCCCACAAGTATGATCGCCATCATAACGCTGGAAGTCAAGTAAGATCCTACGGGCTTTATCAACATGCGGTCGACAAAGATAGATAATATATGCACATGTTCAGATAAAGTCAAACCATAATAGTATACTACTGTATCGAGCCTTTATCGATATGTGCAAGATGGATAAAACATCAATAGAAACAAATACACATATCCTAATAAAGACAACTCAAATAATATACTATATAACTGAACAAGATTGTCCTGTACATACATATCCCCAGCATTCACATGTATACATATATAATAATGGCCTCTAGGGCATACATATCCAACAATTTCCCACTTGCACTAAAGGCTAGTAATTGGCGTACAGAATACCCAACGTCTGCACTAAGGGTAGCTGCTGGCATACCGCATACCTAACATCTCAAAAAGTCGCTCGAACTGCGCTTGAGAGAGGGCCTTTGTAAATGGATCCCCCGTATTCTCTTTTGTATCCACTCTCTGGACCTCGATCTCCTGGCGATCTATGATCTCTCTGATCTAGTGATACCGCCTTAAGATGTGTCTGGATTTCTGATGGGACCGTGGTTCCTTTGCTAAAGCTATAGCCCTATTGTTATCGCAATACAAAGGTATTAGATCAACAATGGACGGAACTACCTGAAGTTCAGTAATGAACTTCTTCATCCAGACCGCTTCTTTTGCGGTATCGTTTGCAGCAATGTATTCTGCCTCGATCGTCGAGTTTGCGATGGTGTCCTGTTTGGAGCTCACACACCGCCCCTCCTTTGAGGGTAAACAAAAAACTCGAGACAGACTTGCTGTCATCCTTGTCACTCTGGAAGCTGGAATCGGTAAAGGACTCGACCTTAAGGTCTCCATTACCTTATACCAAGAACATCTCCTTAGTCCTTCTCAGGTACTTGAGAATGTTCTTCACAGCCGTCTAATGATCCTCACCTGGGTTTAACTGATACAAGCTTACCACGCTTAGCACGTATGCTACATCTGGTCTGGTACATAGCATCGCATACATTATAGATCCTTCCGCCGAAGTGCAGAGTATAATGCTTATGAAAACCCTCTCCTCATCAGTTTTGCGAGACAACTCTTTGGAGAGGGTGAATCCGTGCAGTGCGGGTAAGTTACCGCGCATGGAATCTTCCTTACTAAATCTCTTTAGTATGGTCTCTATGTACCTGGACTGTGAAAGTACCAATAATCTCTTAGATCTATCACTGTAGATCTTAATCCCCAGAATGTATGAGGCATCACCCAGGTCCTTCATGGAAAACCTTTGTGACAGGAACAGCATGACCGATTGTAACATAGGAATATCATTTCCTATCAAAAGAATGTCATCCACATACAAGACTAGGAATACGAAAGTTCATCCTACAATTTTCTTATAAATACATGGTTCATCTTCATTCTTGATGAAGTCAAAGTCCTTCACTATTCATCAAAACAGATGTTCCAGCTCCGCGATGCCTATTTCAATCCATAAATGGATTTGAGCAACTTGCATACCTTCCCGCTGCTCCCACTGTCTACAAAACCTTCTGGCGGATCCATAGAAACGCACTCTTCCAAATATCCGTTTAGAAAAGCCGTTTTTACGTTGATCTGCCAGATTTCATAGTCATGGAAGGCAGCAATGGCAAGTAGGATCCGAATGGATTTAAGCATAGCCACTGGAGAAAAAGTATCGTCATAGTCCAATCCCGGTCTTTGACGAAAACCTAGCCTTATAGGTTTCCACCTACCCATCTACACCAATCTTCCTTTTGTAGATCCATTTGCATCCAATGGGTTTTACCCCAAATGGAGCAATTTCCAAGGCCCACACTTTATTGGCGTAAATAGACTCCATTTCGGATTGTATAGCATCCAGCCACTTATCGGAGTCCCTACTGATAATGGCTTTCCTAAAACTGGTAGGATCTTCTTCTTCCAAGACGCAATCCTCTCGATCCCCATCTATGAGAAAATCGTAGTATCTATCGGGCGGATGAGAAATTCTACTAGATCTGCGGAGTGGCTGAGGTTCATCTGGGATTACCAAATCTTGTGGTTCCTCAAAATCTTCAGTTAGATTTTGTGATTCAAGAATTTCTCCCAGTTCTACCGTGCTCCCACTAGTTTCTTTTGCAAGAAACTCCCTTTCCATAAAGGTAGCGTGACGAAATACAAACACCTTCTATTCGTCAGTGTTGTAGAACAGATATCCATAACCATTCTTTGGATATCCCACAAATTTACATAGAACTAGTTGGTCGTGCCTCAAGTTTGTCCAGATTATGTTTTTTAACGTAAACCGGACAACACCTTATCTTAAATTTTTTATGATATGGTCTCTTACCATTCCATATCTCGAATAGTGTCTTAGGCATGGATTTGGATGGAACATGATTCAAGTGATGTGCCGCTGTTTGAAGTGCATACCTCTAGAATGAAAGAGGCAACTCAGCACTACTCATCATGGAGCGAACCATATCTAATAGGGTACGATTCCTCCGCTCCGACACACCGTTGTGCTGTGGTGTATACGGAGGAGTATGCTGAGAGTGAATTCAATTCCCTTTTAGAAAGTCCCTGAATTCCGTACTCAAGTACTCTCCTCCTCTTTTAGATCGGAGGATCTAGATACTTTTTCCAATCTCGTGTTCTACTTCGTTCTTACATTCGTTGAATTTCTCAAAAGCTTCAGATTTCTGTTTTATGAGATACACATATCCGAACCTAGAGAGATTGTCAGTGAATGTGAAGAAGTACAAGAACACACCCCTTGCATGTATAAGTATCGGACCACACATATCACTGTGTATATATCCTAAGAGTTTTGCTGCTCTTTCTCCATGTCCGATGAACGGAGATTTGGTCATCTTTCCTTTGAGACTAGACTGACAAGTTTCATAAGATGAAAATTCGAACATATTCAAATATCCATCCTTATGCAACTTACATAGTCTTTTCTCTCCGATATGACCAAGTCTACAATGCCACAAGCAGGATTCATTCTTATCTAAACTCTTCCTCTTGCGTGTATTTTGTACATTGAAAATTGTGTTTTGATTTCGAACATAGATACCATTACACAGTGTACCTTCTGCAACCAATACCTTATCAAGGTAATTGTTCATGATATTTCTATCAAGAACAAAGTTATATCCATCTTTATCAAGTAAAGAAACAGATATGATGTTGCAAACCATAGAAGATACATAGTAGCAATTGTTCAAAATCATGGTATTGCCATTTAGCAATACTAGGTGATATTCACTGACGGCAGAAGCATCGATTTGTGCTCCGTTCCCTACTCTTAAGGACGTATCACCAGTTCTAACTATCCTACTTTTTATCGGTCCCTGTAATAAATTACAGATACGAGATCCTGATCCGGTATCTAGTACCGAGGAAATAGGACTGACCAAAAAGCTGTTCCCAATAAGAAGAACACCTGAAGGAGATGTAATAGTATGCTTCTTCTTTGTTAGGGTCATCAAGGAATTCATGCAATCCTCTTTTCTTTGCTCATACTCATGACAGCTGTCATAGTTTAGAGCCGAACCGACGTTCCCTAGCCTCGAATAAGAATTCAGATCGGTCAAGCGATACATTTTATTATCTTGATTAGGGCATGCGATGATTGCTACATGGAGAGAGAGAAAAGAAACACTTAGCATGCGCTCTTGCAAGATTAGATTGGTTCTTAGTTTATATAATCAGGATGGCTCCTATTGTTTTCTCGAATTCTCCATCAAACCTTCAAAGGATAACTAGTCAGGATTAATCGCATTTTACAATACTTGCTTAACCTTTCGGCCAGGCTGGTGTTGGTACTTCAAGGGAGGTTTTCCAACCCTTTTGCGAAGTTCCTTAATTATGTAACCTCTTTTCCCTGGAGGTGTATCCCTGCTAACACCGTTCTAGACACCTACTTGGTTTATAACATTGATTGTTAAGTGTAATAATCTCCCAAGAGTAATCCTACTCATCAGTGGGATCGGGATCCAACTATCATTGTGTGATGACCTAGATGGAATCCACTATAGTCTCCATACTCCAGAAGGTATGCTAAAACTGCATGTTTCCTGTATATTTGAAACTCCCGATGTGGTTTTTGCCCCTAACGACCTATGATCTTGACAAGGTCAACAAATCAGAAATCGTAACCTGTCATTATCTTGATTATCCTAGACCCATCCACATAAGCCCTTAACAAGGTCAATAAGGCCATGTGACTATCCTAGTTAATCGCATCATGTGCTAAAAACAAGCACCACCAAGATACCGTTCACTACGCCTTGACAAGGTCAACAAACGCAATACGAATACTGAGTAATACTCGTAGGAAATGGCAGAGAGCTACGACTGGGTTTTCAGCGAAAAACCATTTAACGTAATGAACTTGATATCATTAAAGGAACCTGAGCAGTTTTGAAAAGGAATGGTTTAGGCTCCGCTTTTGAAAACTTCTGGTATTGAAAAATACCTAGTAATCTACAGTATAAACTTTTGATGAAGAGGTCACTCCCCGTGAAAGGATCTCGTCTTTTGCCTCCTGGAATGAGGTGCTGGATATTCATGACCGAATACAACTACGCAAAACTGTCATGACCCGAAATAGCCCGTGACTGGCACTTGAATCATAGGAAGCCTATAGGACCCCATCTAATTCAAGTAAGCCAAAAGCCCAGAAATCTAAAACCATTTTTAAGGAGTAAATAAGGAAAACTAGTTTTAAGAAGTGAAGAAAATATGTTTTAAAACAAGGTTTTGAAAATAAGTAAGCCGAATATGCATTTTAAATCCTCAATGTCTTTTCTGATAATTTCGGCAGAGTTCCTTTGTAAATACTGGCCCCAAACGGGGTACAACAAGAATAACATATATACAATGATAAAAGGCATCCCCAAGCGGGAGCTAGCTCTTCATCATTCGACGGTCACAACCACGCAAGCAGTATAATATACAACACCGATGAGCGAGGATCAAAACTCATAAAGAAACCTCAAAATCAACATGAAAACCATAATACTGCAACGCGCGACTCTATGGTCGAAATAATACATAACTGGTTTTCTAAATTTGAAACAATATATAAGTTTTGGTTGATGGAATTACTAGATACAACTGAATAATACATGTACAATGGTGGTTCTGATGCAAAAGAACCCACTTACCAAAGCAAATCACCCGCAAAGGAAGCAGTGTGCTAGAAATGCCGCAATAGAACCTGTACGGCAAAACTTGCAAGAGCTGTGGCACAACGAGGGTGAGTTGCCAACTCGTGAGTAGAAAACATCACAGAGCAGAAATCGTATGTTTGATATAATCTTAGGTCAATACGATCAATATAATATATCCTCAAATGAATAAGTCTGAAGTATAATAAGGTGGCGATATAACATATATACATGAATGTAGTGCCAATGCTCGTGCAAGTGCCTCAGGTAATAACATATCATAAATATGAGGTATGATCAATGTAATCAATGTCAACTATATCAGAAAGTCTACGAGTATGTAGATATCATCCAACTGTGTGATCAATGCCAATATATGTATGTGGAAATCGTCCACCTATCACTCAATGACAATAAGCATTATGCATGTAAATTTCATAAACATATACATGGAAGTATGAGGATGTAAATCAACATGTGTCGCTCGTGACATATCAAAATCATGGAACCTGAGTGTCAAGAATCGACACTCGAAAACATCATGAAACCTGTGCCTAGCATTGGCACGAAAATCCTCATATATCGGGCCCCGGCAGTCCGGATCGGCCCATATCATCTCTCAACTCCGGTCGGTATCCTCCGGATATCCGTCGAGCTCAAATACAATCACCGGTAGGTAGTAGTCTGTAACTGCACGGCGGCGCCCCGGCCGTCAATCCGACGGCCAAATGCGGAAGTGGTGATAAACTTTAAATTTTACTTGAACTGGCAAACCGCCGCGCACTAATACCCGGATCGAACCATTAATTAGTCCTAGCTAACTACAAGATGGGGAAGAGAGATATACAGACTGATCCAAGTCCTCCGGTCTTCTCGTCGTCGTCCCGATCTCCTGCGGATGCTCCGGTCGCCACCTCGTCGCCGGAAGTGCACCACATCGCCTACTTTTATGGGCTCCCACCTCAATGCCGAGGCAACTCGGGCACGAAGCTGGCTAGTCGACGTGCCCAAGATTCGCTGTAGAATGTGTAGTGAAGAAGTCTCACTTGGGGTTGTAGGAATTGCCTTTTGGTGGAGGGATTGAACTTGGAGCTTTTTGGATTGATCTTGTGGGATTTTTGCAACATCAAATGAAGCAAAATCCCACACCAAGAATTTGGGACAGCCCACTATGGGAGTGGCCGGCCATGACAATGAGGGGAGAGTGAGAAAATGAGAGAGTCATCGAATCATACAATGGAGAGAGAGAGAAGGCTATCATGCAAAAAGAATCATCACAAAATCAAACCCACACTCAACCAACAACCATGATAGCAAATAAAACAACACTCCAACACCACCATCATCACCTCACAAAGTCAAGCAAGAAAGGTCAAGGGATGGGCTCCATCACGAAACCATCATGATACAAATATATGCAAAGAACACCTCCACAAAATGCTTATTTGCAACAATGCAAATAAGCCCTCCTCCACCAATCTTCGGCCAATGAACGATACAAAGGAAATTGGCCGAAACGGAAAGCAAACTGGCAACTCCAGAAAACTGGTCCTGTAATAAATTACAGTAAAACCCCGATACTGTGCATACACACCCGCATTTGTATTCCAACCGAAATACAAATGCAATAAGACAAAATCTACACTGTACTATACTAGGATCCGGCTTAAACCAAAGCCGGCCAGTAATATCCGTTCGATCCTGATCCGTGCAATACCGCACGTATCTGATCGAACCCTGCCATATTTCCATACGGCCTATAGTACAAACTGTCCGATCCTGATCCGTGCAATACCGCACGTATCTGATCGGACCTTGCCATATCTCCATACGGCCTCTACAACCTTTCGCCCGAAAGCATGAGTAACTGAATGTGGGGGACTCTAAAGACTCGTCAACACCTTGGTTGTGGATTTAACAACTAGCACGTCAGAGGTATAAGCCAATACGTAACGGGCTACCAGGTATTGACTAAAAGGGACGTCTGTGAGCGAACTCATCCTGACAACCCTACTGAGACTGTCAGTGACAATATCCGTATAGTCCGGTCCGTTCGTCTATGAGCATCGCATGGCGGGCCTAGGGGGTTGGTAAAAGTCAGACCCCCAAAAGCGGTACAAGTCATGTCGGAGTGTAGCCCAGAACACCCTGAGATACTACTGGAATACCTACCAGTAAATCTCCTTGCCTCGGCCGAGGGCTTCGTGTAATGGCTCTCCTAGACACAGCACGACCTCACCCCCAATACCGGGAGAGACGAACCCCTGAAGATACGCTCACTGCCTCCATGTGGCTCGGGACTGTACCCAACTAAAACCTGTTTTCACGACTCCTTTGTGCCGTGGTAGGGTAGTAATCAAAGTACAGTGGGAACTCACACAAGACAAATAACGATCCCCAGGTCGATGAACTAACCTGTACACATGTCACCAGGGAACTGCCATCTGACGTCTGGTATATGACCAACTAGCATGTTCCCGGCGAGTCATGTCCGGTGTACTCATAACCCAATAAGCACCTGTATACATCTTAGGTGATCCAACTGACACCAGTGGCTTGTGAGACCGGCCACCGCCCCTCGTCGGGGTCTCGACTGTATACACTAGTCTACTCTGGAGTATCGATGCCCTGTCTCGAAACTCTCACGACTAGGGACCATTTAAGGATATGCTTATAGACCCCAGCTCCCACTTATATGATCGCCCTCATACTGCTGGTGGTCAAGCAAGAATCCTAGACGCTCTACCAACGTGTAATAGCGACCTGTAAGGTCACCTAAAGCAGTGCACGATGATAAAGGAAAACCAGATAGCATACTATCATCTCGAGTAAGACTGTCCTACCGGGATAGGTCCTCCATCAATCATTGCAATCACGTACATGTGACCTAATAATTGACTCTGAGGGCACTATCACCAACAATCTCCCACTTGCACTCAAGGCTAATTATTGCGATGTCGCATACTCACAGCCCGTGTGATACCGAACACCCAACTCCTCTACTAGTCAGTCTCACAAAGCTCGTTTGCGAAACTATTGCGTTCGAGGAATAGCCTTAGTGAGTGGATCCGCTTTGTTGTTTCTTTCTATTTCTCTCTAAATCTCAAGTTCGCGGAGAAAGCCATCTCCCGAAATGAGCAATACCTGTCTTAGAATGTGTCTGGATATCTGATGGGACATAGTTCATAAATGAACACCAAATCCAAACTTCTTAGACTGTATCGTCGACTGAACTTAATCAGTATCCTGCGCCATGCCTCCCTCAGTATTGCCTTGGACCATCTGTCCAAAATACTGCCCCTCGTCAGAAGGAAAAACTATAACTCTGACAACCTCCTTGTCGTCCATGTCACCTTGGAAGCCTGGAATGATAACTGTCTCCTAAATAGGGCTGTCGTTATCATATCCCTAGAACATCCACTTATGTTCTAAAACTGCTTCCGACTGTTTCTCCAGGATTGGATTAATGTCAACTTATTGCATTTAGTGCAAGAACAATATTTGGTGTGGTACTTGACATCTCATGATTGACTCAATTGCCTGAGCAAGTGATCTGCCAATCATGCACGTCCCTCTCTACTTTAGTCTGTAAGACACTTTTAGAGAGGGTGACTCCATCGTCTGCAGGTACACTACCGTGCATGGAGTCGTCCATTCTAAATACTCTTAGAATGCTGTCAAAGTACCCTTAATTGGGAAACCACCCAAATCTAGATCTAAAACCATAGATCTAGTAACCAGTATGTCTGATATAATATCCAAGTCCTATGTGGAGAAACCACTGTGTGACGACCAAAGTATAACCGATCGTAGTATAGGAGTTTCTTTTCCTATTCTGTGTATGTCATCCAAATACCATGACAACACACCCTACTACCTTCTCAACAGATCCATCCCCTATTCTGATGAACTCAAACCTATGACTGTCACGTCAGAAATAGATGATCTATCTCCGCTACATCTGCTTTAGTCTATAAATAGACATAAGCTACCTTTCCACCAATGCTTCCGCTGCTCCCACTGACTACGACAACCCTCTGGCAGAGTCATATAGACGTCCACTTCTAAAACTAGTTTAGAACGACGCTATACTCATCCTCCCGCCGGGTCTCACAGCCTGGAACAACAGCAATGGTAATTGTGGGTAAACAAGAACTTCCCTGTCACCGTCCTTGAGGCTACCGTAGTACCTCTCGGGTGCCTGAAGTTACCCACCTTATCTGAGGAGTGGCCAATAGAATGTCAATCCAGATTGAATCTTTAGGATCCTATCAAATCTTCAGTAATTGTTTGTGGTTCTGGAATCACTTCCAGTTCTACCATACTCCCACTACTGTTTTCTGAAAAAAAAATCCAATTTTAATAAAACTGTGGCAAGTCTAGAACAATATCGCTATTGTTCATCCAGATGGTAGAAAATCAACCCGCGTCATAGCCTGGGTCAACCCACAAATAGCCATTACAGAAACGTGCCTTGAGTTGTCCGGTGTCTGGTTTTAAGCATAAGTCGGACAATTCCCCGTACCTTAACACCGTTAAGATATGAACTGTTCTATATCCAATATAGAAACAGAGGCACTGATTTAATTGAACCAGATCCAAATCATGCAACTGTCTCCAGTGCATGTCTACTAAATGGAAGAAGGCCTATCAGCGTTACTCAACTTAGGAATGCTTCCAATTATGAGTAACCTGAAAGAGAAGCAAGATCTCTTTATCATTACTATCAACTGAATACCATTCACAAGTATCTACATCTTCGATCTCTTTGAAGAATCCCGATACTTGCTACACCTGGTTCCTTACTCTATTCAAATACCTATAACTTCTCAACATTCAGACCCTGTGTTTCCGCGAAACACCTGTCTAAAAACTAGAGAAGTCATAAGTAAACCGAATATAGTACGAGGACCAACCCCTCTGTCCTGATGGATCCTGGACAACATACAATACTCTGTATAAGTCCCTTGAGTCTGATAACTCATTCACTGTGTGTCGTAGGTTGAAAACTGTACTTATGGTTAAGAAGAATTACCCCGCTGTTTAATGCTCCTTACCTAACCATACACTGATATAGGTAAATGTCACAGACATAATTTCAAAAAGGTATATCTCACTCTATGAAAATAGACGTACAGATATATCAATTTGAAATTGGTGCATAACTGCGGATATTCAAAACCAAATATTTGCCGACCGGCAAACAACCCAAGTGACTTCCTCAAATATCACCGATTACAACGAATCCCGATATAATGAGGATGATCACCCAATTCCCAATAACTTACTCCCACTCATCATCTGTAAAACCATACAGATGTGAGAATCATACCTGGTAAATACATACCCTGGAGTAAGTATCTAACCGGGAAATCAGTTTTCTTTTAACAGTACACAGTGAAACTGAAACATTGAAATGTTTCGATGGGGTATCCCGGTATTCCTAGTAATGCCTCTTCCAGTATCCAGATTCACAACTGTAACCGTGTAATTCTTTGCCACCTCTCCAAATCCCTTCATATGTCTTTAGTCTTTACCTTCTGTACACCCCTTAGGCCAAATGGTTTTCTTCCTTCCCTACCGTTCGGCACCAGCCTATGGTTTAGAAGAAGACTATCCAATAAGCAAAATGGGTGTACTGTCCCAATCCTAGGAACACTCGCAATGAGAGAGGGTGAAGATAAAAGACAACCGAATAAACCTTATTCCTATTTCTCCTGAACCAGAATCCATCCCCGAACTGGAACAAGTTCCTTTCGAGTACGTATATAACCATACGATGGAGTATCCAATAAACTGTGGATCTTCGTAGTGATACGGAGTGTCCTGGAGAAATACAAAGGTGATTTAGGATTGGCGAAGGAATACTTGGTTTGGTCGTGAATAGCAGTCGCAATTTACTTTGCCCTCTTACTAATCCCTTTATTTTGTCTTAACTTAATACCTTCTGCACACCATCGTTATGCTAATTGGTTTTCTTCATTCCCTACCGGTCGGCACCAGCCTAAGGTTTGGAAGAAGACTATCCAATTTGCGTAATAGGTGTACTATCTCCTACACCAAGGAGTACTCGCAACCTGGGAGAAGGTAAAAGGAAAAGACAACTGAATAATCCTATCCGTTTTCTCCAAAACCGGAAACCATCCTCGAATTCCTTCGAGTTCGTATCTAACCATACGATGGCTTTGTCCAATGGAAGTGGACGTTCGCAGTAATACGGGGTGTCCTAGAGAAAAGGGTAAAAGTAGGAGTGGAAATGAGGTTTGCAACTCTGACAATCCAAAAGCCAGTGTTAAGAAGGTTCGGTCAACTTGGTCACTGAGTCATAGTCTTAGGGTCGGGTCAATGGTCGCTGCCAAAGAGAGAGAGAAAAGAAACACTCAGCGTGCACTCTAACCTAGATCAGAATGGTTACCAATTTATCTAATCTGGAAACCTCCCACTGTACCGTCAAATTCTCCTCCAAACCTAAAAGAAGAATTAGTCGGGATCACCCGAGGAGTAAACGAACTCATCAGTGGGAATCGGGATCCAACTCTCATCGCATGATAACGTGACGGAATCCACTCACATCATCACACTCCAGATGGTATGCGCATATCTGGCAAGTTTCAGTTCTTTTGAAACTCCCGATGTGATTTCTGCCCCATGCTCTTATGACCTTGGCGAAGGTCAACAAATCATAAGTCACATGTCAAGTTCTACCCGTCATTATCCAGGTTAATTTGAATCCACCCGTACAAGCCCTTGATGAAGGTCAACAAGGCTGTACGACTGTCCCAAACCAACGCATCTATCTATGCAGCAGAAAGGTAACAAGCAGCTACCATACACTATGCCTTGACGAAGGTCAACAAACATAGCATGAATACTACGTGCTACCCGTCTGAAATGACGGAGGGCTATGAATGGTTTCTGGCGAAAACCTTTAACGTAATGAACTTGATATTGTTGAAGGAACGGATAGCTTTTAAAAATATTGTGACGAAAACCGTTGCTAAAGAGGTCACTCCCGGTGAAGGGATCTCGGCTCTTTCCCCGTAGAATGGGGTGCAGGATATTCCAAATGAATACCGCGATGCAAAGCAAAAGTAATCGGCTATAGTGAAGTCAATGCCCTGACGCAAACTTTTTGTCCAAGGGGTCACTCCCGGTGAAGGGATCTCGGCCCTTGCCTCGTCGACTGAGGAGCAGGATATTCCAACTGAATATCACGATGCAAAACAAAAGTGAACGTCCTTGCAATAACAGCTTTTGAAAAAGTGTTCCAACAACATCAGATTAGGTTTGTTTTTAACTTGCATTGATCCGAATCAACACAGTCCCATCAATTGATCACACCAAAAAGAACGAAAATATACTGATGTACGTATATGCCATCCGCATTCGCCACTGGGTCCCGTCATTACCCGTTAGGTTAGCTAACTAACGACAGAGCGGGGACTGGACTAGCGCGGATGCAAAACATATACAACATCTACTAATATATATACCAATATATTATATTTCGCTCAAGGCGTGAAAGAAATGCAACATCACAGAAAATGAACAGCATCACAGAAACAATACAGATATCTGGGATCCCCGGGTTTCACAGAGCCACTACTGAAACCCGACGTTCCCCTGGTCGTGTGGATAGCCTGTGCAATGAAATCCTAGACCCCTACGGGCGCGGCAAGTTACCCGCCAAAAGCTAAAGCGAGGTAGCCCCCTTCATCACCGTGAATGGACCACCCAGCACTTCATAGAATCCGGTAACTCGGGCACCCCTCCTGGGTCAACCTGTACCCCCTACGAGTGCGGCGAATAGCCCGCCAATTCTAGAGTGAAGCCTCCTCCGTCCCAATGCCATGAGATGCGGGCTTGTTGCCTTCTAGTATCCGGCTATCCGTGCACCCCTCCGCGGGGTAATCCTAGTACAGAAAGTAAAATATACAAACAACGGGTACATCGACCGCAACCTGGCCGTGCCCCAAAAAAATAATACAAACAGGCAGTGACGGCAGTCCACATGTCGGACGCTCGCCCCGCAATATCAAATGTACATAATACAACAGAACTGTACTAGCATTGCATCCAGGCTATCCCCCACGACCGATCCGCAACATCACAGCAAAAACAGAACATCAATGTGAAAGTCACGTTCGCAAATCCGTCTAACCGGGCTATAGCAGTTAGACCGGATTTACCGATCAAGTGACATTCACGGTCGCAGATATAATGTAAATACTGTGAAATAATGTGTTTAAAATATCCGATCGATCAAATTTTAACAAGTGGGCCCCCAAGCAGTAATGTAGCAGATCAAGAAATTCTGGGCCCAATATTAATATTCGAAAACCCAAATTTTAACCCCAGAAAGATACTGTAGAAATTTAGTGCAGGGATCTCCACAGTATGTGGCGGAACCGCGGCGAGAAGGGGGTGTTTGCGGCGGTTCCGCGCTCCCACAGTGGAGTCACTTCATCGAATTTTTACAGAGCTCTTATATTTTCCAGTACATCAATTTTTTACAACCTGAAAAATTTTTGGAGACCAAAAAATTTCAACAGAAAACTGTCGCTAGCAAAAATGTAGATTTTGGAATTTTGGTCGATCAGAAATGTAAAACACATTAAACCAAGCTAGACTAAGTTAATGGCGAGGCTCTGATACCACTGTAAGTGCACGGCGGCGCCCCGGCCGTCAATCCGACGGCCAAATGCGGAAGCGGTGATAAACTTTAAATTTTACTTGAACTGGCAAACCGCCGCGCACTAATACCCGGATCGAACCATTAATTAGTCCTAGCTAACTACAAGATGGGAAGAGAGATATACCGACTGATCCAAGTCCTCCGGTCTTCTCGTCGTCGTCCCGATCTCCTGTGGAAGCTCCGGTCTCCACCTCGTCGCCGGAAGTGCACCACATCGCCTACTTCTTTTACGGGCTCCCACCTCAATGCCGAGGCAACTCGGGCACGAAGCTGGCTAGTCGACGTGCCCAAGATTCGCTGTAGAATGTGTAGTGAAGAAGTCTCATTTGGGGTTGTAGGAATTGCCTTTTGGTGGAGGGATTGAACTTGGAGCTTTTTGGATTGATCTTGTGGGATTTTTGCAACATCAAATGAAGCAAAATCCCACACCAAGAATTTGGGACAGCCCACTATGGGAGTGGCCGGCCATGACAATGAGGGGAGAGTGAGAAAATGAGAGAGTCATCCAATCATACAATGGAGAGAGAGAGAAGGCTATCATGCAAAAAGAATCATCACAAAATCAAACCCACACTCAACCAACAACCATGATAGCAAATAAAACAACACTCCAACACCACCATCATCACCTCACAAAGTCAAGCAAGAAAGGTCAAGGGATGGGCTCCATCATGAAACCATCATGATACAAATATATGCAAAGAACACCTCCACAAAATGCTTATTTGCAACAATGCAAATAAGCCCTCCTCCACCAATCTTCGGCCAATGAACGATACAAAGGAAATTGGCCGAAACGGAAAGCAAACTGGCAACTCCAGAAAACTGGTCCTGTAATAAATTACAGTAAAACCCCGATACTGTGCATACACACCCGGATTTGTATTCCAACCGAAATTCAAATGCAATGAGACAAAATCTACACTGTACTATACTAGGATCCGGCTTAAACCAAAGCGGGCCAGTAATATCCGTTCGATCCTGATCCGTACAATACCGCACGTATCTGATCGAACCCTGCCATATTTCCATACGGCCTATAGTACAAACTGTCCGATCCTGATCCGTGCAATACCGCACGTATCTGATCGGACCTTGCCATATCTCCATACGGCCTCTACAACCTTTCGCCCGAAAGCTTGAGTAACTGAATGTAGGGGACTCTAAAGACTCGTCAACACCTTGGTTGTGGATTTAACCACTAGCACGTCAGAGGTATAAGCCAATACGTAACGGGCTACCAGGTATAGACTAAAAGGGACGTCTGTGAGCGAACTCATCCTGACAACCCTACTGAGCCTGTCAGTGACAATATCCGTATAGTCTGGTCCGTTCATCTATGAGCATCGCATGGCGGGCCTAGGGGGTTGGTAAAAGTCAGACCCCCAAAAGCGGTACAAGTCATGTCGGAGTGTAGCCCAGAACACCCTGAGATACTACTGGAATACCTACCAGTAAATCTCCTTGCCTCGGCCGAGGGCTTCGTGTAATGGCTCTCCTACACACAGCACGACCTCACCCCCAATACCGGGAGAGACGAACCCCTGAAGATACGCTCACTGCCTCCATGTGGCTCGGGACTGTACCCAACTAAAACCTGTTTGCACGACTCTTTTGAGCCGTGGTAGGGTAGTAATCAAAGTACAGTGGGAACTCACACATGACAAATGACAATCCCCAGGTCGATGAACTAACCTGTACACATGTCACCAGGGAACTGCCATCTGACGTCTGGTATATGACCAACAAGCATGTTCCCGGCGAGTCCTGTCCGGTGTACTCATAACCCAATGAGCACCTGTATACATCTTAGGTGATCCAACTGACACCAGTGGCTTGTGAGACCGGCCACCGCCCCTCGTCGGGGTCTCGACTGTATACACTAGTCTACTCTGGAGTATCGATGCCCTGTCTCGAAACTCTCACGACTAGGGACCATTTAAGGATATGCTTATAGACCCCAGCTCCCACTTATATGATCGCCCTCATACTGCTGGTGGTCAAGCAAGAATCCTAGGGGCTCTACCAACGTGTAATAGCGACCTGTAAGGTCACCTAAAGCAGTGCACGATGATAAAGGTAAACCAGATAGCATACTATCATCTCGAGTAAGACTGTCCTACCGGGATAGGTCCTCCATCAATCATTGCAATCACGTACCTGTGACCTAATAATTGACTCTGAGGGCACTATCACCAACATAGTCCCTCTGCCAGGCTCACCGTCTGTATATACTGCATCCCTTTCTTGCCGCGGGGTTCCATACCGGGCCGACCATGTACCCGCAATCGGCCTCACCGCCTCCTCGAATCGGGTTTAACATGTCGCTCTCAGCACCGAGAAAACACAAGGTCGACGCACTGAAATATCATATCAAGGGTAACCGGGTTTTTAAAACAATTATATAATCTCTTTTGAAATATCCCCGGTTCCCAAATCCAGAAATTTCATGGAAACAATATATCTCAATGCGTATAATCAAAAGCATGATGTATGCGACATGTAAAAGAAATGTTAGCATATCAGTATATCATTCAACATGGAATAGTAATATGCACACGTTGAAGGAAAACCGCTCTTTTAAAATGAATCAGTTTTAAAGAGTATCTTGCGGTTCCCAAATCTCTAATCAAGCCAGAATCATCTATGTATGTGCAAATACTTATGTATGTAAGTATTGGTGTACAATGGGTATGTACACAAGTATGTCATGCAAGAGATCATATCCTGAATGCAACTGCGCTACTGTGTAGTGACATGGCAATTATCGATGATGAAGTGTGTGAGCTGGCAAGCAGGTGTAGTGGAACATATGCATCATTGATAATGGTGCTGGTGTCCTAACAGCATGAGTTTAATATAGCAATAACCATTTGCACATGCAATGCGATGCGAATAACAAGAATATGCAGGAATCGACTAATAAATGCAACGGTGACGCATCTGTATCAATATAAAAGGTCATACAGTTTGCCATTTGAAATAAGACGAATCGGGGTTTTTAGTAAAATAAGGGCTACGGTGTTTTCAAGAAAAGATGCGTCTTTTGAAAATATCCGTAGAATTCTTTTTCCTGTCTTTAAAATAATTCCGATTCGTTAGTTTTGAAATAGGTATGACTCGGGTCTAGTCTATCATTTACTGGTAAGACTACGGCTCTAACTAACAAGTCAAACAGGAGGGGTATGGAAACCACCTAAATCCGAGTCGATATAATATATATATGTAAATATAATTGTCGGTGATCCCGGCTCAAAGGTACCGCGTACGATACATTACCATATGACATCCTCGAGTCAGGAGTGCGGATCTATCATCAATATAAAGCTCGTACGGTAAGTCATCGTACGACATCCCAAAAGCTGGGTACGGTTCAATATCATATTCATCTGATCAATTATCTGGTATCCTTATCGTCATATTACATGATCTGGGGTACTGATCTAAGTCTAGTACAAATCGATACCATCTATATAAGTGTAAATGCGTGTGTGAAACACATGTCTAAAGGCCCGCTAAAATCACATGTCGTATCCCAAATACGAATCACATCATATCACCGATCACATGGCACTACGCCCAATATCATCGACTCATCTCCAAATATCATCCACTATCCTCGTCACCTAAGTATATGTATAACGAATATGCAGGTGTGTGCGTGTGGGTGTAAGTCTATTCTAGGGTTCGCAACTAGGAACTATACTAGTTTACTCCTACGCCCTAATCTAACCCTAGTACGCCTAATCTCATCTCAACTATCCACGACACAGTATAAGCTATCATATATATATAGTATATAGTATACTAGACATCGAACTTTGGGGGTGCTATACGCCATCCACCCGACTTCCCCCATAGATATAATCTACTCACCTTGTATCCCGTGTGTCGGTGTCGACGTCGCCTTCATCTTCTTCATCGTATGGAATCCACATGATGGTACCTACATATCACACGTATCGTATCGCATTAAAACCAAATCAAAACCAAAAAGACATACGAAAACCAACACGATACGCTTAAAAGATTATAGGTTAGAACCTATAGACTACGCTTCAAAACCATCGAACAATCCTCGACATCGTCGTACAAACGCTAAGTAATTGAGGTAAACCACAAATATACAAATCCAGAATTCAAAATACGACAAACGAAACACGAATCCAAAACAGCACCTCAGGAAAAAGGTTCAAGATTTCACCCTAGGTAAAATTGGACAATTTTGCACATGCCCGGGGTCAAATTTATAGATGTAGGAGCTACAGAACCAAAACGAACCAAAATGGCGGGACCCAGGCCATAAATTGCGGCCAAACAGATTAAATCTGCGGCCATAAAGAGGAGATAGGGTCTGGGGTTAGCTTCCTGGGTGCCTGCACATCTCTATGTGTTCACAAAATCATTTTCAGAGTCTCGAGGTGATAGCAGATTCCATATAACCATCACAGATTCCTCAATTCTTCCGATATCGGTTTCTAAATCCGTATTCCGGGTTTCTAGTTTCTGGTTTGAGTCTTGATTCTAGCACTAGGGGGTTTGTGTGGCCTCTACTGAGTTCAATTTCACATCACAACTCTCAAATTCCCATAAACCCTAACTAGAATTCTCTAAGTCCACAAAACCTCTCGATATCGGTTCTAATCTAACATGGGGGTATAAGTAATGGGAAAACTAAGCTTATGGTTTAGAAATTACCTTATTTGGCAACTCAAGAAAATTCTTGAGTTGCCCCAAGTGGCCAAAATCCTTGCTTTCTTGGTCCAATGTATTTCTCTTGAGCTTGTGCACAACTTTTGTGAAATGGGGATATGGTTTTAGAGTGTTTATTGAGGTGATTTGAGGAGGTGAAGAGGGGAGGGAGAAGGGGCAGCAGCAGCAGCAGGGAATGGAGAGGAGAGGAGAGAGGAAAATGAAGGAAATGGGAGATGCAAGTCAAAGATAAACCCCCTCACTTTCTCTCACACACCCATACCTAATATTCTATTCATATCTTTTCTTTTTCCCCTTTTTCTTTTCTATTTCCCACAATCAACAACCATGCTAAAACATGAAGAAAGCCATGGAAAAATTATGTAACAAGTGTAAAATGATATGATGCATGTTTGCACAAAAAATGCTAAAATCCGATTAGCGATTTTTAATCGCGATTAGCACTAAATTAGTGTCAAATAAATCATAAAATCTCAAAATTTGCATAATTCACATAAAATACGTTCTTTTAGTAATTTCTATAATTTTCAAAAAAATTCCCCAGTTATCGGTATTTAATTATACCGAAATATTAAAATATTCATTAAAATTAATATTAAATTCTAAAAATTCCCAAAAATAATATTTTATTTTTCTGAGATGTTAGAATCTTCCACCTATAAAGAAATTCGGTCCACGAATTTAAATTTAAACCCCAAAATTCTAAAAAATTTCAATAAAGTCCAAGTCGTCGAGTCTCCGAAATCATCAATACATAAAACGTATAATAGCACAATGCATGCGCAAGAACAATGAGCAGATCACTCAGAACAAAACTCTGTCAAGCATCCTGCAATCATCGGAGTCATGGTAAAGACACAAATGTCAAATCCAAAATAAAACCAATATTGTATAAATCAGAACAGTACATGTAGACATCAAATGTATACATGTAAATAGCTGAAGTAAATGCATGCCAAGTCATTTTAAGTCGCTGTGCGATACGCATAACACTGCACAGTGGCGGATGTCTATTATAATAAAATAACCACATACGTATATATCCTTTGTTTAATATGTACGTTCCGCCGTTTTGAAAACAATTTAGAAGCGTTTCCTTGTTTTAAACGTTTCATGTCATATCAGACACGTAGGTAAATACTGAGACTATAGCTCTCTTTTTGGAAATCCTTTCGATAACTAACAATGCAAGAAAAGTATATCCAGGCACTGTCCTCTGACTAGACCTGCTCAGTACGAAAACAAATAGCAAATATCATGAAAGCGTACTGTTCTATAAGGAATCACTCCCAAAATGTATATAAGAACACCCTGTGCGTCTTGTGCGCACGGAAATCAAAGTCCATATAAATGCCATACATGTGCACAAAAACAACATCTAGGTGCAACGGGTGTGCACGAAACATCTGCCGAAGGCAACATGCGTGCCTGACAGAAAAATCAGGTTCATCTGACATGCACAAGGAATCCCGATTTAGTGCATCTAGTGTGCACCAAAATCGCATATCAAAACATGCCCTCATCATGCGCGAAAATCCAAATCAAATGCATGGAGTGCAAGAAATCAACATCAATATCAGAATCAAAATCAATATGTCGAATGACATCAAATCGGAGTCAGGTGCAGTTGTAGTGCACAAAATATAAATCCGGTGCAACAAAGGCACGAAATATATATCTGGTGCGATAAACGCACGAAACATAAAACTGATGCATCCTGTGCACAAATATGAATACCCAGTTGGTGCTACCATGGTTCATGAAAACAAATATCATGAAGCTCAGCCATTAAGACCAAATCATGCGAATAGATCGCCCAAAATACTGAAATCCAAGGTGACGGATATGTGATAATCGAGTCACAAAATCACAAATCATAAGTACCGTCGTCGTTATATCCTCCTTCAAAGTCAAGAAGGTGTCGGTGCGTCCAATGCTAGCAGCGCAAGATATCTACTTGCCTCTTGCTCACGGTCTGGCGTCTTCTATCTCTGGGTCCTTATCTTCTCTGCGGATTAACAATCTCGCAATCCTTCGGCTCATTGGCCCTGTCAGGTGCGCTAACGGGGACGATTCCATTTTGCCACTTCTCTGATCATCTGCGTCCTCAGTACAGCATTTCCTCGGAAACTGGTCGCATCTCAATGCCTCTATAGACATATCCGACCTTTAATCTTAACGGGGAGTAACAACAGCTCGTCAGCATCTCGCCTCAACCTCTTATCCCACTTGTCTATATCATCGTCTATTCCGATTTCACGTCTCTATCTGCACACGGCAAATGTTCTCGGCTATGGTCAATTCGAAGTCTCTCACATGGACTCGAAATCACGAACTCGGTATCTTCATCACTCTGTAGAAGATATCTGGCCGAACACGCCCTCGAGAACTCATCCCAACCTGTGGAGGTATACTCCATGTATAACGCCTCTGCATGCGTATCGCATCATCTGATGTCAGCGGAGGAGAACGTCATCCCGTCGAAATCTCGTGCGAAAACTTTACTCCACTCTTCTCCAATGTTGACTGATTCGGACTCGTCTTCTCGTGGCTGCATGGACTGCTCTCCAACGGCTACACTCGTATCTGGAGTCTCCCAAGCAATGTGTCCCGTCACATGATATCCGAAAAATGTCGAACCATCTGATCGATTTGTCAAAACCTCATAATCCCCCAAGAGATCAACATCTTGAGTACAGTTTAAAAGTATCGAGTACATACTTCAGCTTCGGTGGTCCAGCTGTAGAAGGGCAAACCCAAGCCTCACTAATGGCACCGCGGAACTACCGCAAACCCTAAGGTTCAAAGGCTTTCACACGGTCAATATGTCGAGTTAGGGTTTCATTCTTCTAGAGGGTCCATAGAATCGCTTGCTTGTCTTTCCGAATACTTTAAAATTGGAATATGGGTTTCTGACATTCGATCGTCTTTATTGACTCTCAACGAATCTGCGTGAAGTCGTCTCTATAAATCTATCTGATGACCTCGCATAGGGGTAAGCGAACGAACCACATGTCCTAGTCCTTCATCCTTGGGTGACTAGCGACCTTCCATCGTATCTCTAAGTATATACTCATGCTGCAGTAGCTGCAATATCTGGGTGATATCTCGTCATTTGCAGCAGCAACTGGCTCATTCATCTGTACGCTGAACAGTGCCTCAATCATCATGAATAAGCGATATATCAATGGTCATCACCTTCTGGCTAGCCTCTGGCAGTAGCCTGATCCTCTGGTGCCGATCGGCACATACGGGAAATCTCGTAACAGCGATCTGTCAAATGCTCATGGCGCGAAAACACAAATAGACGACGCCTCCATATGCAATCGTATGTCTCTGGAATCATGCCCTGGTCAGTCTTCGTCCGTGACGAGCTCAAGCTGACGCAACTCTAGCCGTAGCTCTCTCTACCCGTGTAATCGTAGCAGCAAAATCATAACCAATATCGATGAGGATAGATCATAGGAATGAATATAATACTGTGCATAGAAATGTACATCCTAAGGTTTCTTAAGCGGAGTAGCGTATCGTAAATATGCCACGGAACATACGTACGGTACGTCACTCTACTCAAGATACCTACTCCATCAACCAAGGGTCATCCTACGCGACGAAAGTTCGGGTATAATACCCCCTCGACTAAGTCTAAGTTCCATAAGGTCAAGCCTAAGTTCCCTATATATATAACGCTCTAGGCTCCACATAGTCAAACTTAGACTCGAACCAAGGTTAACCTAGCACTCTGATACCAACTTTGTCACGACCCAAAATAGCCCGTGACAGGCACTTGAATCATATGAAGCCTATAGGACCCCATCTAATTCAAGTAAGCCAAAAGCCCAGAAATCTAAAACCAATTTTAAGGAGTAAATAAGGAAAAATAGTTTTAAGAAGTGAAGAAAACATGTTTTAAAACAATGTTTTGAAAATAAGTAAGCCGAATAAGCATTTTAAATCCTCAATGTCTTTTCTGAAAATTTCGGCAGAGTTTCCTTCGTAAATACTGGCCCCAAACGGGGTACTACAAGAATAACATATATACAATGATAAAAGGCATCCCCAAGCAGGAGCTAGCTCTTCGTCAATCGACGGTCACAACCACGCAAGCAGTATAATGTACAACGCCGAAGGACGAGGATCAAAACTCAAAAAGAAAACTTAAAATCAACATGAAAACCATAATACCACAACACGCGACTCTAAGGTCGAAATAATACATAACTGGTTTTCTAAGTCTGAAACAATATACAGGTTTTGGTAGATGGAATTACTAGACACAGCTGAATAATACGTGTACAATGCTGGTTCTGATGCAAAAGAACCCACCTACCAAAGCAAATCACCCGCAAAGGAAGAAGTGTGCCAGAAATTCCGCCATGGAACCTGTACGGCAAAACCTGCAAGAGCTGTGGCACAACGGGGGTGAGTTGCTAACTCGTGAGTAGAAAACATCACAGAGCAGAAATCATATTTATGACATAATCCTAGGTCAATACGATCAATATAATATATCCTCAAATGAATAAGTCTGAAGTATGATAAGGTGGCAATATAACATATATACATGAGTGTAGTGCCAAGTGCTCGTGCCAGTGCCTCAGGTAATAACATATCATAAATATAAGGTATGATCGGTGTAATCAATGTCAACTATATCAGGAAGTCTATGAGTATGTAGATATCAACCAATTGTGTGATCAATGCCAATATATGTATGTGGAAATCGTCCACTTGTCACCCAATGACAATAAGCATCATGCATGTAAATATCATAAACATATGCATGGAAGTATGAGGATGCAAATCAACATGTGTCGCTCCCGACATATCAAAATCATGGAACCTGAGTGTCAAGCATGGACACTCAAAAACATCATGAAACCTGTGCCTTGCATCGGCACGAAAATCCTCATATATCGGGCCCCGGCAGTCCGGATCGGCCAATATCATCTCTCAACTCCGGTCGGTATCCTCCGGATATCCGCCGAGCTCAAATACAATCAACGGTAGGCAGTAATCCCTCTGCCAGCTCACCGTCAGTATACACAGCATCCATTCTTTCCCCCGAGTTACATACCGGGCCCACCATGTACCCGCAATCGGCCTCACCGCCTCCTCGAATCAGATTTCACATGTCGCTCTCAGATCGATAAAACACATGGTGGACGCACAGAAATATCATATCAAGGGTAACCGGGTTTTTAAAGCAATTATATAATCTCTTTTGAAATATCCATGGTTCCCAAATCCAGAAATATTATGGAAACAACATATCTCAATGCGTATATTCAAAAGCATGATGTATGGGACATGTAAAATAAATGTAAGCATATCAGTATATCATACAATATGGAATAGTAATATGCACACGTTGAGGGAAAACCGCTCTTTTAAAATGAATCAGTTTTAAAGAGTATCTTGCTGTTCCCAAATCTCTAATAAAGCCAGAATCATCTATGTATGTGCAAATACTTATGTATGTAAGTATGGGTGTACAATGGGTATGTACACAAGTATGCAATGCAAGAGATCATATCCTGAATGCAACTGCGCTACAGTGTAGTGACATGGCAATTATCGATGATGAAGTGTGTGTGCCGGCAAGCAGGTGTACGTGGAACATATGCATAATCGATAATGGTGCTGGTTTCCTAACAACATGAATTTAATATAGCAATATCCATTTGCACATGCAATGCGATGCGAATAACAAGAATATGCAAGAATCGACTAATAAATGCAACGGTGACGTATCTGCATCAATATAAAATGTCATATAGTTTGCCATTTGAAATAAGACGAATCGGAGTTTTTAGTAAAATAAGGGCTACGGTGTTTTTAAGAAAAGATGCGTCTTTTGAAAACATCCGTAGAACTCGTTTGCCTGTCTTTAAAATACTCTCGATTCGTTAGTTTTGAAATAGGTATGACTCGGGTCTACTCTAACATTTACTAGCAAGACTACGACTCTAAATAACAAGTCAAACAGGAGGGGTATGGAAACCAGCTAAATCTGAGTCAATATAATATATGTATATAAATATAATAGTCGGTGATCCCGCCTCAAAGGTGTAGGGTTACTGGGCACTCTCACAAGGGTCTATAAGACATCAACCATACCCGATTTAAAATTTAGACGTGCCGAACAACCCTAACCAAGATCTTTAAACTAGAGATTAAGCGAAACAAAACAAGTAAACAACTTTAGTTATAAGAGTTTGGGATTACAACCTTTGTAGTCCGGTCCTTCACTTCTAAAGCTCCGTGTTGAGGTCCCTTCGCTGCGATCATCGAGTTTCCGGACTCTAGAGAGGCTCCACGAAGAGAAAAATGCAAGCTTGCTTCCGATCTTCGATAACTAAGAATTTCTACCTTGAAGTTTCTTTAACACAAGCTCTCACTCACTAAATGAAGTGAACACCCTAATCTAAATGGCTAGGATAAATTAGGATGATGAAGTAGGATTTTAGCTCTCATTTATTTTCTTATTCCACTCATTTTCATCACTAAGCAAAAAGCTAGAAAGCTTTCAAGGGGGAAGAAGAAGATTCAATTTACTTTGTGATGAATAATGAATTGTGTGGTGAGGTTAGAAATGCAACCATGGGTTAAGTATGATAACTTAACCCATGTAGAGACTTAACCATGGTCAAGGGTTGGGTTGGGTTAACAAATATCATAATAAATATTTTTAGAAAATATCTTTAGCAAGAAACAAAAGAAAACCTTCTAGAAGCTTCTAGAAAAAATTAACCCAAATCAAACCTTAATCATGTTTAATCTCCACTAATCACGTTGCATTAACAACCCTAACATGTCACAATATTATATATCACATATACAATATTTATTGTAACAAAATAAAATAATACAATTAACATATATCGCATATATATCAATGTATTACCCAAGTGAGAAAAAGAATATTTTTGTGAGCTTATACTAGTTAATGTAATTTAATATATCTAATATATAATTAAACACTAAATTATCGAATCAACACTTGATTCTATAATCCGGCTATTTCACAAATAACCGACTAATATAATCTGTATCAGTTCATCGAATCAACACTTGATCCGATGACCCGGCTATATCACATATACCCGGCCGATATCTCATATTGCGAGAATCTAATACGGTATCACATAAACCTATTGTTCTCAGTCCCGCACATATCATATATGTGCTCCTACTCCGTTTTGCCTGAGCCAGGAAACCTTTGTGTAGGACTCTAAAGAATCGTCAATACGCCGGCAGTAGGTGATGATCATATCAAACAACTACAAGCTGCAAGCGGTCAGCTAAACGTAACAGCCACCAAGGTATTGAGCGATCAGAAAATCAACAAGCAAGCCTGTACATTCTCCCGTTAATCCAACCAGTAACACCCCCGTACAGTCTGGTCTCTTCGTCTGATATTTCGCATATCTCGCCTAGGGTGGTAAACGTCAGACCCCAGTAGCTTGATAAGTCGTGCCGATATGAGGTCTATAACAGTTCGAGAAACTACAAATAACACTTACCATTAAATCTTAGAAACCCTGGCCAGGGATTTCTAGTTATAGCCAATCGAACACAGCGCACCATCAACTCCCTATACCGGGATAGACGAATCCCCTCCTATCGCACATTGCCTCCATGTGATTCAGGACTGTACCCAAAAGCCACCTTTTTGCACGCCCTCTTAGACGTGGTATGACGGAAATCAAAGCACAGTAGGAATCACACAAGACTCTATAACGATCTCGGGTCTACAGACTAACCTTTACCAGTGTCACCAGAGAACTGCCATTTGACGTGAGTTATAATACCATTTGGGAGTTCTCGGCGAGTCCGTCCAGTGTACCCAGTCTCTACTGAGCACCCGTATACCTTCTCTGATGTCAAACACCAATGGATATGGGATCATCCATCGCCCATCATATGTGTCAAGAAGCGCATACGCAAGTCTACTCTGGAGTATCGATGCCCTATCTCGGTACTCCCACAACTAGGAACATTTGAAGGATGTACTTGGCGACTACATTGTCCCCACTAGTATGATCCGCATCATAGTCGTGGTAGTCAAGTACTTATCCTAAGGGCTTTATCAACATGTAACATAGAGACAATCAGAGTACATGTTAAGATAAAGAGCAACCCGATAGCATACTATCATGTCGAGCAAGAAAGTCCTCCTTATATATGTCCAAGCATCCACTACAATATACATCGTATGTACAGTAATGGCCTCTAGGGCATACATATAACTAACAATCTCCCACTTGCACTAAGGCCATCTGTTGCGGTATCGCATACCCAACAATTAGCTGTGGTTGAAGTATCTCATGCTCAACATTCCCTTAAAAGTCTCTACTGGGAAAAAGGCCTTTGTGAGTGGATCTGCACTGTTGTCCTCTGTGTCTACTCTCCTAACCTCGATCTCCCTGGAGATCAACCATCTCCATGATCAAGAGATACTGCCTAAGATTTATCTCTGGATTTCTGATGGGACGGGGGTTCCTTTGCACAAGCCACAACTCCATTGTCGCACAATGGTAGGAACGAAGTTCATCACATGAACTTATATATATCAAGACTACCTCTTTGGTAGCATCCTTGGTAACAATGTGTCTAGACTTTAATTGTCTAGTAAGTCACGGTATCTAGCTTGGAACTCTTCCAACATACCGTCCCTCCATTGAGGGTAAAGACAATGCCCGTGACTGTCATTCAGTCGTCCTTATCACTCTGGAACCTTTTCCGGTGATTCTCCCTAAGATCGATTGATACCATCTTACTACAACTAGTGAGTATCCTAACATACAATTAGATTTATCTCATAGATCCAAAACCCAGGATTTAGGAGGTATCACTTTGATCCTATATGGAGAATCTTTGTGATAAGCGGAGATTGACCGAGCGTAGCATAGGAAACTCCTTTCCTATCAGGAGTATATCATCCACGTACTCTACGAGGATCACTACCATACTCCCTAAAACTGTTTTGTATATACAAGGTTCATCAACCATTTTGATGAAGTCAAACTCTTTGACTACTACATCAAAACAGACGTTCCAACTCCGCGATACCTGATTTATCACATAAAACATCTTGCTCACGTTTCCGCTACTCCCACTGTCTACGAAGCCCTCTGTCTGTGTACTTATAGATGCTCCCTTCCAAATCATCATTTAGAAAAGCAGCCATGAGACCAAACCGCCAGATATCATAGTCATGGTATGTAGCCGTGGCAAGTAGGATCTGGATAGACTTAAGTATAGCTTTGAAAGTCTCAACTTTTCCATGTACACCAAGTAATCTTCTCAAGATATACTTGCTCCTGATGGGGATTTAACCCTTCAGATAAAGCAACAAAAGTCCATACTTTGTTGGTGTATAAGGATTCCATCTCAGATCACTAAGCATCCAGCCATTCTTACAGAGTCCAACTCCTGATGGCCAGCTCGAAACTAGTTAGGTCATCATCTCATGATGCAATCCTTGCTCCCACTATCATAGAGAAAACGAAGTATCTCTCAGGTGGGTGAGGAACCCTACTAGATCGGCGGAGAAGCTGAGACTCGTTGGAAACTATTGAATCCTTTGGTTCTACCAAATCATCAGTTGCAGTTTATATAGCTGGAACTCTTTCCAGTTCTACCTCATGACCAATAATTTCTTCACAAGAAATTCCCTTTCACAAAAGTGGCATGTTGAGAAACAAAACATCTTTTGTTCCTCGGTTTGGCAGAAGATATTCCCTTGTGAATGCTTGGGATATCCAACAAACTTCTACAGAACTGGTATTGCCTTGAGCTTGTCCGAATTATGCTTTTAGACATAGGCTGGGCAACCCCAAATCTTAATATACTTAAGACATGGGCTCTTCCCATTCCATATCACATATGAAGTGGTAGGCAACTGATTTAATTTGAACCGTATTCAATAGGTATGCAGCTTCACAAGTGCATAACTCCCAAAAGGAAATAGGAAACTCAGTAGTACTCATCATAGAGCACACTATATCAAATAGGGTGTGATTGCTCCGCCCCGATACACCGACGTGCTGTGGTGTATATGGAGGAGCAATGCTTAGAGAGAATCTCATTCTCCTTTAGAATATTCCAGAAATTCCGTGCTCGAGTATTCTCCTCCTTGATCTCATCAAAGGACATAATACTTATACCCGTTTTTGGTTGTCTACTTCTAACTTATATTCTGTGATTATCTCAAAAGTTTCGGACTTGTGTTTCAACAAGAACATATGTCCGAATCTTGAGAGATCATCAGTGAATGTAATGAAGTATAAAGAACCAGTCCTGGCATTTGTAGACAGTGTACCTCATACATCAACATGTATCAATCCAAAGAGTTCACTAACTTTTTCTCTATTTCCAATGAACAGAGCTGTGGTCATCTTATATTTGTGACATGACTGGCAAGTTTTTACAAGATGTAAATCCAAACTAATTTAAATATGCATCTTCATGTAACTTCAGCTAGTCGGGTCGCATTGATATGACCTATTCTACAATACGTCAAGAAGGATTCGTTCATTTCTGAACTCTTCCTCTTGTGTGTGTTCTGTACTTTAAAAACTGTGGTTTTATTTAGAACGTCTATACTTTTAGATAACGTGCCTGATCCGATCAACTCTTGATATAGGAAATGTTCAAAACATTATCCAACAATACAAAATTATATCCTTCTTTACTAATAAAGAGACTGATATGATGTTGTATATCGGGTTTGGTATCTAATAACATTCGTTCAGAATCTATGTATTCTGATAATACATGGTGATAACTGCCAACAGACTTGGCTGCAACACTTGCATCATTTCCAACTCTTGAAACTTATCACCCATTCTCAGTTCTCTACCTATCTATAGCCCATGTAACAAATTACATATCTGGGATCCTGATCCGGTATCTCATACCCAGAACGTAAAGGATACTGAGAAACTGTTCTCTATAATGAACACACCCGAAAAAGATGCATCAGCATGCACTTTCTTCGTTTGGGCGGCACGGGAATTCTGGTAATCCCCTATTTCCTGCTCTGTCTTATAACAATTATAAGTTTGAGCGGGACCAACGTTCCTTAGCTCAGTATAACAAGCGGGTTCGGTCAATACATCCGTATTATTATCTTGATTAAGGCGTGACATGGTCGCTACCTGGAGAGAGAGAGAAGAAAACACTGAGCGTGCGCTTTTACAAGATTAGATTGGTTATCAATTTATCTAATCAGGAGGGCTCCTACTGTTTCAGTCAAATCTTCCTTTAAAACCTAAAAGGAAAGACTGGCCGGGATTAATTACACTCTACAAGTTCACCAATCTTTCAGCCAGGCCAGTGCCGGTACTTTGAGGGAGGTTCCCCGTGCTTTCACACGAAACAAATTAAAGTAAACCTAGTTTTTCCATGAGCGTAACCCCGTTGACACCTTTCTAGACACCTACTTGATCGGCTAATTGTAATGTGTAAAACTCTCTCAGGAGTAACTCTTACTCGCATCTGGTATCGGGATCCAACTATCTCATAGAAGGTATGCAATCTCATTGCAAATTTCAACACTTGAAATTCCCAAAAATATTTTACTCCTAGCGTCCTATAACCTTGACGGAGGTCAACAAACCATAGGCTGCTAGTCAAGTTCTACCCGTCATTTTCTTATTGAATTAAACCCACCCGCACGACCCTTGACGGAGGTCAACAAGGTCGCATGACTACCTTAAAACAATCTGCATCATATGCATAAGCAGATAAATACTAGTTAGTTACCGCAGACTACGCCTTGACGGAGCTTAATAAATGTAGTACGAATACTAAGTAGAACTTATCTGAAATGACGGAGTGCTACGACATGTTTTTAAGAAAACCCTTTGCGTAATGAACTTGATATCGTCGTAGAATTGAGTGATTTTAAATGGAGTGTTTTTTGCCTTTTGTAGTTTTGCTAAAGAGGTCACTCCCGGTGAAGGGATCGTCGGCTCTTTCCTCATCGAATAAGGAGCAGGATATTTCACAAATATCACTATCCAAAGCAAAAACTATATAAGCAATCAAAAAACAAACCGTGTTTGCGGCATCTGCTAGTTTCGCTAAAGAGGTCACTCCCGGTGAAGGGATCTCGGCTCTTTCCTTATCGAATAAGGTGCTGGATGTTCTTCAAGGAACAGCGCTATGCAAAGCAAGAACTAGAGCTACCAGTTTTTAAACAAGTTTCTACAACAACTTTAGGTTTCCTTTAGTTTCATTAATCTCATTAATGAATTCAAATTTTCTTATGCTACACAAGCATCACATTTGAAACGAAATCTGCAATATAACATATATCTCATATATATAATATAAACATTCATCTCAGGCAGTAATAAGATCTCATCACAGAACATTGCTGCAAACGAACATATATGAAATATTCGATATACTAGGACATCTATGTTTTAATACGAGCCTGCATAAAACACGGATTCCACGGTCGTGATGAATAGCCAAACCTACATCCCTAGACCCCTACGAGAGCGGCAAGCAACACTGCCAATTCTAGGGTTAGGAGACCCGGTCTCGACTCCTCGAGATGGTCTCCCACTGGATCCTAGAACCCGCTTACTTGTGCTCCCCTCCTTGGGTCTACCTAATGAAGAAAAGTAAATAATATACAATGGTGACACCAACCTCATCCCGGAAGTGCCCCAATAAAAGAATATTATATACAAATTAATGAAAAAGAAAAACTCTAATCTCACATAAAACCCCCGGCTACTCAAAACGCGACGATCCAATATAACATATCACAGCAACACATAATATCTTATATCATCAACGTAAGCAAGTATGCGTATCCCGATTGTCGTTGATGTATAGCAACGAAGCCGGCGATACACCACATACTACGCTTACGGTCACAGAAAAGAAAGTGTAAAACTGCAACAGTTGGAATCCGCAACCTCCTTAGACATCGTATGCCTAACCAAATGAATTTCTTAGACTTCGCATGCCTAACAATTATAAACCCCGCATTTTAGTCTCATTATCGAAAACTCTTTTCAATATCAAGTAGGGCAATTCAACAAGATTCCCGACATCCTGATCGAATGCTCATCGCAAACTTTAGTAGACGGACGCACCCCCGGATGCCGTCGACGAAGTGCACTAAGGTGGAACACCGCTGCCGTGACCACCCGAACGGATGCTGTTAGCGACGGGGTTCTCCTACAGTCACTTGGTCGGGGCTATGGGGTGTGGCTGTCTATTAAGTTTACCCGGCGAGTATCGGCGTACGCTACGTGATTGCGACAGACTTTTGATAGCATCAAAATCCCGTGGCAACCGATCATCTGAGACTGAACTGCTAGATTTATAACATTCAAATTATTTATCTCATAACTACTTGTGGATTCTAAATATTGTATCACATTCCAGATAAATAGAAAATGTTAAAATTTCCGATCGAATAATCAAACACCCATGATTTCTCAAATAGTTCTCAACACTTGAAATTAGTTTAAAAACATCCATCACATGCCATAGTACCAATGGTCCAGCCGTAGAAGGGTCAAGCTAACGCCTCACATGTGGCAACGTCGTATTGCCACAAACCCTAAGGTTTAGAAGTGGTTCAAACGGTCACATGTAGGGTTCCTAGGCACCCTAATGAGGTCTCACAAGGCATCAACCATGCCAATTTCAAATTATCTAGGTGCCGAGAAACCCGACTACGGATCGTTGGCTAGAAATCTAAGCGAAAAACATAACTAGTTAACACTTAACTAAAAGTTTAACGGAAATACAACCTTTGTAGATCCGGTTCTCCACCTCCATAGCTCCGCAATGAAGTATCCTCACTGTCCAAGTCGAACCCCGGGCTCTAGCGTCGGCTTCATCGGAGAATAGACGGGCTAGGTCATCGACGACATGCCGAAGATGATCTACGTCGAAGCATCGCAAGATCAAGCTCTCACTTCACCAAGTCATGAAACTTATGAAGAAAACACACTCTACTACTTTGCAAGAGGTAGAGGATGAAGAAATAGGAAGTGGGTAGACTTTAGAATTGGATTTCTCACTTGTTTTCATCAATCACCATTGATGAAACAAGCTTTTCTTTCTTGAAGAAGATGAAGAAGAAGAAGCTAATTGCTATGATAAGTTAAAAAAAAGAAAAGAAAAGAAAAGAAAAGAATAATCCATTCTTATCATAACATTAACCATGGTAATGTGTAGAGAATCAATCATGGTTAAAGGAATGGTTAGGGTCAAGCTAGAGACAAAATGGTCACTTAGTCAAAGTGTTCATGAAGCTTCATGAAAACAACAAATGAAAGCCACCATTTCATTTCATTTTCTTTTATTCATTTATCATAAATAAATGGATAATTAAATAAGATAAATGAATAACAAATAATAAACCCTAACCATTTCATTTACCAAGGTTTAATACTTTACAGTTAACCAAAAAGCATGTATCATCAAACATGATACAAGCAAGTGCACAAAATCATATCACATATATAATGCGCACATCCGAGTGAGAAAAATCTATCTTAAGTGAACCAATACTAGTTAACGCAAAGTAATATATCAAATGTATATAATTATGCATTAAATCATTAAATCAACTCTTGATTTAACGATCCGGTCATGTCGCACATAACCGACTAGTATCCTATGCATCGGCTTATCGAACCAATTCTTGATTCGATAACTAGGTTATATCGTATATAACCAATCGATACATTCATCGCGAGAATGGAATACGGTATCACATACACGCATTATTCTCGGTCCCGCACATATCTCATATGCGCTCCTATTTCGTTTCGCTTGAGCCAGGAAACCTCTGTGTAGGACTCTAATGACTCGTCAATACGCCGGCAGCAGATGATGATCATATCAAACACCCACAAGCCGCAAGCGGTCTGCTAAACGTAACGGCCACCCGGGTATTGAGAGATCTGAAGATCGACGAGCAAGCCCGCTCACACTCTAGTGAATCCAACCAGTAACACTACCGTACAGTCCGGTCTGATCGTCTGATATGTCGCATATCTTGCCTAGGGGTGGTAAACGTCAGACCCCAATAGCTCAATAAGTCGTGTCGATATGAGGTCTATAACAATTCGAGAAACTACTGGTAACACTTACCAGTAAATCTCAGCAACCCTGGCCAGGGATTTCCTGTTATAGCCAATCGAACACAGCGCAACATCAACTCCCTATACCGGGAGAGACGAATCCCCTCCTATCGCTCATTGCCTCCATGTGACTCGGGACTGTACCTAAAACCCACCGTTTTGCACGCCCTCTTGGACGTGGTAAGATGGAAATCAAAGCACAGTGGGAACCACACAAGACTCTATGACGATCTCGGGTCAACAGACTACTCTGTACCAGTGTCACCAGAGAACTGCCATCTGACGTGAGGTATAATACCATCTGGGAGTTCTCGGCGAGTCCGTCCAGTGTACCCAGTCTCTACTGAGCACCCGTATATCATCTCTGATGTCAAACACCAATGGATATGGGATCATCCATCGCCCATCTGTATGGGTCGAGAAGGTATACGCTAGTCTACTCTGGTATATCGATGCCCCATCTCGATACACCCACGACTAGGGACTTTCAACGATGTACTTATGGACTACCATGTCCCCACTAGTATGATCCGCATCATAGTCCAGGTAGTCAAGTACACATCCTAAGGGCTTTACCAACATGTAATAGAGAGACAATCTGTGTACACGTTAAGGTAAAGAGTAACCAGATAGCATACTATCATGTCGAGCAAGAAAGTCCTCCCTATATATGTCCCAGCATCCACTACAATATACATCCTATGTATAGTAATGGCCTCTAGGGCATACATATAACTAACAATCTCCCACTTGCACTAGGGCCATCTGATAGCAGTGGTTGTAGTATCTCATACTCAACCATCCCATAAAAATCTCTCTCTGGGAACAGGCCTTTGTGAGTGGATCCGCTGTGTTGTCCTCTTAGTCTACTCTCCTAACCTCGATTCCTTGGAGATCAAGCATCTCCATGATCAGGTGACACTGCCTTAGAGTTTGTCTGGATCACTGATGGGACGGGTGTTCCTTGGCATAAGCCACAACTCCATTGTCACACAATGGGAGGAACATAGTTCATCTCATGAACCAATAAACACCCAAACATCCTCTTTGGTAGCATCTTAAGTAGCGATGTATCCAGCCTTTATCGTCTAGTATGTCACGGTATCTAGTTTGGAACTCTTCTAACATACCGACCCTTTACTGAGGGTAAAGACAATGCCTGTGATTGACATTCAGTCGTTCTTATCACTCTGGAACCATTCCAGTGATTCTCCCCAGGATCGATTGATACCATCTCACTACAACTAGTGAGAATCCTAACATCCAATTAGATCTATCTCATAGATCCAAACTAAGGATTTAGGAGGTATCACTTTGATCCTATATGGAGAATCATTGTGATAAGCGGAGATTGATCGAGCGTAGCAGAGGAAACTCTTTCCCTATCAAGAGTATGTCATCCACGTACTCTACGAGGATCATCACCATACTCCCTACTACCTTTTTGTATATACAAGGTTCATCTACCATTTTGATGATGTCAACTTCTTTGACCAATCCATCAAAACAGATGTTCCAACTCCGCGATGCCTGCTTTATCCTATAAAGCATCTTGCACACATTTCTGCTGCTCCCACTGTCTACGAAGCCCTCTGGCTGTGTACTTATAGACGCTCTCTTCCAAAACATCATTTAGAAAAGCTGTCATTACACCCAACCACCAGATATCGTAGTCATGGTATGTAGCCGTGGCAAGTAGGATCTGGATGGACTTAAGCATAGTCACTTAGAAAGATTTCATCATAATCCACGCCTGGTCGATGACGAAAAGCATTAACAAGTCTAGCTTTGAAAGTCTCAACTTTTCCATCTACACCAAGTAATCTTCTCAAGATATACTTGCTCCTGATGGGGATTTAACCCTTCAGATATTGCAACCAAAGTCCATACTTTGTTGGTGTACATGGATTCCATCTCAGATCGCTAAACATCCAGCCATTCTTACAGAGTCTTACTCTCGATGGCCAGCTCGAAGCTAGTTGGGTCATCATCTCATGATGCAATCCTCGCTCCCACTGTCATAGAGAAACCGAAGTATCTCTCAGGTGGGTGAGGAACCCTACTAGATCGGCGGAGAGGCTGAGGTTCGTTGGAATCTACTGAATCTTTTGGTTCTATCAAATCATCAGCTGCAATTTGTATGGCTGGAACATTTCCAGTTCTACATAACAGATCTTGCCTCGAGCTTATCCGGATTTTTCTTTTAGACATAGGCCGGACAACCCCAAATCTTAACTAACTTAAGACATGGGCTCTTCCCTTTCCATATCACATATGAAGTGGTAGGCAATTGATTTGATTGGAACCCTATTCAATAGGTATGCAGCTTCTCAAGTGCATAACTCCTAAAAAGGAAATAGGTAACTCAGTAGTACTCATCATAGTGCACACCTTATCATATAGGGTGAGATAGCTCCGCCCCGATATACCATCGTGCTATGGTGTATACGGAGGAGTAATGCTGAGAGAGAATCTCATTCTCCTTTAGAAAAGTCCAAGAATTCCGTGCCCAAGTATTCTCCTCCTTGATCTCATCAAAGGAAGTAATACTTATACCCGTGTTTTGGTTCTCTACTTCCAGCTTATATTCTGTGAATATCTCAAAAGGTTCGGACTCATGTTTCAACAGGAACATCTGACTGAATCTTGAGAGATTATCAGAGAATATAATGAAGTATAAAGAACCGGTCTTGGCAAGTGTAGACAGGGGACCTACATACATCAACATGTATCATCCCAAGAGTTTACTAACTCTTTCTCTGTTTCCAATAAACGGAGCTATGGTCATCTTATCTCTGTGACACTACTGGCAAGTTTCATAAGATGTAAATTCAAACTGATTTAAATATGCATCTAATATGTAACTTCAGCCAGTCGGATCGCATTGATATGACCTAGTCTACAATGCCTGAAGAAGGATCCGTTCATTTCTGAACTCTTCCTCTTCTGTGTGTTCCGTATACAAAGAACTGTAGTTTGATTTAGAACATTAATGCTTTTAGATAACGTGCCTGAATCGATCAACTTTTGATATAGGAAATGTTCAAAACATTATCCAACAATACAAAATTTTATCGTTTCTTTACTAATAAAGAGACAGATATGATTTTGTATATCAGGTTCGGTATCTAATAACATTCGTTCAGAATCAATGTATTGGTAATACAGGGTGACAGTGACCAACAGACCTGGCTGCAACTCTTGCCCCATTTTCTGCCTCATGAAACTTATCACCCGTTCTCAGTTCTCTACCTTTCTGTAGCCCTATGTAACAAATTACATATCTGGGATCCTGATCTGGTATCACATACCCAGGACGTAAAGGATACTGAGAAACAGTTCTCTGTAATGAACACACCCGAAGATGATGCATCAGCATGCACTCTCTTCGTTTGGGCGGCACGGGAATTCTGGTAATCCCCAATTTCCTGCTCTGTCTTATAACAATTATAAGTTGGAGCGGGACCAACGTTCCCCAGCTCAGTATAACAAGCGGGTTCGGTCAATTATCCGTATTATTATCTTGATTAAGGCGTGATATAGTCGCTACCTGGAGAGAGAGAGAAGAAAACACTCAGCGTGCGCTCTTGCAAGAATAGATTGGTTATTATTTTATCTAATCAGAATGGCTCCCACTGCTTTTTATCAAATCTTCCTTCAAACCCTAAAAGGAAAGACTAGCCGGGATTAATTACACACTGCAAGTTCGCCAATCTTTCAGCCAGGCCAGTGTCGGTACTTTGAGGGAGGTCCCCCGTGCTTTCACACGAACCTAATTAATGTAAACCTCGTTTTCCAGAGGCGTAACCCCGTTGACACCTTTTTAGACACCTACTTGATCGGCTAATTGTAATGTATAAAACTCTCCCAGGAGTAACTCTTACTCGCAGCGGGTATCGAGATCCAACTATCTCATAGAAGGTATGCAATCTCATTGCAAATTTCAACACTTGAAATACCCAATAATATTTTGCCCCTAGCTCGCTATGACCTTGACGCATGCCAAACAACCCATAGTCTGCTAGTCAAGTTCAACCCGTACATTTCTTGATTGAATTAAACCCACCCGCACGACCCTTGACGCATGCCAAACAACGCCGTACGAATACCCTAATCCAATCGCATCATATGCTAGCAGATAAGCACTAGTTAGCTACCGTACACTACGCCTTGACGCATGCCAAACAACCGCAGCACGAATACTAACTAGTACTTATCTGAAATGACGGAGGGCTACGACAGGTTTTTCTGAAAACCTATTGCGTAATGAACTTAATATCGTTGTAGGATCAAATGAATTTTGAAATGGAGTGTTTTTGAGGCTTTTCTAGTTTTGCTAAAGGAGTCACTCCCGGTGAAGGGATCGTTGGTCCTTTCCTCGTCGAATGAGGTGCGGGATATATCACATATATCACTGTGCAAAGCAAAAACTCTTAAAAGCAATCAAAAACAAACCGAGTGTGTAGCATCTGCCAGATATTGCTAAAGGAGTCACTCCCGGTGAAAGGATCTCGGTCCTTTCCTTATCGAATAAGGTGCAGGATATATCACATATATCTCTGTGCAAAGAAAGAACTGTAGCTACCTGTTTTATTTTGAAATTCAATTCTACAACATCTTAGGTTACTTTTATTTCATTAATCACATTAATGAAGACCCATCATTTAAGTACCTAATCATCACAGATAAATACGACATACACTTATGCCATCCGCATTCGCCTCGATGTCCCCTCATGCACCGTTAGGTTAGGTAACTAACGGAAGAGCGGGGCAGGGCTAGCACGGGTGTAAAACATAAGTAACGTCTATATAATATATCATATATACTATATACTGTATCTATCACAGAACATTACATGATCACATCACAGATATCGCAGCAGAAGAAACATATGAAATATTGGATATACTAGGACGTCCGTGTTTTTAATACGAGCCAGTATAAAACACGGATTCCACGGTCGTGATGAATAGCCAAACCCACACCCCTAGATCCTACGAGAGCGGCAAGCAACCCTACCAATTCTGGAGTTAGGAGACCCGGACTCGACTCCTCGAGTTGGTCTCCCACTGGACTCCAGAACCCGGTTACTTGTGCTCCCCTCCTTGGGTCTATCTTAGTGCGGAAAAGTAAATAATATACAACGGTGACAACTTCCGCAACCTGGAAGTGCCCCAATAAAAGAATATTACATACAAGTTTTTACATGAATGAAAATGAAAAACACTCATCTCACATAAAAACCCCCGGCTATTCAAACACGACGATCCAATATAACATATCCAGCAACACATAACATCACATGTCATCAACGTAAGTAAATATGCGCATCCCAATTGTCGTTGAAATATAGCAACGAAACCGGCGATATCATATATTACACTTACGGTCACAGAAAAGAAAGTGTAAAACTACAACAGTTGGAATCCGCAACCACCTCAGACATCGCATGCCTGGCCAAATGAATTCCTTAGACATCGCATGCCTAACAATTATAAACCCCGCATTTTAGTCTCATTATCGAAAACACTTTTCAATATCAAGTCGGGCAATTCAACAAGATTCCCGACATCCTGATCGAATGCTCGTCGCAAACTTCAATAGACGGCTGCACCCCCGATACCGTCGACGAAGTGCACCAAGGCGGAACACCGCTGCCGCGAGCACCCGAACGGATGCTTTCGGCGACGGGGTTCTCCTACAGTCACTTGGTCGGGGCTATGGACCGAGGCTGTCTATTAAGTTTACCCGGCGAGTATCCGCGTACGCTACGTGATTGCGACGGACTTTTGATCACATCAAAATTCCGTGGCAACCGATCAAGTGAGACTAAACTGCTATGTTTATAACATTCATTCAGTTATCTCATAACTTATTGTGAATTCCAATTATTGTATCACATTCCAGATGAATAGAAAATGTTAAACTTTCCGATCGAACAATCGAACACCCAAGTTTTCCCGATAGAGATCAACACAAGAAACAAGTCAAAAAACATTCAGTTCGTGCCTCAGTATCAACGGTCCAGCCGTAGAAGGGTCAAGCCAACGCCTCACATGTGGCACGCCGTACTGCCCCAAACCCGATGGTTCAAAGGGCAGTTCAAGACGGTCACATAATCGAGTTAAGGTTTGTTGTCTTCTAGAGGGTCCATCGAGTTACTTGCACTACTTAGAACGTCGTTAAACTACGGAAAAATCCAACACTTGGAAATTTCCCGACATGGGAAAAATTGGGTATTTATATCCGGTCGAACTTTTTAACATATTCTATAATTTATCCGGAATGCCACACAGAGAAAATTTGATAATCCGATCGAACATACGAATCCCCAAAACAACCCCAGAAAATTCCACTCTGTAGTCAGATTTAAAATATCCCAGGAAAATCAACACAGAAAAATACGAATTACTGTGCAAAATTCAAGTGCTGATGTGACAAGGAGACCGCGGAACCGCCGTACAAGCCATGCTTGTGCCGCGGTTCCACCGCGGGTTGGTGGAATCATGTTCTCGAATTTCACAGTAAGTCTTAGAAAAGCCTGCTGATTTTTCTGCATATTTTTAATTTGGAAAAAGACCAGATTTTTAAAAAAGGACAGAGAGCATTTTTAGGGTTGGGGTTTTGGGTCGTTCGGACTTCAAATTCCGTCTGGACTTCGCCTAAGGCTCTAGCTAGGCTCTGATACCACTGCAGGGTTCCTAGGCACCCTAATGAGGTCTCACAAGGCATCAACCGTGCTAATTTCAAATTATCTAGGTGCCGAGAAACCCGACTACGGATCGTTGGCTAGAAATCTAGGCGAAAAACATAACTAGTTAACACTTAACTAAAAGTTTAATGCAAATACAACCTTTGTAGATCCGGTTCTCCACCTCCATAGCTCCGCAATGAAGTATCCTCGCTGTCCAAGTCGAACCCTGGGCTCTAGCGTCGGCTTCATCGGGGAATAGACGGGCTAGGTCATCGACGACATGCCGAAGATGATCTACGTCGAAGCATCGCAAGATCAAGCTCTCACTTCACCAAGTCATGAAACTTGTGAAGAAAACACACTCTACTACTTGGCAAGAGGTAGAGGATGAAGAAATAGGAAGTGGGTAGACTTTAGAATTGGATTTCTCACTTGTTTTCATCAATCACCATTGATGAAGCAAGCTTTTCTTCCTTGAAGAAGATGAAGAAGAAGAAGCTAATTGTTATGATAAGTTAATTAAAAAAAAGAAAAGAATAATCCATTTTTATCATAACATTAACCATGGTAATGTGTAGAGAATCAATCATGGTTAAAGGAATGGTTAGGGTCAAGCTAGAGGCAAAATGGTCACTTAGTCAAAGTGTTCATGAAGCTTCATGAAAACAACAAATGAAAGCCACCATTTCATTTCATTTTCTTTTATTCATTTATCATAAATAAATGGATAATTAAATAAGATAAATGAATAACAAATAATAAACCCTAACCATTTCATTAACTAAGGTTTAATACTTTACACTTAACCAAAAAGCATGTATCATCAAACATGATACAAGCAAGTGCACAAAATCATATCACATATATAATGCGCACATCCGAGTGAGAAAAATCTATCTTAAGTGAACCAATACTAGTTAACGCAAAGTAATATATCAAATGTATATAATTATGCATTAAATCATTAAATCAACTCTTGATTTAACGATCCGGTCATGTCGCACATAACCGACTAGTATCCTATGCATTGGCTTATCGAACCAATCCTTGATTCGATAACTAGGTTATATCGTATATAACCAATCGATACATTCATCGCGAGAATGGAATACGGTATCACATACACGCATTATTCTCGGTCCCGTACATATCTCATATGCGCTCCTATTTCGTTTCGCTTGAGCCAGGAAACCTCTGTGTAGGACTCTAAAGACTCGTCAATACGCCGGCAGCAGATGATGATCATATTAAACACCCACAAGCCGCAAGCGGTCTGCTAAACGTAACGGCCATCCGGGTATTGAGCGATCTAAAGATCGACGAGCAAGCCCGCTCACACGCCAGTGAATCCAACCAGTAACACTACCGTACAGTCCGGTCTGATCGTCTGATATGTCGCATATCTTGCCTAGGGGTGGTAAACGTCAGACCCCAATAGCTCAATAAGTCGTGTCGATATGAGGTCTATAACAATTCGAGAAACTACTGGTAACACTTACCAGTAAATCTCAGCAACCCTGGCCAGGGATTTCCTGTTATAGCCAATCGAACACAGCGCAACATCAACTCCCTATATTGGGAGAGACGAATCCCCTCCTATCGCTCATTGCCTCCATGTGACTCGGGACTGTACCCAAAAACCACCGTTTTGCACGCCCTCTTGGACGTGGTAAGATGGAAATCAAAGCACAGTGGGAACCACACAAGACTCTATGACGATCTCGGGTCAACAGACTACTCTGTACCAGTGTCACCAGAGAACTGCCATCTGATGTGAGGTATAATACCATCTGGGAGTTCTCGGCGAGTTCGTCCAGTGTACCCAGTCTCTACTGAGCACCCGTATATCATCTCTGATGTCAAACACCAATGGATATGGGATCATCCATCGCCCATCTGTATGGGTCGAGAAGGTATACGCTAGTCTACTCTGGTATATCGATGCCCCATCTCGATACACCCACGACTAGGGACTTTCAAGGATGTACTTATGGACTACCATGTCCCCACTAGTATAATCCGCATCATAGTCCAGGTAGTCAAGTACACATCCTAAGGGCTTTACCAACATGTAATAGAGAGACAATCTGTGTACACGTTAAGGTAAAGAGTAACCAGATAGCATACTATCATGTCGAGCAAGAAAGTCCTCCCTATATATGTCTCAGCATCCACTACAATATACATCCTATGTATAGTAATGGCCTCTAGGGCATACATATAACTAACATCACATAATCGAGTTAAGGTTTGTTGGTCCACCGCGTTACTTGCATGATTTTCCGAAAGTTTCAAACTCGAGAAAAAATCCAACTTTTGAAAAATTTTCCGACAGGGCAAAAAGTGAGTTGTTGATATCCGTTCGAACTTTTTAACACGTTCTAAAATTATCCGGAAAAAACATAGACGAAGTTATACTTTCCGATCGAATCAACGAGCTTCCAATAAAACCCAGAAAACTCAACACTTGAGTATAAATTAAAAATTCCCAAAAGAATCAGGAAGTAGATACGAATTTAACTGTGCAATAATAAAACAATAAGCCCACTGTACCGCCGTGGAACCGCCGTGCAAGCCATGTCATTGCCGCGGTTTCACGGCTGTTTAATGGTATTAAATGCTCCTTTTTCACAGTAATTCCTAAAATACCCTACTGATTTTTTTGAGTATTTTATGAAAAAATCAACATTTTTGAAAAATTTCCATAAACTAGGGTTTTACGGGTATTCGGAGTTCGATCGGACTTTAAACTTCGCCTTTACTTCGCCCAAAACTCTAGCTTGGCTCTGATACCACTGCAGGGTTACTAGGCACTCTAATAAGGGTTTATAAGGCATCAACCATGCCCGATTTAAAATTTAGACATGCCGAACAAGCCTAACCAAGATCTTTAAACTAGAGATTAGGCGAAACAAAGCAAGTAAACAACTTTACTTCTAAGCGTTTGGGATTACAACCTTTGTAGTCTAGTCCTTCACTTCTAAATCTCCGTGTTGAGGTCCCTTCGCTGCGATCATCGAGTTTCCGGCCTCTAGAGAGGCTCCACGAAAAGAAAGATGCAAGCTTACTTCCGATCTTCGATAACTAAGATGATCTACCTTGAAGTTTCTTTAACACAAGCTCTCACTCACTAAATGAAGTGAACACCCTAATCAAAATGGCTAGGATAGGTTAGAATGATGAAGTAGGATTTTAGCTCTCATTTATTTTCTTATTCTCACTCATTTTCATCACTAAGCAAAAAGCTAGAAAGCTTTCAAGGAATAAGAAGAAGAATCAATTTACTTTGTGATGAATAATGAATTGTGTGGTGAGGTTAGAAATGCAACCATGGGTTAAGTATGATAACTTAACCCATGTAGAGACTTAACCATAGTCAAGGGTTGGGTTGGGTTGACAAATACCATAACAAATATCTTTAGCAAGAAACAAAAGAAAACCTTCTAGAAGCTTCTAGAAAAAATTAACCCAAATCAAACCTTAATCATGTTTAATCTCCACTAATCACGTTGCATTAATAACCCTAACATGTTACAATATTATATATCACTTATACAATATTTATTGCAACAAAATAAAATAATACAATTAACATATATCGCATATATATCAATGTATTACCCGAATGAGAAAAAGAATCTTTTTGTGAGCTTATACTAGTTAATGTAATTTAATATATCTAATATATAATTATACATTAAATTAACGAATGAACACTTGAACCGATAATCCGGCTATTTCACAAATAACCGACTAATATAATCTGTATCAGTTCATCGAATCAACACTTGATCCGATGACCCGGCTATATCACATATACCCGGCCGATATCTCATATCGCGAGAATCTAATACGGTATCACATACACGTATTGTTCTCGGTCCCGCACATATCATATATGTGCTCCTACTCCGTTTTGCCAGAGCCAGGAAACCTCTGTGTAAGACTCTAAAGAATCGTCAATATGCCGGGAGTAGGTGATGATCATATCAAACACCTACAAGCTGCAAGCGGTCAGCCAAACGTAACAGCCACCCAGGTATTGAGCGATCAGAAAATCAACAAGCATGCCTGTACATTCTCCGGTGAATCTAACCAGTAACACTCCCGTACAGTCCGGTCTCTTCGTCCGATATGTCGGATATCTTGCCTAGGGGTGCTAAACGTCAGACCCAAGTAGCTTGATAAGTCGTGTCGATATGAGGTCTATAACAGTTTGAGAAACTACTGATAACACTTACCAGTAAATCTCAGCAACCCTGGCCAGGGATTTCTAGTTATAGCCAATCGAACACAGCGCAACATCAACTCCCTATACTGAGAGAGACGAATCCCCTCCTATCGCTCATTGCCTCCATGTGATTCGGGACTGTACCCAAAAGCCACCTTTTTGCACGCCCTCTTGGATGTGGTATGATGGAAATCAAAGCACAGTGGGAATCACACAAGACTCTATGACAATCTCGGGTCTACAGACTAACCTGTACCAGTGTCACCAGAGAACTGCCATCTGACGTGAGGTATAATACCATCTGGGAGTTCTCGGCGAGTCCGTCCAGTGTCCTCAGTCTCTATTGAGCACCCGTATACCTACTCTGATGTCAAACACCAATGGATATGGGATCATCCATCGCCCATCATATGGGTCAAGAAGCGCATACGCTAGTCTACTCTGGAGTATCGATGCCCTGTTTCGGTACTCACACGACTAGGAACATTTGAAGGATGTACTTGGCGACTACACTGTCCCCACTAGTATGATCCGCATCATAGTCCAGGTAGTCAAGTACTCATCCTAAGGGCTTTATCAACATGTAATATAGAGACAATAAGAGTACATGTTAAGATAAAGAGCAAGCAGATAGCGTACTATCATGTCGAGCAAGAAAGTCCTCCCTATATATGTCCAAGCATCCACTACAATATACATCGTATGTACAGTAATGGCCTCTAGGGCATATATATAACTAACAAAAGGTACCGCGTACGATACAATATCATATGACATCCTCGAGTCAGGAGTGCAGATCTATCATCAATATAAAGCTCGTACGGTAAGTCATCGTACGGCATCCTAAAAGCTAGGTACGGGTCAATATCACATTCATCTCATCAATTATCTGGTATCCTTATCGTCATATCACATGATCTGGGGTACCGATCTAAGTCTACTACAAATCGATACCATCTATATAAGTGTAAATGCGTGTGTGAAACACACGTCTAAAGGCCCGCTAAAATCACCTGTCGTATCCCAAATACGAATCACATCATATCACCGCTCTTATGGCACTACGCCCAATATCATCGACACATCCCCAAATATCATCCACTATCCTCAACACCTAAGTATATGTATAACGAATATGCAGGTGTATGCGTGTGGGTGTAAGCCTATTCTAGGGTTCGCAACTTGGAACTATACTAGTTTTATCCTACGCCCTAATCTAACCCTAGTACACATAATCTCATCTCAACTATCCACGACACACTATAAACTATCATATATATATATATATAGTATATAGTATACTAGACATCGAACTGCGGGGGTGCTATACGCCATCCACCCGACTTCCCCAGTAGATATAATCTACTCACCTTGTATCCTGTGTGTCGGTGTCAACGTCGCCTTCATCTTCTTCATCGTATGGAATCCACATGATGGTACCTACAAATCACACGTATCGCATCGCATTAAAACCAAATCAAAACCAAAACAACATACGAAAACCAACACGATACGCTTAAAAGGTTATATGTTAGAACCTATAGACAACGCTTCAAAACCATCGAACAATCCTCGATATCGTCGTACAAATGCCTAGTAATCGAGGTAAAATGCAAATATACAAATCCAAAATTCAAAATACGACAAACGAAATACGAATCCAAAACAGCATCTCAGGAAAAAGGTTCCAGATTTCACCCTAGGTCAAATTGGACAATTTTGCACATGCCAGGGATCTAATTTATAGATGTTGGAGCTACAAAACCAAAACGAACCAAAATAGGGCGACCCAGGCCGCAAATTGCGGCCAAACAGATTAAATCTGTGGCCAGAAAGAGGAGATAGGGTCTGGGGCTTTGGGGTTAGCTTCCTGGGTGCCTGCACATCTCTATATGTTCACAAAATAATTTTCAGAGTCTCGAGGTGATAGCAGATTCCATATAACCCTCACAGATTCCTCAATTCTTTCGATATCGGTTTCTAAATCCGTATTCCGGGTTTCTAGTTTCCGGTTTGAGTCTTGATTCTAGAATTAGGGGGGTTTGTGTGGACTCTACTGAGTTCAATTTCACATCACAACTCTCAAATTCCCATAAACCCTAACTAGAATTTTCTAAGACCACAAAACCACTCGATATCGGTTCTAATCTAACATAGGGGTATAAGTAATGGGAAAACTAAGCTTATGGTTCAGAAATTACCTTATTTGACAACTCAAGAAAATTCTTGATTTGCCCCAAGTGGTCAGAATCCTTGCTTTCTTGGTCCAATGTATTTCTCTTGAGCTTGTGTACAACTTTTGTGAAATGGGGATAGGGTTTTGGAGTGTTTATTGAGGTGATTTGAGGAGGTGAAGAGGGGAGGGAGAAGTGGCAACTGCAGCAGCAGGGAATGGAGAGGAGAGGAGAGGAGAGAGGAAAATGAAGGAAATGGGTGATGCAAGTCAAAATTAACCCCCCTTCACTTTCTCTCTCACACCCGTACCTAATATTCTATTCATATCTTTTCTTTTTCCCCTTTTTCTTTTCTATTTCCCACAATCAACAACTAAGCTAAAACATGAAGAAAGCCATGGAAAAATTATGTAACAAGTGTAAAATTTTATGGTGCATGTTTGCATAAAATATGCTAAAAATCCGATTAGTGATTTTTAATCGCGATTAGCACTAAATTAGTGTCAAATAAATCGTAAAAACTTAAAATATGCATAATTCACATAAAACACATTCTTTTAGTAATTTCTATAATTTTCAAAAAATTTCCCCATTTATCGGTATTTAATTATACCGAAATATTAAAATATACATTAAAATTAATATTAAAATATAAAAATTCCCAAGAATAATATTTTATTTTTCTGAAATATTACAAAAGCGAAAGAATATAACTGTATTTTTTTGAAATCTGTTCCAACAACATCTTTTTAGGTTTCTTTTCTTCCATTAATCAAAATTAATGCGGTCCCATTAATTAAATTTATCACACCAGAAAAGAACGAAAATACAATGTACGAATATGCCATCTGCATTCGACACGGGGCCCTGTCATTCACCGTTAGATTACTTGACTCACGGCAGAGCGGGGGCTGGACTACCATGGGTGCAAATCATATACAACATCTACTAGTGTATATATATAAATATGTAAAACATTCTTCCCAGACATGAAAAGTGAAACATCTTAGAATCTCAGCAAGCAGGACAGAATGGTGGATAATCTTGGAGCTTCGGGTTTCATTTGAGTCGCAAATAAAATCTGACGTTCCCGGTCATGCGGATACGCTGTGCAATGAAAACCTGCACCCCTACGAGTACGGCAAGTTACCCGCCAATCCTAGAAGTGAGGCAACCCTAATCAACAAAGTGAATGGACTACCCAGCACTTCACAGCATCCAGTAACTTGAGCGCCCCTCCATGGGTCAAACTATACCCCTACGAGTGCGGTGAATAGCCCGCCAATTCTAGAATGAAGCCCCTTCCGTCTCAACGCCATGAGATGCGGGCTTGTTGCTTTCTAGAACCCGGCTATTCGTGCTCTCCACCGCGGGTTAATCTTAGTACAGAAAAAAATATATGTTCAATGGTGGCATCGACATCAACCCGGTCGTGCCCCAATCAAATAATATACAACCCTAAAATGACGGCACTCCACATGTCGGATTCTCGCCCCACAATATGAATATACAAATGAATCTTAACTCTACTACTAACATTGCATCGCAAGCTATCCACCACGACAATCTAACCACAACCACAGCATAAAAACAGAACATCAATGTGAATGTCATGTTCGTAAACCTGTCCAATAGAATATATAGCGGTTAGACGGGTTATACCGCTCAAATGACTTTCATGGTCGCAGATAGAAGTGTATGTATTGAAACTTATAAATGATGTTAAAATAACCACTTCGAATTGCTCCGTATTTCCCCAAACCCAAAGATAACAGAATATCAAACCTGGGCAAAAACAAACAACACCTGAAATCCTAAATCTAAGAGACTGGAACACCAAAAGGAATACGACACCAAATTTCATAACTTGGCCTGCCAGGCCGGGAAAATCGGTCATGTGGCCGGCCAGAATTTTGAATCTTGGCCTCATCTTTTCATGGTGTTCAATAAACAAGTAAATGAGCACTCTGCAATTATTTAAAATTTTTTTAGACCCTCTGAAAATATCGACAAAAACTTTGATTTATCGTTTAGTGATTCGGAGTTATTTCGGTTTTGTTACTTTAACATTGTTTAAACCTGCTAGCAAAGGTTTTATGGGCAGGCTCTGATACCATGTTGGGTTACACTAACGTCCAGATAGTCATCCGTGGCCGTTTGCGAAACAAAATTTTTACAACGAGTGAAACTTGGCGCTAGAATAACCCTAAACTGGATCTACCATAAACCTAACTAGCATCTAAAGAAGTTCTATCTACTATGATAGAAAATTATACCTAAAGAAACGAGTCCTTTGGGTCTTCAATCCTCTCCTCTAGCTCCTTGAAGGATGTATGGATCGTGCTTGATCGACGGCCTCCTTGCGTCAAAGATGATCCACCCAAGAGTGCATGCTTTGAGCTCCTACCTCCAAAATGAGGTAACTAGGGTACTTAAAATGCTAAACTAAGTAACCTAGATGAAGTAAAGAGTGATGATGGATTGATTTGTCTCACTAATCCTAGGTTTCTCAACTCATGAGACTTTTAAGATTATAGCTAGAAGAAGAGAGCAAGGAGAAGATGAGAGTGTGAAGTGAGCATAGAATGAAGAAATGGCTAAGTGTTGTGAGCTAATAATGCAAAGCCCAAAATATCTTGAAACTACAAAAAATATCTAATATGCCACCTTACATCAATAATTCATAACACATGAAAATATCAAGCATACTCCAATAGAAAACAATGAGTCATGCCATGAGTCACCAAGTAGCCATACTTCGTTTGAAGCAAATGAACACCTCATTTCTCCTCCACATTAGCCATTAACAAAAATGGTTAAAACAAATATTGAGGTGTCTTCTTCTAGAAGCATCTTGCATAATTACATGAGTGCCCCTCACCGTATATACAAACAAGTATCCGTATTTCGAAAAATACGAATATCAAGAGACAAAATAATCCAAGAATATAATACTAGGATCCTGCTTAAACCAAAACCCACTAGTATTATCCGTCCGAAAATCACACGTGCACAAGTACACGTATGTGATCAAACCCCTGTTGTAAAACCATACGGACTCTACAACGTCTCGCCCGAAGCAGGGAAACCCTTTTTGTGGGACACTAAAGACTCAATAGTGTGCTGGTAGTGGGTTTAACTTCAAGCACGTCAGCAGTACTAGCTGCACGTAACGGCTACCTAGGTACCTGTCGAATAGGAAAGCCGACGATCAAACTCGTCCGAACTCCTACTGAGCCTTTCCGTGACAATCTCCGTAGAGTCCGGTCTCTTCGTCTAAGAGTATCACATACAGGGTCTAGTAGTGCTAAACGTCAGATCCTAATAACTCGATAATTCGTGCCGATGTGGCTCAAGACCAATCCGGTAAACTACTGATCAAACTATCAGTAAATCCCAACTGCCTTAGCCAAGGTCCTATGGTCCTGACCGATCAAACACAGTGTGATATCGACTCTCAATACCGGGAGAGATGAATCCCTAACAATCACTCATTACATCCATATGGCTCGAGACTGTATCCAACCAAAACCTATTTGCACGACTCAGTAAAGCCGTGGTAGGATAGTGATCAAAGCACAGTGGGAACTCACAGGAGAGAAATGACGATCTCAGGTCCGAAGACTAACCTGTACACATGTCACCTGAGAATTTCTAACTGACGATAGGTATAGTACCATCTGGAAGTTCTCGGCAAGTCCGTCCAGTGTACTCACACCCAGCGAGCACCAGTATACGATCGTAGGTTTATTAGACCAATGGCTGCGAGACCAACCATCCCCCTCGTCGGGGTCTAGAAATATATACACTAGTCTACTCTAGAGTATAAATGCCCAGTCTCGATGCTCACGTGATTAAGGACCATTTAAGGATGTTCTTATGGACTACCTAGCTCCCACAAGTATGATCGCCATCATAACGCTGATAGTCAAGCAAGATCCTACGGGCTTTATCAACATGTAGTCGTTATATATATTGCAGGGTTCCTTAGTACCCACACTACGTTTTCTAAGGCATCAGGCATGCAATTTTAAAAAATCTAGAGTGCTAAGAAACCCATCACCGAGGATCTAACTAGAGAATTAGGGTTTGGCTAACATGTAAACAACTTTGCACTAAGTGAACAAGGAATACTACCTTTGTAGACTGGTCCTTCACTTCTAAAACTCCGTGTAATAGTCCCTTATCTCTAAGTAGTGGTCTCCCGGACTCTAGTTAGGCTCAACTAGGCGAAAGGAACAAGCTTGCTTGAAGAACTTCGAGGCCGAAGATGATCTACGTCGAGGAATCTCCAACTCAAGCTACCTCTTCAATAATTGAGACTTAGTGAAGCAAACAAACTATACTAAATAGCTAGTCTAGTGTAGATTGATGAAGTAGGAATTTTGCTTGCTTTAGAAAAAAATTTCTCACTTTTTTTCTTCACCTCACTTGAAGCTAGAGAGCAAGAAGGAGATGACGAAGATGAAGTCCAGAATTGAATCGCAACCACGGGTGAGAAAATATCATATATGAACTTATGTAGAGACTAAACCATGGATATAGATAATGGTTAGGTTAATAAATATCTATGTTAAGACAAAATTAGAGTAATAGGTCAATGGTTTCCATAAGCTTCTCAAAGCTTCACAAACCATGACAAATTCCATTTAATTTCGAATTTTCCCTAAATAAATAAATCCATTAATTATCTATGGTATGGTATGTGTCTCATACACCCATTTACAACATCAAGCATGGCACAAAGAAATAAATACAATAATATATATCACATATATATTAAATATACAAGTGAGAAAAAGAAATTCTTATGTGAGCTGATATTAGTTAATGTATATTAATATATCAAATATATAACCATACATTGAATTATTAAATCAACACTTGATTTAATAATCCGGCTATATCCCATATAACCGACTAATATCATTTATATCAACTTATCAAATCAACACTTGATTCAATAACCCGGCTATATCACATATAATCGACCGATATCAGATATCACGAGATTAGAATACGGTATCACATACACGTACTAATCTCGGTCCCGCACATATCACATGTGTGCCCTACTTCATTTCGCCTGAGCCAAGAAACCTCTGTGTAGGATTCTGAAGACTCGTCAATACGTCGGCAGTAGGTGATGATCATATCAGTCACCCGCAAGCCGTCAGCTGTACTAGCTAGACGTAACAGCTATCCAGGTGTTGAGCGATCATAAAATCAATAAGCAAGCCTGCTCATACTCCCATGAATCCAATAAGTAACACTACCGTATAGTCCGGTCTCTTCGTCTAATATGTCGCATATCTAGTCTTGGGGTGGTAAACGTCAGACCCTAATAACTTGATAAGTCATGCCGATATGAGGCTCATAACGGATCGAGAAACTACTGATAACACTTACCAGTAAATCTCATTATCAGCCCTGGCCAGGGACTTTCTGTTATAGCCAACCGAGCACAGCGCACCATCAACCCCAATACCGGGAGAGATGAAACCCCTCCTATCGCTCATTGCCTCCATGTGACTCGGGAAAATACCTAAAAACCACCATTTTGCAGGCTCCCTTGAACGTGGTAAGGTGGAAATCAAAGCACAGTGGGAATCACACAAGACTCTATGATGATCTCGGATCTACAGACTAACCTGTACCAGTGTCACAAGAGAACTGCTATCTAACGTTAGGTATATTACAATCTAGGAGTTCTCAGCGAGTCCTATTCAGTGTACCCAGTCTCCATTGTGCACCCATATACCATATTTGATGTCAAACACCAATGGATATGGGATCATCCATCGCCCATCATATGGGTCAAGAAGCGTATACGCTAGTCTACTTTGGAATATCGATGCCCCGTCTCGATACACCCTCGACTAGGAACAATTAAAGGATGTACATATGGACTACCCTGGCCCCACTGGTATGATCTGCATCATAGTCCTCGTAGTCAAGTACACATTCTATGGGATTTATCAACATGTAACACAACGACAGTACAAGTATACATGTTAAGATAAAAAGCAACTAGATAACATACTATTATGTCGAGCAAGAAAGTCCTCTCTCTATATATATCCAAGAATCCACTATAATATAAAATCATGTCCAATAATGGCCCCAAGGGCATTCATACAACTAACAATCTCCCACTTGCACTAAGACTAGTTGTTGTAGTATCTCATACCCATCATCCCCTAAAGTCTCTCTAGGGAAAGGCCTTCGTGAGTGGATCCATCGTGTTATTCTTTCTATCAACTCTCCTGACCTCGATCTCGTGGAGATCAACCATCTCCCTAATTAGGTGATACTGCCTAAGAATATGTCTGGATCACTGATGGGACCGGGGTTCCTATGCCTAAGCCACAATTCCATTGTCACCACAATGGTAGAAACCAAGTTCATCTCATGAACATCTATACTGAGACAACCTCTTTGGTAGCATCGTTGGCAGCGATGTATTCACCCTTTATCGTTGAGTGTCCCACGGTATCTAGCTTGGAACTCTTCTAACATACCGTCTCTACACTGAGGGTAAAGATAAAACCCAAGAATTGTAAGTCTACGGTAGCACCCCGGACAATAATCTGAGGCCAAACGCGAACAATAACTTTTACAACTGGCGCTATCGCATACTATAACCCGGATCTTGCCCTTAACGCTAAACTAACAAACTGTAAAGAGGTAGAAAGGCTATACCGAACGATCCGTGTCCTTCGGTCTTTAGCCATCATCCCACGCTCCTCGCGGCATCTCCGATCTCCTGTCTCCTCGTCGAGGTGGCACCACGTCAACGGATCTTTATACGGGCTCCCGCCTGTATACCGAGGCAACTCAGACAAGAAGTATGCTAACCGACATGTCCAAGATGAAGTAGAGAATGAGTGGAATACTTTGCCTCAATACACTCTTTGGTTCTCATCACATGAGAGGGTAAGAGTTGAGGTTGAAGAAGATGCTATGGTTTGGAGAGTGTGAGCTCAAGAAATAAATCAAGTGAGCGAAAGAAAACCAAGCATAAAACTTGTGATCTACCTTTTATTCTTTCTTTTGTGAGTAGATATATAAGGTTTTTTAAAGAAAATATCTCAAAAAAATATCTCCCAAAAATATCTCCACAAACCCTAAAATATCTATACCGAAAACAAAACATCATTAATTCTATCATGACTCACTTAGTGACTCATTAGCATGAGTCACTAATGAATATGCTAGAAGAAATGTTTCACCATGAATGAGTCACACTTTCCAAATCCATTAATCATTTAAACCAAAATGATTAACCCAAAAAGAAATGCATCTTCTAAAGTAATCTCGTAACGGATTATGAGAATACCTCTTACCTGTATATACATACTTGTATTCGTATTCCGACCGAATACGAATATGATGAGACTAAAATATTCCGACTCAATATAATACTTGGATCCGGCTTAAACCAAAGCCCACCAGTATTATCAGTCCGAAATATAACACGTGCACAAGTGCACATGCATGTTCGAACCCTGCCATAAAACCATACGGCCTCTACAACGTTTCTCCCGAACTTGGGAAACTATCTATGGGGGACTCTAATGACTCGTCAATACACTGGTAGTGGGTTTAACCATAAGCACGTCAGCGGCAGCAGCTGTGCGTAACGGCTGCCCATGTACTGACGGAAAGGGAAGCCGATGAGCGAAGTCATCCTGGAACCCTACTGAGCCTATTGACAATATCTGTACAGTCTGGTCCGTTCAACTATGAGCATCGCAAATCGGGCTTAGGGGTTGGTAACGTCAGACCCCAAAAGCTGTATAAGTTGTGTCGGAGGGTAGACCTGAACACCCTGAGAAACTACTAGAATACCTACCAGTAATTCTTACCTGTCTTCGCCAAGGACTTGGTGTAATGGCTCTCCTAGACACAGCACGATCTCACCCCCAATACCGGGAGAGACGAATCCCCTGCCGATCCGCTCACTGCCTCTAAGTGGCTCGGGACTGTACCCAACTAAAACCTGTTTGCACGACTCCTTTGAGCCGTGGTAGAATAGTAATCTAAGCAAAGTGGGAACTCACACGAGACAAATGACGACCTCATGTCGATGAACTAACCATTACACATGTCACCAGGGAACTACTATCTGAAGCTAGGTATAATACCAACTAGCAGGTTCCCGGCGAGTCCTGTCCGGTACACTCATAACCTAATGAGCACCTGAATACAACTAAGGTGATCCAACCGACACCAATGGCTTGTGAGACCGGCCATCGCCCCTCGTCGGGGTCTCGACTGTATACACTAGTCTACTCCGGAGTATCGATGCCCTGTCTCGAAACTCCCATGACTAGTGACCACTTTTAAGGATCTGCTTATAGACTACCCAACTCTCACGTATATGATCGCCATCATACTGCTGGTAGTCAAGCAAGAATCCTAAGGGCTCTATCAACGTGTAATAGTGATCATGTCACCTAAGGCTATACACGATGATGAAGGCAAACCAGATAGCATACTATCATCCTGAGTAAGACTGTCCTACCGGTATAGGTCATCCCTCAATCATTGCAATCACGTACCTGCGATCCAATAATTGACTTTGAGGGCACTACATCCAACAAGACTGTCTTCCAGTTGACCTTATGACTCTGGAAGCTCGAATCAGTAAAGGACTTCATTTGGAGTTCACCGCTACTAATCACCAAGAACATTTCTTTAGTCCTTCCAAAGTACTTACGAATGTTCTTCACAGCTCTCCATTGTTTCTCCCCTCGATCTGATTGACACCTACTTACTACACCTAGTGAGTATGATACATCCTCTTAGATCTATCTCTATAGATCTTAATCACTGGATGTAAGAGGCATTACCCAGATCCTTTATTGAGAAACATTTTGATAAGAGGAGCTTGACCGAGTGTAGCATAGGAACACTATTTCCTATCAAGAGTATGTCATCCACGTACACTACGAGGAGGATAACCCTACTCTCTACAGCCTTCTTGTATATACGATGTTCATCTACGTTTTTGATGAAGTCAAACTCTTTGAATGCCACATCAAAACAGATGTTCTAAATCTGTGATGCGTACTTTAATCTCGATGGACTTAAGCATAAGCACTGGAGAAAAGGTTTCATCAAAATCCACACCTGGTTATTGACGAAAAACTTTTGCTACAAGTCTAGCTTTGAAAGTCTCAACTTTTCCATCTACACCAAGAATCTTCTCATGATCCAGTTGCTCCCGATGGGTTTTACTCTTTAGGTGCAACTTTCAAAGTCATACTTTGTGTACATTGATTCTATCTTAGATCGCATAGCATTCAACCATTTCACAGAGTCCCCACTCGTGATGGCCTGCTCGAAACATGTTGGGTCATCATCTTCTTTGATGCAATCCTCCCCCCCACTATCATTGAGAAAACCGTAGTATCTCTCAGACGGATGAGGAACCCTGCTAGGTCTGCGGAGAGGCTGAGGTTCATCGGGGATTATCGAATCCTCCGGCTCCACCATATTATCAGCTGTAGTTTGTATAGCTGGAACTTCTTCCAGTTCTACCTCATGACCACTAATATGTTTTTCAAGAAATTCGTTTTCTAAAAATGTGGCATGCCGAGAAAAAAAACACCTTTTATTCCTCGTTGTGGTAGAAGATATACCCTCGTGAATGTTTGGGATATCCAACAAACTTACATAGAACTGACCATACCTCGAGCTTGTCCGGACTTTGCCTTTCAACATAGGCCGGACAACCCCATATCGTAACTCGTTTAAGACATGGTCTCTTCCCATACCATATCGCATATGAAGAGGTAGGCGCTGATTTTGTCGGAACCCTATTCAATAGGTATGCGGCTTCTTAAGCGCATAATTCCAAAAGGAAATAGGCAACTCAGCAGTACTCATCATAGAGTGCTCCATATCTAATAGGGTGCAGTATCTCCGCCTCGATACACCGTTTTGCTGTGGTGTATACGGACTAGTAAGCTGATAGAGAATTTCATTCTCTTTTAAATAGTCCAGAAACTCCGTGCTTATATATTCTCCTCTCCGATCTCATCGAAGGATTTTAATGCTTCTACTCATTTGGTTCTCTACTTCGCACTTATATTGTTTGAATTTCTCAAAAACTTCAGACTTGTATTTCAACAGGAACACATATCTAAATCTTGAGAGATCGTTAGTGAATGTAATGATGTACGAGGAACCATTCCACGAATGTGTAGACATGGGACCGCATACATCACTATGTATCAGTCCCAAGAGTCCAGTAACTATTTCTCTGTGTCCAGTAAATGGAGTTTTGCTCATCTTACCTTTGAAACATGACTCGCAAGTTTCATAAAATGTAAATTCAAACTGATTTAAACATCCATCTTTATGGAACTTAGCTAGTCGTGTCGCATTGATATGACCTAGTCTACAATGCGACAAGAAGGATTCGTTTATTTCTGAACTTTTTCCTATTGTTTGTGTTCTGTACATTAAGAACTATAATTTGATTTAGAACTTATATACCATTACATAACGTGCCTGATCCAATCAACTTTTGATTTATTAAAATGTTCATAACATTATCCTGCAATACAAAATCATATCCTTCTTTACACAAAAAAGAAACGGATACAATATTGCATATCAGGTTCGGTATGTAATAACATTCGTTCAGAATCAATGTAGTACTAGTTGGTAATACAAGGTAATACTCGCCAGCTACTTTTGCTGCAACATTTGCACCATACCCTACATCTATAGAATGATCACCCTTTCTCAGTTGTTTACTTTTCTTTAGCACATGTAACATATTACATATATGGGATCTTTATCCGATATCTAATACCCAGGACATCGAGTATACTGAGAAACAGTTCTCGGTGCCAAACACACCCGAAGAAGATGCATCAACATGCTTATTCCTCGTTTGGGTCGCGTGGGAATCCGGATATTCCCCTATTTCCTGCTCGGACTTATAACATTTATAAGATAGAGCGGAACCAACGTTCCCCAGCTCAATATAACAAGCGGGTTCGGTCAATACATCCATATTATTATCTTGATTAAGGGATGTCACGGTCGCTACCTAGAGAGAGAGAAGAAAACACTCGCGTGCGCTATTGCAAAATTAGATTGGTTTTTATTTTATCTAATTAGGATGGCTCCCACTGTTTTTATCAAACTATCCTTCAAACCATAAAAGGTAAGACAAGCCAGGATTAATTACAACCAACAAGTTCGCCAATCTTTCAGCAAGGACAGTGTTGGTACTTTGAGGGAGGTTCTTCGTGCTTTCGCATAAACCTAATTAAAATAAATCTCGTTTTCCCAGAGACATAACCCCGTTGACACCTTTCTAGACACCTACTGGATTAGCTAATTGTAAAGTGTAAAACACTCCCAGGAGTAAATCTTACTCGCAGTGGGTATCATGATCCAACTATCTCATAGAAGGTATGCAATCTCATTGCAAATTTCAACACTTGAAATTCCCGATAATGTTATGCCCCTAGCGTCCTATAACCTTGACGCAGGCCAACAAACAATCGTCCGCTAATCAAGTTCAACCCGTACATTTCATTATTGAATTAAACCTACCCGCACGACCCTTGACGCAGGCCAACAAAGTCGTACGACTACCCTAATCCTATCACATCACATGCTGCATATAAGCACAAATTAGCTACCGCACACTACGTCTTACCGAAGGCCAACAAACGTAGCTCGAATACTAAATATTACTTATCTGAAATAACGGAGGGCTACGACAGGTTTTTAAGTAAACCTTTTGCATAATGAACTGAATATCGTTGTAGAATCGAGTGATTTGAAAAGGAGTGGTTTAAGCTCCGCTTTTAAACTCGAGTTTTTCAAAATAAACCGAGTGGGTGTAACATCTGCTAGCTTTTGCTACAGAGGTCATTCCCGGTTAAGGGATCTCGGCTCTTTCCTCATCGAATGAGGTGCTGGATATTCATCAAGGAATACCGCTTTGCAAAGCAAGAACTAGAGCTACATTGTAACACCTTATAATGCAATTAGTCTTAATTAAGCGATAATGCGGATTTTTAGTAAAAAGATTACCAAAATAGTTTTCTCATGTTTAATAAAAATTAATTAATATTTATTTTAGGCGTGCACACACTTGTGCATGTTAACCTAGGGTTAATTAGGCTTAACCATGCTTAAGTAGCCAAGACACCTAACCCCATTTCATTAAGTTATTTTACGTAATTATCTAAATTAATTAGTTTTCAAATTATAAAAGAGGTTTGAATTTTTGGTTGACTTGTGAGAGGAAGAGAGAGAGAGAGTGGGAATGATGAGCATGGGGAGGCAAGCATGGCTTGTATTTAATGAAGAGAGAGAGAGAGAGAGAGAGAGAGAGAGTAAGTGTAAGCCAAAGCCTCACTCTACACTCACCTCTTCTCATCCTTCACTACTCAATCCCTCATTCTCACTCACCCTCAATTATTTGCTCTCTCCACTCCCATCAAACTGAAACACTTCCTTGTTCTTCACTAAACCTAACCCAAATCCTCATAAACCCACACAAAATCTTCCATAAACCCCCATTAAAACCTTTCACAAAGCCAAGTTTATCCACTAGGGTCACTTGGAGCATGGAAAGCTAGTATTTTGAGCAAGTGTGGATAGGTAATGACCTTTAAACTGTTAATTAGGTTGTTATTTTGTTGTGTAGCTTGGTAGTAGCTGTTTAGAAAGATAAAAATATAGTTTTGGTGTAATATCGTACTTTTATTGTCATTTTAGGATGTCTGTGATCTGCTATGACCATGAGCGTTTACTGTAAAACCTAGCATTGTAATAGTGTTATACTAGAGATCCTAAGTGTTCACCTGAAGCACGAACCCCACCCAACCAGGGAAAACCAGTGACACATAGGCAAAATCGGGCAAGGTCAATCATTTGGGGGACTGGGGAGTTGAGTTTTTGTGGGTAGCTGTCTGCAGTTGTTCTAGGATATTTGGTACTGCTAGTTTTTGGTATATTGACAATATGTAAAATCTGGGAGCACTTTGCTAAATTTAGGCATTTAGGCAACGTGCGATATGATTGATCCAACGTAGTTTTAGTGTTTCGGGTAGCTTGCTGTCGTGGGTTTGTTTTGGTGATGTCGCTACACATGTTAGCCGCTAAACGAACCCTTTTGTAGCTTAAGTGAACCGATTCATTAAATTGGCGTTGTGTTCGTTTTTATTGCGTAGTTTGCTAAATCCAGGAGTTATTGTGTTTTGTGTTAATTGGATCGCAGGCGGGGACTTCAGATGCTACGAAGAAAGGCAAGCAGGTGGTCGGTTTTACTTAGCTCGAGATCACCGGCGAGTAGATTTAAAATCTACGGGGTAATCGCCTGTATGGCGTTATTGATCAGGGCTTGATACGATATTATAGTTGCATGTTCATATTCATATATGTTCATTACGCATGAGTATCATTGCATACTATTACTTGTTGTGCCTTGACTTAGTACCTAGTGGACACTGCACCATTATTGGCGGTTCATGTTGCACGAGCACTAAATTGGATACTACACCCACACCGTCGGTAATTGCCATGACACACACAACCTAAACACACATGCGGTATTGTATTGTTATTGATATTGATACATTGATTCTTGTTCTATTGTGCTAATGAAATGCATCGTGCATACATAGCTACATGTACACCCTTATATGATGTTGCATTGATGTTGGAGAAACTGGAAACCGCATGATTTATTGAAAAACCGGATTCATTTAAAAAGAGCGGTTTTCCTTGATATGCTCATATTACGGTTTTATGTTGCATATATCATATTTCATGGATTTACGCATTGAGATACGGATTTCATGTGATTTATGGATTTGAGAACCGTGGGGATATTTCAAGAAAGTATGCATTGTTTTGAAAACCCAGTTTCTCTTGGTACGATATTTCAGTGCGTCTACCATGAGTTTTCTCGGGTCTGAGACTTGTGTTAGAAAACCGATTCGAGGAGCTGGATGATCGGTTTCCGGGTTCATGGTGGACCCGGTTTGGTACCTCGGGGCATGAAAGGGATGTTGTGCAGTAGACGATGAGCCTGGCAGAGGGAGTACTACCTACCGGTGATTGGTTAGACATGGAGCTTAACCGGAGGATACCCACCGGAGTCGTGAGATGGATATAGGCCGATCCCGAGTGACGGAGCCCGTGGGCCGATCCGGACTGACGGTGCCAGATTTATGTGGATTTGAGTGTCGATGTTGGATACGAGTTTTCATGATGTTTCAAGTGCTGATGCTGGGAACTCAGGTTCCATGAGATTTACAGATATGAGGGCCGATCAGAGTGACGGCGCCTGAGGTATTGGGATTTGGGGTGTCGTTGATGGATACCGGTTTTTCCACGATGATGATATGTTTTATCCCATACTCAGCATTTATTTGATATGCATTGCTTCATGTATTTGTAGTACCTGATAGAGTACCTTTCATGATTGTTGCATATTCATATTACCATATTGATACTATCAGATTGCATGTGATAGATTATAGTTGTACGTGCATACCTGCGATTATTTATACGATGTTACTTATTATTCACGAGTTGGAAACTCACCGCCGTTGTGCCGCAGTGTTTTGCAGGCTTGACCCTCAGAGTAATCGCGGCAGGGCTTCTTATTGTATCTTTTTGCAGCGGATACCGCTACGGTTTGTTGTGAGCCGTTTTGCTATAGGTGGGTATTGCGGTTATCCGTTTATATTCGTTGTATATCTCATATTGTATCTAGTACTCTCCATTTACCATTTCCATGTGTTGACTTAGAGACGAATTGTGAGGACGATATTGTATATTTTTTTGACTCTGGGTGTCGTGCTCGTGTGAGCCGGCTTTTATTATGCAGTTTTACCTCTTTATGCAGTTTTTCATTTATATTGTTTATTTCTTCGCTACGGCGTCGTATATAAGCTTGTGGTGGTTGTTTCCGCCTTTGGGTGTGATTTGCTCTCAAATGGGGATGCTTTATTTATATCTTATGTTTGTATCTATTTCGGGGCTAATTTTTACAAAGGAGGTGCTGCCAAAATTTTTAAGAAAATAAATTTAAACTTTAAAGATTTTTACTTGATATTTCCAAATGTTTTAAACAAAGTTTTTATCACTTACTACTTTTGATGGTTTAGATTTTTGGGTTTTTGGCTTACATAAATTGCTTTACGCCTGTTGACGTTATGTGGTTTAAGTGCCGGTCACGTGCCAAATTTTGGGTCGTGACAAAGTTAGTATCGGAGCGCTAGGTTTTACCTTTCGGACTGTTAGATGACCTTGGTATAATAGAGTAGATAGCTTAAGCAGCGTGACGTAGCATCTGTATGTTCCGCGGTATACTTACGACGCGGCACTCCTCCTAAGTGACCTTAGGAATTGTTGGTTGAAATTCCTTCCGTGATCATAAACATCCTTGTGATTCGATTTCTATATTCTTATCGAATCCTATTTTCATTTTTAGCCATTATACCGCCAAAGACTACGAGGGCGCAGAGAGTGGCCGTGAGAACCGAGGTCAGAGTTGGCTCGTCAGAAACGAGGACTGACCGGGGCGGTATGCCCGTTGTACTGGAGCAGGTTGATCCACCTTTGGTAGATCGTATTACTAGGCTAGAGGCTGGTATGCAGGATTTGCGCCAGATGATGGGATCGTTAGTCGAGCCCAGTCGAGCGCAGAAACATGAGGTTGTCCCACATGTTGCGGGGACCGCGATGGTGCTTACGGTTCAGGCAGTTGTACCTGAAGCTACGGAGGTTATCACTGTAACATTATCTGAGTTCATGAGGCTGAAGCCTCCGGTTTTCACCGGCACTGATGCAGCTGAGGATCCCTAGTCGTTTATCGATCGGATGGCCAGGATATGTCGTTTCCTGAGATGCTCCGACATGAGATGGGTTGAGTTCACGAGTTTTTGTCTGGAGGGTCTTGCTCAGACTTTGTGCGAGTTTTTAGAGAGGGACAGAGCCGCAGTTCTTTCTCCTATTAACTGGGCTGAGTTAGTGACGATTTTTCTTGACTGATTCCTTCCACAAAGCGTCAGGGATGCTCGAGCTTGCAGTTTTAAGTCGTCGCGCCAGACTCCGGGTATGACGGTGGCAGAGTACAATGTTCAGTTTACCCAGTTATCGGTGTATGCTCCATATTTAGTGGACACTGAGGAGATGCGAATCAAGAGATTTTTACGTGGTCTGCTTACCCAGTTGTTTCTTGCGTTCAGCGCCCAGCATTGTGACATGGATGCAGCAGTAGTGGACACAGCCTTACTAGTTAAGGAGCGTCTTTCCGAGGCTTCGGTTGTTTCAGAATCGATGAGGGTTCGTATTGGTGTATCAGCACGGAGACAGATGTTTAGACGCTGCGACAGATTTCTTTTAGGTCATGGTGTTAGTTGTATGTATGCCCTAGAGGCCAGTATTGTACAGATGATGTATATTATATTGGATGCTTGGATATATATAGAGATGACTTTCTTGCTCGACATGATAGTATGCTATCTGGTTACTCTTTATCTTAACATGTACACTTGTCTCTTTATACTGTCTTATAGTTACATGTTGGTAAAGCCCTTAGGATATGTACTTGACTACCTGGACTGTGATACAGATCATACTAGTGGGGACATGGTAGTCCATAAGTACATACTTCAAGGTCCTTAGTCGTGGGTGTATCGAGACAGGGCATCGATATACCAGAGTAGACTAGCGTATACGCTTCTCGACCCATGAGATGGGCGATGGATGATCCTATATCCATTGGTGTTTGACATCAGAGATGGTGTACGGGTGCTCAGTGGAGACTGGGTACACTGGACGGACTCGCCGAGAACTCCCAGATAGTATTATACCTCAAGTCAGATGGCAGTTCTCAGGTGACACTTGTACAGGTTAGTCTGTAGACCCGAGATCGTCATAGAGTCTTGTGTGATTCCCACTGTGCTTTGATCTCCAACTTACCACGTCCATGAGGGCGTGCAAAACGGTGGTCTTTGGGTACAGTCCCGAGTCACATGGAGGCAATGAGCGATAGGAGGGGTTTCGTCTCTCCCGGTATTGGGGGTTGAAGTTGCACTGTGCTCGATTGGCCGTAACATGGAAGTCCCTGGCCAGGGCTGATCAGAGATTTGCTGGTAAGTGTTACCAGTAGTTTCTCGACCCGTTATGAGCCTCACATCAGCACGACTTATCGGTTATTGTGGTCTGACGTATACCACCCCTAGACTTGATATGCGACATATCAGACGAGCAGACCGGACTGTACGGTAAGTGTTACTGGTTGGATTCACAGGAGTGTGAGCGGGCTAGCTCGTCGGTCTTCTGATCGCTCAATACCCGGATGGCCGTTACGTTTAGCAGACCGCTTGCGGCTTGTGGGTGCTTGATATGATCATCATCTGCTACCGGCGTATTGACGAGTCTTTAGAGTCCTACACAGAGGTTTCCTGGTTCAAGCGAAACGAAATAGGAGCGCATATGAGATATGTGCAGGACCGAGAATAATGCGTGTATGTGATACCGCATTTCATTCTCGCGATATATGTTTCGATTGGTTATATTCGATATGACCTAGTTATCGAATCATTGATTCGATAAATCGATACATTGGATTCTAGTCGGTTATGTGCGACATGACCGGATCATTGAATCAAATGTTGATTTAATGATTTAATGCATAATTATATATTTGATATATTGCATTGCATTAACTAGTATTGGTTCACTTTAAATGGATTTTCTCACTTGATGTACATGTTGTATATGTGATATACTTTTGTGCACATCTTTGTATCATGTTTGATGATGCTTGCTCATTAGGTTAAGTGTGAAGTATTAAACCATGGTTAAGAGATGATTAGGGTTTTGCCTTTTTATTTATTTATTTGTTTATTTATTTAGAAAAGGTTTAGATGAGAATGGTGACTTTCTTTGTCTCTTGTTGAAGTTTCTTGAAGCTTTGACAAAGTCCACCATCCTTATCTCATCCTTAACCCTAACCATTCCTATTAACCTTAGTTTAATCTCTACACTTGACCATGGTCAAGATATGATAAGTATTCATATTAGTTTCTTTTTCAAAAAAAAAAACTTATCATATTCTTTCTTCATCATCATCTTCTTCTTCAAGAAAAGCTTGATGCCATCAATGGCAACTTGAGCAAAAGTGAGTGAAATCCAATTCTAAAGTGAACCCACCTCCTATTTCTTCACCCTCTACCTCTTGCCAAGTTGTTTTGGGTGTTTTCTTCATAAGTTTCACAACTTTGTGAAGACGGAGCTTGAACTTGTGATGCCTCAACGTAGATCGTCTTTGACACGAAGCCGACGACCAAGCTCGCCCGTTTCTCCGATGAAGCCGACGAATGAGTTCGGGACTCATGATGGACAGCGAGAGGACACCCACGTGGAGCTAAGGAAGTGGAGAACCGGATCTACAAAGGTTGTAGCCTCTCTCCTTTAGTTAAAGTGTTAACTAGATTATCTTTTCGCCTAGAATTCTAGCCGACGATCCGAATTAGGGTTTCTCGGCACCCATAAAATTTTATATTGGCATGGTTGATGCCTTGTGTGACTTCTATAGTGTGCCTAGGAACCCTACAGTGGTATCAGAGCCTTAGGCGAAGTCTAGACGATGTTTGAAACCCGATCGAACCCGAAAACCTAACTTTAAGATGCTCTCTGGACTTTTTCTAAATTCTGGGATTTTTCCAGATTAAAAATTGTTAAAAAATTCAGTAGGGAAATATATGAATTACGGTGCAAAAATTTCTTGATGAACAGTCTAAAGTGCGGCGGACCCGCGGCCTAAGCCTCCTTAGGCGGCGGTTCCGCGGCAGCTTTATTAAATTATTATATAATTTTTGCACAGTAACTGATATCTTCAGGTGTTGGATTTTCTGGGAATTTTTAAAATTTATTCAAGAGTTGAATTTTCTGGGGTGTTTTAGAGCTTCGTTGTTTCGATCGGATTATCAAATTTCGTCTTTGTGTTTTTCCGGATAATTTTTAGAATATATCAAAAAGTTTGACCGGATATAAATACCCAATTTTTCCCCTGTCGGGAAATTTCCAAGTGTTGGATTTTTCCGTAGTTTAACGACGTTCTAAGTAGTGCAAGTAACGCGATGGACCCTCTAGAAGACAACAAACCTTAACTCGATTATGTGACCGTCTTGAACTGCCCTTTGAACCTTCGGGTTTAGGGCAGTACGGCGTGCCACATGTGAGGCGTTGGCTTGACCCTTCTACGGCTGGACCGTTTGTACTGAGGCACGAACTGAATGTTGCTAGACTTATTTCATGTGTTGGACTGTATCGGGAAAACTTGGGTCTTCGAATGTTCGATCGGAAAGTTTAACATTTTCTGTTTATCTGGAATGTGATACGATAATTGGAATTCACAAACAGTTATGAGATAACTGAATGAATGTTATAAATCTAGCAGTTTAGTCCCATATGATATTGAAAAGAGTTTTCGATAATGAGACTAAAATGCGGGATTTATATCTGTTAGGCATGTGATGTCTAAGTATTTCATTTGATTAGGCATGCGATGTCCAATGAGGTTGCGGATTCCAATTATTGTAGTTTTACACTTTCTTTTCTGTGACCGTAAGTATAATATGTGAATCGCCGGTTTCGTTGCTATATGTCAACGACAATTGGGATGCGCATATTTACTTACGTTGATGAGATGTGATGTTATGTGTTGCTGGATATGTTATATTGGATTGTCGTGTTTGAATAGCCGGGGGTTTTTATGTGAGATGAGTGTTTTTCATTTTCATTCATGTAAAAACTTGTATGTAATATTCTTTTATTTGGGGCACTTCTAGGTAGCGGAAGTCGTCACCTTTTGTATATTATTTACTTTTAGGCATTAGGATAGACCCAAGGAGGGGAGCACAAGTAACCGGGTTCTGGGGTCCAGAGGGAGACCAACTCGAGGAGTCGAGTCCGGGTCTCCTAACCCTAGAATTAGCAGGGTTGCTTGCCGCTCTCGTAGGGGTCTAGGGGTGTGGGATTGGCTATTCATCACGACCGTGGAATCCGTGTTTTATACTGGCTCGTATTGAAAACACGGACGTCCTAGTATATCCAATGTTTCATATGTTTCTTCTGCTGCGATATCTGTGATGTGATCATGTGATGTTCTGTGATGGATACAGTATATAGTATATATGATATATTATATAGACGTTACTTATGTTTTACACCCGTGCTAGCCCTGCCCTGCTCTGTCGTTAGTTACCTAACCTAACGGTGCACGAGGGGACATCGAGGCGAATGCGGATGGCATAAGTGTACGTCATATCTATCTGTGACGTTTAGGTATTTAAAAGATGGGACTTCATTAATGTGATTAATGAAAGAAAAGAAACCTAAGATGTTGTAGAATCAGATTTTAAACAAAACAGGTAGCTACAGTTCTTGCTTTGCATAGCGGTATATATGATATACCCTGCACCTTATTCGATGAGGAAAGGACCGAGATCCCTTCACCGGGAGTGACTCCTTTAGCAATAACTGGCAGATGCTACACACTCGGTTTGGCTTTGATTGCTTTTAAGAGTTTTTGCTTTGCACAGAAGATATATATGATATATCCCGCACCTCATTCGACGAGGAAAGGGCCGACGATCCCTTCACCGGGAGTGACCCCTTTAGAAAAACTGGAAAAGCCCCAAAATCACTCCATTTCAAAACTTCATTTGATTCTACAACGATATCAAGTTCATTACGCTCATGGTTTTATGAAAACCTGCGTAGCCCTCCGTCATTTCAGATAAGTACTACTTAGTATTCGTGCTACGGTAGTTTGGCATTCGTCAAGGCGTAGTGTACGGTAGCTAAATAGTATTTATCTGCTTATGCATATGATGCAGATTGGATTAGGGTATTCGTACGGCGTTGTTTGGCATTCGTCAAGGGTCGTGCGGGTGGGTTTAATTCAATCAAGAAATGTACGGGTTGAACTTGACTAGTGGACTATGGGTTGTTTGGCATTCGTCAAGGTCATAGAACACTAGGGGTAAAATATTATCGGGAATTTCAAGTGTTGAAATTTGCAATGAGATTGCATACCTTCTATGAGATAGTTAGATCCCGATACCCACTGCGAGTAAGAGTTACTCCTGGGAGAGTTTTACACATTACAATTAGCCGATCAAGTAGGTGTCTAGAAAGGTGTTAACGAGGTTACGCCTCTGGGAAAACGAGGTTTACATTAATTAGGTTCGTGCGAAAGCACGGGGGACTTCCCTCAATGTACCGACACTGACCTGGCTGAAAGATTGGCGAACTTGTAGTGTGTAATTAATCCCGGCTAATCTTTCCTTTTAGGGTTTGAAGGAAGATTTGATAAAAAGCAGTGGGAGCCATCCTGATTAGATAAGATAATAACCAATCTGATCTTGCACGAGCATACGCTAAAGTGTTTTCTTCTCTCTCTCTCCAGGTAGCGACCATTTCATGCCCTAATGAAGATAATAATATGGATGTATTGACCGAACCCGCATGTTATACTGTGCAGGGAACGTGGAACTCGTTCTATCTTATAAATGTTATAAGAATGAACAGGAAACAAGAGAATATCTGGATTCTCACACCACCCAAAAGGAGAACATGCATGTTGATGCATCATCTTCGGGTGTGTTTGTCATTGAGAACTGTTTCTCAGTTCACCCTACATCCTGGGTATTAGATACCGGATCAGGATCCCACGTATGTAAGATGTTACATGGGCTGAGGAAAGGTAGAGAACTGGGAAAAGGTGATCATTCCGTTCAAGTAGGGAATGGGGCAAATGTTGCAGCCAAAGCAGTTGGCGAATATCACCTTGTATTACCAAGTGGTGATACACTGATTCTAAATGAATGCTATTATATACCGAACATGATGTGCAACATTATATCAGTTTCTTTATTAAGTAAAGAAGGATATAATTTTGTAGTAAAGGATAATGTTATGAACATATTCCAAGATCAAAAGTTGATTGCATCAGGCTCGTTACATAATGGCATATTCATTCTAAATCAAAATACAGTCCTCAATTTACAAAACACACACAAGAGGAAGAGTTCTGAACTGAACGAATCCTTCTTGTGGTATTGTAGACTGGGTCACATCAATGCGACACGACTAGCTAAGTTGCATAAGGATGGATATTTAAATCCGTTTGAATTTTCATCTTATGACACTTGCCAGTCATGTCTCAAAGGCAAGATGACCAAAACTCCGTTTACAGGACACGGAGAAAGAGTTACCGAACTCTTAGGACTAATACATAGTGATGTATGCGGCCCCATGTCTACCCAGACCAGGAACGGTTCTTCCTACTTCATTACATTCACTGACGATCTCTCTAGATACGCGCATGTGTTCCTATTGAAACACAAGTCTGAAGCTTTTGAGAAATTCAGAGAATATAAGCACGAAGTAGAGAACTAAACGGGCAAAAGTATTAAGATCCTTCGATCTGATCGAGGAGGAGAATACTTGAGCAATGAGTTCCAAGATTATCTAAAAGAGAATGGGATTCTCTCTCAGCTTACTCCACCTTATACACCACAGCACAACGGTGTATCGGAACGAAGGAATCGCACCCTATTAGATATGGTGCGTTCAATGATGAGTACAGCTGAGTTACCTATTTCCTTCTGGGGGTATGCGCTTGAGACAGCCATACACCTATTGAATATGGTTCCTACCAAATCAGTGCCTACCACTCCATATGAGATATGGAAAGGGAAGAGACCATCTCTTAAGTATGTTAAGATATGGGGTTGTCCAGCCTATGTCAAAAGACAAAATCCGGACAAACTCGAGGCAAGATCTGTCTTATGTAAGTTTGTAGGATATCCCAAAAATTCACAAGGGTATATCTTCTACCACCCCGAGGAACAAAAGGTGTTTGTTTCTCGACATGCCACTTTCTTAGAAAAAGGTTTTCTTATGAAACAGATTAGTGGCATTGAGGTAGAACTGGAAGAGGTTCCAGCAACACAAACTGCAACAGAAGACTTGGTAGAACCAGAGGATTCAGTAGAACTCGACGAACCCCAGCCTCTCCGCCGGTCTATTAAGGTATCTCGTCCACCTGAGAGATACTACGGTTTTCTCATTGACGGTGGAAGCGAGGATTGCATCATGGAGGATGATGACCCAACTAGCTTCGAGCAGGCCATCACGAGTAGGGACTCAGTGAAATGGCTGGATGCTATGCGGTCCGAGATGGAATCCATGTACACCAACAAAGTATGGACTTTGGAAGTTGCTCCTGAAGGGGTAAAACCCATCGGGAGCAAGTGGATCTTCAAGAAGAAACTTGGTGTAGATGGGAAAGTGGAGACTTTCAAAGCTAGACTTGTAGCAAAGGGTTTTCGTCAAAGACCAGGTGTGGACTATGACGAGACCTTTTCTCCAGTGGCTATGCTTAAATCCATCCGGATCATGCTTGCCATCGCTGCATATCATGATTACGAAATCTGGCAAATGGATGTTAAGACCGCCTTTCTAAATGGTGATTTAGAAGAGTGCGTGTACATGACTCAGCCAGAGGGCTTCGTAGACAGTGGGAGCAGCGGCAAGGTGTGCAAGCTGCTTAAATCCATTTATGGATTAAAGCAAGTATCGCGGAGTTGGAACATCTGCTTTGATGTCGTTATCAAAGAGTTTGATTTCGTCAAAAACCCAGATGAACCTTGTATTTACAAGAAGGTGGCAGGGTGTAAGGTAGTCTTCCTCGTATTGTACGTGGACGACATACTCTTGATAGGAAATGATATTCCTATGCTGTAATCGGTCAAGCTCTTCTTATCACAAAGATTCTCAATGAAAGATCTTGGTGATGCCTCCTGCATATTGGGAATCAGGATCTATAGAGATAGATCCAAACGGATACTGGGATTGTCCCAATCCAGGTACATTGACACCATACTAAAGAGGTTTAGTATGGAAGAATCCAAGCGTGGGAACTTGCCCACGATCTCTGGAGTCACTCTCTCCAAAGAGATGTCTCCCAAGACTGATTTGGAGAGAGCTCGCATCCAAGGGATACCCTATGCTTCGGCAGTAGGCTCTATCATGTATGCGATGCTATGTACCAGACCCGATGTTGCATACTCACTAAGTGTAGTGAGCAGGTATCAAGCAGATCCTGGAGAGAATCACTGGACAGCTGTGAAGAGCATTCTCAAGTACTTGCGAAGGACTAAAGAGATGCTCTTGGTGTATGGTAACGGGGAACTCCATGTGGAGTCCTTTACCGATTCGAGCTTCCAGAGTGATAAGGACGACTCTAAGTCGTAGTCGGGATTTGTCTTTACCCTTTACGGAGGGGCGGTTAGCTGGAAGAGTTCCAAGCAGGAAACCGTGGCAGACTCGACGATGGAGGCTGAATACATCGCTTCCAACGATGCTGCCAAAGAGGCTGTCTGGGTCAAGAAGTTCATTACTGAACTTGGAGTGGTTCCATCCATTGAGCATCCATTACCTTTGTATTGCGATAACAATGGAGCGATGGCTTTGGCCAAGGAACCCAGGTCCCATCAGCGATCCAGGCATATTCTGAGGCGGTATCACCTGATCCGGGAGATAGTTGATCGCCGGGAGATCGAGGTCAGGAGAGTTGACACGAAGAACAACACGGCGGATCCACTCACAAAGGCCATTCCCTAGATACAGTTTGAGAGACTCTTCGGGATGCTCGGTATGCGATACTACAGCAGCTGGCCCTAGTGCAAGTGGGAGATTGTTAGTTGTATGTATGCCCTAGAGGCCAGTATTGTACAGATGATGTATATTATATTGGATGCTTGGACATATATAGAGATGACTTTCTTGCTCGACATGATAGTATGCTATCTGGTTACTCTTTATCTTAACATGTACACTTGTCTCTTTATACTGTCTTATAGTTACATGTTGGTAAAGCCCTTAGGATATGTACTTGACTGGCTGGACTGTGATGCAGATCATACTAGTGGAGACATGGTAGTCCATAAGTACATCCTTCAAGGTCCCTAGTCGTGGGTGTATCGAGACAGGGCATCGATATACCAGAGTAGACTAGCGTATACGCTTCTCGACCCATGAGATGGGCGATGGATGATCCCATATCCATTGGTGTTTGACATCATAGATGGTGTATGGGTGCTCAGTGGAGACTGGGTACACTGGACGGACTCGCCGAGAACTCCCAGATGGTATTATACCTCACGTCAGATGGCAGTTCTCAGGTGACACTTGTACAGGTTAGTCTGTAGACCCGAGATCGTCATAGAGTCTTGTGTGATTCCCACTGTGCTTTGATCTCCACCTTACCACGTCGATGAGGGCGTGCAAAACGTTGGTCTTTGGGTACAGTCCCGAGTCACATGGAGGCAATGAGCGATAGGAGGGGTTTCGTCTCTCCTGGTATTGGGGGTTGATGTTGCGCTGTGCTCGATTGGCCGTAACAGGGAAGTCCCTGGCCAGGGCTGATCAGAGATTTGCTGGTAAGTGTTACCAGTAGTTTCTCGACCCGTTATGAGCCTCACATCAGCATGACTTATCGGTTATTAGGGTCTGACGTATACCACCCCTAGACTTGATATGCGACATATCAGACGAACAGACCGGACTGTACGGTAAGTGTTACTGGTTGGATTCACAGGAGTGTGAGCGGGCTAGCTCGTCGATCTTCTGATCGCTCAATACCCGGATGGCCGTTACGTTTAGCAGACCGCTTGCTGCTTGTGGGTGCTTGATATGATCATCATCTGCTACCGGCGTATTGACGAGTCTTTAGAGTCCTACACAGAGGTTTCCTGGTTCAAGCGAAACGAAATAGGACCGCATATGAGATATGTGCAGGACCGAGAATAATGCGTGTTTGTGATACCGCATTTCATTCTCGCGATATATGTTTCGATTGGTTATATTCGATATGACCTAGTTATCGAATCATTGATTCGATAAATCGATACATTGGATTCTAGTCGGTTATGTGCGACATGACGGGATCAGTGAATCAAATGTTGATTTAATGATTTAATGCATAATTATATATTTGATATATTTCATTGCATTAACTAGTATTGGTTCATTTTAAATGGATTTTCTCACTTGATGTACATGTTGTATATGTGATATACTTTTGTGCACATCTTTGTATCATGTTTGATGATGCTTGCTCATTAGGTTAAGTGTGAAGTATTAAACCATGGTTAAGAGATGATTAGGGTTTTGCCTTTTTATTTATTTATTTGTTTATTTATTTAGAAAAGGTTTAGATGAGAATGGTGACTTTCTTTGTCTCTTGTTGAAGTTTCTTGAAGCTTTGACAAAGTCCACCATCCTTATCTCATCCTTAACCCTAACCATTCCTATTAACCTTAGTTTAATCTCTACACTTGACCATGGTCAAGATATGATAAGTATTCATATTAGTTTCTTTTTCAAAAAAAAAAAACTTATCATATTCTTTCTTCATCATCATCTTCTTCTTCAAGAAAAGCTTGATGCCATCAATGGCAACTTGAGCAAAAGTGAGTGAAATCCAATTCTAAAGTGAACCCACCTCCTATTTCATCACCCTCTACCTCTTGCCAAGTTGTTTTGGGTGTTTTCTTCACAAGTTTCACAACTTTGTGAAGTCGGAGCTTGAACTTGTGATGCCTCGACGTAGATCGTCTTTGACACGAAGCCGACGACCTAGCTCGCCCGTTTCTCCGATGAAGCCGACGAATGAGTTCGGGACTCATGATGGACAGCGAGAGGACACCCACGTGGAGCTAAGGAAGTGGAGAACCGGATCTACAAAGGTTGTAGCCTCTCTCCTTTAGTTAAAGTGTTAACTAGATTATCTTTTCGCCTAGAATTCTAGCCGACGATCCGTATTAGGGTTTCTCGGCACCCATAAAATTTTAAATTGGCATGGTTGATGCCTTGTGTGACCTCTATAGTGTGCCTAGGAACCCTACACATGGGTGGAGCAGAGGCTTGGGACGAGGCCAATTTTTTAGCTCTTATCCCCAAGAGGGCCAGCAGTCATCGTCTGGATGTTTCTGGTGCGGGAGTTTTTATCATCGTGTTCAAGATTGTACAGAGCCATGTGAGGATGAGGCAGCCGTACCACATGTTACCTTACCATCTTATCCACCTCAGAGAGCGTTGCCTCTTGCGCCTGTTGTTGCTCCGCATCTGACTTATGCTCAGAGAGGTCATGGTCATAGAGGGTTTGTTCCGAGTGGAAGGGGTGGCTGAGGCGGAGGACAGTCAGTTGCCGGTAGAGAGCATGCTCGAGTGTTTGCTTTGACTCATCAGGACACGCAGGCGTTCAATTCAGTGGTCTCAGGTACACTTTCAGTATGTTCTTTTGATGCTCACGTTTTGTTTGATCCGGGATCTACGCACTCGTATGTTTCCATATACTTCGTGCCGAGGTTGGGCCGAGACTCGTATTTGCTAGATCAGCCGTGTATCGTTTCTGAAATCATTATGTGAAATTTCCGTTTTAAGGTTAAATAGTCGATATATTCCGTTTTAATCCTATTATGATCAAACTTTTGTATAGACTTGTTTGCAACTTGTATTACTAGAATGAAGCTAGTTTGTTGGTTTTTTGAGTCACTTGGAAGTTTTGGTCCACTTTGAAATTTTCCCTTATTAAAGTATTATTTTAAATTGTTAATTAAGCACTTAATTAGTGGTAATTACAATTTTGGTTTGGGTTAATTACTTCTAATGCGGATCTATAATAATCTAATCACTAAATTAGGCTTAATCCATCCATAGAAAATATCTTGATATTTTTGGATTTAATTGAAATTTTAAAAGAAAGAAAAGGTGGCAAAAAGGACATTAAAGCATTAATTAGCATTTATTGCTATTTTTAGCTAGAATTTTCTTCACCAATTTTCACAACCCCCCCTCCCCCACTTGAAGTGGACGAGCCCCCCCTATTTCTGCCCTTTCCATTCTCTTGTTCATTTTCATCTCATTCAAGCTCACAAAAATGATTAAAAACTCCATAAATAATCCTACAAACACCAAATTAAATTCATACCCATTTTTACTTAAGCCTAAACTAGCATGGATCTTCAAGAAAAACATGATTTTGGAGGTTTAATTTTGGCGTTCTTGAAGAGGTATAATTTCAAATCCTAATCCTTATTTGTTGTGGTAAAATCATTAAGTTAGCTATCTAATTGTTAAATATAGCTTTGCTTTCATGTTTAGTAATTTCATGATAATTTTAGTGAAGTTCAAGTTAGGGTTTGATTTGTTAAAGTGGTTAATCTTGATTTGTAGACTTGGAAAAGTTAAGCAAATGGTGAGAATGATATTTGTTATTTTTCCTAATTGTTTTTTAAGCTTAATCGCAAACTAGCTTTTTCTAAATCATTTTTTAGTAAGATTAAAATTATGGAATTGATTTGGAACATTAAATTAAGCTATTTTATGTTGTTGGAAATGGCTAGAATTGTTAAATTTCTAGACTTGTGCTAAATTTTCGATAAGGATGCTTACTAGTTTTTTGGTAAAAGTTAGACGTGGGTTCTAATGTAAGTGGAGATGATGTGGATATTACTATATACGATTATTATTGTGTTGTGAATGAGTATTGGTACTATTGGGTTTTTGGTGTGGCAGTTTTCATGAATAGAGACGCTAGTTAAGGTTTTGGCTATATATTTCCGGTATTTGGATTATTGGTTTTGATTTATGGTATTGTATTTGGTCGTTGTATGTTTGTACTTCAACGACGAGGGTCGTTTGGTTGGTTTTCCATGTGAAGGCTATAGGTTCTAACCTATGAGCGCACCGCGTTTCGTATTGGATTTCAGAACTTGATGTTGATAACTTTGCGATTTGGTATTGATTGTAGGTATCTTCACGTGGATTCCGAGACGACGAAGCATATCGACTTCGGCTAAGCGAGGAGAATTGCTGTGAGTAGATTTAACATCTATAGGGGAATCGCCCGCATGGCGTTATGCGTCAGGGCTAGATATGATATGATATTAGCCGCATGTTTATATTGCACATATAGAGATTTTGCAGAAAACTCCATTGCATATTATTACTTATTTTGCTTAGACCTGTACCCTTGGATACTGCACTATTATTGACGGTTCATGTTCACGAGCACTGATTATATGTCACTCACACCGTCCATAATTGCCATGACACGCACAACACCTATGCATACGTGATATTGTATTGGCTAGGGACGTGAGACCAAATCCTTATTTTTATTGTGCATATGACATATAGCATACCTGTATACCTACATGCTTACACATATGCCTCGACATGCTTACATGCTAGCTACCTATATACCTATATGCTATTGTACCATTAGTGATAGTTATATACACATATGAGACATAGCTACGTGTACATCATGAATACATACTTGTACATATACCTAGAGAGTATTACATCATTATTGATAGGTAGATACACATATCTTGCTATGCCGACGTGGTTATGTATACCTGGCAATGTTAGTTATATGTATGCCCTAGAGGCCATTACTGTACATACGATGTATATTGTAGTGGATTCTAGGACATATATAGGGAGGACTTTCTTGCTCGACATGATAGTATGCTATCTGGTTGTACTTTATCTTAACATGTACTCTGATTGTCTCTATGTTACATGTTGATAAAGCCCTTAGGATATGTACTCGACTACTGGGACTATGATGAGATCATACTAGTGGGGCCACGGTAGTCGACGAGTACATCCTATAACTGTTCCTAGTCGAGGGTGTATCGAGACAGGGCATCGATGCACCAGAGTAGACTAGCGTATACGCATCTTGACCCATATGATGGGCGATGGATGATCCCATATCCATCGGTGTTTGACATCAAAGATGGTGTACGGGTGCTCAGTAGAGACTGGGTACACTGGACGGACTCGCCGAGAACTCCCAGATGGTATTATACCATACGTCAGATGGCAGTTCTCCGGTGACACTGGTACAGAGTAGTCTGTCGACCCGAGATCGTCATAGAGTCTTGTATGATTCCTACTGTGCTTTGATTTCCATCATACCACGTCCAAGAGGGCGTGCAAAAAGGTGGCTTTTGGGTACAGTCCCGAATCACATGGAGGCAATGAGCGATAGGAGGGGATTCGTCTCTCCCGGTATAGGGAGTTGATGTTGTGCTGTGTTCGATTGGCTATAACCGGAAATCCCTGGCCAGGGTTGCTGAGATTTACTGGTAAGTGTTATCAGTAGTTTCTCGAACTGTTATAGACCTCATATCGACACGACTTATCAAGCTACTGGGGTCTGACGTTTACCACCCCAAGGCGAGATATGCAACATATCAGACGACGAGACCGGACTGTACGGGAGTGTTACTGTTTGGATTCGCAGGAGAAAGTACAGGCTTGCTTGTTGATCTTCTGAGCGATCAATACCTGGGTAGCTGTTACATTTAGCTGACCGCTTGCAGCTTGTGGGTGTTTGATATGATCATCACCTACTGCCGGCGTATTGACGATTCTTTAGAGTCCTACACAGAGGTTTCTTGACTCAGGCAAAACGGAGTAGGAGCACATATGTGATATGTGCGGGACCGAGGATAATGCGATATGTGATACCGTATTATATTCTCGCGATATTTGATATCAGCCGGGTCGTCGGATCAAGTGTTGATTCGGCAAATCGGTACGGATAAATATTAGTCGGTTATATGCGATATAGCCGGATTGTCGGATCAAGTGTTGATTCGATAATTTAATGTATAATAATATATATGATATATTAAATTACATTAGCTAATATTTGCTCACTAAAAGATTCTTTTTCTCACTCGGGTAATACATTGATATATATGCGATATATGTTAAATGTATTATTTTATTTTGTTGCAATAAATATTGTATATGTGATATATAATATTGTAACATGATATGATAACTAATGCAACTTGTTTAGTAGAGATTAAACATGGTTAGGGTTTGATTAGGGTTAAGGCTTTCTAGAAGTTTCTAGAAGTTTTCTTTCTTTGTCTTTGTTAAGATATTATGCTAGATATTTCCAAAACCCTAACCAAACCTTTAACCCTAGTTAATTCTCTACAAGAGTTAGCTTGACCATGGTTGCATTATCTATCATATTATTTCATTTCCTATTCATCACAAAAGGAGAACTAATATTGTTCATCTTCTTCCTTCAATTCTTTTCATGAAAAAGCTTGCTTGTTTTTCAAAAGGTGATGAATAAATATGAGAAAAAGATAAATAAAGAGAGCAAAATTCCTACTTCATCATCCCCATCTTCCCTTGCCATTTAGATGAGGGTGTTCACATCATTTCATGAGTGTTAGCTTGTGTTAAAGAAACTTCAAGGTAGATCATCTTAGTATCGAAGATCGGAAGCAAAGGTTGCGTCTTTCTCTTCATGGAATCTCTCGAGAGTCCGGATCCCGATGATCGCAGCGAAGGGACCACAACACGGAGCATATGAAGTGAAGGACCGGATCTACAAAGGTTGTAATCCCTCTCACTTAGTGTTAAAATGTTTAGCATGCTTGTTTTCGCCTAATCTCTAGTTTAAAGTTCCGTATTCGGGTTGTTCGGCACGGCTAAAATTTTAATCGGGCATGGTTGATGCCTCGTAGACCCTTGTGCGCGTGCCTAGCAACCCTACAGGCTATAGCTACATGTTCACCTTTATTTGATGTTGTACGGACTTGGAGAAATTAGAAACTGCATGATATATAATAACTTGTGGCAGTTAGATAGCGGTTTTTCCTTCATATGCTCACATTACTGTTTTATGTTGCATATGTTATATTCATGGAATTTCGCATTGAGATATGGATTTCACATGATATTTTCTGGATTTGAGGACCATGGTGGTTTCATGAAATTATGCAAGTATTCTAATTCTTTACATGATATTTGGATGCATCTGCTCAGAGATTTGTTTTAAACCGATACGTGGATTACGGGTGTCGATACCGGACACTTACGTTTCGAGGAACGTATGAATATGAGAAAAACCGATACGTGGATCACGGGTGTCGATACCGCACACTTACGATTCGCGGAACGTATGATTATGAGAAAGATCGATACGTGGATTACGGGTGTCGATACCGGACACTTAGGATTCGAGGAACGTATGGATATGAGTATTTATGTGTCGATGCTAGACACTTGTTTTCTTGATATTTTTACTCCTAAGTATATATAAGAGTGGAATGGGACGCTGTTATATATGCATATATATATATATATATATATATATATATATATATCAGTGGTATGGCACGCTGATATATATGAATAGATATCTAATTTATATACATCATTATAATGAACTTGCAAATATTCTTGTTCACCATATGAGGGTCGATGTGATGGCCAATATGAAGGCCGATATTATGGCTGATATGAGGGCCGATATTATGGCCGATATGAGGACCGATGTGATGGCCGATATGAGGGCCGATTTGAGAAAATTGGGATTTGGATTGTCTAGATGGACACTGGTCATGGCACGATGAGGATTCCATGAGGATGACATATTTTATCCCATTCCCCGCATTTATTTTATATGCATTGCTTCATGTATTAGTAGTACCTGATTGAGTACCTTTCATGACTGTTGCATATACATATTGTCATTTATTGCTTCATGTATTACTAGTACCTGATACAGTACCTTTCATGACTGTTGCATATACATATTGCCATTTATTGCTATCAGCTTGCATGTGATAGATTAGCGCAGTACGTGCGCACTTGGGATTACCTGCATATGTTATTTACTATTCACGAGTTTGCAACTCACCCCCGTTGTGCCACAGTTCTTGCCGGTTGACCACAGGGATCAGTTGCGGCATCGCTGTCACACAGCTGTTTTCGGGTGACTTGCTTATGGTAGGTGGTACATTTTGGATCGTGCCCCTCTTGTATTCATTATTCATATTGTATCTAGTCACTCCATCAATTCAGAAACTAGCAAATTTTATATGTTGCAGACTTAGAAGACTTGTAGTTGCGCGACTTGAGCGATGGGTTTTATGTTCACTTTTGGGGTTGATGTCTTGCTTTACTTTTCTTTATGTGGATCTTCGCCATTGGGCGTCGTATACTTTTTATTTATACTTGTGGTGGTTGTTTCCGCCGTTGGGCGTGATTTGCTCCTATTTGGGGATGCTTTATTATATTCTTTGTTGTACCTATTTTCGGGGTTAGTTTTTACAAAGGAGGTGCTGCCCAAAATTTTCAAAAGACTAACATGATTTACTATACCTTTATTTCAAAGTTTCACCTCTTTATTTCTTAAAAGGGTTTAGATTTCTAAGTTTCAGCTTGCTTGAATTACGTTACGCCTGTAGACGTCGCGTGATTTATGTATTGGTCGTGAGCTGATATTTTGGGTCGTGACAAAGTTGGTATCAGAGCGCTAGGTTTAACCTTGGTTCGAGTTTAGGTTTGACAATGTGGGGTCTAGGGAGTATATATTTTGGCACCTAGGCTTGACCTTATGGAACATAGACTTGAACAAGGGTGTTTTAGACCCGAACTTTCGTTTCACAGGCTAACCTTGATTGATGGTGTAGGTAGATTGAGTAGAGTGAAGTACCGTACGTATGTTTCGCGGCATATTTACGATACGATACTCCACTTAAGAAACCTTAGGATGTACATATCTTCAGACTGGTGATTCTCTTTATTTTCCTTGATTATACATCCACTTGAGATCCTTGATTCTATTCGTTTACATGATCATGATCTCACTGATTCTGTTCCTCATTATAATCATATATTCATTCTGGATCTGTTGATTCATTTCATCACTTGATTTTTTTTCATCGATAGTTGATTGAGGTTCCTGTCACCATGGTTTGAGCGCAGATTGAGCTGCTGCTAGTGATGCGGTCAGGACGAGCTCGTCATGGTCGAGGACTGACCATCGTGTTTTCTGATGACATGGGAACGTATCGACAGAGTGTTGTGTTGTGACCTCTCGTTTGAGACGAGTGTACGGTTTTGTACCAGATGATCTAGCCATTGTTAATGGCTGCCTACTGTGTGAGGAATATTGATGTACAGCTTATCTCAGAGATTGATGTCATCGACAGTGTAGACAGATGACCCAGCTTTTGCTGAGATTGATATGATATCGTTTCAATAACTTACGAGCTGAGATCGCTGGATCTTCCAGGCAGATATGTGACAGGTGATAGCTAGTCTATCTTGAGTTGAGAGACGCAGGTGATTCGTCTGATTGATGCGCCGACATTGGTTCAGTTGAGTTGAAGATTTCCAGTGTGGAGAGTCTTAATCAGATCTAGAGTAGATCGATCCAGAGATGACCTTGTTCATCGGATGTTCCGATGTGAGATCGGTAAGCTGACCAGTTTCATATAGAGGACCTCACCCAGATGTGTTGTGAGTTGATCGAGAAACAGTTGAGTTTTGAGTATTCCACCGATTGGTGGGACGTGTTCGGCTAAAGATCTTCTATCGAGTGATGAAGATACCGAGTTGTGATTTTGAGTCAGTGCGAGAGATTCCGGATTGATTGTCACCGAGAACTATTGCAGTATGCAGATAGCATGACATGATGTCGAAGTGGACGATAATAAAGAAGAGTGGAACAAGTGGTTCGTGCGTGATGCTGACGAGCTGTTGTTACTCCACGTCGAGATTAGAGATCTGATATGTATGCAGAGGCGTTGGGATACGGCCAATTCTCGAAAAAATGTTATGCTGAGAACGCAGATGTCTGAAAGCGAGAAAAGATTTGTTAGTGTACCAGGCTCCGTACAGTTCGGTATAGGTGAGATAGGAAGAGACCTTGAGCCAGTTCCTTCCAGGACACTGCTGCGATGAGAATGCACCGAGGATCAGTTGTGTCAAGTGTATTCAAAGGGCCAGAAGCCAAGGCCGAAGCCAGAGACGTGCTGATTTATGAGTGATCATACTAATTGGCCAAGAGTTGACCTGAGGAGTGCCGGAGCGAAATCATTTCCGTTAGCACGCTTGACCTGGCAGATGAGCCGATAGAGCGCGAGATTTGTGATCCACAGAGAAATAAGGACCCGGAGACAGAAGACGCCAGACTGTGAGCAGGAGGCAGGCGGATGTTCTTGCTCTGCCAGTTTGGGCACACCGACATTTTACGACATTGTAGGAGCTGTACCTCAATGTCATTTGTTGCGATTTGCGTTGTGATCCGAGTATCACGCTTATATCGCTTAGATTTGAGTTTTGATGATTGAGTTTCAGGATATGGTTTTCGTGGACCATGGCTGCACCTACTGGGTCTTTACATTTTTGTGCATAGTTATTGCACGTGATATATTTTATATACCGTTGTGTTGAAGTCGATTTTGTGCCTTAGCTGCACATGTTTATGATCTCCTGGATTTCCTATAGTGGTTATGATATTTCGTGCACAAGATGCACAAGATTTGATATTTCGTGTAGTGGATGCACTGGATTTGATATTTTGTGCAGTGGATGCATATGATTTGATATTTCATGCACTGGATGCACAGGATTTGTTATTTCGTGCAGTGGATGCACATGATTTGAGATTTCGTGCAGTGGATGCACAGGATTTGATATTCATGCAGTGGATGCACAGGATTGATATTTCGTGGACTGGATGCACCGGATTCGTATTCCGTGCATTTATTGCACCTGATTTATGTTTTCGTACGCGTGTGCACTTGATGCTCGGTTTCGTGCATGTGGGATGCACTTGATTTCGATTTCGTTCGTGCATGACGGATGCACTTGATTTGGACTTTCGCGCACGTTGGGCGCGTGATATGATTTTTTTTGTGCACACATGATGCACTCGATTGGGATTTTCGTTCGTGCATGTTAGTTGCACTGGATTGAGATTTTCGGGCACTTTTGATGCACTAGTTGTTATTGTTGTGCACACCGGTTGCATTGGACAGATGCTTTCATGCACACCCGTTGCACTTAGTCTTACTATTGTGCATATTGTGGCACCTGTACTTGGATTTGATTTCCTTGCGCACCAGACGCACGTGATTGTTGGATTTGCTTTTTGAGGCTGATTTTTTTTTTTGAGCACATTGTTTTCATGATGATGCCCTATACTTTGTAGTACCCTAGCAGGACTGATCCGAGGACAGTACCTAAATACTTTGCATGCATTAAAAGTTTCCCAAGAGGTTTTCAAAAAGGAGCTATGGTCTCGCAATTTCTTACGTGTCTGCGAGTGACACGAACGCTTACAAAAGAAAACCTTTTGGGATATTTTAAAAAAAGGGCGGAACATATATTTGAGAAAAACTTATACGAAAGTATTTTATTACTTTAAAAATGATCGTCAGTCATTTGTGCCACGAGTTACACATCACACGGCGATTCAGAAAAAGATTACGCATGTGTTATTTCAGTTTTTGGAGATTTTTTCAAAGGATGTGTACTATATACATATTATTGCATTTGCTTAGTGTATATTGGATTTCAGTAGTGGATTTTGAGATCTGTATCTCCATTGTAACTCCGATGATATGCGTACAAGTCCGATGATTTGCGTGACGCTTGACGGGGTCGGTTTGAGTTTCGTACTCAGTTTTTCGTCGCACAGGATGCGTTGGGGTATTTCTGTTTCTTCCGTTATTTCGGAGCCCCGTTGATTTAGCTGCTTATTGCAATGTTTTAGCATTTTGGGGTTTAAATTTAATTCGGGGACCGAATTTCTTTAATGGTGGAAGATTGTAACGTTTCTGAAATCGTTATGCGAATTTTTCCGTTTTTGAGTTAAATAGTCGGTATTTTCCGTTTTAACCCTATTGTGATCAAACTTTTGTATAGGCTTGTTCGCAACTAGTTTTACTAGAATGAAGCTAGTTTGTATGTTTTGTGGGTCACTTGGATGTTTTGGTCCACTTTTTAATTTTCCATAATTAAAGTATTATTTTAAAATTTTAATTAATCAGTTAATTAGTGGTAATTACAATTTTGGTTTGGATAATTACTTCTAATGTGGATCTACGCTAATCTAATCACTAGATTAGGCTTAATCCATTCATAGAAAATATCTTGATATTTATGAAATGAATTGAATATTTAAAAGAAAGAAAAAGTGGAAAAAAGGACTTTAAAGCATTAATTAGCATTTACTGCTATTTTTAGCTAGAATTTTCTTCACCATTTTTCACAAACCCCCCACCCACTTGAAGTGGCCGAGCCTCCCCACCCTATTTCTACGCTTTCTATTCTCTTGCTCATTTTCATCTCATTCAAGCTCACAAAAATGTTCAAAAATCCACAAATAATCTTACAAACTCCAAATTGAATTCATACCCATTTTTCCTTAAGCCTAAACTAGCATGGATCTTCAAGAAAAACATGATTTCTGGAGGGTTAGTTTTGGTGTTTTTGATGAGGTATAATTTCAACCCCTAATCCTTATTTGTTGTGCTAAAACCATTATGTTAGCTATATAATTGTTAAATATAGCTTTCATGGTTAGTTATTTAATGATAATTTTAGTGAAGTTCAAGTTAGGGTTTGATTTGTTAAAGTGGTTAATCTTGATTTGTAGACTTGGAAAAGTTAAGCAAATGGTGAGAATGATATTTGTTATTTTTCCTAATTGTCTTTTAAGCTTAATCGCAATCTAGGTTTTTCTAAATCATTTTTGGGTAAGATTAAAATTATGGAATTGATTTGGATCACTAAATTAAGCAACTTTGTGTTGTTGGAAATGGATTGAATTGTTAAATTTCTAGGCTTGTGCTAAATTTTCGATAAGGATGCTTACTAGGTTTTTGGTAAAAGTTAGACGTGGGTTTTAATGGATGTGGAGATGACGTGAATATTAATATATACGATTATTATTGTGTTGTGAATGAGTATTGGTACTATTGGGTTTTTGGTGTGGCAGTTTTTATGAATAGCGACCCCAGTTAGGGTTTTGGCTATATTTTTCCGGTATTTGGATTCTTGCTTTTGAGTTATGCTATTGTATTTGGTTGGTGTATGTTTGTACGTCAATGACGAGGGTCGTTTGGTTGGTTCTGCATGTGAAGGCTATAGGTTCTAACCTGTGAGCGCACCGCGTGCCGTAATGGATTTTGGAACTTGATGTTGATAGCTTTGCGGTTTGGTATTGATTGTAAGTACCTTCGTGTGAATTCCGAGACGACGAAGCACATCGACTTCGGCTAAGCGAGGAGAATTACTGTGAGTTGATTTAACATCTACAGGAGAATCGCCCGCATGGCATTATGCATCAGGGCAAGATATGATATGATATTAGCCGCAAGTTTATATTGTACATATAGAGATTGTGCATAAAACTTCATTGCATATTATTACTTGTTGTGCTTAGACTTGTACCCTTGGACACTGCACTAATATTTATGGTTCATGTTGTACGAGCACTGATTCTATGCCACTCACACCGTCAATAATTGCCATGACACACACAACACCTATGCATACGTGATATTGTATTGGCTAGAGACTTAAGACAAAATCCTTATTTTTGTTGTGCAAATGACATATAGCATATCTGTATACCTACAGGCTTACACATATGCCTGGACATGCCTACATGCTAGTTACCTATATACCTATATAGTATTATATCATTTTTGATAGGTATATACACATATGAGACATAGCTACGTGTACATCATGCATACATACTTGTACATATACTTGGAGGGTATTACTTTATTATTGATAGGTAGATACACATATCTTGCTATGTCGACGTGGTTATGTATATCTGGCTATAGCTACATGTACACCTTTATTTGATGTTGTACGGACTTGGAGAAATTAGAAACCGAATGATATATAATAACTTCTTGCAGTTAGATAGTAGTTTTTCCTTCATATGCTCACATTACTGTTTTATATTGCATATGTTATATTCATGAAATTTCGCATTGAGATATGGATTTCACATGATGTTTTCTGGATTTGAGGAACATGGTGGTTTCATGAAATTATGCAATTATTCTTATTCTTTACTTAATATTTGGATGCATCCACTCAGAGATTTATTTTAAACCGATACGTGGATCACGGGTGTCGATACCGGACACTTACGATTTGAGGAATTTATGAATATGAGAAAAACCGATACGTGGATCACGCGTGTCGATACCGGACACTTACAATTCGAGGAACGTTTGATTATGAGGAAAACCGATACATGGATCACGGGTGTCGATACCCGACACTTACGATTTGAGGAACATATAGATATGTGTATTTATGGGTCGATGCTAGATACTTGTTTGCATTATTTTTTTCTCCTTAGTATACATAACAGCGGAATGAGACGCTGTTATATATGCATATATATATATATATATATATATATTAGGGGAATGGGACGCTGATATATATATAAACATACCTAATTTATATACATCTTCATAATGATCTTGCAAATATTCTTATTCATGACATGAGTGCCGATGTGATGGCCGATATGAGGGCCGATATTATGGCCGAAATGAGGGCTGATGTGATGGCCAATATGAGGGCCGATATTATGGCCGATATGAGGGCCGATGTGATGGCCGATATGAGGGCCGATTTGAGGGCCGATTTTAGCAAATTGGGATTTGGATTGTCTAAATGGACACTGGTCCTACCACGATGAGGATTCTGTGAGGATGACATATTTTATCCCATACCCTGCATTTATTTTATATGCATTGCTTCATGTATTAGTATTACCTGATAGAGTACCTTTCATGACTGTTGCATATACATATTATCATTTATTGCTTCTTGTATTAGTAGTACCTGATAGAGTAACTTTCATGACTGTTGCATATACATAACAACAACAAACAACAACTGAGCCTTTTATCCCAAGTATATAGGGTAGGCTACATGAACCAACATGAAAATCACTGTTGGATATAGTGCCCTCAAAGTCAATTATTGGATCGCCAGTTCGTGATTGCAATGATTGAGGGTGGACCTATACCGGTAGGACAGTCTTACTCGAGATGATAGTTTGCTATCTGGGTTGCCTTTATCAGTCGCGTACAGATTTAGGTGACATGATCACAATTACACGTTGATAGAGCCCTTAGGATCCTTCTTGACTACCAACAGTATGATGGCGATCATATACGTGAGAGTTGGGTAGTCCATAAGCACATCCTTAAAAGGGGTCCCTAGTCGTGGGAGTTTTGAGACAGGGCATCGATACACCAGAGTAGACTAGTGTATACCCCGATGAGGGGCGGTGGCCGGTCTCATAAGACACTTATGTCATTTGGATCACATAAGATGTATACAGGTGCTCATTGGGTTATGAGTACACCGGACAGGACTCGCCGAGAACCTGCTAGTTGGTATGATACCTAGCGTCAGATAGCAGTTCCCTGGTGACATGTGTACAGGTTAGTTCATCGACCTAAGATCGTCATTTGTCTCTTATGAGTTCCCACTGTGCTTAGATTACTACCCTACCACGGCTCAAAGGAGTCGTGCAAACAGGTTTTAGTTGGGTACAGTCCCGAGCCACATGGAGGCAAGTGAGCGGATCGGCAGGGGATTCGTCTCTCCCGGTATTGGGGGCGAGATCGTGCTGTGTCTAGGAGAGCCATTACACCAAGTCCCTGGCCAAGGCAAGTGAGAATTACTAGTAAGTATTCCAGTAGTTTCTCAGGGTGTTCATGGCTACTTTCCGACGCGACTTATACCGCTATTAAGGGTCTGACGTTACCAGCCCCCTAGGCCCGATATGTGATGCTCATAGACGAACGGACCAGACTGTATGTATATTGTCTCTGATAGGCTCAGTAGGGTTCCAGGATGAGTTCGCTCATCAGGCTTCCCTTTCGGTCAGTACATGGGCAGCCGTTACGCACAGCTAGTGCAGCTGACGTGCTTATTGTTAAACCCACTGCCAGGGTATTGACGAGTCTTTAGAGTCCCCCACAGATAGTTTCCCAAGTTTGGGCAAAACGTTGAAGAGGCCATATGGTTTTATGGCAGTGTCCGAAAATGCACGTGCACTTATGCGCGTGTCATATTTCGGACAGATAATACTGGTGGGCTTTGGTTTAAGCCGGATCCATGTATTATATTGAGTCGGAATATTTTAGTCTCTCATATTCGTATTCGGTCGGAATATGGATACATGTATGCATATACAGGTGAGGGGTATTCTCGTAATCCGTTACGAGAATATTTTCGAAGATGCATTTCTTTTTGGATTAATTATTTTTGTTAAAATAATTAATTGGTTTTGGAAAGGGTGACTCATTCTTGGTGACTCATTATTTCTAGAATGATCACTAATGACTCATGTAATGAGTCATCTAGTGAGTCATTAAGTATTAATGAGTTTTGTTTTGGGTTTGGATATTTGAGGAGATATTTTCATAAGGTATTTTCTTTTGGTTTTTTGATAAATACCACCTCTCCTATCTATTCACAAAAGAGTGAGAAGAGAGAACACAAGTGATTATGCTTGGTCTTTGCTCTCTTGACAGTTTTCTTGAGTTCACCATTTCCAACCCTAAGCATCTTCTTCAACCTCCACCCTATCCCTCTCATGTGATGAGAACCTTAGGGTGTTTGAGACAAAATATTCTACTCATTCTCTACTTCATCTTGGTCATCTCTTTTAGCAGACTTGATGACCGAGTTGCCTCGGTATAGAGGCAGGAGTCCGTTTAAAGATCCATTGACGTGGTGCCACCTCGATGAGGAGACAAGAGATCGGAGTTTCCACAAGGAGCGTGGGATGATGGCTAAAATCCGAAGGACTCGGATCGATCGGTATAGCCTTTCTACCTCTTTACAGTTTGTTAGTTTAGCGTTAATGGCAAGATTCGGGTTATAGTATGCGATAGTGCCAGTTATAAAAGGTATTGTTCTGTGTTTGGCGTCAGAATGACGGCCGGGGTGCTACCGTAGACTTACATGGTATCAGAGCCACACCATTATCCTTTACTAAATTGCTCTAACGTGTTTAGAAAAACGATCGAACGAAATTTCCAAAACCGCACTTTTCAGGCGAAAGTTTCTGTCGATTTTTAAAACAGGTCTAAAAATCATTTTGGGCATCTCAGAAAATCGAGCAAGCTTTTTTAAGAATACTGTAGAAATTTGGTAGACTAAAGCTTCCAGAGCGCCGCGGAACCGCCGCAGAAGCCATGGTTTGGCCGCGGTTCCGCCGCCGTTTTGGAGCAACAGTGAACTATTTTTCTACAGTAGGGTCTTGCATAGGGAATTGTGGTTTCTGGAATATTTTGTTTCGGCCCAGATTTTGTTTGAGTACTGCAGTTGTACTTGGGGCCCACTTCATGAAGTTTTGTCGATCGGAATTTTAAACTTGTTAGTTTACAGTACTTATATTATATCTCCGACCGTGAATGTCATTCGAGCGGTAAATTGCGTCTAATTACTATAGTCCTTTTAAACGGGTTTGCGAACGTGACATTCGAGTTGATGTTCTGTGTTGTGCTGTGATGTTGCGGATTTGTCGTGGTGGATAGCAGTGTGCAATGGTAGTGCATTTTGGAATTATTTGTACATTTGATATTGCGGGGCGAGCATCTAACATGTGGACTGCCGTCACTGCCTGTTTGTATAATATTCTTTTGGGGAACGACCTGGCTGAGATCGATGTACCCGTTGTACATATTTTTCATTTCTGTACTAGGTTTACCACACGATGAAGTGCACGGATAGCCGGGTTCTGGAGGGCAACGGGTCCGCATCTCATGGCTTTGAGTGGCAGAGGGCCTCACTCTAGAATAGGCAGACTATTCGCCGCACTCGTAGGGGGTACAGGTTGATCCAAGAAGGGATGCTCAAGTTACCGGATTCCGTGAAGTGCAGGGTGGTCCATTCACTATGCTGTAGGGGGCTGCCTCGCTTCAGGTTTTGGCGGGTAACTTGCCACACCCGTAGGGGTCTAGGTTTCATTGCACAGGATATCCACACGACCAGGGGAACGTCGGGTTTCAGCAGCGGCACAGTGAAACCCGGGGATCCCAGATTATCTGTATTGTTCTGTGATGCTTATTACTTTTCTGTAATGTTGCATATTATCATGCCTGGAGCGATTATTGTATATTGGTATATATACTAGTAGATGTTGTATATGTTTTACACCCACGCTAGTCCAGTCCCCGCTCTGTCGTTAGTTATGTAACCTAACGGGTGACGACGGGACCCAGTGGCGAATGTGGATGGCATATACGTACATTTTATTTTCGTTCTTTTCTGGTGTGATTAATTGATGGGACTGCATTGATTCTGATCAATGCAAAGAAAAACAAACCTGTTTGGACGTTTTTGGAACAGTTTTAGAAAGTGTTATTACAAGGACGTTTTCTTTTGTTTTGCACAGTGGTATTCAGTTGGAATATCCTACACCTCATTCGACGAGGCAAAGGCCGAGATCCCTTCACCGGGAGAGACCCCTTGGGCAGAAGTTTGCATCAGGGTAATAACTTCACTATAGTCAATTACATGTTGCTTTGCATCGCGGTATTCAGTTGGAATATCCTGCACCTCATTCCATGAGGAAAGAGCCGAGATCCCTTCACCGGGAGTGACCTCTTTAGCAATTGTTTTCGCCACTATATTTTTATAAAAAGCAATCAGGTTCTTTCAACGAGATCATGTTCATTACGTTAAAGGTTTTTCGCCAAAAACCAGGCATAGCCCTCCGTCGTTTCAGATGGTAGCACGTAGTACTCATTCTATGTTTGTTGGCCTTCGTCAAGGAATAGTGGATGGTAGCTGCTTGCTACCTTTCTGTTGCATAGATAGATGAGTTAGTTTGGGACAGTCATATTACCTTGTTGGCCTTCGTCAAGGGTATGTACGGGTGGGTTCGAATTAACAAGATAATGAGGGGTAGACTTGAATTGTGACTTATGATTTGTTGGCTTTCGTCAAGGTCATAAGAACATGGGGTAAAAATCATATTGGGAGTTTCTAAAGAAACTGAAACCTGCCAGACATGCGCATACCTTCTGGAGTGTGATAACGTGAGTGGATACCTTCACGTTATCATACGATGAGAGTTGGATCCTTATTCCCACTGATGAGTTGGTTTACTCTTCGGGTGATCCAGATTGATTCTTCTTTCAGATTTGGAGGAGAATTTGACAGTACAGTGGGAGGTTTCCTGATTAAATAAAGTGATAACCATTCTGATCTAGGTTAGAGTACACGCAGAGTGTTTTTTTTCTCTCTCTCTTTGGCAGCGACTATTGACCGACCCTAGACAATGACTCAGTGACCAAGTTGACCGAACCTTCTTAAAATACTGGCTTTTGGATTGTCTGAGTTGCATAAGTCATTGCCGCTCCATCTTTTACCCTTTGCATTTCTCAGAACACCTCGTATCACTACGAACATCCACTTCCATTGGATAGATCCATCGTATGGTTATATACGAACTCGAAGGGACTTCTTCGAGGATGGATCAAGGTTCAGGAGAAATTGAATTGGTTTATTCAGTTGTCTTTTATCATCACCTTCTCTCAGGTTGCAAGGGCTCCTTGGTTTAGGAGAGTACACCTATTACGCTTATTGGATAGTCTTCTTCCAAACCATAGGCAGGTGCCGAATGATAGGGAATGAAGAAAACCAATTAGCCTATGTAGGGTGTACAGAAAGTAATAAGTAAAGACAAAGTAAAGGGATTAGAAATAGGGCAAAGTAATTTGCAACTGCAATCATTCACGGCCAATCCGCGTACTTCAACGCCACCCCTACTTCACCTTTGCTTTTTTCCCCTGTTCGGGAGAAATAGAATAAGGTTTTAATCAGTTGTCTTTTATCATCACCATCTCTCAGGTTGCGAGGGCTCCTTAGTTTAGGAGAGTACACCTATTATGCTTACTGTATAGTCTTCTTTCAAACCATAGGCTGGTGCCGAACGGTACGGAAGGAAGAAAAGCACTTAGCCTAAAGTGGTGTACAGAAGGTAATGAATAAAGACAAATAAAGGGATTTAGAGAGATGGAAAAGAAATATACGGTTATAGTCATGAATTTGATTATGGAAGAGGCATTACTAGGAATATCAGGATACCCCTTCGAAACATTTTCATGTTTCAGTTTCACTGTGCATTGTTAAAGGAAAACTGATTTCACGATTAGATACTTACTCCAAGATATGTATTTACCAGGTATGTTTCTCACATCTGTATGGTTTTACAGATGATGAGTGGGAGTAGGTTATTGGGAATAAGGTGATCATCCTCATTATATCGGAGTTCGTTGTAATTGGTGATATTTAAAGAAATCGCTTGGGTTTTTGCCGGACGGCATGTATTTGGTTTTGAGTATCCGTTGTTGTGCACCAGTTTCAAAATGATATATCTGTACGTTTATATTTATAAAGTGAGATATAACTTTTTAAAATTATGTGCATGACATTTACCTATATCAGTTGACGGTTGGGTAAGGAGCATTGAACAACGGAGTAGTTCTTAACCATAAGTACAGTTTTCAACCTACGATGCACAGGTTCTGAGTTATTCAACTCAGGGGACTCATACAGAGTATTGTATGTTGTCCAGTATCCATTTAGACAAAGGGGTTGGTCCTCGTACTATGTTCTGTTTACTTATGACTTCTCTAGTTTTTAGACAAGTGTTTCGTAAAAATACAAGGTCTAAGTTTTAAGAACTTGTAGGTATAGGAATAAAGTAGAGAACCAGATGTCGCAAATATCGGGATTCTTCAAAGAGATCGAAGATGTAGATATTTATGATTGGTATTCAGTTGATAGTAATGGTTTTGAGAAACTTGTTTCTCTTTCAGGTTACTCATAATTGGATGTACTCCTAAGTTGAGTAATGCTGATTAGCCTCTCTCCATTAAGCTCATATGCACTGGAGACAGCTGCATGATTAGAATCTGGTTCCAATTAAATACGTGCAAAAGTTTCTATATTGGATATGGAATGGTTCATATCTTAACGATGTTAAGGTATGGGGAGTTGTCCGGCTTATGTTTAAAACCAGACTATAGATAACTCAAGGCACGTTTCTGTAATGGCAGTTTGTGGGTTGACCCGGGCTATGTTGAGGGTTGACTTTTTACCATTTAGAAGATCAATAGTGATATTGTTCTTGACTCGCCACAGTTTTAGTAAAATGGATTTTTTTCAGAAAACAGCAGTAGGAGTATGGTAGAACTAGAAGAGATTCCAGAACCGCAAACGATTACGGAAAATTTAATAGGACCTAAAGATTCAATCAAGTTCGACATTCCATTAGCCACTCCGTAGATATGGTGGGTAACCTCAGGCACCCTAGAGGTACTCCGGTAGCCTCAAGGACGGTGACAGTGAGGTTCTTGTTTACCCAGACTTGACACTACTGTTGTTCCAGGCTATGAGACCCGGCAAGAGGTTAAGTATAGCGTCGTTCTAAACTTGCTTTAGAAGTGCACGTATATATTATTCAGCCAGAGGGTTGTTGTGGTTAGTGGGAGCAGCGGAAGTATAGTGGGCAAGTTGCTTATATCTATTTATAGACTTGAGCAGATATAGCGGAGATAGATCATCTAATTTTGATGTGATAGTCATAGATTTGACTTCATCAAAATAAGGGATGGATCTGTTAAGAAGGTAGTAGGGTGTGATTTCCTGATATTTGGATGACATACACAAAATAGGAAGTAAAATTCCTATACTACGATCGGTTGTACTGTGGTTATCACACAGTTGTTTCTCCACAAAGGATACGGATATAATATCTGACATTCTGGTTACTAGATCTATGGTTTTAGATCTATTGGGTAGTTTCCCAATAGGGGTACTTTGACAGTATTCTAATAGTATTTTAGAATGGACAACTCCTGGCATGGGGGTGTACCAGCAGCTGATGGAGTCTCCCTCTCTAAAGGTGCCTTACAGACTAATGGGGAGAGGGATGTGCATGATTGGCATATCACTTGCTTAGGCAATTGGGTCGATCATGAGATGTCAAGTACCACACCAGATATTGTTTTTGCACTAGATGCAATAAGTTTATATTAATCCAATCCTGGAGAAACATTCGGAAGCAGTTTTAGAATATAAGTGGATGTTCAACGGATTTGATGACGGCAGCCTCTTTCGGGAGACGGTTATCATTCCAGGCTTCCAAAGGTGACATGGATGACAGAGTGATTGTCAGAGTTATAGTTATCCCTCTGACAAAGGGGGCAGTATTATGGACAGGTGGTCCAAGAGGATACTGTGGGTGGCATGGTGCTGGATACTGATTAGTTTCAGTTGTCGATACAGTCTAAGAAGTTTGGATTTGGAGTTCATTTATGAACTAGGTCCCATCAAATATCCAGATATATTCTAAGATAAGTATTACTCAATTCGGGAGATGGCTTTCTCCACGAGCTTGATATTAAGAGAGACATAGAAAGAAACATCAGGGCGGATCCACTCGCTGAGGCTATTTCTCGAACTCAAGAGTCTTTACAAAGGAGATTTTTGAAACTGTTTAGTAGAGAAGTTGGGTGTTCGGTATCACACGGGATGTGAGTATGCGACATCGCAATAATTAGCCTTAAGTGCAAGTGGGAGATTGTTGGATATAGTGCCCTCAAAGTCAATTATTGGATCGCAGGTTTATGATTGCAAAGATTGAGCGAGGACCTATACCGGTAGGACAGTCTTACTCGAGATGATAGTATGCTATCTGGTTTTCCTTTATCAGTCATATACAGCTTTAGGTGACATGATCACTATTACACGTTGATAGAGCCTTTAGGATCCTGCTTGACTACCAATAGTATGATGGCGATGATTAAGAGAGGTTTTGTCGATCAAAAATAATTACCGCAATCAAGAACGGCGTCGCTTGAAGCTAGCCGGTGAATACGGGTCGGTCCACAGGGATGTGTAAATCTTCTTTAAGTTCTTACGAGTTAATTCCAAAAGGTGTTTGGAAGTTTAATTAAATCTAAAAATCGAAGTTGTATGAAGGTAGAATTAGAAACTTGCTAGGATTAGGTTTAGGGAAAATTTGGTAATTAAAGATTTACATCTCTTTCCATTGCCATTAATTAAATCAATCATATTAGAGTTATGGTAAATATTAACAAAGGTGATTAGGATGATTGGGAAGATTGATTCTTCCTCTAGATCCTTGTCCTCCTTTCTTAATCTTCACCCTAACCTCCATGGAAAACCTTAAGATCCGGGCCTTTAGACTACGGAGTTCACCGTTACCTTGAAGGTAAAAGTGCCGTAGGGAGCGGAATCAAAAGGTATGCATGGAGTTCTAATATTCATAAAAGTTTAGCGATGAAAAGAGATGAGAGATCTTCATCTCTCAAATCCTTCCCTATTCCTAACCCTAACAAGCGAGGAAATTACTCGCTCATTGAGGGGATGAAAGAAAACAAGAATTTATCGAAGAAAGAAAACATCGATTGCAATTTAATAAAAGCTAGACTAAATTAAATTAAAGCGAGAAAATAAGAACAGATAAAAAACTACAATTATTGCAAAGAAATTAACCTACTTACTTTTGATGCACTCTTAAAAAAAACAGAATTTTATTTCATGAGAAGAGGCATAAGAAAATACAAGGTCTTGGGTTCTATTTATAGGACATAGAAACCCTAGGGCTACAGATTGCACCGCATGTCTAAAGTTACAAATATACCCCTAAAAAGATCTTTCCATAGCCGCCACACATTATGGTAAAAATTATGCGCATTAGGGCTTCTTTCCGCCGCGGAAGCGCCGCGTATATGGGCTTTGGGCCGCGCTTCCGCGGCGCAATGATGATGTCAGCTTCTGGATTTTTCTGGGCTGCTTGGTATGCTTCTGGGCTTCTTGGTTATGTATTCAGATAAAAATTTGGGCTTCTACAGTGATACCAGATTTTTAACGAACACTTTGCAATGATTCTTGCAACCGTCTTTCTTGCAAATTTGGATCTTTTGTTGTTTTGTTGGTGGTGAACCGTTCTTCTGCTGAGCTTTACTAAGATCTTCCTATTTGCTGGTCAAAATCCTTCTTTTGTGTCGTCTTTTGTGTTTTTCACTATTTCCGCGCCAAGAACCTGTAACCTGTAACATGTAGCAGACATGGGTCAAAAGCACCTGTTTTTATTCTTAAATGCATAAGAATGGGGCATACAAAATGCAATATTACGTTATGAACAGGCGATCATATACGTGAGAGTTGGGTAGTCCATAAGCACATCCTTAAAAGTGGTCCCTAGTCGTGGGAGTTTCGAGACAGGGCATCGATACTCCAGAGTAGACTAGTGTATACAGTCAAGACCCCGACGAGGGGCGGTGGCCGGTCTCAGAAGCCACTGGTGTCATTTGGATCACCTAAGATGTATACAGGTGCTCATTGGGTTATGAGTACACCGGACAGGACTCTCCAGGAACCTGCTAGTTGATATGATACCTAGAGTCAGATAGCAGTTCCCTGGTGACAAGTGTACAGGTTAGTTCATCGACCTGAGGTCGTCATTTGTCTCGTGTGAGTTCCCACTGTGCTTAGATTACTACCCTACCACGGCTCAAAGGAGTCATGCAAACAAGTTTTAGTTGGTACAGTCCCGAGCCACATGGAGGCAAGTGAGCGGATCGGCAGGGGATTCGTCTCTCCCGGTATTGGGGGTAAGATCGCGCTGTGTCTAGGAGAGCCATTACACCAAGTCCTTGGCCAAGGCAGGTGAGAATTACTGGTAAGTATACCAGTTGTTTCTCAGGGTGTTCAGGGCTACTCTCCGACACGACTTATACCGCTATTCGGGGTCTGACGTTACCAGCCCCCTAGGCCCGATATGCGATGCTCATAGACGAACGGACCGGACTGTATGTATATTGTCACTGATAGGCTCAGTAGGGTTCCAGGTTGAGTTCGCTCATAAGGCTTCCCTTTCGGTCAGTACATGGGCAGCCGTTACGCACAGCTAGTGCCGCTGACGTGCTTGTGGTTAAACCTGCTGCCAGGGTATTGACGAGTCTTTAGAGTCCGCCACAGATAGTTTCCCAAGTTCGGGCAAAACGTTGTAGAGGCCGTATGGTTTTATAGCAGGGTTCGAAAATGCACGTGCACTTATGCACGTGTCATATTTCGGACAGATAATACTGGTGGGCTTTGGTTTGAGCCGGATCCATCTATTATATTGTGTCGGAATATTTTAGTCTCTTGTATTCGTATTCGGTCGGAATACGGATACAAGTATGTATATACAGGTGAGGGGTATTCTCGTAATCCATTACGAGAATATTTTAGAAGATGCATTTCTTTTTGGATTAATCATTTTGGTTTAAATGATTAATTGGTTTTGGAAAGGGTGACTCATTCTTGGTGACTTATTACTTCTAGAATGATCACTAATGACTCATGTAATGAGTCAACTAGTGAGTCATTAAGTATTATTGAGTTTTGTTTTGGGTTTGGATATTTGAGGAGATATTTTCATAAGATATTTTCTTTTGGTTTTTGATAAATACCACCTCTCGTATCTATTAACAAAAGAGTGAGAAGAGAGAACACAAGTGATTATGCTTGGTCTTTGCTTTCTTGATAGTTTTCTTAAGTTCACCATTTCCAACCCTAAGCATCTTCTTCAACCTCCACCCTATCCCTCTCATGTGATGAGAACCCTAGGGTGTTTGAGACAAAGTATTCTACTCATTCTCTACTTCATCTTGGTCATCTCTTTTAGCAGACTTGATGACCGAGTTGCCTCGGTATAGAGGCGGGGGCCCGTTTAAAAATCCGTTGACGTGGTGCCACCTCGATGAGGAGACAAGAGATCGGAGTTTCCGCAAGGAGCGTGGGATGATGGTTAAAGACCGAAGGACTCGGATCGATCGGTATAGCCTTTCTACCTCTTCATAGTTTGCTAGTTTAGCGTTAATGGCAAGATCCGGGTTATAGTATGCGATAGCGCCAGTTATAAAAGTTATTGTTCCGCATTTGACATCAGAATGACGGTCGGGACGCTACCGTAGACTAACAATCACGCCGGGTCCAGCACATGAATCCTCCACCTCTACTCACTCCTATCGAATAATATACTTTCATCGAGTCCTTTGGCAACCATATCGTTTCGTATCACCTCTATCTATGTTTTCTTCAGTCTCCCTTTTGCCTTTTTGCCATTGCCCATATCGAGAGTATCTATTCGTTGAACCGGTGTTTCTATAGGTCTGCGTCGTACATGACCAAACCATCTTAGCTGGTTTTCCCGCATCTTCTCCTCCACAAGTGCTACACCAACTTTTGCACGAATATCCCCATTTCGCAACTTATCTTTTCTAGTGTTACCGCACATCCAACAAAGCATGCGCATCTCCGCTACGTGCATCTTCTGTGTATGATGTTTCTTAGGAGCCCAGCATTCTGTACCATATAATAAGGCAGGTCGAATAGCGCTCCGATAAAACTTCCCTTTCAATTTTAACGGAAAGTTACGATCACACAAAATCCCTGTTGAACTCCTCCATTTCAACCAACCAGCTTGGATCCTTTGATTAACATCACTATCGATCTCCCTATTCTTTTGGATGATGGAAACTAAATATCTCAACTGGTCGCTCGGTGATATCTCTTGCCCTTCCAATGCTATAGCAATATGGTTTTGACTTCTCTGGTTACTAAATTTGCAATGCATATATGTTGTCTTGGACCTGCTCAATCTGAATCCCCGAGATTCCAATGTTTGCCTCCATAATTCCAATTTGGCATTAACCCCTACTTTCGTCTCATTTACTAGAACAATATCATCAGCGAATAGCATAAACCAAGGTACCTCATCTTGGATAGTTCTAGTAAGTTCATCCATCACGATGGTAAACAGGAATGGACTTAATGCAGATCCTTGATGCAAACCAATTGTAATCGGAAAATCACGCGTTAAGCCGCTGCAGGTTCTGACATTTGCCATTACTGCATCGTACATATCCTTGATTATGTCAATATACTTGACGGGGACCCCCTTCTTCATCATTGTCCCCTATAATACCTCTCTAGGTATCTTGTCGTATGCTTTTTCTAAATCATTAAATATCATATGCAAATTTTTTCTCCTCTCTCGAAAACGCTCGACAAGTTGACGAAGCAAATGAGTAGGCTCTGTCATCGATCGTCCAGGCATGAACCCAAACTGGTTCTCTGTTATCTTAATATCCTTCCTTAGCCTGTGTTCAATCACTCTCTCCCAAAGTTTCATGGTGTGACACATGAGTTTTATTCCACGGTAGTTTGAGCAACTTTGAATGCCACCCTTGTTCTTGTAGATAGGTACAAGAATACTTTTCCTCCATTCATTTGGCATCTTTTTCGTCTGCCAAATCTTATTAAACAGATCTGTGAGCCATTTAATGCCTATTTCTCCTAAGCATCTTCAAATCTCGATAGGAATCCCGTCAGGACCAACCGCTTTTCATAAACTCATTCTGTTCAAAGCTTCTTTAACCTCAGGTAGTCTTACGTTACGGATGAAATCACGGTTTATATCTTGAGATTGAATGACAAGTCCAACCAAATTCATTGTAATGCTCTCATTGAACAATTTGTCAAAATAATCTCTCAATCTTCCCTTGATATCCTCATCTCGAACTAAAACCTTTTGATTTTCATTTTTGACACACTTCACCACACATAAGTCTTTAGTCTTCCTTTCCCGCATCCGAGCAATCCGGTATATATCATTTTCAGCCACTTTAGTTTCTAATTTCTCGTACACCTCCTTGTAGACCTTACATTTAGCTTCCTGAACAGCTTTCTTAACTTCCTTTTTAGCCATTTTATACTTCTCAAATCTCTCCACATCTCTACTTTTCTTCAAATCTTTATAAGAATCCCTTTTAATTTTTATAGCAGCCTTCACTTCTTCATTCCACCATGATGTGTCCTTAGATGTTGGAGCACCACCTCTCGACTGACCAAGTAGATCTCTAGCTACCTTCTTGATACAACTAGCCATTTTGTTCCATGTTCTGTCTGAATCATCTTCCGACTGCCAATCTGCTTCTTGGACTACACGATCTATAAAAGCCTTTTGGTTACCTTCTTTCAATCACCACCATTTAATTTTAGGCTCTATCTTACGTCTAATCTTCCTAAGTCCTCTTCTAAATTGAAAGTCTAGAACAAAAAGTCTATGTTCAGTGGTTACACTCTCACCTGGCACTACCTTACAGTCGATACAACAATCTCTATCTATTCTTCTCGTCAGAAAAAAGTCTATTTGACTAGCACTTGATCCGCTCTTAAAAGTGATAAGGTGGTACTCTCATTTCCTAAACCAGGTGTTTGCTAAGATCAAGTCATAAGATAAGGCAAAATCTAGAATCGAGTCACCTACTTCATTCCTTTGTCCAAAACCAAAACCTCCATGGATAGTATCAAACCCACTACGACTAGTACCTACATATCCATTAAGATCACCACCAATAAATAACTTCTCTCCACTAAGTATACTTTGCACCATCTCGTCTAAATCCTCCCAGAATAGACGCTTACTAGCGTCATCAAAACCTATCTGTGGTGCATAAGCACTAATAACGTTATGGATCTCTCCATCTAGAATAAGCTTAACCAGTAAAATTCTATCACCTTTTCTCCTAATCTCAACTACATCCACAAGCAACCGTCTATCTATGATTATGCCTACTCTATTACGATTTTTATCTCTACCCGTATACCAAAGCTTATAACCCCAAGGCTCTATGACTCTACTTTTTTCACCTACCAACTTAGTTTCTTGCAAACACATAATACCAACTCTCCTCCTAATCATCACCTCCACTAATTTTATTATTCTACCCGTAAGGGAACCTATGTTCCAGGAAGCTAGACGGATCATATGAAACCCTTGCTTATTTGTCACTACACCCGGGGTCCAATGTAGCGCGCCATTTCTGGACGACGACCCTTCCTTATTTGTCACTACACCCGGGGTCTGATGTAGCGCACCTTTCCTGGACGACGACCCTTGCTTATTTGTCACTACACCCGGGATCCGATATAGCGCGCCGTTTCTGGACGACGACCTAGAAGCCCTTGCATACTTAACACTACACCCGGGATCCGACGTAGCACGTCGCTGAGTAGGGGACGCCCCAACGATATTCTTATTATGGTTCATGTCATTGAATGTGACAAAGTTTTACGTTGGCTGTCAAAAGCCTACCGCAACCCCCACCCTTTCTCATCCGGACTATGGACCGGCAACGGTAGGTTTACTGTTGCATATACATATTTCCATTTATTGCTATCAGCTTGCATGTTATAGATTAGCGCTGTATGTGCGTACTTATGATTACCTGCATATGTTATTTACTATTCACGAGTTGGCAACTCACTACCGTTATGCTACAGTTCTTACATGTTGACCGCAGGGATCAGTTGCGGCATCGCAGGTATACAGCTATTTTCGGGTGACTTGCTTGTGGTAGGTTGTACATGTTGGATCGTGCCCCTCTTGTATTCATTATTCATATTGTATCTAGTCACTCCATCAATTCAGAAACTAGCAAATTGTATATGTTGCCGACTTAGAAGAGTTGTAGTTGCGAGACTTGAGCGATGAGTTTTATGTTCGCTTTTGGGGTTGATGTCTTGCTTCACTTTTCTTTGTGTGGATCTTCGCCGTTGGGCGTCGTATACTTGTTATTTATACTTATGGTGGTTGTTTCCGCCATTGGGCATGATTTGCTCCCATTTGGGGATGCTTTATTATATTCTTTGTTGTACCCGTTTTTGGGATTAGTTTTTACAAAGGATGTGCTGCCCAAAATTTTCAAAAGACTAAACATGATTTACTATACCTTTATTTCAAAGCTTCACCTCTTTATTTCTTAAAATTGTTTAGATTTCTGGGTTTCAGCTTACTTAAATTACGTTACGCCTGTTGACGTCGCGTGATTTAAGTGTTGGTCGTAAGCTAATATTTTGTGTCGTGACAAGCCGCTTGTCATGACTACTCCTGTTGGCGAGTCGTTTGTTGCGCGACACGTGTTTCAGTCGTGTACCATTCGTATTGGAGATAGAGATTCGTCCGTCGACTTGATCCTTCTTGAGATGTTGGACTTTGACGTTCTCTTTGTAAGTCCACGTTGCCCACCCCGGTGCTTGCGGGGAGGTGGAAACGGTATAAAAATCGAATTTTTGTTAGCACACTAGGCAACATGGACTAACTAAAGTCGGGATCTTTTCTAAACAAAACTAGCTAACAAGCTAAAGAGAGTTAGCTACTCGGAGAAGATGTTATACCTAGGGCTTTATGTCCTTCTCTCCTTGCTCCTTGTGGTGAACGGAAGTGATCTCCTTGTCGTCTTCTCTCGTCGAAGAAGGATCCACCCGAGAGCCTCAACCTTTGGCTTCAACTTCAAGCTAGAAGTAACTAAGGTGCTAGAAGTGCTAATCCTAGAACCTTAGATGAGAGTAGAGATGATTTTGGAGTGGTTTTTCTCAAGCTCAAGTGTTTCTCAACACATGAGAGGGGAGAGCTTGAGGAAGAGGAAGAAGAGGAGAGAGAGTCAATATGATAGAATGAAATGGTTTTTACAACCATAACAAAATATATGTGATTTTCAAATAATAATATTAATCCAAAAATGAAAAGGTGATGGTAAGTTTGAATAGACCATTATCATATCACCATAAATGATTTTGCAAAGATCAAAGAGCATCTAAAAAGGTAATGATGATGGTCAAAGTTTCAAACCTAGTCAACTAGTCAACCTTGGTCAACAAGTCAACAAGCCCAACCGACACAATTTCATTTAATTAATATTATTAATTGATAAATCACAAGATCATTAGGGTTTGGAAAAAGACGACTGTCAACTGTGCATACACACCCGTTCTAAAACCCCAATGAAAAACCTCTTCCTCCGCCTCAATCAACTGTGCATACACACCCGCGTTCATGTTCCGAGGAACATGAACATAAAGAGATAAAACCAATCCCAGATCATATACTAGGATCCGGCTTAAACGAAAGCCCGCTAGTATAAGCTGTCCGGACAACAAACGTGCAGAAGTGCGCGGATGTGAACGAACCCTGTCGCAAAACCATGCGACCTCTACCCATTTTGCCTGAAGGCGAATACCTCTGTGTGTGGGACTCTAAAGACTCAACACTACGCTGGCAGTTGGTTTAACCACAGACCGCAAGCGGCACTGGCTGTACGTAACGGTCCGCAGGTAGATGCCGATAAGAAGACCGACGAGGTGACCCCATCTGAACTCCTACTGAGCCTGTATGTGACAGTCTCCGTACAGTCCGGTCTGTTCGTCTGATACATCGCATGGCGGGCCTAGGGGGCGGTGAACGTCAGTCCCCTAATAGCGGTACAAGTCGTGTCGGAGTGTAGCCCAGAACACCCTGAGATAACACTGGAAACCTACCAGTATATCTCGCTTGCCCTGGCCAGGGACTACTCATGTAATAGATCTCCTAGACACAGTGCGATGTTAACCCCCAATACCGGGAGAGACGAATCCTGTCTAACCGTCACCGCCTCTAAGTGCTTCGGGACTGCACCCAACTACTACCTGTTTGCACGACTCCTTTGAGCTGTGGTAGGGTAGTAATCAAAGTACAGTGGGAACACACTCGAGGCGAAGTGACAGTATCAAGTCAGCGGACTAAGCTGTACTCATGTCACCTGGGAACTGATAACTGACGATAGGTATAATACCAACCAACAGTTCCCGACGAGTCCTGTCCAGTGTACTTGTAACCTAACGAGCACCCGCATACTATCTCAAGTACGACGTCCTGACGGCTGTGGGACAGACCGCTTCCCACGCTGGGATGAGAAGCGCATACGCTAGTCTACTCCGGAGTATCGATGCCCTGTCTCGATAGTCCAACGACTAGGGACCTGTATAAGGATGTGCTTATGGATTACCCAGCCCCCACGAGTGTGAGTGCCATCACAACGCTGGTAATCAAGCAAAGATCCTTAGGTCTCTACTAATATGTATATTAGCGATATGCTAAAAGAAACACATGCACATATTAAAGCAGATACAAGCCAAGTAGCATACTACCATTTCGAGCAAGATTGTATATACAACTGTGAATATCCCAAGCTTCCATCAAGTAATATACATACTAGTATGATACAGTAATGGCCTCTAGGGCATATACACTAACAATCTCCCACTTGCACTAAGGCCATGTACTGTTGTATCGAAGACCTATCATCTCGATCAGCCGCTCGAACTGAGTCTGGTGTAAGGCCTTCGTGAATGGATCTGCAGTGTTATCTTCTGAAGCAACCCTCCGAACCTCGATCTCCTGGCGATCCACGATCTCCCTGATTAGGTGATACCGCCTCAAGATGTGTCTGGATTTCTGATGGGACCTGGGTTCCTTCGCTAAAGCTATAGCCCCATTGTTGTCGCAATACAGAGGTATGGGATCAACAATGAACGGAACCACCTGAAGTTCTTTTAAGAACTTCCTCATCTAGACAGCTTCTTTTGCGGCATCAGATGCAGCGATGTATTCCGCTTGCATAGTCGAGTCAGCAACGGTTTCCTGTTTGGAGCTCTTCCAACACACCGCCCCTCCATTGAGGGTAAAGACAAAACCCGACATGGACTTGGAATCATCCTTGTCACTCTGGAAGCTGGAGTCTGCAAAGGCCTCAAACTGGAGGTCTTTTCCGCCATACACCAAGAACATCTCCTTAGTCCTTCTTAGGTACTTGAGAATGTTCTTTACCTCTATCCAATGTTTCTCCCCAGGGTTTGACTGATACCTGCTTACCACACTCAGTGCATAAGCCACATCTGGTCTGGTACACAACATCGCATACATTATAGAGCCTACCGCAGAAGTGTAGGGTATAATAGACATGTGATCCCTCTCCAAATCAGTCTTGGAAGACATCTCTTTGGAGAGGGTGATCCCGTGACAAGCCGGTAAATTACCGCACTTGGAATCATCCATACTGAATCTTTTCAGTATGGTGTCAATGTACCTGGACTGTGAGAGTCCTAAAATCCTCTTGGATCTGTCACGGTAGATCCGGATCCCCAGAATGTACGAGGCATCGCCCAGGTCTTTCATGGAGAACCTGTGTGACAAGAACCCCGTGACAGATTGTAGCATAGGAATGTCATTTCCTATTAAGAGAATGTCATCCACGTATAAAACGAGGAATACTACAGTTCTCGCTACAAATCTATAATAGATGCATGGTTCATCTGGATTTTTGATAAAGCCAAATTCCTTGACCGTCTCATCAAAACAGATGTTCCAACTCCGCGATGCCCGCTTTAGTCCATAAATGGACTTAAGCAACTTGCACACCTTTCCGCTGCTCCTACTCTGAATGAAACCCTCTGGCTGGTCCATATAGACACACTCCTCTAAATGTCCATTTAGAAAAGCTGTTTTTACGTCCATATGCCAAATCTCATAATCGTGGAAGACAGCAATGGCAAGAAGGATCCGAATGGATTTCAGCATAGCTACTGGAGAAAAGGTTTCGTCATAGTCCAAACCAGGTCGCTGACGAAAACCCTTTGCAACCAGTCTAGCTTTATAGGTCTCAACCTGTCCATCTACACCAATCTTCCTTTTGAAGATCCACTTGCATCCTACGGGTTTTACCCCTTCTGGAGCAATGTCTAACGTCCATACTTTGTTGGTGTACATGGACTCCATTTCGGTCCGCATTGCATCCAGCCATTTTACCGAGTCAACGCTCTGAATGGCTTGCTAGAAGCTAGTAGGCTCATCACAATCTATGATGCAATCCTCTCTATCCCCGTCAATGAGAAAACCGTAGTATCTCTCGGGCGGATGAGACTGCCTACTACTCCTGCGGAGTGGCGTGGGAATGTCCTGATCTTTCGAACCCTCTGGTTCTACTAAGCTTTCAGTAATAGCTCGTGGTTCTGGAATTTCTTCCAGTTCTATTGCGCTCCCACTTATTTCTTTTTCTATGAACTGGTGTTCTAGAAAGTGGGCATGGCGAGAAACAAAAACCTTTTGTTCCTCTTCGCAATAGAAGAAATATCCCTTGGAGTTCTTTGTATATCCCACAAACTTGCACTGTACTGAGCGTGCCTCGAGCTTGTCCGCATGCTGCTTTTTGACAAAAGCTGGACATCCCCATGTCTTAATGTGATTAAGATAGGGTCTCTTCCCACACCACATCTGATATGGTGTAGTAGGCACAGTCTTAGTAGGAACTCGGTTCAAAAGGTATGCAGCTGATTCTAGCACATATCCCCAGAACGATCGTGGCAACTCAGCGTTACTCATCATGGACCGTACCATATCCAATAAGGTTCTGATCCGTCTCTCCGATACATCGTTATGTTGCGGAGTGTATGGAGGAGTAAGCTGAGAGAGAATTCCATTCTCTTTTAAGTAACCCAGGAACTCGGCACTCAAGTATTCACCAACTCGATCAGATCTCAGTGCCTTGATACTTTTGCCTGTTTGTTTTTCTACTTCATTCTTATATTCCTGGAATTTTTCAAAAGCCTCGGATTTATGTTTCATTAAGAAGACATAACCGTACCTTGAAAAGTCATCCGTAAAAGTAATGAAGTAAGAATAACCGCTTCGTGCATGCGTAGACATTGGACCGCACACGTCGCTGTGTACGAGTCCCAAGAGCTCGCTCGCTCTTACTCCGTGTCGAGTGAACGGAGTCTGTCATCTTTCCTTTGAGACAGGATTGACAAGTTGCATACGATTGATATTTGAACGAATCTAAATATCCTTCTGTATGTAACTTAGTCAACCTTCTCTCATTGATGTGACCCAGTCTACAATGCAATAAGAAAGTTTTATTAATTTCTGGAGACTTTCTTTTGTGTGTATTCTGGACATTGAAAATCTGTGGTTGGTTCAATACGTATATACCGTTGTTTAATGTACCTGACCCAATCAAAACTTGATTAAGGTGAATGTTCACTACATTACTTACAAATGCAAATTCATAACCTTCTTTAGATAATAAAGATACAGAAATGATATTATAGGTTGCATTTGGTACAAAATAACAACTACGCAAAACCAAAAAGTGTCCATCTGACAATCCCAGGTGATAGTCCGCCACGGCCTCAGCATCCATGCTAGCTCCGTTTGCAACTCTGAGGGTCATGTCACCTGCCTTCAAAACTCTACGCTTTCTCAACGCCTGCAAAGAATTACAGATATGAGATCTTGATCCGGTATCCAATACCCAGGATGTAGAGTTTATTGATAGACAGTTTTCAATAACATACACACCTAAGCTGAAGCAGCAACTTGCTTTAGATCCTGGGTTCTGGCCTTCCAAGCCTTGCAATCCTATTTCTAGTGTCCACTTTTGTGACAGTAAAAGCACTCTTCTTTCCCAACAAGCTTCCCCGCTACCTTTGTTGCTTTTGCCTTTCCTTTTCCCTTCGTATCCACTTTACTGACACTGCCTCTTGGTTTGGCGGGGGCTTTCTTCTTCTTGCCCTTGGCTTTCGCCCTGGAACTAGAAGAGGAAGATCCTCCTACAAACAAAGTGGATGTCTCCCTACCTTTCTGTAGGGTGCCCTCTGCACTCCTCAGCATGTTGAGGAGCTCTGAAAGTTCAACTTCCTTTTCCTGTAAGTTGAAGTTCAGGATGAACTGGGCGTAAGTGGAAGGAAGGGACTGAATAATCAAGTCCGTATAGAGCTCATTCTCCAACGTGGTCCCAAGTTCCGCGAGCTCCTCTATGTAGCCAATCATCTTAAGCACGTGTTCCGCTACCGATGATCCGGCGGCTAACCTTGCCGAAAACAACTTCTTCAACACTTCGTATCTGGCGATATGAGACTGCTCTCCATACAGTTCTTTTATATGAAGAAATATGGACTCTAGGTCCATATTCTCGTGCCCCCTCTGATGTTCGTTGTCCATCGAGGCAAGTACGAGGCATTTGGCCTTCGCGCAATCTATTTCCCAGGTCTTACGGATTTCCCTATCCGCGGCACTGGTTTTGGGACCTGGGACAGGGGGAGCTTTGGTGGTAAGGAGATACCCGAACTTGTCGTACGTGATTGCCATCTTGTCATTCCTGAGCCAATCTTTGTAGTTTGGCCCTGTCAGTATGTTTTTATCTAGTAATAACTTAAGTCCGGTCATGTTGAATGGTCGCTACAATTAGGAGAGAGAAAAGAATCACTTTAGCATGATGCTCTTGCAAGTTTAGAGTGGTTTTTAGTTTGTCTAAACAGGATGGCTCCCACTGTCTCTCGAATCCCTTCTGAAACCATAAAGAAAGAATTACTCGGGATCAATCTCACCGTACAATACTTGCTTAACCGTTCAGCCAGGACAGTGTCGGTACTTCGAGGGAGGTTTTCCAACACTTTCGCGAAGTTCCTTAATTAAGTAACCTCTTTTCCCTGTGGGCGTAGCCCCGCTAACACCTTTCTAGACACCAACTAGGTTTATAGCATTGATCGTTAAGTGAGAGTTTTTCCGAGGAGTAGCATATACTCACAGTAGGATCGGGATCCAAATATCATCGCGTGATAAAACCGAAGGAATCCTACCAGAATCATCACACTCCAAATGGTATGCAGCGCTAGCAAGTTTCAGTACTTATGAAACTCCCGATGTGGATTTTTGTCCCATGCTCTTATGACCTTGACTTTGGCCAAAATATCATAAGTCACATGTCAAGTTCTACCCGTCATTCTCCTGGTTAATTTGGACCCACCCGTACCTACCCTTGACTTTGGCCAAAATGGCAGCACGACTGTCCCAAACCAACGCATCTATCTATGCTGCACATGAATACCCAATAGCTACCAATCATTATGCCTTGACTTTGGCCAAAATACATAGCTTGAATACTTTTTGACCATTCATGTGGAATGACGGAGGGCTACGAATGGTTTTGGCGAAACCGTGAACGTAGTGAACTTGATATAATCGATGGAACGAGATAGCTTTTAAAAGAAGTGGTTCAAGCTCCGCGTTTAAAAGTTTAGTTTTGAAAAGAACCGGGTGGTTTTCAAAGTGTTCCAATAGACTTTTACTTGGCTTATATTCTTGCATTAGTTCTTTTAATGTGTCCCATCATTTAATCCTACCATTGCAGAAAACAACCAAAATATGTCGTATGCTTATGCCATTCGCATTCGCCATGGGGCCCCGTCATCACCCGTTAGGTTACTTAACTACCGACAGAGCGGGGGCTGGGCTAGCGCGGCTGTAAAACATAAGCAACGCCTAAATAGTTATAGTATATAGAAATATATACTATAATAGACATTACCGATCACAAATGAATACATTGGATATACTAGGAACCCGCAATCCGTTCGAGCCTACAACGAAAAGCGGATTACACGGTCGCGGTGAATAGCCAATACCCCACACAAGACCCCTACGGGTGCGGCAAACTACCCGCCAAGTACCCGAAGCGAAGCAACCTCCCTCAACACCGTGAGTAGGCCACTCGGCACTTCGAGATACCCGGTAGTTTGTGCACCCCCTCCATGGGTCTATCCTAGGAGCAAAAAACAGTAAAAAGAATTATACAATGACGGCTACAACCCCGACCCGGTTGTGTGGCCATACAAATAATATTACATCAATTTACATATTACATGAATAGAAAGAAAAAAAAAACTCTCGTCTCACCAAACCCCCGGCTATTCACCCGCGACAATCCAACGCATTCATATACACATACCATCAACAAACACAGATCACAGATATGTATAACCCCCACTAATCGGCGTATAGCGATTAGCGGACGTTCAATACATATAAACATCATAGATATAACCCTTTAGTCAAAGTGTAGTGAAGTTCGATCAAAAATACGGAATTATAGGCCCCCAAAAACAAATTTCTTTTCTGAAAAACCTGGGCACAAATAAACCATCTTAAAAATCCCAAAACCATGTCAGAAGAACACTGCACCAAACTCGGACCAGAACCGAGTCAAAACGGCCGCGGTTCCGCGGCAATAGGCATGCTTTTACCGCGGAACCGCCGCGCTTTGAGCGATTCACTGGATCGTTTTTGGTGGCTTTCTTCACAAAACCCTGAGATGATTTTTGACGTATGATTTTTTATTTTTAGAGCAGAAAAAATTTCAAAAGAAACTTAGGGTTTTGATGTTTAGGTTTTGCGATTTTTCCGATCAAACTTCCATACACTTTACTAACCTAGCTAGTTTATGTTTAGTTAAGCTCTGATACCACTGTAAGTCCACGTTGCCCACCCCGGTGCTTGCGGGGAGGCAGAAACGGTATAAAAATCGAATTTTTTTAGCACGCTAGGCAACATGGACTAACTAAAGTCGGGATCTTTTCTAAACAAAATTAGCTAACAAGCTAAAGAGAGTTAGCTACTCGGAAAAGATGTTATACCTAAGGCTTTATGTCCTTCTCTCCTTGCTCCTTGTGGTGAACGGAAGTGATCTCCTTGTCGTCTTCTCTCGTCGAAGAAGGATCCACCCGAGAGCCTCAACCTTTGGCTTCAACTTCAAGCTAGAAGTAACTAAGGTGCTAGAAGTGCTAATCCTAGAACCTTAGATGAGAGTAGAGATGATTTTGGAGTGGTTTTTCTCAAGCTCAAGTGTTTCTCAACACATGAGAGGGGAGAGCTTGAGGAAGAGGAAGAAGAAGAGAGAGAGTCAATATGATAGAATCAAATGGTTTTTACAACCGTAACAAAATATGTGCGATTTTCAAATAATAATATTAATCCAAAAATGAAAAGGTGATGGTTTGTTTGAATAGACCATTATCATATCACCATAAATGATTTTGCAAAGATCAAAAAGCATCTAAAAAGGTAATGATGATGGTCAAAGTTTCAAACCTAGTAAACTAGTCGACCTTGGTCAACAAGTCAACAAGCCCAACCATGACACAATTTCATTTAATTAGTATTATTAATTGATAAATCACAAGATCATTAGGGTTTGGAAAAAGACGACTGTCAACTGTGCATACACACCCGTTCCAAAACCCCAAAGAAAAACCTCTTCGTCCGCCTCAATCAACTTTGCATACACACCCGCGTTCATGTTCCGAGGAACACGAACACAAAGAGATAAAACCAATCCCAGATCATATACTAGGATCCGGCTTAAACCAAAGCCCGCTAGTATAAGCTGTCCGGACAACAAACGTGCACAAGTGCGCGGATGTGAACGAACCCTGTCGCAAAACCATGCGACCTCTACCCATTTTGCCTGATGGCGAATAGCTCTTTGTATGGGACTCTAAAGACTCGACACTACGCTGTCAATTGGTTTAACCACAGACCGCAAGCGGCACTAGCTGTACGTAACGGTCCCCAGGTAGATGCCGATAAGAAGACTGACGAGGTGACCCCATCTGAACTCCTACTGAGCCTGTATGTGACAGTCTCCGTACAGTCCGGTCTGTTCGTCTGATACATCGCATGGCGGGCATAGGGGGCGGTGAACGTCAGACCCCTAATAGTGGTACAAGTCGTGTCGGAGTGTAGCCCAGAACACCCTGAAAAAACACTGGAAACCTACCAGTATATCTCGCTTGTCCTGGCCATGGACTACTCGTGTAATGGATATCCTAGACACATCGCGATGTTAACCCCCAATACCGGGAGAGACGAATCCTGTCTAACCGTCACTGCCTCTAAGTGCTTCGGGACTGCACCCAACTACTACCTGTTTGCATGACTCCTTTGAGCTGTGGTACGGTAGTAATCAAAGTACAGTGGGAAGACACTCGAGGCGAAGTGACAGTGTCAAGTCAGCGGACTAAGCTGTACTCATGTCACCTGGGAACTGATAACTGACGATAGGTATAATACCAACCAACAGTTCCCGACGAGTCCTGTCCAGTGTACTCGTAACCTAACGAGCACCCGCATACTATCTCAAGTACGACGTACTGACGGCTGTGGGACAGACCGTCTCCCACGCTGGGATGAGAAGCGCATACGCTAGTCTACTCCGGAGTATCGATGCCCTGTCTCGATAGTCCAACGACTAGGGACCTGTATAAGGATGTGCTTATGGATTACCCAGCCCCCACGAGTGTGAACGCCATCACAACGCTGGTAATCAAGCAGAGATCCTAAGGGCTCTACTAATATCTATATAAGCGATATGCTAAAAGAAACACATGCACATATTAAAGTAGAGACAAACCAAGTAGCATACTACCATTTCGAGCAAGATTGTATATACAACTGTGAATATCCCAAGCTTCCATCAAGTAATATACATACTAGTATGATACAGTAATGGCCTCTGGGGCATATACACTAACAATCTTAGGCATGGACTAGTTAGCTACGTGCTATGTGTTTGTGGACTGCCGCGAGAAGACAGTCGGGTTTTGTTTTCCTGGCGAGATAGTTCTTGTTGTGCAGGGGACCATGGAGCTGCCCTTCACAGTTTGATTTCAGCCTTTTGCGTTAGTCGACTTTTGAGGACGGGATGTCAGGGATTCTTGACTTTCATTCGTGATAGCGGAGCCACAGTAAATTTTTTAGACTGGGTTCCTATCGTGCGATTTCCCAACGTTTTTCCCGATGAGTTACTTGGATTGCCGCCAGCGCGTGAGATTGAGTTTTGCATTGATTTGATCCCCGACACGGGACCTATTTCTTTACCGCCTTACCGGATGGCCCCGATGGAGCTTAAGGAGCATAAGGATCAGCTGCATGAGTTGCTTGATAAGGGACTTATGCGTCCGAGTGTTTCACTTTGGGGTGCTCCTGTTCTGTTCGTTAAGAAGAAGGATAGCAGTTTGAGGTTGTGCATTGATTATTGTTAATTGAACCGAGTTACGGTGCGGAATAGGTATCCTTTACCTCACATTAACGATTTATTTATTCAGCTCCAAGGTGCGGGACATTTTTCTAAGATTGATTTGAGATCGGGTTATCATCAGTCGCGGGTTCGGAATGATGACATTCCGAAGACTGCTTTTCATATACGCTATGGTCATTATGAGTTCTTGGTGATGTCGTTCGGGCTCACCAATGCCCCAGCAGCGTTCATGGATTAGATGAACCGGATTTTCAGGCCGTTCCTTGACCAGTTTATTATTGTGTTTATTGATGACATTCTGGTTTATTCCAAGAGTCGAGAGGAGCATGAGCAGCACTTAAGGATTGCTTTGCATACATTGAGAGAGCACCAGTTGTTTGCTAAATTCTCGAAGTGTGCCTTTTGGCTTAATAGTGTTGACTTCCTTGGTCATGTTGTTATGGGAGACGGTATTCGTGTGGACCCGAGGAAGATCGAGGCCGTACAGCTTTGGCCAAGACTTGTATCAGTGACAGAGGTCCGTAGCTTTTTTGTCTTAGCCAGTTATTACAGCCGTTTCATGCAGGACTTCTAGAGTATAGCTGCACCACTGACCGGACTGACTAGGAAGCGGTTTCATTTTCTTTGGACTGACGCATGCGAGCAGAGTTTTCAGCTGTTGAAGACTCGGTTGACGACTGCACCAGTTTCATCTTTGCTTTCTAAATCGGGCGTCTTTGTCGTTTACTGTGATGCTTCTCGAGTGGGGCTCGGTTGTGTATTGATGCAGCATGAGAGAGTTATCGCTTATGCTTCCCGGAAGTTAAAGAAGAACGAGCAGAATTATTCCACTCATGATCTTGAGATGGCCGCGGTGTTCTTTGCGCTTAAGATTTGGAGACACTACTTATATAGGGAGTCGTGTCAGATTTTTACATACCACCAGAGCAAAAAGTACATCTTCCAGCAGCGGGATCTGAATTTGAGACAGCGCCGTTGGATGGAGCTTGTGGAGGATTATGATTGTAAGATCCTTTATCACCTGGGCAAAGCGAATGTGGTAGCCGATGCTTTGAGTCGTAGGCCAGGGGGTAGCTTGTCCCAGTTGAGTGCGGTCTAGAGACAGTCATCTGCAGATTGGCAGATCTTGTGCAACAGTAGAGTATAGTTTGAGTTCACTTCAACAGGGTATGGCTTGCTCATGTCCGCGCCCGTCCACTTCTACTAGATCGTATTCGTGAGGCACAGCCCGCCGATGCCCGTTTGTCTGAGATTCATGAGCATGTTCGGCAAGGTAGAGATTCAGAGTTACTTGATTGATGACCAAGGTGTGCTATGTTTTGTGACTTGTCTGTGTGTACCTGATACCGATGGGTTGAGACGCAAGATCCTAGAGCAGGCACATCAGTCAGCTTTTAGTGTTCACCCAGGTTCCACCAAGATGTAACGTGACTTGAGAGATATCTATTGGTGGATATGGTTAAAAATTGATGTTTTGGATTTCGTTTCGAGGTGCCTGACTTGTCAGCAAGTCAAGGCTGAGCATCAGAGACCCGCAGGAGAGTTGCAGCCTTTACCCATTCCGGAGTGGAAGTAGGAACATATCTCCATGGATTTAGTTGTGGTTCTACCCAGGTTCAGTCGAAGGTACGACTCTATTTGGGTGATTGTTGACCGGTTGACGAAAGCGGCTCACTTCCTTACAGTGAAGACCACTTTCGGTTATGCTCAGTATGTTCAGTTGTACATTGACGAGATTGTGCGTTTGCACGGTGTTCCCACATGCATCGTATCCGACAGGGACACCAAGTTTCTAGCCGTCTTTGGCAGATGCTTCAGGAAGCTTTGGGTAACCGCTTGAGTTTTAGCACCGCTTTCTATCCGCAGATCGATAGTCAGTCAGAGCGGATTATACAGACTCTGGAGGATCTGCTTCGTGCGTGCGTGCTTGATTTTGGTGGCAGTTGGGATCGTCACTTGCCGTTGATAGAGTTCTCCTACAATAACAGTTATCAGGAGACGATTCAGATGGCACCTTTTGAGGCTTTGTATGGTAGAAAGTGTCGATTGCCAGTCTATTAGACTGAACTCAGCGAGAGCAGGATTTTGGGACCCTAGGTAGTTCAAGAGACAACGGAGAAGATCCAGTTGATTCAGGATAGGATGAGAGCAGCCCAGTGCATACAGAAGTATTATGCCGACCGTTGTCGTCACAGGCTCGAGTTCACAGTAGGGGATCATGTATTCCTACGGATTTCTTCGATGAAAGGCGTGATGAGATTTGGAAAGAGAGGGAAACTTAGCCCCAAATTTGTAGGTCCTTTCGAGATCCTTGAGCGAGTTGGTACCGTTGCTGTCACGACCTGAAATGGCACGTGACTGGCACTTGAATCTTGTGACGTCTATAGGACCCTTCCTAATTCTAGTAAGCCAAAAGCCAAGAAATCTAAACCATTTAAAAAGAGAGCGAAGTAATACTTATTTAAAAGTTAACACATAAATTCACTTTGAAAGTCGTATTAAGCATTTTTAAAAACATCAAGTATTCTTCAAAAATTTCGGCAGAGTTTTCTTTGTAAATACTGGCCCCAAATGGATACAGACATACATAATGTACATAATGAATAAAGTCATCCGCAAGTGGGAACTAGCTCTTCGCCAATTGGCAGAAACAACCACACATGCAATATAATATACAACGCCGAAGGGCAAGGATCAAAACTCTGAAATAAATACCAACATCCTCAATAAAAACATAGAAGAACCATAATACTACAAGAGTGCGACTCTATGGTCGAAAGAATATACAACTGGTCTTCAAAGTCTTTCAAATAGTACATGTCTGCTTGATTGAGTTTACTAGATACAATTGAATATAAGTAAAGTACAATGGTGGTCATGATGTGAGTGAACCCACCTACCAAAGCAATCACCCGGAAAGAAGCAGTGTGCCAGCAAACCGCAACGAAACCTGTATGGCCAAACCTGCAAGCAACTGTGGCACAACGGGGGTGAGTTGCCAACACGTGAGTAGAAAACATCACCGAGAAGAAAACGCATGCATGACTCTCTCCTAGGTCATACAATAATATCCTCATAATATATATAACCTGAAGCATCTAATAATGGTAAAGGTAAACATCTAAACATAAGTGTAATACCAAGTGCTCGTGTCAGTACCTCAGGTAGCAACGCATCACATATATGATCTAAATGCATTAGGAATGAAAACAGAATACATCTTGGATGAGAAAAACTGTTTTCATATCTCAGTGAGATTTCTGTATAAAAATCGAAGTATCATCAATGAAATCAATAAGAAATTCTGTGTCCTGCATCGAAACAAAATATATAAATCCCAATATCTCAATATCTTGGGCTCCGGCAATCCGGACTGGCCCATTTCATCCAATCTCAATATCTCGGGCTCCAGCAATCCGGACTGGCCCCGGTCTCCGGCAATCCGGACTGGCCCATATCTTAAAATCTCAAAACTACGTCGGTATCCTCCGGATATCCCCCGCGTCACAAATAACTGGTCGGTAGTGCTCCCCTGCCATGCTCAACACTTTCATCTGCTACCATCTTGCCCCGGGGTACTGTTGGATATAGTGCCCTCAGAGTCAATTATTGGATCACAGGCACGTGATTGCAATGATTGAGGGAGGACCTATGCCGGTAGGACAGTCTTACTCAAGATGACAGTATGCTATCTGGTTTACCTTTATCATCGTGTACTGCTTTAGGTGACCTGACATGTCGCTATTACACGTTGATAGTGCCCCTAGGATTCTTGCTTGACTGCCAGCAGTATGAGGGCGATCATATACGTGGGAGCTGGTAGTCTATAAGCACATCCTTAAAAGGTCCCTAGTCGTGGGAGTTTCGAGACAGGGCATCGATACTCCAGAGTAGACTAGTGTATACAGTCGAGACCACGACGAGGGGCGGTGGCCGGTCTTACAAGCCACTAGTGTCAGTTGGTTCACCTAAGATATATATAGGTGCTTATTGGGTTATGAGTACACCGGACAGGACTCGCCGGGAAACTGCTAGTTGGGATTATACCAGACGTCAGATAGTAGTTCCCTGGTGACATGTGTACAGGTTAGTTCATCGACCCGAGGATCGTCATTTGTCTCGTGTGAGTTCCCACTGTACTTTGATTACTACCCTACCACGCTCAAAGGAGACGTGCAAACAGGTTTTAGTTGGGTACAGTCCCGAGCCACATGGAGGCAGTGAGTGGATCTTCAGGGGTTCGTCTCTCACGGTATTGGGGGTGAGGTCGCGCTGTGTCTAGGAGAGCCATTAAACGAAGCCCTCGGCCGAGGCAAGAGATTTACTGGTAGGTATTCCAGTAGTATCTCAGGGTGTTATGGGCTACACTCCGACTCGACTTGTACCGCTTTTGGGGTTCTGACTTTTACCAACCCCCTAGGCCCGCCATGCGATGCTCATAGACGAACGGACCGGACTCTACGGATATTGTCACTGATAGGCTCAGTAGGGTGTCAGGATGAGTTCGCTCATCGACGTCCCTTTTGGTCAATACCTGGTAGCCCGTTACGTATAGGCTAATACCTCTGACGTGCTAGTGGTTAAATCCATAACCAATGTATTGACGAGTCTTTAGAGTCACCGACAGACCAGTTTCTCAAGTTTCAGGCGAAACGCTGTAGAGGCCGTATGGAGATATGTCCGGGTTCGATCAGATACGTACAGTATTGCACGGACCATGACCGGACGGTAAATACTAGCGGGCTTTGGTTTAAGCCGGATCCTAGTATTGTACAGTGTAGATTTTGTCTTAGTGCATTTGTATTCGGTCGGAATACAAATGCGGGTATGTATATACAGTAGCGGGGTTTTCCTGTAATTTATTACGGGATCAGTTTTTTGGAGTTGCCAGTTTGTTTTCCGTTTCGGCAATATTTCTTTGTATCTTTCATTGGCCGAAAATTGGTGGAGGAGGGCTTATTTGCATTTGTGCAAATAAGCATTAGTGGAGGGTGTTCTTTGCATATTCTTGTGTGATGATGGTTGCACCATCATTTTACTTCATCACTTGATCATTACTTGACTTTTGGAGTAATGATGTTGAATCATGATGGAGGGTTATGATGATGGGTCTTTGAGTGTAGGGCTTGTTTTTGTGATGGTGATTCATGATGACCCTTCCTCTCTCTTGCTTGATTATGGCTCACTTATTCTTTTGATACTCTCTCACTCTCTCTTCTAATTCTTTGATGAACCATGGCCGGCCAAGCCATTGGAAGGCTGTCCAAAAATTATGGTGGGGATTTTTGATATCTTTGGCTTTGTAAAATCCCCACATCTCCATCTCCAAAAGCTTATATCATTTCCTCCACCAATAAGGCAACTCCATAACCCCAAATTAGACACAAGTTCCACACTACATTCTACAGCAAATCTTGGGCACGTCGACTCGCCAACTTCGTGCCCGAGTTGCCTCGGACCAGAGGCGGGAGCCCGTAAAAGAAGCCGGCGACGTGGTGCCCTTCCGGCGAGGAAGTGGAGACCGGACATTCCACGGGAGATCGGGACGACGACGAGAAGACCGGAGGACACGGATCACTCGGTATATCTCTCTTCCCATCTTGTAGTTAGCTAGGACTAGTTTAATGGCCCGATCCGGGTTTTAGTGCGCGGTGGTGCCGGTTCAAATAATTTAAAGTAAAGCATCGCTTCCGCATTCCGGCGTCGGATTGACGGCCGGGGCTCCGCCGTGCACTTACAGTGGTATTAGAGCCTCGCCATTAACCTAGTCTAGTTTTGTCTAATGTGTTTACATTTCCGATCGAACAAAAAAATTCCAAAATCCGCGTTTTCAATAGCATCAGTTTCTGTCGATTTTTTTTTGGCTCCAAAATTTTTTCAGGTAGTTGCAGAATGATGTGCACGGAAGTATAAGCCTCCTGTAAAAATTTGGTCGCGTGATCTCATTATCCCACCGTGGAACCGCGGCCAAACCCATGCTTGGGCCGCGGTTCCGCCGCTGTTTTAACCGTTCAGTGCACCAATTTTTTGCAGAGGCCTCCTGACTTGAAAATAGGGTTTTTTGGAACATTCTTTTTGGGCCTAGAATTTCTTTATGTGCTACAGTAGTGCTTGGGGCCCACTTGGTATTTTTTGATCGATCGGATATTTTAAACACATTAGTTCACAGTATTTACATTATATCTACGACCGTGAATGTCACTTGATCGGTAAATCCTGTCTAACTGCGATAGCCCGGTTAGGCGGATTTGCGAACGTGACATTCACATTGATGTTCTGTGTTGTGCTGTGATGTTGCGGATTGGTCGTGGGGGATAGCCTGGATGCAATGCTAGTACAGTTTTTGTTGTATTATGTACATTTGATATTGCGGGGCGAGCTTCCGACATGTGGACTGCCGTCACTGCCTGTTTGTATATTATTCTTTTGGGGCACGACCTGGTTGCGGTCGATGTACCCCTTGTATGTATATTTTACTTTCTGTACAAGGATTACCCCGTGGAGGGGTGCACGGATAGCCGGGTTCTAGAGGGCAACAAGCCCGCATCTCATGGCATTGAGACAGAGGGGGCTTTACTCTAGAATTGGCGGGCTATTCGCCGCACTCGTTGGGGGTACAGGTTGACCGAGGAAGGTGCCCAAGTTACCGGATTCCGTGAAGTGCTGGGTGGTCCATTCACGTTGCTGAAGGGGGCTGCCTCGCTTCAGGTTTTAGCGGGTGACTTGCCGCGCCCGTAGGGGTCTAGGATTTTCATTGCACAGGCTATCCACACGACTAGGGGAACGTCGGGTTTCAGTGGCTCTGTGAAACCCGGGGATCCAAGATATCTGTATTGTTCTGTGATGCTGTACATTTCTGTGATGTTGCATTTTATCACGCCTTGAGCGAAAATTATATATTGATATATATATATATTAGTAGATGTTGTATATGTTTTGCATCCGCGCTAGTCCAGTCCCCGCTCTGTCGTTAGTTAGCTAACCTAACGGGTAATGACGGGACCCAGTGGCGAATGCGGATGGCATATACGAACGTCATTATTTTCGTTCTTCATTGGTGTGGTCAATTTATGGGATTGCATTGATTTGGATCAATGCAAGCTAAAAAAACCTAATATGATGTTGTTGGAACACTTTTTCAAAAAGCTGTTATTGCAAGGACGTTCACTTTTGTTTTGCATCGTGGTATTCAGTTGGAATATCCTGCTCCTCAGTCGACGAGGCAAGGGCCGAGATCCCTTCACCGGGAGTGACCCCTTGGACAGAAGTTTGCGTCAGGGCAATAACTTCACTATAGCCGATTACTTTTGCTTTGCATCGTGGTATTCAGTTAGAATATCCTGCACCTCATTCTACGAGGAAAGAGCCGAGATCGCTTCACCGGGAGTGACCTCTTTAGCAAAGGTTTTCGTCACTATATTTTTATAAAGCTATCCGGTTCCTTCAACGATATCAAGTTCATTACGTTAAAGGTTTTCGCCAGAAACCATTCGTAGCCGTCCGTCGTTTCAGGAAGGTAGCACTTAGTATTCATGCTATGTATGTTGGCCTTCGTCAAAGGCATAGTGTATGGTAGCTATTTGTTACTTTTCTGTAGCATAGATAGTTGCGTTGGTTTGGGACAGTCGTACTACTATTTTGGCCTTCGTCAAGGGTATGTACGGGTGGGTTCAAATTAACCTGGACAATGACGGGTAGAACTTAACATGTGACTTATGATATGTTGGCCTTCGTCAAGGTCATAAGAGCATGGGGCAAAAATCACATCGGGAGTTTCAAAAGAAACTAAAACTTTCTAGATATGCGCATAACTTCTGGAGTATGATAGCGTGAGCGGATTCCGTCACGTTATCATACGGTGATAGTTGGATCCTGATTCCCACTGATGAGTTGGTTTACTCCTCGGATGATCCCGACTAATTCTTCTTTCAGGTTTGGAGGAGAATTTGACGGTACAGTGGGAGGTTTCCAGATTAGATAAATTGGTAACCATTCTGATCTAGGTTAGAGTGCACGCTGAGTGTTTCTTTTCTCTCTCTCTTTGGCAGCGACCATTGACCCGACCCTCGACTATGACTCAGAGACCAAAATTAACCGAACCTTCTTAACACTGGCTTTTGGATTGTCAAAGTTGCAAACCTCATTGCCACTCCTACTTTTAGCCTTTTCTCCAGGACACCCCATATTACTACGAACGTCCACTTCCATTGGACAAAACCATCGTATGGTTATATACGAACTCGAAGGGATTTATTCGAGGATGGTTTCCGGTTCTGGAGAAAACGGATAGGATTAATCAGTTGACTTTTCCTTTTACCTTCTCTCAAGTTGTGATTACTCCTTGGTTTAGGAGATAGTACACCTATTACACAAATTGGATAGTCTTCTTCCAAACCATAGGCAGGTGCCGACCGGTAGGGAATGAAGAAAACCAATTAGCATAACGATGGTGTGCAGAAGGTATTAAGTAAAGACATATCAAGGGATTAGAATGAGGGCAAAGTAAATTGCGACTGCTATTCACGCCCAAACCAAGTATTTCTTCGCCAATCCCACTTCACCTTTGTATTTCTCCAGGACACTCCGTATCACTACGAAGATCCACAGTTTATTGGATATTCCATCATATGGTTATATACGAACTCGAAAGGAACTTGTTCCAGTTCGGGGATGGATTCTGGTTCAGGAGAAATAGGAATAAGGTTTATTCAGGTGTCTTTTATCTTCACCTTCTCTCGCATTGCGAGTGTTCCTAGGATTGGGACAGTACACCCATTATGCTTATTGGATAGTCTTCTTCCAAACCATAGGCTGGTGCCGAACGGTAGGGAAGGAAGAAAAACATTTGGCCTAAAGGGGTGTACAGAAGGTAATGACTAAAGACATATGAAGGGATTTGGAGAGGTGGCAGGGATTTATACGGTTACAGTTGTGAATCTGGAAGAGGCATTACTAGGAATACCTGGATACCCCTACGAAACATTTCAAAGTTTCAGTTTCACTGTGTACTGTTAAAAGAAATCTGATTTCCCAATTAGACACTCGCTCCAGGGTATGTATTTACCAGCTTTGATTCTCACATCTGTATGGTTTTACAGATGATGAGTGGGAGTAAGTTATTGGGAATTAGGTGATCATCCTCATTATATCGGAATTCGTTGTAATTGGTGATATTTGAGGAAGTCACCTTGGTTGTTTGCCGGACGGCGAATATTTGGTTTTGAATATCCGTTATAATGCACCAATTTCAAATTGATATATTTGTACGTCTATTTTTATAGAGTGAGATATACTTTTTTGAAATTATGTCGATGACATTTACTTATATCAGTTGATGGTTAGGTAAGGAGCATTAAACAGCAATGTAATTCTTCTTAATCATATGTACAGTTTTCAACCTACAATACATAGGGAGTGAGTTTTTAGACTCAAGGGACTTGTACAGAGTATTGTATATTGTCTAGTGTCCATTAGGACAGAGGGGATGGTCCTCGTACTATATTCAGTTTACTTATGACTTTTCTAGTTCTTAGACATGTGTTTCGTAGAAACACAGGGTCCAAGTTTTGAGAAGTTATAGGTATATGAATAAAGTAGAGAACCAGGTGTTGCAAGTATCGGGATTCTTCAAGATGATCGAAGATGTAGATACTTGAGTATGGTATTCAGTTGGTAGTAATGATTAAGAGAACTTTCTTCTCTTTCAGGTTACTCATAATTGGAAGCATTCCTAAGTTGAGTAACGCTGATCGGCCTCCTTCCATTTAGTTAACATGCACTGGAGACAGCTGCATGATTTGAATCTGGTTTAATTAAATCAGTGCCTCTGTTTCTATATTGGATATAGAACAGTTCATATCTTAACGATGTTAAGGTACGGGGAGTTGTCCGGCCTATGCTTAAAACCAGACTCTGGATAACTCAAGGCATGTTTCTGTAATGGCTGTTTGTGGGTTGACCCAGGCTATGACGAGGGTTGACTTTCTACCATCTGGAAGATCAATAGTGATATTGTTCTAGACTCGCCACAGTTTTAATAAAAATTGATTTTTTCAGAAAACAGGAGTGGGAGTATGGTAGAACTGGAAGTGATTCCAGAACCACAAACGATTACTGAAGATTTGATAGGAACCTAAAGATTCAATCTGGTTTGACATTCCCTTGGCCACTCCGCAGATAAGGTGGGTAACTTCAGGCACCCGAGAGGTACCCCGGTGGCCTCAAGGACGGTGACAGGGAAGTTCTTGCTTACCCAGACTTGCCATTGCTGTTGTTCCAGACCGTGAGACCCGGCAGGAGGATGAGTATAGCGTCGTTCTAAACTAGCTTTAAAAGTTTACATCTATATGACTCTGCCAGAGGGTTGTGGTGGTCAGTAGGAGTAGCAGAAGCATTGGTGGATAAGTGGCTTATGTCTATTTATAGACTAAAGCAGATGTAGCGGAGATAGATCATCTATTTCTGACATGACAGTCATAGGTTTGACTTCATCAGAATAGGGATGGATCTGTTAAGAAGGTAGTAGGGTGTGATGTCCTGATATTTGGATGACATACACAGAGTAGGAAGTGATATTCCTATACTATGATCGGTTATACTTTGGTCGTCACACAGTGCTTTCTCCACATGGGACTTGGACATTATATCAGACATACTGCTTACTAGATCTATGGTTTTAGATCTAGATTTGGGTGGTTTCCCAATTGAGGGTACTTAGACAGCATTCTAAGAGTATTTAGAATGGACGACTCCTGGCACGGTGGTGTACCTGCATGTAATGGAGTCACCCTCTCTGAAGGTGTCTTATAGACTAAAGTAGAGAGGGATGCGCATGATTGGCAGATCACTTGTTTAGGCATTTGAGTCAATCATGAGATGTCAAGTACCACACCAGATGTTGTTCTTACAGTAGATGCAATAAGTTGATATAAATCCTATCCGGGATAAACGATCGGAAGCAGTTTTAGAACATAAGTGGATGTTCTATGGATATGATAACGACAGCCTCGTTCAGGAGACAGTTATCATTCCAGGCTTCCAAGGTGACATGGACGACAGGGTGGTCGTCAGAGTTATAGTTTTCCCTCTGACGAGGGGAAGAATTTTGCGCAGGTGATCCAAGCAGATACTGAGGGAGGCATGGCGCACGATACTGATTAAGTTCAGTTGACGATACAGTCTAAGATGTTTGGATTTGGAGTTCATTTATGAACTAGGTCCCATCAAACATCCAGACACATTCTAAGACAGGTATTGCTCATTTCGGGAGATGGCATTCTCCGCGAACTTGAGATATAGAGAGACATAGAAAGAAACATCAAGGCGGATCCACTCACTGAGGCTATTCCTCGAACGCAATAGTTTTGCAAACGAGCTTTGTGAGTCTGACTAGTAGAGGATTTGGGTGTTCAGTATCACATGGGCTGTGAGTATGTGACATCACAATAATTAGCCTTGAGTGCAAGTGGGAGATTGTTGGATATAGTGCCCTCAGAGTCAATTATTGGATCACAGGCACGTGATTGCAATGATTGAGGGAGGACCTATAACGGTAGGACAGTCTTACTCAAGATGATAGTATGCTATCTGGTTTACCTTTATCATCATGTACTGCTTTAGGTGACCTGACATGTCGCTATTACACGTTGATAGAGCCCCTAAGATTCTTGCTCGACTGCCAGCAGTATGAGGGCGATCATATACGTGGGAGCTGGTTGTCTATAAGCACATCCTTAAGAGGTCCCTGGTCGTGGGAGTTTCGAGACAGGGCATCGATACTCCAGAGTAGACTGGTGTATACAGTCGAGACCCAGACGAGGGGCGGTGGCCGGTCTCACAAGCCACTGGTGTAAGTTGGTTCACCTAAGATGTATACAGGTGCTCATTGGGTTATGAGTACACCGGACAGGACTCGCCGGGAACCTGCTAGTTGGGATTATACCAGACGTCAGATAGCAGTTCCCTGGTGACATGTGTACAGGTTAGTTCATCAACCTGAGGATCGTCATTTGTCTCGTGTGAGTTCCCACTGTACTTTGATTACTACCCTACCACGCTCAAAGGAGACGTGCAAATAGGTTTAAGTTGGGTACAGTCCCGAGCCACATGGAGGCAGTGAGCGGATCTTCAGGGGTTCATCTCTTCCGGTATTGGGGGTGAGGTCGCGCTGTGTCTAGGAGAGCCATTACACGAAGCCCTCGGCCGAGGCAGGAGATTTACTGGTAGGTATTCCAGTAGTATCTCAGGGTGTTCTGGGCTACACTCCGACACGACTTGTACCGTTTTTGGGGGTCTGACTCTTACCAACCGCCTAGGCCCGCCATGCGATGCTCATAGACGAACGGACCGGACTGTACGGATATTGTCACTGACAGGCTCAGTAGGGTGTCAGGATGAGTTCGCTCATCGACGTCCCTTTTGGTCAATACCTGGTAGCCCGTTACATATAGGCTAATACCTCTGACGGGCTAGTGGTTAAATCCACAACCAATGTATTAACAAGTCTTTAGAGTCCCCCACAGACCAGTTTCTCAAGTTTCGGACGAAACGCTGTAGAGGCCGTATGGAGATATGGCAGGATTCGATCAGATACGTGCGGTATTGCACGGATCATGATCGGACGGTAAATACTAGCGGGCTTTGGTTTAAGCCGGATCCTAGTATTGTACAGTTTAGATTTTGTCTCAGTGCATTTGTATTCGGTCGGAATACAAATGCGGGTATGTATATACAGTAGCGGGGCTTTCCTGTAATTTATTACGGGATCAGTTTTTTGGAGTTGCCAGTTTGTTTTCCGTTTTGGCCATATTTCTTTGTATTTTTCATTGGCCGAAGATTGGTGGAGGAGGGCTTATTTGCATTTGTGCAAATAAGGATTAGTGGAGGGTTTTCTTTCCATATTCTTGTGTCGTGATGGTTGCACCATCTTTTGACTTCATCACTTGATCATTACTTGACTTTTGGAGTAATGATGTTGGATCATGATGGAGGGTTATGACGATGGGTCTTTGAGTGTAGGGCTTGTTTTTGTGATGGTGATTCTTGATGACCCATCCTCTCTCTTGCTTGATTATGGCTCACTTATTCTTTTGATACTCTCTCACTCCCTCTTCTAATTCTTTGATGAACCATGGCCGGCCAAGCCATTGGAGGGCTTTCCAAAAATTGTGGTGGGGATTTTTTGATATCTTTGGCTTTGTAAAATCCCCACATCTCCATCTCCAAAAGCTTATATCATTTCCTCCACCAATAAGGCAACTCCATAACCCCAAATGAGACACAAGTTCCACATTACATTCTACAGCAAATCTTGGGCACGTCGACTCGCCAACTTCGTGCCCGAGTTGCCTCGGACCAAAGGCGGGAGCCCGTAAAAGAAGCCTGCGACGTGGTGCCCTTCAGGCGAGAAGGTGGAGACCGGACATTCCGCGGGAGATCGGGACGACGACGAGAAGACTGGAGGACACGGATCACTCGGTATATCTCTCTTCCCATCTTGTAGTTAGCTAGGACTAGTTTAATGGCCCGATCCGGGTTTTAGTGCGCGGTGGTGCCGGTTCAAATAATTTAAAGTAAAGCATCGCTTCCGCATTCCGACGTCGGATTGACGTCCGGGGCGCCGCCGTACACTTACAGGTACCGCACCGGATGTACCACGCACCTACAGACGTTTCATCCTCCTCCTCAAATCGAGTTTTTGATACTGCTCAAGAGCCGAGAAAACTCATGGTGGACACCCTTCACATCATATCACGAGAAAACCGCAAATTTTTATCTTTTGAAATGAAAATAAGTTTATAAAATCATTGCGGTTTCTCTAAATCTTGAAATCTCATGGAAATCCGAAATCCCAAAATCGCGAGTCAATAAACAGTGAAATACCGGCATAATACCCCATAACATTATATGACAAATGAATATATGAATGCTTCTGGTATCAAGCAAGGAATGCAATAACTAAACTAGCATATGAAAGCAATCGTACTATTACTATGTTGCAACTACTAGCTTGTAATTTATACCCATGAAGTAATATTTTCTAATGTGTACATGACATGAAAATTACCGATGTTGTTGTGTGTGAGCCGGCAGAATATGTACGTGGAGCTTACGCATCATTGGTAATGGTGCTGGTGTCCTGACCACATGGGTTCATAATAACAAAAAAACACATTATAAGCATGCAATACGATGTGAACAGCATGAACATACGGAAAATGAATAGTAAATGCAACACTCAAGAATATGCATCTCTATACACGAGTCATATAGTTTTGGCATTTGCAATTACACGAATCGTGGTTTGTTTTGATAATAGGGGATACGGTGCTTTTTATGAAAAGTTTCGTCCTTTGGAAAATCCGTAGTATCCCTCGGCCTGCCTTTAAAATACTCACGATTCGTTGGTTTGAAAATAAGTATGACTCGAGCCCAGTCTAATATTTACCTAATAATCTACTTGACTAAACTAAGAGACTAGTCGAAAAGGTAAAGAAATCTACCCAATGTCCGAGTCTATATATCTAGTAGTCGGCGATCCCGCCTCAATATCGCTACGTACGGTAAAATATATAATACGGAATCCTCGAGTCAAGAGCGCGGATCAATCATCATATTTATTCCTCGTACGGTAAAATCTATCGTACGGCATCCCTTAATCGGGGTACGGGTCAAATATCACATATATCTCATTATTCATATGGTATTATTATCATAATATTATTATCATAATATCAGGAACTAGGGATATTGATCTAAATTCTAGTACATTCCAATACCATCAGAATATATCCGCGTGTGTATGAAAACACATCGCCCATCGATCCGCTATAATATCATGTCGTATCTCATGACACGACTCAAATCACATAACCGATCTCACGGCATCATACCCGATCATATCGACTCATCTCCAAGTATCATATACTATCCTCATCACCCATGTATACGTATGTGCGTGTGTGTATGTGTATCAACACATCCACACACACACACACACACACACAGCCATATATATATCAACACATCCACACACACACACACACACAAACACACACACACACATATATATAATCATATACACCTAAGATATATCACGTGTCTGCATGTGTGTGTGTGTGTCAACCTATAATTTAGGGTTTCACGACTAAGAAACTAAACTAAAATGCATTCATCCAACTAAACTAAATCCAACCCAAGTCACCTAAAGCCACTCTTGCTAATTATACACCTCACACAAACACATATGTACATATAAACATCATAAAGTGGCATATCCTACGAAATTTGCGAGGGCGGTGTACGACATCCACCCGACTTCCTCAGTAGATATAAATCTACTCACCTTGACCCTTGCTTGCCGAAGTCGATATCGCCATGCTCTTCCTTGTTATCGGAATTCCACGTGAGGGTGCAGACACATATAAACACATAGTATCGTAAACCGAAATCATGCACGAAAATTAAAATGGCACACGTATCACACATAGGTAAAAGCCTACGGTCTACTCATGCAAATCAACCAAACAACACCCGATATCGATGTACAAACATTAAGTGACCGATAGAAAACAAAATTATCAAAACTTCAAGTCATTTAAACCAACAAAACATAAACAACAACCTAGAAAACTAGTTCCAGATTTTTGTTCAGGTAAAATCAGGCCAAACAAGCAGTACAGGGGCAGTATATAGGGTAAGTGAGCTACAAAACCAACCTAGACACCAAATACTACAACTTGGCCGGCCGCATGCCCTAGAAATCCGGACAGCTCGGCCAATTCAGGGAGTTAGGGTCTCGTCTCCTCAGGGTGGTCTCCTAGTATCCAATCTAGGTTTCACGAGTTGCTAGTTCTCTCAGTAATGGTCTCAGGTCACTCCAGATTCCCTGTAGGCACAAATTTAACACAAAACCGATATGAAAGTTTCTAAATTCAGTTTCAAGTCCCAGTTTCTGGTTTGATCTGGGTTTTTAACACTAAGGGGGATTTAAGGTCACCACTAAAGCTCAATTGCACCATCTCAACTCAAATCAAACCCTAAGCTCAACTTGGAATTTTCCAAGATTAATTAACTACACTTAATCAATTTTAAACTAAATTAGAGGCTAAAGGAACTCGATTACTACACAAATGATGTAACAATTAACATATTTGGCAACTCAAGAAAATTCTTAAGTTGCACCAAGTTCTCAAAATGCCAACTTTCTTGGTCCACCTTGCTTGTAGTGAGTTCGTGCATGAATTTTGTGAAAGGGATACATGGTTTTGATGTGTATTTGAGGTTGTTGTGAGGGGTTAAAGGAGGTGGAGGAAAGAGGGCAGCCATGGACGAAGAGGGAGAAGAATAAAGATGAAGATGAAGTGATGAAACAATGCCATGATCAACAAATGACCCCTCATCCTCCCCCCTCTCTCTCTCCTAAGCCCATGCTTCCTTATGTCCCCATGCCACATTTTAAAATTCTTTTCTCTTCTTTATATATTATTTCCTTTTCATCTTATTTTAAAACAAAGCCATGCTAGAAAAATAGAAAGAAGTCATGTTAGAAAAATTGTAACAAGTGTGTAACATGCTATGGTCTATATCATAAGCATAAACAATTAAATGCCAAATTAGTAAACACTAATTGAGTTTAGTAAATAACTCCTTTAAAATTAATTATATAATAATTCATAGAATGTCAAGATCACATAAAGACCCTCAAATCGGAAATTCTTATTAGTTTTCGGAATACTTTCCCAATTATCGGTCTATAGCTATACCCTATCATTAAAACTAATCTCCACACATTAAAATATTCATAATATTTATTATTTTAATTAATTAACTTCCCAAAAAAAATATTTTGTTTTTCTGAAATGTTACAGTCTTCCCCCCTTAAATAAATTCGGTCCCCGAATTTAAATTTAAACCGCTCAAATACTGAAACATTTCAGTAAAACGATCAAGTCATCGTGCTTCCAAAATCATAAATACTTAAAACATGTCGTAGTATAATGCATGCGCATGAAAAACGAGTATATAACTCAAATCAAAAACTCTGTCGAGTATCGCGCAATCATGGGAGTCATGGTGCAGATACCAATATCAAAGTCCAATACGAAAACCAACACGATAAATATCAAAACTATAACATGTACATAATACGCATCATTGTAAACTTGTCAAGACATCTTAAAGAAAAGTATGCCAAACCTTTTTCAAGTCATCGTGCGATGCGCGTATCACGGCACATATAGCGGACGTTTAATGTAAGAAAAATTTCTATATACATATATATATTCGTTGTTTAACATACATCCCGCCGTTTTGAAAATAATTTATAAGGGTTTCCTTTCTAAAATGTTTCGTGTCATCTCCGATACGTAAGAAAAAATATTGAGACTGTAGCTTCTTTTTGGAAATCCCTTCGGTAACTATCGATGCATGCAAAAACACCTAGGTACTATTCTTAGAACAGTCCTGCTCGGTTACTAAACCAAATAGTAAATATCATATGAACGTACTGCTCAAATGGAGTCATACTCACTAGTGTATGTAATAATGCCACGTGCGTCTAGTGCACACAGAAATCAAAATCAATGAATATGCCATACATGTGCACAGAAACAAAATCTAAGTGCAACAGTGTGCACGAAAACACCTGCCAAGGGCAAAGGTGGGTGCCTGACAACGATATCAAGTGCATCTGATATGCACGAAAAATCCCGATTTAGTGCATCTGGTGTGATCAAATTCGCATCAAGCGCGCCAAGTATGCGCAAGAATCCAAATCAACTGCGCAAGAATCCAAATCAAGATGCACAAAAACAAATATCGAATATCATAATCGAAATTGACGATATACAACATACCTTAAACCAAATCAGGTATACCGTGGTATATAATCTCACAAACATGTGCATCAGCTTGAACAAAATCGTATCAAAGTACTAAAAGTGCATGAAAACTATACCGAAGGTACAAGTCAAATCACTAACATACCATAGGCATAAAATCAAAATCAAACACCTCGAACGAATCATGCAAATAAATCGCCCAAAATACCGAAATCCAAAATGACGGGCACATGATATTCGAATCACCCAATCGCAAATTGTAAACACTGTCGTCGATATGTCCTTCCCTCAATGTCAAGAATGTCTCGGTGTATCCAAAGCTAGCAGAGCAAGATATCTACTTGCCTCCTGTTAATGGTCTGGCGCCTTGTGCCCTTAAGCTCTTGTCTCTCACTGCGTATTGTCTTTTACATAGCTCTTCGGCTCAACGGCCTAATATAGAAATGATGACGGAACATTTCCGCTCTGGCACATCCTCTATAGATCTCAGGCCAATTATCATGGTCACTCATAACATGTCTCGTCGATGATATCGAACTCTGACCTACTGGGTGTGCATGATACGACCGATCATGGGTCCAAGTCTTCTTGTGTAGTATTCCAGAAAGATTCTGTTGGGTCTCTCCCAAATCTCGTTTTTGCCGAACTTCCCGAAGTTATAACCCTTTCCTAAATCCATTTCTTGTTTCAGAACAGCTGCATACTCATCACGACTTCTTCTAAAAGATATATTCATATTCAATGCCTCTGCATGTGCATCACATCTCTGATGTCAACGGAGTGGAACGCCATCTCGTTAAAATCTCGTACGAACCTCATACTCCACTTTTCTCTAATGTGAACCCATTCGTACTCGTCTCTTCGTAGCTATATGGACTGCGCTACAAACGGCTATACTCATATCTAGAGTCTCCATTCTAAAACTATGAACTCGACCGCTCAGTATCCTATAGTAGACATCTTGCCAATTACCTTCTTGGAAACTAGTTCAAATTATTGGAGTGATGCGCTTATGCTCGTCCTCCCTCAATCGACTCACAACATGCCTGTGAGAAGTCCTCTCTAGCTGAAATTAATTAATCCGATGTCCTCGCATCGGGGTATGCCAACGAACCACATGTCCTAGTCATTCAAGCATGGGTGACCAGCGATCTTCTATCATATCCCTAAGTATAAACTCGTTTTGAGATAGCTTCAAACATCAGGGGCGATGCCTTGTCAGTCGCAGCAGCAACTGGCTCATCTGTCCGCACGATAGACAACGCCTCAATCATCAAGAATAATAGTGCATTGACGGTCATCACATTCTGCCTGGCCTCTAGCAGTGGCCCAATCCTCTAGTGATGATCTGATCGATCGCGTCAATGAGAAAACATAGTAGAACGACATATTGAAATGCTCATGTCATTGGAAGACGCAATAAAATGACATATCTAAGCAATTGTGTCACCGGCATTACGCCCTGGTCAGTCCTCGTCCCAGACGAGCTTATGCTGACAGCAACTCTAGCCGCAACTCACTCTGCCCGTGCAACCGTGGTAAAAGAAACCAGAAACCGATAGCGATGAGGATAGATCAATGAAAGAATAGAATATTATGCAAAGAAATGTACATCCTATGTCTTCTTAAGTGGAGTAGCGTATCGTAACTATGACGCGGAACATACACACAGTACGTTACTCTACTTAAGTCACCTACTCCATCAACCAAGGTTAACCTATGTGACAAAAGTTCGGGTCTAATACTCCCCCGACCAAGTCTAAGTTCCGTAAGGTCAAGCCTAGGTTCCGAATATATATATATATATATATATATATATATATATATATATACGCCTTAGACTCCGCATAGTCAAAACTAGGATCGAACCAAGGTTAAACCGTATGCTCTAATAACAACTTGGTCACGACCCGATATAGAAAGTAAATGGCACTTGAATCATGTGACATCTATTGGTCCTCACCTAATTCAAGTAAGCCAAAAGCCCAGAAATCTAAAACATTTAAAATGAGAGTGAAGGAATACTTATTTAAAAGTTAACATATAAATTCACTTTGAAAGTCGTAATAAGCACTTTTAAAAACATCAAGTGTTTTCCAAAAATTTCGGCAGGGTTTCCTTTGTAAATACTGGCCCCCAACGGGACAAACATACATAATGTACATAATGAATAAAGGCATCCCTAAGTGGGAGCTAGCTTTTCGCCAATTGGCGGAAACAACTACGCAAGCAATATAATATACAACGCCGATGGGAGAGGATCAAAACTCTGTAAGAAATACCAACATCCTCAATAAAACCATAGAAGAACAATAATACTACAAGCGCGCGACTCTAAGGTCGAAAGAATTTAAAACTGGTCTTCTAAGTCTATCAAATAGTACAACTCTGGTTGATGGTGTTTACTAGATAAAACTGAATATAAATAAAGTACAATGGTGGTCACGATGCGAGTGAACCCACCTATCAAAGCAATCACCCGGAAAGAAGCAGTGTGGCAGCAAGCCGCAACGAAACCTGTACGGCCAAACTAACAAGAAACTGTGGCACAACGGGCGTGAGTTGCCAACTCGTGAGTAGAAAACATCACCGAGAAGAAATCGCATGTATGACTCTATCCTAGATCATACAATAATATCCTCATAATATATATAACCTAAAGCATCTAATAATGGCAAAGGTAAATATCTAAACATAAGTGTGATACCAAGTGCTCGTGTCAGTGCCTCAGATAGCAACGTATCGTATCACATATATGATGTACAAATGCATTAGGAATGAAAACATAATACATCTTGGATTAGAAAAACCGTTTTCATATCTAAGTGAGATTTCTGTATAAAAATCGTAGTTTCAATAATAAAATCAACAGAGAATCCGCGTCTAGTATCGACACAAAAAATATATATCCCAATATCTTAATATCTCGGGCTCCAGCAATCCGGACTGGCCCGAGGCTCCGGCAATCCGTATTGGCCCATATCATCAAATGTCAAGACTACGTCGGTATCCTCTGGATATCCGCTGCGTCACAAATAACCGGTCCGTAGTGCTCCCCTGCCGGGCTCAACGCCAATATCTGCGACCATCATTCCCTGGGGTACCGCACCAGGTCCACAAGGCTCCCGCAGAAGGTTCATCTTCCTCCTTGAATCAGGTGTATGATACTGCTCAAGAGCCGAGAAAACTCATGGTGGACACCTCTGATATCATATTACGAGAAAACCGTAAATTTCTTTCTTTTAAAATGAAAATAAGTTCATAAAATCCTTGCGATTTCTCCAAATCCAGAAATCTCATGGAAATACGAAATCCCAAAATCGCGGGTCAATAAACAGTGAAATACCGGCATAAAGCCCCATAATATTTCATGACAAATGAATATATGAATTCACCGGGTATCAAGCATGGAATCCAATAACTAAACTAGCATATGAAAACAATCGTACTAGTTCTATGTTACAACTACAAACTACTAATTTATACACATGAAGTAATATTTTCTAATGTGTACATGACATGCAAATTACCGATGAAGATGTATGTGAGCCGGCATCATATGTATGTGGAGCATACGCATCATCAGTAATGGTGCTAGTGTCCTGACCACATGGGTTCATAATAACAAAGAAAACACATTATAACCATGCAGTAAGATGTGAACAGCATAAACATACGGAAAATGAATAGTAAACGCAGCACTGAAGAATATGCATTTCTATACACGAGTCATACAGTTTTGGCATTTGAAAAAGCACGAATCGTGTTTTGTTTTGAGAATAGGGGCTACGGTGCTTTTAAAGAAAAGGTACGTCCTTTGGAAAATCCATAGTATTTCTCGGCCTGTCTTTAAAATACTCACGATTCATTAGTTTGAAAATAAGTATGACTCGAGCCTTGTCTATCATCTACCTAATAATATACAGGACTAAACTAAGAGACTAGTTGAAAAGGAAAAGAAATCCACCAAAAGTTCGAGCCAATATATCTAGTAGTCGGCGATCCCGCCTCAATAGCGTCACGTACGGTAAAATATATAATATGACATCCTCGAGTCAAGAGGGCGGATCAATCATCATATTTATTCCTCGTACGGTAAAATCCATCGTACGACATTGCTTAATGGGGGTACATGTCAAATATCACATATATCTCATTATTCATAGGTATTATTATCATAATATCAGGAACTAGGGATACTGATCTAAAGTCTAGTACATTCCAATAACAACAGCATATATACGCATGTGTATGAAAACACATCGCCTATCGATCCGCTATAATATCATGTCGTATCTCATGACACGACCCAAATCACATAACTGATCTCACGGCATCATGCCCAATCATATCGACTCTTCTCCAAGTATTATATACTATCCTCATAACCAGTTTATACGTATATATATGTATACATATATATATATTTATATATTAACATATCCGCATACACTCACACACACACACGCATAATTATATACACCCAAGACACATCACGTGTGTGCATGTGTGTGTGTATCAACCTATACCCCAGGGTTTTGCGACTGAGAAACTAAACTAAAATGCATTCATCCAACCACACTAAATCCAACCCAAGTCACTTGAAGCCACTCTTGCTAAGTATACACCTCACACAAACACATATGTACATATATACATCATAACGTGGCATATCCTACGATATTAGCGGGGTTGCTATACGCCATCCACCCGACATCCCCAGTAGATATAGATCTGCTCACCTTGATGCTTGCTTGCCGAAGTCGATGTCGCCATGCTCTTCCTTGTTATCCGAAGTCCACATGAGGGTGCCTACACATATAAACACATAGTATCGTAAACCTAAATCGCGCACGAAAACTAAAACGGCACATGTATCACACATAGGTAAAAACCTATGGTCTACTCATGCAAATTAACCAATCAACACCCGATATCGACGTACATGTAAGTGCACGGTAGCGCCCCGGCCGTCTTCCTGAGGCTAAAATATGGAAACGAAACTTTTTTCAAAACTAGAAAACCGGAGCTACCGCATACTATAATCCCCGGATCGGACCATTAACCTAATGCTAGCAAACATGATAATGGGTAGAAAGCTATACCGAGCGATCCGTGTCCTTCGGTCTTCGGCCACCATCACAATCTCCTCGCGGAATCTCCGGTCTCCATCTCCTGGTCGGAAAGGGCACCACACCGCCGAATCCTTTTATGGGCTCCCACCTCTAGACCGAGGAAACTCGGACACGAAGCTGGCAAGCCGACGTGTCCAAGAATGCTATAAACTGAGTGTAGAATGGTTTGTCTCAAGGGGGTATGAAGTTGCCATGTTTAGATGGAGGTGGAGGAATGAACTTTGAAATGAGCTAGAATGAATTTGCATGAATGAACCTCTTTTCTTTTTTCAACCAAAAAGAACTAATCTACCTCACCCAAAAAACTTGCTGCCAATCTATAGTGGCCGGCCATAAGAGAGGAGGGAAAATACAAGCGAGGTGAGCACAAGAAAAAGCATGGGTGAGCATAAGAAAAGGTGGTGATAATGAGGTAATTTGGTCACACCAAAGTCTTTCAAAAACCCTTCACATTTAATACAAGCCATGATCACAAAAGGAAACACAATGTGCTAGAATTATCATGAACCCTCCACCACAAATAACACCTTGCATTATGCTAAATGAACATTTGCAAATAAGCCCCTCCCATCATAAAAATCCGGCCATGAAGGAAGAAAGGAAAACTGGCCGAAACTGAATGCAAACTGGCAACTTCAAAAAAGCGATCCCGTAATAAATTACAGGAAAACCCCGCGACCGTATATACATACCAGCATTTGTATTCCGACCGAATACAAATGCAAAGAGACAAAATCTATACTGTACAATACTAGGATCCGGCTTAAACCAAAGCCCGCTACTATTATCCGTCCGATCATGATCCGTGAAATACCGCACGTATATGATCGAACCCTGCCATATATCCATACGGCCTCTACAATGTTTCTCCCGAAACTTGAGAAACAGTCTGTAGGGGACTCTAAAAACTCGTCAATATTTTGGCTGTGGATTTAACCACTAGCACGTCAGAGGTATTAGCCATACGTAACGGGCTACCAGGTATTGACCAAAAGGGACGTCGATGAGCGAACTCATTCTGATACCCTACTGAGCCTGTCAGTGACAATATCCGTACTGTCCGGTCCATTCGTCTATGAGCATCGCATGGCGGGCCTAGGGGATTGGTAATAGTCGGACCCCTAAAAGCGGTACAAGTCGTGTCGTTGTGTAGCCCAGAACACCCTGAGATACTTGATTAGTCCAAAATATTGCATCTTTTAACCGGCAATTTCCCTATCATTCGCATTCATATAGAAGTGTTCGGCATTCATATTTCATATATTAGCAAAACAGTCGCAAAATATCAGATTACATGTGTTAGACCTTAAATCCGGCATTTCTAGGGAAATTGACTGCATTTCATAACATGGCATCATTCCTATATATCGCAACTTGTGTTTCGAAGTCCGTGCAGGAAAATCAGAAGCTTGCTCAAATTTACACTCCTAAAGGATACGCCAACTCAAGGATTTGGAATCTGGTATTGATATAAAGGGAGTTCAGGAATTCAATATATCACAAAAGACACCTGAAGAATAAGAAGCCAACACAAGAAAGTTGAAGCCATAAGGCCACCAAATGGCCGCGGTTCCGCGGCCTAAGCCATCAATTGCCGCGGAACCGCGGCAGTTATGCCACGTCAGCCCTAAAATTTTGGTGCACAATGCTTCTCTTAGGGCCTACACTTCAGCAAGACATGTCAAATTCCAGAAGACCCCAGAACCTTCTGCCCGATCAGCAAACACTTGGATCTACACTAAACTACCCTATCAATCTAGAAACTTCTCCCTAAACCCTAGCTTAAATCTTAAGCTAAGCCTAACTAACTACTTCTAGAAATCTTTCAACAAACTTTTAGAGGGAACTTCTATTTCAAACTCAAGGCTTAGGGTTTGGGAAATCTATAAATAGAACCCTAGGCTCACTTGTAAAAGATTATTCATTTTTTGAGAGAAAGAATTGATTAATGGTAGTATTCACTCTTTTCATTAGTTGATAGAAACGCTAGTTCTTTTTCTACCCAACAACAACCACCTCCAAACCCTAACCCTAATCCAATCCACAAATACCCATTTCGAGATTCATGGAGTTCAAGCCAAGCAAGTCTTCTACAACCCTTTAGAAGCAAAGCCGGACTTCATCGGAGCACGAGGTCGAAGCGATCCAAGACTCAAGAAGCCGAGCGATGCAAGATTCGATGAGAAAAGTTTCTTCCTTTTGTAATTCTTGAGAGTTGTATCTTCTTGTTGATATAATAAAGGTGAAGATTATTTAAACTTGTGTACATTTTAATTCTTGCATCATGATTTCATTTCAATTCTTGAATGCATTCTTTGTGATGTTGTGTGAATAAACTCCGCTCGTGGAGGAGTCGAGATGATAGTAGAATGATGATGTTGATAAATCTTTAAACGTTTTCTTAAGTCCTATAGCGATTGTAAATTCTTGAAAATAGAATGATCGATGATCTAGATCGATGTCAAACGGGTTCTTGATTCTTTTGCACGATCTAGAGAATCAACGATCGATCATTGGATTTTCAAGAAGCTATCTAGTGAATATGATTCATCGACAGGACAAAGGATAGGACGAAGAACCCTAATTCTTCGCAAGATCCTTAAACCTCGATCAATCGCCATCGTGTTAGCATCAATTCGCTAATGGATAAGAAACGTTGATTTCTAATCTTCATCACATCTACAATCTAATAGATTCCTACGAGCTTTATTACAAATCTTGAAAACCTAAGTGATTGGAATTCTATCGAAACTAGATTCTTGATGTTTATCATTTTCTTGATTCTTGATTAGAATCGTGACACTTGAAACATTTGATAAAATCTTGAATCATGTTTTCTTTTCTTTTCTATTAACTTTTCAATTCAAACAAATCAAACATAGAAACGATTCGCACAATCCCTGTCGACGATCCGCACTCGCTTACGATCTACAACTGACACCGTAATTGATTGCGGTCAAATATAATTCTTTGATTGTGAATTTTATTCAATTTTCTAAATACCGACACAATGAAACTTGTTCGTTTTATTCGATTTACACAGTCTTCAATTTTACAAACCAATCAAATGGCGCCGTTGCCGGGGATCGCGCGCTAATTCGTTTTATATTGAAGTTTGAATTGAAAGATATATTCCATTACATTTCTTGAGATCGAAATTCGCATAAACCCTAAACGATTTGTTGTGGTTCATTGCAAGGAAATCCGGAGCTATTGTACAATTGAAGAAATATTTTGGAAATTTCCAAAGAGCAGATGACATCAACAGCAAGCTACTGTTAAAATTGTGTGCAGTGATCAGTACAGACGGCCGCCCAAACGCGGTCTAAGCCAGCAATAGCGGCGGATCCGTGACTTTGTGAAGCCCTCGCTGCATCAAACTTCCTCAGGTAGCTTCTTACCTTCTCCTCTTTCCTCTTTTTACCTCCAACTAACAAATTTCTGCAGGCTTCTTTGCAAAAATCGCAGCGCCGCTAAAAAGCAAAATTAAATTTGTGCGTGATTTTGTTTCTTGGTTGTTTGCATAACAAATACGGATATTTAGGGGCACGGCCAAATCCAAATTAAGTGGGGAGTTCATTACCCTTCCTAGACCGCAAAAATCGCAAAACTTGCATCCGCATTGACCATCATTAATTAAAAATATCTAGAGATGACTCTATGGACCGTCGCGCTCACTTAGGACAGAAGAAGGCCGTGGGTAATTCATTGCTTATCCGCGTTTTTTTGTGGTGTCTAAGGCAAGTGTGTTGAAGGCTAGTGGTTATTAATTAGGACCACTACTTACGTAGTGGAGTACCTTCCCACTTACCTGGCACTTACCTGGCCACAGGGGCACAAGGAGGCAGTGGAGGATTCTATCATGTGACTTATCTTTTGGCAGTTAGGAGCGGTCTAGAGCCGGACCTAGGTGACCACTAGATTCTAAGGTTTTTGTTGTTGCATTTGTTGTGTTGCATCATATTTTCAAAAATCCGTCCCTTTTTCAAAGCAAACACTGCATTCATTCATTACCCCTAATTATAAGCCACGCTGCCACTTGTACTAACCCTTTTTAGTGCAAGATAGGTTGGACATGGGATTCTAGTGCCCGTTTAATCCGCGTACCCTTTGTCGACTCCGAAGTCGATATTTCTGCATTTACCTTTCCTTTACCCACTACCACACCCACACCGATGGATCCGAATCCATCGAACTTCTTTAACCCTAATCTGCCGCCGTCCATTGGTGCGCAGAATCCACCCCGCATCTCACTCCAGGAGAAGTGCTACCCTATCCGAAGTCCTCTTTCGACCTGCTTATCCACACCACCAGCCAACGGGGATAACTTTGAGATTAAGCCCTAGTATATCAATCTTTTACCCAAATTCCACGGACTCGAGACTGAGGACGCTTACGTTTTCATTACCAAATTTGAAAACGTATGCGCAATGATGGGTACGTCACAACTTTCAGTGGTTGCTATGCGTCTACGACTTGTTCCATTTACTTTATGCGATATAGCCGAGAAGTGGCTATATAACACTACCACACACTCTATTATGAATTGGGAAGAATTCATCGCTGCATTACTTAAGAAATTTTACCCAATACAAAAGACAGCTCAAATCCGTAGCGAACTGAATCAATTTGCCCAGCTCCCTACTGAACCATTCTCTAAATGCTTTGAACGTTTCAAGGATCTATTGGTTCAATGTCCTCATCACGGCATCCCGAGATGGGATCTTTGCCGAATCATCTATGAGGGCATCAACCCAAACACTAAACAGAGCCTTGAAAACATGTGTCAAGGTACTTTTATGACTAAGAATGATGGGGAAGCTTGGAAGTTTTTAGAAGAGTTAGCTGAAAAATCACTACAGTGGGAGAGTGGAACCCAACCATTGAATAGGGGTGGCGTACACCAAATAGATGTGTCCATAGGTGTTCGAGCTGAGATGGCAGCAATGCAAAAGAAGCTCGACGCTATGGAACACAAATTTGCAGCAGCCTCCCTAAACCCAATGTCACTCCCTAAAACTGTTTGTGGGTGCTGTTCTGATCCGTCTCCCTTAACGGATGAATGTCCATTAAACTCTGCGTTTCAAGGTCACGGGCATTCTAATGCCGCATTTCAAAGACCTAGAAACGATCCATATTCTTCCACGTACAATCAGGGTTGGAGGAATCGCCCGAATTTTGCTTGGAACCAAAACCAATCTCAAAACACGGTTCCAAGCCAAAATAATTTCCAAAGGGCTCTTCCACCACAACAGCAACCCCTTCAACTCACTAAGCACCCCTACTAGTCACAAAATTTCCACAACCAGGTCAACACTCCTGCACAGTCTAATCCTATGCAGTTGTCCTGTTCTGACGAATTCTCTCAATTCACTCAAACCATGATATCACTTTTATCAAATTTTATAGAGGTTTCGGCTGAGGTTAGATTTCCGTCAGTGAGATAAAGAAAAACTCAGCGTCCCAAGCTGAGAGTATCAGATCGATGGAAGCTGAAATCGCACGACTTAAAGCCGAAATGAGTGCGAGAGAAAAAGGAAAACTTCCCTCTCAACCGCTACAGAATCCTGGGCATAACAATGTAAATGCCGTCACAACGTTGAGATCGGGAAGAGTGTTGAAAAATCTTGTCGGGGAAGGAATTGATGATATTGAAAATCCTATCAATAACACCCTAGCTGAGACCTTTCCTCACACACATACTTCTTCTTCTGATCCTTGTTCTTCTACCTCACCACCTTCTCGCGAGCCTATTCTCCATTTCCCACTAGGCTCGACACCTCAGTATAGCCCTTCTAGTTCTCCACAGAAGGTCCCCACTCCTCTTTTGGGATCTCGTCTACCCCCTCTTCCTTCTCCTATGATGGACCCGGCACTTATTGCCAAAGCTCCTTACCCGAATCGGTTAAGGGGTAATAGAACGAGTCCTCATATGGAGAAAATTATGGAAATCTTCAAACAGGTTAACATCAACATCCCTCTCCTAGATGCGATTCAACAAGTCCCCGCTTATGCGAAAATTCTTAAGGACTTATGCACTAGGAAGAGGAAGACTCAAGTGCCGAAGAAGGTCTTTATGTCTAATAATATTAGCACTGCTTTTATCCCCCAGCTACCAAAGAAACGAAAGGACCCAGGATGTCCTACCATATCGATTTCTATTGGGGGTAAAAACATAAATCGTGCTCTTTTAGACCTTGGCGCAAGTGTTAACCTACTTCCATATTCTGTATATGAGCAATTAGGGATTGGAGAGCTGAAACCTGCTCACTGCACTCTCCAAATGGCAGACCGTTCAATCACCAAACCAAGGGGTGAACTAGAGGATGTGTTGATAAAGGTCGGGGAATTTGTTTTCCCTGTAGACTTCATTGTGCTCGATACACAGCCTGTAGCAAACCCCCGGGGCCAAATTCCGGTGATTTTGGGCCGTCCTTTCCTTGCCACTTCCAACGCTGTTATATACTGCAGAAATGGCTCAATGAACTTATCATTTGGAAATATGACCATTGAACTAAACATCTATAAAATTGGAAGTTAGCCATCAGAACCCTCTGCTCATATTCTAGATGTGTGCTCTGTCCACGAGATCGCTCCCGATAGTTGCGGAGCTGAGGAACTATGCTTTACTGATCTCGACGACATTACCACATCTCTGTTTGATCTCACACATGATCTTAGTGAGGACACTTTTCCTACACTTGAGTCCTGCACTCCTGACTTTTCTCCACCCGAGTCTGTATCTTTCACAAGCTCTAAGCTTCTTTGTAATTCCAAAAATCACTCTATAATCCTTCCTTCTATCATTTCTCCGCCTGAATTAGATCTACAAATTTTACCTTCTCATCTTAAATATGCTTATTTAGGTGAGAATGAGTCTTTACCGGTTATCATATCCGCTTCTCTAGCATCACAACAAGAGAATGCACTTTTATCGGTATTGAGATCTAATAAAGAGGCGTTCGGTTGTAGTATGGCGGACATCAAAGGGATTAGTCCCTTGATTGTTGAACATCATATACATGTGATGGATGATGTCAGACCAACCCGAGAACCACAGAGATGGTTAAATCCCGTCATGAAGGAAGCGGTGATGAAAGAGATCGTCAAATGCCAAGATAATGGTATTATATACCCCATCTCCGATAGCCAATGGGTGAGTCCTATACATGTCGTTCCTAAGAAATCCGGCATCACTATTATAACCAATGAGGCAAATGAGTTGATTCAGACACGCGCCCAAACTGGGTGGCGTATATGTATTGATTATAGAAAACTCAATGCTGCCACGAGGAAAGACCACTTTCCTCTACCATTCATTGATCAAATGCTGGAACGCTTAGCGGGACGAGAGTATTATTGCTTTATGGACGGATACTCAGGCTATAATCAGGTCCCCATCGCCAAAATGGATCAAGATAAAACCACTTTTACTTGTCCTTTTGGTACCTTTGCTTACAGTCGCATGCCCTTTGGGTTATGCAATGCTCCCGCTACCTTTCAGCGATGTATGATGGGGATATTCTCTGATATGGTAGATAATTTTCTGGAGATCTTTATGGACGATTTCTCAATTTTTGGAGACTCTTTTTCTGATTGCCTATCGAATCTTGACGCAGTTCTTACTCGTTGCAAAGAGAAGAACTTAACAATGAACTGGGAAAAATACCATTTCATGGTCCAAGAAGGAATTGTACTTGGACTTGTTATTTCACAGAAAGGCATTGAGGTTGACAGAGCTAAGATAGATGTCATTCAAAACCTCCCTCATCCCAAAAGCGTCAAAGATATTCGATCTTTCCTTGGCCATGCGGGCTTTTATAGGAGATTCATTAAGGACTTTAGCAAAATTTCTAGACCTTTAACTCTTCTCCTGGCCAAGGATACGACCTTCCACTTTGACTCGGACTGTGAGACAGCTTTCGACTCACTTAAACACTCACTCACTTCAGCCCCCGTTCTATCGTCTCCAAATTGGGGCTACACTTTTGAGCTGATGTGTGACGCATCCGACTTTGCAGTAGGTGCAGTCTTAGGACATCACGTTGAAAAGATGCCACACGTGATCTACTATGCAAGTAAGACCCTGAACGATGCACAAATCAACTATACAACCACCGAGAAAGAACTTTTAGCGGTTGTATTTGCATTAGAAAAATTCAGGCCTTACTTAATTGGCTCTCCTATAGTTATGTACACTGGCCATTCCGCCTTAAAACATCTTCTGCCGAAGAAAGAAGCAAAAGGTCGACTAATACGTTTGATCCTTCTGTTACAAGAATTTGATCTTGTTATCAAAGATAAGAAAGGATGTGAAAACGTTGTAGCCGACCATCTTTCACGCATCTCTTCTTCCCTTGTGACCCTGCCGATCAATGATTCGTTTCCTGACGAACAACTCTTGAACGTATCCAATGAACCATGGTTCAGGGATATTGTGAACTATCTTGTCACGGGACTTATACCGAGCGATTGGTCAAAACAGGACAAATACCGTTTTCTATACCAAGTAAAACACTTTTACTGGGATGATCCATATTTGTTTAAATATTGTCCTGATCAGATCATTCGCTGGTGTGTCCTGAAAGAATAGTTCAAGAGTGTTCTTTCTTTTTGTCATGATCAGGCCTGTGGGGGTCACTTCGGTCCTAAAAAGACGGCGGAGAAGGTTTTGCATGTGGTTTTTATTGGCCGACCTTATTCAAGGACGCATTTGAGCATTGCAAACCCTGTACACAGTGTCTGTACACGGGTAGAATATCCCGAAGAAATGAAATGCCTCAGCAACCCATTCTGGTTGTTGAAATATTCGATGTTTGGGGCATTGATTTTATGGGTCTTTTTCCCAACTCCTTTGGGAATTTGTTCATACTGCTGGCAGTTGATTATGCCTCAAAGTGGGTTGAAGCCATTCCATGTCGCACTAATGACAGGAAAGTTGTCATTAAGTTCTTGAAAGAGAATATCTTTTCGCGATTTTGGACACCCACGCGCTATTATTAGCGATAATGGGACACATTTCTGTAGCAGGTCTTTCGAGACTCTGATGCGGAAATACGCAATCAACCACCGACTTTCTGCACCCTATCATCCCCAAACTAGCGGGCTGGCTGAAATCTCAAACAGATAGATCAAACTTATCCTGGAGAAGACTGTTGCTAAGAATAGAAAAGACTGGTCGACCAAACTGACGGATGCTCTTTGGGCATTCAGAACTGCATATAAAACCAACCTAGGGATGTCTCCATATAGGATAGTGTTCGGGAAGGCATGTCATTTACCCGTCGAGATAGACCATAAAGCATTGTGGGCTATAAAGGAAATCAACTTTGACCTAAAAGATGCCTGCAACTTTCGGAAGCTGCAACTAAATGAGCTAAGCGAACTCCGCGATGAAGCTTATGATAATGCTGTAATTGTAAAGAATAGGACTAAGGTTTTTCACGATAAAAACATTTTGAGGAAAACATTTTCACCCGGTCAACAAGTCCTTCTTTATGATTCACGATTACACCTTCACGCGGGTAAGCTTCGATCTCGGTGGAAGGGACTTTTTATTGTGCGGTCTGTATACCCACACGGGGCAGTAGAAGTAGAAAATGTTAAAAACGGCATATTTTTCAAAGTGAATGGACATAGACTAAAACCGTATTTTTCCACTAACCCCACGGAGGAGCTCTTGTTCTTACAAGAGCCAGTTTATTTGGATTAAAATTCCTCCGTCTCACCTTCATATCCTATATATCATTGCATCATCTTTTGGATGGAGGTAAGTGAAAAGAATAAGTTTGGGGGAAGTTCTTCACTTATATATTTTGCCCCCACTAATAAATTCCCCCCAGGCTTACAGTTTTTGTAGGTATAGCGATTGGCAACAGTGAGGACACTGTTGAAATCAAGTTTGGGGGAGGTTTGTGCTTATTTTTGCATCATTTGCATATCATCTGCATAAGCACAAAACATTTCTTTTAAAAATCTATAAAAATTTAAAAAAATTTCAAAACCCAAAAAAATTTAAAAAATTTCAAATATAAAAATATTTTAATATTTAAACTTTTTTGTAGATAAATAATATAACAAAAGCTTAGATAATGAACAATTACATCCATGAGATTAGAAAAATTTAAGAAAACTAAGAAAATTAGAAGTTTTCTTATACGAACTTGTAATAAATAGTTATGAGCCGTTGTCCCAAGGGTTAGTACGATGAAGGACGTCACTAATCTGAGGATAAAACTAAGTCTGAAAAATAGTTTCTATTCTGGAAGCCAAACATTTTGAACGTTGCTACCCTGCTATTCGTAATTACACACGTCTTGAAGCCTGGGATAGTAGAGGATATATTGAAATGCTCTTGTCTTAAAGCCGATGTATGAAGGAAATAAAAAAAAGTGAATAAAAAAATATATAAAGTGGTGAGAAAAATGGACACTGGTTTTGTTATCGCCAAGGGCAATAAAAAATATATAGCGAGGATGCCTCTTCACCTAGTGCCCTAAGGCCAACTGGTCTGGGAGTCACTGCTATGCCTGAGGTGGTGCAAGACGAGAATAATACACCAAATAAGTAAGCACATGAGTAATCGGTCGGTTAGTACCTCAAGAAGTATTAACGGTCGCATGAAAGTGTGTGAGCAATCTCATCTAAATATTCATTAATTAAAAAGTACTGAGGCTGATGGGCAAAGGTATGATAGCTTGAATTGAATTCTCCGGGTGCAGGGATGTCCTTTACACACACGCAGGGTGATATGATCGATGTTTTGGAAGAAAGATAGGAATGAAAAATAAGACGATGTTTTATTGAGGGAGGACGTGATTTCTAACATTTTTTCATGACCATTATGATAGGGCTCATGACAACCGAAAAGCTAGCTTAGTTAGAAACCCTAATTTTCAAGGCTTATCATTTACAATTCTTGTCTTTAAATGTAATATTCATGATCTTTCTTTTATTATTGGATTTTGTGGGTGCAATCCGCTGAAAACCCTCAGGAGACAACACTCCTCCTACTAGGGACACCTAGAGGTTTAAAGGCTTGTTGCACGTGCTCAGTGCAATCGTGTTGCCTAAGAAAGTGTGCTAGTTAGTTTTTCTCTTTCTTTATTTTCTCCTTCACTTTTTAATAAAAAGTTCGCTCAAGACGATCGAAATTAAGTTTGGGGGAATTTGATCAGTCGAAAATATTGAATCTTTTAACCGGCAATTTCCCTATCATTCGCATTCATATAGAAGTGTTCGGCATTCATATTTCACATATTAGAAAAACAGTCGCAAAATATCAGAGTACATGTGTTAGACCTTTAAACCAGCATTTCTAAGGATATTGACTGCATTTCATAACATGGCATCATTCCTATATATCGCAACTTGTGTTTCGAACTCCGTGCAGGAAAATCAGAAGCTTGCTCAAATTTACACTCCTAAAAGATACGCCAACTCAAGGATTTGGAATCTGGTATTGATATAAAAGGAATTCAGGAATTCAATATATCACAAAAGACACCTGAAGACATAAGAAGCCAACACAAGAAAGTTGAAGCCATAAGGCCAACAAATGGCCGCGGTTCCGCGGCCTAAGCCATCAATTGCCGCGGAACCGCGGCAGTTATGCCTCGTCAGCCCTAAAATTTTGGTGCACAATGCTTCTCTCAGGGCCCAGACTTCAGCAAGACATGTCAAATTCCAGAAGACCCCAGAACCTTCTTCCAGATCAGCAAACACTTGGATCTACACTAAACTAGCCTATCATTCTAGAAACTTCTCCCAAAACCCTAGCTTAAACCCTAAGCTAAGCCTAACTAACTACTTCTAGAAGTCTTTCAACAAACTTTTGGAGGGAACTTCTATTTCAAACTCAAGGCTTAGGGTTTGGGAAATCTATAAATAGGACCCTAGGCTCACTTGTAAAAGATTATTCATTTTTTGAGAGAAAGAATTGATTGTTGGTAGAATTCACTCTTTTCATTAGTTGATAGAAACCCTAGTTCTTCTTCTACCCAACAACAACAACCTCCAAACCCTAACCCTAATCCAATCCACAAATACCCATTTCAAGATTCATGGAGTTCAAGCCAAGCAAGTCTTCTACAACCCTTTAGAAGCAAAGCCGGACATCATCGGAGCACGAGGTCAAAGCGATCCAAGACTCAAGAAGCCGAGCGATGCAAGATTCGACGAGCAAAGTTACTTCCTCTTGTAATTCTTGAGAGTTGTAACTTCTTGTTGATATAATAAAGGTGAAGATTCTTTAAACTTGTGTACATTTTAATTCTTGCATCATGATTTCATTTCAATTCTTGAATGCATTCTTTGTGATGATGTGTGAATAAACTCCGCTCGTGGTGGAGTCGAGATGATCGTAGAATGATGATGTTGATAAATCTTTAAACGTTTTCTTAAGTCCTATAGCGATTGTAAATTCTTGAAAATAAAATGATCGATGATCTAGATCGATGTGAAATGGGTTCTTGATTCTTTCGCACGATCTAGAGAATCAACGATCGATCATTGGATTTTCAAGAAGCTATCTAGTGAATGTGATTCATCGAAAGGACAAAGGATAGGACGAAGAACCCTAATTCTTCGCAAGATCCTTAAACCTCGATCAATCGACATCGTGTTAGCATCAATTCGCTAATGGATAAGAAACGTTGATTTCTAATCTTCATCACATCTACAATCTAATCGATTCCTACGAGCTTTATTACAAATCTTGAAACCCTAAGTGATTGGAATTCTATCGAAACTCGATTCTTGATGTTAATCATTTTCTTGATTCTTAATTAGAATCGTGACACTTGAAACATTTGATAAAATCATGAATCATGTTTTCTTTTCTTTTCTATTAACATTTCAATTCAAACAAATCAAACATAGAAACGAATCGCACAATCCCTGTGGACGATCCGCACTCGCTTACGATCTACAACTGACATCGTAATTGATTGCGGTCAAATATAATTCTTTGATTGTGAATTTTATTCAATTTTCTAAATACCGACACAAAGAAACTTATTCGTTTTATTCGATTTACACAGTCTTGAATTTTACAAAACAATCAATACTACTGGAATACCTACTAGTAAATCTCCTGCCTTGGCCAAGCACTTCGTGTAATGACTCTCCTAGACACTGCGCGACCTCACCCCTAACACCGGGAGAGACGAACCCCTGCCGATCCGCTCACTGCCTCCATGTGGCTCGGGACTGTACCCAACTAAAACCTGTTTGCACGAGTCCTTTGAGCCGTGATAGGGTATTAATCAATGCACAATGGGAACTCACACGAGACAAATGACGATCTCAGGTCGATGAACTAACCTGTACACATGTCACGAGGCAACTGCTATCTGATGCTAGGTATAATACCAACTAGTATGTTCCCGGCGAGTCATGTCCGGTGTACTCATAACCAAATGAGCACCTGTAAATATCTTAGGTGATCCAACTGACACCAGTCGCTTATGAGACCGGCCACCGCCCCTCGTCGGGGTCTCGACTGTATACACTAGTCTACTCTGGAATATCGATGCCCAGTCTCGAAACTCCCACGACAAGGGACCTCTTAAGGATGTGCTTATAGACCCCATCTCCCACGTATATGATCGCCATCATACTGCTGGTCGTCAAGCAAGAATCCGAAGGGCTCTATCAACAAGCAATAGTGATCGGTAATGTCACCTAAAGCAGTACACGATGATAAAGATAAACCAGATAGCATACTATCATCTTATGTAAGACTGTCCTACCGGTATAGGTCCACCCGCAATCATTGCTATCACGTTCCTGTGATCCAATAATTGACTCTGAGGGCACTATATCCAACAATCTCCCACTTGCACTCAAGGCTAATTATTGCGATGTCGTATACTCACAGCCTGTGTGATACCGAACACCCAACTCCTCTACCAATCAGTCTCACAAAGCCCGTTTGCGAAACTATTGCGTTCGAGAAATAGCCTCAGTGAGTGGATCCGCCCTGATGTTTCATTCTATGTCTCTCTTTATCTCAAGTTCGCGGAGAAACCCATCTCCCGAAATGAGCAATACCTGTCTTAGAATATGTCTGGATATCTGATGGGACCTAGTTCATAAATGAACTCCAAATCCAAACTTCTTAGACTGTATCGTCAACTGAACTTAATCAGTATCCTATGTCATGCCTTCCTCGGTATCTTCTTGGACCACCTGTCCAAAATACTGCCCCTCGTCAGAAGGAAAACTATAATTCTAACAATCACTCTGTCATCCTGGTCACCTTAGATGCCTGGAATTATAACCGTCTCCCGAATGAGGCTGTCGTTATCATATCCCTAGAACATCCACTTATGTTCTAAAACTTCTTCCGAACGTTTCTCCCGGATTGGATCAATATCACTTCATTGCATCTACTGCAAAAACAACATGTGGTGTGGTACTTGACATCTCATGATTGACTCAATTGCCTAAGCATGTGATCTACCAATCATGCACATCCCTCTCCCCTTTAGTCTGTAAGACACCTTTAGAGAGGGTGACTCCATGACCTGCAGGTACACTACCGTGCCTAGAGTCGTCCATTCTAAAACACCTTTAGAATGCTGTCTAAGCACCCAGATTGGGAAACTACCCAAATCTAGATCTAAAACCATAGATCTAGTAACCAGGATGTCTGATATAATATCCAATTCCATGTGGAGAAACCACTGTGTGACAACCAAAGTGTAACCGATCGTAGTATAGGAATTTCACTTCTTACTCTGTGTATGTCATCCAAATAGCAGGACATCACACCCTACTACCTTCTTAACAGATCCATCCATATTCTGATGAAGTCAAACCTATGACTATTACATCAGAAATAGATGATCTATCTCCGCTATATCTGCTTTAGTCTATAAATAGACATAAGCTACTTTTCTACCAATGCTTCCGCTGCTCCCACTGACTACGACAACCCTCTGGCAGAGTCATATACACGTACGCTTCTAAAGCCAGTTCAGAACGATGCTCTACTCATCCTACTGCCGGGTCTCATAGTCTGAAACAACAGCAATGGCATGTCTTGGTAAACAAGAACCTCCCTGCCACCGTCCTTGAGGCTACCTGAGTACCTCTCTGGTGCCTGAGGTTACACACCATATCTGCGGAGTGGCCAATGGAATGTCAAAACAGATTGAATATTTTGGTTCTTATCAAATTTTCAGTAATCGTTTGCGGTTCTGGAATCACTTCTAGTTCTACCATACTCCCACTACTGTTTTCTGAAAAAAAATCCATTTTTAGAAAGTCAACCCTCGTCATAGCCCGGGTCAACCCACAAACAGCCATTACAGAAACATGCCTTGAGTTATCCAGAGTCTGGTTTTAAGCATAAGCTGGACAACTCCCCGTAGCTTAATATCGTCAAGATATGAACTGTTCTATATCCAATACAGAAACAGATGCACTGATTTAATTAAACCAGATTCAAATCATACAGCAGTCTCCAGTGCATGTCAACTAAATGGAAAGAGACCGATCAGCATTACTCTACTTAGGAGTACTTCCAATTATGAGTAACCTGAAAGAGAAGCATGTTCTCTTAATCATTACTATCAACTGAATACCATACACAAGTATCTATATCTTCGATCACATTGAAGAATCCCGATACTTGCAGCACCTGGTTCTCTACTCTATTCTTATACCTATAACATCTCAAAACATAGACCCTGCATTTGTACGAAACACATGTCTAAGAACTAGAGAAGTCATAAGTGAACAGAATATAGTACGAGGACAACCCCTCTGTCCTAATGGACACTGGACAATATACAATACTCTGTATAAGTCCCCTGAGTTTAATAACTCATTCCCTGTGTGTCGTAGGTTGAAAACTGTACTTATGATTAAGAAGAATTACACCGCTGTTTAATGCTCCTTACCTAAACATCCACTGATATAGGTAAATGTCATAGACATAATTTTAAAAAGTTATATCTCACTCTATAAAAATAGACGTACAGATATATCAATTTGAAATTGGTGCATAACAACGGATATTCAAAACCAAATATTTGCCGTCCGGCAAACAAGCTAGGCGATTTCCTCAAATATCACCAATTATAACGAATCCCGATATAATGAGGATGATCACCCATTTCCCAATAACTTACTCCCACTCATTATCTGTAAAACCATACAGATGTGAGAATCATACCTGTTAAATACATTCCCTGGATTATGGACTAATTGGGAAATCAGTTTTCTTCTAACAATACACAGTGAAAGTGAAACATTGAAATGTTTCGTAGGGGTATCCGGGTATTCCTAGTAATGCCTCTTCTATTATCCAGATTCACAACTGTAACTGTATATTTCTTTGCCATCTCTCCAAATCCCTTTATATGTCTTTAGTCGTTACCTTCTGTACACCCTCTTAGGCTAAATGGTTTTCTTCCTTCCCTACCTTTCGGAACCAGCCTATGGTTTGGAAGAAGACTATCGAATAACTATAATGGGTGTACTGTCCTAATCCTAGGAGCACTCACAACCCGAGAGGAGGTAAAGATAAAAGACACCTGAATAAACCTTATTTCTATTTCTCCAGAACCGGAATCCATCCCCGAACTGGAACAAGTTCCTTTCGAGTTCGTATATAACCATACGATGGAATATCCAAATAACTGTGGATCTTCGTAGTGATACAGAGTGTTCTGGAGAAATACAAAGGTGAAGTGGGAGTGGTAATGAAATACTTGGTTTGGTCGTGAATAGCAGTCGCTGTTTACTTTGCCCTCTTACTAATCCCTTTATTTGTCTTTACATAATACCTTCTGTACACCATCGTTAGGCTAATTGGTTTTCTCCATTCCCTACCAGTCGGCACCTGCCTATGGTTTGGAAGTAGACTATCCAATTTTCGTAATAGGTGTACCGTCCTAATCAAAGGAGCACTCGCAACCTGAGAGAAGGTAGACGAAAAAGACAACTGAATAGTCCTATTCGGTTTCTCCAGAACCGGAAAACATCCTCAAATAAATTCCTTCGAGTTCGTATATAACCATACGATGGTTTTATCCAATGGAAGTGGACGTTCGTAGTAGTACGGGGTGTCCTCGAGAAAATGTTAAAGGTAGGAGTGGCAATGGGGTATGCAACTCAGACAATCTAAAAGCCAGTGTTATGAGAAGGTTCGGTCAACTTGGTCACTAAGTCATAGTCTAGGGTCGGGCCATAGTCGCTGCCAAAGAGAGAGAGAGAAAAGAAAACACTCAGTGTGCACTGTAACATAGATCAGAATGGTTATCAATTTATCTAATCTGGAAACCTCCCACTATATCCTCAAATTCTCCTCAAAACCTGATAGAAGAATTAGTTGGGATCACCCGAGGAGTAAACCAACTCAGCAGTGAGAATCGGGATCCAACCATCATCGCATGATAACGTGACGGAATCCACTCACGTTATCACACTCCAAAAGGTATGCGCATGCCTGGCAAGTTTCAGTTTCTTTAGAAACTCCCGATATGATTTTTACCCAATACTCTTATGACCTTGACGTAGGCCAACATATCATAAGTCACATGTCAAGTTCTACCCGTCATTATCCAGGTTAATTTGAACCCACCAGTACATACCCTTGACGTAGGCCAAAATAGTAGTACGACGGTCCCAAACTAACGCATCTATCTATGCAACAAAAAAATAACAAGTAGCTAACATACACTATGCCTTGACGTAGGCCAATATACATAGTATGAATACTAAGTGCTACCTTTCAGAAATGACGGAGGGCTACGAATGGTTTTTGGCGGAAAACCTTTAACGTAATGAACTTGATATCGTTGGAGGAAACGGATAGCTTTTTAGAAAAATATAGTGGTGAAAAGCTTCGCTAAAGAGGTCACTCCCGGTGAAGGGATCTCGGCTCTTTCCCCGTAGAATGAGGTGCAGGATATTTCAACTGAATACCATGATACAAATCAAAAGTATTCGACTGTAGTGAAGTTATTGCCCTGATGCAAACTTCTATCCAAGGGGTCACTCCCGGTGAAGGGATCTCGGCCCTTGCCTCGTCGACTGAGGTGCTGGATATTCATAACCGAATACCACTGTGCAGAGCAAAAGAGAACGTCCTTGCAATAACAGCTTTTTAAAAAATTGTTCCAACAACATCAGAATAGGTTTGTTTAGCTTGCATTGATCCAAATCAACGCAGTCCCATCAATTGATCACGCCAGAAAAGAACGAAAATATGATGTACGTATATGCCATCCGCATTCGCCACTGGGTCCCGTCATCACCCGTTAGGTTACTTAACTAACGACAGAGCGGGGGCTGGACTAGCGCGGATGCAAAATATATACAACATCTACTAGTATATATATCAATATATAATATTTGCTCATGCCGTGATAAAATGCAACATCACAGAAAAGTAATAAGCATCACAGAACAATACAGATATCCGGGATCCCCGGGTTTCACAGAGCCGCTACTGAAACCCGACGTTCCCCTGGTCGTGTGGATAGCCTGTACAATGAAATGCTAGACCCCTACGGGCGCGGCAAGTTACCCGCCAAAACCTGAAGCGAGGCAGCCCCCTTCAACTACGTGAATGGACTACCCAGCACTTCACGGAATCCGGTAACTTGAGAACCCATCCTTGGGTCAACCTATACCTCCTACGAGTGCGGCGAATAGCCCGCCAATTCTAGAGTGAAGTCCCCTCCGTCTCAACGCCATGAGATGCGGACCCGTTGCCCATTATAACCCAGCTATCCGTGCACCCCTCCGCGGGGTAATCCTAGTACAGAAAGTAAGATATACAACGGATACATCGACCACAGCCCAGTCGTGCCCCAAAAGAATAATATACAAACAGGCAGTAACGGCAGTCCACATGTCGGACGCTCGCCCCGCAATATCAAATGTACATAACAATATCAAAACTGTACTACCATTGCATCCAGGCTATCCACCATGACAAATCCACAACATCACAGCACAACACAGAACATCAACGTGAATGTAACGTTCGCAAATCCGTCTAAAAGGGCTATACCAGTTAGACAGGATTTACCGATCAAATGACATTCACGGTCGCAGATATATTGTAAATACTGTGAACTAACATGTTTAAAATTTTCGATCGACTAAATTTCCCGAAGTGGGCCCCAAGCACAACTGTAGCACTCAAAATAAATCTGGGCCCAAACAGAACATACCAAAAACCGCAATTCCAAGTTTAAAGAGCACTGTAGAAAAATGGTGCAGCGCAGCTACTGTTCGGCGGCGGAACCGCGGCCAAAGTGGGGTTACGGCCGCGGTCCCGCGGCGCTAACGTGCTTTCATGCCACCATTTTTCTGCAGTCTTCTTAAAAAACCCTGCACGTATTTTTCCATTATACCAAATAATTTTTGGAGCACAGGAAAAATTCGACAGAAACAGTGACATGGAAACGCGGTTTTTGGAAAATCCGTTCGATCGAACTTGTAAACACGTTCGAGCAAGCAAGAATAGGTTAATGGCGTGGCTCTGATACCATGTAAGTGGACGGTAGCGCCCCGGCCGTCTGCCCGAGGCCAAAATGCGGAAACGAAACTTTTTTCAAAACTAGAAAACCGGCGCAACCGCGTACTATAATCCCTGGATCAGACCATTAACCTAATGCTAGCAAACATGAGAATGGGTAGAAAGCTATACTGAGCAATCCGTGTCCTTCGGTCTTCAGCCACCATCCCGATCTCCTCGCGGAATCTCCGGTCTCCATCTCCTCCTCGGAAAGGGCACCACATCGCCGAATCCTTTTACGGGCTCCCACCTCTGGACCGAGGCAACTCGGACATGAAGTTGGCAAGCCAACATGTCCAAGATTGCTAAAACGGAGTGTAGAATGCTTTGTCTCAAGGGGGTACGAAGTTTCCATGTTTGGATGGAGGTGGAGGAATGAACTTTGAAATGAGCTAGAATGAATTTGCATGAATGAACCTCTTTTCTTTTTTCAACCAAAAAGAACTAATGTACCTCACCCAAAAAACTTGCTGCCAATCTATAGTGGCCGGCCATAAGAGAGGAGGGAAAATACAAGGGAGGTGAGCACAAGAAAAAGCATGGGTCAGCATAAGAAAAGGTGGTGATAATGAGGTAATTTGGTCACACCAAAGTCTTTCAAAAACCCTTCACATTTAATGCAAGCCATGATCACAAAAGGAATCACAATGTGCTAGAATTATCATGAACCCTCCACCACAAATAACACCTTGCATTATGCTAAATGCACATTTGCAAACAAGCCCCTCCCATCATAAAAATCCGGCCATGAAGGAACAAAGGAAAACTTGCCGAAACGGAATGCAAACTGACAACTTCAAAAAAGCGATCCCGTAATAAATTACAGTAAAACCCCGCGACCGTATATACATACCCGCATTTGTATTCCGACCGAATACAAATGCAAAAAGACAAAATCTACACTGTACAATACTAATATCCGGCTTAAACCAAAGCCCGCTAGTATTATCCGTCCGATCATCATCCGTGCAATACTGCACGTATATGATCGAACCCTGCCATATATCCATACGGCCTCTACAGCGTTTCGCCCGATACTTGAAAAACTGTCTGTGGGGGACTCTAAAGACTCGTCAATACTTTGGCCGTAGATTTAACCACTAGCACGTCAGAGGTATTAGCCATACGTAACGGGCTACCAGGTATTGACCAAAAGGGATGTCGATGAGCGAACTCATCCTGATACCCTACTGAGCCTGTCAGTGACAATATCCGTACAGTCTGGTCCGTTCTTCTATGAGCATCGCATGGCGGGCCTAGGGTGTTGGTAAAAGTCAGACCCCCAAAAGTGGTACAAGTCGTGTCGGAGTGTAGCCCAGAACACCCTGAGATACTACTGGAATACCTACCTGTAAATCTCCTGCCTTAGCCACGGACTTCGTGAAATGGCACTCCTAGACACAGCGCGACCTCACCAGCAATACCGGGAGAGACGAACCCCTGCCGATCCGCTCACTGCCTCCATGTGGCTCAGGACTATACCCAACTAAAACCTGTTTGCATGACTCCTTTGAGCCGTGGTAGGGTAGTAATCAAAGCACAGTGGGAACTCACACGAGACAAATGACGATCTCAGGTCGATGAACTAACCAGTACACATGTCACCAGGGAATTGCTATCTGACGCTAGGTATAATACCAACTAGCAAGTTCCCGGCGAGACCTGTCCAGTGTACTCTGTTAGTGTATATGCCCTAGAGGCCATTACTGTATTATACTAGTTTGTATATTACTTAATGGAAGCTTGGGATATTCACCTTGTATATACAATCTTGCTCAAAATAGTAGTATGCTACTTGGTTTGTTTCTACTTCAATGTGTACATGTGTTTATTTTAGTATATCGCCTATACACATTAGTGGAGCCCTTAGGATCTTTGCTTGATTACCAGCGTTGTGATGGCAGTCACACTAGTGGGGCTGGGTAATCTATAAGCACATCCTTATGCAGGTCCCTGGTCGCAGGACTATCGAGACAGGGCATCGATACTCCGGAGTAGACTAGCGCATGCGCTTCTCATCCTAGTGTGGGAGACGGTCTGTCCCACAGCCGTCGGTACGTCGTACTTGAGATAGTATGCGGGTGCTCGTTGGGTTACGAGTACACTGGACAGGACTCTTCGGGAACTGACTAGTTTGTATTATGCCTATCGTCAGTTATCAGTTCCCAGGTGACATGAATACAGCTTAGTCCTCTGACTTGACACTGTCACTTCGCCTCGAGAGTGTTCCCATGTACTTTGATTACTACCCTACCACGGCTCAAAGGAGTCGTGCAAACAGGTGGTAGTTAGGTGCAGTCCCGAAGCACTTGGAGGCAGTGACGGTTAGACAGGATTCGTCTCTCTCGGTATTGGGGGTTGACATCGCGCTGTGTCTAGGAGAGCCATTACACGAGTAGTCCCTGGCCAGGGCAAACGAGATATACTGGTAGGCTTCCAGTGTTATTTCAGGATGTTTTGGGCTTCACTCCGACATGACTTGTAGAGCTATTGGGGGACTGACGTTTACCGCCCCCTAGGCCCGCCATGCGATGTATCAGACGAACAGACCGGACTGTACGGAGAATGTCACATTCAGGCTCAGTAGGAGTTCAGTTGGGTTTCGCCTCGTCAGTCTTCTTGTCGGCATCTACCTGGAGACCGTTACGCACAGCTAGTGCCGCTTGCGGTCTGTGGTTAAACCCACGGCCAGCGTAGTGTTGAGTCTTTAGAGTTCCACACAGAATGCTATTCACCTTTAGGCAAAAGAGTAGAGGTCGCATGGTTTTGCGGCAGGTCGCATGGTTTTCCGACAGTGTTTGGTCACATCCGTGCACTTATGCACGTACAGTGTCCGGACAGTTATCACTAGCGGGCTTCGGTTTAAGCCAGATCCTAGTGTACGTTTTGGGATTGGATTTATCCAGTATGTATTCGTGTTCCTCGGAACGCGGATGCTGGTGTGTATGCACAGTTGACGGAGAGACAGAGGCAGAGGATTCTCATTAGGGTTGTTGACCGTTGACAGTTGACTATTGACTTTTTGCTCAACCCTAATGAGAATATGATATGTGATTAACAATTATATTAATTAAGTATTATGGTGACATGGTTGTTGAGGGATTGACTTTGTTGACTTGTTGACTTGTTGACTTTGTTGACCGGTTGACTAGGCTTGACTAGTTGACCATCATGATAACTATAGCTATCATTTCATGGCAAAGACTTTTGCTTGCTTGCTCTTTTGTGCAAAATGAGTGCATGAAATGATATGGCTATGATTGCTTAAACCATCACAAAATACTTGATTGATATGAGGTGTTATGATTATTTTGGATTGTGAGAGCCAAATGAGAAAAGTCTTCTCTCATTCTTTCATGCTCATTCTCTCTCTTGTTCTTGGGCTCTCATCTCCTCCTCTTGCTCTCCCTCTCTTGACTCTATGGTTCACTTGTCTCATGAGTTGAGAACCAAGAACCATAGATAAAATCCCATACAAACTCTTCTCTACTCACTCTAGTTCACAAGGTTTAGCAAACCGAGTGAACTAGTTTCTTCAAAGTTCGAAGAAGGAGCCAAAGGTTGAAGCTTTCAGGTGGATCTATCTTCGGCGCAAGGAGACGACGGGGAGAAGCCGATTCGGACGACCATCGAAGCTTGAAGACGAAGGAGTTCGAGAAAAAGAAAGGTATAACCCCCTAACCGAGTAGTTAGCAACTCGTAGTTAGGTTGTTAGTTAGATGTTTAACAAAGATCCGGGTTTTGAGTCCATGTTACCACCTCTAAGAAAATTCTTTTTCACCAAATTCCGCATGCCCGAAAGTACCGGGGGAGGTAGAGTGGACTTACAGTGGTATCAGAGACTAGTTAAACTCTATCTAACATGTTAACAAAGTAGCTAGAAGATCGGTCAAAGAAAAAGTCGCAAAACGAACCCGATATGATAAGTTTCTGCCGATTTTTTTCTGTTCAAAAATTGATAAATTTTATCTTAAAAATCGGCTCAGGCTTTTGTGTGATCACCCACCAAATTTTGTCCAACGATTGAGTCAAAGCGCCGCGGAAACGCGGCGGGAGCACGTTCCCGCCGCGGATCCGCGGCCGAGTTGACTCGGCCGAGGTCCAAGTTTGGTGCAGTGTTTTTCTGGGATTGTTTTGGGATTTTTGGAATATATATTTTCTTCTCAGATTTTCCAGAACGAAAATTTTATTTTTGGAGTCCTGAAAATCCGTATTTTTGATCGAACTTCTAAAAGACTTAAGCTGACGGGTTTTTGTGTGATGTGATATTTGTATTGAACGTCTGTTAATCGCTATATGTCGATTAGTTGGGGTTATACAATTCTGTGATCTGTAATGTTATTGGAATGTGTATATGAATATGTTGGATTGTCGCGGGTGAATTGCCGGGGGTTGTGAGACGAGAGTTTTCTTTTCTTTCAATTCATGTAAATTTGTAAATTGATGTAATAATTATTTATATGGCCGCACAACCGGGTCGGGGTTGTAGCCGTCATTGTATAATTTCTTTTTACTGTTTTTGCTCCTAGGATAGACCCATGGAGGGGGAGCACAAACTACCGGTTATGCCGAAGTGCCGAGTGGCCTACTCACGGAGTTGAGGGAGGTTGCTTCGCTTCGGGTACTTGGCGGGTAGTTTGCCGCACCCGTAGGGGTCTTGGATGGGGTTTTGGCTATTCACCGCTACCGTGTAATCTGCTTTTCGTTACAGGCTCGTACGAATTGCGGATTCCTAGTATATCCAATGTGTTCATCTGTGATCTGAAATGGCTATCATTGCAGTATATCTATATATGATATTATTTAGGCGTTGCTTATGTTTTATAGCCACGCTAGCCCAGCCCCCGCTCTGTCGTTAGTTAAGTAACCTAACGGGTAATGACGGGCCCCCGTGGCGAATGCGAATGGCATAAGCGTACGTCATATTTTGGTTGTTTTCTGCAATGGTAGGATTAAATGATGGGACGCATTAAAAGAACTAATGCAACAATATCACGCATTAAAAGTACTAATGCAAGAAAATAAACCTAGTTAAAATCGTTGGAACACTTTCGAAAAACCACTCGGTTCTTTTCAAAACAAACTTTTAAAATACGGAGTTTGAGCCACTCCTTTTAAAAGCTATCTCGTTCCATCGATTATATCAAGTTCACTACGTTCACGGTTTTGCCAAAACCATTCGTAACCCTCCGTCGTTTCACATGAATAGTCAATAGTATTCAAGCTGTGTATGTTGGCCAAAGTCAAGGCATAGTGATTGGTAGCTATTGGGTATTCATTTGTAGCATAAATAGATGCATTGGTTTGGGACAGTCGTACTGCCATTTTGGCCAAAGTCAAGGGTAGATACGGATGGATCCAAATTAACCTGGAGAATGACGGGTAGAACTTGACATGTGACTTATGATATTTTGGCCAAAGTCAAGGTCATAAGAGCATGGGGCAAAAATCCACATCGGGAGTTTCATAAGTACTGAAACTTGCTAGATTTGCATACCAGTTGGAGTGTGATGATTCTGGTAGGATTCCTTCGGTTTCGTCACACGATGATATTTGGATCCCGATCCTACTGTGAGTATATGCTACTCCTCGGGAAATTTCTCACTAAATGATCAATGCTATAAACCTAGTAGGTGTCTAGAAAGGTGTTAGCGGGGCTACGCCCCCAGGGAAAAGAGGTTATTTAATTAAGGAACTTCACGAAAGCGTTGGAAAACCTCCCTCGAAGTACCGACACTGGCCTGGCTGAACGGTTAAGCAAGTATTGTGCGGTGGGATTGATCCCGACTAATTCTTCCTTTTTGGTTTGAGGAGGGATTCGAGAAACAGTGGGAGCCATCCTGTTTAGACAAACTAAAAACCACTCTAAACTTGCAAGAGCATCATGCTGAGTGTTTCTTCTCTCTCTCCTAATTGCAGCGACCATTCGACATGACTGGACTTAAGTTACTTCTAGATAAAAACATACTGACAGGGCCAAACTACAAAGATTGGCTCAGAAATGTCAAGATGGCAATCACTTACGACAAGCTGGGGTATCTTCTTACCACCAAAGCTCCCCCTGTCCCTGGTCCCACTTCCAGCGTCGCGGATAAGGAAATCCGCAAGACTTGGGAGATTGATAGCGCGAAGGCCAAGTGCCTCATACTTGCCTCTATGGACAATGAACATCAGAGGAGGCACGAGAATATGGACTTGGAATCCATATTTCTTCATACAAAAGAAATGTATGGAGAGCAATCTCGTATCGCAAGATACGAAGCGTCGAAAAAGTTATTTTCGGCAAGGATGGCCGTCGGATCATCAGCAGCAGAACACGTGCTTAAGATGATCGGATACATTGAGGAGCTCGCGGACCTAGGGACCACATTGGAGAGTGAGCTCTATACGGACTTAGTTCTCCAGTCCCTTCCTTCCACTTACGCCCAGTTTATACTGAACTTCAACTTACAAGAAAAAGAAGTTGAACTTTCAGAGCTCCTCAACATGCTGAGGAGCACAGAGGGCACCCTACAGAAAGGTAGGGAAACATCTACTTTGTTTGTAGGAGGATCATCTTCTTCTAGGTCCAAGGCGAAAGCCAAGGGAAAGAAGAAGAAAGCCCCCGCCAAACGAAGAGGCGGTGTTAGTAAAGTGGATACGAAGGGAAAAGCTAAAGCAACAAAGAAAGTGGGGAAGCTTGTGGATAAGGAAGAATGCTTCTATTGTCATAAGAAAGGACACTGGAAGAATGATTGCAGGGCCTGGAAGGCCAGAACACAGGAATTGAAGCAGGTTGCAGCTTCAGCTTCAGGTGTGTATGTTATTGAAAACTGTCTTTCAATAAACTCTACTTCCTGGGTATTGGATACCGGATCAGGATCTCATATCTGTAATTCTTTGCAGGCGTTGAGAAACCGTAGTGTTTTGAAAGCAGGTGACATGACCCTTAGAGTTGCGAACGGAGCTAGCATGGATGCTAAAGCCGTGGGGGACTATCACCTGGGAATGTCAGATGGACATGTTTTGGTTTTGCGTAATTGCTTTTTTGTACCCAACGCAACTTGTAATATCATTTCTGTATCTTTAGTTTCTAAAGAAGGTTATGAATTTGCGTTTGTAAGCAATGTTGTAAACATTCACCTTAATCAAGTTCTGATTGGGTCAGGTACATTGAGCAATGGTATATACGTATTAAACCAACCACAGATTTTCAATGTCCAGAATACACACAAAAGAATGTCTCCGGAAATAAATCAGGCTTTCTTATGGCATTGTAGACTGGGTCACATCAATGAGAGAAGGTTGACAAAGTTACATACAGAAGGATATTTGAATCCGTTCGAATATCAATCGTATGCCACTTGTCAATCCTGTCTCAAAGGAAAGATGACAAAGTCTCCGTTCACTGGACACGGAGTAAGAGCGAGCGAGCTCTTGGGACTCGTACACAGCGACGTGTGCGGTCCAATGTCTACACATGCGCGAAGCGGTTTTTCTTACTTCATTACTTTTACGGATGACTTTTCAAGGTACGGTTATGTCTTCTCAATGAAATATAAGTCCGAAGCCTTTGGAAAATTCCAGGAATATAAGAATGAAGTAGAAAAACAAACCGGCAAAAGTATCAAGATTCTAAGGTCGGATCGAGGTGGTGAATACTTGAGTGCCGAGTTCCTGGACTATTTAAAAGAGAATGGAATTCTCTCTCAGCTTACTCCTCCATACACACCGCAACATAATGGTGTATCGGAGAGACGGAACCGCACCCTATTGGATATGGTACGGTCCATGATGAGTAACGCTGAGTTACCGCGATCATTCTGTGGGTATGCGCTAGAATCAGCTGCGTACCTTTTGAACCGAGTTCCCACTAAGACTGTGCCTACCACACCATATGAGATGTGGTGTGGGAAGAGGCCCCATCTTAATCACATTAAGACATGGGGAAGTCCAGCTTTTGTCAAAAAGCAGCATGCGGACAAGCTCGAGGCACGCTCAGTACAGTACAAGTTTGTGGGATATCCAAAGAACTCCAAGGGATATTTCTTCTACTGCGAAGAGGAACAAAAGGTTATTGTTTCTCGTCATGCCCACTTTCTAGAACACCAGTTCTTAGAAAAGGAAATTAGTGGGAGCGCAGTAGAACTGGAAGAAATTCCAGAACCACGAGCTATTACTGAAAGCTTAGTGGAACCAGAGGGTTCAAAAGAACAGGACATTCCTACGCCGCTCCGCAGGAGTAGTAGGCAGTCTCATCCGCCCGAGAGATACTACGTTTTTCTCATAGACGGGGATAGAGAGGATTGCATCATAGATTATGATGAGCCTACTAGCTTCCAGCAGGCCGTTCAGAGCGTTGACTCAGTAAAATGGCTGGATGCAATGCGGACCGAAATGGGGTCCATGTACACCAACAAAGTATGGACGTTGGACATTGCTCCAGACGGGATAAAACCCGTAGGATGCAAGTGGATCTTCAAAAGGAAGATTGGTGTAGATGGACAGGTTGAGACCTATAAAGCTAGACTTGTTGCAAAGAGTTTCCGTCAAAGACCTGGCTTGGACTATGACGAAACCTTTTCTCCAGTGGCTATGCTGAAATCCATTCGGATCCTTCTTGCCATTGCTGCCTTCCACGATTATGAGATCTGGCAAATGGACAGAAAGACCGCTTTTCTAAATGGAAATTTAGAGGAGTGTGTCTATATGGACCAACCAGAGGGTTTCATTCAGAGTGGGAGCAGCGGAAAGGTGTGCAAGTTGCTTAAGTCCATCTATGGACTAAAGCAGGCATCGCGGAGTTGGAACATCTGTTTTGATGAGACGATCAAGGAATTTGGCTTTATCAAAAATCCAGATGAACCATGCATCTATTGTAGATTTGTAGCGAGAACTGTAGTATTCCTCGTTTTGTACGTGGATGACATTCTCTTAATGGGAAATGACATTCCTATAATACAATCTGTCAAGAGGTTCTTGTCACATAGGTTCTCCATGAAAGACCTGGGTGATGCCTCATACATCCTGGGGATCCGGATCCATCGCGATAGATCCAAGAGGATATTAGGAATTTCACAGTCCAGGTACATCGACACCATACTGAAAAGATTCAGTATGGAAGATTGCAAGCGCGGTAACCTACCGGCTTGTCACGGGATCACCCTCTCTAAAGAGATGTCTCCCAAGACTGATTTGGAGAGGGATCGCATGTCTATTATACCCTACGCTTCTGCTGTAGGCTCTATAATGTATGCGATGTTGTGTACCAGACCGGATGTAGCTTATGCACTGAGTGTGGTAAGCCGGTATCAGTCAAACCCTGGGGAGAAACACTGGTTAGCAGTAAAGAACATTCTCAAGTACCTCAGAAGGACTAAGGAGATGTTCTTGGTGTATGGAGGAAAAGACCTCCAGATCGAGGCCTTTGCTTACTCCAGCTTCCAGAGTGACAAGGATGATTCCAAGTCCATGTCGGGTTTTGTCTTTACCCTCAATGGAGGGGCGGTGTGTTGGAAGAGTTCCAAACAGGAAACCGTTGCAGACTCGACGATGGAAGCGGAATACATCGCTGCATCTGATGCCGCAAAAGAAGCTGTCTGGATGAGGAAGAGCTTCAGGTGGTTCCGTCCATTGTTGATCCAATACCTCTGTATTGCGACAACAACGGGGCTATAGCTTTAGCGAAGGAACCCAGGTCCCATCAGAGATCCAGACACATCTTGAGGCGGTATCACCTGATCAGGGAGATCGTGGATCGCTAAGAGATCGAGGTTCGGAGAGTCGCTTCAGAAGATAACACTGCAGATCCATTCAACAAGGCCTTGCCCCAGACTCAGTTCGAGCGGCTGATCGAGATGATAGGTCTTCGATACGCCAGTAGATGGCCTTAGTGCAAGTGGGAGATTGTTAGTGTATATGCCCTAGAGTCCATTACTGTATCATACTAGTGTGTATATTACTTAAAGGAAGCTTGGGATATTCACCTTGTATATACAATCTTGCTCAAAATAGTAGTATGCTACTTGGTTTGTTTCTACTTCAATGTGTACATGTGTTTATTTTAGTATATCGTCTATACACATTAGTAGAGCCCTTAGGATCTTTGCTTGATTACCAGCGTTGTGATGGCAGTCACACTAGTGGGGCTGGGTAATCTATAAGCATAACCTTATGCAGGTCCCTGGTCGCAGGACTATCGAGACAGGGCATCGATACTCCGGAGTAGACTAGCGCATGCACTTCTCATCCCAGTGTGGGAGACGGTCTGTCCCACAGCCGTCGGTACGTCGTACTTGAGATAGTATGCGGGTGCTCGTTGGGTTACGAGTACACTGGACAGGACTCGTCGGGAACTGACTAGTTGGTATTATGCCTATCGTCAGTTATCAGTTCCCAGGTGACATGAGTACAGCTTAGTCCGCTGACTTGACACTGCAACTTCGCCTCGAGTGTGTTCCCACTGTACTTTGATTACTACCCTACCACGGCTCAAAGGAGTCGTGCAAACTGGTGGTAGTTGGGTGCAGTCCCGAAGCACTTGGAGGCAGTGACGGTTAGACAGGATTCGTCTCTCCCGGTATTGGTGGTTGACATCGCGCTGTGTTTAGGAGAGCCATCACACGAGTTGTCCCTGGCCAGGGCAAACGGGATATACTGGTAGGCTTCCAGTGTTATCTCAGGGTGTTTTGGGCTTCACTCCGACACGACTTGTACCGCTATTGGGGGACTGACGTTTACCGCCCCCTAGGCCCGCCATGCGATGTATCAGACGAACAGACCGGACTGTATGGAGAATGTCACATTCAGGCTCAGTAGCAGTTCAGATGGGTTTCGCCTCGTCAGTCTTCTTGTCGGCATCTACCTGGGGACCGTTACGCACAGCTAGTGCCGCTTGCGGTCTGTGGTTAAACCCACTGCCAGCGTAGTGTCGAGTCTTTAAAGTCCCACACAGAAAGCTATTCGCCTTTAGGCAAAAGAGTAGAGGTCGCATGGTTTTGCGGCAAGTCGCATGGTTTTGCAACAAGGTTCGGTCACATCCGTGCACTTATGCACGTACAGTGTCCGGACAGTTATCACTAGCGGGCTTTGGTTTAAGCCATATCCTAGTGTACGTTTTGGGATTGGATTTATCCAGTATGTATTCGTGTTCCTCGGAACGCGGATGCGGGTGTGTATACACAGTTGACGGAGAGACAGAGGCAGAGGATTCTCATTAGGGTTGTTGACCGTTGACAGTTGACTATTGACTTTTTGCTCAACCCTAATGAGAATATGATATGTGATTATCAATTATATTAATTAAGTATTATGGTGACATGGTTGTTGAGGGATTGACTTTGTTGACTTGTTGACTTTTGTTGACTTGTTGACTTTGTTGACCGGTTGACTAGGCTTGACTAGTTGACCATCATGATAACTATAGCTATCATTTCATGGCAAAGACTTTTGCTTGCTTGCTCTTTTGTGCAAAATGAGTGCATGAAATGATATGCCTATGGTTGCTTAAACCATCACATAATACTTGATTGATATGAGGTGTTATGATTGTTTTGGATTATGAGAGCCAAATGAGAAAAGTCTTCTCTCATTCTTTCATGCTCATTCTCTCTCTTGTTCTTGAGGTCTCATCTCCTCCTCTTGCTCTCCCTCTCTTGACTCTATGGTTCACTTGTCTCATGAGTTGAGAACCAAGAACCATAGATAAAATCCCATTCAAACTCTTCTCTACTCACTCTAGTTCACAAGGTTTAGCAAACCGAGTGAACTAGTTTCTTCAAAGTTCGAAGAAGGAGCCAAAGGTTGAAGCTTTCAGGTGGATCTATCTTCGGCGCAAGGAGAAGACGGGGAGAAGCCGATTCGGACGACCATCGAAGCTTGAAGACGAAGGAGTTCGAGAAAAAGAAAGGTATAACCCCCTAACCGAGTAGTTAGCAACTCGTAGTTAGGTTGTTAGTTAGATGTTTAACAAAGATCCGGGTTTTGAGTCCATGTTACCACCTCTAAGAAAATTGTTTTTCACCAAATTCCGCATGCCCGAAAGTACCGGGAGAGGTAGCATGGACTTACATACTCATAACCCAATTAGCACCTGTATACATCTTAGGTGATCCAACTGACACCAGTGGCTTGTGAGACCGGCCACCGCCCCTCGTCAGGGTCTCGACTGTATACACTAGTCTACTCTGGAGTATCGATGCCCTGTCTCGAAACTCACACGACTAGGGACCTTTTAAGGATGTTCTTATAGACCCCAGATCTACGTATATGATCGCCATTATACTGCTGGCCGTCAAGCAAGAATCCCAAGGGCTCTATCAACATGCAATAGTGATCAGTAATGTCACCAAAAGCAGTACACGATGATAAAAATAAACCAGATAGCATACTATCATCTTGAGTAAGACTGTCCTACCGGTATAGGTCCTCCCTCAATCATTGCAATCACGTGCCTGTGATCCAATAATTGACTCTGAGGGCACTATATCCAACAGTACAAACGTCAAGTGACCGATACAAAACACAATTATCAAAACTTCAAGTCATTTAAACCCACAAAACATAAATAGTAACTTAGAAAACTGGTTCCAGATTTTGGTTTAGGTAAAATCAGGCCAAACTAGCATTACAGGCGGTAGTATATAGGGTAAGTGAGCTACAAAATCAACCTAAACACCAAATACCATAACTTGGCCGGCCACATGCCCTAGAAATCTTGGCCAGCTCGTCCAAGTCAGGGAGTTAGGGTCAGGTCTCCTCAGGGTGGTCTCCAAGTATCCACTCTTGGTCTATGGGGTTGCTAGTTTTCTAAGTAATGCTCTAAGGTTACTCCAGAGTCCCTGTTGGCACAAATTTAACACAAAACTGACACGGAAGTTTCTAAATTCAGTTTCATGTCCCAGTTTCTGGTTTGATTTGGGGTTTTAATACTAGGGGGTTTAAGGTCACCACTAAAGCTCAATTGCACCATCTCAACACAAATCAAACCCTAACCTAAAACTGGAATTTTCCAAGATCACTTAACTGCACCTAATCAATTCTAAACAAAATTTGAGGCCAAAGGAACTCGATTACTACACAAATGGTGAAAAAATTACCTCAATTGGCAACTCAAGAAAATTCTTGAGCTGCCCCAAGTGCTCAAAATCCCAACTTTCTTGGTCCACCTTGTTTGTAGTGAGTTCATGCAAGAATTTGTGAAGGGGACAGATGGTTTTGATGTGTATTTGAGGTTGTTGTGAGGGATTAGAGGAGGTGGAGGGAAGAAGGCAGCCATGGAGGATGAGGGAGAAGAATAAAGTTGAAGATGAAGTGAAGAAACAATGCCATAGTCAACAAATGACCCCTCACCCTCTCTCTCCCCCCTAAGCCCATGCTTCCTTGTCTACCCATGCAACCTTTTAAAATTCTTTTATTTTCTTTATCTTTTATTTCCTTTTCATTTCATTTTAAAACAAAGCCATGCTTGAAATATAGAAAGAAGTCATGGTAGAAAAATTGTAACAAGTGTGTAACATGACATGGTGTATGTCATAAGCATAAAAAATTAAATGCCAAATTTGTACACACTAATTAAGTTTAGTAAAAAACCCCTTTTAAAATTTATTGTGTAATAATTCATACAATGTCTAGATCACATAAACACCCACAAATCCGAAATTCTTATCAGTTTTCGGAATACTTTCCAAATTATTGGTTTATAGCTATACCCTATCATTAAAACTAATCTCAACATATTAAAATATTCATTATATTTATTATTTTAATTAATTAACTTCCGAAAAACAATATTTTATTTTTTCTGAAATGTTACAGTTGCCTATCATTTGGCACTTCCATCCTGTTTTCCGGATGTTAACCCCGTATTCCATGTGTCGATGCTTCGCAAATACCTTCATGATCCTTCTCACATGATTCAGCCCCAGACCGTTCAGCTAGAGCGCGATCTTTCGTTCACCGAGAAGCCGGTAGTTATATTGGATCGGCAGGTGAAGAAACTTCGGTCAATGGTCTTGCCATCTGTGAAAGTTCTTTGGCGTGGCCCGAATAGTGAAGAGGTCACTTGGGAGGCCGAGAGCGAAATACAGAAGAAATTCCCTCATCTCTTTGAAGGTACGTATAGTAAGATTTTTTTTTTAAATTCGGGGACGAATTTCTTTATGGGGGAAGATTGTAACACAATAAAATGCGATTAGTGTTAGTTAAGCGATAATGTGGATTTTTAGTAAAAAGTTTATCAAAATAGTTTTATCATATTCTATAAAAATTAATTAATATTTTATTAATATTTATTTCGTGCTTGCACACACTTGTGCATGTTAACCTAGGGTTAATTAGGGTTAACCATGCTTAAGTAGCCATGGCACCTAACCCCATTTCATTATGTTGTTTTATGTAATTATCTAAATTAATTAGTTTTCAAATTATAAAAGCGGTTTGAATTTTTGGTTGACTTGTGAGAGGAAGAGAGAGAGGGAGAGAGGGAATGATGAGCATGTGGAGGCAAGCATGGCTTGCATTTGATGAAGAGAGAGAGAGCGAGAGAAAGTGAGAGTAAGTGTAAGCCAAACCCTCACCCTACACTCACCCCCTCTCATCCTTCACTACTCAAACTCTCATTCTCACTCACCCTCAATTATTTGCTATCTCCTCTCCCCTCAAACTAAAACACTTCCTTGTTCTTCACTAAACCTAACCGAAATCCACATAAACCCACACAAAATCTTCATTAAAGCCCACTAAAACCCTTCACAAATCCATGTTTAGCCACTAGGATCACTTGGAGCATGAAAATCTAGGATTTTGAGCAAGTGTGGATAGGTAATGATCTCTAAACTGTTAATTAGGTTGTTATTTTGTTGTGTAGCTTTGTAGTCGCTGTTTAGAACGATAAAGATATAGTTTTGGTGTAATATCGTATTTTTAGTGTCATTCTGGGATGTCTGTGATCTGCTATGGCCACGAGTGTTTACTGGAAAACCTAGCAATGTAATAGTGTTATACTAGAGTCTCTGAGTGTTCACTTGTAGCACAAACCCCACCTGACCAGGGAAAACCGGCGACACATGGGCAAAATCCGGGGAGCTCGGTCATTTGGGGGACTAGGGAGTTGAGTTTTAATGGGTAGCTGTCTGTAGTTGTTCTAGGGTATTTGGTACTGCTAGATTTTCGTATATTTACAGTATGTAAAATCTGGGAGCACTTAGCTAAATTTAGTTATTTCGGGAACGTTAAATACGATTGATCCAACGTAGTTTTACTGTTTCGGTTAGCTTGCTGTCGTGGGTTTGTTTTGGTGATGCCGCTACACACGTTATCCGCTAAGCGAACCCATTTGTATCTTAAGGGAACTGATTCGTTAAATTGGCGTTTTGTTCGTTATTATTGCGTAGATTGCTAAATCCACGCGTTATTGTCATTTGTGTTAATAGGATCGCAGGCGGGGACATCAGACGCTGCGAAGAAAAGGATGTTGGTGGTTGGATTTACTTTGCTCGAGATCACCGGTGAGTAGATTTAACATCTACGGGGAAATCATACGTACGGTGTTATGCGTCAGGCCTGATATGATATTATAGCCGCATGTTCATATTCATATATGTTGCTTGTGCATGAGCATCATTGCATACTATTACTTGTTGTGCCTTGATTTAGTACCTAGTAGACACTGCACCATTATTGACGGTTCATGTTGCACGAGCAGTAAATTGCATGCTACACCCACACCGTCGGTAAATGCCATGACACACACAACCTATACACATATGCGGTATTGTATTGTTATTGATATTGATACATTTATTCTTGTTCTATTATGCTTATGAAATGCATCGTGCATACATAGCTACATGTACACCGTTATATGATGTTGCATTGATTTTGGAGAAATTTGAAACCGCATTAAATATTTAAAAACTAGATTCATTTAAAAAGAGCGGTTTTCCATTGATATGCTCATATTACGGTTTTATGTTGCATATATCATATATTTCATGGATTTACGCATTGAGATATGAATTTCATGTGATTTATGGATTTAAGAACCGTGGGGATATTTCAAGGAAAGATGCATTGTTTTGAAAACCCGGTTTCTCTTGATATGATATTTCAGTGCGTCCACATGAGTTTTCTTGGTTCTGAGACTTGTGTTAGAAACTCGATTCGAGGACCTGGATGATCCATTTGCGGGTTCATGGTGGACCCGGTATGGTACCCCGGGGCAACTAAGGGATGTTGTGCAGTAGACGATGAGCCTGGCAGAAGGACTACTACCTACTGGTGATTGGTTGGACCCGACGGTTATCCGGAGGATACCGACCGGAGTACTAAGATGGATATGGGTCGATCCGGACTGACGGAGCCCGTGGGCCAATCCTGACCGACGGAGCCGGAGTTATGTGGATTTGCGTGTTGATGTTGGACACGAGTTTTTCCACGATGATGATTCATTGATGATGATATTTTTTATCCCATACTCAGCATTCATTTGATATGCATTGCTTCATGTATTCGTAGTACCTGATAGAGTACCTTTCATGATTGTTGCATATCCTGTAGGGTTCCTAGGCACTCTAATGGAGTCTCACAAGACATCAAACATAGCTAATTCAAATTTTACAAGTGCCTACAAACCCTAATACGGATCGTTAACTAGATATATAGGCGATGCAAGCAAGTAAACGGAAATATAGCTAAAGGGAAGGGGCTACAACCTTTGTAGATCCGGTCCTCCACCTCCTAGGCTCCGCGATGAAGTCCCCTCGCTGTCCAAATCGGGTCTTGGGCTCTAGCGTCGGCTTCATCGGAGAAAAAGCGGGCTAGGTCATCGACGACGATGCCGAAGATGATCTACGTCGAGGCATCGCTAGATCAAGCTCCAACTTCACCAAGTCAAGAAAACTTGTGAAGGAAACACCCTATACTACTTGGCAAGAGGTAGAGGATGAAGAAATAGGATATGGGTTCACTTTAGAATTGAATTTCTCACTAGGTTTCATCACTTGCCATTGGAGTAGCAAGTTTTTCTTCATGGAAGAAGAAGATGAAGAAGAAGAAGAAGATATGATAAGTGTTAATAAATTAGATAAAAAAATCAATACTTATCATACTTTCAACTATAGTTAAGTGTAGAGAATTAACTTGGGTTAGTTAAATGGTTAGGGTTAAGCATAACAACAAAAGAGGCCACTTAGTCAAAGCTTCAAGAATCTTCAACTAACAAACAAAAAGTCCACCATTTCTTCATTTATCCTTTCCAAAATGAAAAGGTAAATAAAGAAATAAATAAGTAAACAAACAAAACCCTAATCATTAGATCAATTCTTTACACTTAACCAAGCAAGCATGTATCATCAAACATGATACAATCATGTGCACAAAACTATATCGTATATACAATGTGCACAAATCAAGTGAGAAAATCCTTTTAAAGTGAACCAATACTAGTTAATGCAAAGTAATATATCAAATATATAATTATACATTAAATCATTAAATCAACACTTGATTTAATGATCCGGTCATATCGCATATAACCGACTAGTATCATATGTATCGGCTTATCGAATCAATCCTTGATTCGACAACTAGGTTATATCGCATATAACCAATCGATACATTCATCGCGAGAATAGAATACGGTATCACATACACGCATTATTCTCGGTCCCGCACATATCTCATATGCACTCCTATTTCGTTTCGCTTAAGCCAGGAAACCTCTGTGTAGGACTCTAAAGACTCGTCAATACGCCGGTAGCAGATGATGATCATATCAAACACCCACAAGCCGCAAGCGGTCTGCTAAACGTAACGGCCGCCCGGGTATTGAGCGATCGGAAGATCGACGAGCAAGCCCGCTCACACTCCTGTGAATCCAACCAGTAACACTTACCGTACAGTCCGGTCTGTTCGTCTGATATGTCGCATATCTCGCCTAGGGGTGGTAAACGTCCGACCCCAGTAGCTCGATAAGTCTTGCCGACTTGAGGTCCATAACATTCGTGAAACTACTGATAACTCTTACCAGTATATCACTGCAACCATGGCCAGGGATTTCCTGTTATGGCCAGTCGAGCATAGCACAACATCAACCCCCAATATCGGGATAGACGAATCCCCTCCTATCGCTCATTGCCTCCATGTGAATCGGGACTGTACCCAAAAACCACCTGTTTGCATGACTCAGTAGAGCCGTGGTAGGGTAGAAATCAAAGCACAGTGCGAGACACACAAGACTCTATGACGATCTCGGGTCAACAGACTAAACTGTACCAGTGTCACTAGAGAACTGCCATCTGACGTGAGGTATAATACCATCTGGGAGTTCTCGGCGAGTCCGTTCAGTGTACCCAGTCTCCACTGAGCACCCGTATACCATCTCTGATGTCAAACACCAATGGATATGGGATCATCCATCGCCCATCACATGGGTCGAGAAGATATACGCTAGTCTACTCTGGAATATCGATGCCCCGTCTCGATATTCCCACGACTAGGAACAATGAAGGATGTACTCATTGACTACCCATGCCCTACTAGTATGATCTGCATCATAGTCCTGGAAGTCGAGTACTCATCCTAAGGGCTTTATCAACATGTAATCAGAGAGACAGAAAATATACATGTTAAGACAAAGAGCAACCAGATAGCGTACTATCATGTCGAGCAAGAAAGTCCTACCTATATATGTCCCAGCATCCACTAAATATACATCCAATGTGCAGTAATGGCCTCTAGGGCATACATATAACTAACAATCTCCCACTTGCACTAGGGCCATCTGTAGCAGTGGTTGTAATATCTAATACTCAACCATCCCCTAAAAGTCTCTCTTTGGGAAAAGGCCTTCGTGAGTGGATCCGCCGTGTTCTCCTCTGGTCTACTCTCCTAACCACGATCACCCTGGAGATCAACAATCTCCATGATCAGGTGATGCTGCCTCAGAATATGTATGGGTCACTGATGGGACCAGGGTTCCAGTGCCGAAGCCACAATTCCATTGTCATACAATGGCAGGAACCTAGTTCATCTTATGAACCAATATACACCCAAACTTCCTCTTTGGTAGTATCTTTAATAGCGATGTTACCAGCCTTTATCGTCTAGTTTGTCACGGTATCTAGCTTGGAAATCTTCCAACATACTGTCCCTTTACTGAGGGTAAAGACAATGCCTGTGACTGACATTCAGTCATCTTTATCACTCTGGAACCCTTCTAGTGATTCTCCCCAGGATCGATTGATAGCATCTCACTACAACTAGTGAGTATCCTAACATCCAATTAGATCTATCTCATAGATCCAAAGCTTAGGATTTAGTATGTATCACTTTGATCCTATATGGAAAATCATTGTGATAAGCGGAGATTGATCGAGCGTAGCATAGGAAACTCCTTCCCTAACAAGACTATGTCATCCACGTACTCTACGAGGATCGTCACCATACTCCCTACTACCTTTTTGTTTATATAAGGTTCATCTACCATTTTGATGATGTCAACTTCTTTGACTAATCCATCAAAACAGATGTTCCAACTCCGCGATGCCTGCTTTATCCTATAAAGCATCTTGCACACGTTTCCGCTGCTCCTACTGTCTACGAGGCCCTCTGGCTGTGTACTTATAGACGCACTCTTCTAAAACATCATTTAGAAAAGTAGTCATGGCACCCAACCACCAGATATCGCAGTTATGGTATGTAGCCGTGGCAAGTAGGATCTGGATGGACTTAAGCATATTCCCTGGAAAAAGGTTTCATCATTTTCCATTCCTGATCGATGACGAAAAACCTTTAACAAGTCTAGCTTTGAAAGTCTCAACTTTTCCAACTATACCAAGTAATCTTCTCAAGATATACTTGCTCTTGATGGGGATTTAACCCTTCAGATATAGCAATCAAAGTCCATACTTTGTTGGTGTACATGGATTCCATCTCAGATCGCTAAGCATCCAGCCATTCTTACAGAGTCCCTACTCTTGATGGCCTGCTCGAATCTAGTTGGGTCATCATCTTATGATGCAATCCTTGCTCCCACTGTCATCGAGAAACCGAAGTATCTCTCAAGCTGGTGAGGAACCCTGCTAGGTCGGCGGAGAGGCTGAGGTTCGTCGGGAACTATTGAATCCTTTGGTTCAGTCAAATCATCTGCTGTAGTTTGTATAGCTGGAACCTTTCCAGTTCTACATTACAGACCTTGCCTCGAGCTTGTCCGTATTTTGCTTTTAGACATAGGCCGGTTAACCCTAAATCTTAACTAGCTTAAGACATGGGCTCTTCCCTTTCCACATCACATATGAAGCGGTAGGCAACTGATTTGATTGGAACCCTATTCAATAGGTATGCAGCTTCTCAAGCGCATAACTCCCAAAAAGGAAATAGGTAACTCAGTAATACTCATCATAGAGCACACGATATCTAATATTGTGTGATTGCTCCTCCCCGATACACCGTTGTGATGTGGTGTATTCAGAGGAGTAATACTGAGAGAGAATCTCATTTTCCTTTAGAATAGTCCAAGGATTCCATGCACAAGTATTCTCCTCCCTGATCTCATCATAGGACATAATACTTATACCCGTATATTGGTTCTCTACTTCCTACTTATATTCTGTGAATACCTCAAAAGGTTCGGACTTATATTTCAACAGGAATATATGACTGAATCTTGAGAGATTATCAGAGAATATAATGAAGTATAAAGAACCAGTCCTGGCATGTGTAGACAGGAGACCTTTCATACATCATCATGCATCAGTCCCAAGAGTTTACTAACTCTTTCTCAGTTTCCAGTAAACAGAGCTGGTGTCATTATATCTTTGTGACATGACTGGCAAGTTTCACAAGATGTAAATTCAAACTGATTTAAATATGCATCTAAATGTAACTTCAGCTAGTCGGGTCGCATTGATATGACCTAGTATACAAAACCTCAAGAAGAATTTGTTCATTTCTGAACTCTTCCTCTTGTGTGTGTTCTGAAAACTAAGAATTGTAGTTTGATTTAGAACGTCAATACTTTTAGATAACGTGCCTGAACAGATCAACTTTTGATATAGAAAATGTTCAAAACATTATCCATCAATACAAAATTTTATCATTTCTTTACTAATAAAGAGACTGATATGATTTTGTATATCAGGCTCGGTATCTATTAGCATTTGTTCAGAATCAGTGTATTGGTAATACAGGGTGACAGTGACCAGCAGACTTGGCTGCAACACTTGCCCCATTTTCTGCCTAATGAAACTTATCACCCGTTCTCAGTTTTTCTACCCTTTTGTAGCCCTATGTAACAGATTACATATCTGGGATCCTGATCCGGTATCATATACCCAGGATGCAGAGGATACTGAGAAACAGTTCTTTGTAATGAACACACCCGAAGGAGATGCATCATATACACTGTCTTCGTTTGGGCGGCATAGGAATTCTGGTATTCCCTATTTCCTGCTCTGTCTTATAACAATTATAAGTTGGAGCGGGACCAACGTTCCCCAGCTCAGTATAACAAGCGGGTTCGGTCAATACATCCATTTTATTATCTTGATTAAGGCGTGAAATGGTCGCTACCAGGAGAGAGAGAGAAGAAAACACTCAGCGTGCGCTCTTGCAAGATTAGATTGGTTATGTATTTTATCTAATCAGGATGGTTCCCACTGCTTTTTATCAAATCTTCCTTCAAACCCTAAAAGGAAAGACTAGCCGGGATTAATTACACTCTACAAGTTCGCCAATCTTTCAGCCAGGCCAGTGTCGGTACTTTGAGGGAGGTTACCCGTGCTTTCGCACGGACCTAATTACTGTAAACCTTGTTTTCCCAGAGGCGTAACCCCGTTGACACCTTTCTAGACACCTACTTGATCGGCTAATTGTAAAGTGCAAAACTCTCCCAGGAGTAACAATTACTCGCAGCGGGTATCGGGACCCAACTATCATATAGAAGGTATGCAATCTCATTGCAAATTTCAACACTTGAAACTCCCGATAAAGATTTTTACCCCTAGCACTTATGACCTTAACTATGGTCAACAAATCATAAGTACTAGTCAAGTTCTACCCGTCATTTCGTGATCAATTAGACCCACCCACATGACCCTTAACTAAGGTCAACAAAGTCACGCGACTGTCCTAACTAATCGCATTATATGCGGTGTAGGAAGACATCACTTAGCTACCGTACACTGTGCCTTGACTATGGTCAACAAACACAGCACGAATACTAAGTACTCTACTTCCTAAAATGACGGAGGGTTGCGAATAGTTTTTATGAAAACCTTTAACGCTTTGAACTTGATCTCGTTGCGGAATCAAATGGTTTTTAAATAGAATGTTTTTTAGGCTTTTCTAGTTTTGCTAAAGGGGTCACTCCCGGTGAAGGGATCGTCGGCCCTTTCCTCGTCGAATGAGGTGCGGGATATATCATATATATCACTGTGCTAAGCGGAAACTATAGAAGCGATCAAAGACAAACCGAGGGTTGTAGCATCTGCCAGTTATTGCTAAAGGAGTCACTCCCGGTGAAGGGATCTCGGTCCTTTCCTCATCGAATAAGATGCAGGATGTTCTATAATGAACACCGCGGGCAAAGCAAGAACTGTAGCTACCTGTTTTTATTTTGAAATTCGATTCCACAACATCAATTAGGTTTATTTTCTTTCATTAATCTCATTAATGAATATCCCATCATTTAAGTCCACCTAAACATCACAGATAAATATAACGTACGCTTATGCCATCCGCATTCGCCTCGATGTCCCGTCTGCACCGTTAGGTTAGGTAACTAACGGCAGAGCGGGGCAGGGCTAGCACGGGTGTAAAACATAAGCAACGTCTATATAATATATCATATATACTATATACTATATCTGTCACAGAACATCACATGATCACATCAAAGTTAAATCACAGCAGAAGAAACATATGAAATATTGGATATACTTGGACGTCCGTGTTTTTAATACGAGCCAGTGTAAAACATGGATTTCACGGTCGTGATGAATAGCCAATCCCACACCCCTAAACCCCTACGAGAGCGGCAAGCAACCCTACCAATTCTAGGGTTAGGAGACCCGGACTCGACTCCTCGAGATGGTCTCCCTCTGGACCCTAGAACCCGGTTACTTGTGCTTCCCTCCTTGGGTCTATCCTAGTGCAGAAAAGTAAATAATATACATCAACGGTGACAACCTCCGCAACCTGGAAGTGTCCCAATAAAAGAATATTACATACAAGTTTTTACATGAATGAAAAAGAAAAACACTCATCTCACATAAAAACCCCCGGCTATTCAAACACGACGATCCAATATAACATATCCAGCAACACATAACATCACATGTCATCAACGTAAGTAAATATGCGCATCCCAATTGTCGTTGACATATAGCAACGAAACCGGCGATATCACATATTACACTTACGGTCACAGAAAAGAAAGTGTAAAACTACAACAGTTGGAATCCGCAACCACCTTAGACATCGCATGCCTGATCAAATGAATTCTTTAGACATCGCATGCCTAACAATTATAAACCCCGCATTTTAGTCTCATTATCGAAAACTCTTTCCAATATCAAGTCGGGCAATTCAACAAGATTCCCGAAAAACTGATCGAATGCTCGTCGCAAACTTTAGTTGGCGGCCGCACCCCCGACGCCGTCGACGAAGTGCACCAAGGCGGAACACCGCTAGCGCGAGCACCCAAACGGATGCTTTCGGCGACGGGGTTCTCCTACAGTTACTTGGTCGGGGCTATGGGGTGAGGCTGTCTATTAAGTTTACCCGGCGAGTATCCGCGTACGCTACGTGATTGCAACGGACTTTTGATCACATCAAAACTCCATGGCAACCGATCAAGGGAGACTAAACTGCTATGTTTATAACATTCATTCCGTTATCTCATAACTACTTGTGAATTCCAATTATTGTATCACATTACGGATAAACAGAAAATGTTAAACTTTCCGATCGAACATTCGAACACCCAAGTTTTCCCGATACGGCTCAACACATGAAATAAGTCTAACAGCATTCAGTTCGTGCCTCAGTACCAACGGTCCAGCCGTAGAAGGGTCAAGCCAACGCCTCAGATGTGGCACGCTGTACTGCCCCAAACCCGAAGGTTCAAAGGGCAGTTCAAGACGGTCACATAATCGAGTTAAGGTTTGTTGTCTTCTAGAGGGTCCATCGCGTTACTTGCACTACTTAGAACGTCGTTAAACTACGGAAAAATCCAACAATTGGAAATTTCCCGGCAGGGGAAAAAGTGGGTATTTATATCCGGTCGAACTTTTTAACATATTCTAAAATTTATCCGGAAAGCCACATAGACAAAATTAGACAGTCCGATCGAATCTCCGAATCCCCAATACAACCCAGAAATACAACTCTGGAAAAAATATTTAAAATTCCCAGGAAAACCAGCACAGAAAGTTAAGAATCAATGTGCAAAATTAGATGCACAAAACGACAAAATTGCCGCGGAACCGCCGCATGAGCATGCTCATGCCGCGGATCCGCGGTGAGTTTAAGGAATCAGGCTATCGAATTTTCCAGTAACCCTTACAATCCCCTGCTGATTTTTCTGTATATTTTTAATTTACAAAAATCCACATTTTACGAAATTGTCCAGAGAGCATTCTAAAGTCGGGGTTTCGGGTCGATCGGACTTCTAACTCCGTCTACGCATCGCCTAAGGCTCTAGCTTGGCTCTGATGCCACTGTAGGGTTCCTAGGCACTCTAATGGATTCTCACAAGGCATCAAACATGGCTAATTCAAATTTTACAAGTGCCTACAAACCCTAATACGGATCGTTAACTAGATATATAGGCGATGCAAGCAAGTAAACGGAAATATAGCTAAAGGGAAGGGGCTACAACCTTTGTAGATCCGGTCCTCCACCTCCTAGGCTCCGCGATGAAGTCCCCTCGCTGTCCAAATCGGGTCTTGGGCTCTAGCGTCGGCTTCATCGGAGAAAAAGCGGGCTAGGTCATCGACGACGATGCCGAAGATGATCTACGTCGAGGCATCGCTAGATCAAGCTCCAACTTCACCAAGTCAAGAAAACTTGTGAAGGAAACAACCTATACTACTTGGCAAGAGGTAGAGGATGAAGAAATAGGATATGGGTTCACTTTAGAATTGTATTTCTCACTAGTTTTCATCACTTGCCATTGGAGTAGCAAGTTTTTCTTCATGGAAGAAGAAGATGAAGAAAAAGAAGAAGATATGATAAGTGTTAATAAATTAGATAAAAAAATCAATACTTATCATACTTTCAACTATAGTTAAGTGTAGAGAATTAACTTGGGTTAGTTAAATGGTTAGGGTTAAGCATAACAACAAAAGAGGCCACTTAGTCAATGCTTCAAGAATCTTCAACTAACAAACAAAAAGTCCACCATTTCTTCATTTATCCTATCCAAAATGAAAAGGTAAATAAAGAAATAAATAAGTAAACAAACAAAACCCTAATCATTAACTTAACCATGGATCAATTCTTTACACTTAACCAAGCAAGCATGTATCATCAAACATGATACAATCATGTGCACAAAACTATATCGCATATACAATGTGCACAAATCAAGTGAGAAAATCCTTTTAAAGTGAACCAATACTAGTTAATGCAAAGTAATATATCAAATATATAATTATACATTAAATCATTAAATCAACACTTGATTTAATGATCCGGTCATATCGCATATAACCGACTAGTATCATATGTATCGGCTTATCGAATCAATCCTTGATTCGACAACTAGGTTATATCGCATATAACCAATCGATACATTCATCGCGAGAATAGAATACGGTATCACATACACGCATTATTCTCGGTCCCGCACATATCTCATATGCGCTCCTATTTCGTTTCGCTTAAGCCAGGAAACCTCTGTGTAGGACTCTAAAGACTCGTCAATACGCCGGTAGCAGATGATGATCATATCAAACACCCACAAGCCGCAAGCGGTCTGCTAAACGTAACGGCCACCCGGGTATTGAGCGATCAGAAGATCGACGAGCAAGCCGGCTCACACTCCTGTGAATCCAACCAGTAACACTTACCGTACAGTCCGGTCTGTTCGTCTGATATGTCGCATATCTCTCCTAGGGGTGGTAAACGTCCGACCCCAGTAGCTCGATAAGTCATGCCGACTTGAGGTCCATAATATTCGTGAAACTACTGATAACTCTTACCAGTATATCACTGCAACCCTGGCCAGGGATTTCCTGTTATGGCCAGTCGAGCATAGCACAACATCAACCCCTAATACCGGGAGAGACGAATCCCCTCCTATCGCTCATTGCCTCCATATGAATCGGGACTGTACCCAAAAACCACCTGTTTGCACGACTCAGTAGAGCCGTGGTAGGGTGGAAATCAAAGCACAGTGGGAGACACACAAGACTCTATGACGATCTCGGGTCAACAGACTAAGCTGTACCCGTGTCACCAGAGAACTGCCATCTGACGTGAGGTATAATACCATCTGGGAGTTCTCGGCGAGTCCGTTCAGTGTACCCTGTCTCCACTGAGCACCCGTATACCATCTCTGATGTCAAACACCAATGGATATGGGATCATCCATCGCCCATCACATGGGTCGAGAAGATATACGCTAGTCTACTCTGGAATATCTATGCCCCGTCTCGATATTCCTATGACTACGAACAATGAAGGATGTACTCATTGACTACCCAGGCCCCACTAGTATGATCTGCATCATAGTCCTGGAAGTCGAGTACTCATCCTAAGGGCTTTATCAACATGTAATCAGAGAGACAGAAAATATACATGTTAAGACAAAGAGCAACCAGATAGCGTACTATCATGTCGAGCAAGAAAGTCCTACCTATATATGTCCCAGCATCAACTACAATATACATCCAATGTACAGTAATGGCCTCTAGGGCATACATATAACTAACATATCCATATTACCATATTGATACTATCAGATTGCATGTGATACATTATCGTTGTACGTGCATACCTACGATTATATGTACGACGTTACTTACTATTCACGAGTTGGCAACACACCCCCGTTTTGCCACAGTGTTTTTCATGCTTGACCCTTAAACTAGTCGTGGCAGGGCTTCTTATTGTATCTTTTTGCAGCGGATACCGCTACGATTGGCTGTGAGTCGTTTTGCTATAGGTGGGTTTTGCGGTTATCCATTTTTATTCGTTGTATATCTCTCATTGTATATAGTACTCTACATCTACCATTTCCATGTATTGAATTAGAGACTAGTTGTGAGGACGATATTGTATATTTTTGTGACTCGTGTGAGCCGGCTTTTATTATGCAGTTTTACCTCCTTATGCTGTTTTTCATTTATATTGTTTATTTCTTCGCTACAGCGTCGTATATATGCTTGTGGTGGTTGTTTCTGCCTTTGGGCATGATTTTCCCCCGTTTGGGGATGCTTTATTTATATCTTTTGTTTGTACCCTTTTCGGGGCTAGTTTTTATAAAGGTGCTGCCGAAATTTTTATGAAAATAAATTTAAACTTTAATGATTTTTAATTGAGATTTCCAAATATTTTTAACAATGTTTTTATCATTTACTAATTTTGATGGTTTATACTTCTGGGATTTCGACTTACTTAAATTGTGTTACGCTTGTTGACGTTACATGGTTTATGTGCCGATCACATGCAAAATTTTGGGTCGTGACATACCTTATTGAAAATTTGATTTTACAACATTATTAGGTTTCTTTTCTTTCATTAATCTCATTAATGAAGTCCCATCATTTATGCTTCCTGAGCATCATAAAAGAAACGAAAATACAATGTACGCTTATGCCATCCGCATTCGCCACAAGGTCCCGTCATGCACCGTTAGGTTAGTTAAGTAACGGCAGAGCGGGGGCAAGACTAGCGCGGATCCAAAACTTAAGCAATGTTTATTATATATCATATATATAATATAAAGCATTCTTCTCATGCAGTTATATGATCTTATCAAAGAACATTACTGCAGAAGTCAACATATGAAATATCGGATATACTTCGAGGTCCGTGTTTTAAGTTAATCTAGTAAAAACCACGGATTCCACAGTCCAATGAATAGCCAAACCCACATCCTTAGACCCCTGAGAGAGCGGAAAGCAACCCTCTCAATTCTAGAATTAGTAGACCCGGTCTCGACTCCACGAGATTGTCTCCCACTGGACTCTAGAACCCCATTACTTGCTTCTCGCCTTGGGTCTATCCTTATGCGAAAAAGTAAATAATATACATCAATGGTGACATCATCCTCAACCTGGAAGTTCCCCAATAAAAGAATATTACATACAAGCTTTTACATGTATGAAAATGAAAAACTCTCATCCCACGCAAAAACCCCCGGCTATTCAAAACACGACGATCCAATATAACATATCCCAGCAACACATTGTTAGTTGTATGTATGCCCTAGAGGCCAGTATTGTACAGATGATGTATATTATATTGGATGCTTGGACATATATAGAGATGACTTTCTTGCTCGATATGATAGTATGCTATCTGGTTGCTCTTTATCTTAACATGTATACTAGTCTCTTTAAACTGTCTTATAGTTACATGTTGATAAAGCCCTTAGGATGTGTACTTGACTACCTGTACTATGATGCAGATCATACTAGTGGGGACATGGTGGTCCATAGGTACATCCTTCAAGGTCCCTAGTCGTGGGTGTATCGAGACGGGGTATCAATATACCAGTGTAGACTAGCGTATACGCCTCTCGACCCATGAGATGGGCGATGGATGATCCCATATACATTGGTGTTTGACATCAGAGATGGTATACGGGTGCTCAGTGGAGACTGGGTACACTGGACGGACTCGCCGAGAACTCCCAGATGGTATTATACCTCACGTCAGATGGCTGTTCTCAGGTGACACTTGTACTGGTTATTCTGTAGACCCGAGATCGTCATAGAGTCTTGTGTGATTCCCACCGTGCTTTGATCTCCACCTTACCACGTCCATGAGGGCGTGCGAAACGGTGGTCTTTGGGTACAGTCCCGAGTCACATGGAGGCAATGAACGATAGGAGGGGTATCGTCTCTCCCGGTATTGGGGGTTGATGTTGCGCTGTGCTCGATTGGCTGTAAAAGGGAAGTCCCTGGCCAGGGCTGATCAGAGATTTGCTGGTAAGTGTTACCAGTAGTTTCTCGACCCGTTATGAGCCTCACATCGGCACGACTTATCGGTTACTGGGGTCTGACGTTTACCACCCCTAGACTTGATATGCGACATATCAGACGAACAGACCGGACTGTACGGTAAGTGTTACTGGTTGGATTCACAGGAGTGTGAGCGGGCTAGCTCGTCGATCTTCTGATCACTCAATACCCGGATGGCCGTTACGTTTGGCAGACCGCTTGCGGCTTGTGGGTGCTTGATATGATCATCATCTGCTACCGGCGTATTGACGAGTCTTTAGAGTCCTACACAGAGGTTTCCTGGCTCAAGAGAAACGAAATAGGGGCGCATATGATGTTGGAGATAGTGCCCTCAGAGTCAATTATTGGATCACAGGCACGCGATTGCAATGATTTAGGGGAGGACCTATCCCAGTAGGACAGTCTTACTCGAGATAATAGTATGCTATCTGGTTTATCTTTATCATCGAGTACTGCTTTAGGTGACCTTACGAGTCGCTATTACACATTGATAGAGCCCCTAGGATTCTTGCTTGGCTACCAGCAGTATGAGGGCGATCATATAAGTGAGAGCTGGAGTGTATAAGCACATCCTTAAAAGGTCCCTTGTCGTGGGAGTTTCGAGATAGGGCATCGATTCTCCAGAGTAGACTAGTGTATACAGTCGAGACCCCGACGAGGGGCGGTGGCCGGTCTCACAAGCCACTGGTGTCAGTTGGTTCACCTAAGATGTATACAGGTGCTCATTGGGTTATGAGTACACCGGACAGGACTCGCCAGGAACCTGCTAGTTGGGATTATACCAGACGTCAGATAGCAGTTCCCAGGTGACTTGTGTACAGGTTAGTTCATCGACCAGAGATCATCATTTGTCTCGTGTGAGTTCCCACTGTGCTTTGATTACTACCCTACCACGCTCAAAGGAGACGTGCAAACAGGTTTTAGTTGGGTACAGTCCCGAGCCACATGGAGGCAGTGAGCGGATCTTCAGGGGTTCGTCTCTCCCGGTATTGGGGGTGAGGTCGCGCTGTGTCTAGGAGAGCTAGAACATGAAAAGTCCTTGGCCAAGGCAGGAGATTTGCTGGTAGGTATTCCAGTAGTATTTCAGGATGTTCTGGGCTACACTCCGACACGACTTATACCGCTATTGGGGGTCTGACTTTTACCAACCCCCTAGGCCCGCCATGCGATGCTCATAGACGAACGGACCGGACTGTACAGATATTATTACTGACAGGCTCAGTTGGGTGTCAGGATGAGTTCGCTCATCGACGTCCCTTTTGGTCAATACCTGGTAGCCCGTTACGTATTGGCTTATACCTCTGACGTGCTAGTGGTTAAATCCACAGCCATTGTATTGACGAGTCTTTATAGTCCACCACACACACAGTTACTCAGGTTTCGGGCGAAACGCTGTAGAAGCCGTATGGAGATATGATACGGTTCGATCAGATACGTGCGGTATTGCACGGATCGTGATCGGACGGATTTTACTAGCCGGCTTTGGCTTAAGCCGGATCCTAGTATTAGATAGTGTAGTTTTGTCTCTTTGCATTTGTGTTCAGTGGGAAGACAAATGCGGGTATGTATTTGCAGTAGCGGGGTTTTCCTGTAATTTATTACGGGATCAGTTTTCTGAAGTTGCCAGTTTGTATTCCGTTACAACCGGTTTTCTTTTATTCCTTCACTGCCGGACCTTTCTAATGGAGGGGGTTACTTGCAAGTTTGCAATTAACTTACTTGTGAGGGGCTTTCTTGCATTTGTGGCTTTATGATGAGACTAGCATCATGATGAGATTCTTTTATGGTCTTTTCCTTGGCTTTTCTTGTGATGGTTTGTGAATGGATGTGAGTTGAAATTGGTGTGACTTTATTTAGCATTATCTTTTCTTTTTCTCCATGGATGAATTCATTCCATAATCTCCACCATTAAAAAGAGAGGGGCCTGCCATTCCTTGAGTGAGCATGGGAGAGTTTTCATTTTAGATGGGTGGCATTATTCTTCATCTCATTCCTCTTGCTAGAAAATTGAAAGCACCAATTTTCTTTAATCTCTTCCTCCATCCTCCATGGCAATTTCATATACCCCAAAAGAGACAAGTTTCATACACTATTCTATAGCAAATCTTGGATGCGTCGGCTAGCCAACTTCACGCCCGAGTTACCTCGGTCATGAGGTGGGAGCCTGTAAAAGATTCCGGCTACGTGGTGCCCTTTCCGACGAGGACGTGACGGACGGAGATTCCGCGGGAGATGGGAGTGGAGACGAAGACCAAACGACACGGATCGCTTGGTATAGCTTCTCTACTCTTTTCTTGTTTGCTAGTTGCTAGGTTAATGGCCCGATCCGGGTGAAAAGTGCGTGGTGGTGCCGGTTCAATAGTTTTTGGAAAGTTTTTGTTTCCGCGTTTCCGGCGTCGGATCGACGGCCGGGGCACCGCCGCGGACTTACAATGGTATCAGAGCCACGCCGTTAACCTAGCCTAGCTTGCTCTAGTATGTTTAGAACTCGATCGGACAAAAATCCCCAAAAACCGTATTTTCCAATGCATCGTGTTTCTGTCGAATTTTTTTCAGCTCCAATAATTTTTCAGGTTGTTTCAGAATACTGTGCATGAAAATCTAAGAATTCTGTGAAAATTTGGTCACAAGATCACTCTATACCGCCGCGGAACCGCGGCCAAACCCATGCTTGGGCCGCGTTTCCGCCGCGCGTTTAACTGTTCATCGTGCCAAATTTTTCCAGAAAGCTTTAAACTTGGAAATAGGGGTTTGGGGATATTATTTTTGGGCCCAGATTTTCTGTAAGTGCTACAGTACTGCTTGGGGCCCACTTCGGTAAATTTGTTCGATCGGATAATTTAAACATGCTAGTTCACAGTATTTACATTATATTTGCGACCGTGAATGTCACTCGATCGGTAAATCCTGTCTAACCGCTATAGCCCGGTTAGACGGATTTGCGAACGTAACATTCACGTTGATGTTCTGTGTTTTGCTGTGATGTTGCGGATCGGTCGTGTGGATAGCCTGGTTGCAATGCTAGTACAGTTTTTGTTGTATTATGTACATTTGACATTACGGGGCGAGCGTCCGACATGTGGACTGTCGTCACTGCCTGTTTGTATTATTCTTTTGGGGCACGACCAGGTTGCGGTCGATGTACCCGTTGTATGTATATTTTACTTTCTCTACTAGGATTACCCCGCGAAGGGGTGCACGGATAGCCGGGTTCTAGAGGGCAACGAGCCCGCATCTCATGTCGTTGAGACGGAGGGGGCTTTACTCTAGAATTGGTGGGCTATTCGCCGCACTCGTAGGGGGTATAGGATTGACCCAGGAGGGGTGCCCAAGTTACCGGATTCCGTGAAGTGCTGGGTGGTCCATTCACGTTGCTGAAGGGGGCTGCCTCACTTCAGGTTTTGGCGGGTAATATGCCGCGCCCGTAGGGGTCTAGGATTTCATTGCACAGGCTATCTACACGACCAGGGGAACGTCGGGTTTCAGTAGCGGCTCTGTGAAACCCGGGGATCCAAGATATCTGTATTACTCTGTGATGCTGTACATTTCTATGATGTTGCATTTTATCACGCCTTGAGCGAAAATTATATATTATATATATACTAGTAGATGTTGTATATGTTTTGCATCCGCGCTAGTCCAGTCCCCGCTCTGTCGTTAGTTAAGTAACCTAACGGGTGATAACGGGATCCAGTGGCGAATGCGGATGGCATATACGTACATCATTATTTTCATTCTTTTTGTGGTGTGATCAATTGATGGGACTGCGTTGATTCTGATCAATGCAAGATAAACAAACCTATTTGATGTTGTTGGAACACTTTTTCAAAAAGCTGTTATTGCAAGGGCGTTCTCTTTTGCTTTGCATCGTGGTATTCAGTTGGAATATCCTGCTCCTCAGTCGACGAGGCAAGGGCCGAGATCCCTTCACCGGGAGTGACCCCTTGGACAAAAGATTGCGTCAGGGCAATAACTTCATTATAGCCGATTACTTTTTCTTTGCATCGTAGTATTCAGTTGGAATATCCTGCACCTCATTCTACGGGGAAAGAGCCGAGATCCCTTCACCGGGAGTGACCTCTTTAGCAAAGGTATTCGTCACTATATTTTTACAAAGCTATCCGTTCCTTCGACGATATCAAGTTCATTACGTTAAAGGTTTTCGCCAGAAACCATTCGTAGCCCTCCGTCATTTCAGTTAAATATTCGGTTGTATTCAAGCTATGTATTTTGACCTCACGCCAAGGCATAGTGTTTGGTAGCTGCCGGGTATTTATCTGTTGCACAGATAGATGCGTTGGTTTGGAACAGTCGTACTACTATTTTGGCTTACGTTAAGGGTATGTACGGGTGGGTTCAAATTAACCTGGACAATGACGGGTAGAACTTGACATGTGACTTATGATATTTTGACCTCACGCCAAGGTTATAAGAGCATGGGGCAAAAATCCATATCGGGAGTTTCAAAAGAACTGAAACTTGCCAGATATGCGCATACCTTCTGGAGTGTGATAGCATGAGCAGATTCCGTCACGTTATCATGCGATGAGAGTTGGATCCCGATTCCCACTGATGAGTTGGTTTACTCCTCGGGTGATCCCGGCTAATTCTTCTTTCAGGTTTGGGGAAGAATTTGACGTTACAGTGGGAGGTTTCCAGATTAGATAAAGTGATAACCATTCTGATCTAGGTTAGAGTGCACGCTGAGTGTTTCTTTTCTCTCTCTCTTTGGCAGCGACCATTGACCCGACCCTAGACTATAACTCAGTGACCAAGTTGACCGAACCTTCTTAACACTGGCTTTTGGATTGTCAGAGTTGCAGAGCTCATTGCCACTCCTACTTTTACCCTTTTCTCCAGGACACCCCGTATTACTACGAACGTCCACTTCCATTGGACAAAGCCATCATATGGTTATATACGAACTCGAAGGAATTCGAGGATGGTTTCCAGTTCTGGAGAAAACGAATAGGACTATTCAGTTGTCTTTTCCTTTTACCTTCTCTCAGGTTGCGAGTACTCCTTGGTTTAGGAGATAGTACACCTATTACGCAAATTGGACTGTCTTCTTCCAAACCATAGGCAGGTGCCGAATGGTAGGGAATGAAGAAAGCCAATTAGCCTAAACGGTGTACAGAAGGTATTAAGTTCAGACAAAGCAAGGGATTAGTAAGAGGGCAAAGTAAATTGCGACTGCTATTCACGACCAAACCAAGTATTTCTTCGCCAATCCTAAATCACCTTTGTATTTCTCCAGGACACTCCGTATCACTACGAAGATCCAAGTTTATTGGATAATCCATCGTATGGTTATATACGAACTCGAAAGGAACTTGTTCCAGTTCGGGGATGGATCCTGGTTCAGGAGAAATAGGAATTAAGTTCATTCGTTTGTCTTTTATCCTCACCTTCTCTCGCATTGCGAGTGCTCCTAGGATTAGGACAGTACACCCATTATGCTTATTGGACAGTCTTCTTCCAAACCATAGGCTGGTGCCGAACGGTAGGGAATGAAGAAAACCATTTGGCCTAAAGGGGTGTACAGAAGGTAATGACTAAAGACATATAAACGGATTTGGAGAGATGGCAAAGAATCATACGGTTACAGTTGTGAATCTGGATAATGGAAGAGGCATTACTAGGAATACCAGAATACCCCATCGAAACATTTTAATGTTTCAGTTTCACTGTGTACTGTTAAAAGAAAACTGATTTCCCAATTAGATACTTGCTCCAGGGTATGTATTTACCAGGTATGAATCTCACATCTGTATGGTTTTACATATGATGAGTGGGAGTAAGTTATTGGGAATTAGGTGACCATCCTCATTATATCGGGATTCGTTGTAATTGGTGATATTTGAGGAAGCCACCTGGGTTGTTTGCCGGTCGGCAAATATTTGGTTTTGAATATCCGTTGTTGTGCACCAATTTCAAATTGATATATCTGTACGTCTATTTTTATAGAGTGAGACATACCTTTTTGAAATTATGTCTATGACATTTACCTATACCAGTGGATGGTTAGGTAAGGAGTATTGAACAGCGGTGTAATTCTTCTTAACCAAAAGTACAATTTTCAACCTACGACACACAGTGAATGAGTTGTTAGACTCAGCGGACTTATACAGAGTATTGTATGTTGTCCAGTGTCCATTAGGACAGAGGGGTTGGTCCTCATACTATATTCTGTTTACTTTTAACTTCTCTAGTTCTCAGACATGTGTTTCGTAGAAACACAGGGACTAAGTTTTGAGGAGTTATAGGTATAAGAATAAAGTAGAGAACCAGGTATTGCAAGTATCGGGATTCTTCAAAGTGATCGGAGATGTAGATACTTGTATATGGTATTCAGATGATAGTAATGGTTAAGAGAACTTGCTTCTCTTTCAGGTTACTCATAATTGGAAGTATTCCTAAGTTGAGTAACGCTGATCAGCCTCCTTCCATTTAGATGACATGCACTGGAGACAGCTGCATGATTTGAATCTGGTTCAATTAAATCAGGGCCTCTGTTTCTTGGATATAGAACAGTTCATATCTTGACATTGTTAAGATACGGGGAGTTGTGTGGCATATGCTTAAAACCAGACTCCGGATAACTCAAGGCACGTTTCTGTAATGGTTGTTTATGGGTTGACCCGGGCTATGACGAGGGTTGACTTTCTACTATCTGGAAGATCAATAGTGATATTGTTCTTAACTCGCCACAGTTTTAATTAAAAATGGATTTTTTCAGAAAACAGTAGTGGGAGTATGGTAGAACTGGAAGTGATTCCAGAACCGCAAACGATTACTGAAGATTTCATGAGAACATAAAGATTCAATCTGGTTTGACATTCCATGGCCACTCCGCAGATATGGTGGGTAACCTCAGGCACTCGAGAGGTACTTCGGTATGCTCAAGGACGGTGGCAGGGAGGTTCTTGTTTACCCAGACTTGCCATTACTGTTGTTCCAGACTGTGAGACCCGGCAGGAGGATGAGTGTAGAGTCGTTCTAAACTAGCTTTAGAAGTCTACGTCTATATGACTCTGCCAGAGGGTTGTCGTAGTCAGTGGGAGCAGCGGAAGCATTGGTGGACATCAGGCTTATGTCTATTTATAGACTAAAGCGGATATAGCGGAGATAGATCATCTATTTCTGACGTGACAGTCATAGGTTTGACTTCATCAAGATAGGGGATGGATCTGTTATGAAGGTAGTAGGGTGTGATGTCCTGGTATTTGGATGACATACACAGAGTAGGAAGTATTATTCCTATACTACGATCGGTTATACTTTGGTCGTCAAACAGTGGTTTCTCCACACAGAACTTGGATATTATATCAGACATTCTGGTCACTAGATCTATGGTTTTAGATCTTGATTTGGGTGGTTTCCCAATCTGGGTACTTAGACAGCATTCTATGAGTATTTAGAATGGACGACTCCTGGCATGGTGGTGTACCTGCAGGTAATGGAGTCACCCTCTCTAAAGTTGTCTTACTGACTAAAGAGGAGAGGGATACGCATGATTGGCAGATCACTTGCTTAGGCAATTGAGTCAATCATGAGATGTCAAGTACCACACCAGATGTTGTTCTTGCAGTAGATGCAATAAGTTGATATTAATCCAATCCTGGAGAAACAATCGGAAGCATTTTTAGAACATATGTGGATGTTCTAGGGATATGATAACAGCATTCTCTTTCGGAAGACAGTTGTCATTCCAGGCTTCCAAGGTGACTTGAATGGCAGAGTGACTGTCAGAGTTATAGTTTTCCCTCTGACGAGGGGCAGTATTTTGGATAGATGGTCCAAGTGGATACTGAGGGAAGGCATGGCGCAGGATACTGATTAAGTTCAGTTGACGATACAATCTAAGAAGTTTGGATTTGGAGTTCATTTATGAGCTAGGTCCCATCAAACATCCAGACACATTCGAAGACAGGTATTGCTCATTTCGGGAGATGACTTTCTCCGCAAATATGGAATATAGAGAGACATAGAAAGAAACACCACAGCGGATCCACTCACTGAGGCTATTACTCGAACACAATAGTTTCGTAAACGAGCTTTGTGAGACGGACTAGTAGAGGACTTGGGTGTTCGGTATCACACGGGCTGTGAGTATGCGACATCGCAATAATTAGCCTTGAGTGCAAATGGGAGATTGTTGGAGATAGTGCCCTCAGAGTCAATTATTGGATCACAGGCACGTGATTGCAATGATTGAGGGGAGGACCTATCCCAGTAGGACAGTCTTACTCGAGATAATAGTATGCTATCTGGTTTATCTTTATCATCGTGTACTGCGTTAGGTGACCTTACGAGTCGCTATTACACGTTGATAGAGCCCCTAGGATTCTTGCTTGGCTACCAGCAGTATGAGGGCGATCATATAAGTGAGAGCTGGAGTCTATAAGCACATCCTTAAAAGGTCCCTAGTCGTGGGAGTTTCGAGACAGGGCATCGATTCTCCAGAGTAGACTAGTGTATATAGTCGAGACCCCAACGTGGGGCGTTGGCCGGTCTCACAAGCCACTGGTGTCAGTTGGTTCACCTAAGATGTATACAGGTGCTCATTGGGTTATGAGTACACCGGACAGGACTCGCCGGGAACCTGCTAGTTGGGATTATACCAGACGTTAGATAGCAGTTCCCAGGTGACATATGTACAGGTTAGTTCATCGACCTGAGATCGTCATTTGTCTCGTGTGAGTTCCCACTGTACTTTGATTACTACCCTACCACGCTCAAAGGAGACGTGCAAACAGGTTTTAGTTGGGTACAGTCCCGAGCCACATGGAGGCAGTGAGCGGATCTTCAGGGGTTCGTCTCTCCCGGTATTGGGGGTGAGGTCGCGCTGTGTCTAGGAGAGCCGGAACATGAAAAGTCCTTGGCCAAGGCAGGAGATTTGCTGGTAGGTATTCCAGTAGTATTTCAGGGCGTTCTGGGCTACACTCCGACATGACTTGTACCGCTATTGGGGGTCAGACTTTTACTAACCCCCTAGGCCCGCCATGCGATGCTCATAGACGAACGGACCGGACTGTACAGATATTGTCACTGATAGGTTCAGTAGGGTGTCAGGATGAGTTCGCTCATCGACGTCCCTTTTGGTCAATACCTGGTAGCCCGTTAGGTATTGGCTTATACCTCTGACGTACTCGTGGTTAAATCCACAGCCATTATATTGACGAGTCTTTAGAGTCCACCACACACACAGTTACTCAGGTTTCGGGCGAAACGCTGTAGAGGCCGTATTGAGATATGGTAGGGTTCGATCAGATACGTGCAGTATTGCACGGATCGTGATCGGACGGATTTTACTAGCCGGCTTTGGCTTAAGCCGGATCCTAGTATTAGATAGTGTAGTTTTGTCTCTTTGAATTTGTGTTCAGTGGGAATACAAATGCGGGCATGTATTTGCAGTAGCGGGGTTTTCCTGTAATTTATTAAGGGATCAGTTTTCTGAAGTTGCCAGTTTGTATTCCGTTCCGACCGGTTTTCTTTTATTCCTTCACGGCCGGACCTTTCTAATGGAGGGGGTTAATTGCAAGTTTGTAATTAACTTACTTGTGAGGGGCTTTCTTGCATTTGTTGCTTTATGATGAGACTAGCATCATGATGAGATTCTTTTATGGTCTTTTCCTTGGCTTTTCTTGTGATGGTTTGTGAATGGATGTGAGTTGAAATTGGTGTGACTTTATTTAGCATTATCTTTTCTTTTTCTCCATGGATGAATTCATTCCATAATCTCCACCATGAAAAAGAGAGGGGCCGGCCATTCCTTGAGTGAGCATGGGAGAGTTTTCATTTTAGATGGGTGGCATTATTCTTCATTTCATTCCTTTTGCTAGAAAATTGAAAGCACCAATTTTCTTAAATCTCTTCCTCCATCCTCCATGGCAATTTCATATACCCCAAAAGAGACAAGTTTCATACACTATTCTATAGCAAATCTTGGACGCGTCGGCTAGCCAACTTCGCGCCCGAGTTGCCTCGGTCATGAGGTGGGAGCCCGTAAAAGATTCCGGCTACGTGGTGCCCTTTCCGACGAGGACGTGACGGACGGAGATTCCGCGGGAGATGGGAGTGGAGACGAAGACCGAAGGACACGGATCGCTTGGTATAGCTTCTCTACTCTTTTCTTGTTTGCTAGTTGCTAGGTTAATGGCCCGATCTGGGTGAAAAGTGCGCGGTGGTGCCGGTTCAATAGTTTTTGGAAAGTTTTTGTTTCCGCGTTTCCGGCGTCGGATCGACGGCCGGGGCGCCGCCGCGGACTTACATATGAGATATGTGCGGGACCGAGAATGATGCGTGTATGTGATACTGCATTTCATTCTCGCGATGAATGTTTCGATTGGTTGTATGTGATATAACGTAGTTATCGAATCAAAGATTGATTCGATAAGTCGATACATTGGATAGTAGTCGGTTATGTGCGACATGACCGGATCATTGAATCAAGTGTTGATTTAATGATTTAATGTATAATTATATATTTTATATATTACTTAGCATTAACTAGTATTGGTTCACTTTAAAGGGATTTTCTCACTTGTAGTGCACATTGTATATGTGATATATTTTTTGTGTGCACTTTATTGTATCATGTTTGATGTTGCAAGCTAACTTTTGTTTTGTGTAAAGATTAAACCATGGTTGTGTAATGGTTAGGGTTTTCTTTTTCTTACTCATTTATTTATTGATTTTGGAAAAAATATTATGAAGAAAATGGTGGCATTATTTGGATTTAGTTGAAGCTTCATGAAGGTTTGACTTTGTTACCATTTTGTCTTAACCCTAACCATTCTAACTAACCATGATCTATTCTCTACACCTTACCATAGTTAGTATATGATAAGTATTCACATTTATTTTCTATTTTAGATAAGACTTATCATATCTTTTCTTCTTCTTCATCATCTTCATCAAGAAGAAAAGCTTGTCTTCATCAATGGCATCTTGAGCAAAAGTGTGAGAAATCCAATTCTAAAGTGAACCCACCTCCTATTTCTTCACCCTCTACCTCTTGCCAAGTAGTATTGTGTGTTTTCTTCACAAGTTTCACAACTTGGTGAAGTTGGAGCTTGATCTTGTGTAACCTCAACGTAGATCATCTTCGGCAACGTAGCCGACAACTTGTCCGCTCATTTCTCCGATGAAGCCGATGCTAGAGTCCGAGATCCGACTAGGATAGCGAGAGGACGTCTACGTGGAGCTAAGGAAGTGGAGAACCGGATCTACAAAGGTTGTAGCTTCTCACTTTTAGTTAAGATGTTAACTAGCTTAACTTTTCGCCTAAAATTCTAGTTAACGATCCGTATTAGGGTTTCTCGGCACTCGTAAAATTTGAAATTGGCATGGTTGATGCCTTGTGAGACTTCATTAGCGTGCCTAGGAACCCTACAGTGGTATCAGAGCCTAGCTAGAGCCTTAGGCGATGCTTAGACGATGTTTGAAACCCGATCGAAACCGAAACCCTAAAACCAAATCGCTCTCTGGACTTTTTCTAAAAACTGGGTTTTTTCCATATTAAAAATGCTTAAAAAATTCAGCAGGAAGTTATAAGAATTACGGTGCAAAATTGGACAAATGATGCCTCCAACCTGCGGCGGTTCCGCGGCGACATGATGACGTCAGCCCTCCAAATTTGCACAGTAATTCCTAAATTACAGTGCTGAGTTTTATGGGAATTTTTAATATTTATTCAAGAGTTGAATTTTCTGGGGTGTTTTGGGTGTTCGCTGATTCGATCGGATTATCAGACTTTGTCTATGTGGCTTTCCGGATATTTTGGAATATGTTAAAAAGTTCGACCGGATGTAAATACCCAATCATTCCCCTGCCGGAAAATATCCAAGTGTTGGAATTTTCTGTGGTTTAAGGACGTTCTGAGTAGTGCAAGTAACGCGATGGTCCCTCTAGAAGATAACAAACCTAAACTCGATTATGTGACCGTCTTGAATTGCCCTTTGAACCTTCGGGTTTGGGGCAGTACGGCGTGCCACATGTGAGGCGTTGGCTTGACCCTTCTACGGCTGGACCGTTGGTACTGAGGCATGAAATGAATGTCATTGAACCTATTTCATGTGTTGAACGGTTCCGGGAAAACTTGGGTGTTCGAATGTTCGATCGGAAAGTTTAATATTTTCTATTTATCCGGAATATGATACAATAATTGGAATTGACAAACAGTTATGAGATAACTGGATGAATGTTATAAATCTAGCGGTTTAGTCTCACTTGATATTGAAAAGAGTTTTCGATAATGGGACTAAAATGCGGGGTTTATAATTGTTAGGCATGTGATGTCTAAGTATTTCATTTGATTAGGCATGCGATGTCTAAAGAGGTTGCGGATTCCAACTGTTGTAGTTTTACACTTTCTTTTCTGTGACCGTAAGTGTAATATGTGATATCGCCGGTTTCGTTGCTATATGTCAACGACAATTGGGATGTGCATATTTACTTACGTTGATGACATGTGATATTATGTGTTGCTGGATATGTTATATTGGATAGTCGTGTTTGAATAGCCGGGGTTTTTTATGTGAGATGAGTGTTTTTCATTTTCATTCATGTAAAAACTTGTATGTAATATTCTTTTATTGGGGCACTTCCAGGTTGCGGAAGATGTCACCTTTTGTATATTATTTACATTTCCGCATTAGGATAGACCCAAGGAGGGGAGCACAAGTAACCGGGTTCTAGGGTCCAGTGGGAGACCATCTCGAGGAGTCGAGTCCGGGTCACCTAACCCTAGAATTGGTAGGGTTGCTTGCCGCTCTCGTAGTGGTCTAGGGGTGTGGGATTGGCTATTCATCACGACCGTGGAATCCGTGTTTTATACTGGCTCGTATTGAAAACACGGACGTCCTAGTATATCCAATGTTTCATATGTTTCTTCTGCTGTGATATCTGTGATGAGATCATGTGATGTTCTGTGATAGATACAGTATATAGTATACATGATATATTATATAGTCGTTACTTATGTTTTGCATCCACACTAGCCCTGCCCTGCTCTGTCGTTAGTTACCTAACCTAACGGTGCATGAGGGGACATCCAGGCGAATGCGGATGGCATAAGTGTACGTCGTAATTATCTGTGATGTTTAGGTGACATAAATGATGGGACTTCATTAATGTGATTAATGAAAGAAAAGAAACCTGAGATGTTGTAGAATCAAATTTTAAACAAAACAGGTAGCTACAGTTCTTGCTTTGCATAGCGGTATATATGATGTACCCTGCACCTTATTCGATGAGGAAAGGACCGAGATCCCTTCACCGGGAGTGACTCCTTTAGCAATAACTTGCAGATGCTACATACTTGGTCTGCTTTTGATTGCTTCTATAGTTTCTGCTTTGCACAGTGATATATATGATATATCCCGCACCTCATTCGACGAGGAAAGGGCCGACGATCCCTTCACCGGGAGTGACCCCTTTAGCAAAACTAGAAAAGCCTCAAAATCACTCCATTTCAAAACTTCATTTGATCCTACAACGATACCAAGTTCATTACGCAATAGATTTTCAGAAAAACCTGTCGTAGCCCTCCGTCATTTCAGATAAGAACTGTTTAGTATTCGTGCTGCGTTTGTTGGCCTTTGTCAAGGCGTAGTGTGTGGTAGCTGAATAGTACTTATCTGCTTGCGCATGTGATGCAGATTGTTTCAGGGTAGTCGTACGACCTTGTTGGCCTTTGTCAAGGGCCGTGCGGGTGGGTTTGATTCAATCAAGAAATGACGGGTTGAACTTGACTAGCAGACTATGATTTGTTGGCCTTTGTCAAGGTCATAGGACGCTAGGGGCAAAATATTATCGGGAATTTCAAGTGTTGAAATTTGCAATGAGATTGCATACCTTCTATGAGATAGTTGGATCCCGATATCCACTGCGAGTAAGAGTTACTCCTGGGAGAGTTTTACACATTACAATTAGCCGATCAAGTAGGTGTCTAGAAAGGTGTCAACGGGGTTACGTCTCTGGGAAAATGATGTTTACATTAATTAGGTTCGTGCGAAAGCACGGGGGACCTCTCACAAAGTACCGACACTGGCCTGGCTGAAAGATTGGCGAACTTGTAGTGTGTAATTAATCCCGGCTAGTCTTTCCTTTTAGGGTTTGAAAGAAGATTTGATAAAAACAGTGGGAGCCATCCTGATTAGATAAGATAATAACCAATATGATCTTGCACGAGCATACGCTAAAGTGTTTTCTTCTCTCTCTCTCCAGGTAGTGACCATTTCATTCCCTAATCAAGATAATAATATGGATGTATTGACCGAACCCGCATGTTATACTGTGCTGGGGAACGTTGGTTCCGTTCTTTCCTATAAGAGTTATAGGACTGAACAGGATATAGGGGAATACCAGGATTCCCATGCCACCCGAATGAAGAAAGTATATGTTGATGCATTTTCTTCGGGTGTGTTCGTTACAGAGAACTGTTTCTCCATTTGCTCTACGTCCTGGGTATTAGGTACCGGGTCAGGATCCCATATATGTAATCAGTTACATGGGCTTAAGAAAGGTAGAGAACTTGGAGAAGGTGATAAAGACATTAGAGTTGGAAATGGTGCAATTGTTGGAGCTAAGACTGTCGGGGAATATCACCTTGTATTACCAACCGGTAATACATTGGTTCTGAACGAATGCTATTACATGCCGAACCTGATATGCAACATTATATCGGTTTCTTTATTGAGTAAAGAGGGATATAATTTTGTATTACAGGACAATGTTATGAACATTTTCCGTAACCAAAAGTTGGTTGGATCAGGCACGTTGTGCAATGTCATTTATGTTCTAAATCAATCAACAGTTCTGAGCATAACAAACACACACAAGAGGAAGAGTTCTGAACTGAACGAATCCTTCTTATGGCATTGTAGACTGGGTCACATCAATGCGACACGACTAGCTAAGTTGCATAAAGATGGATATTTAAATCCGTTTGAATTTTCATCTTATGACACTTGCCAGTCATGTCTCAAAGGCAAGATGACCAAAACTCCGTTTACGGGACACGGAGAAAGAGTTACCGAACTCTTGGGACTGATACCTAGTGATGTATGCGGTCCAATGTCTACACATGCCAGGGATGGTTCTTCGTACTTCATTACATTCACTGACGATCTCTCTAGATTCGGATATGTGTTCCTGATGAAACACAAATTAGAAGCTTTTGAGAAATTTAGAGAACATAAACAAGAAGTCTAGAACCAAACCGGAAAAAGTATTAAAATCCTTCGATCTGATCGAGGAGGTGAATACTTAAGCAATGAATTCCTGGACTTCCTAAAAGAGAATGGGATTCTCTCTCAGCTGACACCTCCATATACACCACAGCACAACGGTGTATCAGAACGGAGAAACCGCACCCTATTAGATATGGTGCGCTCTATGATGAGCACAGCTGAGTTACCTATTTCCTTCTGGGGATATGCGCTGGAAATAGCAGCATACCTATTGAATCAAGTTCCAACTAAATCTGTACCTACCACACCATATGAGATATGGAGTGGGAAGAGACCATGTCTTAAATGAGTTAAGATATGGGGTTGCCCGGCCTATGTCAAAAAGCAAAATCCGGACAAACTCGAGGCACGGTCAGTTCTATGCAAGTTTGTGGGATATCCCAAACATTCACATGGATATCTTTTCTACCACGCAGAGGAACAAAAAGTGTTTGTTTATTGACATGCCACCTTTTTGGAAAAGGAATTTCTTGCAAAAGAAATTAGTGGGGATAAGGTAGAACTGGAATAAATTCCGGCTACACAAACTCAAACTGAAGATTTATTGGAACCAGAGTATTCAGTAACTCCCGATGAAGCTCAGCCACTCCGCCGATCTAGTAGGGTTCCTCGCCAACCTGAGAGATACTACGGTTTTCTCATGGATGGTGGGAGCGAGGATTGCATCATGGAGAATGATGACCCAACTAGCTTCGAGCAGGCCATCACGAGTAGGGACTCAGTGAAATGGCTGGATGCTATGCGGTCCGAGATGGGATCCATGTACACCAACAAAGTATGGACTTTGGAAGTTGCTCCTGAAGGGGTAAAACCCATTGGGAGCAAGTGGATCATCAAGAAAAAACTTGGTGTAAATGGGAAAGTAGAGACTTTCAAAGCTAGACTTGTTGCAAAAGGTTTTCGTCAAAGACCAGGTGTGGACTATGACGAAACCTTTTCTCCAGTGGCTATGCTTAAATCCATCCGGATCATGCTTGCCATCCCTGCGTATCATGACTACGAAATCTGGCAAATGGATGTTAAGACCGCCTTTCTAAATGGTGATTTAGAAAAGTGCGTGTACATGACTCAGCCAGAGGGCTTCGTAGACAGTGGGAGCAGCGGGAAGGTGTGCAAGCTGCTTAAATCCATTTATGGATTAAAGCAAGCATCGCGGACTTGGAACATCTGCTTTGACGTCGTTATCAAAGAGTTTGATTTCGTCAAAAACCCAGATGAACCTTGTATTTACAAAAAGGTGGCAGAGAGTAAGGTTGTCTTCCTCGTATTGTACGTGGACGACATACTCTTGATAGGAAATGATATTCCTATGCTGCAATCGGTCAAGCTCTTCTTATCACAAAGATTCTCAAAGAAAGATCTTGGTGATGCCTCCTGCATATTGGGAATTAGGATCTATAGAGATAGATCCAAAAGGATATTGGGAGTGTCCCAATCCAGGTACATTGACACCATACTAAAGAGGTTTAGTATGGAAGAATCCAAGCGTGGGAACTTGCCCACGATCTCTGGAGTCACTCTCTCCAAAGAGATGTCTCCCAAGACTGATTTGGAGAGAGCTCGCATGCAAGGGATACCCTATGCTTCGGCTGTAGGCTCTATCATGTATGCGATGCTATGTACCAGACCCGATGTAGCATACTCACTAAGTGTAGTGAGCAGGTATCAAGCTGATCCTGGAGAGAGTCACTGGATAGCTGTGAAGAGCATTCTTAAGTACTTACGAAGGACTAAAGAGATACTCTTGGTGTATGGTAACGGAGAACTCCAAGTGGAGTCCTTTACCGATTCGAGCTTCCAGAGTGATAAGGACGACTCTAAGTCACAGTCGGGATTTGTCTTTACCCTTTACGGAGGGGCGGTTAGCTGGAAGAGTTCCAAGCAGGAAACCGTGGCAGACTCGACGATGGAGGCTGAATACATCGCTGCCAACGATGCTGCTAAAGAGGCTGTCTGGATCAAGAAGTTCATTACTGAACTTGAAGTGGTTCCATCCATTGAGCATCCAATACCTTTGTATTGCGATAACAATGGAGCGGTGGCTTTGGCCAAGGAACCTAGGTCCCATCAGCGATCCAGGCATATTCTGTGGCGGTATCACCTGATCCGGGAGATAGTTGATCGCCGGGAGATCGAGGTCAGGAGGGTTGACACGAAGAACAACACGGCGGATCCACTCACGAAGGCCATTCCCCAGATACAGTTTGAGAGACTCTTTGGGGTGCTCGGTATGCGATACTACAGCAGCTGGCCCTAGTGCAAGTGGGAGATTGTTAGTTGTATGTATGCCCTAGAGGCCAGTATTGTACAGATGATGTATATTATATTGGATGCTTGGACATATATAGAGATGACTTTCTTGCTCGATATGATAGTATGCTATCTGGTTGCTCTTTATCTTAACATGTATACTAGTCTCTTTAAACTGTCTTATAGTTATATGTTGATAAAGCCCTTAGGATGTGTACTTGACTACCTGGACTATGATGCAGATCATACTAGTGGGGACATGGTAGTCCATAGGTACATCCTTCAAGGTCCCTAGTCGTGGTTGTATCGAGACGGGGCATCGATATACCAGTGTAGACTAGCGTATACGCCTCTCGACCCATGAGATGGGCGATGGATGATCCCATATCCATTAGTGTTTGACATCAGAGATGGTATACGGGTGCTCAGTGCAGACTGGGTACACTGGACGGACTCGCCGAGAACTCCCAGATGGTATTATACCTCACGTCAGATGGCAGTTCTCAGGTGACACTTGTACTGGTTAGTCTGTAGACCCGAGATCGTCATAGAGTCTTGTGTGATTCCCACTGTGCTTTGATCTCCACCTTACCACGTCCATGAGGGGGAGCAAAACGGTGGTCTTTAGGTACAGTCCCGAGTTACATGGAGGCAATGAACGATAGGAGGGGTTTCGTCTCTCCCGGTATTGGGGGTTGATGTTGCGCTGTGCTCGATTGGCTGTAACAGGAAAGTCCCTGGCCAGGGCTGATCAGAGATTTGCTGGTAAGTGTTAGCAGTAGTTTCTCGACCCGTTATGAGCCTCACATCGGCATGACTTATCGGTTACTAGGGTCTGACGTTTACCACCCCTAGACTTGATATGCGACATATTAGACGAACAGACCGGACTGTACGGTAAGTGTTACTGGTTGGATTCACAGGAGTGTGAGCGGGCTAGCTCGTCGATCTTCTGATCGCTCAATACCCGGATGGCCGTTACGTTTGGCAGACCGCTTGCGGCTTGTGGGTGCTTGATATGATCACCATCTGCTACCAGCGTATTGACGAGTCTTTAGAGTCCTACACAGAGGTTTCCTGGCTCAAGCGAAACGAAATAGGGGCGCATATGAGATATGTGCGGGACCGAGAATGATGCGTGTATGTGATACCGCATTTCATTCTCGTGATGAATGTTTCGATTGGTTGTATGTGATATAACCTAGTTATCGAATCAAAGATTGATTCGATAAGTCGATACATTGGATACTAGTCGGTTATGTGCGACATGACCGGATCATTGAATCAAATGTTGATTTAATGATTTAATGTATGATTATATATTTGATATATTACTTTGCATTAACTAGTATTGGTTCACTTTAAAGGGATTTTCTCACTTGTAGTGCACATTGTATATGTGATATATTTTTTGTGTGCACTTGATTGTATCATGTTTGATGTTGCAAGCTAACTTGTGTTTTGTGTAAAGATTAAACCATGGTTGTGTAATGGTTAGGGTTTTCTTTTTCTTACTCATTTATTTATTTATTGATTTTGGAAAAAAGATTATGAAGAAAATGGTGGCATTATTTGGATTTAGTTGAAGCTTCATGAAGGTTTGACTTTGTTACCATTTTGTCTTCATACTTAACCCTAACCATTCTAACTAACCATGATCTATTCTCTACACCTTACCATAGTTAGTATATGATAAGTATTCACATTTATTTTCTATTTTAGATAAGACTTATCATATCTTTTCTTCTTCTTCATCATCTTCATCAAGAAGGAAAGCTTGTCTTCATCAATGGCATCTTGAGCAAAAGTGTGAGAAATCCAATTCTAAAGTGAACCCACCTCCTATTTCTTCACCCTCTACCTCTTGCCAAGTAGTATAGTGTGTTTTCTTCACAAGTTTCACAACTTGGTGAAGTTGGAGCTTGATCTTGTGTAACCTCGACGTAGATCATCTTCGGCATCGTAGCCGACAACTTGTCCGCTCATTTCTCCGATGAAGCCGATGCTAGAGTCCGAGATCCGACTAGGATAGCGAGAGGACGTCTACGTGGAGCTAAGGAAGTGGAGAACCGGATCTACAAAGGTTGTAGCTTCTCACTTTTAGTTAAGATGTTAACTAGCTTAACTTTTTGCCTAAAATTCTAGTTAACGATCCGTATTAGGGTTTCTCGGCACTCGTAAAATTTGAAATTGGCATGGTTGATGCCTTGTGAGACTTCATTAGCGTGCCTAGGAACCCTACACACATAACATCACATGTCATCAATGTAAGTAAATATGCGTATCCAATTGTCGTTTATGTATAGCAACGAAATCGGCGATACCCCATATATTACACTTACGGTTGCAGATAAGAAAGTGAAAACTACAATAATTGGAATCCGCAACCACTTTGACATCATAAACCCAAAATATCACATACTTCGGATTTCTTGCCTAACCAAATGAATTCCATAGACATCATAAATCCGGAATATCTCATATTCCGAATTTCATGCCTAACATTATAAACCACACATTTTAGTCTCGATATTGAAAACACTTTTCAATAACTAGTCAGGAAATTCATCATGATTCCTGACATCTTGATCAAAAGCTCATCGGAAATTTAGTAGACGAACGCACCCCCGATGCCGTCGACGAAGCGTACTTAGTCGGAACACCGCGACCGCGAGCACCCGAACGGATGCTTTAGGCAACGGGGTTCTCCTACAGTCACTTGATCGGGGCTATGGGGCATGCTATCTAGTAATGCTACCCGGCGAGTATCCGCGTACACTACGTGATTGCGATAGAGTTTTGATCCAAATCAAAACCCCATGGCTACCGATAAAAAGAGACTAAATTGCTAGGTTTGCAAAATTCAAACCAGTTTTTACAAAACTAATTATTGTGGATTCAAAATATTTTATCACATTTCACATATAGCTAGATGATGTTAAACATTTCGATCGAATCCGCAAACACCCACATTTCCCAGAGAGCTCAACACTTGAGCACAGTTAAAAATACCCAGAACATGCCACTATTACCTACGGATCAACACAAGAAAGGCACGCTCGCTGCCTCACCAACGGCGCCACGGAACCGCCGCAAAAAGGCTCTTTTGGCCGCGGTTCCGCGGTCATATGGTCGAGTTGGGCCATCGTTTTTCTTGGGAATCCATAGAATAACCTGCATGATATTTTTAATATTTTTAACTTGGAAAAATCCAACATTTGGAATAATTTCCAGAGAGCATGAGAAGTTTGGGTTTCGGGGTTCGATCGAACACTTTAACGTCGTATAGGCCACTCCTAATGCTCTAACCAAGCTCTGATACCACTGCAGGGTTCCTTAGCACCCTCACTACGTTTTCTAAGGCATCGAGCAAGCCATTAAAAAAAATCTAGAGTGCTAAGAAACCCATCACCGAGGATCTAACTAGAAAATTAGGTATTAGCTAACATGTAAACAACTTTACACTAAGTGAACAAGGAATACAACCTTTGTAGACCGGCCCTTCACTTCTAAAGCTCCGTGTAGTAGTTCCTTCGCTCCAAGTAGTGGTCTCCCGGACTCTAGTTAGGCTCTACTAGGTGAAAGGAACAGGCCTTCTTGAAGAACTTCGAGACCGAAGACGATCTACGTCGAGGAATCTCCAACTCTAGCTACCTCTTCACTAATTGAAAATTAGTGAAGCAAACAACCTATACTAAATGGCTAGTCTAGTGTAGATTGATGAAGTAGAAATTTTGCTCCCTTTAGAATAATTTTTATCACTCTTTTTCTTCACCTCACTTGAAGCTAAAGAGCAAGAAGGAGATCAAGAAGATGAAGTCTAGAATAAAATCGCAACATTGGGTAAGAAAATATAATATAAGAACTCATGTAAAGACTTAACCATAGTTAGGTTAATAAATATCTATGGTAAGACAAAATTAGTGGAATAAGTCAATGGTTTCCACAAGCTTCACAAACCATGAAAAATTCCACTTAATTTTGAATTTTCCGTAAATAAATAAATCCCTTAATTATCTATTGTATGGTATGAGTCTCATACACCCATGTACAATATCAAGCATGACACAAAGAAATAAATACAATAATATATATCACATATATATTTAATGTACAAGTGAGAAAAAGAAATTCTTAAGTGAGCTAATATTAGTTAATGTATATTAATATATCAAATATATAATCATATATTAAATTAGTAAATCAACACTTGATTTAATAATACGGCTATATCACATATATCCGACTAATATTATTTATATCAACTTATCGAATCAACACTTAATTCGATAGCCCGGCTATATCATATATAACCGACCGATATCACATATCATGAGATTAGAATACGGTATCACATACACGTACTAATCTCGGTCCCGCACATATCATATATGTGCCTAACTTCATTTCGCTTGAGCCAGAAAACCTCTGTGTAGGACTCTAAAGACTCATCAATACGCCGGCAGTAGGTGATGATAATATCAGTCATCCACTAGCCGTCAGCGGTACTGGTTGGACGTAACGGCTACCCGGGTATTGAGCGATCAAGAGATCAACAAGCAACCCAACTCATACTCCTTTGAATCCAATAAGTAACACTACCATACAGTCCGGTTTCTTCGTCTTATTTGTCCCATATCTAGTCTGGGGGTGGTAAACATCAGACCCGAATAACATGATAAGTGATGCCAATATGAGGCTCATAACGGGTCAAGAAACTAATGATAACACTGTTGGATATAGTGCCCTCAGAGTCAATTATTGGATCACAGGCACGTGATTGCAATGATTGAGGGATGACCTATACCGGTAGTACAGTCTTACTCAAGATGATAGTATTCTATCTGGTTTATCTTTATCATCGTGTACTGCTTTAGGTGACCTTATAAGTCGCTATTACACATTCATAGAGCCCTTAGGATTCTTTCTTGACTACCAGCAGTATAATGGCGATCATATACGTAAGAGATGGGGTCTATAAGCACATCCTTAAAGTGGTGCCTAGTCGTGGGATTTTTGAGACTGGGCAACGATACTCCATTAGTAGACTAGTGTATACAGTCGAGACCCCGACGAGGGGCGATGGCCGGTCTCACAAGCCATTGGTGTCAGTTGGTTCACCAAAGATGTATACAGGTGCTCATTGGGTTATGAGTACACCGGACAGGACTTGCCGGGAACATGCTAGTTGGTATTATACCTGACGTCAGATAGCAGTTCCCTGGTGACATGTGTACAGGTTAGTTCATCGACCTGAGATCGTCATTTGTCTCGTGTGAGTTCCCATTGTGCTTTGATTACTACCCTACCATGGCTCAAAGGAGTCGTGCAAACAGGTTTTAGTTGGTTACAGTCCCGAGCCACATGGAGGCAGTGAGCGGATCGGCAGGGGTTTCGTCTCTTCCGGTATTGGGGGTGAGATCATGTTGTGTCTGGGAGAGCCATTACACAAAGTTCTTGGCCATGGCAGGAGATTTACTGGTAGGTACTCCAGTAGTATCTCTGGGTGTTCTGGGCTACACTCCGACATGACTTGTACAGCTTTTGTGGGTCTGACTTTTACCTACCCGCTAGGCCTGCCTTGCGATGCTCATAGACAAACGGACCGGACTGGAGGATATTGTCACTGACAGGCTCAGTAGGGTGTCAGGATGAGTTCGCTCACCGACCTCCCTTTTGGTCAATATCTGGTAGCCCGTTACGTACAGCTAGTACCTCTGACGTGCTAGTGGTTAAATCTACAGCCAAAATATTGATGAGTCTTTAGATTCCCCCACAGACAGTTTCTCAAGTTTCGGGCGAAACGATGTAGAGCCCGTATGACATATGGCAGGGTCCGATCATATACGTGCAGTAGTGCACGGATCATGATCGGGCGGATCGTACTAGTGGGTTTTGGTTTAAGCCGGATCCTAGTATTAGATTTGTTGGATTAGTTTTGTCTCATCGCATTCGCATTCAGTCGGAATGTGGGTGCAGGTATGTATATACAGGTGAAGGGTATCCTTGTGATCCATCACGAGTTTACTTTAGATGTTGCTGATTGTATGAAATTCCGGATTGTGTAGTTGGAAAATTGTGTAGAAATCACAACCAAAAATTATTTGACCGCAATCAATAACGGTGTCGAAATGTAGCGCGTTAGTATGTTCGGATCGTCCACAGGGATTGTGCGATTCGTTCGTATTTGTTTTGTTTTGAATTGAAAATTTAATAGAAAAGAAAAGAAAATGATTCAAGATTTATATCAATGAATTTCAAGAATCATCTAATCTCATCAAAAATCAAGAAAACATTAAAAAAGAATCAAGAAACAAGAATTGATAGAATTCCAATCGATTAAAGTTTCAAGAATTGAAATGTGGCTCGTAGGAGTCGATTAGATCAAAGATGTGAAGAAACTAGCAATTACCTTTTCTTATCCATTAACGAGTTGATGCTAAATCGATGTCGATTTATCGAGGATTAAGGATCTTGCGAAGAATTAGGGTTTCCTCATCCTATCCTTTGTCCTTTCGATGAATCACATTCATAAGATAGCTTCTAAAACATCAAATGATCGATCGTTGAACTCTAGATCCGTGCGAAAATAATCAAGAACGCATTTCGCATCGATCTAGATCATCGATCATTCAATTTTCAAGAATTTACAATCGTTATAGGACTTAAGAAAATGTTTAAAGATTCGTTAACATCATCATTCTACCGATCGTCTCGACTCCTCCACGAGCGGAGTTTTATTCAAACATCATCACAAAGAATACATTCAAGAATCGAAGTTGAATCATAATGCTTGAATTGAAAGATAAGCAAGTTAAAAGAATCGTCACCTTTATTTATTCAACAAGTTGTTACATATTGCTCAAGACTACAAGAATTTGAGAAGGAACAAGATTGTCAAATCTAGCGTTGCATCGGCTCCTTGAGTCGCGGATCGGCTTGGATCTCATGCTACGATGAATACCGGCTTCGCTTCTAAAGGATGGTTGAAGGCTTGCTTTGCTTGAACTCAAGGATCTTAAACTTTGGCTTTCTTGATTGGATTACGGTTAGGGTTTGGAGGTGGCAGTGTTGGGTTGAAGAGATGATAGAATTTCAACAGCAATCAACAACCTTCAAGTGAGGCCTAGGGTCCCTTTTATAGGATTAAGAGTGATTAGCTTCCTTAAGAAGCTTGGATTAGGTTAGCTTCCCTTGTAAGCTAGTTAGTTGGGTAGAAGTCTCTTGAACTAGTTAGTTAGGGCTTAGCTTCTAGCTTAAGCTCGGAGGTTAGGGAGAAGGTTCTAGGCTCTTAATGTAGTTTAGGTGAAGCTTGTTTAGGAAGCTAGGACATCATTAGTTTAGATCAAAGGGCCTTTGCTGATCTGGCAGAAAGTTCAGGAATGTTCTGGAAATTGCAGTGGCTTGATGAGTTGTAGGACGTGAGGGAAGAGGGCTGGGCTGAAGAAATGCTGCTGACTTGTCCAGGCCACCGCGGATCCGCGGAGTAAGCTGGCTCCTGCCGCGGATCCGCGGCATGTTCTGAGAGTTAGGGCATCATCTTTCATGTAGTGCCTTCTACTTTCTTCAGGTGTACTGTTTGATATGTTGAGTCCCTGAATTACTTCTAGATCATTACCAGATTTCAAATACTTGAGTTGGCGTATTCTTTAACAGCACAGTTATAAAAATTTGACCATTCTTCTGGAATTTCCCTGCGCAGACTTCGAAACACGTGTTGCGCTACACAAGAATGATGCAATGCTATGATAAACGGTCAAGTTCCCTAAAAATGCCGGTTTAAGTATACATTACAGGTAATTCAGTATTTTACAGGTGTTTTGCTAATATGTGCAATATGAATACCGAACACCTCTATATGAATGCAAAAGATAGGGAAATTGCCGTGTTAAAAATGCAGTATTTTCGACTGATCAAATTCCCCCAAACTTATTTTCGGTCGTCTCGAGTGAATGATTTTATTAAAAAGAGAAGGAGAAAATAAAGAAAGAGAAAAACTAACTAGCACACTTTCGTAGGCAACACAATTGCACTGAGCACGTGCAACAAGCCTTTAAACCTCTTGGTGTCCCTAGTAGGAAGAGTGTTGTGTCCTGAGGGTTTTCAGCGGATTGCACCACAAAATCCAAAAATAAAAGGAAGATCATGAATATTACATTTAAAGAAAAGAATTGTAAAAGAAAAGCCTTGAAAATTAGGGTTTCCAACTAAGCTAGCTTTTCGGTTGTTATGAGCCCTATATTAATAGTCATGAAAAGATGTCAGAAATCACGTCCTCCCTCAATAAAACATCGTCTTATTCTTCATTCCTATCTTTTTTCCAAACATCGATCATATAACCATGCGTGTGTGTAAAAGACATCCCTACACCCGGAGAACTCAATTCAAGCTATCATACTCTTGCCCATCTGCCTCAGTACTTTTTAATTAATGAATATTTAGATTTGCTCACACACTTTCATGCGATCGTTAATACTTCTTGAGGTACTAACTGAACGATTACTCCTGTGCTTGCTTATTTGGTGTATTTTCCTCGTCTTGCACCACCTAAGGCTTAGCAGTGACTCCCAGACCAGTTGGCCTTAGGGCACTAGGTGAAGAGGCACCCTCGCTTAATTTTTTTATTGCTGCCTTGGCGATAACAAAACCAGTGTTCATTTTTCTCACCACTTTATATTTTCTTCATTTTTTTTTATTTTCTTCAAACTTTGGCTTTTAGACAAGAGCATTTCAAGGTATCCTCTACTATCCCGAGTTTCAAGACGTGTGTAAGTGCGAATAGAAGGGTATCAATGTTCAAAATGTTTGTCTTTCAGAATAGGAACTATTTTTCAGACTTATTTTTATTCTTAGATTAGTGACTTCCTTCATCTTACTAACCCTTAGGACAACGGCTCATAACTACTTATTACTAGTTCGTATAAGAAAACTTCTAATTTTCTTGGTTTTCTTAAATTTTTCTAATCTCATGGATGTAATTTTTCACTATCTAATCTTTTATTATCCTATTTACGTACAAAAATGTTAAATATTAAATATTTTTTTATTTTGAATTTTTTTTTAATTTTTATGGGTTTTGAAAATTTTTAAATTTTTATAGGTTTTTAAAATTTCTAAATTTTTAAAGGTTTTTAAAGAATTGTTTTGTGCTTATGCAAATGATATGCAAATGATGCAAAAATAAGCACAAACCTCCCCCAAACTTGTTTTCAACAGTGTCCTCACTGTTGAAAACCGCTATATCTACAAAACCTGTAAGCATGGGAGGAATTTATTAGTGGGGGCAAAATATATAAGTGAAGATCCTCCCCCAAATTTATTCTTTTCACTCACCTCCATTCAAAAGATGATACAGTAATTTACAGGACATGAAGGTGAGACGGAGGAATTTTAATAAAGATAAAATGGCTCCTGTAAGAACAGGAGCTCCTCCGTGGGGTCAGTGGAAAAATACGGCTTTAGTCTATGTCCATTCACATTGAAAAATGTGCCGTTTTAACCATTTTCTACCTCTACTGGCCCGTGCGGGTATACAGACCGCACAACAAAAGGTCCCTTCCACCGAGATCGAAGCTTACCCGCGTGAAGGTGTAGTCGTGAATCATAAAGAATGACTTGTTGACCAGGTGTAAATGTTTTCCTCAAAATGTTTTTATCGTGAAAAACCTTGGTCCTATTCTTTACGATTACAGCGTTATCATAAGCTTCATTGCGGAGTTTGCTTAGCTCATTTAATTGCAGCTTCCGAAAGTTGCTGGCTTGGTTTAATTCAAAGTTGATTTCCTTAATAGCCCACAATGCTTTATGCTCTATCTCGACTGGCAAGTGACATGCCTTCCCAAACACTAACCTATATGGAGACATCCCTAGATCAGTTTTAAATGCAGTTCGGAATGCCCAAAGAGCATCTGTTAGTTTGGTCGACCAATCTTTTCTATTCTTCGCAACAGTCTTCTTTAGGATTTGTTTGATCTGTCTATTCGAAATCTCAGCCTGCCCGCTCGTTTGGGGATGATAGGGTGTAGAAAGTCTATGGTTGATTGCGTATTTCCGCATCAGAGTCTCGATAGACCTGTTGCAGAAATGTGTCACGTTATCTCTAATGATAGCGCGTGGGTGTCCAAATCGCGAAAAGATGTTTTCTTTTAAGAACTTAATGACAACATTCTTGTCATTAGTGCAACATGGAATGGCTTCAACCCACTTCGAGACGTAATCAACCGCAAGCAGTATGTACAAATTCCCAATGGAGTTGGGAAAGGGACCAATAAAGTCAATGCCCCAAACATCGAAAATTTCAACCACTAAGATGGGTTGCTGTGGCATTTCATTTCTCCGAGAAATCCTACCCGTGTGTTGACACTGTGCATAGGTTTTGCAATAATCAAATGCGTCCTTGAATAAGGTCGGCCAATAAAATCCGCATTGCAAAACCTTCTCCGCCGTCTTTTTAGGACCGAAGTGACCCCCACATGCCTGATCATGACTAAAAGATAGAACACTCTTGAACTCCTCATTCGGGACACACCGGCGAATGATTTGGTCAGTACAATACTTAAACAGATATGGTTCATCCCAGTAAAAGTATTTTACTTGGGATAGAAAACGATATTTGTCCTGTTTTGACCAATCGCTTGGTATCGGTCCCGTGGCAAAATAGTTCACAATATCCCTGAACCAAGGTTCATCGGATACGTTCAAGAGTTGTTCGTCTGGAAAAGAATCATTGATCGGCAGGGTCACAGGTGAAGAAGAGATGCGCGAAAGATGGTCGGCTACAACGTTTTCACATCCTTTCTTATATTTGATAACAAGATCAAATTCTTGTAATAGAAGCATCCAACGTATTAGCCTACCTTTTGCATCTTTCTTCTCCAAAAGATGTTTCAAGGAGGAATGGTCAGTGTACACAACTATTTGTGAGCCAATCAAGTAAGGCCTGAATTTTTCTAATGCAAATACAACAACCAAAAGATCTTTTTCGGTAGTTGTATAGTTAATTTGAGCATCATTCAGGGTCTTACTTGCGTAATAGATCACGTGTGGCATCTTTTCAATGTGCTGTCCTAAGACTGCTCCAACTGCAAAATCTGATATATCACACATAAGCTGAAAGGGGTAGTCCCAATCTGGAGACGATAGAACGGGGGCTGTAGTGAGGGAGTGTTTGAGTGAGTCGAATGCTACCTCACAATCCGATTCAAAGTGAAAGGTCGTATCCTTGGCTAAGAGAAGAGTTAAAGGTCTAGCAATTTTGCTAAAATCCTTAATAAATCTCCTATAAAAGCCCGCATGGCCAAGAAATGATCGAATGTCCTTAACGCTTTTGGGATGAGGAAGGTTTTGAATGACATCTATCTTAGCTCTATCAACCTCAATGCCTTTTCGTGAAATAACATATCCAAGCACAATTCCCCCTTGGACTATGAAATGGCATTTTTCCCAATTCAAGGTTAAGTTCTTCTCTTTGCAACGAGTAAGAACTGCGTCAAAATTCGTTAGGCAGTCAGAAAAAGAGTCTCCGAAAATCGAGAAATCGTCCATAAAAATCTCCAAAAAATTCTCTACCATATCAGAGAATATCCCCATCATACACCGCTGAAAGGTAGCGAGAGCATTGCATAACCCAAAGGGCATGCGTATATAAGCAAAGGTACCAAAAGGACAAGTAAAAGTGGTTTTATCTTGATCCTTTTTGGCTATGGGGACCTGATTATAGCCAGAGTATCCGTCCATAAAGCAATAATACTCACGTCTAGCTAAGCGTTCCAGCATCTGATCAATGAAAGGTAGAGGAAAGTGGTCTTTTCTCGTGGCGGCAATGAGTTTTCTGTAATCAATACATACACGCCACCCAGTTTGGGCGCATGTCTGAATCAACTCATTTGCCTCATTGGTAATAACAGTGATGCCAGATTTCTTAGGGACGACATGAATTGGACTCACCCATTGGCTATCGAAGATTGGGTATATGATACCATTATCAAGGCATTTGACGATCTCTTTCATCACCGCTTCCTTCATGACGGGGTTCAACCGTCTTTGTGGTTCTCAGGTTGGTCTGGCTTCATCCATCACATGTATATGATGTTCTACAATCAAGGGACTAATCCCTTTGATGTCCGCCATGGTCCAACCAAACGCCTCCCTATTAGATCTCAATATCGATAAAAGTGCATTCTATTGCTCTGATGCTAGAGAAGCGGATATGATAACCGGTAAAGACTCATTCTCACCTAAATATGCATATTTAAGATGAGAAAGTAAAATTTTGAGATCTAATGCTGGCGGAGAAATAATAGAAGGTGGGATCATCGAGTGATTTTCGGAGTCACAAAGAAGCTCATAGCCTGTGAAAGATACAGACTGGAGTGGTGATATGTCGGGAGTGTCGGACTCAAGCGTGGAAATGGTGTCCTCACTAAGATCATGTGCAAGGTCAAACTGTGATTTGGTAGTGTCATCGAGATCTATAAAGCAAAGTTCTTCAACTCCGCAACTTTCGGGAGCAATCTCGTGGACAGAGCACACATCAAGAATATGAGCAGAGGGTTCTGATGGCTGACTTCCAACTTTGTAGATGTTCAGTTCAATGGTCATATTTCCAAAGGATAAGTTCATTGAACCGTTTCTATAGTTAATGACAGCATTAGAAGTGGCAAGGAATGGTCGACCTAAAATCACCGGAATTTGATTTCGGGGGTTTGCTACAGGCTGTGTATCGAGAACAATGAAGTCCACGGGGAATACAAATTCCCCGACTTTTATCAACACATCCTCTAGTTCATCCCTAGGTTTGGTGATCGAACGGTCTACCATTTAGAGAGTGCAGTGAGCTGGTTTCAACTCTCCAATCCCTAGCTGCTCATAGACAGAATATGGAAGTAGGTTAACACTTGCGCCAAGGTCTAAAAGAGCACGGTTGATGTTTTTACCCCCAATAGAAATCGATATCGTAGGACATCCTGGGTCCTTACGTTTCTTTGGTAGATGTAGGATAAAAGCAGTGCTAATGTTATTAGAGATGAAGTCCTTCTTTGGCACTTGAGTCTTCCTCTTCCTAGTGCACAAGTATTTAAGAATTTTCGCATAAGCAGGGACTTGTTGAATCGCATCTAGGAGAGGGATGTTGATGTTAACATGTTTGAACATTTCCATAATTTTCTCCATATGTGGACTCGATTTGTTACCCCTTAACCGATTCGGGTAAGGAGCTTTAGCAATAAGCGTTGGGTCCATCATCGAAGAAGGAAGTGGGGGTAGACGTGATCCCAAAAGAGGAGTGGGAATCTTCTGTAGAGAACTAGAAGAGCTGTGCTGAGGTGTCGAGCCTAGAGGAAAATTGAGAATAGGCTCGTGAGAAAGCGGTGGGGTAGAAGAACAAGGATTAGACGTAGAAGTGTGTGTGTAAGGAAAGGTCTTAGCCGGGGTGTTGATAGGATTTTCAATATCATCAACTTCTTCCCCAATATGGTTATTTAGCACTCTTCCTGATCTCAACGTTGTAATGGCATTTACATTGTAATGCCCAGAATTCGGTAAGGGTTGAGACAGAAGTTTCCCGTTTTCTCTCGCACTCATTTCGGCTTTAAGTCGTGCAATTTCAGCTTCCATCGATCTGATACTCTCAGCTTGGGACGTTGAGTTTTTCTTTATCTCACTGACGGAAGATCTAACCTCAGCCGACACCTCTATGAAATTTGACAAGAGTGATTTCATGGTTTGAGTGAATTAAGAGAACTCGTCAGAATAGGTCATAGGATTAGACGGAGCAGGAGTGTTGACCTGATTTTAGAAATTTTGTGACTAGTAGGGGTGCTGAGTGAGTTGAAGTGGTTGCTGTTGTGGTGGAAGAGCCCTTTGGAATTGATTCGGGTTTGTAACCGTGTTTTGATGTTGTTGTTGTTGGTTCCAAGCAAAATTCGGGTGATTCCTCCAACCCAGATTGTACGTGGAAGAATATGGATCGTTTCTAGGTCTTTGAAATGTGACATTGGTATGGTCGTGACCTTGAAACGGAGAGTTTAATGGACATTCTTCCGTTAAGTGAGAAGGATCAGAACAGCACTCACATACAGTTTTGGGGAGCGACATCGGATTTAGGGAGGCTGCTAAAAATTTATGTTCCATAGCCTCGAGCTTCTTTTGCATTGCTACCATCTCAGCTTGAACACCTATGGACACATCAATTTGGTGTACGCCACCCCTAGACGATGACATGTTTCCACTCTCCCACTGTAAGGATTTTTCAGGGAACTCTTCTAAAAATTTCCAAGCTTCCCCATCATCCTTAGTCATAAAATTGCCTTGACACATAGCTTCAAGGTTCTGTTTAGTGTTTGGGTTAATGCCCCCATAAATGATTCGGCACAGATCCCATCTCGGGATGCCGTGATGAGGACATTGAACCAAAAGATCCTTGAAGCGTTCAAAGCTCTTCGAGAACGGTTCATTCAGAAGTTGGGTGAATTGATTGAGTTCGCTACGGACACGAGCTGTCTTTTGCATAGGGTAAAATTTCTTAAGGAATGTCTCAACGAATTCTTCCCAATTAGTAATGGAATGTGCGGTGGTGTTATATAGCCACTTCTCGGCTATATCGCACAAAGTAAATGGAAGAAGACGTAGACGCATAGCATCCACTGAAAGTTGTGATGTACCTATCATTGCGCATACATTTTCAAATTTCGTGATAAACACGTATGCGTCCTCAGACTCGAGACCGTGGAATTTGGGTAGAAAATTGATGTACTGGGGTTTAATCTCAAAATTATTCCCGTTGGCTGGTGGTGTGGATAAGCAGGTCGAAAAAGGACCTCGCATAGGATAGCACCTCTCCTGGAGAGAGATACGGTGTAGATTCTGCGCACCAACGGAAGGCGGCAGAGTAGTGGTAAAGAAGTTCGATGGAGTCGGATCCATCGATGTGGGTGTGGTGGTGGGTAAAAGAGAGGTAAATGTAGAAATACCGACTTCGGAGTCGATCGGGGGTACGCGGACTAAACGGGCACTAGAATCCCGTGTTTAGCCTTTCTTGCACTAAAAAGGGTTAGTACAAGTGGCAGCGTGACTTATAATTAGGGGAAATGATGAATTTGGTGTTTGTTTTGAAAAATGATACGAATTTTTGAAAAAATGATGCGAGCACACAAATGCAACAAGCAATACCCTAAAATCTAGTGGTCACCTAGGTCAGGCTCTGGACCGCTCCTAACTGCCAAAAGACAAGTCGCAGGATCAATCCTCCGCTGCCTCTTTGTCTCCCTGTGGCCAGGTAAGTGCCAGGTAAGTGGGAAGGTACTCCACTACGTAAGTAGTGGGCCTAATTAATAACCACTAGCCTTCGACACACTTGCCTTAGACAACACAAAGAAACGCGGATAAGCAATGAATTACCCACGGCTTTCTCTTGTCCTAAGTGAGCGTGACAGTCCTTAGAGTCATCTCTAGATATTTTTTAGTTAATGAGGGTAATACGGATGCAAGTTTGTGATTTTTGGGGCTTAGGAAGGGTATTGAACTCCCCACCTAATCTGGATTTGGCCGTGCCCCTTAATATCCATATTAATATGCAAACAACCAAAAACCAAAAACACGCACAATTATTTTGCTTTTTGCGGCGATGCGATTTTTGCAAAGAAGCCTGCAGAAAATTGTTAATTGGAGCAGACAGAGGAGAAGATAAGATGTAAGAGATCACCTGAGAAAAAATTGTACAGAGAACCCTTCACCAAGCCGCAGAACCGCCGCAATAGGCGGCTTACACCGCGCTTCCGCTGTAGTAGGTACTGTTCACTTCAACAAATTTTTCCAGAGAGCTTCTGTTCAGCCCCTTAGTCATCTGGAAATTTCTGAAAAAAAATTCAATTGCTCCACAGCTTCCAGAATTCCTCGCAATCAAATCACAACAACACGTTTATATTTTGCGCGAATTTTGATCTAAAAATTGTAATGGAATAAATCTTTCAGTTCAAATTTCAATAAAGAACGAATTAGCGCACGATCTCCGGCAACGACGCCATTTTGATTGTATGAAATTCCGGATTGTGTAGTTGGAAAATTGTGTAGAAATCACAACCAAAAATTATTTGACCGCAATCAATAACAGTGTCGAAATGTAGCGCGTTAGTAAGTGCGGATCGTCCACAGGGATTGTGCGATTCGTTCGTATTTGTTTTGTTTTGAATTGAAAATTTAATGGAAAAGAAAAGAAAACGATTCAAGATTTATATCAATGAATTTCAAGAATCATCTAATCTCATCAAAAATCATGAAAACATTAAAAAAGAATCAAGAAACAAGAATTGATAGAATTCCAATCGATTAAAGTTTCAAGAATTGAAATGTGGCTCAAAGGAGTCGATTAGATCATAGATGTGAAGAACACTAGCAATTACCTTTTCTTATCCATTAATGAGTTGATGCTAAATCGATGTCGATTTATCGAGGATTAAGGATCTTGTGAAGAATTAGGGTTTCCTCATCCTATCCTTTGTCATTTCGATGAATCACATTCACAAGATAGCTTCTAGAACATCAAATGATCGATCGTTGAACTCTAGATCCGTGTGAAAATAATCAAGAACGCATTTCGCATCGATCTAGATCATCGATCATTCAATTTTCAAGAATTTAAAATCGTTATGGGACTTAAGAAAATGTTTAAAGATTCGTCAACATCACCATTCTACCGATCGTCTCTACTCCTCCACGATCGGAGTTTTATTCAAACATCATCACAAAGAATACATTCAAGAATCGAAGTTGAATCATAATGCTTTAATTGAAAGATAAGCAAGTTAAAAGAATCGTCACATTTATTTATTCAACAAGTTGTTACACATTGCTCAAGACTACAAGAATTTGAGAAGGAACAAGATTGTCGAATCTAGCGTTGCATCGGCTCCTTGAGTAGCGGATCGGCTTAGATCTCATGCTCCGATGAATACCGGCTTCGCTTCTAAAGGATGGTTGAAGGCTTGCTTTGCTTGAACTCAAGGATCTTGAACTTTAGCTTTCTTGATTGGATTAGGGTTAGGGTTTGGAGGTGGCAAGTGTTGGATTGAAGAGATGATAGAATTTCAACAACAATCAACAACCTTCAAGTGAAGCCTAGGGTCCCTTTTATAGGTTTAGGAGTGATTAGCTTCCTTAAGAAGCTTGGATTAGGTTAGCTTCCCTTGTAAGCTAGATAGTTGGGTAGAAGTCTCTCGAACTAGTTAGTTAGGGTTTAGCTTCTAGCTTAAGCTAGGAGGTTAGGGAGAAAGTTCTAGGCTCTTAATGTAGTTTAGGTGAAGCTTGTTTAGGAAGCTAGGACATCATTAGTTTAGATCAAAGGGCCTTTGCTGATCTGGCAGAAAGTTCAGGAATGTTCTGGAAATTGCAGTGGCTTGATGAGTTGTAGGACCTGAGGGAAGAGGGCTGGGCTGAAGAAATGCTGCTGATGTGTCCAGGCCACCGCGGATCCGCGGCCTAAGCTGGCTCCTGCCGCGGATCCGCGGCATGTTGGGAGAGTTAGGGCATCATCTTTCATGTAGTTCCTTCTTCTGTCTTCAGGTGTACTGTCTGATATGTTGAATCCCTGAATTACTTCTAGATCATTACCAGATTTCAAATCCTTGAGTTGGCGTATTCTTTAACAGCACTGTTATACAAATTTGACCATTCTTCTGGAATTTCCCTGAACAGACTTCGAAACACGTGTTGCGCTACACAAGAATGATGCAATGCTATGATAAACAGTCAAGTTCCCTATGCCGGTTTAAGTATACAGTACAGGTAATTCAGTATTTTACATGTGTTTTTCTAATATGTGCAATTTGAATACCGAACACCTCTACATGAATGCAAAAGATAGGGAAATTGCCGTGTTAAAAATGCAGTATTTTCGACTGATCAGTTGCCGTATCTTTTTATTGTTGCAAAAATTTGGATTAATGATTGCATATGGAAATAATGAGCTAGAATTCATCATTTGGAGCATTTATTGTGACACATGCACAAGTGGTGACTCATGGTCTCTTTCTTTGTGCATGTGTCACATTATGAGCTTGATTTGTATTGATATGATAAGAAGAGGGAGAGAGAGGAGCTGCCTTATGAGTGAGTTTTGGTCTTGTTTTTCTAGAACACTCTCTCATTTTTATCATATCACAACAACAAAATAAAGCCCTCTTCTTCTTCTTTTTCCTCTAGCTCATTATCTCCATCAATGGCAACACCTCTAACCTCCATCCAAATCAATGGATGCAAGAGACAAAGTGATCACAAACATTCTCTACATCGCCTTGGACACATCGGCTAGCACACTTCATGCCTGAGTTGCTTCGGATGAAGCGGGAGCCCGTAAAAAGACTAGTAGATGTGGTTCCCTTTCCGACAAGAAGATCGAGACCGGAGTTGCCGCGAGGAGCTTGGGGTGGTGGCCAAAGACCGAAGGACACGGATCGATCGGTATAGCCGTTCTATCCCTTCTCTAGATAGCTAGTTGTAGGTTAATGGTTCGATCCGGGTTTTAAGCATACGATAGCGCCGGTTTCTAGTTTAGAAAAAAATTCGTTTCTGCATTTTGGCCTCGGAAAGACGGCCGGGGCGCTACCGTAGACTTACATAGTATCAGAGCCACACTATTAACCTTTACTAGCTTGCTCTAACATGTTTAGAACTTCGATCGAACGAATTTTCCAAAACGCGATTTCAAAAAGTGAAGTTTCTGTCGAATTTTTTTTATCGTCGAAAAATTATTTTGAGTATTGCAGAAAATCAACGAGGCTTTTCTAAGAACACTGCAAAAATTTCTAAGCATGATTGCACTGTAGCGCCGCGGGACCACGGCCGTACCCACTTTTTGGCCGCTGTTCCGCCGCCGTACTGTAGCAACACTGCATAAAATTTTCTACAGTGGTCTCTGTATTTGAATTGCGGTTTTGGTAATTTTAGTTTTGGCCCAGATTATCTTGGGTGCTGGATTTGTACTTGTGGCCCACTTTGGGAAATTTTGTCGATCGAAAATCTTAAATATGTTAGTTCACAGTATTTACATTATATCCGCGACCGTGAATGTCATTTGATCGATAAATCTTGTCTAATTGCTATAGCCCTTTTAGACGGATTTGCGAACGTGGCATTCACGTTGATGTTCTGTGTTTTGCTGTGATGTTGCGGATTTGTCGTGGTGGATAGCATGGATGCAATGGTAGTACAGTTTTGTTGTATTTGTACATTTGATATTGCGGGGCGAGCGTCCGACATGTGGACTGCCGTCAATGCCTGTTTGTATATTATTCTTTTGGGGCACGACCGGGCTGAGGTCGATGTACCCGTTGTATATTTTACTTTCTGTAAAAAGATTACCCGCGGTGAGGTGCACGGATAGCCGGGTTGCAGAGGGCAATGGGCCAGCATCTAATGGCTTTGAGACGGAGGGGGCTTCACTCTAGAATTAGCAGGCTATTCGCTGCACTCGTAGGGGGTACAGGTTGACCCAAGGAAGGGTGCTCAAGTTACCGGATTCCGTGAAGTGCTGGGTTGTCCATTCACGTTGTTGAAGGGCGGTGCCTCGCTTCAGGTTTTGGCGGGTAACTTGCTGCGCCCGTAGGGGTCTAGGATTTCATTGCACAGGCTATCCACACGACTAGTAGAACGTCGGGTTTCAGTAGCGGCTCTATGAAACACGGGGATCCCAGATTATCTGTATTGTTCTGTGATGCTTATTACATTTCTGTGATGTTGCATTTTATCACGCATTGAGCGAATATTATATATTGATATATATACTAGTAGATGTTGTATATGTTTTACACCCGCGCTAGTCCAGTCACCGCTTTGTCGTTAGTTAAGTAACATAACGGGTGATGACGGGACCCAGTGGCGAATGCGGATGACATTTACGTACATCATATTTTCGTTCTTTTGTGGTGTAATTAATTGATGGGACTGCATTGATTTGGATCAATGCAAGCTAAACAAACCTATTATGATTTTGTTGGAACATTTTTCCAAAAAAAAGGCTGTTATTGCAAGGACGTTCTCTTTTGTTTTGCACAGTGGTATTCAGTTATGAATATCCAGCAACTCAGTCGACGAGGCAAGGGCCGAGATCCCTTCACCGGGAGTGACCCCTTGGAGAGAAGTTTGCGTCAGGGTAATAACTTCACTATAGTCGACTACTTTTTGCTTTGCATCGTGGTATTCAGTTGGAATATACTGCACCTCATTCTACGGGGAAAGAGCCGAGATCCCTTCACCAGGAGTGACCTCTTTAGCAAAGGTTTTCGCCACTATATTTTTATAAAATGCTCTCCGGTTCCTTCAACGATATCAAGTTCATTACGTTAAAGGTTTTTCGCCAGAAACAATTCGTAGCCCTCCGTCATTTCAGAGAGGTCATACTTAGTATTCATGCTATGTATATTGGCCTTCGTCAAGGCATAGTGTATGTTAGCTATTTGTTACTTTTCTGCAGCATAGATAGATGCGTTGGTTTGGGAAAATCATACTACTATTTTAGCCTTCGTCAAGGGTATGTACGGGTGGGTTCAAATTAACCTGGACAATGACGGGTGGAACTTGACATGTGACTTATGATATGTTGGCCTTCATCAAGGTCATAAGAGCATGGGGTAAAAATAACATCGGGTGTTTCTAAAGAAACTTAAACTTGCCAAACATGCGCATACCTTCTGGAGTGTGATAACGTGAGTGGATTCCATCACGTTATCATGCGATGATAGTTGGATTGCGATTCCCACTGATGAGTTGGTTTACTCCTCGGGTGATCCCGACTAATTCTTCTTTCAGGTTTGGAGGAGAATTTAAGGTTACAGTGGGAGGTTTCCTTATTAGATAAAGTGATAACCATTCTGATCTAGGTTTGAGTGCACGTTGAGTGTTTCTTTTCTCTCTCTCTTTGGCAGCGACCATGGCCCGACCCTTGACTATGACTCAGTGACCAAGTTAACCGAACCTTCTTAAAACACTGGCTTTTGGATTGTCAGAGTTGCATACCTCATTGCCACTCCTACTCTTACTCTTTTCTCCAGGACACCCCGTATTATTACAAACATCCACTTCCATTGGATAAAACCATCGTATGCTTATATACGAACTCGAAGGAACTTATTCCAGATTCGGGGATGGTTCCGGTTCTGGAGAAAACGAATAGGACTATTCAGTTGTCTTTTCCTTTTACATTCTCTCAGGTTGCGAGTGCTCCTTGGATTAGGATGGTACACCTATTATGCTAATTGGATAGTATTCTTCTAAACCATAGGCAGGTGCCGAAAGGTAGGGAATGAAGAAAACCGTTTAGCCTAAAAGGTGTATATAAGGTATTAAGTAAAGGCAAATAAAGGGATTAGTAAGAGGGCAAACTAAATTGCGACTACTATTCATGACCAAACCAAGTATTTCTTCGCCAATCCTAAATCACCTTTGTATTTCTGCAGGATACTCCGTATCAATACGAAGATCCACAGTTTATTGGATACTCCATCGTATGGTTATATACGAACTCAAAGGAACTTGTTCCAGTTCGGGGATGGATTCTGGTTCAGGAGAAATAGGAAAAAGGTTTATTCAGTTGTCTTTTATCTTCACCTTCTCTCAGGTTACGAGTACTCCTAGGACTGGGAGACTATACCCATTATGCTTATTGGATAATCGTCTTCCAAACCATAGGTTGGTGCCGAACGGTAGGGAAGGAAGAAAACTATTTGGCCTAAAAAGGTGTACATAAGGTAATGACTAAAGATATATAAAGGGATTTTGAGAGATGGAAAAGAAATATACGGTTATAGTTGTGAATCTGATAATGGAAGAGGCATTACTAAGAATATCCGGATACCCCTTCGAAACATTTACATGTTTCAGTTTCACTGTGTATTGTTAAAAGAAAACTGATTTCCCAATTAGTCATTGCTCCAGGGTATGTATTTACCAGGTTTGATTCTTACATCTGTATGGTTTTACAGAAGATGAGCGGGAGTAAGTTATTGGGAATTGGGTGATCATCCTCATTATATGGGGATTCGTTGTAATTGGTGATATTTGAGGAAATCGCATGGGTTGTTTGCCGGACGGCAAATATTTGGTTTTGAATATCCGTTGTTATGCACCAATTTCAAATTGATATATCTGTACGTTTATTTTTATACAGTAAGATATAAATTTTTGAAATTATGTCCATGACATTTACCTATATCAGTGGATGGTTAGGTAAGGAGCATTAAACAGCGGTGTAATTCTTCTCAACCATAAATATAGTTTTCGACCTACAACACACAGGAAATGAGTTATTAGACTCAGAGGACTTATACAGAGCATTGTATGTTGTCCAGTGTCCATTAGGACAGAGGGGTTGGTACTCGCACGATATTCTATTTACTTGAGACTTCTCTAGTTCTTAGACATGTGATTCGTAGAAATGCAAGGTCTATGTTTTGAGTAGTTATAGGTATAAGAATAAAGTAGAGAACTAGGCGTTGCAAGTATCAGGGTTCTTCAAGGTGATCGAAGATGTAAATACTTGTGTATGGTATTCAGTTGATAGTAATGATTAAGAGAACTTGTTTCTCTTTCAGGTTACTCATAATTGGAATCACTCCTAAGTTGAGTAATGCTGATCGGCCTCTCTCCATTTAGTTGACATGCACTGGAGACAGCTGCATGATCTGAATCTGGTTCCAATTAAATCAGTGCCTCTGTTTCAATATTGGATATAGAATAGTTCATATCTTAACAATGTTAAAGTACGGGGAGTTCTCCGGCTTATGCTTAAAACCAGACTCTGGATAACTCACGGCACGTTTCTGTAATGGCTGGTTGTGGATTGACCCGAGCTATGACGAGGGTTGACTTTCTACCATATGGAAGATCAATAGTGATTTGTTCTTGACTCCCCACAGTTTTAGTAAAATGGATTTTTTCTAGAAAACAGTAGTGGGGGTGTGGTAGAATAGGAAGTGATTCTAGAACCGCAAACGATTACTGAAAATTTAATAAGAACCTAAAGATTCAATCTGGATTTGTTAGTGTATATGCCCTAGAGGCTATTACTGTATCATACTAGTTTGTATATTACTTAATGGAAGCATGGGATATTCACCTTGTATATACAATCTTGCTCAAAATAGTAGTATTCTACTTGGTTTGTTTCTACTTCAATGTGTACTTGTGTTTATTTTAGTATATCACCTATACACATTAGTGGAGTCCTTAGGATCTTTGCTTGATTACCAGCGTTGTGATGGCAGTCACACTAGTGGGGCTGGGTAATCTATAAGCACGTCCTGATGCAGGTCCCTAGTCGCAGGACTATGGAGACAGGGCATCGATACTCCGAAGTAGACTAGCGCATGCGCTTCTCGTCCCAGTGTGGGAGACGGTCTGTCCCACAGCCGTTAGTACGTCGTACTGGAGATAGTATGCGGGTGCTCGTTAGGTTACGAGTACACTGGACAGGACTCATCGGGAACTGACCGGTTGGTATTATACCTATCGTCAGTTATCAGTTCCCAGGTGACATGAGTACAGCTTAGTCTGCTGACTTGACACTGTCACTTCGCCTCGAGTGTGTTCCCACTGTACTTTGATTACTACCCTACCACGGCTCAAAGGAGTCATGCAAACAAGTAGTAGTTGGGTGCAGTCCCGAAACACTTGGAGGCAGTGACGGTTAGACAGGATTCGTCTCTCCCGGTATTGGGGGTTGACATCGCGCTGTGTCTAGGAGAGCCATTACACGAGTAGTCCCTGGCCAGGGCAAGCGGGATATACTGGTAGGCTTCTAGTGTTATCTCAGGGTGTATTGGGCTTCACTCCGACACGACTTGTACCGCTATTAGGGGACTGACGTTTACCGCCCCCTAGCCCCGCCATGCGATGTATCAGACGAACAGACCGGACTGTACGGAGACTGTCACATTCAGGCTCAGTAGGAGTTCAGATGGGTTTCACCTCGTCAGTCTTCTTGTCGGCATCTACCTGGGGACCGTTACGCACAGCTAGTGCCGCTTGCGGTCTGTGGTTAAACCCACTGCCAGCGTAGTGTCGAGTCTTTAGAGTCCCACACAGAAAGCTATTCGCCTTTAGGCAAAAGAGTAGAGGTCGCATGGTTTTGCGACAGGTCGCATTGTTTTGCGACAGGGTCCGGTCACATCCGTGCACTTGTGCACGTACAGTGTCCGGACAGTTAACACTAGCGGGCTTTGGTTCAAGCCAGATCCTAGTGTACATTTTGGGATTGGTTTTATCCAGTATGTATTCGTGTTCCTCGGAATGCGAATGCGGGTGTGTATGCACAGTTGACGGAGAGACAGAGGCAGAGGATTCTCATTAGGGTTGTTGACCGTTGACTGTTGACTATTGACTTTTTGCTCAACCCTAATGAGAATATAATATGTAATTAGCAATATTATTAATTAAGTATTGTGGTGACATGGTTGTTGAGTGGTTGACTTTGTTGACTTGTTGACTTTGTTGACCGGTTGACTAGGTTGGACTAGTTGACCATCATGATGACAATGGCTATCATTTCATGGCAAAGACTTTTTACTTGCTTGTTCTCTTGTGCAATATGAGTGCATGAAATGATATTGCCATTTTGACTTAAACCATTTACACAATACTTGATTATTATTTTTGTGATGATGGTTTTGGATTATGAGAGCCAAGTGAGAAAAGTCTTGCTCATTCTATCATTTTCATTCTCTCTCTTGTGTTCTTGAGCTCTCATCTTCCTTCTCTTGCTCTCCCTCTCCTTAGTCTATGGTTCACTTGTCTCATGTGTTGAGAACCAAGAACCATAGAGAAAATCCCAACACACTCTCCTCTACTCACTCTAGTTCATAAGGTTTAGCAAACCGAGTGAACTAGTTTCTTCAAAGACCGAAGAAGAAGCCAAAGGTAGAAGCTTTCAGGTGGATCGATCTTCGGTGCAAGGAGACGACGGGGTGAAGCCGATCCGGACAACCATCGAGGCTTGAAGACGAAGGATTTCAAGAAAGAAAGGTATAACCCCCTAACCGAGTAGTTAACAACTCCTAGTTAGGTTGTTAGTTAGATGTTTAACAAAGATCCGGTTTTGAGTCCATGTTACCACCTCTAGAAAATTGTTTTTCACCAAATTCCGCATGCCCGAAAGTACCGGGAGAGGTAGCATGGACTTACAGTGGTATCAGAGACAGGTTAAACTCTATCTAACATGTTAGCAAAGTCCCGAAATGAACCCGGATTTCAAACTTGATGTCGATTTTTAAAGTGCTGTAAAAGTAATAAATCATGCTTCAAAAATCGACTCAGGGTTTTTATACCAAACTGCAAAAATTTCATCCACTGAACCAATCAAAGCGCCGCGGAAACGCGGCGGGAGCGTGCTCCCGCCGCGGTTCCGCGGCCGAGTTGACTCGGCAGTGGGAAATTTTGGTTGCAGTTTGTTCAGTGGGGTATTTTAGGAATTTTGGAATATGTGTTTTCAGCCCAGATTTTCCAGAACGAAAATTTTGTGTTTGGGGCCTAAAAATCCGTATTTTTGATCGAACTTCTAAAGACCTAAGCTGACGGGTTTTTCTGTGATGTGATATTTGTATTGAACGTCTGCTATTCTCTATATGTCGATTAGTGGGGGTTATACAAATCTGTGATCTGTAATGTTATTGGAATGTGTATATGAATTCATTGGATTGTCGCGGGTGAACAGCCGGGGGTTGTGAGACGAGAGTTTTCTTTTCTTTCAATTCATGTAAATTTGTAAATTGAAGTAATAATTATTTGTATGGCCGCACAACCGGGTCGGGGTTGTAGCCGTCATTGTATAATTTCTTTTTACTGTTTTTGCTCCTAGGATAGACCCATGGAGCGGGTGCACAAACTACCGGGTATGCCGAAGTGCCGAGTGGCCTACTCACGGAGTTGAGAGAGGTTGCTTCGCTTCGGGTACTTGGCGGGTAGTTTGCCGCACCCGTAGGGGTCTTGGGTGGGGTATTGGCTATTCACCGCGACCGTGTAATCTGCTTTTCGTTACAGGCACGTACGAATTGCGGGTTCCTAGTATATCCAATGTGTTCATCTGTGATCTGAAATGGCTATCATTGCAATATATCTATATATGATATTATTTAGGGGTTGCTTATGTTTTACAGCCGCGCTAGCCCAGCCCCCGCTCTGTCGTTAGTTAAGTAACCTAACGGGTACTGACGGGGCCTCGTGGCGAAGGCAAATGCGAATGGAATATGCGTACGTCATATTTTGGTTGTTTTCTGCAATGGTAGGATTAAATGATGGGACGCATTAAAAGAACTAATGCAAGAATATCACGCATTAAAAGAACTAATGCAAGAAAATAAACCAAGTTAAAATCGTTGGAACACTTTCGGAAAACCACTCGGTTCTTTTCAAAACTAACTTTTAAATGCGGAGCTTGAGCCACTCCTTTTAAAAGCTATCTCGTTCCATCGATTATATCAAGTTCACTACGTTCACGGTTTCGCCAAAACCATTCGTAGCCCTCCGTCGTTTCACATAAATAGTCAATAGTATTCGAGCTATGTTTGTTGGCCAAAGTCAAGGCATAGTGATTGGTAGCTATTGGTTATTCATGTGCAGCATAGATAGATGCATTGGTTTGGAACAGTCGTACTGCCTTGTTGGCCAAAGTCAAGGGTAGGTACGGATGGATTCAAATTAACCTGGAGAACGACGGATAGAACTTGACATGTGACTTATGATTTGTTGGCCAAAGTCAAGGTCATAAGAGCATGGGGCAAAAATCCACATCGGGAGTTTCAAAAGAACTGAAACTTGCTAGCGTTGCATACCATTTGGAGTGTGATGATTCTGGTAGGATTCCTTCAGTTTTTTCATGCAATGATATTTGGATCCCGATCCTACTGTGAGTATATGCTACTCCTCCGGAAATTTCTCACTTAACGATCAATGCTATATGTTAGTGTTTATGCCCTAGAAGGCCATTACTGTATCATACTAGTTTGTATATTACTTAATGGAAGCTTGGGATATTCATATGTATATAACAGTCTTGCTAAACATTGTAGTATGCTACTTGGTTTTTCTATCTTAATATGTGAGTATACGTATTGATAGAGCTCTTAGGATCTTGCTTGACTACCGGCGTTGTGTTGGCAGTCACACTAGTGGGGGCTGGGTAGTCTACAAGCACATCCTTATTCAGCTCCCTAGTCGTTGGATTATCGAGACAGGGCATCGATACTTCGGAGTAGACTAGTGTGTACGCTTCTCATCCCAGTTGGGGAGATGGTCTGTCCCACAGCCGTCAGTACGTCGTACTGGAGATAGTATGCAGGTGCTCGTTGGGTTACGGGTACACCGGACAGGACTCACAGGGAACTGTTGGTTTGCTTTATACCAGTCGTCAGTGAACAGTTCCCAGGTGACATGAGTACAGCATAGTCCGCAGACTTGACACTGCTACTTCGCCTCGAGTGTGTCCCACTGTTCTTTGATTACTACCCTACCACGGCTCAAAGGAGTCGTGCAAACAGGTAGCAGTTGGGTGCAGTCCCGAGCACTTGGAGGCAGTGGCGGTAAGATAGGATTCGTCTCTCCCGGTATTGGGGGTTGATATCGCGCTGTGTCAGAGAGCCATTACGCAAAGTCCCTGGCCAGGGCAAGCGAGATTTGCTGGTAGGTTCCAGTAGTTTCTCAGGGTGTAATGGGCTTCGCTCCGACACGACTTATACCGCTATTAGGGGACTGACGCTTGCCGCCCCCTAGGCCCGATATGCGATAGTCTTAGACGAACGGACCGGACTGTACGGAGATTGTCACATCAGGCTCAGTAGGAGTTCGGATGGGTTTCCTCTTCGGCCTTCTTATCGACATCTACCTGGGGACCGTTACGTACAGCTTGTGCCGCTTGCGGTCTACGGTTAAACCCACTGCCAGCGTAGTAGTCGAGTCTCTAGAGTCCCACACAGACAGTTTCCCTACTCCAGGCGAAACGATATAGAGGTCGTATGGTTTTACGACAAGGGTTCGGACGCATACGTGTGTTTACGCACGTACGACTTTCGGACAGTTTTTACCAGTCGGCTTTGGTTTAAGCCAGTTACTGGTATCCGGTTATTGGATTTATACAGTCTAAAGTTTTTCCGTATTTTTGCGGAAAGGAGGGGCGTTCTCGTAATTGCGCGAGAAGCTTCTAGAAGATGGTGACTAAGGTGGTTTAGGTGGCATATACAATGAATGTGATTAGTGAGTCATATGGATGATTCATCCATGTCATTAATGCATCATATATGCTTAATGACTCATGGATGTGAATCATCACTAGATATTATCAAGCATGGTTGTTAAATTCATTTCTTTTCTTTTCTTGATAAAAAGAAATGCTTGATATATATTATGATAACTCATTATTCTCACTTCATTATTATCTTCACCTTCTCTCTCCTCAAGCTCTCCCTCTTCAAACCCTAATCCTCCCCTCTCATGTGTTGAGTACAAGGATTAGTTAGACTAATTAAACCATAACCCTCACTCTATATCACCTAGCTTCTTTGATTAGCACTTAAAGAAGGTTAGTTGCCTCAAGTTTAGAGGCTAAGCTTGGAGTAAAGCTCTCGGGTGGATCGTCTACTACTTCGAGAAGGCCGAGGAGGAGGAGGAGTTCACAAAGACGAAGGATACGATTCGTTAGGTATAATCCCTAAACATAGTAGTATAGAACTTCTATGTTTCTTGTTAGTTATCGTTTAGCTTCGATTCGTGTGGTTAGTCGATGTTTAAGCAAAGAACAAGATCGTTTTTCATTTTTCCGCCTCCCCGCAAGTCGTGGGGTGTTGTACATCGACTTACAGTGGTATCAAAGCCTCGCTAAACAATAAATAACTTACTTGCAAATTTGTATGAATTTCGAACGGAAAAAACTGTTGGAGATAGTGCCCTCAGAGTCAATTATTAGGTCACAGGTACGTGATTGTAATGATTGATGGAGGACCTATCCCGGTAGGACAGTCTTACTCGAGATGATAGTATGCTATCTGATTTACCTTTATCATCGTGTACTGTTTTAAGTGACCTGACACGTCGCTATTACACGTTGATAGAGCCCCTAGGATTCTTGCTTGACCACCAGCAGTATGAGGGCGATCATATAAGTGGGAGCTGGGGGTCTATAAGCATATCCTTAAAAGGTCCCTAGTCGTGAGAGTTTCGAGACAGGGCATCGATTCTCCATAGTAGACTAGTGTATACAGTCGAGACCCCGACGAGGGGCGGTGGCCGGTCTCACAAGCCACTGGTATCAGTTGGATCACCTAAGATGTATACAGGTGCTCATTGGGTTATGAGTACACCGGACAGGACTCGCCGGGAACATGCTAGTTGGTCATATACCAGACGTCAGATGGCAGTTCCCTGGTGACATGTGTGCAGGTTAGTTCATCGACCTGGGGATCGTCATTTGTCTCGTGTGAGTTCCCACTGTACTTTGATTACTACCCTACCACGGCTCAAAGGAGTCGTGCAAACAGGTTTTAGTTGGGTACAGTCCCGAGCCACATGGAGGCAGTGAGCGTATCTTCAGGGGTTCGTCTCTCCCGGTATTGGGGGTGAGGTCGTGCTATGTCTAGGAGAGCCATTACACGAAGCCCTCGGCCGAGGCAAGGAGATTTACTGGTAGGTATTCCAGTAGTATCTCAGGGTGTTCTGGGCTATACTCCGACACGACTTGTACCGCTTTTGGGGGTCTGACTTTCACCAACCCCCTAGGCCCGCCATGCGATGCTCATAGACGAACGGACCGGACTGTACGGATATTGTCACTGACAGGCTCAGTAGGGAGTCAGGCTGAGTTCTCTCACAGACGTCCCTTTTTGTCAATACCTGGTAGCCCGTTATGTATTGGCTTATACCTCTAACGTGCTAGTGCTTAAATCCACAACCAAGGTGTTGACGAGTCTTTAGAGTCCCCCACATTTCAGTTACTCAGCTTTCGGGCGAAAGGTTGTAGAGGCCGTATGGAAATATGGCAAGGTCCGATCAGATACGTGCGGTATTGCACGGATCAGGATCGGACAGTCTGTACTATAGGCCGTATGGATATATGGCAGGGTTCGATCAGATACGTGCGGTATTGCATGGATCAGGATCGAACAAATTTACTAGCCGGCTTTGGTTTAAGCCGGATCCTAGTATAGTACAGTGTAGATTTTGTCTCATTGCATTTGTATTTCGGTCGGAATACAAATGCGGGTGTATATGCACAGTATCGGGGTTTTCCTGTAATTTATTACGGGACCAGTTTTCTGGAGTTGCCAGTTTGCTTTCCGTTTCGGCCAATTTCCTTTGTATCGTTCATTGGCCGAAGATTGGTGGATGAGGGCTTATTTGCATTGTTGCAAATAAGTATTTGGAAGGGGGTCCTTTGCATATTATTTGTATCATGATGGTTTTCATGATGAGCACCATTGCTTGACTTTCTTTATCATCATGGTTTTGATGATGGTTGTTGATGATGAGAGATGGTTGTTAGTTGAGTGTTGGTTTTCCTTTGTTATCATTGGTTCATATGATAACCATTCCTCTCTCTCTCTCTTGCTTGATATGAGAAAGACTCCCATTATTTTTGATAGACTCTCATTTTCACTCCCTCCCTCATCTAGCATGGCCGGCCACTCTCTTGATGGGGGCTGTCCCAAATTTTTGGTAAGGGGTTTTTGGTTCATTTCATGTTGGAAAATCCCTTTAGCTCCTCCTCCAAAAGCTTGTATCATCCCTCCACCAAAATGGCATCTCCATGAACCCCAAAGTGAGACTTGAGGACTACATATTCTACAGCGAACCTTGGGCACGTCGAGTAGCCGGCTTCGTGCCCGAGTTGCCTCGGCATTGAGGTGGGAGCCCGTAAAAGAAGTAGGCGATGTGGTGCACTTCCGGCGACGAGGAGGAGACAGGACATTCCGCAGGAGATCGGGACGATGATGAGAAGACCGGAGGACTTGGATCGTCGGTATATCTCTCTTCCCTTTTCTTGTTGTTAGCTAGGATTAGTTAGTGGTTCGATCCAGGTATTAGTGCGCGGCGGTTTGCCAGTTCAAGAAAAATTTAAGTTTATCACCGCTTCCGCATTTGGCCGTCGGATTGACGGCCGGGGCGCCGTCGTGCACTTACAGTGGTATCAGAGCCTCGCCATTAACTTAGTCTAGCTTTGTGTAATGTGTTTGCATTTTCGATCGATCAAAAATCCCACAACCGCATTTTTGTTAGCATCAGTTTCTGTTGAAATTTTTTAGTCTCCAAAAATTTTTCAGGTTGCATAAAAGTACTGTGCTGAAATATCTAAGACTACTGGAAAAATTCGAGACACTAATCTCTTCAGGGGAGCGCGGAACCGCGGCAAAACCCTACTTGTTGCCGCGGTTCCGCCGCAGTATGAAGGATTTAGTGGGTCGGGTTTTTACAGTGGGCTTCTGGGGTGAAAATTGGGGTTTTGGAATATTAATATTGGGCCCAGAATTTCTTGATGTGCTACAGTAGTACTTGGGGCCCACTTGTTATATTTTGATCGATTGGATATTTTAAACACATTATTTCACAGTATTTACATTATATCTGCGACCGTGAATGTCACTCGATCGGTAAATCGAGTCTAACTGCTATAGCCCGGTTAGACGGATTTGCGAACGTGACTTTCACATTGATGTTCTATTTTTGCTGTGATGTTGCGGATCGGTCGTGGGGATAGCCTGGATGCAATGCTAGTACAGTTGTGGTTGTATTATGTACATTTGATATTGCGGGGAGAGCGTCCGACATGTGGACTGCCGTCACTGCCTGTTTGTATTATTATTTTGGGGCACGACCTGGTTGCGGTCGATGTACCCGTTGTATGTATATTTTACTTTCTGTACTAGGATTGCCCCGCGGAGGGGTGCACGGATAGCCGGATTCTAGAGGGCAACAAGCCCGCATCTCATAGCATTGGGATGAAGGGGGCTTCACTCTAGGATTGGCGGGCTATTCGCCGCACTCGTAGGGGGTACAGGTTGACCCAGGAGGGGTGCCCAAGTTACCGGATTCCGTGAAGTGCTGGGTGGTCCATTCACGGCGTTGAAGGGGGCTGCCTCGCTTCAGGTTTTGGCGGGTAACTTGCCGCGCCCGTAGGGGTCTAGGATTTCATTGCACAGGCTATCCACACGACCAGGGGAACGTCGGGTTTCAGTAGTGGCTCTGTGAAACCCGGGGATCCCAGATATCTGTATTGTTTCTGTGATGCTGTACATTTTCTGTGATGTTGCATTTTATTCACGCCTTGAGCGAAATATAATATATTGGTATATATATTAGTAGATGTTGTATATGTTTTACATCCGCGCTAGTCCAGTCCCCGCTCTGTCGTTAGTTAGCTAACCTAACGGGTAATGACGGGACCCAGTGGCGAATGCGGATGGCATATACGTACATCAGTATATTTTCGTTCTTTTGGTGTGATCAATTGATGGGACTGCATTGATTCGGATCAATGCAAGTTAAAAACAAACCTAATCTGATGTTGTTGGAACACTTTTCAAAAAGCTGTTATTGCAAGGACGTTCACTTTTGTTTTCAATCGTGGTATTCAGTTGGAATATCCTGCTCCTCAGTCGACGAGGCAAGGGCCGAGATCCCTTCACCGGGAGTGACCCCTTGGACAGAAGTTTGCGTCAGGGCATTAACTTCACTATAGCCGATTACTTTTGCTTTGCACCGTGGTATTCAGTTGGAATATCCTGCACCCCATTCTACGGGGAAAGAGCCGAGATCCCTTCACCGGGAGTGACCTCTTTAGCAAAGGTTTTCGTCACTATATTTTTAAAAGCTATCCGTTCGTTCAACGATATCAAGTTCTTTACGTTAAAGGTTTTCGCCAGAAACCATTCGTAGCCCTCCGTCATTTCAGTTAAATATTCTGTAGTATTCAAGCTATGTATTTTGACCTCACGCCAAGGCATAGTGTTTGGTAGCTGCCGGGTATTTATCTGTTGCATAGATAGATGCGTTGGTTTGGGACAGTCGTACTACTATTTTGGCCTACGTCAAGGGTATGTACGGGTGGGTTCAAATTAACCTGGATAATGACGGGTAGAACTTGACATGTGACTTATGATATTTTGACCTCACGCCAAGGTCATAAGAGCATGGGGCAGAAATCACATCGGGGTTTTCAAAAGAACTGAAACTTGCCAGATATGCGCATACCTTCTGGAGTGTGATACCGTGAGCGGATTCCGTCACGTTGTCATGCGATGATAGTTGGATCCCGATTCCCACTGATGAGTTGGTATACTCCTCGGGTGATCCCGACTAATTCTTCTTTCAGGTTTGGAGAAGAATTTGACGGTACAGTGGGAGGTTTCCAGATTAGATAAATTGGTAACCATTCTGATCTAGGTTAGAGTGCACGCTGAGTGTTTCTTTTCTCTCTCTCTTTGGCAGCGACCATTGACCCGACCCTAAGACTTTGACTCAGTGACCAAGTTGACCGAACCTTCTTTAACACTGGCTTTTAGATTGTCAGAGTTGCAAACCTCATTGCCACTCCTACTTTTACCCTTTTCTCCAGGACACCCCGTATTACTACAAACGTCCACTTCCATTGGAGAAAACCATCATATGGTTAGATACGAACTCGAAAGAATTTATTCGAGGATGGTTTCCGGTTCTGGAGAAAACGGATAGGATTATTCAGTTGTCTTTTCCTTTTTACCCTCTCTCAGGTTATGAGTACTCCTTGGTTTAGGGGTAGTACACCTATTATGCAAATTGGATAGTCTTCTTCCAAACCTTAGGCTGGTGCCGACCGGTAGGGAATGAAGAAAACCAATTAGCCTAACGATGGTGTACATAAGGTATTAAGTTCAGACAAAGCAAGAGATTAGTAAGAGGGCAAAGTAAATTGCAACAGATATTCACGACCAAACCAAGTATTCCTTCGCCAATCCTAAAATCACCTTTGTATTTCTCCAGGACACTCCGTATCACTACGAAGATCCACAGTTTATTTGGATACTCCATCGTATGGTTATATACGAACTCGAAAGGAACTTGTTCCAGTTCGGGGATGGATTCTGGTTCAGGAGAAATAGGAATAAGGTTTATTCAGTTGTCTTTTATCCTCACCTCCTCTCGCATTGCGAGTGTTCCTAGGATTGGGACAGTACACCCATTATGCTTATTGGATAGTCTTCTTCCAAACCATAGGCTGGTGCCGAACGGTAGGGAAGGAAGAAAACCATTTGGCCTAAAGGGGTGTGCAGAAGGTAATGACTAAAGACATATGAAGGGATTTGGAGAGGTGACAAAGAATTATACGGTTACAGTCGTGAATCTGGAAGAGGCATTACTAGGAATACCAGGATACCCCATCGAAACATTTCAATGTTTCAGTCTCACTGTGTACTGTTAAAGGAAAACTGATTTTCCAGTTAGACACTTGCTCCAGGGTATGTATTTACCAGGTATGATTCTCACATCTGTATGGTTTTACAGATGATGAGTGGGAGTAGGTTATTGGGAATTGGGTGATCATCCTCATTATATCAGGATTCGTTGTAATCGGTGATATTTGAGGAAATCACCTGGGCTGTTTGCCAGTCGGCAAATATTTGGTTTTGAATATCCGCTGTTATGCACCAATTTCAAATTGATATATCTGTACGTCTATTTTCATAGAGTGAGATGTACCTTTTTGAAATTATGTCTATGACATTTACCTATATCAGTGGATGGTTAGGTAAGGAGCATTAAACAGCGGTGTAATTCTTCTTAACCATAGGTACAGTTTTCAATCTACGACACGCAGTGAATGAGTTTTCAGACTCAAGGGACTTATACAGAGTATTGTATGTTGTCCAGGGTCCATCAGGACGGAGGGGTTGGTCCTCGTACTATATTCGGTTTACTTATGACTTCTCTAGTTTTTAGACAAGTGTTTCGCGGAAACACAGGGTCCGAATTTTGAGAAGTTATAGGTATTTGAATAGAGTAGAGAACCAGGTGTAGCAAGTATCGGGATTCTTCAAAGAGATCGAAGATGTAGATACTTGTGTATGGTATTAAGTTGATAGTAATGACTAAGAGAACTTGCTTCTTTTTCAGGTTACTCATAATTGGAAGCATTCCTAAATTGAGTAACGCTGATCGGCCTCCTTCCATTTAGTTGACATGCACTGGAAACAGTTGCATGATTTGAATCTGGTTCAATTAAATCAGTGCCTCTGGTCCTATATGGGATATAGAACAGTTCATATCTTAACGATGTTAAGGTACGGGGAGTTGTCCGGCTTATGCTTAAAACCAGACACTGGACAACTCAAGGCACGTTTCTGTAATGGCTGTTTGTGGGTTGACCCAGGCTATGACGCGGGTTGACTTTCTACCATCTGGATGAACAATAGCAATATTGTTCTAGACTCGCCACAGTTTTAATAAAAATGGATTTTTTCAGAAAACAGTAGTGGGAGTATGGTAGAACTGAAAGTAATTCCAGAACCACAAACGATTACTGAAGATTTGATAAGGAACCTAAAGATTCAATCAGGATTGACATTCCATTGGCCACTCCGCAGATAAGGTGGGTAACTTCAGGCACCCGAGAGGTACTACGGTAGCCTCAAGGACGGTGACAGGGAAGTTCTTGTTTACCCACAATTACCATTGCTGTTATTCCAGGGTGCGAGACCCGGCAGGAGGATGAGTATAGCGTCGTTCTAAACTAACTTTAGAAGTGTACGTGTATATGACTCTGCCAGAGGGTTGTCGTAATCAGTGGGAGAAACGGAAGCATTGGTGGACAGGTAGCTTATGTCTATTTATAGACTAAAGCAGATGTAGCGGAGATAGATCATCTATTTCTGACGTGACAGTCATAGGTTTGACTTCATCAGAATAGGGGATGGATCTGTTGAGAAGGTAGTAGGGTGTGATATCCTGGTATTTGGATGACATACACAGAGTAGGAAAGGAAACTCCTATACTACAATCGGTTATACTTTGGTCGTCATACAGTGGTTTCTCTACAAAGGAAATGGATTTTGTATCAGACATACTGGTCACTAGATCTATGGTTTTAGATCTAGATTTGGGTGGTTTCCCAATCTGGGTACGTAGACAGCATTCTAAGAGTATGTAGAATGGATGACTCCTGGCACGGTAGTGTACCTGCAGGTAATGGAGTCACCCTCTCTAAAGGTGTCTTACAGACTAAAGGGGAGAGGGACGTGCATGATTGGCAGATCACTTGCTCAGGTAATTGAGTCAATCATGAGATGTCAAGTACCACACCAGACATTGTTCTTGCACTAGATGCAATAAGCTGACATTAATCCAATCCTTGAGAAACGGTCGGAAGCAGTTTTAGAACATAAGTGGATGTTCTAGGAATATGATAACGACAGCCTCATTCGGGCGACAGTTATCATTCCAGGCTTCCAAGGTGACATGGACGACAAGGAGGTTGTCAGAGTTATAGTTTTCCTTCTGATGAGGGGCAGTATTTTGGACAGGTGGTCCAAGGCAATACTGAGGGTGGCATGGCGCAGGATACTGATTATGTTCAGTTGACGATACAGTCTAAGAAGTTTGGATTTGGAGTTCATTTATGAGCTATGTCCCATCAGACATCCAGACACATTCTAAGACAGGTATTGCTCATTTCGGGAGATGGGTTTCTCCGCGAACTTGAGATATAGAGAGACATGGAAAGAGACAACAAAGCGGATCCACTCACTGAGGCTATTCCTCGAACGCAATAGTTTCGCAAACGAGCTTTGTGAGACTGACTAGTAGAGGAGTTGGGTGTTCGGTATCACACGGGCTGTGAGTATGCGACATCGCAATAATTAGCCTTGAGTGCAAGTGGGAGATTGTTGGAGATAGTGCCCTCAGAGTCAATTATTAGGTCACAGGTACGTGATTGTAATGATTGATGGAGGACCTATCCCGGTAGGACAGTCTTACTCGAGATGATAATATGCTATCTGGTTTACCTTTATCATCGTGTACTGTTTTAAGTGACCTGACACGTCGCTATTACACGTTGATAGAGCCCCTAGGATTCTTGCTTGACCACCAGTAGTATGAGGGCGATCATATAAGTGGTAGCTGGGGGTCTATAAGCATATCCTTAAAAGGTCCCTAGTCGTGAGAGTTTCGAGACAGGGCATCGATTCTCCATAGTAGACTAGTGTATACAGTCGAGACCCCGACGAGGGGCGGTGGCCGGTCTCACAAGCCACTGGTGTCAGTTGGATCACCTAAGATGTATACAGGTGCTCATTGGGTTATGAGTACACCGGACAGGACTCGCCGGGAACATGCTAGTTGGTCATATACCAGACGTCAGATGGCAGTTCCCTGGTGACATGTGTGCAGGTTAGTTCATCGACCTGGGGATCGTCATTTGTCTCGTGTGAGTTCCCACTGTACTTTGATTACTACCCTACCACGGCTCAAAGGAGTCGTGCAAACAGGTTTTAGTTGGGTACAGTCCCGAGCCACATGGAGGCAGTGAGCGTATCTTCAGGGGTTCGTCTCTCCCGGTATTAGGGGTGAGGTCGTGCTGTGTCTAGGAGAGCCATTACACGAAGCCCTCGGCCGAGGCAAGGAGATTTACTGGTAGGTATTCCAGTAGTATCTCAGGGTGTTCTGGGCTACACTCCAACACGACTTGTACCGCTTTTGGGGGTCTGACTTTCACCAACCCCCTAGGCCCGCCATGCGATGCTCATAGACGAACGGACCGGACTGTACGGATATTGTCACTGACAGGCTCATTAGGGAGTCAGGCTGAGTTCGCTCACAGACGTCCCTTTTTGTCAATACCTGGTAGCCCGTTATGTATTGGCTTATACCTCTAACATGCTAGTGGTTAAATCCACAACCAAGGTGTTGACGAGTCTTTAGAGTCCCCCACATTTCAGTTACTCAGCTTTCGGACGAAAGGTTGTAGAGGCCGTATGGAGATATGGCAATGTCCGATCAGATACGTGCGGTATTGCACGGATCAGGATCGGACAGTCTGTACTATAGGCCGTATGGATATATGGCAGGGTTCGATCAGATACGTGCGGTATTGCACGGATCAGGATCGAACAGATTTTACTAGCCGGCTTTGGTTTAAGCCGGATCCTAGTATAGTACAGTGTAGATTTTGTCTCATTGCATTTGTATTTCGGTCGGAATACAAATGCGGGTGTGTATGCACAGTATCGGGGTTTTCCTATAATTTATTACGGGACCAATTTTCTGGAGTTGCCAGTTTGCTTTCCGTTTCGGCCAATTTCCTTTGTATCGTTCATTGGCCGAAGATTGGTGGAGGAGGGCTTATTTGCATTGTTGCAAATAAGTATTTGGAAGGGGGTCCTTTGCATATTATTTGTATCATGATGGTTTTCATGATGAGCACCATTGCTTGACTTTCTTTATCATCATGGTTTTGATGATGGTTGTTGATGATGAGAGATGGTTGTTAGTTGAGTGTTGGTTTTCCTTTGTTATCATTGGTTCATATGATAACCATTCCTCTCTCTCTCTCTCTTGCTTGATATGAGAAAGACTCCCATTATTTTTGATAGACTCTCATTTTCACTCCCTCCCTCATCTAGCATGGCCGGCCACTCTCTTGATGGGGGCTGTCCCAAATTTTTGGTAAGGGGTTTTTGGTTCATTTCATGTTGGAAAATCCCTTTAGCTCCTCCTCCAAAAGCTTGTATCATCCCTCCACCAAAATGGCATCTCCATGGACCCCAAAGTGAGACTTGAGGACTACATATTCTACAGCGAACCTTGGGCACGTCGAGTAGCTGGCTTCGTGCCCGAGTTGCCTCGGCATTGAGGTGGGAGCCCGTAAAAGAAGTAGGCGATGTGGTGCACTTCCGGCGACGAGGAGGAGACAGGACATTCCGCAGGAGATCGGGACGATGATGAGAAGACCGGAGGACTTGGATCGTCGGTATATCTCTCTTCCCTTTTCTTGTTGTTAGCTAGGACTAGTTAGTGGTTCGATCCGGGTATTAGTGCGCGGCGGTTTGCCAGTTCAAGAAAAATTTAAGTTTATCACCGCTTCCGCATTTGGCTGTCGGATTGACGGCCGGGGCGCCGTCGTGCACTTACAAAAACGAAACCGGAAAAACCCGAAATCACAAGTTTCTGTCGATTTTTAAATGAAGTCCAAAAAATTTCAGGGAGGTTCAGAAAGCTTAAAAAGACAGTAGAAGAACACCCAAGAAATTTGGGCCCCTGAATCGCCTAAAGCGCCGCGGAACCGCGGCGGATCGCACCGATCCGCCGCGCTTCCGCCGCCGAGTTGGCGATTCAGGAACCCAAATTTCCTGTGTTGCTTCTCTGTGATATTTGGTATTTTCTGGAAGTTTTTATTTTTGCTCAGGTTTCAGATTTACAGAGAAGTATTGGAGCAAAATTAAAAGTGTTTAATCGATCGAAATTATACAGTATTTGCTTGATGGATTATATCTGTGTTTATATAATGTGTTCGTAAACCTCCCATAACTGCTAGTATGTCGGTTGGCAGGGGGTTGCACATTTCTGTAATGGTTTTTACTGTTTGTGGATATGAACTGTGTTGGACTGTTGTGATGTATAGCCGGGGTTATGTGATTGGTTATTATTTAATTCGTTGATGTAAATGTAATTTGTTGTAATATTATTTTGCGGGGCACATCCAGGTTGCGGTTGTAGCCACCGTTGTATTATTTCATTTTACTGTTTTTGCTCCTAGGACAGACCCAAGGTGGGGTGCACAAACTGCCGGGCGGGTAGTTTGCCGTACCCGTTGGGGTCTTGGGTGGGGTAATGGCTATTCATCACAACTGTGTAATCCGTCTTTTTTTGCAGGCTCAAAACAAACACGGATTACTTGCAAATCCAATAAAGTTCATCTGTGATCTGGAATGCCTATTATTGCGTCTGACGAATGTACAATATCTATATATGATAGCTATTTAGACGTCACTTATGTTTTACACCCGTGCTAGCCCAGCCCCCGCTCTGTCGTTAGTTAAGTAACCTAACGGGTGATGACGGGACCCCGTAGCTAATGCGGATGGCATAAGAGGACGATGTATTTTCGTTATTTTCTTCAATGATAGGTTAATGATGTGACGCATTATTTATAATGCAAAGAAAATAAACCAAAAAGTTTAATCGTTGGAACAATTTAAAAGAAACCACTCGGTTAATTTTAAAAACAGATATTTTTAAATACGGAGCTTTAACCACTCCTTTTAAAAGCTATCAGGTTCCTTCGGTTATATCAAGTTCACTACGTTCACGGTTTCGCCAAAACCATTCGTAGCCCTCCGTCATTTCATCTGGGTATTCAGTAGTATTCAAGCTATGTATTTTGACCTAACGCCAAGGCATAGTGTTTGGTAGCTACTGGGTATTCATTTGTTGCATAGATAGATGAGTTAGTTTGGGACAGTCGTATTATCATTTTGGCCGAACGTCAAGGATATATACGGATAGGTTCAAATTGACAAGATAATGATGGGTAGAACTTGACATGTGACTTATGACATTTTGACCTAACGCCAAGGTCATAAGAGCATGGGGCAGAAATATATATCGGGAATTTCTAAAGAAACTGAAATTTGCAAAGAGTTGCATACCATTTGGAGTTTGATGAATGTTGGTAGGATTCCTTCAACATTATCATACAATGATATTTGGATCCCGATCCTACTGTGAGTATATGCTACTTATCAGGAGATTCGTCACTTAACGATCAATGCTATAAACCAAGTAGGTGTCCAGAAAGGTGTCAGCGGGGTTACGCCCCCAGAGAAAAGAGGTTATTTAATTAAGGAACTTCGCGAAAGCGTTGGAAAACCTCCCTCGAAGTATCGACACTAGCCTGGCTGAACGGTTAAGCAAGAATTGTACAGTGAGAATAGTCCTGGCTAATTCTTCTTTTATGGTTTGAGGAAGGATTCGAGAAACAGTGGGAGCCATCCAGTTTAGATAAACTAAAAACCACTCTAAACTTGCAAGAGCATCATGCTAAAGAGTTTTCTTCTCTCTCTCCTAATTGCAGCGACCCTGAAAATGACTGGACTTAAGTTACTTTTGGAGAAAAATATACTGACATGGCCAAACTATAAAGATTGGCTGCGGAATGTCAAAATGGCTTTGACCTATGACAAATTGGGGTACGTCCTCACCGCTACGGCACCTGCTGTCCCTGGTCCCAAATCCAGCAATGCGGATAAGGAAATCCGCAAAACCTGCGATTTAGATTGCGCGAAAGCCAAGTGCATCGTGCTTGCCTCAATGAACAATGAACATCAGAGGAGGCACGAGGATATGACCCTAGATAGCATATTTCTCCATACAAAGGAACTTTATGGAGAGCAATCTCGTATAGCAAGATACGAGACCTCTAAGAACTTGTTTCGAGCGAGGTTGGATGTCGGGTCATCGGTAGGAGAACATGTCCTAAAGATGATCGGCTATATTGAAGAGCTCGCAGACCTTGGGACGACTTTGGATAATGAGCTCTATACAGACCTTATTCTCCAGTCTCTTCCTCACACCTACGCCCAGTTTATCCTGAACTTCAACCTTCAAAGAAAAGAAGTTGAACTTCCGGAACTCCTGAACATGTTAAGGAGTGCAGAGGGCACCTTGCAGAAAGCAAGGGAAACACCCGCTATGTTTGTTAGCGGTGAATCTTCTTCCGGGTCCAAGGCTAGGGCCAAAGGAAGGAAGAAGAAGGCCGCCACCAAACCTAGAGGCGGTGTTAGTAAGGTGGGAGGGAAGGGAAAGAAAAAGTTTGCGGTACCGATAGTTGGCCAGGATGAGTGCTTCCATTGTCACAGGAAAGGGCACTGGAAGAAGGATTGCAAGGCGTGGAACGCCAAGAACCAGGAACCGAAGCAAGCTGTGGCATCGACTTCAGGTGTGTTTGTAATTGAGATTTGTCTGTCAATCAACTCTACTTCCTGTAAGTGCACGGCGGCGCCCCGGCCGTCAATCCGACGGCCAAATGCGGAAGCGGTGATAAACTTAAATTTTTCTTGAACTGGCAAACCGCCGCGCACTAATACCCGGATCGAACCACTAACTAGTCCTAGCTAACTACAAGATAGGGAAGAGAAGTATACCGACAGATCCGAGTCCTCCGGTCTTCTCGTCGTCGTCCCGATCTCCTGCGGAATGTCCCGTCTCCTCCTCGTCGCCGGAAGTGCACCACATCGCCTACTTCTTTTACGGGCTCCCACCTCAATGCCGAGGCAACTCGGGCACGAAGCTGGCTAGTCGACGTGCCCAAGATTCGCTGTAGAATGTGTAGTGAAGTAGTCTCATTTGGGGTTGTAGGAATTGCCTTTTTGGTGGAGGGAAGTTACAAGAACTATGTGGAGGAACTTTGGGGATTTTGGAACATGAAATGAACCAAAAACCCCACTCTAAAAATGTTGGACAGCCCCCTCTTCATGCTTGGGCCGGCCATCACTTCAAGAATGGAGGAATGAGAGAGGAGATTCAAACTCAAGAGGGTAGAATCAAAACAATAATGCAAGGTGGAGTGTCATGGAAAAAGCAAGTGATGATGAGAGGCAATGATCACTCCCAAAACCAATACACTACCAACTAATCATCAACAACCATGATGCTTACAAAGTCAAGCCATCATGAAGCTAGAAGTCAAGGTCAATGAGAGACTATCATGATACAACAATAAGCAAAGACCTCCTTCCACAAATGCCTATTTGCAACAATGCAAATAAGCCCTCCTCCACCAATCTTCGGCCAATGAACGGAACAAAGGAAATCGGCCGAAACGGAAAGCAAAATGGCAACTCCAGAAAACTGGTCCCGTAATAAATTACAGGAAAACCCCGATACTGTGCATACACACCCGCATCTGTATTTCGACCGAAATACATATGCAATGAGACAAAGTATACACTGTACTATACTAGGATCCGGCTTAAATCAAAGCCGGCTAGTAATATCTATTCGATCCTGATCCGTGCAATACCGCACGTATCTGATCGAACCCTGCCATATATCCATACGGCCTATAGTACAAACTGTCCGATCCTGATCCGCGCAATACCGTACGTATCTGATCGGACCTTGCCATATCTCCATACGGCCTCTACAACCTTTCGCCCGAAAGCTGAGTAACAGAATGTGGGGGACTCTAAAGACTCGTTAACACCTTGGTTGTGGATTTAACCACTAGCACGTCAGAGGTATAAGCCAATACGTAACGGGCTACCAGGTATTGACTAAAAGGGACGTCTGTGAGCGAACTCAGCCTGACAACCCTACTGAGCCTGTCAGTGACAATATCCGTACAGTCCGGTCCGTTCGTCTATGAGCATCGCATGGCGGGCCTAGGGGGTTGGTAAAAGTCAGACCCCAAAAAGCGGTACAAGTCGTGTCGGAGTGTAGCCCAGAACACCCTGAGATACTACTGAAATACCTACCAGTAAATCTCCTTGCCTCGGCCGAGGGCTTCGTGTAAGGGCTCTCCTAGACACAGCACGACCTCACCCCCAATACCGGGAGAGACGAACCCCTGAAGATACGCTCACTGCCTCCATGTGGCTCGGGACTGTACCCAACTAAAACCTGTTTGCACGACTCCTTTGAGCCGTGGTTGGGTAGTAATCAAAGTACAGTGGGAACTCACACAAGACAAATGACGATCCCCAGGTCGATGAACTAACCTGTACACATGTCACCAGGGAACTGCCATCTGACGTCTGGTATATGACCAACTAGCATGTTCCCGGCGAGTCCTGTCCGGTGTACTCATAACCCAATGAGCACCTGTATACATCTTAGGTGATCCAACTGACACCAGTGGCTTGTGAGACCGGCCACCGCCCCTCGTCGGGGTCTCGACTGTATACACTAGTCTACTCTGGAGTATCGATGCCCTGTCTCGAAACTCACACGACTAGGGACCATTTAAGGATATGCTTATAGACCCCCAGCTCCCACTTATATGATCGCCCTCATACTGCTGGTGGTCAAGCAAGAATCCTAGGGGCTCTACCAACGTGTAATAGCAACTTGTCAGGTCACCTGAAGCAGTATACGATGATAAAGGTAAACCAGATAGCATACTATCATCTCGAGTAAGACTGTCCTACCGGGATAGGTCCTCCATCAATCATTGCAATCACGTACCTGTGACCTAATAATTGACTCTGAGGGCACTATCTCCAACACTTCCTGGGTATTGGATACCGGATCAGGATCTCATATTTGCAATTCATTGCAGGCACTGAGAAACCGTAGAGTGCTGAAGGAAGGTGATATGACCCTAAAGGTTGCTAACGGAGCTAGCGTGGGAGCTGCGTCCGTCGGGGATTATCACCTAGGATTGACAAGTGGACACATTTTGGTTTTACATAACTGTTTTTTTGTACCAAGCTTAACGTGTAATATCATATCAATTTTCTTGTTATCAAATAAAGGTTATGATTTCATGTTTGTAAGAGATGTTGTTAACATCCACCTTAATCATGGTTTGATTGGGTCAGGTACACTAAATAACGGTATATATGTTTTAAACCAACTCCAAATTTTCAACGTCCAGAACACACTAAAAAGAAAGTCTCCAGATTTAAATAAAGCTTTCTTAGGGCATTGTAGACTGGGTCACATCAATGAGAGAAGTTTGACTAAGTTGCATAGAGAAGGATATTTGGACTCTTTCAAATATCAAACTTATGACACTTGTCAATCTTGTCTCAAAGGAAAGATGACAAAGACTCCATTTACTGGACATGGAGTAAGAGCGAGCGAGCTCTTAGGACTCATACACAGTGATGTATGCGGTCCGATGTCTACACATGCAAGAGGTGGTTTTTCCTATTTCATTACTTTCACGGATGATTACTCAAGATACGGATTCGTTTATCTGATGAAACATAAATCCGAGGCTTTTGAGAAATTCCGAGAGTATAAGAAAGAAGTAGAAAACCAAACCGGCAAAAGTATCAAGACACTTAGTTCTGATCGAGGTGGTGAATACTTGAGTGCCGAGTTCCTAGGTTACCTGAAAGAGAAAGGAATTCTCTCTCAGCTTACTCCTCCATACACTCCACAGCATAACGGTGTATCGGAGAGACGGAATCGAACCCTATTGGATATGGTACGATCCATGATGAGTAATGCTGATTTTCCGCGATCTTTCTGGGGTTATGCGCTAGAATCAGCGGCATATCTTTTGAACATGATTCCTACCAAGACTGTGCCTACCACTCCATATCAGATGTGGAGCGGGAAGAAACCCCATCTACAGTATATAAAGATTTGGGGATGTCCAGCTTTTGTTAAAAAGCAGCATGTGGACAAGCTCGAGGCACGATCAGTAAAGTGTATGTTTATGGGATATCCAAAGAACTCCAGGGGATATCTGTTCTATTACGCAGAGGAACAAAAGGTATTTGTTTCTCGTAATGCCCATTTTCTAGAACATCAGTTTTTAGAAAAGGAATCAAGTGGGAGCGAAGTAGAACTGGAAGAAATTCCAGAACCACAAACCAATACTGAATGTTTGGTAGAACTGGTAGTTCAAGAAGAACAGGACATTCCCGCACCCCTCCGCAGGAGTAGTAGGCCGTCTCATCCGCCTGAGAGATACTATGGTTTTCTCATAGATGGGGATAGAGAGGATTGCATCATAGATGATGATGAACCTACTGACTTCCAGCAGGCCATCCAGAGCGACGACTCAGTACGATGGCTAGATGCAATGCGGACCGAAATGGAGTCCGTGTACACCAACAAAGTATGGACTTTGGACTTTGCTCCAGATGGGGTAAAACCCATAGGATGCAAATGGATCTTCAAGAAAAAGATTGGTGTAGATGGACAGGTGGAAACCTATAAGGCTAGACTTGTTGCAAAGGGTTTTCATCAAAGACCTGGTTTGGACTATGACGAAACTTTTTCTCCAGTGGCTATGCTCAAATCCATTCGGGTCCTTCTTGCTATTTGCTGCCTTCCATGATTATGAAATCTGGCAGATGGACGTAAAGACGGCTTTTCTGAATGGAAATTTAGAAGAATGCGTCTATATGGATCAGCCAGAGGGTTTCAATCAGAGTGGGAGCAGCGGGAAAGTATGCAAGCTGCTTAAGTCCATTTATGGACTAAAGCAGGCATCGCGGAGTTGGAACATCTGTTTTGATGAGACAGTCAAAGAATATGACTTTATCAAAAATCCAGATGAACCGTGCATATATAGTAAAGTTGTAACCAGAAGTGTCGTATTCCTCGTCTTGTACGTGGATGACATTCTATTGATAGGAAATGACATTCCTATGCTACAATCTATCAAAGGATTCTCGTCACACAGGTTCTCCATGAAAGACCTGGGCGATGCCTCTTACATTCTGGGGATCCGGATCTATCGTGATAGATCCAAGAGAATGTTGAGACTTTCGTAGTCCAGGTATATCGACACTGTACTGAAAAGATTCAGTATGGAAGATTCTAAGTGCGGTAATCTACCGGCTTGTCACGGAATCACCCTCTCCAAAGAGATGTCTCCCAAGACTGATTTGGAAAGGGAACGCATGTCTATTATACCCTACGCTTCTGCGGTAGGCTCTATAATGTATGCGATGTTGTGTACCAGACCAGATGTAGCTTACGCACTGAGCGTGGTAAGCCGGTATCAGTCAGACCCAGGGGAGAAGCATTGGATAGTAGTAAAGAACATTCTCAAGTACCTGAGAAGGACTAAGGAGATGTTCTTGGTTTACGGCGGAAAAGACCTCAGGTTGGAGGCCTTTGCTGTTCCGGCTTCCAGAGTGATAAGGACGATTCCAAGTCCATGTCGGGATATGTCTTTACCCTCAATAGAGGGGCGGTGTGCTGGAAGAGCTCCAAGCAGGACACTGTTGCTGACTCGACGATGGAAGCGGAGTATATAGCAGCTTGCGAAGCCGCAAAAGAAGCAGTCTGGATGAAGAAGTTCCTAACAGAACTTCAGGTGGTTCCTACCATAGTTGATCCAATACCTCTGTATTGCGACAACAACGGAGCTATAGCTTTAGCAAAGGAACCAAGGTCCCATCAGAAATCCAGACACATCTTAAGGCGGTATCACCTGATCAGGGAGATCATTGATCGTCAGGAGATCGAGGTTCGGAGAGTTGCTTCTGAAGAGAACATTGCTGATCCATTCACGAAGGCCATACCTCAGATTCAGTTCGAGCGGCTACTCGAGATCATCGGTCTACGATACGCCAGTACATGGCCCTAATGCAAGTGGGAGATTGTTAGTGTTTATGCCCTAGAAGGCCATTACTGTATCATACTAGTTTGTATATTACTTAATGGAAGCTTGGGATATTCACATGTATATAACAGTCTTTCTAAACATGGTAGTATGCTACTTGGTTTTTCTATCTTAATATGTGAGTATACGTATTGATAGAGCTCTTAGGATCTTGCTTGACTACCGGCGTTGTGATGGCAGTCACACTAGTAGGGGCTGGGTAGTCTAGAAGCACATCCTTATTCAGGTCCCTAGTCGTTGGATTATCGAGACAGGGCATCGATACTCCGGAGTAGACTAGTGTGTACGCTTCTCATCCCAGTTGGGGAGATGGTCTGTCCCACAGCCGTCAGTACGTCGTACTGGAGATATTATGCAGGTGCTCGTTGGGTTACGGGTACACTGGACAGGACTCACAGGGAACTGTTGGTTGGTTTTATACCAGTCGTCAGTGAACAGTTCCCAGGTGACATGAGTACAGCATAGTCCGCAGACTTGACACTGCTACTTCGCCTCGAGTGTGTCCCACTGTTCTTAGATTACTACCCTACCACGGCTCAAAGGAGTCATGCAAACAGGTAGCAGTTGGGTGCAGTCCCGAGCACTTGGAGGCAGTGGCGGTTAGATAGGATTCGTCTTTCCCGGTATTGGGGGTTGATATCGCGCTGTGTCAGAGAGCCATTACGCAAAGTCCCTGGCCAGGGCAAGCGAGATTTGCTGGTAGGTTCCAGTAGTTTCTCAGGGTGTAATGGGCTTCGCTCTGACACGACTTATACCGCTATTAGGGGACTGACGCTTGCCGCCCCCTAGGCCCGATATGCGATAGTCTTAGACGAACGGACCGGACTGTACGGAGATTGTCACATCAGGCTCAGTAGGAGTTCGGATGGGTTTCCTCATCGGCCTTCTTATCGACATCTACCTGGGGACCGTTACGTACAGCTAGTGCCGCTTGCGGTCTGTGGTTAAACCCACTGCCAGTGTAGTAGTCGAGTCTCTAGAGTCCCACACAGAGAGTTTCCCTACTCCAGGCGAAACGATATAGAGGTCGTATGGTTTTACGACAAGGGTTCGGACGCATACGTGTGTTTACGCACGTACGACTTTCGGACAGTTTTTACCGGTCGGCTTTGGTTTAAGCCAGTTACTGGTATCCGGTTATTGGATTTATACAGTCTAAAGTTTTTCCGTATTTTTGCGGAAAGGAGGGGCGTTCTCGTAATTGCGCGAGAAGCTTCTAGAAGATTGTGACTAAGGAGGTTTAGGTGGCATATACAATGAATGTGATTAGTGAGTCATATAGATGATTCATCCATGTCATTAATGCATCATAAATGCTTAATGACTCATGGATGTGAATCATCACTAGATATTATCAAGCATGGTTGTTAAATTCATTTCTTTTCTTTTCTTGATAAAAAGAAATGCTTGATATATATTATGATAACTCATTATTCTCACTTCATTATTATCTTCACCTTCTCTCTCCTCAAGCTCTCCCTCTTCAAACCCTAATCCTCCCCTCTCATGTGTTGAGTACAAGGATTAGTTAGACTAATTAAACCATAACCCTCACTCTATATCACCTAGCTTCTTTGATTAGCACTTAAAGAAGGTTAGTTGCCTCAAGTTTAGAGGCTAAGCTTGGAGTAAAGCTCTTAGGTGGATCGTCTACTACTTCGAGAAGGCCGAGGAGGAGGAGGAGTTCACAAAGACGAAGGACACGATTCGTTAGGTATAATCCCTAAACATAGTAGTATAGAACTTCTATGTTTCTTGTTAGTTATCGTTTAGCTTCGATTCGTGCGGTTAGTCGATGTTTAAGCAAAGAACAAGATCGTTTTTCATTTTTCCGCCTCCCCGCAAGTCGTGGGGTGTTGTACATCGACTTACACTATAAACCAAGTAGGTGTCTCGAAAGGTGTTAGCGGGGCTCTGCCCCCAGGGAAAAGAGGTTATTTAATTAAGGAACTTTGCGAAAGCGTTGGAAAACCTCCCTCGAAGTACCGACACTGGCCTGGCTGAACGGTTAAGCAAGTATTGTACGGTGAGATTGATCCTGACTAATTCTTCCTTTTTGGTTTGAGGAGGGATTCGAGAAACAGTAGGAGCTATCCTGTTTAGACAAACTAAAAACCATTCTAAACTTGCAAGAGCATCATGCTGAGTGTTTCTTCTCTCTCGTAATTGCAGCGACCAATCGACATGACTGGACTTAAGTTACTCCTAGATAAAAACATACTGACAGGGCCAAACTACAAAGATTGGCTCAGGAATGTCAAGATGGCAATCACTTACGAAAAGCTGGGGTATCTTCTCACCACTAAAGCTCCCCCTGTCCCAGGTCCCAAAAGCAGCGTCGCGGATAAGGAAATCCGTAAGACCTAGGAACTAGACTGCGCGAAGGCCAAGTGCCTCGTGCTTGCCTCTATGGACAATGAACATCAGAGGAGGCACGAGAATATGGACCTGGAATCCATATTTCTTCATACAAAAGAACTGTATGGAGAGCAATCTCATATCGCAAGATACGAAGTGTCGAAGAAGTTATTTTTGGCAAGATTGGCAGTCGGATCATCGGTAGCGGAACACGTGCTTAAGATGATTGGCTACATTGAGGAGCTCGTGGACCTTGGGACCACGTTGGAGAATGAGCTCTATACGGACTTGATTCTCCAGTCCCTTCCTTCCACATACGCCCAGTTTATCCTGAACTTCAAATTACAAGAAAAGGAAGTTGAACTTTCAGAACTCCTCAACATGCTGAGGAGCGCAGAGGGCACCCAACAGAAAGGTAGGAAAACATCCACTTTGTTTGTAGGAGGATCTTCCTCTTCTAGGTCCAAGGCGAAAGCCAAGGGAAAGAAGAAGAAAGCCCCCGCCAAACCAAGGGGCGGTGTTAGTAAAGTGGATACGAAGGGAAAGGCAAAAGCAACAAGAAAGTGGGAAAGCTTGTGGATAATGAAGAATGCTTCTATTGTCATAAGAAGGGACACTGGAAAAATGATTGCAGGGCTTGGAAGGCCAGAACACAGGATCTGAAGAAGGTTGCGGCTTCAGCTTCAGGTGTGTATGTTATTGAAAACTGTCTTTCAATAAACTCTACTTCCTGGGTATTGGATACCGGATCAGGATCTCATATCTGTAATTTTTTGCAGGCGTTGAGAAACCGTAGGGTTTTGAAGGCAGGTGACACGACCCTCAAAGTTGCAAACGGAGCTAGCATGGATGCTAAGGCCGTGGGGGACTATCACCTGGGAATGTCAGATGGACATGTTTTCGTTTTGCGTAATTGCTTTTTTGTACCCAACGGAACTTGTAATATCATTTCTGTATCTTTGGTTTCTAAAGAAAGTTATGAATTTGCGTTTGTAAGCAATGTTGTAAACATCCACCTTAATCAAGTTCTGATTGGGTCAGGTACATTAAGCAATGGTATATACATATTAAACCAACCACAGATTTTCAATGTCCAGAATACAAACAAAAGAAAGTCTCCGGAAATAAATCAGACTTTCTTGTGGCATTGTAGACTGGGTCACATCAATGAGAGAAGATTGACGAGGTTACATACAGAAGGATATTTGAATGCGTTCGAATATCTATCATATGCCACTTGTCAATCCTGTCTCAAAGGAAAGATGACAAAGACTCCGTTCACTGGACACGAAGTAAGGGCGAGCGAGCTCTTGGGACTCGTACACAGCGACGTGTGCGGTCCAATGTCTATACATGCGCGAAGCGGTTATTCTTACTTCATTACTTTTACGGATGACTTTTCAAGGTACGGTTATGTCTTCTTAATGAAACATAAGTCCGAAGCCTTTGGAAAATTCTAGGAATATAAGAATGAAGTAGAAAAACAAACCGGCAAAAGTATCAAGATCCTAAGATCGGATCGAGGTGGTGAATACTTGAGTACCGAGTTCCTGGACTATTTAAAAGAGAACGGAATTCTCTCTCAGCTTACTCCTCCATACACTCCGCAACATAACGGTGTATCGGAGAGACGGAACCGAACCCTATTGGATATGGTACGGTCCATGATGAGTAACGCTGAGTTACCGCGATCATTCTGGGGGTATGCGCTAGAATCAGCTACATACCTTTTGAACCGAGTTCCCACTAAGACTGTGCCTACTACACCATATGAGATGTGGTGTGGGAAGAGACCCTATCTTAAGCACATTAAGACATGGGGATGTCCAGCTTTTGTTAAAAAGCAGCATGCGGACAAGCTCGAGGCATGCTCAGTACAGTGCAAGTTCGTAGTATATCCAAAGAACTCCAAGGGATATTTCTTCTACTGCGAAGAGGAACAAAAGGTTTTTGTTTCTCATCATTCCTACTTCTTGGAAACTGTGTTTTTGGAAACCTAGATAAGTAGGAGCACAGTAGAACTGGAAGAAATTCCAGAACCACGAACTATTACTGAAAGCTTAGTGGAACCAGAGGGTTCAAAAGAATAAGACATTCCTACGCCGCTCCGCAGGAGTAGTAGGCAGTCTCATCCGCCCGAGAGATACTACGGTTTTCTCATAGACGGGGATAGAGAGGATTGCATCATAGATTATGATGAGCCTACTAGCTTCCAGCAGGCCATTCAGAGCGTTGACTCGATAAAATGGCTGGATGCAATGCGGACCGAAATGGAGTCCATGTACACCAACAAAGTATGGACGTTGGACATTGCTCCAGACAGGGTAAAACCCGTAGGATGCAAGTGGATCTTCAAAAGGAAGATTGGTGTAGATGGACAGGTTGAGACCTATAAAGCTAGACTTGTTGCAAAGGGTTTCCGTCAAAGACCTGGCTTGGACTATGACGAAACCTTTTCTCCAGTGGCTATGCTGAAATCCATTCGGATCCTTCTTGCCATTGCTGCCTTCCACGATTATGAGATCTGGCAAATGGACGTAAAGACCGCTTTTCTAAATTGAAATTTAGAGGAGTGTGTCTATATGGACCAACCAGAGGGTTTCATTCAGAGTGGGAGCAGCGGAAAGGTGTGCAAGTTGCTTAAGTCCATCTATGGACTAAAGCAAGCACGCGGAGTTGGAACATCTGTTTTGATGAGACGGTCAAGGAATTTGGCTTTATCAAAAATCCTGATGAACCATGCATCTATAGTAGATTTGTAGCAAGAACTGTAGTATTCCTCGTTTTATACGTGGATGACATTCTCTTAATAGGAAATGACATTCCTATGCTACAATCTGTCAAGGGGTTCTTGTCACACAGGTTCTCCATGAAAGTCCTGGGTGATGCCTCATACATCCTGGGGATCCGGATCCATCGTGATAGATCCAAGAGGATATTAGGACTTTCACAGTCAAGGTACATCGACACCATACTGAAAAGATTCAGTATGGAAGATTCCAAGCGCGGTAACCTACCGGCTTGTTATGGGATCACCCTTTCTAAAGAGATGTCTCCCAAGACTAATTTAGAGAGGGATCGCATGTTTATTATACCCTACGCTTCTGCGGTAGGCTCTATAATGTATGCGATGTTGTGTACCAGACCGGATGTAGATTATGAACTGAGTGTGGTAAGCCGGTATCAGTCAAACCGTGGGGAGAAACACTGGATAGCGGTAAAGAACATTCTCAAGCACCTGAGAAGGACTAAGGAGATGTTCTTGGTGTATGGCAGAAAAGACCTCCAGATCGAGGCCTTTGCTGACTCCAGCTTCCAGAGCGACAAAGATGATTCCAAGTCCATGTTGGGTTTTGTCTTTACCCTCAATGGAGGGGCGGTGTGTTGGAAGAGTTCCAAACAGGAAACCGTTGCAGACTCGACGATGGAAGCGGAATACATCGCTGCATCTGATGCCGCAAAAGAAGCTGTCTGGATGAGGAAGTTCGTGAAAGAACTTTAGGTAGTTCCGTCCATTGTTGATCCAATAGCTCTGTATTGCGACAACAACGGGGCTATAGCTTTAGCGAAGGAACCCAGGTCCCATCAGAGATCCAGACACATCTTGAGGCGGTATCACCTGATCAGGGAGATCGTGGATCGCCAGGAGATCGAGGTCCGGAGGGTTGCTTCAGAAGATAACACTGCAGATCCATTCACCAAGGCCTTGCCCCAGACTCAGTTCAAGCGGCTGATCGAGATGATAGGTCTTCGATACGCCAGTACATGGCCTTAGTGCAAGTGGGAGATTGTTGGTGTATATGCCCTAGAGGCCATTACTGTATCATAGTAGTTTGTATATTACTTAATGGAAGCTTGGGATATTCACCTTGTATATACAATCTTGCCCAAAATAGTAGTATGCTACTTGGTTTGTTTCTACTTCAATGTGTACTTGTGTTTATTTTAGTATATACCTATACACATTATTGGAGCCCTTAGGATCTTTGCTTGATTACCAGCGTTGTGATGGCAGTCACACTAATGGGGCAGGGTAATCTATAAGCACATCCTTATGCAGGTCCCTAGTTGCATGACTATCGAGACAGGGCATCGATACTCCGGAGTAGACTAGCGCATGCGCTTCTCGTCCCAGTGTGGGAGACGGTCTGTCCTACAGCCGTTAGTACGTCGTACTAGAGATTGTATGCGGGTGCTCGTTAGGATACGAGTACACTGGACAGGACTCGTCGGTAACTGACCGGTTAGTATTATACCTATCGTCAGTTATCAGTTCCGACATGAGTACAGCTTAGTCTGCTGACTTGACACTGTCACTTCGCCTCGAGTGTGTTCCCACTGTACTTTGATTACTACCCTACCACGGCTCAAAGGAGTCGTGCAAATAGGTAGTTGTTGGGTGCAGCCCCGAAGCACTTGGAGGCAGTGACGGTTAGACAGGATTCGTCTCTCCCGGTATTGGGGGTTGACATCGCGCTGTGTCTAGGAGAGCCATTACACGAGTAGCCCCTGGCCAGGGCAAGCGGGATATACCGGTAGGCTTCCAGTGTTATCTCAGGGTGTATTGGGCTTCACTCCGACACGACTTGTACCGCTATTAGGGAACTGACGTTTACCGCCCCCTTAGGCCTGCCATGCAATGTATCAGACGAACAGTCCGGACTGTACGGAGACTGTCACATTCAGGCTCAGTAGGAGTTCAGATGGGTTTCACCTCGTCAGTCTTCTTGTCGGGATCTACCTGTGGACCGTTACGCACAGCTAGTGCCGCTTGCGGTCTGTGGTTAAACCCACTGCTAACGTAGTGTCGAGTCTTTAGAGTCCCACACTGAAAGCTATTCGCCTTTAGGCAAAAGAGTAGAGGTCGCATGGTTTTGCGACAGGGTCCGGTCACATCCGTGCACTTGTGCACGTACAGTGTCCGGACAGTTAACACTAGCGGGCTTTGGTTTAAGCCAGATCCTAGTGTACGTTTTGGGATTGGTTTTATCCAGTATGTATTCGTGTTCCTCGGAACGCGAATGCTGGTGTGTATGCACAGTTGACGGAGAGACAGAGGCAGAGGATTCTCATTAGGGTTGTTGACCGTTGACTGTTGACTATTGACTTTTTGCTCAACCCTAATGAGAATATAATATGTAATTAACAATAATATTGATTAAGTATTGTGGTGGCATAGTTGTTGAGGGGTTGACTTTGTTGACTTGTTGACTTTGTTGACCGGTTGACTAGGTTGGACTAGTTGACCATCATGATGACAATGGCTATCATTTCATGGCAAAGACTTTTAACTTGCTTGTTCTCTTGTGCAGTATGAGTGCATGAAATGATATAGCCATTTTGACTTAAACCATTTACACAATACTTGATTACTATTTTTGTGATGATGGTTTTGGATTATGAGAGCCAAGTGAGAAAAGTCTTGCTCATTCTATCATTTTCATTCTCTCTCTTGTGTTCTTGAGCTCTCATCTTCTTCCTCTTGCTCTCCCTCTCCTTAGTCTATGGTTCACTTGTCTCATGTGTTGAGAACCAAGAACCATAGAGAAAATCCCAACACACTCTCCTCTACTCACTCTAGTTCACAAGGTTTAGCAAACCGAGTGAACTAGTTTCTTCAAAGACCGAAGAATAAGCCAAAGGTAGAAGCTTTCAGGTGGATCGATCTTCGGCGCAAGGAGACGACGGGATGAAGCCGATCCGGAAAACCATCGAGGCTTGAAGACGAAGGAGTTCAAGAAAGAAAGGTATAACCCCCTAACCGAGTAGTTAACAACTCCTAGTTAGGTTGTTAGTTAGATGTTTAACAAAGATCCAGTTTTGAGTCCATGTTACCACCTCTAAAAAATTGTTTTTCACCAAATTCCGCATGCCCGAAAGTACCGGGAGAGGTAGCATGGACTTACAGGATTGACATTCCATTAGCCACTCCGCAGATATGGTGGGTAACCTTAGGAACCCGAGAGGTACTCCGGTAGCCTCAAGGACGGTGACAGGGAGGTTCTTGTTTACCCAGATTTGACACTACTTTTGTTCTAGGCTATGAGACCCGGCAGGAGGATGAGTATAGCGTCGTTATAAACTATCTTTAGAAGTGCACGAGTATATGACTCTGCCAGAGGGTTGTCGTAGTCAGTGGGAGCAGCGGAAGCATAGTGGCCAAGTAGCTTATGTCTATTTATGGACTAAAGCAGATATAGCGAAGATAGATCGTCTATTTCTAATGTGATAGTCATAGGTTTGACTTCATCAGAATAGGGGATGGATTTGTTAAGAAGGTAGTAGGGTGTGATATCCTGGTATTTGGATGACATACACAGAGTCGGAATTAAAATTCATATACTACGATCGGTTATATTTTTGGTAGTCACACAGTGGTTTCTCCGCATAATGGATATAGATATAATATCTGACATTCTGGTTACTAGATCTATGGTTTTAGATCTAGATTTGGGTAGTTTCCGAATCTGGGTACTCAGTCAGTATTCTAAAGGTGTTTTAGAATCGACGACTCTTAGCACGGTAGTGTACCTGCAGGTGATGGAGTTACCATCTCTAAAGGTGTCTTACAGACTAAAGGGGAAAGGGATGTGCATGATTGGCAAATCACCTGCTTAGGCAATTGAGTCAATCATGAGATGTCATGTACCACACCAGATATTGTTTTTGCACGAGATGCAATAAGTTGATATTAATCCTATCCTGGAGAAACGTTCGGAAGCAGTTTTAGAACATAAGTGTATGTTCTAGGGATATGATAACAACAGCCTCTTTTAGGAGACGGTTATCATTCCAGGCTTCCAAGGTGACCTGGATGACAGAGTGACTGTCAGAGTTATAGTTTTCCTCTAACGAGGGGCAGTAGTTTAGACAGATGGTCCAAGCGGATACTGAGAGAGGCATGGCGCAGGATACTGATTAAGTTCAGTTGACGATACAGTCTAAGAAGTTTGGATTTATAGTTCATTTATGAACTAGGTCCTATCAGATATCCAGACATATTTTAAGACAGGTATTGCTTATTTCGGGAGATGGCATTCTCCGTGAACTTGAGATAAAGAGACACATAGAAAGAAACATCAGGGCGGATCCACTCACTGAGGCTATTCCTCGAACGCAATAGTTTCGCAAACGGGCTTTGTGAGACTGATTAGTAGTGGAGTTGGGTGTTCGGTATCACACGGGCTGTGAGTATGCAACATCGCAATAATTAGCCTTGAGTGCAAGTGGGAGATTGTTGGATATAATGCCCTCAGAGTTAATTATTGGATCACAGGCACGTGATTGCAATGATTGAGGGAGGACCTATACCGGTAGGACAGTCTTACTCCAGATGATAGTATGCTATCTGCTTTATCTTTATCATCGTGTACCGATTTAGGTGACCTTATAGGTCGCTATTACACATTGATAGAGCACTTAGGATTCTTGCTTGACTACCAGCAGTATGATGGCGATCATATACGTAAGAGCTGGGGTCTATAAGCACATCCTTAAAGTGGTGCCTAGTCGTGGGAATTTTGAGACTGGGCAACGATACTCCATTAGTATACTAGTGTATACAGTCGAGTCCACGACGAGGGACGATGGTCGGTCTCACAAGCCATTGGTGTCAGTTGGTTCACCTAAGATGTATATAGGTGCTCATTGGGTTATGAGTACACCGGACAGGACTCGCCGGGAATATGCTAGTTGGTATTATACCTGACGTCAGATAGCAGTTCCCTGGTGACATGTGTACAGGTTAGTTCATCGACCTGAGATCGTCATTTGCCTCGTCTGAGTTCCCACTGTGCTTTGATTACTACCCTACCATGGCTCAAAAGAGTCGTGCAAACAGGTTTTAGTTGGGTACAGTCCCGAGCCACATAGTGGCAGCGGGCGGATCGGCGGGGGTTTCGTCTCTCCCGGTATTGTGGGTGAGATCTCGCTGTGTCTAGGAGAGCCATTACACGAAGTTCTTGGCCAAGGCAGGAGATTTACCGGTAGGTACTCCAGTAGTATCTCAGGGTGTTCTTGTTAGTGTATATGCCCTAGAGGTCATTACTGTATCATACTAGTTTGTATATTACTTGATGGAAGCTTGGGATATTCACAGTTGTGTATACAATCTTGCTCGAAATGGTAGTATGCTACTTGGTTTGTCTCTGCTTTAATATGTGCACGTGTTTCTTTTAGCATATCGCTGATATACATATTAGTAGAGCCCTTAGGATCTTTTCTTGATTACCAGCGTTGTGATGGCGCTCACACTCGTGGGAGCTGGGTAATCCATAAGCACATCCTTATACAGGTCCCTGGTCGTTGGACTATCGAGACAGGGCATCGATACTCCGGAGTAGACTAGCATATGCGCTTCTCATCCCAGCATGGGAGACGGTCTGTCCCACAGCCGTCAGTACGTCGTACTTGAGATAGTATGTGGGTGCTCGTTAGGTTACGAGTACACTGGACAGGACTCGTTGGGGACTGTTGGTTGGTATTATACCTATCATCAGTTATCAGTTCCCAGGTGACATGAGTACAGCTTAGTCCGCTGACTTGACACTGTCACTTCGCCTCGAGTGTGTTCCCACTGCACTTTTATTACTACCCTACCACGTCTCAAAGGAGTCGTGCAAACAGGTAGTTTTTGGGCGCAGTCCCGAAGCACTTGGAGGCAGTGACGGTTAGACAGGATTCGTCTCTCCCGATATTGGGGGTTGACATCGCGCTGTCTCCAAGAGAGCCATTACATGAGTAGTCCCAGGCCAGGGCAAGCGAGATATACTGGTAGGTTTCCAGTGTTATCTCAGGGTGTTCTGGGCTACACTCCGACACGACTTGTACCGCTATTAGGGGACTGACGTTCACCGCCCCCTAGGCCCGCCATGCGATGTATCAGACAAACAGACCGGACTGTACGGAGACTGTCACATACAGGCTCAGTAGGAGTTCAGATGGGGTTACCTCGTCAGTCTTCTTATCGGCATCTACCTGGGGACCGTTACGTACAGCTAGTGCCGCTTGCGGTCTGTGGTTAAACCCACTGCCAGCGTAGTGTCGAGTCTTTAGAGTCCCACACAGAGAGCTATTCGCTTTTAGGCAAAATGAGTAGAGGTCGCATGGTTTTGCGACAGGGTTCGTTCACATCCGCACACTCGTGCACGTTTGCTGTCCGGACAGTTTATACTAGCGGGCTTTGGTTTAAGCCGGATCCTAGTATATGATTTGGGATTGGTTTTATCTCATTGTATTCGTGTTCCTCGGATCACAAATACGGGTGCGTATGTACAGTTGCTTGAGAGAGAGGGAGAGGACATTGATTAGGGTTAATGACCATTGTCATTTTATTAACCCTAATGCTTATGTGTGTATTATGGTTAATTGATATTAGTTTAATATAATTGTGCATGGTTATGGTTGTTGACTATTTGATTATCTTGACTTGTTGACCTAGGTTGACACTTTGACCATCATCATTTCATTTGGAAGATGCTTTTTGATCCTTGCAGTTTGCATTAAAAATGAAATGATAATGGTCATGTCTTGATTAACCATGACAATTATCTACCTAATTATCGATTTATAATAATTCACACATATATGTGAGAATGGTTGTTTATTCTCTCATTCTATCATTTACTTTCTCTCTTGTTCTTCCTCTCCCTCAAGCTCTCCCCTCTCATGTGTTGAGAAACACGTGAGCTTGAGAAAAACCTCTTCTTGATAATCTCTACTCTCATCTAGGGTTCTAGGATTAGCACTTCTAGCACCCTAGTTACTTCTAGCTTGGAGTTGAAGCCAAAAGTTGAGGCTTTCGGGTGGATCCTTCTTCGACATGAGAAAACGACAAAGGTGATCCCTTTCTACTACTCCAAGGAGCAAGGAGAGAAGGACATAAAGCCCTAGGTATAACCATTCTACCCTTAGCTAGTTTCTAGTTAGCTTTAGCTTGTTTTTGTTTAGCAAAGATCCTTCTTTGTCTATTCCATGTTGCCTAAAGTGATAAAAATCCGTTTTTTATTCCGTTTTCCGCCTCCCCACAAGCACCGTGGTGGGGAACGTGGACTTACAGTGGTATCAGAGCCTAACTAAACATAAACTAGCTAGGTAGTAAAGTGTATGGAAGTTCAATCGGAAAAATCGCAAAACCGAGTTTACAAAAACCCAAGTTTCTGTTAATTTTTTTCTTGTTCAAAATAAAATAAATCATACTGCAAAAATCATCTCAGGGTTTTGTGAAGAAAGCCACCAAAAACGATCCAGTGACTCGCTCTAAGAGCTGCGGTTCCGCGGCAATAACAAGCTATTTTTCCACGCAACCGCGGCCTTTTTGTCTCGGCACTGGGTCGAGTTTGGTGCAGTGTTCTTCTGGCATGGTTTTGGGATTTTTAAGATGGTTTATTTGTGCCAAGGTTTTCCAGAAAAGAAATTTGTTTTTGGGGGCCTATAAATCCGTATTTTTTTATCGAACTTCAATACACTTTGACTAAAGGGTTGTATCTGTGATGTTTATATGTATTCAACGTCGGCTAATCGCTATATGTCGATTAGTGGGGGTTATACATATATGTGATATGTGTTTGATGATTGTATGTGTATATGAATGCGTTGGATTGTCGCGGGTGAATAGCCGGGGTGGATGTGAGATGAGTGTTTCTTTTTCTTTCATTCATTGTAACATGTAAATTGATGTAATATTATTTGTATGGCCGTGCAACCGGGTCGGGGTTGTAGCCGTCATTGTATAATTGTTTTTACTGTTTTTGCTCCTAGGATAGACCCATGGAGGGGTGCACAAAATACCGGGTATCTCGAAGTGCCGAGTGGCCTACTCACAGTGGTGAGGGAGGTTGCTTCGCATCGGGTACTTGGCGGGTAGTTTGCCGCACCCGTAGGGGTCTTGGGTGGGGTTTTGGCTATTCACCGCGACCGTGTAATCCGCTTTTCGTTGCAGGCTCGAACGGATTGTGGATTCCTAGTATATCCAATGTATTCATCTGTGATCTGTAATGTCTATCATTGCTATATATTTATATATTATAACTATTTAGGCGTTGCTTATGTTTTTCAGCCGTGCTAGCCCAGCCCCCGCTCTTTCGTTAGTTAAGTAAACTAACGGGTGATGATGGGGCCCCGTGGCGAATGCGAATGGCATAAGCGTAAGTCATATTTTGGTTGTTTTCTGCAATGATGGGATTAATTGATGGGACACATTAAAAGAACTAATGCAAGAAAATAAACCAAGTAAAAGTCGATTGGAACACTTTGAAAACCACTCGGTTCTTTTCAAAACTAAACTTTTAAACGCGGAGCTTGAACCACTCCTTTTAAAAGCTATCTCGTTCCATCGATTATATCAAGTTCACTACGTTCACGGTTTCGCCAAAACCATTCGTAGCCCTCCATCATTTCAGTTAAATATTCGGTAGTATTCAAGCTATGTATTTTGACCTCACGCCAAGGCATAGTGATTGGTAGCTGCCGGATATTTATCTGTTGTATAGATAGAATGCGTTGGTTTGAGACAGTCGTACTGCCATTTTGGTCTACGTCAAGGGTAGGTACGGGTGGGTTCAAATTAACCGGGATAATGATGGGAAGAACTTGACATGTGACTTATGACATTTTGACCTCACGCCAAGGTCATAAGAGCATGGGGCAAAAATCCACATCGGGAGTTTCATAAGTTCTGAAACTTGCTAGCGCTGCATACCATTTGGAGTGTGATGATTCTGGTAGGATTCCTTCGGTTTTATCACGCGATGATATTTGGATCCTGATCCTACTGTGAGTATATGCTACTCCTCGGGAAAACTCTCACTTAACGATCAATGCTATAAACCTAGTAGGTGTCTAGAAAGGTGTTAGCGGGGCTACGCCCACAGGGAAAAGAGGTTACTTAATTAAGGAACTTCGCGAAAGCGTTGGAAAACCTCCCTTGAAGTACCGACACTGGCCTGGCTGAACGGTTAAGCAAGTATTGTACGGTGTGATTGATCCTGACTAATCCTTTCTTTACGGTTTTGAGAAGGGATTCGAAAGACAGTGGGAGCCATCCTGTTTAGACAAACTAAAAACCACTCTAAACTTGCAAGAGCATCATGCTAAAGTGTTTCTTTTCTCTCTCCTAATTGCAGCGACCATTCAACATGACCGGACATAAGTTATTACTAGATAAAAACATATTGACTGGGCCGAACAACAAAGATTGGCTCAGGAATGTCATGATGGCAATCACTTATGACAAGCTGGGGTATCTCCTTACCACCAAAGCTCCCCCTGTCCCAGGTCCCAAAACCAGTGTCGTAGATAGGGAAACTATAAGACCTGGGAAATAGATTGCGCGAAGTCCAAATGCCTCGTACTTGCCTCGATGGACAACGAACATTAGAGGAGGCACGAGAATATGGACCTAGAGTCCATATTTCTTCATACAAAAGAACTGTATGGAGAGCAGTCTCGTATCGCCAGATACGAAGTGTCGAAGAAGTTGTTTTTGGCAAGGTTGGCCGTCGGATCATCGGTAGCAGAACACGTGCTTAAGATGATTGGCTACATAGTGGAGCTCGCAGAACTTAGGACCACGTTGGAGAATGAGCTCTATACGGACTTGATTCTCCAGTCCCTTCCTTCCACATACGCCCAGTTCATCCTGAACTTCAACTTACAGGAAAAGGAAGTTGAACTTTCAGAGCTCCTCAACATGTTGAGGAGTGCAGAGGGCACCCTACAGAAAAGTAGGGAGACGTCCACTTTGTTTGTTGGAAGATCTTCCTCTTCTAGGTCCAGGGCGAAAGCCAAGGGCCAGAAGAAGAAAGCCCCCGCCAAACCAAGAGGCGGTGTCAGTAAAGTGGATACGAAGGGAAAAGGAAAAGCAACAAAGGTAGCGGGTAAGCTGGTGGGGAAGGAAGAATGCTTCTACTATCACAAAAGCGGTCACTGGAAACAGGATTGCAAGGCTTGGAAGGCCAGAACACAGGATTTGAAGCGAGTTGCGGCTTCAGCTTCAGGTGTGTATGTTATTGAAAACTGTCTATCAATAAACTCTACATCCTGGGTATTGGATACCGGATCAGGATCTCATATCTGTAATTCTTTGCAGGCGTTGAGAAAGCGTAGAGTTTTGAAGGCAAATAACATGACCGTCAGAGTTGCAAACAGTGCTAGCATGGATGCTGAGGCCGTGGGGGACTATCACCTGGGACTGTCGGATGGACACTTTTTGGTTTTGCGTAGTTGTTATTATGTACCAAATGCAACCTGTAATATCATTTCTGTATCTTTATTATCTAAAGAAGGTTATGAATTTGCATTTGTAAGTAATGTAGTAAACATTCACCTTAATCAAGTTTTGATTGGGTCAGGTACATTGAACAACGGTATATACGTATTAAACCAACCACAGATTTTCAATGTCCAGAATACACACAAAAGAAAGTCTGCAGAAATCAATAAAACTTTCTTATGGCATTATAGACTGGGTCACATCAATGAGAGAAGGTTGACTAAGTTACATGCAGAAGGATATTTGGATCCGTTCGAATATCAATCGTATGCAACTTGTCAATCCTGTCTCAAAGGAAAGATGACAATGACTCCGTTTACTGGACACGGAGTAATAGCGAGCTCGCTCTTGGGACTCGTACACAGCGACGTGTGCGGTCCAATGTCTACACATGCACGAAGCAGTTATTCTTACTTCATTACTTTTACGGATGACTTTTCAATGTACGGTTATGTCTTCTTAATGAAACATAAATCCGAGGCTTTTGAAAAATTCCAGGAATACAAGAATGAAGTAGAAAAACAAACAGGCAAAAGTATCAAGACACTGAGATCTGATCGAGGTGGTGAATACTTGAGTGCCGAGTTCCTGGGTTACTTAAAAGAGAATGGAATTCTTTCTTAGCTTACTCCTCCATACACTCCGCAACATAACGGTGTATCGGAGAGACAGAACCGAACCCTATTGGATATGGTACAGTCCATGATGAGTAACGCTAAGTTGCCGCGATGGTTCTGGGGATATGCGCTAGAAACAGCTGCATACCTTTTGAACCGAGTTCACACTAAGACTGTACCTACCACACCTTATGAGTTATGGAGTGGGAAGAAACCCTATCTTCAATACTTGAAGATTTGGGGATGTCCAGCTTATGTTAAAAAGCAGCATGCGGACAAACTAGAGGCACGCTCAATACTGTGCAAGTTTGTGGGATACCCAAAGAACTCCAGGGGGTATCTTTTCTATTACGCAGAGGAACAAAAAGTCCTTGTTTCTCGTAATACCCATTTTCTGGAACATCAGTTCTTAGAAAAAGAAATAAGTGGGAGCGCAATAGAACTGGAAGAAATTCCAGAACCACAAGCTATTACTGAAAGCTTAGTTGAACCAGAGGGTTCGAAAGATCAGGACATTCCCACGCCACTCCACAGGAGTAGTAGGTAGTCTCATCCACCCGAGAGATACTACGGTTTTCTCATTGACAAGGATAGATAGGATTGCATCATAGATTGTGATGCGCCTACTAGCTTCCAGCAAGCCATTAAGAGCGTCGACTCGGTAAAATGTCTAGATGCAATGCGGACCGAAATGGAGTCCATGTACACCAACAAAGTATGGACGTTGGACATTGCTCCAGATAGGGTAAAACCCGTAGGATGCAAGTGGATCATCAAAAGGAAGATTGGTGTAGATGGACAGGTTGAGACCTATAAAGCTAGACTGGTAGCAAAGGGTTTTCGTCATCGACCTGGTTTGGACTATGACGAAACCTTTTCTCTAGTAGCTATGCTGAAATCCATTCGGATCCTTCTTGCCATTGCTGCCTTCCACGATTATGAGATTTGGCAGATGGACGTAAAGACAGCTTTTCTAAATGGACATTTAGAGGAGTGTGTCTATATGGAACAGCCAGAGGGTTTCATTCAGAGTGGGAGCAGCGGAAAGGTGTGCAAGTTGCTTAAGTCCATTTATGGACTAAAGCAGGCATCACGGAGTTGGAACATCTGCTTGATGAGACGGTCAAGGAATTTGGCTTTATCAAAAATCCAGATAAACCATGCATCTATTATAGATTTGTAGCGAGAACTGTAGTATTCCTCGTTTTATACGTGGATGACATTCTCTTAATAGGAAATGACATTCCTATGCTACAATCTGCCAAGGGGTTCTTGTCATACAGGTTCTCCATGAAAGACCAGGGTGATGCCTCATACATTCTGGGTATCCGGATCTACCGTGACAGATCCAAGAGGATATTAAGACTTTCACAGTCCAGGTACATCGACACCATACTGAAGAGATTCTGTATGGAAGATTCCAAGCGCGGTAATCTACCGTCTTGTCACGGGATCACCCTCTCTAAAGAGATGTCTCCCAAGACTGATTTGGAGAGGGATCGCATGTCTATTATACCCTACGCTTCTGCGGTAGGCTCTATAATGTATGCGATGTTGTGTACCAGACCGGATGTGGCTTATGCACTGAGTGTGGTAAGCAGGTATCAGTCAAACCCTGGGGAGAAACATTGGATAGCAGTAAAGAACATTCTCAAGTACCTGAGAAGGACTAAGGAGATGTTCTTGGTGTATGGCGGAAAAGACCTCCAGATTGAGGCCTTTGCTGACTCCAGCTTCCACAGTGACAAAGATGATTCCAAGTCCATGTCGGGTTTTGTCTTCACCCTCAAAGGAGGGGCGGTGTGTTGAAAGAGCTCCAAACAGGAAACCGTTGCCTACTCGACTATGGAAGCGGAATACATCGCTGCATCTGATGCAGCAAAAGAAGCTGTCTGGATGAGGAAGTTCTTGAAAGAACTCCAGGTGGTTCCGTCCATTGTTGACCCAATACCTCTGTATTGCGACAACAACGGGGCTATAGCTTTAGCGAAGGAACCCAGGTCCCATCAGAAATCCAGACATATCTTGTGGCGGTATCACCTGATCAGGGACATCGTGGATAGCCAGTAGATCAAGGTTCGGAGGGTTGCTTCAGAAGATAACACAGCAGATCCATTCACCAAGGCCTTGCCCCAGACTCAGTGTCACGACCCGAAAGTACGGAACATGACCGGCACTTAAACTACGAACGTCTCAAGGCGTACGTATTCTAAGTAAGCCGAAAACCCAGAAATCCAAACCAAGAAGAGTAGTAGAGAGTAGGAAAACCATTTTAAATCAACTAGTTTACAACATATGCCGAAGTATGCGTTTTAAAATCATAAGTCTTTTCCAAAAATTTCGGCAGAGTTTCCTTTGTAAAACTGACCCCAAACGGGTACAAAACCTGATAAAGCATATATATAAAGATTAAAGGCATCCCCAAGCGGGAGCTAGCTCTTCGTCAATCGACGGTCACAACCACGCAAGCAATAAAATATACAACGCCGAAAGGCGATGATCACAACAGAAAAGGAAACTCAAAACAGCATGAAATCCGTATAAATACAAGCGCGACTCTAAGGTCGATAGAATAAACAACACTGGTCTCTATCTCTGAAATAAATATATGTTTGGTTGATGGAACTTCTAGATACAATTGAATAATAATATACAAGATATATAATGGGGGTACGATACAAGTAAACCCACCTACTAGCAAATCACCAGAAGGAAACTATGCCCGCAAGCCGTAATGAAACCTGTATGGCAAACCTGCAAGAAACTGGGGCACAACGGGGGTGAGTTGCCAACTCGTGAATAGAAAAACATCTACGAATAGAAATCACATATATGACGCAATCCTAGGTCATACGATCAATATACATCCTCAAATATATATAACCAGCAGCCTATAACAAGGCTAGGGTAAATATCTAACCCGAGTGTTATCTCATGTACCCGTGTCAGTGCCCAAGGGTAGCAATATATCATATGAATGAGGTATGAATGCATAAAAACAGAATACATGTAAATGAAGAACTGTTTTCATAATTTAGTGAGATTTCCTTTGTATTTTTAAAATGAGGTATCATAATGAAATCAGCATAAAACAGTGCCTAGCATCGGCACAAAACGTAATCCCAATATCTCGATATCTCTGTATCACAGTCTCTGTACCTCAAAATCTCGAAATCTCAATGTCTCAATCATAATATCTAGGGCGCCGCCAGTCCAGACCGGCCCCTACCATCCATCTCAAGACCACGACGGTATCCTCCGGATATCCGACGCGTCGGGTAAAATCACCGGTAGGTAGTGCTCCCCTGCCAGGCTCACATCGTCATCATCACGCGCTTCTTGCCCCGGGGTACCTTACCGGGTCCACCATGTACCCGAAACAGTTCATCCGCCTCCTCGAATCGGGTCTCGAAATCCATCAGCAAACTCATGGTGGACGACTCATACATCATGGGAAAACCGCACTTTTTATTTTAAAGAGAGAAAGAAGTTTATATAAGTTTTGCGGTTTTCCCCCAAATCCAGAAAATCTCATGGAAATCCGAATCCAATCCTCAATAGCATGTAAACAGTGCAATCGGCAAAAAAATCCATGAATGCGGCATAACAATGAATATTAACATGCATGAAGTAACAAGTAATATCTACAATGTCTAATCTAGCATATAAGGCGAGTACACTAATATCATGTCTAAATTATTAGCTAACAACCTATGTCAATGCAATAGTATTTCTAAAGTGTACATGGCATGGCAATTACCGATGAAGATGTGTGTGAGCCGACAAGTAAGTGTACGTGGTACATACGCATCATCGGTAATGGTGCTGGTGTCCTAACAGCATAATATCAATAATGTAGTACGAAACATAATATAAGCATGCGATGCGAAGCGAACCACAATAATGAGCGGAAGCTGAATATTAGACGCAACTATAACTAATCTGCATTACTCTAATATAAGTTCTACAAATGGTGCCTTTTGAAATAACACGAATCATGGGGTTTTGAAAATAGGGACTACGGTGTTTTTATGAAAAGATACGTCTTTTGAAATATCCGTAGGATCACTTGGGCTGTCTTTTAAAATACCCACAATTCGTTAGTTTTTGAAATAGGTAAGAATCGAATCTAATCTAACAACTAAACTAAACTAAAGGGCTAAGTTAACAAGCTGGACTACAGGTAAGGAAACTGCCTAACATCTGAGTCGATACATATATATACCTGTATATATATTAGTCGGTGATCCCGCCTCAATAATATCATATCCGATACCATATCTACAATCAGACATCCCAAATCAAGAGTGCGGATCAATAATTAAGATATAGCTCGTACGTAAATCCGTCGTAAGGCATCCCCAAATCTGGGTACGGGTTGAAGTCACATCAATCACACTATTCATTTGGTATCTTCTTTATCAAATATCATGATCCGGAATAATGTCCTACGTCTACTACAATATTGATACCATCTATGTATGCATGCAGGTGTAAGAATCACTACGTCAAAAGACCCGCTAAAACATCGTGTCGTATCTCAATACAAACCAAATCACATCACCGATCTCCTGGCCTCAAGCCCAATCTCATCGACTCATCTCAATCCAAAATACTATCCTCAAATCCAGTATATGAACACATAGTCCCATATCTATGTAAACACATAAAAATACAATCCCATATACGCACTTATGAAAGAAGAATGTATGCAAGTATGGGTGTGTGTGTATGTGTGGTGCAACCACTACTCTAGGGTTTCACATCACTAACCAATCCAATCACACCTAGAATCCATCTTTTAACATCAATAATCTCAAAAAATATACAATCAATATCTGTGTGTATACGTATACGTATACATCACCACGAACTGCGGGGGTGCTATACGCCATCCACCCGACTTCTCCCCATAGATATAAATCTACTGACCTGCACTCAGTATGTCGGTGTCGATGTCTCCATCATCTTCTGCATCATCTCGGAATCTACCTGAAGGTACCTACAATGATCAACCATAGCAATGCGTATGAAAATCAAGGCAGAAAACCGATACAGCGCACAGTGTGCTCATAGGTTTGAACCTATGGCCCAAACATGCAAATCCAACAAACAACCCCTGTTGTCGATGTATGAACACCCGACAACCAAATACAAATCCAAATATCAAGAAAGTCCATTTAAAAATACGGAAAACACTGCCTAAAACACACCAAAATGCTCCCAGATTTTCCCCAGATGACAATTAGCCAAAACTGCATAAAGGGGGGGTCTAATTTAGTGCAAAATGAGCCCTGGAACAAAAATTGACCGATTCACTTCTACTCTGGCCGCAAATTACGGCCAGAATGATTAAATTTGCGGCCGTAGGTTTGAGTTAGGGGCTCGGGTCTTGGTGGTAGCTTCCTAGGTGCCGACACGACTCACTGTCAGCTCAATTTTATTTTTGGTGCCCCCGGGTTGCTCCAGATTCCAGAACACCTTCACAGATCACACAAACCGACATGAAAGTCCCGTAATTCCGTGTTTTTTTTTGGGTTTCAGGTTGTGCTAGGTCAGGGTTCTAGTCAATATAGGGTCTAAGGTCACCATTTAAGTCCAATTACAAAGCCACATCTCAACTTTACCCTAACCCTCTCTAAGTTGGTCCAAAATACACCAAATTACACGATATCGATATGAAACTTGAATTGAAGCTTAAGCACAAGTAATAACACTCTAATTGTGAAGAAATTACCTCATAATACCCTCATGAATCCTCAACAACGCCAAAATGACTACTTTCTTGGTCCAAAGGCATGCTTGTGAGCTTGTGTACAATTTTCGTGAAAGCGAAATGGGGTTTTGGGGTGAATTTCATGGAGAAATGGGGGTTTGAAGGTGGAGGAAGAGGAGGGCAGCAGGAGCAGCAGCATCTCATGGAAGAGGGGGGAGAAATGAGAGGAGAAAACAAGAGGGAATGGCCAAGTCAACACTCTCACCTACCCTCTCTCTCTCACCATACCTATTTCTTTAATCCCTTTTTCTTTTCTTTTGCTTTTCTTCTCACTCAAATAGTAGCCCAAAAAGTAACATGATATAAAATGCACAAGTGTAGAAAAACAAGATATGTGCATGTTTTGCACAAACTTGCAAAAAACCCGATTAGCGATTTTTAATCGCGATTAGTACTAAATTAGCAAATAAATGCTCGTAAAAACTTTAAAATGGCATAATTCCATAAAATACCCTATTTTAGAATTTTCCATAATTTTTCCAAATTTTTCCCATTTATCGATATTTAGTTATAAATTTAATATAAAAATAATCAATAAAATAATATTAAATTATAAAAATTCCTAAAAATAATATTTTATTATTTTGGAATGTTACACTCGGTTCGAGCGGCTGATCGAGATGATAGGTCTTCGATACGCCAGTAAATGGCCTTAGTGCAAGTGGGAGATTGTTAGTGTATATGCCCTAGAGGCCATTACTGTATCATACTAGTTTGTATATTACTTGATGTAAGCTTGGGATATTCACAGTTGTATATACAATCTTGCTCGAAATGGTAGTATGCTACTTGGTTTGTCTCTGCTTTAATATGTGCATGTGTTTCTTTTAGCATATCGCTGATATACATATTAGTAGAGCCCTTAGGATCTTTTCTTGATTACCAGCGTTGTGATGGCGCCCACACTCGTGGGAGCTGGGTAATCCATAAGCACATCCTTATACAGGTCCCTGGTCGTTGGACTATCGAGACAGGGCATCGATACTCCGTAGTAGACTAGCGTACGAGCTTCTCATCCCAGCGTGGGAGACGGTCTGTCCCACAGCCGTCAGTACGTCGTACATGAGATAGTATGCGGGTGCTCGTTAGGTTACGAGTACACTGGACAGGACTCGTCGGGGACTGTTGGTTGGTTTTATACCTATCGTCAGTTATCAGTTCACAGGTGACATGAGTACAGCTTAGTCCGCTGACTTGACACTGTCACTTCGCCTCGAGTGTGTTCCCACTGCACTTTGATTACTACCCTACCACGGCTCAAAGGAGTCGTGCAAATAGGTAGTTTTTGGGTGCAGTCCCGAAGCACTTGGAGGCAGTGACGGTTAGACAGGATTCGTCTCTCCCGGTATTGGGGGTTGACATCGCGCTGTGTCCAGGAGAGCCATTACACGAGTAGTCCCTGGCCAGGGCAAGCGAGATATACTGGTAGGTTTCCAGTGTTATGTCAGGGTGTTCTGGGCTACACTCCGACACGACTTGTACCGCTATTAGGGGACTGACGTTCACCGCCCCTCTAGGCCCGCCATGCGATTTATCAGACGAACAGTCCGGACTGTACGGAGACTGTCACATAAAGGCTCAGTAGGAGTTCAGATGGGGTTACCTCGTCAGTCTTCTTATCGGCATCTACCTGGGGACCGTTACATACAGCTAGTGCCGCTTGCGGTATGTGGTTAAACCCACTGCCAGCGTAGTGTCGAGTCTTTAGAGTCCCACACAGAGAGCTATTCGCCTTTAGGCAGAATGAGTAGAGGTCGCATGGTTTTGCGACAGGGTTTGTTCACATCCGCGCACTCGTGCACGTTTGCTGTCCGGACAGTAATACTAGCGGGCTTTGGTTTAAGCCGGATCCTAGTATATGATTTGGGATTGGTTTTATCTCATTGTATTCGTGTTCCTCGGATCACAAATACGGGTGCGTATGCACAGTTGCTTGAGACAGAGGGAGAGGACTTTGATTAGGGTTAATGACCTTTGTCATTTTACTAACCCTAATGCTTATGTGTGTATTATGCTTAATTGATATTAGTTTAATGTAATTGTTCATGGTTATGGTTGTTGACCATTTGACTATCTTGACTTGTTGACTTAGGTTGACACTTTGACCATCATCATTTCATTTGGAAGATGCTCTTTAATCCTTGCACTTTGCATTAAAAATGAAATGATAATGGTCATGTCTTGATTAACGATGACAATTATCTAGCTAATTATCAATTTATAATAATTCACACATATATCTCTCATTCTATCATTTACTTTCTCTCTCTTGTTCTTCCTCTCCCTCAAGCTCTCCCCTCTCATGTGTTGAGAAACACTTGAGCTTGAGAAAAACCTCTTCTTGATAATCTCTACTCTCATCTAGGGTTCTAAGATTAGCACTTCTAGCACCCTAGTTACTTCTAGCTTGGAGTTGAAGCCAAAGGTTGAGACTTTCGGGTGGATCCTCTTCGACATGAGAAGACGACAAAGGTGATCCCTTTCTACTACTCCAAGGAGTAAGGAGAGAAGGACATAAAGCCCTAGGTATAACCATTCTACCCTTAGCTAGTTTCTAGTTAGCTTTAGCTTGTTTTTGTTTAGCAAAGATCCTTCTTTGTCTAGTCCATGTTGCCTAAAGTGATAAAAATCCATTTTTTTTTTCCGTTTTCCGCCTCCCCGCAAGCACCGGGGTGGGCAACGTGGACTTACTGTTCTGGGCTACACACCGACATGACTTATACCGCTCTGTAGGTCTGACTTTTACCAACCCCCTAGGCCTGCCATGCGATGCTCATAGACGAACGGACCGGACTGTACGAATATTGTCACTGACAGGCTCAGTAGGGTGTCAGGATGAGTTCGCTCACCGACCTCCCTTTTGGTCAATACCTGGTAGTCTGTTATGTACAACTACTATCTCTGATGTGCTAGTAGTTAAATCCACATCCAAAGTATTGACGAGTCTTTAGAGGCCCCCACAGACAGTTCCTCAAGTTTCGGGCGAAACAATGTAGAGGCCGTATGACATATGGCAGGGTCTGATCATATACGTGCAGTAGTGCACGAATCATTATCGGGCGGATCATACTAGTGGGTTTTAGTTTAAGCCGGATCCAAGTATTAAATTTTCTGTATTACTTTAGTCTCATCGCATTCGCATTCAGTCGGAATGCGGGTGCAGGTATGTATATACAGGTAAGGGGTATCCTTGTGATCCGTCACAAGTTTACTTTAGATGTTGCCGTATCTTTTTATTGTTGCAAACATTTGGATTAATATTTGCATATGGAAATAATGAGCTAGAATTCATCATTTGGAGCATTTATTGTGACACATGCACAAGTGGTGACTCATGGTCTCTTTCTTTGTGCATGTGTCACATTATGAGCTTGATTTGTATTGATATGATAAGAAGAGAGAGGGGGGGCTGCCTTATAAGTGAGTTTTGGTCTTGTATTTTTAGAACACTCTCTCATTTTTATAATATCACAACAATAAAAGAAAAGCCCTCTTCTTCGTCTTCTTTTTCCTCTAGCTCATTATCTCCATCAATGGCAACACCTCTAACCTCCATCCAAATCAATGGATGCAAGAGACAAAGTGATCACAAACATTCTCTACATCACCTTGGACACGTCGGCTAGCACACTTTGTGCCCGAGTTGCTTCGGATGAAGTGGGAGCCCGTAAAAATACTCGTAGATGTGGTGCCCTTTCTGATAAGGAAATCGAGACCGGAGTTGCCGCGAGGAGCTTGGGATAGTGGCCAAAGACCGAATTTCACGGATCGATATGTATAGCCTTTCTATCCCTTCTCTAGATAGCTAGTTGTAGGTTAATGGTTCGATCCGGATTTTAACCATACGATAGCGCCGGTATCTAGTTTAGAAAAATTTTCGTTTCCGCATTTTGGCCTTGGAAAGATGGCCGGGGCGCTACCGTAGACTTAAAAACACTTACCAGTAAATTTCAGTATCAGCCCTGGCCAAGGACTTCCTGTTATAGCCAATTGCGCACAGCGCAACATCAATCCCCAATATCGGGAGAGACAAAACACCTCCTATCGCTCATTGCCTCCATATGACTCGGGACTGTACCCAAAAACCACCATTTTTCATGCTCTCCTCAATGTGTTAAGGTGGAAATCAAAGCACACTAGGAATCACACAAAACTCTATGACGATCTTGGGTCTACAGACTAACCTGTACCAGTGTCACTAGAGAACTGCTATCTGACGTTAGGTATAATACCATCTAGGTGTTCTCGGCGAGTCCTGTTCAGTGTACCCAGCCTCCATTGGGCACCCGTATACAATCTTTGATATCAAACACCAATGGATATAGGATCATCCATCGCCTATCATATAGGTCAAGAAGCATATACGCTAGTCTCCTCTAGAATATCGATGCCTTCTCTCGATACACCATCCACCATGAACAATTAAAGGATGTACTTGTTGACTACCCTGGCCCCACTTGTATAACCTGTATCATAGTCCTGGTGGTCAAGTACACATCCTAAGGGCTTTATCTACATGTAATAGAGAGACAGTATAAGTAGACTTGTTAAGATAAAGAGCAAATAAAGGAAACTTGCTGATTTAGCTTACCTTCTGGAGTGTGGTGACTAGAGTGGCTTCCATCTAGGGCATCATGCAATGATAGTTGGATCCCGATCCTACTGATAAGTAGGATTACTCTCGGGAATTTCTCTCACTTAACAATCAATGCTATAAACCAAGTAGATGCCTAGAAAGGTGTTAGAGGGGCTACGCCTCCACGGAAAAGAGGTTCTTTAATTAAGGAACTTCGCGAAAGCGTTGGAAAACCTCCCTCGAAGTACCAACACCAGCCTGGCTGAAAGGTTAAGCAAGAATTGTAACGTGTGATTAAATCCAGACTAGTTCTTCTTTTAGGTTTTGAAGAAGGATTTGAGGAAACAGTGGGAGCCATCCTGTTTAGATAAAATAATCACCAATCTAAACTTGTAAGAGCATATGCTGAGTGTTTTCTTTTCTCTCTCTCTGGCAGCTACCATGACTGGACTAAGACTATTACTTGAAAAGAATATACTGACCGGGCAGAACTATAAAGATTGGCTATGGAACGTCAATATGGCGCTGACTTATGACAAAGTTGCATATGTTACCACCGCTGTTCCTCCCCTTATCCCAGGACCAGATTCCTCAGTTGCGGACAAGGAAGTTCGTAAAACCTGGGATCTAGACTGTGAGCGAGCTAAGTGTATCGTGCTGGCGTCCATGAATAATGAACTCCAGAAACAGCACGAGAGTATGGATATTGTATCCATATTCCTCCATTGCAAGGAATTGTATGGTGAACACTCCCGTATCGCGAGGTACGAAACCTCAAGGAAACCCTTCCAGATGAGGTTAGCTCCAGGATCGCCTGCTGGAGAGCACGTCCTCAAAATGATCACCCTCATTGAGGAACTCGCAAACCTGGGATGCGTGCTAGAGAATGATTTGTATATCGACTTGATTTTGCAGTCCCTTCCCCACACCTTCTCTCAGTTCGTGCTGAACTTCAACATGCACGAAATGGAAGCGGATCTTCCAAAGCTCCTCAATATGTTGAGGGTAGAAGAGAACACCTTGAAAAAGGAGAAGACCCCCGTTCTGTATGTTGGCCAATCATCTTCTTCTAAATCTAAAGCGAAAGCTAAAGGGAAGAAGAAGATGAAAGCCACCAAACCGAAGGGTGGGGTCAAGAAGGTGCAGGGAACGAATAAGGTAGGAAGGGTGAAGGAAGAAAAGAACGAGTGCTTCTATTATCACAAGCAAGGGCACTAGAAGAAGGACTGTTTGGCCTTTAAAGCCAAGGACATGAAGCAAGCTGTTGCTTCTGCTTCTGGTGTGTTCGTAATCGAAAATTGTCTTTCAGTAAACTCTACTTCATGGGTACTTGATACCGGTTCTGGTTCTCACATCTGTAATTCTTTGCAGGATCTGAGAAATAGTAGAGTACTGGGGGCAGGTGATATGACTCTCCGGATGGGTAATGGAATGCATGTAGATGCAGTTGCAATAGGAGAATATCACCTAGGGTTGAATACTGGACACATTTTGGTATTGTACAGCTGTTTTTGTATTCCCAGTATTTTGTGTAATATTATATCAGTATCTTTGTTGTCTAATAAAGGATATAATTTTGTGCTTGAAAGAAATGTCATGAACATTCTCCTAAATCAAGAACTGATTGGGTTTGGCACACTGGAAAACGACATATACATACTTAATCAACCTCAAATTTTCAATATTCAAAACACGCGTAAAAGAAAGGCTCCAGATTCGAATCAAGCCTTCCTATGGCATTGTAAACTTAGTTATATAAATGAAACAAGGTTGACTAAGTTACATAAAGATGGATATCTAGATCCGTTTGAATATTTATCATATGCAACTTGTCAATCATGTATCAAAGGAAAAATGACCAAATCTCCGTTCACCGGACACGGAGAAAGAGCCACTGAACTCTTGGGACTAGTACACAGTGATGTATGTGGTCCGATGTGTACGCATGCACGAAGCAGTCACTCCTACTTCATAACTTTTACTGATGACTTCTCTAGGTATGGACATATATTCTTAATGAAACATAAATCCGAGGCCTTTGAGAAGTTTAAGGAGTATAAAAATGAAGTAGAGAAACAGACTGGTAAAAGCATCAAGACACTTCGATCTGATCGAGGTGGAGAATACTTAAGTACCAGTTTCCTTGAATACTTAAAAGAGAATGGAATTCTCTCTTAGCTTACTCCGCCTTATACACCTCAGCATAATGGTGTATCAGAAAGAAGGAATCGCACGCTATTAGATATGGTGAGTTCAATGTTGAGTAGTGTTGAGTTGCCACTTTCCTTCTGGGGATTTGCTCTAGAATCAGCCGCATACCTATTGAATAGAGTTTCAACTAAGTCTGTACCTACCACTCCATATGAAATGTAGTGTGGGAAGAGACCATATCTCAAGTATATCAAGATATGGCGGTGTCCGGTATATATTAAAAAGCATAATCCGGAAAAGCTCGAAGCACGATCGGTTTTATGCAAGTTTGTAGGATACCCCAAGCATTCAAGGGGGTACATGGTCTACCACACTGAAGAACAAAAGGTGTTTGTCGCTCGTCACATTGCCTTCTTAGAAAGCGAATTTCTTGCAAAAGAAATTAGTGGGAGCACGGTAGAACTGGAAGAAATTCCAGAACCTCAAACTGCAACCGAAGACTTAGTAGAATCTCAGATTTCAATAGAACATGACGAACCAACGTCACTCCGCAGATCTAGTAGGCTTTCTCATCCTCCTGAAAGATACTATGGTTTTCTTCTTGATGGGGATCGAGAGGATTGCATCATCGATGATGATGAGCCTACTAGTTTTCAGCAGGCTATCACGAGTGGCGACTCAGTGAAGTGGCTGGATGTAATGAGATCCGAAATGTAATCCATGTACACCAATAAAGTATGGACTTTAGAAGTTGCTCCTCCTGGGGTAAAACCAGTTGGGTGCAAATGGATCTTCAAAAAGAAGATTGGTACATTTGGACAAGTAGAAACCTACAAAGCTAGACTAGTAGCAAAAGGTTTTCGTCAAAGACCAGGATTGGACTATGATGAAACTTTTTCACCAGTAGCTATGTTTAAACCCATTCGGATCATGCTTGCCATTGCTGCCTTCCATGACTATGAAATCTGGCAAATGGATGTAAAAAAAGCTTTTCTAAATGGACATCTAGAAGAGAGTGTTTACATGGATTAACCAGAAGGTTTCTTAGACAGTGGGAGCAGCGGAAGAGTGTGCAAATTGCTTAAATCCATTTATGGGTTAAAGCAAGTATCGCGGAGTTGGAACATCTCCTTTGATGAAACAGTCAAGGAATTTGACTTTATCAAAAATATAGATGAACCATGTATTTATAGGAAGATTGTAGAAGGAGCAGTAGTCTTCCTCGTTTTGTACGTCGATGACATACTACTGATAGGGAATGATATCCCTATACTACAATCAGTAAAGCTCTTCTTGTCACAGAAATTCTCAATGAAAGACTTGGGAGATGCATCATACATTCTGGGCATTAAGATCTATCGAGATAGATCTAATAGAATATTGGGACTTTCACAGTCCAGGTATATAGACACTATACTAAAGAGATTTAGTATGGAAGATTCCAAGCGCGGCAATATGCCCGCTTGTCACGGAATCACCCTCTCCAAGGAGATGTCTCCAAAGACTGATGAAGAGAGAGCTCGCATGGTCATTATACCCTACGCTTCGGCGATAGGATCAATAATGTATGCAATGTTATGTACCAGACCGGATGTAGCTTACGCACTTAGTGTGGTAAGCAGGTATCAGTCTGACCCAGGTGAGAAACATTGGAGAGCGGTGAAGAACATTCTCAAGTACCTAAGAAGGACTAAGGAGATGTTCTTGATTTACGGTAATGGGGACCTCCAGGTAGAGGCTTTTACCGACTCCGGCTTCCAAAGTTACAAGGATGATTCTAAATCCATTTCGGTTTTTGTGTTTACCCTCAATGGAGGGGCGGTATGTTGGAAGAGTTCCAAACAAGATACCGTCGCAGACTCAACTATGGAGGCTGAGTATATAGCTGCTAGTGAAGCCGCAAAAGAGGCTGTCTGGATGAGGAAGTTCATTTCTGAACTTCAGGTGGTTCCGTCCATTGCCAATCCAATACCTTTGTATTGCGATAACAATGGCGCTGTAGCTTTAGCGAAGGAACCAAGGTCCCATCAGAAATCCAGGCATATCTTAAGGCGGTTTCACCTGATCAGGGAGATCGTGGATCGTCGGGAGATCGAGATACGGAGAGTGGACACAAAAGACAACACGGCAGATCCATTCACCAAGGCCATTCCTCAAATACAGTTCGAGAGGTTATTTGAGATGTTGGGCATGCGGTACGCCAGCAACTGGATCTGGTAGAGACAGTGGGTACTCATTGCAGCAATTATAGGCCTTAGTGCAAGTGGGAGATTGTTGGATATATATACCCTAGAGGCCTACACTGTATAGGATGCTTGGGATATGTATGTACATGACAGTCTTGCTTGATATGATAGTACGCTATTTGGTTTGACTTTGTCTTAACGTATGATATATTTTACTTGGTATTTATAGATATATGTTGATAAAGCCCATAGGGTGTCTGTCTGACTACCGGCGTTGTGATGGCAGTCATACTAGTGGGAGCTGGATAGTCAATAGGCACACCTTTAGATGTCCCTGGTCGCAGGAGTATCGAGATTGGGCATCGATACTCCGGAGTAGACTAGTGTATACATATCTAGACCCTGACGAGGGGCGATGGATTGGTCCCGCAACCATTGGTGGTGTTCACCTAAGATTGTATACAGATGCTCACTGGGTGTGAGTACACCGGACAGGACTCGCCAAGAACTGACTGGATGGTATTATACCTAACGTCAGATAGCAGTTCTCAGGTGACATGTGTGCAGATAGTCCGTTGACTTAAGGTCATCATTTGTCTCGTGTGAGTTCCCACTGTGCTTTGATTATTACCCTACCACGGCTCAAAGGAGTCGTGCAAACAGGTTTCAGTTGGGCACAAGTCCCGAGCCACGTGGAGGCAGTGAGCGACTGTTAGGGATTCGTCTCTCCCGGTATAGGGAGTTGATATCGCACTGTGGTCGGTTGGTCATTACCATAAGTCCCTGGCCTGGGCTGATTGAGAATTACTGATGGAATGATCAGTAGATTCTCGGGTGGTCTTGAACCATACCGACACGACTTGTATGGTTATTAGGGGTCTGACGTCCACCACCTCCCTAGACCATACATGTGATACTCTTAGACAAACAGACCGGACTGCGCGGATATTGTCACAGACAGGCTCAGTAGGATTTCAGATGGGTTACCTCATCAAGCTTTCTTATCGACAACTACCTGGGGACCGTTACGTACAGCTAGTACCGCTTGCGGTCTGTGGTTAAACCCACTGCCAGCGTAGTAGTTGAGTCTTTAGAGTCCCACATAGTGATTTCCCAAACCCAGGCGAAAAGATATAGAGGTCGTATGGTTTTACGACAAAGGTTCGGACGCATACGTGTTTGAACGCACGTACGACATTCGGACAGTTTTTACTAGCCGGCTTTAGTTTAAGCCAGATTCTAGTATCAGGTTATTGGATTTATACAGTCTAAAGTTTTTCCGTGTTTTCACGGATGAGAGGGGCGTTCTCGTAATTTTCCGAGAAGCTTCTAGAAGGATGTGACATGGAGGGAGAGGTGGCATTTTCATTTAATGAATTACTGACTCATTGTGAGTGATTCATCATGTCATTAATGCATTATTAAATGCTTAATGACTCACATAATGAATCACCCACTTGCATTAATGAAACATGATGAATAATCTCATATTATTCATTTCTTTTTAATTCATTATGTTTCATATATCGAGTGAGAAGCTTTTTCATTTTCATTATCATTATCATCTTCTCACTCTCTCTCTTCATGTTCTCTCTCCTTCACCAAACCTAATCCTATCCTCATGAGTTGAGAACAAGGATTAGGAAAGACTAATTACTCCATAACCTATCTCTACATCACCTTAGCTACTCTATTTAGCAACTAGAGAAACTAAGTAACCTCAAGTTTAGAGGTTATAGCTTGGATTAGGGTTCTCGGGTGGATCGTCTATCACGGAAGAAAGCCGAAGAGGACGTGGAGATCCAAAGAAGCCGTAGATAACATTAAGACGAAGGACTAGAACCGTTTGGTATAATCTTTTAACATAGTAGTTTAGAACTCTATAGCTTTTGTTAAAACTTGTTTAGCAAACGATTCATACGGTTATTCGATGTTTAATCATAGAACAAGATTGTTATTCATATTTCCGCCTCCCCATAAGTATTGGGGTGTTGAGCATCGACTTACACTATTTGCACGACTCCTTTGAGCCGTGGTAGGGTAGTAATCAAAGTACAGTGGGAACACACTCGAGGCGAAGTGACTGTGTCAAGTCAGCGGACTAAGCTGTACTCATGTCACCTGGGAACTGATAACTGACGATAGGTATAGTACCAACCAACAGTTCCTGACGAGTCCTGTCCAGTGTACTCGTAACCTAACGAGCACCCATATACTATCTCAAGTACGATGTACTGACGGCTGGAGGACGACCGTCTCCCCTGCTGGGATGAGAAGCGCATATGCTAGTCTACTCCGGAGTATCGATGCCCTGTCTCGATAGTCCTACGACTAGGGACCGGCATAAGGATGTGCTTGTGGATTACCCAGCCCCCACAAGTGTGACTGCCATCACAACGCTGGTAATCAAGCAAAGATCCTAAGGGCTCCACTAATGTGTATAGGCGATATGTTAAAAGAAACACATGTACACACATTGAAGTAGAAACAAACCAAGTAGCATACTACTATTACAATGATGAATATCCCAAGGTTCCATTAAGTAATATATAAACTAGTATGATACAGTAATGGCCTCTAGGGCATATACACTAACAATACTGAGCTGAGCAACGTTTGTCCCGCTCCAACTTATAATTCTTATATGACCGAGCATGTAATTGGGGAATACAAGCATTCCCATGCCGCCCGAACGAAGAAAGTGCATGATGATGCATCTTCTTCGGTTGTGTTCTTTACTAAGAACTGTTTTTTAGTATCCTCTACGTCCTGTGTATGAAATACCGGATCAGGATCCCCTATATGTAATATGTTACATGGGTTACAGATAATTAGAGAACTGAGTATGGATGATAAAGTTTCAAGATTTGGAAACGATGCAATTGTTGCAACCAAGGTGTTGGCGGTTATTACCCTGTTTTACCAAATACATTGATTTTGAACGAATGGAATTAGATACCGAACCTGATATGCAACATTATATCAGTCTCTTTATTTACTAAAGAAGAATATAATTTTGTATTGTTGGATAATATTTTAAGCATTTCCTATATCAAGATTTGATCGGTTCAGGCATGTTATCTAAAAGCATATACGTTCTAAATCAAACTACGTTTCTCAACATACAGAACACGCACAAGAGCAAGAGTTCAGAAATGAACGAATCCTTCTCGACGAAGCATTATAGACATGGTCATATCAATGCGACCCGACTAGCTAAGTTACATTAAGATGCATATTTAAATCAGTTTGAATTTACATCTTGTGAAACTTGCCTGTCATGTCAAAAAGATAAAATGACGACGGCTCTATTTACTGGAAACAGAGAAAGCGTTAATGAACTCTTAGAATTGATACATGATGATGTATATAGGTCCCCTGTCTACACATGCCAGGACTGGTTCTTTTTACTTCATTACATTCACTGATGATCTCTCTAGATTCACACATGTGTTCCTATTGAAACATAAGTCTGAAGCTTTTGAGAAATTCCAAAAATATAAGTCAGAAGTAGAGAACCAAACGGGTATAAGTATTATGTCCTTTGATGTGATCGGGGAGGAGAATACTTGAGCACGAAATTCCTGGATTATTCTAAAGGAGAATGAGATTCTTTCTCAGCATTACACCTCCGTATACACCACAACACATTGGTGTATCGGGGTGGAGCAATCCCACCATATTAGATATGGTGTGCTCTATGATGAGTACTACTGAGTTGCCTCTTTCCTTTTAGGGAGTTATGCACTTGTGAAGCTGCATATCTGTTGAATAGGGTTCCAACAAAATCAGGTGTATACGACTCCATATGCGATATGGTATAGGAAGAGCCCATCTCTTATGTAAGTTATGATTTGGGGTTGTCTAACCAATGTCAAAAGCAAAATCCGGACAAGCTCGAGGCAAGGTCAGTTCTGTGAATGTTTGTTGGATATCCCAAGCATTCGCGAGGGAATATCATCTACCACACTAACGAGCAAAAGGTGTTTTGTTTCTTGACATGACACCTTTTAGAAAAGGAATTTCTTGTGAACAAATTAGTGGTCATGAGGTAGAACTGGAATAAGTTCCATCTATACGAACTACAGCTGATGATTTGGTAGAACCGAAGGATTCATTAGATCTCGACGAACCTCGGCCTCTCCGCCGAGCTGGTAGGGTTCCTCATCCACCTGAGAGATACTTCGGTTTTCTCTATGATAGTGAGAGCGAGGATTGCATCATGAAATGATGACCCAATTAGTTTCGAGCAGGCCATCAAGAGTGGGGACTCTGTAAGAATGGCTGGATGCTAAGCGATCTGAGATGGAATCTATATACACCAATAAAGTATGGACTTTGGTTGCTTTATCTGAAGGGTTAAATACCTATCGTGAGCAAGTATATCTTGAGAAGATTACTTGGTGTAGATGGAAAAATTGAGACTTTCAAAGCTAGACATGTTGCAAAAGGTTCTCGTCATCGATCAGGTATAGTTCATGATGAAACCTTTTCTCCAGTGGATATGCTTAAGTCCATCCAGATCCTACTTTCCATTCCTACATACCTTGACTACGATATCTGGTGGTTGGGTGTCATGACTACTTTTCTAAATACTGATTTAGAGGAAAGCGTCTATAAGTACACAGCTAGAGTGCTTCGTAGATAGTGGGAGCAGCGGAAACGTGTGCAAGTTGTTTTACAGGTTAAAGCAGGCATCGCAGAGTTGGAACATCTGTTTTGATGTGGTAGTCAAAGCATTTGACTTCATCAAAATGGTAGATGAACCTTGTATATATAAAAAGGTTGTAGAGAATATGGTAGTTTTCCTCGTATTATATGTGAATGACATACTCTTGATAGGAAAGGAGTTTCCTATGCTACACTCTGTCAATCTCCTCTTATCACATTGATTCTCCATATAGGATCAACCTGATACCTCCTAAATCCTAGGTTTTGATCTATGAGATAGATCTAACTGGATGTTAGGATTCTCACTAGATGTAGTGAGAAGGTATCAATAGTTCTTGTGGAGAATCACTGCATATCATCCACGGTGGTAAGGTCGACTTAATGTCAGTCACAGGCATTGTCTTTACCCTCAGTGGAGGTACGGTATGTTGGAAGAGTTCATAGTTAGATACCGTGGCAAACTAGAAGATAAAGGCTCGATACATCACTACCATTGATACTACCAAAGAGGCAGTCTAGGTGTCTATAAGTTCATGATATGAACTTTGTTCCTACCATTGTGTGACAATGGAGTTATGGCTTATGCCTAGGAACTCTCGTCCCATCAGTGACCCAGATATATTCTAAGGCAGTTTCATCTGATCATGGTGATGGTTGATCTACAGGGAGATCGAGGTTAGGAGAGTAGACACAGAGGACAACACGGCGCATCCACTCACAAAGGCCTTTTCCCAGAGAGAGACTTTTATGGAATGGTTGAGTATGAGATACTACAAGCACTGCTATATGATGACCCTAGTGCATGTGGGAGATTGTTAGTTATATGTATGCCCTAGAGGCCATTACTGTACATGATATGTATATTGTATTGGATGCTTGAACATATATAGGGAGGACTTTCTTGCTCGACATGACAGTATGCTATATGGTTACTTTTTATTGCAACATGTACATTGATTGTCTCTCTATTTCATGTTGGTAAAGCCCTTAGGATGTGTACTTGACTACTAGTATTATGATGTGGATCATACTAGTTGGACAATAGCAGTCTGTGAGTATACCCTTTAATGTCCCTAGTCGTGGGTGAATCGAGACGGGGCATCGATATACAAGAGTAGATTAGCATATAGCTTCTCGACCCATGTAGATAGGCGATGGATGATCCCATATCCATTGGTGTTTGACATCAGAGATGATATACGGGTGCTCATTAGAGATTGAGTACACTGGACGGACTCACCGAGAACACCCAGATGGTATTATACCTCACGTCAGATGGCAGTTCTCTGCTGACACTGGTACAGGTTAGTCTGTCAACCCGAGATCGTTATAGAGTCTTGTATGATTCCCACTGTGCTTTGATTTCCACCTTACCACGTTCAAGAGAGCATTTTAAAATGGTGGTTTTGGGGTATAGTCCCGAGTCACATAGAGGCAATGAGCGATTGGATGGGATTCGTCTCTTACTGTATTGGGGGTTGATGTTGCGCTGTGCACGATTGGCTATAACAGGAAGTCCCTGGCCAGGGCTGTTTCATAGATTTACTAGTAAGTGTTACCAGTAGTTTCTCGACCCGTTATGAGCCTCATATCGGTACGACTTATCGAGGTACTGGGGTCTGACGTTTACCACCCCTAGACGAGGAATACAACATATCAGACGAAAGGACCGGAATGTACGGTCGTGTTACTGATTGGACTCGCAGGAGTATAAGCAAGTTTGCTAGTTGATCTTCTGATCGCTCAATACCCGGGTGGCCGTTACGTTTAGCAGACCGCTTGCGGCTTGAGGGTGTTTGATATGACCATCTACTGCCGGCGTATTGACAAGTCTTTAGAGTCCGACACAAAGGTTTCCTGGTTCATGCGAAACAGAGTAGGAGCACATATGAGATATGTGCGGGACCGAGATTAATCCGCGTATGTGATACCGCATTATATTCTCACGATATGTGACATCGGTCGGTTATATGTGATATAAACGGGATACCGGATCAAGTGTTTATTCGATAAGTTGTTGCATTTGATATTAGTCGGTTATATGTGATATAGCTGGAATATTAAATCAAGTGTTGATTTAATAATTTAATGTATAATTGTATATTTGATAAACTAGATTGCATTAACTAATATTAGATCACTTAAACATTTTTTTCCTCACTTGTGTGCATTAGTGTATATGTGATATATATTGATGTACATTGTGTCATGCTAAATGATACATGTAACATGGGTGTATGAGACTCACACATGCTTATGATAATAATTGGGTGTTTATTTATTTAAGTAATTCAAAATTAATGGTAATTAGTCACATGGTTGAAGCTTATAGAAGTTGTGGAACCATTGACCAAGTCCACTAATTTTGTTTTACTTGTATATATTTATTGACCTAACCATTATCCTAAGCCATGGTTTATTCTCTACATGAGTTAGCGTATGACATTAACTCACCCATGGTTGCTATTCTCACATCATGAGTTCATTCTCTCATCTTTTCACTTGAGCTTCTTCTTCATCATAAGAAAAGCTCACTAGCTTTTCTCAAAGTGAGAAAATATTGTGGGAAAAATAAATCTAAATAGAGCACACTTCCTACTTCATCATCCTTTACTACTTGCTATTATTTTACGGTGCTTACTTCACTAATTTCACAATTAGTGAAGAGGTAGCATGAGCTTGAGTCTCCTCGACGTAGATCATCTTCGGCCTCGATGACTTCGAGCAAGCTTGTTCATTTCTCCGGGAGAACCCAAACTAGAGTTCGGGAGATCGATACTCACAGCGAAGAGTCTACTACATGGAGCTTTATAAGTGAAGGACCGGTCTACAAAGGTTGTATTCCTCATTCACTCAGTGTAATGGTATATTACATGCTAGCTTAACTCTTAATTTTCTAGTTAGATCGTTGGCATGGGTTGCATAACTCTCTAGGTTTTTTAAATTGTATACTTGATGCCCTAAAAATCCTAGTTAGGGTGCTATGGAACCCATCAGATGGGACCTTGGTTCCTTTGCTTATGCTATAGCGCCGTTGTTGTCACAATACATCAGTATTGGAGCAACAATGGACGGAACCACCTGAAGTTTTGTCACGAACTTCCTGATCTAGACGGTTTCTTTCATGACGTCAAATGCAGCGATATACTCCACTTCTAACATCGAGTCAGCGACGATGTCCTGCTTGGAGCTCTTCCAACAGACTGCCCCTCCATTGAAGCTAAAGAAATAACCCGACATGGACTTGGAGTCATCCTTATCACTCTGGAAGCTGGAGTCGGCGAAGACCTCGACCTGGAGGCCATATCTGCCATGCACGAAGAATATCTCCTTAGTCCTTCTCAGGTACTTGAGAATATTCTTCACTGCTGTGCAGTGCTTCTCCCCTGGGTTTGACTTATACCTGCTTACAACGCTCAGTACGTAAGCAACATCTGGTGTGGTACAAAACATTGCATACATTATAGAGTCTACCGCAGAAGGGTAGGCTATAATAGACACGCGATCCCTTTTCAAAAATCAGTCTTTGGAGAATCTCTTTGGAGAGGGTGATTCTGTGACAAGCCAGTATATTACCGCGCTTTGAATCTTCTATAATAAGTCTTTTCAGTATGGTGCCGATCTACCTTGACTGTGAATGCCCCAACTGTTGGATATGGATGCCCTATAGGCCATTATTGTATATATATACATGTGGATGCTGGGGATATGTATGTATAGGACAATCTGGATCAGTTATATAGTATATTATTTGAGTTGTCTTTATCAGGATATGTGTATTGTTTCTATTGATGTTTTATCCAGCTTGCACATATCGATAAATACTTGATACAGTAGTATACTATTATGGTTTGACTTTATCTTAACATGTGCATATATTATATATATGTTAGTTGGCTTTTGGATTGTCTATGTTGCATAAGTCATTGCCACTCCTTCTTTTACCCTTTGCATTTCTCAGAACACCCGTTTTACTACGGATATCCACTTCTATTGGATAGATCCATCGTATGGTTATATACGAACTCGAAGGGACTTCTTCGAGGATGGATCCAGGTTCAGGAGAAATAGAATTGGTTTATTCAGTTGTCTTTTATTATCACCTTTTCTCAGGTTGCGAGGGCTCCTTGGTTTAGGAGAGTACACCTATTACGCTTATTGGATAGTCTTATTCCAAACCATAGGCTGGTGCCGAAAGGTAGGGAATGAAGAAAACCAATTAGCCTAAGTAGGGTGTGCAGAAGGTAATATGTAAAGACATAATAAAGGGATTAGAAAGAGGGCAAGGTAAATTGCGACTGATATCATTCACGACCAAAACCGCGTACTTCATCGCCACTCCTATTTCACTTTTAAAAGAATAAGGTATTACTCAGTTGTCTTTTATCATCACCTTCTCTCGAGATGCGAGTACTCCTTGGTTTAGGAGGGTACACCTATTATGCTTACTGGATATTCTTCTTCCAAACCATAGGCTGGTGCCGAATGGTAGGGAAGGAAGAAAACCATTTAGCCTAACGATGGTGTACAGAAGGTAACGACTAAAGACAAATAAAGGGATTTGGAGAGATGGCAATAAAATATACGAGCGAAGTCATGAATTGGATTATGGAAGAGGCATTACTAGGAATACCAGGATACCCCTACGAAACATTTTCATGTTTCAGTGCATTGTTAAACGAAAACTGTTTTCCCGATTAGACACTTACTCCAAGGGTATGTATTTACCAGGTTTCATTCTCATATCTGTATGGTTTTACAGATGATGAGTAGGAGTAAGTTATTGGGAATTAGGTGATTATCCTCATTATATCGGAATTCGTTGTAATTGGTGATATTTGAGGAAATCACCAGGGTACAGTTTTCAACCTACGACGCACAGGCTTTGAGTTGTTCAACTCAGCGGACTTATACAGAGTATTGTATGTTGTCCAGTGTCCATCAGGACAAAGGGGTAGGTCCTCGTACTATGTTCTATTTACTTATAACTTCTCTAGTATTTGGACAAGTGTTTCGTAGAAATACAAGGTCTAAGTTTTGAGAAGTTATGGATATAAGAATAAAGTAGATAACCAGATATCACAAGTATCGGGATTCTTCAAAGAGATCGAAGATGTAGATTCTTGTGATTGGTATTCAGATGATAGTGATGGTTTTGAGAAACGTGTTTCTCTTTCAGGTTACTCATAATTGGATGGATTCCTAAGTTGAGTAATGGTGATTAGCCTCTTTCCATTAAGTTGATATGCACTGGAGACAGCTGCATGATTTGAATCAGGTTCCAATTAAATAAGTGCCAAAGTTTCTATATTGGATATAGAATAGTTCGTACCTTAAAAGATGTTAAGGTACGGGGAGTTGTCCAGCTTATGCTTAAAACCAGACTCTGGATAACTCAGGGCACGTTTCTGTAATGGCTGTTTGTGGGTTGACCCTGGCTATGACGAGGGTTGATATTCTACCATTTGGAAGATCAATAGTGATATTGTTCTTGACTCACCACAGTTTTAGTAAAATGGATCTTTTTCAGAAAACAGTAGTGGGAGTATGGTAGAACTGGAAGTGATTCCAGAACCGCGAACGATTACGGAAAATTTAATAGGACCTATATATTCAATCAGGTTTGACATTCCAATAGCCACTCCACAGATTTGGTGGGTAACCTCAGACACCCGAGAGGTACTTTGGTAGCCTCAAGGACGGTGACAGGGAGGTTCTTATCTACCCAGACTTGACACTACTGATGTTCCAGGCTATGAGACCCGGTAGGAGGGTTGTCGTAGTCAGTGGGAGCAGCAAAAGCATAGTGGGCAAGTAGCTTATGTCTATTTATAGATTTGAGCAGTTATAGCGGAGATAGATCATCTAATTTTGATGTGACAGTCATAGGTTTGACTTCATCAGAATAGGGGATGGATGTGATAAGAAGGTAGCAGGGTGTGATGTCATGGTATCTGGATGACATACACAGAGTGGGAAGTAAAATTCCTATACTACGATCGGTTGTACTGTGGTCGTCATACAGTTGTTTCTCCAGACAAGATATGGATATAATATTTGACATTCTGGTTTCTAGATCTATGGTTTTAGATCTGGATTTAGGTAGTTTCCCAATGTGGGTACTTTGACAGATATTCTAATGGTTTTTAGAGTAGTTGACTCCTAGCATGGTGGTGTACCTGCAGGTGATAGAGTCACCCTCTCTAAAGGTGTCGTATAGACTAAAGGGGAGAGGGATGTGCATGATTGACAGATCACTTGCTTAGGCAATTGAGTCAATCGTGAGATGACAAGTACCACACCAGATGTTGTTTTTGCACTAGATGCAATAAGTTTGTATTAATCCAATCCTGGAGAGACATAAGGAAGCAGTTTTAGAACATAAGTGGATGTTCTACGGATTTGATGACGGCAGCCTCCTTCGGGAGACGATTATCATTCCAGGCTTCAAAGGTGACATGGTTAACAGAGAGATTGTCAGAGTTATAGTTTTCCCTCTGACGCAGAGGGACAGTATTATGGACCGGTGGCCCAAGAGGATACTGTGGGAGGCATGGTGCCGGATACTGATTAGGTTCAGTTTTTGATACAGTCTAAGAAATCTGGATTTGGAGTTCATTTATGAACTAGGTCCCATCAGATATCCAGACATATTCTAAGACAGGTATTACTCAATTCGGGAGATGGCTTTCTCCGCGAACTTGAGATTTAGAGAGATATAGAAAGAAACATCTCGGCGGATCCACTCACTGAGGCTATTTCTCGAACACAATAGTTTTACAAACGGGCTTTGTGAAACTGATTAGTAGAGGAGTTAGATGCTCGGTTTCACACGGGCTGTGAGTAGTCGACATCGCAATAATTAGCCTTGAGTGCAAGTGGGAGATTGTTGGAGATAGTGCCCTCATAATCAATTATTGGATCGCAGGTACGTGATTGCAATGATTGCGGAGGACCTATACCGGTAGGACAGTCTTACTCGAGATGATAGTATGCTATCTGGTTTGCCTTTATCAGTCGTGTACATGTTCAGGTGACTGATTACATGTTACACTTTGATAGAGCCCTTAGGATCTTGCTTTACCACCAACTGTATGATGGCGATCATATACGTGAGAGTTGGGTGGTTTATACGCATATCCTTAATTGTGGTCCCTAGTCGTGGGAGTTTCGAGACAGGGCATCGATACTCCGGAGTAGACTAGTGTGTACAGTCGAGACCCCGACGAGGGGCGGTGGCCGGTCTCACAAGCCACTGGTGTCAGTTGGATCACCTAAGATGTATACAGGTGCTCATTGGGTTATGAGTACACCGGACAGGACTCGCCGGGAATCTGCTAGTTAGTACTATATCTATCGTCAGATAGCAGTTCCCTGGTGACATGTGTACAGGTTAGTTCATCGACCTGAGGTCGTCATTTGTCTCGTATGAGTTCCCACTGTGCTTTGATATCTACCCTACCACGGCTCAAAGGAGTCGTGCAAATAGGTAGTTTTTGGGTACAGTCCCGAGCCATATGGAGGCACGTGAGCAGATCGGCACGGGATTCGTCTCTCCCGGTATTTGGGGCGAGATCGTGCTGTGTCTAGGAGAGCCATTACACAAAGTCCATGGCCATGGCAGGAGATTTACTGGTAGGTACTCCAGTAGTATCTCAGTATGTTATTGAGCTACACTCCGACACGACTTATACTGCTATTGGGGGTCTGACATTTCTAGCCCCCTAGGCAGATATGCGATACTCATAGACGAACGGACCGGACTGTATATACATTGTCACTGTTAGGCTCAGTAGGGTTTCTGGATGAGTTCGCTCATCAGCCTCCCTTGAGGTCAGTCCATGGGCAGCCGTTACGCATTGCTAGTGCCGCTGACGGTTTGTGGTTAAACCCACTGCCAGGGTACTGACGAGTCATTAGAGTCCCCCACAGACAGTTTTCCAAGTTCGGGCGAAACGTTGTAGAGGCCGTATGGTATTATGGCAGGGTTCGGAAAATGCACGTGCGTTTACGCACGTGTTATTTTTCGGGCAGATGATACTGGTCGGCTTTGGTTTAAGCCGGATCCGAGTATTGTATTGAGTAGATATAATATCTTTGTCTCAGTTGCATTTGTATTCGGTCGTAATACAAATGCGGGTATTTTTATACAGTTACGGGGTTATCCTGAAAGTCGTTTCAGGATCACTTTTAGAAGTTGCCAGTTTTCAGTTTTCTATCAGCCGTCTTTTAACATTCGGTTAAAGACGGATTTATGTTTTCTTGGATGAGAGTGACTCAGTGTTCTAGAAGGTTCTAGAGAGGGTGACATGGATTGTTGAGTCATTAGTGCATTAATGGTGCCATTAATGTTTGATGACTAAGGTTGTTTAGATTCATTGTTTCTAAGTGAGTCATGCTTTTCATTTATGATAAAAGATAAGCTTTATGTTTATGGTCACCCCCTTGATTGCTCCTACCATCACCTCCCTCTTTCATAAATAGTGGCCGGCCCCTTTGAGTGAGAGATATAGAGATTAATTTCATTCTTGTGAGAAAAGACTATGGTTAAGGGTGCATGGAAATTTCATTGCCTCTTTCATTCCATCACCCGATAAAATTGGCAACTTCATTAACCGATCGTCCACGGATTTGGACGAAGTGAGACAAAGTCATCTACTCAATCTCTACATCATTCTTGGTCATCTCTTTTAGCAAACTTGACGACCGAGTTGCCTCAAGTCAGAGGCGGGAGCCCGTTTAAAGAATCAGTGATGTGGTTCCACCTGGACGAGCAGATCGGAGATCGAAGAGATCGGAGCAGCCGCAACGGAGCGTGGGATGATGGTTAAAGAACGAAGGACTCGGATCGTTCGGTATAACCTTTCTACACTCTTTACTGTTTGTTAGTTTAACAATAATGGCAGATCCGGGTTAAAGTATACGATAGCGCCAGTTAAAAAGTTTTTGTTCCGCATTTGGCGTCTGTAGACTGCCGGGGCGCTAGCGTAGACTTACAGTTTTGCGACAGGGTTCGGTCACATCCGTGCACTTGTGCACGTACAGTGTCCGGACAGTTTACACTAGTGGGCTTTGGTTTAAGCCAGATCCTAGTATACGTATTGGCATTGGTTTTATCCAGTTTGCATCCGTGTTCCTCGGAACGCGGATGCGGGTGTGTATGCACAGTTGACGGAGAGACAGAGGGAGAGGATTCTCATTATGGTTGTTGACCGTTGACCGTTGACTATTGACTTTTTGCTCAACCCTAATGAGAATATGATATATGATTAACAATTATATTAATTAAGTATTATGTGTTAGTTATGTATATGCCCTAGAGGCCATTGTTGTACATATGATGTATATTATAATGGATGCTTGGATATATATAGAGATGACTTTCTTGCTCGTCATGATAGTATGCTATTTGGTTTCACTTTATCTTAACATGTTGACTTGTATTGGTTTACTGTTTTACTCTCACATGTTGATAAAGCCCTTAGGATCTGTACTCGACTACTGGGACTATGATGAGATCATACTAGTGGGGCCACGGTAGTCGATGAGTACATCCTATAACTGTTCCTAGTCGAGGGTATATCGAGACAGGGCATCGATACACCAGAGTAGACTAGCGTATACGCATCTTGACCCATATGATGGGCGATGGATGATCCCATATCCATCGGTGTTAGACATCAAGGATGGTATACGGGTGCTCAGTGGAGACTGGGTACACTGGACGGACTCGCCGAGAACTCCCAGATGGTGTTATACCACACGTCAGATGGCAGTTCTCCGGTGACACAGGTACAGGGTAGTCTGTAGACCCGAGATCGTCATGGAGTCTTGTGTGATTCCCACTGTGCTTTGATTTCCACCTTACCACGTCCAAGAGGGCGTGCAAAACAGTGGCTTTTGGGTACAATCCCGAATCACATGGAGGCAATGAGCGATAGGAGGGGATTCGTCTCTCCCGGTATAGGGAGTTGATGTTGTGCTGTGTTCGATTGGCTATAACTGGAAGTCCCTGGCCAGGGCTGATATGGAGATTTACCGGTAAGTGTTACTAGTAGTTTCTCGACCCGTTATGAACCATACATCGACACGACTTATCGGTTACTGGGGTCTGACGTATACCACCCCTAGACTTGATATGCGACATATCAGACGAACAGACCGGACTGTACGGGAGTGTTACTGGTTGGATTCACAGGACAACGCACAGGCTAGCTTGTTGATCTTCTGATCGTTCAATACCTGGGTGGCTGTTACGTTTAGCTGACCGCTTGCAGCTTGTGGGTGTTTGATATGATCATCACCTGCTACCGGCGTATTGACGATTCTTTAGAGTCCTACACAGAGGTTTCTTGGCTCAGGCGAAACGGAGTAGTGGCACATATGTGATATGCGCAGGAACGAGAATAATGCGATATGGGATACCGTATTATATTCTCAGGATATTTAAATATGAACCGGACATCGGATCAAGTGTTGATTCGATAAATCGGTACATGTTATATTAGTCGGTAATATTCGATATAGCCGGATCGTCGAATCAAGTGTTGATTCGATGATTTAATGTATAATAATATATATGATATATTGTATTACATTATCTAATATTGGCTCGCTTTATTATTTCATTTTCTCTGTGGATGATACATTGATATATATGCGATATATGTTAATTGTATTATTTTCTTTTGTTGAAAATATATAATATATATGTGATATATATTATTGTGACATGATATGATTAATTGTTAAACATGTTTAAGGATGATTAATTGAGGTTAAGGTTTGATTAGGGTTGGATGCTTCAAGTTCCTTCTAGAAGCTTTCTTCTTTTGTCATTCTTAAGATATTTAGAATGACACATTCTTTTAACCTAACCAAACCCTAACCCTAGTTGTTTCTCTACACATTCTCATCCATTCATCCTTGACCATGGTTATATATCAATCATATGTTTTATTTCTATTCATCACAAAACGATTTGATATTATCATTATCCATTATCTTCTTCTTCTTCTCTCTTGAAGAAGCTCTCTTGAAAATCCTTAAGTGATGATAAAAATTGATAAAATGATTTAAAAAGAAAGCAAAATCACTACTCTCTCATCCTCATCTCATCTAGCCCATGGGATTAGTGTGTTCACTTCTAAAGAGTGAGATAGCTTGAGTTCTTTGAAACCTCGACGTAGATCATCGGAGATTTGGAATACGACAAGCTAGAATGGATCGTTCGAGTTGTGGAGCCTCTCATGAGTCCGGGAGATCGTGGATCGCGGCAAAGGGACTTCTACTCGGAGCTTGTGAAGTGAAGGAGCGGACTACAAAGGTTGTAATCCCTCACACTTAGATAAAAGTTATCTTATAGCATGTTAAACCCTAATAATCTAGCAAAGATCCCGGCTTTGGGTTGTTCGGCACGTCTAAATTTTTATCCGGGCATGTTTGATGCCTTTTGAACCTTCACAAGAGTGCCTAGGAACCCTACATTATGGTGATATGGTTGTTGAGGGGTTGACTTTGTTGACTTGTTGACTTTGTTGACCGGTTGACTAGGCTTGACTAGTTGACCATCATGATAACAATAGCTATCATTTCATGGCAAAGACTTTTGCTTGCTTGCTCTCTTGTGCAAAATGAGTGCATGAAATGATATGGCTATTGTTGCTTAAACCATCAAATAATACTTGATTGCTATGATGTGTTATGATGGTTATGGATTATGAGAGCCAAATGAGAAAAGTCTTCTCTCATTCTATCATTCTCATTCTCTCTCTTGTTCTTGAACTCTCATCTCCTTCCTCTTGCTCTCCCTCTCTTAGTCTATGGTTCACTTGTCTCATGGGTTGAGAACCAAGAACCATAGAGAAAATCCCAACACACTCGTCTCTACTCATTCTAGTTCATAAGGTTTAGCAAACCAAGTGAACTAGTTTCTTCAAAGACCGAAGAAGAAGCCAAAGGTAGAAGCTTTCGAGGTGGATCTATCTTCGGCGCAAGGAGACGACGGAGTGAAGCCGATCCGGACAACCATCGAGGCTTGAAGACGAAGGAGATCAAGAAAGAAAGGTATAACCCCCTAACCGAGTAGTTAACTACTCCTAGTTAGGTTGTTAGTTAGATGTTTAACCAAGATCCGGTTTTGAGTCCATGTTACCGCCTCTAGAAAATTGTTTTTTCACCAAATTCCGCATGCCCGAAAGTACCGGGAGAGGTAGCATGGACTTACAGTGGTATCAGAGCCAGGTTAAACTCTATCTAACATGTTAGCAAAGTAACTAGAAGATCGATCAAAGAAAAAGTCACGAAACGAACCCGAGTTGTCAAGTTTCTGCCGATTTTTTTTCTGTTCAAAAGTTGATAATTTTCATCTTAAAAATCGGCTCAGGCTTTTGTATGAATAACCACCAAATTTGGTCCCACGAACTGTTCAAAGAGCCGCGGAAACGCGGCGGGAGCACGCTCCCGCTGCGGTTCCGCGGCCGTGTTGACTCGGCCGAGGTCCAAATTTGGTGCAGTGTATTTCTGGGGTTGTTTTGGGATTTTTGGTATATGTATTTTCTGCCCAGATTTTCCAGAACGAAAATTTTGTGTTTGGGGCCTATAAATCCGTATTTTTGATCGAACTTCTAAAAGACATAAGCTGACGGGTTTTTCTGTGATGTGATATTTGTATTGAACGTCTGCTAATCGCTATATGTCGATTAGTGGGGGTTATACAAATCTGTGATATGTAATGTCATTGGAATGTGTATATGAATTCATTGGATTGTCGCGGGTGAATAGCCGGGGGTTGTGAGACGAGAGTTTTCTTTTCTTTCAATTCATGTAAATTTGTAAATTGATGTAATAATTATTTGTATGGCCGCACAACCGGGTCGGGATTGTAGCCGTCATTGTATAATTTCTTTTTACTGTTTTTGCTCCTAGGATAGACCCATGGAGGGGGTGCACAAACTACCGGGTATGCCGAAGTGCCGAGTGGCCTACTCACGGAGATGAGGGAGGTTGCTTCGATTCGGGTACTTGGCGGATAGTTTGCCGCACCCGTAGGGGTCTTGGGTGGGGTTTTGGCTATTCACCGCGACCGTGTAATCTGCTTTTCGTTACAGGCTCGTACGAATTGCAGCTTCCTAGTATATCCAATGTGTTCATCTGTGATCTGAAATGTCTATCATTGCAATATATCTATATATGATATTATTTAGGCGTTGCTTATGTTTTACAGCCGCGCTAGCCCAGCCCCCGCTCTGTCGTTAGTTAAGTAACTTAACGGGTAATGACGGGGCCCCGTGGCGAATGTGAATGGCATAAGCGTACGTCATATTTTGGTTGTTTTCTGCAATGGTAGGATTAATTGATGGGACGCAATAAAAGAACTAATGCAAGAATATCACGCATTAAAAGAACTAATGAAAGAAAATAAACAAAGTAAAAGTCGTTGGAACACTTTCGAAAAACCACTCGGTTCTTTTCAAAACTAACTTTTAAATGCGGAGTTTGAGCCACTCCTTTTAAAAGCTATCTCGTTCCATCGACTATATCAAGTTCACTACGTTCACGGTTTTGCCAAAACCATTCGTAGCCCTCCGTCGTTTCATATAAATAGTCAATAGTATTCAAGCTATGTATGTTGGCCAAAGTCAAGGCATAGTGATTGGTAGCTATTGGGTATTCATGTGTAGCATAGATAGATGCGTTGGTTTGGGACAGTCGTACTGCCATTTTGGCCAAAGTCAAGGGTAGGTACGGGTGGATCCAAATTAACCTGGAGAATGACGGGCAGAACTTGACATGTGACTTATGATATTTTGGCCAAAGTCAAGGTCATAAGAGCATGGGGCAAAAATCCACATCGGGAGTTTCAAAAGAACTGAAACTTGCTAGTGTTGCATACCATTTGGAGTGTGATAATTCTGGTAGGATTCCTTCAGTTTCGTCAGGCGATGATATTTGGATCCCGATCCTACTGTGAGTATATGCTACTCCTCGGGAAATTTCTCACTTAACGATCAATGCTATAAACCAAGTAGGTGTCTAGAAAGGTGTTAGCGGGGCTACGCCCCCAGGGAAAAGAGGTTATTTAATTAAGGAACTTCGCGAAAGCGTTGGAAAACCTCCCTCGAAGTACCGACACTGGCCTGGATGAACGGTTAAGCAAGTATTGTATGGTGAGATTGATCCTGACTAATTCTTCCTTTTTGGTTTGAGGAGGGATTCGAGAAACAGTGGGAGCCATCCTGTTTAGACAAATTAAAAACCATTCTAAACTTGCAAGAGCATCGTGCTGAGTGTTTCTTCTTTCTCCTAATTGCAGCGACCAATCGACATGACTGGACTTAAGTTACTCCTAGATAAAAACATACTGACAGGGCCAAACTACAAAGATTGGCTCAGGAATGTCAAGATGGCAATCACTTACGACAAGCTGGGGTATCTTCTTACCACCAAAGCTCCCCCTGTCCCAGGTCCCAAAACCAGCGTCGCGGATAAGGCAATCCGTAAGACCTGGGAACTAGATTGCGCGAAGGCCAAGTGCCTCGTGCTTGCCTCTATGGACAACGAACATCAGAGGAGGCACGAGAATATGGACCTCGAATCCATATTTCTCCATACAAAAGAACTGTATGGAGAGCAGTCTCGTATCGCAAGATACGAAGTGTCGAAGAAGTTATTTTCGGCAAGGTTGGCCATCGGATCATCGGTAGCGGAACACGTGCTTAAGATGATTGGCTTCATTGAGGAGCTCGCGGAACTTGGGACCACGTTGGAGAATGAGCTCTATACTGACTTGATTCTCCAGTCCCTTCCTTGCACTTACGCCCAGTTTATACTGAACTTCAACTTACAAGAAAAAGAAGTTGAACTTTCAGAACTCCTCAACATGCTGAGGAGTGCAGAGGGCACCCTACAGAAAGGTAGGGAAACATCCACTTTGTTTGTAGGAGGATCTTCCTCTTCTAGGTCCAAGGCGAAAGCCAAGGGAAAGAAGAAGAAAGCCCCCGCCAAACCAAGGGGCGGTGTTAGTAAAGTGGATACGAAGGGAAAAGAAAAAGCAACAAAGAAAGCGGGAAAGCTTGTGGATAAGGAAGAATGCTTCTATTGTCATAAGAAAGGACACTGGAAGAATGATTGCAGGGCTTGGAAAGCCAGGACACAGGAATTGAAGCAGGTTGCGGCTTCAGCTTCAGGTGTGTATGTTATTGAAAACTGTCTTTCAATAAACTCTACTTCCTGGGTATTGGATACCGGATCAGGATCTCATATCTGTAATTCTTTGCAGGCATTGAGAAACCGTAGGGTTTTGAAGGCAGGTGACATGACCCTCAGAGTTGCAAACGGAGCTAGCATGGATGCTAAGGCCGTGGGGGACTATCACCTGGGGTTGTCAGATGGACACGTTTTGGTTTTGCGTAATTGCTATTTTGTACCCAACGCAACTTGTAATATCATTTCTGTATCTTTGAATTCTAAAGAAGGTTATGAATTTGCGTTTGTAAGTAATGTTGTAAACATTCACCTTAATCAAGTTCTGATTGGGTCAGGTACATTAAGCAATGGTTTATACGTATTAAACCAACCACAGATTTTCAATGTCCAGAATACACACAAAATAAAGTCTCCGGAAATAAATCAGACTTTCTTGTGGCATTGTAGACTGGGTCACATCAATGAGAGAAGGTTGACGAAGTTACATACAGAAGGATATTTGAATGCGTTCGAATATCAATCGTATGCCACTTGTCAATCCTGTCTCAAAGCAAAGATGACAAAGACTCCGTTCACTAGACACGGAGTAAGAGCGAGCGAGCTCTTGGGACTCGTACACAGCGACGTGTGCGGTCCAATGTCTACACATGCACGAAGCGGTTATTCTTACTTCATTACTTTTACGGATGACTTTTCAAGGTACGGTTATGTCTTCTTAATGAAACATAAGTCCGAAGCCTTTGGAAAATTCCAGGAATATAAGAATGAAGTAGAAAAACAAACCGGCAAAAGTATCAAGATTCTAAGATCGGATCGAGGTGGAGAATAATTAAGTACCGAGTTCCTGGACTATTTAAAAGAGAACGGAATTCTCTCTCAGCTTACTCCTCCATACACTCCGCAACATAATGGTGTATCGGAGAGACGGAACCGAACCCTATTGGATATGGTACGGTCCATGATGAGTAACGCTGAGTTACCGCGATCATTCTGGGGGTATGCGCTAGAATCAGCTGCATACCTTTTGAACCGAGTTCCCACTAAGATTCTGCCTACTACACCATATGAGATGTGGTGTGGGAAGAGACCCTATCTTAATCACATTAAGACATGGGGAAGTCCAGCTTTTGTCAAAAACCAGCATGCGGACAAGCTCGAGGCACGCTCAGTACAGTGCCAGTTCGTGGGATATCCAAAGAACTCCAAGGGATATTTCTTCTATTGCGAAGAGGAACAAAAGGTTTTTGTTTCTCGTCATGCCCACTTTCTAGAACACCAGTTCTTAGAAAAGGAAATTAGTGGGAGCGCGGTAGAACTGGAAGAAATTCCAGAACCACGATCTATTACTGAAAGCTTAGTGGAACCAGAGGGTTCAAAAGAACATGACATTCCTACGCCGTTCCGCAGGAGTAGTAGGCAGTCTCATCCGCCCGAGAGATACTACGGTTTTCTCATAGACGGGGATAGAGAGGATTGCATCATAGATTATGATGAGCCTACTACCTTCCAGCAGGCCGTTCAGAGCGTTGACTCGGTAAAATGGCTGGATGCAATGCGGACCGAAATGGAGTTCATGTACACCAACAAAGTATGGACGTTGGACATTGCTCCAGACGGGGTAAAACCCGTAGGATGCAAGTGGATCTTCAAAAGGAAGATTGGTGTAGATGGACAGGTTGAGACATATAAAGCTAGACTTGTTGCAAAGGGTTTCCGTCAAAGACCTGGCTTGGACTATGACGAAACCTTTTCTCCAGTGGCTATGCTGAAATCCATTCGGATCCTTCTTGCCATTGCTGCCTTCCACGATTATGAGATCTGGCAAATGGACGTAAAGACCGCTTTTCTAAATGGAAATTTAGAGGAGTGTGTCTATATGGACCAACCAGAGGGTTTCATTCAGAGTGGGAGCAGCGGAAAGGTGTGCAAGTTGCTTAAGTCCATCTATGGACTAAAGCAGGCATCGCGGAGTTGGAACATCTGATTTGATGAGACGGTCAAGGAATTTGGCTTTAACAAAAATCCAGATGAACCATGCATCTATAGTAGATTTGTAGCGAGAACTGTAGTATTCCTCGTTTTATACGTGGATGGCATTCTCTTAATAGGAAATGACATTCCTATGCTACAATCTGTCAAGGGATTCTTCTCACACAGGTTCTCCATGAAAGACCTGGGTGATGCCTCATACATCCTGGGGATCTGGATCCATCGTGATAGATCCAAGAGGATATTAGGACTTTCACAGTCCAGGTACAACGACACCATACTGAAAAGATTCAGTATGGAAGATTCCAAGCGCGGTAACCTACCGGCTTGTCACGGGATCACCCTCTCTAAAGAGATGTCTCCCAAGACTGATTTGGAGAGGGATCGCATGTCTATTATACCCAACGCTTCTGCGGTAGGCTCTATAATGTATGCGATGTTGTGTACCAGACCGGATGTAGCTTATGCACTGAGTGTGGTAAGCCGGTATCAGTCAAACCCTGGGGAGAAACACTGGATAGCGGTAAAGAACATTCTCAAGTACCTGAGAAGGACTAAGGAGATGTTCTTGGTGTATGGCGGAAAAGACCTCCAGATCGAGGCCTTTGCTGACTCCAGCTTCCAGAGTGACAAGGATGATTCCAAGTCCATGTCGGGTTTTGTCTTTACCCTCAATGGAGGGGCGGTGTGTTGGAAGAGTTCCAAACAGGAAACCGTTGCAGACTCGACGATCGAAGCGGAATACATCGCTGCATCTGATGCCGCAAAGGAAGCTGTCTGGATGAGGAAGTTCTTGAAAGAACTTCAGGTGGTTCCATCCATTGTTGATCCAATACCTCTGTATTGCGACAACAACGGGGCTATAGCTTTAGCGAAGGAACCCAGGTCCCATCAGATATCCAGACACATCTTGAGGCGGTATCACCTGATCAGGGAGATCGTGGATCGCCGGGAGATCGAGGTTCGGAGGGTTGCTTCGAAAGATAACACTGCAGATCCATTCACCAAGGCCTTACCCCAGACTCAGTTCGAGCGGCTGATCGAGATGATAGGTCTTCGATACGCCAGTACATGGCCTTAGTGCAAGTGGGAGATTGTTAGTATATATGCCCTAGAGGCCATTACTGTATCATACTAGTTTGTATATTACTTAATGGAAGCTTTGGATATTCACCTTGTATATACAATCTTGCTCAAAATAGTAGTATGCTACTTGGTTTGTTTCTACTTCAATGTGTACATGTGTTTATTTTAGTATATCGCCTATACACATTAGTGGAGCCCTTAGGATCTTTGCTTGATTACCAGCGTTGTGATGGCCGTCACACCAGTGGGGGCTGGGTAATCTATAAGCACATCCTTATGCAGGTCCCTAGTCGCAGGACTATCGAAATAGGGCATCGATACTCCGGAGTAGAATAGCGCATGCGCTTCTCATCCCAGTGTAGAAGATGGTTTTTCCCACAGCCATCAGTACGTCGTACTGGAGATAGTATGTGGGTGCTCGTTAGGTTACGAGTACACTGGACAGGACTCGTTGGGAACTGACCGGTTGGTATTATACCTATCGTCAGTTATCAGTTCCCAGGTGACATGAGTACAGCTTAGTCCGCTGACTTGACACTGTCACTTCGCCTCGAGTGTGTTCCCATTATACTTTGATTACTACCCTACCACGGCTCAAAGGAGTCGTGCAAATAGGTAGTAGTTGGGTGCAGTCCCGAAGCACTTGGAGGCAGTGACGGTTAGACAGGATTCGTCTCTCCCAGTATTGGGGGTTGACATCGCGCTGTGTCTAGGAGAGCCATTACACGAGTAGTCCCTGGCCAGGGCAAGCGGGATATACTCGTAGGCTTCCAGTGTTATCTCAGGGTGTATTGGGCTTCACTCCGACATGACTTGTACCGCTATTAGGGGACTGACGTTTACCGCCCACCTAGGCCCGCCATGCGATGTATCAGACGAACAGACCGGACTGTATGGAGATTGTCACATTCAGGCTCAGTAGGAGTTCAGATGGGTTTCGCCTCGTCAGTCTTCTTGTCGGCATCTACCTGGGGACCGTTACGCACAGCTAGTGCCGCTTGCGGTCTGTGGTTAAACCTACTGCCAGCGTAGTGTCGAGTCTTTAGAGTCCCACACAGAAAGCTATTCGCCTTTAGGCAAAAGAGTAGAGGTCGCATGGTTTTACGACAGGTCGCATGGTTTTGCGACAGGGTTCGGTCACATCCGTGCACTTGTGCACGTACAGTGTCCGGACAGTTTACACTAGCGGGCTTTGGTTTAAGCCAGATCCTAGTGTACGTATTGGGATTGGTTTTATCCAGTTTGCATCCGTGTTCCTCGGAACGCGGATGCGGGTGTGTATGCACAGTTGACGGAGAGACAGAGGCAGAGGATTCTCATTAGGGTTGTTGACCGTTGACCGTTGACTATTGACTTTTTGCTCAACTCTAATGAGAATATGATATATGATTAACAATTATATTAATTAAGTATTTTGGCGACATGGTTGTTGAGGGGTTGACTTTGTTGACTTGTTGACTTTGTTGACCGGTTGACTAGGCTTGACTAGTTGACCATCATGATAACAATAGCTATCATTTCATGGCAAAGACTTTTGCTTGCTTGCTCTCTTGTGCAAAATGAGTGTATGAAATGATATGGCTATTGTTGCTTAAACCATCACATAATACTTGATTGCAATGATGTGTTATGATGGTTATGGATTATGAGAGCCAAATGAGAAAAGTCTTCTCTCATTCTATCATTGTCATTCTCTCTCTTGTTCTTGAGCTCTCATCTCCTTCCTTTTGCTCTCCCTCTCTTAGTCTATGGTTCACTTGTCTCATGGGTTGAGAACCAAGAACGATAGAGAAAATCTCAACACACTCTTCTCTACTCATTCTAGTTCATAAGGTTTAGCAAACCAAGTGAACTAGTTTCTTCAAAGACCGAAGAAGAAGCCAAAGGTAGAAGCTTTCGAGGTGGATCTATCTTCGGCGCAAGGAGACGACGGAGTGAAGCCGATCCGGACAACCATCGAGGCTTGAAGACGAAGGAGATCAAGAAAGAAAGGTATAACCCCCTAACCGAGTAGTTAACTATGTTAGTTATATGTATGCCCTAGAGGCCAATACTATACATAGGATTTATATTGTAGTGGATGCTGGGACATATATAGGGAGGACTTTCTTGCTCGACATGATAGTATGCTATCTGGTTACTCTTTACCTTAACATGTATACTGATTGTCTCTCTGTTACATGTTGGTAAAGCCCTTAGGATGTGTACTTGACTACCTGGGCTATGATGCGGATCATACTAGTGGGGACATGGTAGTCCATAAGTACATCCTTCAAAGTCCCTAGTCGTGGGTGTATCGAGACGGGGCATCGATATACCAGAGTAGACTAGCGTGTACCTTCTCGACCCATACAGATGGGCGATGGATGATCCCATATCCATTGGTGTTTGACATCAGAGGAGATATACGGGTGCTCAGTAGAGACTGGGTACACTGGACGGACTCGCCGAGAACTCCCAGATGGTATTATACCTTACGTCAGATGGCAGTTCTCTGGTAACACTGATACAGAGTAGTCTGTTGACCCGAGATCGTCATAGAGTCTTGTGTGGTTCCCACTGTGCTTTGATTTCCATCTTACCACGTCCAAGAGGGCGTGCAAAACGGTGGTTTTTGGGTACAGTCCAGAGTCACATGGAGGCAATGAGCGATAGGAGGGGATTCGTCTCTCCCGGTATAGGGAGTTGATGTTGCGCTGTGTTCGATTGGCTATAACCGGAAATCCCTGGCCAGGGTTGCTGAGATTTACTGGTAAGTGTTACCAGTAGTTTCTCGAACTGTTATAGACCTCATATCGACACGACTTATCGAGCTATTGGGGTCTGACGTTTACCACCCCTAGGCGAGATATGCGACATATCAGACGATCAGACCGGACTGTACGGTAAGTGTTACTGGTTGGATTCACTGGAGTGTGAGCGGGCTTGCTCGTCGATCTTCTGATCGCTCAATACCCGGGTGGCCGTTACGTTTAGCAGACCGCTTGCGGCTTGTGGGTGTTTGATATGATCATCACCTGCTGCCGGCGTATTGACGAGTCTTTAGAGTCCTACACAGAGGTTTCCTGGCTCAAGCGAAACGAAATAGGAGCGCATATGAGATATGTGCGGGATCGAGAATGATACCAGTATGTGATACTGTATTCAATTCTCGCGATTTGTGACATTGATCGGTTATATGCGATATAACCGGGTTATCGGATCAAGTGTTGATTCGATAAGTTGTTACTGTTGATACTAGTCGGTTATATGCGATATGACCGGATCATTAAATCAAGTGTTGATTTAATGATTTAATGTATAATTATATATTTGATATATTACTTTGCATTAACTAGTATCGGTTCACTTTTAAATGGTTTTCTCTCTTGGATTGTGCACATTGTATATGTGATATAATTTTGTACACAAGTTTGTATCATGTTTGATGATACATGCTCACTAGGGTTTGTATGAAGATTAAACCATGGTTGTAGATTGGTTAGGCTTTTCATTTTCTTATTCATTTATTTATTTATTTATTCTTTTTGGAAAATGAAAAGCAAAAAGAGAAAAATGGTGGCTAACTTTGTTTCATATTGAAGCTTCATGAAGCTTTAACCAAGTAACCATTTTGTCTCCATGCTAAACCCTAACCATTCCCACTAACCATGATTTATTCTCTACACTTGACCATAGTTGATATATGATAAGTATTCTTATTATTTTCTTTTTACAATAATAACTTATCATAACATTATCATCTTCTTCTTCTTCTTCTTCACAAGAAGAAAAGCTTGCTTGATCAATGGTGATTTGAGCAAAAGTGTGAGAAATCCAATTCTAAAGTGAACCCACTTCCTATTTCTTCATCCTCTACCTCTTGCCAAGTAGTATAGGGTGTTCTCTTCACATGTTTCATGACTTGGTGAAGTGGGAGCTTGATCTAGTGATGCCTCGACGTAGATCATCTTCGGCACGAAGCCGACGACTTAGCCCGCCCATTTCTCCGATGAAGCCGACGCTAGAGTCCAAGATCCGATTTATACAGCAGAGAGGACTTCATTGCGGAGCTATGGAGGTGGAGGACCGGATCTACAAAGGTTGTATTTCCGTTCACTTAGTTAATTTGTTAACTAGTTTATTGTTTGGCCTAAAATTCTAGTCAACGATCCGTATTAGGGTTTCTCGGCACTTGTAAAATTCGAAATTGGCATGGTTGATGCCTTGTGAGACCTCTTGAGTGTGACTAGGAACCCTACAGTGGTATCAGAGCCTAGCTAGAGCCTTAGGCGAAGTCCTGACGGAGTTTGAAGTCCGATCGAACCCGAAACCCCATTTTTCCACGCTCTCTGGACTTTTTCTGAAAACGTGGATTTTTCCAAATTAAAAATTGCTAAAAAATTCAGAAGGGAATTCTACGAATTACGATGCAAAATTTTTCAAGTGAAGCTTCCAGAGTGCGGCGGAACCGCGGCATAAGCCCTGCTTTTGCGGCGGTTCCGCGGCCTAATTACTAGATTCTCCTGTAATTTTGTACAGTAATTCATGATTTATGGTGCTGGATTTTATGGGATTTTTTAATATTTATTCAAGAGTTGAATAGTCTGGGATGTTTTGGAGCTTCGATGATTCGATCGGGTTTATCAGATTTTGTCTATGTGGCTTTCCGGATAAATTTTAGAATATGTTAAAAAGTTCGACCGGATATAAATACCCAATTTTTCCCCTGTCGTGAAATTTCCAAGTATTGGATTTTTCCATAGTTTAACGACGTTCTAAGTAGTGCAAGTAATGCGATGGTCCCTCTAGAAGACAACAAACCTTAACTCGATTATGTGACCGTCTTGAACTGCCCTTTGAACCTTCGGGTTTGGGGCAGTACGGCGGGCCACATGTGAGGCGTTGGCTTGACCCTTCTATGGCTGGACCGTTGGTACTGAGGCACGAACTGAATGTTTTTAGACTTGTTTCATGTGTTGATCTGTTTCGGGAAAACTTGGGTGTTCGATTGTTCGATCGGAAAGTTTAACATTTTCTAATTATCTGGAATGTGATACAATAATTGGAATTCACAATGAGTTATGAGATAACTGAATGAATGTTATAAACATAGCACTTTAGTCTCACTTGATCGGTTGCTACGGAATTTTGATGCGATCAAAAGTCCGTTGCAATCACGTAGCGTACGCGGATACTCGCCGGGTAAACTTAATAGACAGCCACACCCCATAGCCCCGACCAAGTGACTGTAGGAGAACCCCGTCGCCGAAAGCATCCGTTCGGGTGCTCGCGGCAGCGGTGTTCCGCCTTGGTGCACTTCGTCGACGGTATCGGGGGTGCGGCCGTCTACTGAAGTTTGCGACGAGCATTCGATCAGGATGTCGGGAATCTAGTTGAATTGCCCGACTTGATATTGAAAAGTGTTTTCGATAATGAGACTAAAATGCGGGATTTATAATTGTTAGGCATGTGATGGCTAACGAATTCATATGGTCAGGGATGCGATGTCTGAGCAGGTTGCGGATTCCAACTGTTGTAGTTTTACACTTTCTTTTTCTGTGACCGTAAGTGTAATATGTGATATCGCCGGTTTCGTTGCTATATGTCAACGACAATTAAGATACGCATATGTACTTACGTTGATGACATGTGATGTTATGTGTTGCTGGATATGTTATATTGGATTGTCGTGTTTGAATAGCCGGGGGTTTTTTTTGTGAGATGAGTGTTTTTCATTTTCATTCATGTAAAAAACTTGTATGTAATATTCTTTTATTCGGGCACTTCCAGGTTGCGGAAGATGTCACCGTTTGTATATTATTTATTTTTCCGCATTAGGATAGACACAAGGAGGGGAGCACAAGTAACCGGGTTCTGGAGTCCAGTGGGAGACCAACTCGAGGAGTCGAGTCCGGGTCTCCTAACTCTAGAATTGGTAGGGTTGCTTGCCGCTCTCATAGGGGTCTAGGGGTGTGGGTTTGGCTATTCATCACGACCGTGGAATCCGTGTTTTATACTGGCTCGTATTGAAAACACGGACGTCCTAGTATATCCAATATTTCATATGATTCTTCTGCTGCGATATCTGTGATTTGATCATGTGATGTTCTGTGATGGATACTGTATATAGTATATACGATATATTATATAGGCGTTACTTATGTTTTACACCCGCGCTAGCCCTACCCCGCTCTGCCGTTAGTTACCTAACCTAACGGTGCATGAGGGGACATCGAGGCGAATGCGGATGGCATAAGCGTACGTCGTATTTATCTGTGATGTTTAGGTACTTAAATGATGGGACTTCATTATTGTGATTAATGAAATAAAAGAAAACTAAGATGTTGTAGAATCGAATTTCAAAAATAAAACAGGTAGCTACAGTTCTTGCTTTGCACAGCGATATATATGATATATCCCGCACCTCATTCGACGAGGAAAGGACCGACGATCCCTTCACCGGGAGTGACTCCTTTAGCAAAACTAGAAAAGCCTCAAAAACACTCCATTTCAAAATTCATTCGATCCTACAACGATATCAAGTTCATTACGCAATAGGTTTTCAGAAAAACCTATCGTAGCCCTCCGTCATTTCAGATAAGTACTAGTTAGTATTCGTGCTGCGGTCGTTTGGCATGCGTCAAGGCGTAGTGTACTGTAGCTAACTAGTGCTTATCTGCTAGCATACGATGCGATTGGATTAGGGTATTCGCACGGCGTTGTTTGGCATGCGTCAAGGGTCGTGCGGGTGGGTTTAATTCAATCAAGAAATGTACGGGTTGAACTTGACTAGCGGACTATGGGTTGTTTGGCATGCGTCAAGGTCATAGCACGCTAGGGGCAAAATATTATCGGGAATTTCAAGTGTTGAAATTTGCAATGAGATTGCATACCTTCTATGAGATAGTTGGATCCTGATACCCGCTGCGAGTAAGAGTTACTCCTGGGAGAGTTTTATACATTACAATTAGCCAATCAAGTAGGTGTCTAGAAAGGTGTTAACGAGGTTACGCCTCTGGGAAAACGAGGTTTACATTAATTAGGTTCGTGCGAAAGCACGGGGGACCTCCCTCAAAGTACCGACACTGGCCTGGCTGAAAGATTGGCGAACTTGTAGTGTGTAATTAATCCCGGCTAGTCTTTCCTTTTAGGGTTTTAAGGAAGATTTGATAAAAAGCAGTGGGAGCCATCCTGATTAGATAAAATAATAACCAATCTATTCTTGCAAGAGCGCATGCCGAGTGTTTTCTTCTCTCTCTCTCCAGGGAGCGACCATATCACGCCTTAATCAAGATAATAATACGGAATATTGACTGAACCCGCTTGTTATACTGAGCTGGGGAACGTTGGTCCCGCTCCAACTTATAATTGTTATAAGACAGAGCAGGAAATAAGGGGAATACCAGATTTCCCGTGCCGCCCAAACGAAGAGAGTGCATGCTGATACATCATCTTCGGGTGTGTTCATTATACAGAACGGTTTCTCAGTATCCTCCGCATCCTGGGTATATGATACCGGATCAGGATCCCAGATATGTAATCTGTTACATAGGGCTACAAAAAGGTAGAGAACTGAGAACGGGTGATAAGTTTCATGAGGCAGAAAAAGGGGCAAGAGTTGCAACCAAGTCTGTTAGTCACTGTCACCCTGTATTACCAATACATTGATTCTGAACGAATGTTATTAGATACCGAACCTGATATACAAAATCATATCAGTCTTTTTATTAGTAAAGAAATGATAAAATTCTGTATTGTTGGATAATGTTTTGAACATTTCCTATATCAAAAGTTGATCGGTTCAGGCACGTTATCTAAAAGCATTGATGTTCTAAATCAAACTACAGTTCTTTAGTATACAGAACACACACAAGAGGAAGAGTTCAGAAATGAACGAATTCTTCTTGAGGCATTGTAGACTAGGTCATATCAATATGACCCGACTAGCTGAAGTTATATAAAGATGCATATTTAAATGAGTTTGAATTTACATCTTGTGAAACTTGCCAGTCATGTCACAGAGATAACATGACCACAGCTCTGTTTATTGGAAACAGAGAAAGTGTTAGTGAACTCTTGGGATGATACATGTTGATGTAGGACCCCTGTCTACACATGCCAAGATTGGTTCTTTATACTTCATTATATTCTCTGATAATCTCTCAAGATTCAGTCATATGTTCCTGTTGAGACACAAGTCTGAACCTTCTGAGATATTCACAGAATATAAGTTAGAAGTAGAGAACCAAATACGGGTAAAAGTATTATGTCCTATGATGAGATCAAGGAGGAGAATACTTGAGCACGAAATTCTTGGACTTTTCTAAAGGAGAATAAGATTCTCTCTCAGCATTACTCCTCCGAATACACCATAGCACGATGGTATATCGGGGTGGAGCAATCACACCCTATATGATAAGGTGTGCTCTATGATGAGTACTACTGAGTTACCTGTTTCCTTTTTGGGAGTAATGCACTTGAGAAGCTGCATACCAATTGAATTGGGTTCAAATCAAATCAGTTGCCTACCACTTCATATGTGATATGGAAAGGGATGAGCCCATGACTTAAACTAGTTAAGATTTGGGGTTGACCGGCCTATGTCTGAAAGCAAAATCCGGACAAGCTCGAGGCAAGGTAAGTTATGTAAAACTGGAAAGGTTCCAGCTATACAAACTACAGCTGATGATTTGATAGAACCAAAGGATTCAGTAGATTCCAACGAACCTCAGCCTCTCCGCCGATCTAGTAGGGTTCCTCACCCACCTGAGAGATACTTCGGTTTCTCTATGACAGTGGGAGCGAGGATTGCATCATGAGATGATGACCCAACTTGCTTCGAGCTGGCCATCAGGAGTGGGACTCTGTAAGAATGGCTGGATGCTTAGTGATCTGAGATAGAATCCATGTACACCAACAAAGTATGGACTTTGGTTGCTATATCTGAAGGGTTAAATCCCCATCAGGAGCAAGTATATCTTGAGAAGATTACTTGGTGTAGATGGAAGAGTTGAGACTTTCAAAGCTAGACTTGTTAAAGCCTTTCGTCATCGACCAGGCGTGGATAATGATGAAACCTTTTCTAGTAGCTATGCTTAAGTCCATACAGATCCTACTTGCCATGGCTACATACCATGACTACGATATCTGGCGGTTGGGTGCCATGACTGCTTTTCTAAAATGATGTTTTGGAAGAGAGCGTCTATAAGTACACAGCCAGAGGGCTTCATAGACAGCGGGAGCAGCGGAAACGTGTGCAAGATGCTTTATAGGATAAAGCAGGCATCGCGGAGTTGGAACATCTGTTTTGATGAATTAGTCAAAGAAGTTGACGTCATCAAAAATGGTAGATGAACCTTGTATAAACAGAAAGGTAGTAGGGAGTATGGTGACGATCCTCGTAGAGTACGTGGATGACATGCTCTTGATAGGGAAGGAGTTTCCTCTGCTACGCTCGGTCAATCTCCGCTTATCACAATGATTCTCCATATAGGATCAAAGTGATACCTCCTAAATCCTGGGTTTTGGATCTATGAGATAGATCAAATGGATGTTAGGATTCTCACTAGTTGTAGTGAGATGGTATCAATTGATTCTGGGGAGAATCACTGGAAGTGTTCCAGGATGATAAGGACGACTGAATGTCAGTCACAGGCATTGTCTTTACCCTCGGTAGAGGGACGGTATGTTGGAAGAGTTCCAAGCTAGATACTGTGGCATACTAGACGATAAAGGCAGGATACATTACTACTAAAGATGCTACCAAAGAGGCTGTTTGGGTATATATTGGTTCATGAGATGAACTAGGTTCCTACCATTGTGTGACAATGGAGTCGTGTCTTATGCCGAGGAACGCCGGTCCCATCAGTGATCCAGACATATTCTAAGGCAGTGTCACCTGATCATGGAGATGGTTGATCTCCAAGGTGATCAAGGTTTGGAGAGTAGACTTAGAGGACAAACACAGCGGATCCACTCACAAAGGCCTGTTCCCAGAGAGAGACTTTTGTGGGATGGTTGAGTATAAGATACTACAACCACTGCTATCAGATGGCCCTAGTGCAAGTGGGAGATTGTTAGTTATATGTATGCCCTAGAGGCCATTACTATACATAGGATGTATATTGTAGTGGATGCTGGGACATATATAGGGAGGACTTTCTTGCTCGACATGATAGTATGCTATCTGGTTACTCTTTACCTTAACATGTATACTGATTGTCTCTCTGTTACATGTTGGTAAAGCCCTTAGGATGTGTACTTGACTACCTGGACTATGATGCGGATCATACTAGTGGGGACATGGTAGTCCATAAGTACATCGTTCAAAGTCCCTAGTCGTGGGTGTATCGAGACGGGGCATCGATATACCAGAGTAGACTAGCGTGTACCTTCTCGACCCATATAGATGGGCGATGGATGATCCCATATCCATTGGTGTTTGACATCAGAGGAGATATACGGGTGCTCAGTAGAGACTGGGTATACTGGACGGACTCGCCGAGAACTCCCAGATGGTATTATACCTTACGTCAGATGGCAGTTCTCTGGTGACACTGGTACAGAGTAGTCTGTTGACCCGAGATCGTCATAGAGTCATATGTGGTTCCCACTGTGCTTTGATTTCCATCTTACCACGTCCAAGAGGGCGTGCAAAACGGTGGTTTTTGGGTACAGTCCCAAGTCACATGGAGGCAATGAGCGATAGGAGGGGATTCGTCTCTCCCGGTATAGGGAGTTGATGTTGCGCTGTGTTCGATTGGCTATAACCGGAAATCCCTGGCCAGGGTTGCTGAGATTTACTAGTAAGTGTTACCAGTAGTTTCTCGAACTGTTATAGACCTCATATCGACACGACTTATCGAGCTATTGGGGTCTGACGTTTACCACCCCTAGGCGAGATATGCGATATATCAGACGATCAGACCGGACTGTACGGTAAGTGTTACTGGTTGGATTCACTGGAGTGTGAGCGGGCTTGCTCGTCGATCTTCTGATCGCTCAATACCCGGGTGGCCGTTACGTTTAGCTGACCGCTTGCGGCTTGTGGGTGTTTGATATGATCATCACCTGCTGCCGGCGTATTGACGAGTCTTTAGAGTTCTACACAGAGGTTTCCTGGCTCAAGCGAAACGAAATAGGAGCGCATATGAGATATGTGCGGGACCGAGAATGATACCAGTATGTGATACTGTATTCGATTCTCACGATTTGTGACATTGATCGGTTATATGCGATATAACCGGGTTATCGGATCAAGTGTTGATTCGATAAGTTGTTACTGTTGATACTAGTCGGTTATATGCGATATGACCGGATCATTAAATCAAGTGTTGATTTAATGATTTAATGTATAATTATATATTTGATATATTACTTTGCATTAACTAGTATTGGTTCACTTTTAAATGGTTTTCTCACTTGGATTGTGCACATTGTATATGTGATATACTTTTGTACACAAGTTTGTATCAGGTTTGATGATACATGCTCACTAGGGTTTGTGTGAAGATTAAACCATGGTTGTAGATTGGTTAGGGTTTTCATTTTCTTATTCATTTATTTATTTATTTATTCTTTTTGGAAAATGAAAAGCATAAAGAGAAAAATGGTGGCTAACTTTGTTTCATATTGAAGCTTCATGAAGCTTTGACCAAGTGACCATTTTGTCTCCATGCTAAACCCTAACCATTCCTACAAACCATGATTTATTCTCTAAACTTGACCATGGTTGATATAGGTTAAGTATTCTTATTATTTTCTTTTTACAATAATAACTTATCATAACATTATCATCTTCTTCTTCTTCTTCTTCACAAGAAGAAAAGCTTGGTTGATCAATGGTGATTTGAGCAAAAGTGTGAGAAATCCAATTCTAAAGTGAACCCACTTCCTATTTCTTCATCCTCTACCTCTTGCCAAGTAGTATAGGGTGTTCTCTTCACAAGTTTCATGACTTGGTGAAGTGGGAGCTTGATCTAGTGATGCCTCAACGTAGATCATCTTCGGCACGAAGCCGACGACCTAGCCCGCCCATTTGTCCGATGAAGCCGACGCTAGTGTCCAAGATCCGATTTATACAGCGGAGAGGACTTCATTGCGGAGCTATGGAGGTGGAGGACCGGATCTACAAAGGTTGTATTTCCGTTCACTTAGTTAATTTGTTAACTAGTTTATTGTTTCGCCTAAAATTCTTGTCAACGATCTGTATTAGGGTTTCTCGGCACTTGTAAAATTTGATATTGGCATGGTTGATGCCTTGTGAGACCTCTTGAGTGTGCCTAGGAACCCTACAAACTACTCCTAGTTAGGTTGTTAGTTAGATGTTTAACCAAGATCCGGTTTTGATTCCATGTTACCGCCTCTAGAAAATTGTTTTTTCACCAAATTCCGCATGCCCGAAAGTACCGGGAGAGGTAGCACGGACTTACACGGACGGACAAGCAACAAAAGGAAGAACTTAAGCGTTGGAAAGCCTAGCTTATACTCGCAAGTTCCTTCCTAGTCGTGCTAATCCCCATTGTTGCCGATTACCGTAACACCGATATTAAGAGTGGCAATGAAAGAAGTGAGCGACTCCTAACTCAAACTTACCTAATCCTAAACCTAACAAGCTCTCTTTACATATCATTTTAACACTTAGCTAATCACAAACAAATCTGGTCTTTTGGACTTAACTCGTTAAAGCACATAGAAAAAGATTCCCATCTCCCTGCGGACGACCCGTACTCAACCGGCTAGCTACAAGCGAAACCGTTTTGATTGCGGTAATTAACTAAGCTTAAACACGCAGAATCTCTAACAATCAGGTGCTCGTTGGGTTACGAGTACACTGGACAGGACTCGTCGGAAACTGACCGGTTGGTATTATACCTATCGTCAGTTATCAGTTCCAAGGTGACATGAGTACAGCTTAGTCCGCTGACTTGACACTGTCACTTCGCCTCGAGTGTGTTCCCACTGTACTTTGATTACTACCCTACCACGGCTCAAAGGAGTCGTGCAAACAGGTAGTAGTTGGGTGCAGTCCCGAAGCACTTGGAGGCAGTGACGGTTAGACAGGATTCGTCTCTTCCGGTATTGGGGGTTGACATCGCGCTGTGTCTAGGAGAGCCATTACACGAATAGTCCCTGGCCAGGGCAAGCGAGATATACTGGTAGGCTTCCAGTGTTATCTCAAGGTGTATTGGGCTTCACTCCGACACGACTTGTACCGCTATTAGGGGACTGACGTTTACCGCCCCCTAGGCCCGCCATGCGATGTATCAGACGAACAGACCGGACTGTACGGAGATTGTCACATTCAGGCTCAGTAGGAGTTCAGATGGGTTTCACCTCGTCAGTCTTCTTGTCGGCATCTGCCTTGGGACCGTTACGCACAGCTAGTGCCGCTTGCGGTCTGTGGTTAAACCCACTGCCAGCGTAGTGTCGAGTCTTTAGAGTCCCACACAGAAAGCTATTTGCCTTTAGGCAAAAGGGTAGAGGTCGCATGGTTTTGCGACAGGTCGCATGGTTTTGCGACAGGGTTCAGTCACATCCGTGCACTTGTGCACGTTTAGTGTCCGGACAGTTTACACTAGCGGGCTTTGGTTTAAGCCAGATCCTAGTGTACGTATTGTGATTAGTTTTATCCAGTTTGTATTCGGGTTCCTCGGAACGCGGATGCGGGTGTTTATGCACAGTTGACGGAGAGACAGAGGCAGAGGATTCTCATTAGGGTTGTTGACCGTTGACTGTTGACTATTGACTTTTTTCTCAACCATAATGAGAATATGATATATGATTAACAATAATATTAATTAAGTATTGTGGTGACATGGTTGTTGAGGGGTTGACTTTGTTGACTTGTTGACTTTGTTGACCGGTTGACTAGGTTGGACTAGTTGACCATCATGATGACAATGGCTATCATTTCATGGCAAAGACTTTTCACTTGCTTGTTCTCTTGTGCAATATGAGTGCATGAAATGATATAGCCATTTTGACTTAAACCATTTACACAATACTTGATTACTATTTTTGTGATGATGGCTTTGGATTATGAGAGCCAAGAGAGAAAAGTCTTTCTCATTCTATCATTTTCATTCTCTCTCTTGTGTTCTTGAACTCTCATCTTCTACCTCATGCTCTCCCTCTTTTTAGTCTATGGTTCGCTTGTCTCATGTGTTGAGAACCAAGAACCATAGAGAAAATCCCAACACACTCTCCTCTACTCACTCTAGTTCACAAGGTTTGGCAAAACGAGTGAACTTGTTTCTTCAAAGTTCGAAGAAGAAGCCAAAGGTAAAAGCTTTCAGGTGGATCGATCTTCGGCGCAAGGAGACGACGGGGTGAAGCCGATCCGGACAACCATCGAGGTTTGAAGACGAAGGAGTTCAAGTAAGAAAGGTATAACCCCCTAACCGAGTAGTTAACAACTCCTAGTTAGGTTGTTAGTTAGATGTTTAACAAAGATCCGGTTTTGAGTCCATGTTACCGCCTCTAGAAAATTGTTTTTCACCAAATTCCGCATGCCCGAAAGTACCGGGAGAGGTAGCATGGACTTACACTTGCTATGCCGCAAAGGAAGCTGTCTGGATGAAAAAGTTCCTCACGGAGCTTCAGGTGGTACCTACCAGTGTTGATCCAATACCACTGTATTGTGACAACAACGGCGCTATAGCTTTAGCGAAGGAACCCAGGTCCCATCAGAAATCCAGACACATCTTGAGGCGGTATCACCTGATCAGGGAGATCGTGGATCGCCAGGAGATCGAGGTTCGGAGGGTTGCTTCAGAAGATAATACTGCAGATCTATTCACGAAGGCCTTGCCCTAGACTCAGTTCGAGCGGATGATCAAGATGATAGGTCCTCGATACGGCAGTACATGGCCTTAGTGCAAGTGGGAGATTGTTAGTGTATATGCCCTAGAGGCCATTACTGTATCGTACTAGCTTGTAAATTACTTAATAGAAGCTTGGGATATTCACCATTGTAAAGACAATCTTGCTCAAAATAGTAGTATGCTACTTGGTTTGTTTCTACTTCAATGTGTGTACATGTGTTTCTTTTAACATATCGCCTATACACATTAGTGGAGCCTTTAGGATCTTTGCTTGATTACCAGCGTTGTGATGGCAGTCACACACATGGGGGCTGCGTAATCCACAAGCACATCCTTATGCAGGTCCCTAGTCATAGGACTATCGAGACAGGGCATCGATACTCCGGAGTAGACTAGAGTATGCGCTTCTCATCCCAACAGGGGAGACGGTCTGTCCCACAGCCGTCAGTACGTCGTACTTGAGATAGTATGCGGGTGCTCGTTAGGTTACGAGTACACTGGACATGACTCGTCGGTAACTGTTGGTTGGTACTATACCTATCGTCAGTTATCAGTTCCCAGGTGACATGAGTGTAGCTTAGTCTGCTGACTTGACACTGTCACTTCGCCTCGAGTGTGTTCCTACTGTACTTTGATTACTACCCTACCACGGCTCAAATGTGTCGTGCAAACAGGTAGTACTTGGGTGCAGTCCCGAAGCACTTGGAGGCAGTGACGGTTAGATAGGATTCGTCTCTCCGGGTATTGGGAGTTGATATCGCGCTGTGTCTAGGAGAGCCATTACACATAGTCGTCCCTGGCCAGGGCAAGCGAGATACACTGGTAGGTTTCCAGTGTTGTCTCAGGGTGTTCTGGGCTACACTCTGACACGACTTGTACCGCAATTAGAGGACTGACGTTTACCACCCCCCTAGGCCCGCCATGCGATATTCTCAGACGAACAAACCAGACTGTACGCAGATTGTCACATTAAGGCTCAGTAGGAGTTCGGATGAGTTCACCTCGTCAGTCTTCTTATCGGCATCTACGTGGGGGCCGTTATGCACAGCTAGTGCCGCTTGCGGTCTGTGGTTAAACCCACTGGCAGCGTAGTGTCGAGTCTTTAGAGTCCCATACAGAGAGCTATTCGCCTTTAGGCAAAAAGAGTAGAGGTCGCATGGTTTTGCGACAGGGTTCGGTCACATCCGTGCACTTGTGCACGTTTAGTGTCCGGGCAGTTATCACTAGCGGGCTTTGGGTTAAGCCAGATCCTAGTATACGTTTTGGGATTGGTTTTATCTCGTTTGTATTCGTGTTTCCCGGAACGTGGATGCGTGTGTGTATGCACGGTTGACCGAGACAGAGGCAGAGAATTCTCATCAGGGTTGTTGACCGTTGACTTTTGCTAAACCCTAATGAGAATAAGAAATATGATTAATGATAATATTAATTAAGTATTATTGTACCATGGTTGGGTTGAAAGGTTGCATTTGTTGACTCGTTGACTTTGTTGACCGGTTGACTAGGTTGGACTTGTTGACCATTATCATTACAATGGCTATCATTTCATGGCAAAGACTTTTGCTTGCTTGTTTGTTCACACATTGCATTTAATGCATGAAATGATATTGCCATTTGATATGATAACAACCATCACATAATACTCAATTATTATATTTTGTTATGATTATTTTGGATTATGAAGAGGATGGTTGTAAAAGTCTTTCTCATTCGACCAATTGCATTCTCTCTCATGCAAAAGCTCTCCTCTTCCTCTTGCTCTCCCTCTTTCTCTAGTTTAAGGCAAAAACCTCTCATGTGTTGAGAACCATTTGCCTTGGAGATAAAAACCCAAAACACTTCTTTACTCATCCTAGTATAGAAGGTCTAACAAACCAAGTGTTCTAGTTTCCTCTAGATTGAGGTTGGAGCCAAAGGTAGAAGCTTTCGGGTGAATCCATCTTCGGCATAAGGAGACGACGAGGTGAGGCCGATCCGACCACCACAAGGAGTCCTAGAGAAGGAGTTCAAGTTAAGGTATAACCCCCTAACCGAGTAGGTAAAACTCTTAGTTAGGTTGTTAGATAGTTTGTTTAACAAAGATTCCGTTTTGAGTCCATGTTACCCTACCGTAGAAAATCGGTTTTCACCATTTCCGCAACCCCAAAGAACCGGGGACGGGTAACGTGGACTTAGAAGTATAACAAGCTGGTTCGGTCAATACATCCATATTATTATCTTGATTAAGACGTGACATGGTCTTTACCTGGAGAGAGAGAAGAAAACACTCTGCATTGTCTCTTGCAAGATTAGATTGATTTTTATTTTGTCTAATCAGGATGGCTCCCACCGTTTTTATCAAAGCTTCCTTCAAACCCTAAAAGAAAAGACTAGCCGGGATTAATTACACCCTACAAGTTCGCCAATCTTTCAGCCAAGCCAGTACCGGTACTTTGAAGGAGGTTCCCCGTGCTTTCGCACGGACCTAAATAAAATAAAACTCGTTTTTCCAGGGGCGTAACCCCGTTGACACCTTTCTAGACACCTACTTGATCGGCTAATTGTAATGTGTAAAACTCCCTCAGGAGTAACAATTACTCGCAGTGGGTATCGGGATCCAACTATCTCATAGAAGGTATGCAATCACATTGCAAATTTCAACACTCGAAATTCCCGATAATATTTAGCCCCAAGCGATCTATGACCTTGACAAGGTCAACAAACCATAGACCGTAAGTCAAATTCAACCCGTCATTTCCTAATTGAATTAAACCCGCCGGCATGACCCTTGACAAGGTCAACAAGGTCGCACGACTACCCTAATTCAATCGCATCATACGCTAGCAGATTAGAACCAATCAGCTACTGCACACTACGCCTTGACAAGGTCAACAAACGTAGCACGAATACTAAATACTACTTATCTAAAATGATGGAGGGCTATGACAGGTTTTTAAGAAAACCTTTTGTTTAATGAAATTGATATCGTTGTAGAATCAAATGATTTAAATGGAGAGTTTTTGAGGCCTTTGTTAGTTTTGGTAAAGATGTCACTCCCGGTGAAGGGATCTCGGCTCTTTCCTCGTCGAATGCGGTGCAGGATATTCACAATACCACTATGCAAAGCAAGAACTAGAAAATTGATCAAAAGACGAAACCGAGGGTTGTAAAATCTGCTAGTTATTGCTAAAGAGGTCACTCCCGGTGAAGGAATCTCGGCTCTTTCCTTATCGAATAAGGTGCTGGATATTCTACAAGGAATACCGCTATGCATAGCAACAACTAAAGCTACCTGTTTTTGAAAATTCGATTCCACAACATTTTTCGGTTTATTTTCTTTCATTAATCTCATTAATGAAGTCCCATCATTTAAGTTACCTAAGCATTACAGATAAATACAACGTATGCTTATGCCATCCGCATTCGCCTCGTTGTCCCATCATGCACCGTTAGGTTAGGTAACTAACGGCAGAGCAGGGCAGGACTAGCGCTGGTGTAAAACATAAGCAACGTCTATATAATATATCATATATACTATATACAGTATCTATCTCAATATATCAAATGATCACATCACAGATAACGAAGCAGAAAACAACATATGAAATACTGGATATACTAGGATTTCCAGGATTTAATTTAAGCCTGTATAAAACACGGATTCCATTGTCGTGATGAACAGCTAAACCCACATCCCTAGACCCCTACGAGAGTGGCAAGCAACCTTACCAATTCTAGTGTTAGGAGACCCGGTCTCGACGCCTCGAGATGGTCTCCTACTGGACTCTAGAACCTGGTTACTTGTGCTCCCCCTTGGGTCTATCCTAATGCGGAAAAGTAAATAATATACATCAACGGTGACATCTTCCTCAACCCGGAAGTGCCCCAATAAAAGAATATTACATACAAGTTTTTACATGAATGAAAATGAAAAACTCTCATCTCACTTAAAAAAACCCGGCTATTCAAACACCGACGATCTAATATAACATATCACAGCAACATATATCATCTCATGTCATCAAAATATGTAAATATGCGTATCTTAATTGTCTTTGACATATAGCAAGGAAACCGGCGATACCCCACATATTACAATTACGGTCTCAGAAAAAAGTGAAAAACTACAACAATTGGAATCCGCAACCACCTTGGACATCATAAACCCAATGTATCACATACTTTGGATTTCATGCCCAACCAAATGAATCGTTAGACATCACATGCCTAACAATTATAAACCCCGCATTTTAGTCTCAATATTGAAAGCACTTTCAAATAACAAGTTGGGTAATTCAACAAGATTCCAGATAACCACATCGAATGCTCGTCGGAAATTTTAGTAGATGGTCGCAACCCTCGATACCGTCGACGAAGTGAACTTAGGCAGAACACCGTGGCCGCGAGCACCCGAACGGGTGCTTTAGGCAACGCGGTTCTCCTACAGTCACTTATTCGGGGCTATAGAGCGTGGCTATCTAGTAAGGTTACCTCGCAAGTATCCGCGTGCATTACGTAATTGCGACGGACTTTTGATCCACATCAAAATTCCGTGGCAACCAATGAATTGAGACTAAATTGCTAGATTTATAAAATTCAAACTAGTCATCATATAACTAATTATGTGGATTCCAAATATTGTATCACAATCACAGAGGGCTAGACAATGTAAAACAATTCGATCGACTCAATGAATTCTCAAATTTTCCGAGAGAGCTCAACACTTGAGTTGTGTTAGAAATACCCAGAAACATACCCCAGTAAACATGGACCAGCAGCTGAAGGCCCGTCCCAACCCTCCATAGTGGCGCCGCGGAATCGCCGCCAAAACCATGTTTTGGCCGTGGTTCCGTGGTCACTAAAGCGAGTTAGGGACTCGTTTTTCGGGTGTGTCCATATAATTACCTGCATGATTTTTTGAGATTTTTTAACATAGAAAAATCCAACTTTTTGGAAAATTTCCAGAGAGGGGTGCAAACTTGAGTTTTCGCGGTTCGATAGGACTTTTAACTTTGCCTAGACAACTCCTAATGCTCTATCAAGGCTCTTATACCACTGATGGGTTCCATAGCACCCTAACTAGGATTTTTAGGGCATTAAGTATACAGCCTAGAGAGCTATGCAACCCATGCCAAGGATCTAACTAGAAAATTAGGAGTTAAGCTAGCATGTAATCAGCCATTACACCGAGTGAATGAGAAATACAACCTTTATAGACCGGTCCTTCACTTCTCATGCTCCATGTAGTACTGCGAGTATCGATCTCTCGAACTCTAGTATGGGTTCTCCCGGAGAAATGAACAAGCTTGCTCGAAGTCTTCGAGGCCGAAGATGATCTATGTCGAGGAGACTCAAGCTCATGCTATCTCTTCACTAATTGTGAAATTGGTGAAGCAAACACCCTAAACTAAATGGTAAGTAGTAAAGGATGATGAAGTAGGAAGTAGGCTCTCTTTAGATTTATTTTTCTTATAATAATTTCTCACCTTGAGAAAAGCTAGTGAGATTTTCTCCTGAGAAAAAAGAAGCTTAAGTAAAAAGATGAGAGAATGAACTCATGAAGTGAGAATAGCAACTATGGGTGAGTTAGAGTCATACACTAACTCATTTAGAGAATAAACCATGGCTTAGGATAATGGTTAGTTTAATAAATATCTAAAAGTAAAACAAAATTAGTTGACTTGGTCAATGGTTCCACAAGTTTCAACCATATGACTAATTACCTTTAATTTTGAATTACATAAATAAATAAACACCGAATTATTATCATAAGCATGTGCGAGTCTCAGACACCCATGTTACATGTATCATCTAGCATGACACAAAAGATGTACATGAATATATATCACATATACACTAATGCATACTGTAAGTGCACGGCGGCGCCCCGGCCGTCAATCCGAGCCCAAAATGCGGAAACGATGATTTACTTTAACTTTTGAACCGGCACCACCGCGGACAAGAATCCCAGATCGGGCCATTAATCTAATCCTAGCTAACTAGAGAAGGGGTAGAGAAATATACCGAGCGATTCGTGTCCTTCGGTCTTCTCGTCGTCGTCCCGATCTCGCCGTGGAATCTCCGGTCATCGCCTCCTCGCCGGAAGGGCACCACATCGCCGGCTTCTTTTACGGGCTCCCACCTCTGGACCGAGGCAACATAGGCATGAAGTTGATGAGTCGACGTGCCCAAGGATACTGTAGGTTAACAGTAGAACTTATGTCTCATGGGGTTGTAGGAAGTTGCCTTTTGGGTGGAGGAAATGAGATAAACTTTTTGGAGATGAAATTGGGGATTTTTGCAAGCACAAGAGAACCAAAAATCCCCACTACAATTTTTGGACAGCCCCCTACTCACTTGGCCGGCCATGGCTCATGAGAGAATGAGAGGGAGAGTATATGGATCAAACATGAGTGAGCCCTCATAATGCAAGAGAGAGAAAAGAGATGATGAGAAGAAATCATCACCAATCAAAACAAACACTCCACCAACCTCATCAAAACCCATCACCATCACAAAAGTCAAGCAATGATGAGGTCAAGAAGTCAAATGATGGTGCAACCATCATCAAGCAACAATATGCAAAGACCACCCTCCAATATGCTTATTTGCACAAATGCAAATAAGCCCTCCTCCACCAATCTTCAGCCAATGAACGATACAAAGAAAATTGGCTGAAATGAAAAGCAAACTGGCAACTCCAAAAACTGATCCCGTAATAAATTACAGGAAAACCCCGCAACTGTATATACATACCTGCATTTGTATTCCGACCGAATACAAATGCAATGAGACAAAATCTACACTGTACTATACTAGGATCCGGCTTAAACCAAAGCCCGCTTGTATTTTCCGTCCGATCATGATCCGTGGAATACCGCTCGTATCTGATCGAACCCTTCCATATCTCTATACGGCCTCTACAGCGTTTCGCCCGAAACTTGAGAAACTGGTCTGTAGGGGACTCTAAACACTCGTCAATACTTTGGTTATGGATTTAACCACTAGCACGACAGAGGTATTAACCTATACGTAACGGGCTACCAGGTATTGACCAAAAGGGATGTCGATGAGCGAACTCATCCTGACACCCTACTGAGCCTGTTAGTGACAATATCCGTACAGTCCGGTCCGTTCGTCTATGAGCATCGCATGGCGGGCCTAGGGGGTTGGTAAAAGTCAGACCCCCAAAAGCGGTACAAGTCGTGTCGGAGTGTAGCCCAGAACACCCTGAGATACTACTGGAATACCTACCAGTAAATCTCCTGCCTTGGCCAAGGATTTCGTGTAATGGCTCTCCTAGACAAAGCGCGACCTCACCCCCAATACCGGAAGAGACGAACCCCTGAAGATCCGCTCACTGCCTCCATGTGGCTCGGGACTGTACCCAACTAAAACCTGTTTGCACGTCTCCTTTGAGCGTGGTAGGGTAGTAATCAAAGTACAGTGGGAACTCACACGAGACAAATGATGATCTCAGGTCGATGAACTAACCTGTACACATGTCACCAGGGAACTGCTATCTGACGTCAAGTATAAGACCAACTAGCAGGTTCCCTACGAGTCCTGTCCGGTGTACTCATAACCCAATGAGCACCTGTATACATCTTAGGTGAACCAACAGACACCAGTGACTTGTGAGACCGGCCACCGCCCCTCGTCGGGGTCTCGACTGTATACACTAGTCTACTCTGGAGAATCGATGCCCTGTCTCGAAACTCCCACGACTAGGGACCTTTTAAGGATGTGCTTATAGACCCCAGCTCCCACGTATATGATCGCCCTCATACTACTGGTAGTCAAGCAAGAATCCTAGGGGCTCTATAAACGCGTAATAGAGACCCGTAAGGTCACCTAAAGCAGTACACGATGATAAAGATAAACCAGATAGCATACTATCATCTTGAGTAAGACTGTCCTATCGGGATAGGTCCCCCATCAATCATTGCAATCACGTGCCTGTGATCCAATAATTGACTCTGAGGGCACTAACTCCAACAATCTCCCACTTGCACTCAAGGCTAATTTTTACGATGTCGTATACTCACAGCCCGTGTGAAACCGAACACCCAACTCCTCTACTAGTCAGTCTCACAAAGCTCGTTTGCGAAACTATTGCGTTCGAGTAATAGCCTCAGTGAGTGGATCCGCTGTGATGTTTCTTTCTATGTCACTCTCTATATCTCAAGTTCGCGGAGAAAGCCATCTCCCGAAATGAGCAATACCTGTCTAAGAATATGTCTGGATGTCTGATGGGACCTAGTTCATAAATGAACTCCAAATCCAAACTTCTAGACTGTATCGTCAACTAAACTTAATCAGTATCCTGTGCCATCCTTCCTTCAGTATCCACCTGGACCACCTGTCCATAATACTGCCCCTCGTCAGAGGGAAAACCATAACTCTGACAGTCACTCTGTCATCCAGGTCACCTTGGAAGCCTGGAATGATAACTGTTCTCCAAAGGAGGCTGCCGTTATCATTTCCCTAGAACATCAACTTATGTTCTAAAACTGCATCCGAATGTTTCTCCAGGACTGGATCAATATCCTATCTGGAGAAACCACTGTGTCACAACCAAAGTATAACCGATCATAGTATAGGAATCTCACTTCCTACTGTGTGTATGTCATCCAAATACCAGGACATCATACCCTACTACCTTCTTAACAGATCCATCCCCTATTCCGATGAAGTCAAACCTATGACTGTCACATCAGAAATAGATGTTCTATCTCCGCTATATCTGCTTTAGTCTATAAATAGACATAAGCCTCCTGTCCACCAATGCTTCCGCTGCTCCCACTGACTACGACAACCCTCTGGCAGAGTCATATAGACGTACACTTCTAAAGCTAGTTCAGAACGACGCTATACTCATCCTCCTGCCGGGTTTCACAGCCTGGAACAACAGCAATGGCAAGTCTGGGTAAACAATAACCTCTCTGTCACCGTCCTTGAGGCTACCGGAGTACCTCTCGGGTGCCTGAGGTTACCCACCATATCTGCGGAGTGGCCAATGGAATGTAAAACAAGATTGAATCTTTAAGTTCTTATCAAATCTTCACTAATCGTCTGCGGTTCTGGAATCACTTCCAGTTCTACCATACTCCCACTACTGTTTTTTGAAAAAATCCATTTTTATTAAAACTGTGGGGAGTCAAGAAAAATATCACTATTGATCTTCCAGATGGTACAAAGTCAACCCTCGTCATAGCCTGGGTCAACCCACAAACAGCCATTACAGAAACGTGCCTTGAGTTATCCAGAGTCTGGTTTTAAGCATAAGCCGGACAACTCCCCGTACCTTAACATCGTTAAGATATGAACTGTTCTATATCCAATATAGAACCAGAGGCACTGATTTAATTGAACCAGATTCAAATCATGCAGCTGTCTCCAGTGCATGTAAACTAAATGGAAGGAGGCCGATCAGTGTTATTCAACTTCGGAATGCTTCCAATTATGAGTAACCTAAAAGAGAAGCAAGTTCTCTTAATCATTACTATCAACTGAATACCAAACACAAGTATCTACATCTTCGATCACCTTGAAGAATCCCGATAATTGCAACATCTGGTTCTCTACTTTATTCATATACCTATAACTTCTCAAAATTCAGACCCTGTGTTTCCACGAAACACCTGTCTAAAACTAGAGAAGTCATAAGTAAACCGAATATAGTACGAGGACCATCCCCTCGGTCCTCATGGATGCTGGACAACATACAATACTCTGTATAAGTCCCATGAGTCTAATAACTCATTCCCTGTGTGTCGTAGGTTGAAAACTGTACCTATGGTTAAGAAGAATTACACCGCTGTTTAATACTCCTTACCTAACCATCCACTGATATAGGTAAATGTCATGGACATAATTTCAAAAAGGTATATCTCACTATATAAAAATAGACGTACAGATGTATCAATTTGAAATTGGTTCATAACAGCGGATATTCAAAACCAAATATTTGCCGTCCGGCAAACAATCCAGGTGATTTCCTCAAATATCACCAATTACAACGAATTCCGATATAATGAGGATAATCACCTAATTCCCAATAACTTACTCCCACTCATCATCTGTAAAACCATACAGATGTGAGAATCATTCCTAGTAAATACATACCCTGGAGTAAGGACTAATTTGGAAATCAGTTTTCTTTTAACAGTACACAGTGAAACTGAACTATTGAAATGTTTCGATAGGGTATCCGGGTATTCCTAGTAATGCCTCTTCCATTATCAAATTCAAAACTATAACCGTATAATTCTTTGCCATCTCTCCAAATCCCATTATATGTCTTTAGTCATTACCTTCTGTATACCCCTTTAGGCCAAATGGTTTTCTTCCTTCCCTACCGTTTGGCACCAGCCTATGGTCTGGAAGAAGACTATACAATAAGCATAATGGGTGTACTGTCCTAATCCTAGGAGCACTCGCAATGTGAGAGAAGGTGAAGATAAAAGACAACCGAATAAACCTTATTCCTATTTCTCCTGAACCAGAATCCATCCCCGAACTGGAACAAGTTCCTTTCGAGTTCGTATATAACCATACGATCGAGTATCCAATAAACTGTAGATCTTCGTAGTGATACGGAGTGTCGTGGAGAAATACAAAGGTAATTTAGGATTGGCGAAGAAATACTTGGTTTGGTCGTGAATAGCAGTCGCAATTTACTTTGCCATCTTACTAATCCCTTGATATGTCTTTTCTTAAAACCTTCTGCACACCATCGTTATGCTAATTGGTTTTCTTCATTCCCCACCGTTCGGTACCAGCCTATGGTTTGGAAGAAGACTATCCAATTTGCGTAATAGGTGTACTATCTCCTAAACCAAGGAGTACTCGCAACCTGAGAGAAGTTAAAAGGAAAAGACAACTGAATAGTCCTATTCGTTTTCTCCATAACCAGAAACCATCCTCGAATAAATTCCTTCGAGTTCGTATATAACCATACAATGGTTTTGTCCGATGGAAGTGGACGTTCGTAGTGATACGGGGTGTCCTGGAGAAAAGGGTAAAAGTAGGAGTGGCAATGAGGTTTGCAACTCTGACAATCCAAAAGTCAGTCATATAAGAAGGTTCGGTCAACTTGGTCACTGAGTCATAATCTAGGGTCGGGTCAAAGGTCGCTGCCAAAGAGAGAGAGAAAAGAAACACTCAGCGTGCACTCTAACCAAGATAAGAATGGTTATCACTTTATCTAATCAGGAAACCTCCCACTGTAACGTCAAATTCTCCTCCAAATCTGAAAGAAGAATTAGTCGGGATCACCCGAGGAGTAAACCAACTCATCAGTGGGAATCGGGATCCAACTATCACCGCATGATAACGTGACGGAATCCGCTCACGTTATCACACTCCAGAAGGTTTGCGCATATCTGGCAAGTTTCAGTTTCTTTAGAAACACCCGATGTGATTTTTTCCCCATGCTCTTATGACCTTGGCGTGAGGTCAAAATGTCATAAGTCACATGTCAAGTTCTACCCATCATTATCCAGGTTAATTTGAACCCACCCGTACATACCCTTGACGTAGGCCAAAATAGTAGTACGACTGTCCCAAACCAACCCATCTATCTATGCAACAGATAAATATCCGGCAGCTACCAATCACTATGCCTTGGCGTGAGGTCAAAATACATAGCTTGAATACTACCGAATATTTAACTGAAATGATGGAGGGCTACGAATGGTTTCTGGCGAAAACCTTTAACGTAATGAACTTGATATCGTTAAAGGAACCGGATAGCTTTTATAAAAATATAGTGGCGAAAACCTTTGCTAAAGAGGTCACTCCCGGTGAAGTGATCTCGGCTCTTTCCCCATAGAATGAGGTGCAGGATATTCCAACTGAATACCACGATGCAAAGCAAAAGCAAACGACTATAGTGAAGTTATTGCCCTGACGCAAACTTCTGTCCAAGGGGTCACTCCCTGTGAAGGGATCTCGGCTCTTGCCTCGTCGACTGAGGTGCTGGATATTCATAACCGAATACCACTGTGCAAAACAAAAGAGAACGTCCTTGCAATAACAGCTTTTTGAAAAATGTTCCAACAACATCAGAAAAGGTTTGTTTAACTTGCATTGATCCGAATCAATGCAGTCCCATCAATTGATCACACCAATAAAGAACGAAAATAATGACGTACGTATATGCCATCCGCATTTGCCACTGGGTCCCGTCATTACCCGTTAGGTTAGTTAACTAACGACAGAGTGGGGACTAGACTAGCGCGGATGCAAAACATATACAACATCTACTAGTATATATATCAATATATAATATTCGCTCATGGCGTGATAAAATGCAACATCACAGAAATGTAATAAGCATCACAGAACAATACAGATATCTGAGATCCACGGGTTTCACAGAGCCTTTACTGAAACCCGACGTTCCCCTAGTTGTGTGGATAGCCTGTGCAATGAAAATCCTAGACCCCTACGGGCGCGGCAAGTTACCCTCCAAAACCTGAAGCGAGGCAGCCCCCTTCAGCAACGTGAATGGACCACCCAGCACTTCACGGAATCCGGTAACTTGGGCACCCCTCCTGGGTCAACCTGTAACCCCTACGAGTGCGGCGAATAGCCTGCCAATTCTAGAGTGAGGCCCCCTCCGTCTCAGCACCATGAGATCCGGGCCCGTTGCCCTCTAGAACCCGGCTATCCGTGCACCCCACCTTGGGGTAATCCTAGTACAGAAAGTAAAATATACCTACAACGGGTACATCGACCTCACCCCGGTCATGCCCCAAAAGAATAATATACAAACAGGCAGTGACGGCAGTCCACATGTCGGACGCTCGCCCCGTAATATCAAATGTACATAAATAACCAAAATGTACTAACATTGCATCCAGGCTATCCCCCACGACCAATCCGCAACTTCACAGCACAACACAGAACATCAACGTGAATGTCACGTTCGCAAATCCGTCTAAAAGGGCTATAGCAGTTAGACAGGATTTACCGATCAAATGACATTCACGGTCGCAGATATAATGTAAATACTGTGAACTAACATGTTTAAAATTTTCGATCGATCAAATTTTCCCAAGTGGGCCCCAAGCACTACGGTAGCACTTAAAGAAAATCTGGGCCCAAACAGAATATACCAAAACCCCTATTTTCAACACAGAGACGCTGTGTAAAAATTTGATGCATTGAACAGTAAAGGTGGCGGCGGAACCGCGGCCCAAACATGGGTTTGGCCGCGGTTCCGCGGTGAAATAATGCGTTCATGCGACCAAATTTTACCAAAGTGCTTATAATTCCCTGCACGTGTTTCTGCAATGTGCTGAAAAAAATTTCGAGCCAAAACAAAATCGACAGAAACCTGATGCATTAGAAAATACGGTTTTTGGGATTTTAGTTCGATCGAGTTCTAAACATACTAGAGCAAGTTAGACTAGGTTAATGGCGTGGCTCTGATACCAGTGTAAGTGCACGGCGTCGCCCCAGCCGTCAATCCGAGGCCAAAATGCGGAAACGATGATTTACTTTAACTTTTAAACCGGCACCACCGCGCACAAGAATCCCGGATAGGGCCATTAATCTAATCCTATCTAACTAGAGAAGGGGTAGAGAGATATACCGAGCGATCCATGTCCTTCGGTCTTCTCGTCGTCGTCCCGATCTCCCCGCGGAATCTCCGGTCATCGCCTCCTCACCGGAAGGGCACCACATCGCCGTCTTCTTTTACATGCTCTCACCTCTGGACCGAGGCAACTCGGGAATGAAGTTGGCAAGTCGACGTGCCCAAGGATACTGTAGGTTAACTGTAGAACTTATGTCTCATGGGGTTGTAGGAAGTTGCCTTTTTGGTGGAGGAAATGAGATAAACTTTTTGGAGATGAAATTGGGGATTTTTGCAAGCCCAAGAGAACCAAAAATCCCCACTACAATTTTTGGACAGCCCCCTACTCACTTGGCCGGCCATGGCTCATGAGAGAATGAGAGGGAGACTATATGGATCAAACATGAGTGAGCCCTCATAACGCAAGAGAGAGAAAAGAGATGATGAGAAGAAATCATCACCAATCAAAACCTACAGTCCACCAACCTCAACAAAACCCATCACCATCAAAAAAGTCAAGCAATGATGAGGTCAAGAAGTCAAATGATGGTGCAACCATCATGAAGCAACAATATGCAAAGACCACCCTCCAAAATGCTTATTTGCACAAATGCAAATGAGCCCTCCTCCACCAATCTTCAGCCAATTAAAGATACAAAGAAAATTGGCCGAAACGGAAAGCAAACTGGCAACTCCAAAAAACTGATCCCGTAATAAATTATAAGAAAACCCCGCGACTGTATATACATACCTGCATTTGTATTCCGACCGAATACAAATGCAATGAGACAAAATCTACACCGTACTATACTAGGATCCGACTTAAACCAAAGCCCGCTAGTATTTTCCGTCCGATCATGATCCGTGCAATACCGCTCGTATCTGATCGAACCCTGCCATATCTCTATACGGCCTCTACAGCGTTTCGCCCAAAACTTGAGAAACTGGTCTGGGGGGATTCTAAAGACTCGTCGATACTTTGGTTGTGGATTTAACCACTAGCACGTCAGAGGTATTAGCCTATACGTAATGGGCTACCAGGTATTGACCAAAAGGGACGTCGATGAGCGAACTCATCCTGACACCCTACTGAGCCTGTCAGTGACAATATCCGTACAGTCCGGTCCGTTCGTCTATGAGCATTGCATGGCGGGCCTAGGGGGTTGGTAAAAGTCAGACCCCCAAAAGCGGTACAAGTCGTGTCGGAGTGTAGCCCAGAACACCTGTTCATAACAGAATACTGCATTTTATACCGTCCATTCTTATGCTCGTGTGTTTATAGGTAGGTGCTTTTAATTCGTGTTTGTTGCATATTTACAGATTACAGGTTTCCAGCACAAATATTGCAAATCAAGACAAAATCTCCACAGTTACGCCAAATACAGAACATCTGTTGACAGCAGATAAAAGCCGGGTTCCGATCATCCATATCCGTCCAGTGCCGAGTACCAGTTCCTGAGACAAGATATATGACAGTGGTCATTCGTGTCTGGGACAAGCACAGCACGAGGGAGGCTGCACAAGAATCAATGGGTGCGCGGAGCTCGAGGGAGATAAAGTCAAATGTGTTGAAAAATGAAGCCATCATTGTTGACTATTGGAACCTGAAGCAATCATTGAAGAATATTGAAAATCTGTACATGTTTAACAGAAGAAAACAGCAACACAGGACCACCAAAGAAACCCGACCCCCTAATTCCTCCACATGGCCGCGGATCCGCGGCCAATAGGGGGTATTGGCCGCGGATCCGCGGCCGTACTGACTCCTTGATGTGTCGTTTTTTGGGGGTAGTTTGGGGACTTCATATAGTGGAAGATTCTTGCCCTAGGTCTTCAACCCTTGCCTATAAATACTCCAGAATTGAGCTAAGCCAAGGGTCCAATTCTAAGTTCATTCTTTGTTCCTCTTTTGTAGTTTTTGTGTAGTTCTTCTTCTTCTTCTTCATTCTTTTTCCATGAAAATTGTAGTGAGAGCTTTTTGAGTGGGAGATCAATGAAGATGAGGGATTTTTGTATCATTCTCTTTTGTTTCTTCTTCCCCTTGAGATTCTTGCTTTCTCTTGATCATTCAACCTCTTAATTGAGCTTGAATGGTTAAGGGTTAGTTATTGATCTCAAGGGTCGTATTTTCTTATGGAATTAGCGCTTCATTTCACATGCGTTCTCTACCCTTCCCTTGATCTTGCAACCTCTTGATTGAGCTTGCAAGTTTAAGGGTTGGCTATTGATCACATGCTTGTCTTGAGTTCTAGTTTCTTGTTCCTTTTATCGCTTTTTATTACTTGCTTATTATTATCTTGCTTTACTTTCTTGCAATTCAATTCATGCACTTAATTACTTGTAATCTTTTCTTTTCTTTGTTCTTTTCTTTTGCTCTTTTTGGTTCTTTTTGTGAATGTTGTATTTATTGTTTTTGTTAAGAATCCATATGATATTGTAAGTTAACATTTCTTTGCTCATTTCCTTTTCCCGTTATTTTCCATTGAACTCCGCCCAAACCATACGCAAGCGCTCCGTTAGGCACCCTACCCTAACAAGGTAACGGTGATTCCTAACCGCGACCGGTTGCGTTCGGTTTAGCCGGAGGCGAAAGCAAGAGGCAAGAACGGACGGACAAGGGTAAATAAGCCGGATTCCACGAATACCACGCTTAAATCCCCTAATCCACGTTGTTGCCGATTGCTCTAGCTTCAATTGGTCAAGACTCGGCTCAAAGGTTTTGAGTACGGATTTCTTTAGCTTACATTATCATATCCTTTCTTAACAACTTTATACTTGCAAATAATACACATAGGTTAGATTGAACAAACATATACTCATTCTTTATTGACTCGTCTAAAACAAGAAAGGACATACAACCATCTCCCTGTGGATCGACCCGTGCTCAACCGGCTAGCTGCATAGCGACACCGTCCTGATCGCGGTTATACTTTAGAATTTTGAACATCCGACACGCCAAAAGCGTGCGATCAAATGGCGCCGTTGCCGGGGAGGCGGTAGCGTATTTTCTTTCTTGTTATTCGGGTTAATATTCTTTTTGTATATATATAAAAATAAAATATCTTTTTGTTTTTTTTGATCATTTTTGTGGGCAAGAGTGCAGATTTTTGCAGATTTGCAAACTGCGATTGTGGGGAGCAAAGTGTACATTCAAGGCTAAGGTGATTGCAAAGTACAGTGCCAAAGATCCGGGTAGTTTGACCCGCGCAAGCGAACTTTTCAAGCTTACCGGATTTGATTCAACGGGGGTTTCCTAAACCAAAAATCTTAACGGTACGTATTTTTCTAACACCTTCTTCTCAAATCCGACGCATCCAATATACTATTCTTTGCAGGATTCTTTGCAAGTTCGCTAGCAAACGCTAAAAATTGACTAACCCGTATTTGTTGCAGTGCCGTGCTTAAACTAAAAAACGATTTTTTGATTCTTTATAGAATTTTTATTGAATTGCGCATTGCATACATTAATACGGACTTAAGGGCAAGCGAACCCCACAACATACGGTAAAGGATTTCATCACCTTTTCCGTGGCCCACAAATCACGAACTTGAGCATAACGTTTACCCGCACAAATTTTAAAAGAAATTAGACTTTAAGCCTTAAGGACTTCGCGCTCACTAGGAGAAGTTAACTGTGTTTAGAACCTCGCTTAACGGTATATTGTTTACGGGGTGTCTAGGAAAGTGTTAACGGCGCAACCGCCAAAAGAGAAAGGGTTATTTAATTAAGGAACTTCGCGAAAGCGTTGGAAAACCTTCCCTTATCTCTGCACTTACCTGGCCTCGTGATCAGTGTATCTTGAGCCCGTTTCTCGACACGGTTTTACTTCGACAATCAAGTTCTGGAGCAGGTCTAGTTGACTTAGGTAAACCCTAGAACGATTAGGTGTGTGGTATTTTTGTGTCGTGATTCTTTTTGTCCATATTCCTTTTTTAGTGTGTATATTTCATTCTTTTGTTAATATCTAACTAAAAAAAAAAAAAACACTTTCACTTTTCCCCCTTTTTTTCTCTACCTTCCTTTCTTTCTCTCTTCATATCATAGGTACTCCACCTCGCAAAACTCTTGCCGAACTTTGGTACCCACAACCAGACATAACTTCTTACGGTTCTTGCTTTGGCCGAACATGGAACGACCCCTCCATGCCCAAAATTTCTTTGAAAGATCGGATAGACGCGTCTAGGACAAACACTTGCCCTCCGCAATCCACTTTGTATCAACCTTTTTAACCTCCCCCACCCTCTTATGTTGATACTCCTTTTGCAAGTCGTCCTTTGTCCATCGCTGAACGTATTGAACAATCCCGTATCCGATCTTTCACTCCTTTCACCACTTCAAATTCTGGGGATCAACAATTTCATTCACCTTCTTATCCAACTGTTGATCCTACCCCTGTCCAACCATTCAATTCCTACCGGTCCTACCCGACTTTTGCACCTTCCCTAGACATTGCTTCTACACAGCCTTTTGGGAATTTTCAGTATCCAAACAACTTTGAATCCTTTACTGAAACCCCTTCACAACCAATGTCTAGTCTAGAACAGTCCTTGGAAGACTTTAGGGTAGCGTCAAGACAACAGACGATGGATTTGAATGCGTCCATGGCCGCTCTAATACAACCTACTGACCCGGTAGCTAGTTTCCAGCTAGCTCCAAATTTTCCAATGTATGATGAGGCGGGAGGACAGGCTGTGGATTTGAGTGGAGAGAGTGAGCTGTACCCCCTTCCGAATCAAGCCTACCCGGTCCAAATTGAATCCCACAACTCCTATGTTGAAAGTCTATCAAGTGTCCCAAATGAATTATCAGTTGAAGATAGAATGTTTAATGAGTTGTGCGACTTTGTAGTGTTTGATTTGCCAGATTGTGAAGGGACCTTGCCAAGTGAAACCATACCCAATCCTTTTAACCTATACACCTCCATCTTAGAACCTGAATCGATTAATATCCATGCTTTTGATGAGGTGCCTGAGAATATTGATTTTCACTTGATTGAGCATATTGACGCTGGGGATATTTTGGATGATGAACCCGTAGATTTGGCTGAGTTTGTCTCTTCAAATCATCATCCTGAGTCATTAAATGTTTTTCCCGAACCCCTGATGCGTCTAGATTTTAAGGAAATTTGCATGGATAAGATAAATTTTGAAGAGAATATTGAGGATAGTTTTGAGGATGAACCAGTTTTAATTGATGAGTCGGATTTTCCAATTCATCTTGTCCCTGTCATTGACTGTGTACACCCTTCTGAACCATTAACCAATACCCCTCCTCGATCACTTCCCTCCATCCTTTCCATCGTTCCGACCTTGCAAGAACCCGTCTCACTTTCATTTCATATGTCTGGTTTACCAAGTTCGGCATACCCATGGTTTCTCACGAATCTTGAGGGATTTGACCCCATTTCTCGACGGGTTAATAGATTAGCACAATCGCTTTTTACACATCGCTCATCACAAATTGTGCTAATCTATTTACTCCATTTGCACCCTCAAGTTCGTACTCCACTTCTTTTTCCCTTCTGTCATTCTTCTTCCTCTCATATACCGAGACCATATCCCGCTTCTCTCCGCATATGGTCTCGTGTATTCTCCATTTCTTACCTCTTCACCTTCTTTCCCCAACCAATGCTTTACCATGATAAAATCTTTGAATGGTTGGTGTTAACTTTTGGCCTGTGTAAGGCCTTGTATAGCTTGATACTATTCTCTTTCCCCCCTAATCCTGAACTTCAACGCCTAACAGTGGAAACACTGTTTTACTTAAGTTTGGGGGGGAAACCTTTTTTGTATATATTTTTTGTTTTTTGTTTGTATATAATTTGTTTTTAGGGAGCGCCGACAATTTTGACTCTCTTAGTTTAGCCTGACAGTGAGGGCACTGTCAAGTTTAAGTTTGGGGGTGTGCTCGGTAAGCTTTCTTCCTTCGCATTCATTTGTATATTTTGCATTTGCATACCTTATTAAAAACCCACAAAAATTAAAAATTTTCCAAAAAATATAAAAACTTTGTCGTCAAGTTAGCTAATAGGGTAACTTAGATCTTTATTCCGAAAATTTAGTTGATATGATAGAATAACTAAATTCTAGGCTTAGGGATTGAAAACCCTAAAAATAACCCTCATTCTATCTAACTTTGGTAAGTATACGTCCTTACAGTTTTTTTTAGAAATAGGTAATCTTGAGTTCAGTTCTTGAGTTAAGTCAAGATGAAGGGAAAGTATTGATGCTTTACTGAAGGATAAGTCTGAAAAATAGTTTCTTTTCTCGAGTTCAAATTTAGAAAGTATATACCCTACAAACTGCACTTACACGCACCTTGAAACTTGAGATAGTAGAGGATACCTAGAAATACTCTTGCCTGAAAGCCTAGTATGAAAGAAAAAACGGTATTTAAAGCTAAACACCAAAAGAGCATGTTGAAAAATATATCCGGTCTTGAAAAAAGAAAAAAAAAAGAAAAAGAAAAATAGAATAAAATCAAGACCTGGAGACTGCTATTTACGCTTTAAAGTTCACACATTCAGTAATCGGCCGTTAGTGCCTCAAGAAGCATTAATAATCGCATGAAAGGTGTGGGAGCAAATCCGTCCATCCTTAATGAAAAGAAGTAGTATTAGGTATTAGGGCAAGGGTATTATAGCTTGAATTGAATTCTTGAGTGTAGGGGTGCAAATATACACACACGTAGGGGTATACAATCGATGTTTGGATAAAAGATAGAGATAAAGAATAAGACTTATGTTTTCTGTAAAGTTGATAAAAATTCCTGATTTGAGGCTGCGCTTTAGAAGAAAAACTCAGTAGTTACCAACATCTTTCTAAACTTTTTTGGAACGTATATGATCTAAGGTTAAATATATAGGAGGTGTGAAAAATAAGGGTTGAATATTTCTAACTTAGGATGATAGAATTTCTAACATAAATACTAAACTGTAGGAGTAGAATCGATGTTAATTTACGAAACTTGCTTGACAGGATTTTATGGGTAGTATCCGCTGAAAACCCTCAGGAGACAACACTCCACCTACTAGGGACACCTAGAGGTTTAACGGCTTGCTGCACATGCTCAGTGCAATCGCGTTCCCTGCGAAAGTGCGGTTAGGTTTTTATTTTAGTGAATAATTGGTTTTGCTCGGGACGAGCAAAAGTTAAGTTTGGGGGTATTTGTTCATAACAGAATACTGCATTTTATACCTGTTAGTTATATGTATGCCCTAGAGGCTATTACTGTACATATGATGTATATTGTAGTGGATGCTAGGACGTATATAGGGAGGACTTTCTTGCTCGACATGATAGTATGCTATCTGGTTGAACTTTACCTTAACGTGTATACTGATTGTCTCTCTGTTACATGTTGGTAAAGCCCTTAGGATGTGTGCTTGACTACCTGGACTATGATGCGGATCATACTAGTGGGGACATGGTAGTCCATAAGTACATCCTTCAAAGTCCCTAGTCGTGGATGTATCGAGACGGGGCATCGATATGCCACAGTAGACTAGCGTGTACCTTCTCGACCCATACAGATGGGCGATGGATGATCCCATATCCATCGGTGTTTGACATCAGAGATGATATACGGGTGCTCAGTAGAGACTGGGTACACTGGACGGACTCGCCGAGAACTCCCAGATGGTATTATACCTCACGTCAGATGGCAGTTCTCTGGTGACACTGGTACAGAGTAGTCTGTTGACCCGAGATCGTCATAGAGTCTTGTGTGGTTCCCACTGTGCTTTGATTTCCATCTTACCATGTCCAAGAGGGCGTGCAAAATGGTGGTTTTTGGGTACAGTCCCGAGTCACATGGAGGCAATGAGCGATAGGAGGGGATTCGTCTCTCCCGGTATAGGGGGTTGATGTTGCGCTGTGTTCGATTGGCTATAACAGGAAATCCCTGGCCAGGGTTGCTGAGATTTACTGGTAAGTGTTACCAGTAGTTTCTCGAACAGTTATAGACCTCATATCGACACGACTTATTGAGCTATTGGGGTCTGACGTTTACCACCCCTAGGCGAGATATGCGACATATCAGACGATCAGACCGGACTGTACGGTAGTGTTACTGGTCGGATTCACTGGAGTGTGAGCGGGCTTGCTCGTCGATCTTCAGATCGCTCAATACCCGGGTGGCCGTTACGTTTAGCAGACCGCTTGCGGCTTGTGGATGTTTGATATGATCATCATCCGCTGCCGGCGTATTGACGAGTCTTTAGAGTCCTACACAGAGGTTTCCTGGCTCAAGCGAAACGAAATAGGAGCGCATATGAGATATGTGCGGGACCGAGAATAATGCGTGTATGTGATACCGTATTCCATTCTCGCGATGAATGTATCGGTTGGTTGTATGCGATATGACCTAGTTATCGAATCAAGGGTTGATTCGATAAGCGGATACATTGGATACTAGTCGGTTATATGCGATATGACCGGATCGTTAAATCAAGAGTTGATTTAATGATTTAATGCATAATTATATATTTGATATATTACTTTGCATTAACTAGTATCGGTTCACTTTAAATGGATTTTCTCACTCGGGTGTGCGCATTGCATATGCGATATGATTTTGGGCACTTGATTGTATCATCTTTGATGATACATATCTTTTTTGTTAAGTGTAATGAATTAAACCTAGGTTAAGTGAATGATTAGGGTTTTCTTTTATTCATTCATTTATCTTTTCATTTGCATTTAAAAGATAAATGAGAAAAGGAAAAGAAGTCAAAAATGGTGGCTAGTTTTGTTTTCAACATGAAGCTTCATGAAGCTTTCATCATGTCACCATTTTTGTCTCATCTCCTTAACCCTAACCATTCTTTAACCTTGGTCAATTCTCTACACTTAACTTAGGTTAAAGTTATGATAAGAATGATATTATTATTCTTTTTATAATTAACTTATCATAACTTTCTTCTTCTTCTTCGTCATCTTCTTCTTTGAAGAATCTTGAGGTCATCAATGGTGGATTGATGATTTGAGTGAGAAATCCAATTCTAAAGTCTACCCACTTCCTATTTCTTCATTCTCTACCTCTTGCCAAGTAGTAGAGTGTGTTTCCTTCATAAGTTTTCAAGACTTGATGAAGGTGGAGCTTGATTTAGCGATGCCTCGACGTAGATCATCTTTGGCATGGACATCGACGACCTAGTTCGCTTTTTCTCCGACGAAGCCGACTCTAGAGCCCGGATTCCTTTTGGACAGCGGAGACGACTTCGTTACGGAGCTATGGAGGTGGAGCACCGGATCTACAAAGGTTGTATTTCCGATATCCCATTAGTTAAGCGTTAACTAGTTAGCTTTTTCGCCTAGTTTTCTAGCAAACGATCCGTAGTCGGGTCCCTCGGCACCTAGAATTTTTGAAATTGGCATGGTTGATGCCTTGTGAGACCTCACTAGGATGCCTAGGAACCCTACAGTGGTATCAGAGCCTAGCTAGAGCCTTAGGCGAAGTCTTGACGGAATCTGAAATCCGAACGAACCCGAAACCCGTCTCAAAACATGCTCTCTGTCCTTTTTTCAAAATCTGGGATTTTTCGCAATTAAAAATATTCAGAAAATCAAGCAGGGTTTATTAGGAATTACTGTAAATTTCGTGGGCCCAATTCAATTTTTCCACCGCGGTTCCGCGGCATGAGCAAGGCTCATGCGGCGGTTCCGCGGCCGTACGGCCGAATTATTTTATGTTATTTGAACAGTAATTCTTTATTTCCAGTGCTTCTTTTTCTGGGAATTTTTAATTGTTTTTCAAGAGTTGAATTTTTCTGGAGTTGTTTTCGGGATTCGGTGTTTCAATCGGGGTATCAAATTTTGTCTTTGTGGCTTTCCGGGTAAATTTTAGAATATGTTAAAAAGTTCGACCGGATATAAATACCCAATTTTTCCCCTGTCGGGAAATTTCCAAGTGTTGGATTTTTCCGAAGTTTAACGACGTTCTAAGTAGTGCAAGTAACACGATGGACCCTCTAGAAGACAACAAACCTTAACTCGATTATGTGACCGTCTTGAACTGCCCTTTGAACCTTTAGGTTTGGGGCAGTACGGCGTGCCACATGTGAGGCGTTGGCTTGACCCTTCTACGGCTGGACCGTTGGTACTGAGGCACGAACGGAATGTTGTTAGACTTATTTCATGTGTTGAGCTGTATCGGGAAAACTTGGGTGTTAGATTGTTCGATCGAAAAGTTTAACATTTTCTGTTTATCTGGAATGGGATACAATAATTGGAATTCACAAAAGTTATGTGATAACTGAATGAATGTTATAAACGTAGCAGTTTAGTCTCACTTGATCGGTTGCCACGGAATTTTGATGTGATCAAAAGTCCGTCGCAATCACGTAGCGTACGCGGATACTCGCCGGGTAAACTTAATAGACAGCTTCACTCTATAGCCCCGACCAAGTGACTGTAGGAGAACCCCGTCGCCGAAAGCATCCGTTCGGGTGCTCGCGGCAGCGGTGTTCCGCCTTGGTGCACTTCGTCGACGGTATTGGGGGTGCGGCCGTCTACTGAAGTTTGCGACGAGCATTCGATCAGTTTTTCGGGAATCTTGTTGAATTGCCCGACTTCATATTGAAAAGTGTTTTCGATAATGAGACTAAAATGCGGGGTTTATAATTGTTAGGCATGCGATGTCTAAGTAATTCATTTGGTCAGGCATGCGATGTCTGAGGTGATTGCGGATTCCAACTGTTGTAGTTTTACACTTTCTTTTCTGTGACCGTAAGTGTAATATATGATATCGCCGGTTTCGTTGCTATATGTCAACGACAATTGGGATGGACATATTTACTTACGTTGATGACATGTGATGTTATGTGTTGCTGGATATGTTATATTGGATCGTCGTGTTTGAATAGCCGGGGGGTTTTTATGTGAGATGAGTGTTTTTCATTTTCATTCATGTAAAAACTTGTATGTAATATTCTTTTATTTGGGGCACTTCCAGGTTGCGGAAGTTGTCACCTTTTGTATATTATTTACTTTTCCGCACTAGGATAGACCCAAGGAGGAGGGCACAAGTAACCGGGTTTTGGAGTCCAGTGGGAGACCAACTCGAGGAGTCGAGTCCGGGTCTCCTAACTCTAGAATTGGTAGGGTTGCTTGCCGCTCTCGTAGGGGTCTAGGGGTGTGGGATTGGCTATTCATCACGACCGTGGAATCCGTGTTTTATACTGGCTCGTATTGAAAACACGGACGTCCTAGTATATCCAATATTTCATATGTTTCTTCTGCTGCGATATCTGTGATGTGATCATGTGATGTTCTGTGATAGATACAGTATATAGTATATATGATATATTATATAGACGTTACTTATGTTTTACACCCGTGCTAGCCCTGCCCTGCTCTGCCGTTAGTTACCTAACCTAACGGTGCACGAGGGGACATCGAGGTGAATGCGGATGGCATAAGTGTACGTCGTATTTATCTGTGATGATTAGGTATTTAAATGATGGGACTTCATTAATGTGATTAATGAAATAAAAGAAACCTAAGATGTTGTAGAATCGAATTTCAAAATAAAACAGGTAGCTACAGTTCTTGCTTTGCACAGAGGTATATGTGATATATCCTGCACCTTATTCGATGAGGAAAGGACCGAGATCCCTTCACCGGGAGTGACTCCTTTAGCAATAACTGGCAGATGCTACACACTCGGTTTGTCTTTTGATTGCTTTTAAGTGTTTTTGCTTTGCACAGTGATATATGTGATATATCCCGCACCTCATTCGACGAGGAAAGGACCGACGATCCCTTCACCGGGAGTGACTCCTTTAGCAAAACTAGAAAAGCCTCAAAAACACTCCATTTCAAAATTCATTCGATCCTACAACGATATCAAGTTCATTACGCAATAGGTTTTCAGAAAAACCTGTCGTAGCCCTCCGTCATTTCTGATAAGTACTAGTTAGTATTCGTGCTGCGGTTGTTTGGCATGCGTCAAGGCGTAGTGTACTGTAGCTAACTAGTGCTTATCTGCTAGCATACGATGCGATTGGATTAGGGTATTCGCACGGCGTTGTTTGGCATGCGTCAAGGGTCGTGCGGGTGGGTTTAATTCAATCAGGAAATGACGGGTTGAACTTGACTAGCGGACTATGGGTTGTTTGGCCTCCGTCAAGGTCATAGCGAGCTAGGGGAAAAATATTATCGGGAATTTCAAGTGTTGAAATTTGCAATGAGATTGCATACCTTCTATGAGATAGTTGGATCCCGATACCCGCTGCAAGTAAGAGTTACTCCTGGGAGAGTTTTACATATTACAATTAGCCGATCAAGTAGGTGTCTAGAAAGGTGTTAACGAGGTTACGCCTCTGGGAAAACGAGGTTTACATTAATTAGGTTCGTGCGAAAGCACGGGGGACCTCCCTCAAAGTACCGACATTGGCCTGGCTGAAAGATTGGCGAACTTGTAGTGTGTAATTAATCCCGGCTAGTCTTTCCTTTTAGGGTTTGAAGGAAGATTTGATAAAAAGCAGTGGGAGCCATCCTGATTAGATAAAATAATAACCAATCTTTTCTTGACAGAGCGCACACTGAGTGTTTTCTTCTCTCTCTCTCCAGGTAGCGACCATATCACGCATTAATCAAGATAATAATACGGAATATTGACCGAACCCGCTTGTTATACTGAGCTGGGGAACGTTGGTCCCGCTCCAACTTATAATAGTTATAAGACAGAGCTGGAAATTGGGGATTACCAGATTTCCCGTGCAGCCCAAACGAAGAGAGTGCATGCTGATGCATCATCTTCGGGTGTGTTCATTACAAAGAACTGTTTCTCTGTAGTCTCTACGTCCTGGGTATGTGATACCACAACAGGATCCCAGATATGTAATCTGTTACATAGGGCTACAGATAGGTAGAGAACTGAGAACGGGTGATAAGTTTCATGAGGCAGAAAACGGGGCAAGTGTTGCAGCCAAGTCTGTTGGTCACTGTCACCCTGTATTACCAATACATTGATTCTGAACGAATGTTGTTAGATACCGAACCTGATATACAAAATCATATCAGTCTCTTTATTAGTAAAGAAATGATAAAATTTTGTAAAGATGGATAATGTTTTGAACATTTCCTATATCAAAAGTTGATCGGTTCAGGCACGTTATCTAAAAGCATTAATGTTCTAAATCAAATTACAGTTCTTAGTATATGGAACACACATAAGAGGAAGAGTTCAGAAATGAACGGATTCTTCTTAAGGTATTGTAGACTAGGTCAGATCAATGTGACCCGACTAACTGAAGTTACATGTAGATGCATATTTAAATCAGTTTGAATCTACATCTTGTGAAACTTGCCAGTCATGTCACAAAGATATAATGACACTAGCTCTGTTTATTGGAAACAGAGAAAGAGTTGGTAAACTCTTGGGATGATACATGTTGATGTATGTAAGGTCCCCTGTCTACACATGCCAAGACCGGTTCTTTATACTTCATTACATTCTCTGATAATCTCTCAAGATTCAGACATATGTTCCTGTTGAAACATGAGTCCGAGCCTTTTGAGATATTCACAGAATATAAACGAGAAGTAGAGAACCAAAATACGGGTATAAGTATTATGTCCTTTGATATGATCAAGGAGGAGAATACTTGAGCACGAAATTCTTGGACTTTTCTAAAGGAGAATAAGATTCTCTCTCAGCATTACCCCTCTGTATACACCATAGCACGATGGTATATCGGGGTGGAGCAATTACACCCTATGTGATAAGGTGTGCTCTATGATGAGTAATACTGAGTTACCTGTTTCCTTTTTTTGGAGTTATGCGCTTGAGAAGCTGCATACCTATTGAATAGGTTCAAATCAAATCAGTTACCTACCACTTCATATGCGATATGGAAAGGGAAGAGCCCATGTCTTAAGCTAGTTAAGATTTGGGGTTGTCCGGCCTATGTCTAAAAGCAAAATCCGGACAAGCTCGGGGCAAGATCTGTTATGTAGAACTGGAAATGTTCCAGTTATACAAACAACAGCAGATGATTTGATAGAACCAAAGGATTCGGTAGATACCAACGAACCTCAGCCTCTCCACCGATCTAGTAGGGTTCCTCACCCACCTGAGAGATAATTCTGTTTCTCTATGACAGTGGGAGCGAGGATTGCATCATGAGATGATGACCCAACTAGTTTCGAGCTGGCCATCAGGAGTAAGACTCTGTAAGAATGGCTGGATGCTTAGTGATCTGAGATGGAATCCATGCACACCAACAAAGTATGGACTTTGGTTGCTATATCTGAAGGGTTAAATCCCCATCAGGAGCAAGTATATCTTGAGAAGATTACTTGGTGTACTTGGAAAGGTTGAGACTTTCAAAGCTAGACTAGTTAAAGGTTTTCGTCATCGACCAGGCGTGGATAATGATGAAACCTTTTTCCAGTATCTAAGCTTAAGTCCATCTAGATCCTACTTGCCACGGCTTCATACCATGACTACGATATCTGGTGGTTGGGTGTCATGACTGCTTTTCTAAATGATGTTTTAGAAGAGTGCGTCTATAAGTACACAGCCAGAAGGCTTCGTAGACAGTTGGAGCAGCGGAAACGTGTGCAAGATGTTTTATGTGATAAAACAGGCATCGCTGAGTTGGAACATCTGTTTTGATGAGTTAGTCAAAGAGTTTGACATCATCAAAATGGTAGATGAACCTTGTATAAACAAAAAGGTAGTAAGGAGTATGGTGACGATCCTCGTAGAGTACGTGGATGACATACTCTTGATAGGGAAGGGGTTTCCTATGCTACGCTCGGTCGATCTCCGCTTATCACAAGGATTCTCCAATAGGATCAAAATGATACCTACTAAATCCTGGGTTTTGGATCTATGAGATAGATCTAAATGGATATTAGGATTCTCACTAGTTGTTGTGAGATGGTATCAATCGATCCTGGGGAGAATCACTGGAAGTGTTCCAGGGTGATAAAGACGACTGAGTGTCAGTCACAGGCATTGTCTTTACCCTCTACAAAGGGGCGGTATGTTGGAAGAGTTCCAAACTAGATACCGTGACATACTAGACGATAAAGGCTGGATACATCGCTATTTGAGATGCTACCAAAGAGGCAGTCTGGATATATATTTGTTCATGAGATGAACTTTGTTCCTCCCATTGTGTGACAATGGAGTTGTGGCTTATGCCAAGGAACGCCGGTCCCATCAGTGATCCAGACATATTCTATGGCAGTATCACTTGATCATGGAGATGGTTGATTTCCAGGGAGATCGAGGTTAGGAGAGTAGGCTCAGAGGACAACACAGCGGATCCACTCACAAAGGCCTGTTCCCAGAGAGAGACTTTTAATGGGATGGTTGAGTATGAGATACTACAACCACTGCTACAGATGGCCCTAGTGCAAGTGGGAGATTGTTAGTTATATGTATGCCCTAGAGGCCATTACTGTACATATGATGTATATTGTAGTGGATGCTAGGACGTATATAGGGAAGACTTTCTTGCTCGACATGATAGTATGCTATCTGGTTGAACTTTACCTTAACGTGTATACTGATTGTCTCTCTGTTACATGTTGGTAAAGCCCTTAGGATGTGTGCTTGACTACCTGGACTATGATGCGGATCATACTAGTGGGGACATGGTAGTCCATAAGTACATCCTTCAAAGTCCCTAGTCGTGGGTGTATCGAGACGGGGCATCGATATGCCAGAGTAGACTAGCGTGTACCTTCTCGACCCATACAGATGGGCGATGGATGATCCCATATCCATCGGTGTTTGACATCAGAGATGATATACGGGTGCTCAGTAGAGACTGGGTACACTGGACGGACTCGCCGAGAACTCCCAGATGGTATTATACCTCACGTCAGATGGCAGTTCTCTGGTGACACTGGTACAGAGTAGTCTGTTGACCCGAGATCGTCATAGAGTCTTGTGTGGTTCCCACTGTGCTTTGATTTCCATCTTACCACGTCCAAGAGGGCGTGCAAAACGGTGGTTTTTGGGTACAGTCCCGAGTCACATGGAGGCAATGAGCGATAGGAGGGGATTCGTCTCTCCCGGTATAGGGGGTTGATGTTGCGCTGTGTTCGATTGGCTATAACAGGAAATCCCTGGCCAGGGTTGCTGAGATTTACTGGTAAGTGTTACCAGTAGTTTCTCGAACAGTTATAGACCTCATATCGACACGACTTATTGAGCTATTGGGGTCTGACGTTTACCACCCCTAGGCGAGATATGCGACATATCAGACGATCAGACCGGACTGTACGGTAGTGTTACTGGTCGGATTCACTGGAGTGTGAGCGGGCTTGCTCGTCGATCTTCAGATCGCTCAATACCCGGGTGGCCGTTACGTTTAGCAGACCGCTTGCGGCTTGTGGATGTTTGATATGATCATCATCCGCTGCCGGCGTATTGACGAGTCTTTAGAGTCCTACACAGAGGTTTCCTGGCTCAAGCGAAACGAAATAGGAGCGCATATGGGATATGTGCGGGACCGAGAATAATGCGTGTATGTGATACCGTATTCCATTCTCGCGATGAATGTATCGGTTGGTTGTATGCGATATGACCTAGTTATCGAATCAAGGGTTGATTCGATAAGCGGATACATTGGATACTAGTCGGTTATATGCGATATGACCGGATCGTTAAATCAAGAGTTGATTTAATGATTTAATGCATAATTATATATTTGATATATTACTTTGCATTAACTAGTATCGGTTCACTTTAAATGGATTTTCTCACTTGGGTGTGCGCATTGCATATGCGATATGATTTTGGGCACTTGATTGTATCATGTTTGATGATACATATCTTTTTTGTTAAGTGTAATGAATTAAACCTAGGTTAAGTGAATGATTAGGGTTTTCTTTTATTCATTCATTTATCTTTTCATTTGCATTTAAAAGATAAATGAGAAAAGGAAAAGAAGTCAAAAATGGTGGCTAGTTTTGTTTTCAACATGAAGCTTCATGAAGCTTTCATCATGTCACCATTTTTGTCTCATCTCCTTAACCCTAACCATTCTTTAACCATGGTCAATTCTCTACACTTAACTTAGGTTAAAGTTATGATAAGAATGATATTATTATTCTTTTTATAATTAACTTATCATAACTTTCTTCTTCTTCTTCATCTTCCTCTTTGAAGAAGCTTGAGGTCATCAATGGTGGATTGATGATTTGAGTGAGAAATCCAATTCTAAAGTCTACCCACTTCCTATTTCTTCATTCTCTACCTCTTGCCAAGTAGTAGAGTGTGTTTCCTTCACAAGTTTTCAAGACTTGATGAAGGTGGAGCTTGATTTAGCGATGCCTCGACGTAGATCATCTTCGGCATGGACATCGACGACCTAGCTCTCTTTTTCTCCGACGAAGCCGACTCTAGAGCCCGGATTCCTTTTGGACAGCGGAGACAACTTCGTTACGGAGCTATGGAGGTGGAGCACCGGATCTACAAAGGTTGTATTTCCGATATCCCATTAGTTAAGCGTTAACTAGTTAGCTTTTTCGCCTAGTTTTCTAGCAAACGATCCGTAGTCGGGTCCCTCGGCACCTAGAATTTTTGAAATTGGCATGGTTGATGCCTTGTGAGACCTCACTAGGATGCCTAGGAACCCTACAATACCGCCCATTCTTATGCTCGTGTGTTTATAGGTAGGTGCTTTTAATTCGTGTTTGTTACATATTTACAGATTACAGGTTTCCAGCACAAATATTGCAAATCAAGACAAAATCTCCACAGTTACGCCAAATACAGAACATCTGTTGACAGCAGATAAAAGCCGGGTTCCGATCATCCATATCCGTCCAGTGCCGAGTATCAGTTCCTGAGACAAGACATATGACAGTGGTCATTCGTGTCTGGGACAAGCACAGAGCACGAGGGAGGCTGCACAAGAATCAATGGGTGCACGGAGCTCGAGGAAGATAAAGTCAAATGTGTTGAAAAATGAAGCCATCATTGTTGACTATTGGAACCTGAAGCAATCATAGAAGAATATTGAAAATCTGTACATGTTTAACAGAAGAAAACAGCAACACAGGACCACCAAAGAAACCCGACCCCCTAATTCCTCCACATGGCCGTGGATCCGCGGCCAATAGGGGGTATTGGCCGCGGATCCGCGGCCGTACTGACTCCTTGATGTGTCATTTTTTGGGGATAGTTTGGGGACTTCATATAGTGGCAGATTCTTGCCCTAGGTCTTCAACCCTCAGCCTATAAATACTCCAGAATTGAGCTAAGCCAAGGGTCCAATTCTAAGTTCATTCTTTGTTCCTCTTTTGTAGTTTTTGTGTAGTTCTTCTTCTTTTTCTTCATTCTTTTTCCATGAAAATTGTAGTGAGAGCTTTTTGAGTGGGAGATCAATGAAGATGAGGGCTTTTTGTATCATTCTCTTTTGTTTCTTCTTCCCCTTGAGATTCTTGCTTTCTCTTGATCATTCAACCTCTTCATTGAGCTTGAATGGTTAAGGGTTAGTTATTGATCTCAAGGGTCATATTTTCTTATGGAATTAGCGCTTCATTTCACATGCGTTCTCTACCCTTCCCTTGATCTTGCAACCTCTTGATTGAGCTTGCAAGTTTAAGGGTTGGCTATTGATCACATGCTTGTCTTGAGTTCTAGTTTCTTGTTCCTTTTATCGCTTTTTATTACTTGCTTATTATTATCTTGCTTTACTTTCTTGCAATTCAATTCATGCACTTAATTACTTGTAATCTTTTCTTTTCTTTGTTCTTTTCTTTTGCTCTTTTTGGTTCTTTTTGTGAATGTTGTATTTATTGTTGTTGTTAAGAATCCATATGATATTGTAAGTTAACATTTCTTTGCTCATTTCCTTTTCCCGTTATTTTCCATTGAACTCCACCCAAACCATACGCAAGCGCTCCGTTAGGCACCCTACCATAACAAGGTAACGGTGATTCCTAACCACGACCGGTTGCGTTCGGTTTTGCCGGAGGCGAAAGCAAGAGACAAGAACGGACGGACAAGGGTAAATAAGCCGGATTCCATGAATACCGCGCTTAAATCCCCTAATCCACGTTGTTGCCGATTGCTCTAGCTTCAATTGGTCAAGACTCGGCTCAAAGGTTTTGAGTACGGATTTCTTTAGCTTACATTATCGTATCCTTTCTTAACAACTTTATACTTGCAAATAATACACATAGGTTAGATTGAACAAACATATACTCATTCTTTATTGACTCGTCTAAAACAAGAAAGGACATACAACCATCTCCCTGTGGATCGACCCGTGCTCAACCGGCTAGCTGCATAGCGACACCGTCCTGATCGCGGTTATACTTTAGAATTTTGAACATCCGACACGCCAAAAGCGTGCGATCAACACCCTGAGATACTACTGGAATACCTACTACTAAATCTCCTGCCTTGGCCAAGGACTTCGTGTAATGGCTCTCCAAGACACAGCGTGACCTCACCCCCAATACCGGGAGAGACAAACCCCTGAAAATCCACTCACTGCCTCCATGTGGCTCGGGACAGTACCCAATTAAAACCAGTTTGCACGTCTCCTTTGAGCGTGGTAGGGTAGTAATCAAAGTACAGTGGGAACTCATACGAGACAAATGACGATCTCAGGTCGATGAACTAACCTGTACACATGTCACCAGGAAACTGCTATTTGACGTCAGGTATAAGACGAACTAGCAGGTTCCCATCGAGTCCTTTTCGGTGTACTCATAACCCAATGAGCACCTATATACATCATAGGTGAACCAACTGACACCAGTGGCTTGTGAGACCGGCCACCGCCCCTCGTCGTGGTCTCGACTGTATACACTAGTCTACTGTGGAGAATCGATGCCCTGTCTCGAAACTCCCACGACTAGGGACCTTTTTATGGATGTGCTTATAGACCCCATCTCCCACGTATATGATCGCCCTCATACTGCCGGTAGTCAAGCAATAATCCTAGGGACTCTATCAACGCGTAATAATGACCTGTAAGATCACCTAAAGCAGTACACGATGATAAAGATAAACCGGATAGCATACTATCATCTTGAGTAAGACTGTCCTATCGGGATAGGTCCTCCATCAATCATTGCAATCACGTGCCTATGATCCAATAATTGACTCTGAGGGCACTAACTCCAACACATACAAGTAAGAAAAATAAATGTCTAAGTGAGATAATATTAATTAATGCAATCTAGTATATCAAATATACAATTATAAATTAAATTATTAAATCAACACTTGATTTAATAATCCGGCTATATCACAGATAACCGACTAATATCAAATGCAACAACTTATTGAATCAACATCTGATCCGATAACCCGGCTATATCATAAATAACCGACCGATATCACAAATCGCGAGAATAGAATGTGGTATCACATATGCGCATTAATCTCGGTACTGCACATATCTCATATGTGCTCCTACTCCGTTTTGCATGAACCAGGAAATCTCTTTGTAGGACTCTAAAGACTCGTCAATACGCCGACAGTAGGTGATGATCTTATCAAACACCCACAAGCCGTAAGCGGTCTGCTAAACGTAACGGCCACCCGGATATTGAGCGATCAGAAGATCAACAAGCAAGCCTGCTCATACTCCTGCGAATCCAATCAGTAACACTACCGTACAGTCAGGTCTCTTCGTCTGATATGTCGCATATCTCGTCTACGGGTGGTAAACTTCAGACCCCAGTAACTCGATAAGACGTACCGATATGAGGCTCATAACGGGTCGAGAAACTTCTGGTAACTCTTACAAGTAAATCTCTGAAACAGCCCTTGCCAGGGACTTCCTGTTATAGCCAATCGTGCACGGAGCAACATCTACCTCCAATACCGTGAGAGACGAATCCCCTTCTATCGCTCATTGCCTCCATGTGACTCGGGACTGTACCCATAAACCACTGTTTTTCATGCTCTCTTGAACGTGGTAAGGTGGAAATCAAAGCACAGTAGGAATCACACAGGACTCTATGACGATCTCAGGTCGACAGACTAACCTGTACCATTGTCACCAGAGAATTGCCATCTGACGTGAGGTATAATACCATCTAGGACTTCTCGGTGAGTCCGTCCTGTGTACGCAGTCTCCACTGAGCACCCGTATATCATCCCTGAGGTCAAACACCAATGGATATGGGATCATCCATCACCCAACTACATGGGTCGAGAAACTATACGCTAGTCTACTCTGGTATATTGATGCCCCGTCTCGATACACCCACGACTAGGGAGATTGAAGGATGTACTCACAGACTACTATTGTCTTACTAGTATGATCCGCATCATAATCCACGTAGTCAACTACACATCCTATGGGCTTTACGAACATGTAACAGAGAGACAATCAGTGTACATGTTAAGATAAATAGTAACCAGATAGAATACTATCTTGTCGAGCAAGAAAGTCCTCTATATATATGTCAAAGCAACCACTACAATATACATTTCATGAACAGTAATGGCCTCTAGGGCATACAAATAGCTAACACCATCAGAAGTCCAGACATATCTTGAGGCGGTACCACCTGATCAGGGAGACCGTGGATCACCAGGAGATCGAGGTGCGGAGAGTAGACTAGGAGAACAACACTGTAGATCCACTCATAAAGGCCATCCATCAGATGCAGTTCTAGAGGCTGATCGAGTTGATAGGTCTACGATATGCCAATACATGGCCTTAGTGCAAGTGGGAGAATCTTAATGATATATGCCTTAGAGGCCATTATTGTATAGTACTGGTTTGTATATTACATTTTGGAAGCTTGGGATATACATGGATATAACAACATTCTTGCTCAATATGGTAGTATGCTACTTGCTTTGATTCTACCTGAATATGTACATATGTTTTTTAGCATATCGCTTATACATATTGGTAAAGCCTTTAGGATCTTTGCTTGACTACCAACGTTGTGATGGCAGTCAAAATAGTGGGGGCTGGGTAGTCTATAAGCACATCCTTATACTAGTCCCTAGTCATAGGATTATCGAGATGGGGCATCGATACTCCAGAGTAGACTAGTGTATACGCTTCTCATCCCAGAAGGGGAGATGGTCTGTCCCACAGCCATTAGTAAATCGTACTAGAGATAGTATACAGGTGCCCATTGGATTATGAGTTACACTGGACAGGACTCATGGGGAACTACTGGTTGGTATTATAACTATTGATCGCACGCTTTTGGCGTGTCGAGTTTTAAGAGTTCTAAAGTTTAACCGCGATCAGGACGGTGTCGCTTTGCAGCTTGCCGCAATGAGCATGGGTCGATCCACCGGGAGACGGAGCGTTTTACGTTCTTGTCGTAACGAGTTAATACGCGTTGGCGGAAAGTTCATATCAAACCTATGTGTATATGAAAGTATAAAGTTGTTTGGAAAAGATAAAATAGTGTAAGCTAAGGAAATCCGCACTAAAAACCATTGAGCCAAACTTAACGATTGAAGCTAGAACAATCGGCAATAACGTTGATTAGGGTACTTAATCATGGTATTCGTGGAATCCGGCTTATTGACCCTTGTCCATCTGTTCTTGTCTCTTGCTTTCGCCTCCGGCCAAACCGAACGCAACCGGTCATCACCGATACCTTGGTAGGATAGGGTGCCTAACGGAGCGCTTTCGTAATGTTTGGACGGGGTTCGATGGAAAATACGGGAAAAGGAAATGAGCAAAGAAACCTTAACTTACAAAATCGTCATCTATTCCTAACAACACATATTCACAAACCATTCATAACAACAACCAAAGAAGGGCAAAAGAAAAGAACAAAGAAAAGAAAAGAAAACATTACAAGTAATTAAGTGCATGGAATTTAAGTGCAAGTATGTAAAGCAAGTATTAAAAGAGCAAGAAAGAAAGAACTAGGAACCAAAGAGCTAAATACAAGACATGGGTTCAATAACCTAATCTTAAACTTGCAAGCTCAGTTAAGAGGTTGCAAAATCAAGAAGAAGAAAAGAACTTATGGTGAATGAAGGCACAATAAGAGAACTTTATTAATCTTCAAGAATGATACAACCCTTGAAATCAATAACCAACCCTTAAACTTGCAAGCTCAATGAAGAGGTTGCAAGATCAAGAGAAGGTTAAGAAATCAAGGGGGAGCTATGTACAAGAACTAAAGAAACAAAAAGAGTTACAAATTATAGAACAAAACTAGGCAAAATGTGAGACCCTTGACCCCTTGCCCACTACCTGCTTTTATAGGCAGAAAAGAAAAATAAACAAACAATAAAAACATGATGAGGTGGCAGAAAGGGAAGGCCCACAGAAGTCTGGAAGCATTTGGGAGCAGGGGGGCCGGCCACATAGGTATTGAGCTTGGCCTAAATCCGAGCTCGAAGGCTCGTTCTTGGTGTGTGGTCTTGTGTTGTCCCCAATATCACATTGATGCTGCTGGTTTTCTCTAATTTGACTTGGTCTGCACCCAGGGTTTGGAGGGAAACTTGAAACTTGGGATCACATCACAACTTTATGCATTAACTACCCATCACTTCCATGCCCACTTGTTCCTTGCATGTGGCAGCCACCCACTAGGTCAAAGCCATCAAAGAGCTAGTGCACAACTTCTCATGTGTTGGACCAAAATATGTGTACTCTAGTTTATTTACAAAAACTCTTTGATTCTTGATCGGTTTGCAGTTCTGGTACAGTGTCAGCTCATAAATGTAATATCCGTGATTCTGGATGTATTTCTAGTATTTTGTCACGGATACCTGTAATCTGTATTACTAAGCAAACACCGGTTCATAGTACCGATATATACAAAAAACAGATAACGAATGAGCGGTATTAAAATGCAGTTTTCAGTGATGAACAATTACCCCCAAACTTATCTTTTGCTCGTCCCGAGCAAAACATAATCCTAGCCTCACTTTCGCAGGGAACGCGATTGCATTGAGCGCGTGCTACAAGCCGTTAAATCTCTAGGTGTCCCTAGTAGGAGGAGTGTTGTCTCCTGAGGGTTTTCAGCGGATACTACCCACAAAATCCCGTCAACCTAGTTTCATAAGTTAACGTTGATTCTACTCCTACAGTTTAGTATCTCGGTTAGAAATTCTATTATCCTAAGTTAGAAATATCCAAACCCTTACGTTTCACACTTCCTATCTATTTAACCATACATCCTATACGTTCCAAAAAAGTTTAGAAAGATATTGGTAACTCCTGAGTTGTCCTTCTAAAGTGCGCTCTTAAATCAGGGATTTTTATCAACTTTGCGGAAAACATATGTCTTATTCTTTATTTCTATTTTTTATCCAAATATCGATTGAATACCCCTACGTGTGTGTAAATTATTCACCCCTACACTTAAGAATTCAATTCAAGCTAAAGTATCCTTACCCTAATAACTAAAACTACTTATTTTCGTTAAATGATGGATGGTGTTGCTCACTTACCTTTCATGCGACCATTAATGCTTCTTGAGGCACTAACGGCCGATTACTAAATGTGTAAGCTTAAAGTGTAAATAGCAGTTTCCATGTCATGACTTTATTTATTTATTTTTCTTTTCTTTATTTTTTTTCTTTTTCAAGAACGGATATATTTTTTTCAATGATGCTCTTTAGGTGTTTAGCTTTAAATGCCATTTTTTCTTTCTTAATAGGTTTTCAGGCAAGACTATTTCTAGGTATCCTCTACTATCCCAAGTTTCAAGGTGCGTGTATGTGCAGTTTGTAGGGTATATACTTTCTAAATTTGAATTCGAGAATAGAAACTATTTTTCAGACTTATCTTTCAGTAAAACATCAAAACTCTCCCTTCATCTTAACTTAACTCAGGAACTGAACTCAAGATTACCTACTTCTATAAAAAAAAATCTAAGGATGTATAATTACCAAGGTTAAACAGAATGAGGGTTATTTTAGGGTTTTCAATTCCAAAGCCTGGGAATTAGTTATTTCTAACGTATCAACTAAACTTTTGGAAAAAATCTAAGTTACCCTATTAGCTAACTTGATGACAAACTTTTTATATCTTTGTAAAAAATTTTGATTTTTGTGGGTTTTTAATAAGGTATGAAAATGCAAAATATACATATGAAAGCGAAGGCAGAAAACTTACCGAGCACACCCCCAAACTTAAACTTGATAGTGCCCTCACTGTCACGATAAACCAAGAGGGTCAAAATTGCCGGCGCTCCCCAAAAAAAAATTATATACAAAACAAAAAAGAAAACCAAAAATATATACACAAAAAGGACCCCCTCAAACTTAAGTGAAATAGTGTTTCCACTGTTAAGCGTTGAAGTTCAGGATTAGGAGGGGAAAAAACAGTATCAATCTATACAACGCCTTACACATGCCAAAATTTAGCACCAACCATTCAAATTTTTTATCTCTATTATGTGCCGGTTGGTGAAAGAATGCGAAAAGGAAGGAAATAGAGAACACGCGAGACCGTATGGGGATAGAAGTGGGATACGGTCTCGGTGGAGGAGAAGAAGAATGGCGGAAGGGAAAAAGAAACGGAATACGAACTTGAGAGCGAAAATGGAGTGAATAGATTAGCACAATTTGTGATGATCGATGTGTGAAAAGCGATTGTACTAATCTATTAACCCATCGAGAAATTGGGTCAAACCCCTCAAGATTCGTGAGCAAACAAGGGTACGCCGAACTTGGTTAACCAGACACAGGAAGAGAAAGTGATACGGTTTCTTGCATGGTCGGAATGATGGAAAGGATGGACGGAAGTAATCGAGGAAGGGTATCAGTTAAATGTTCAGGAGGGTGTACACAGTCAACGAAAGGGATAGGATGAATTGGAAAATCCGACTTATCAATTAAAACTGGTTCATCCTAAAAAATTCCTTAATATTCTCCTCAAAATTCAGCTTATCCATGCATTTATCTTCAAAATCCATACGCATGTGAAGTTTGGGAAAAACAGTTAATGACTCGGGATGATGAACTGGAGAGAAAAATTCATCCAAAGCTGCGGGTTCATTATCAAAAATATTCCTAGCGTCGATATCCTCAATTAAGTGAAAATCAAATTTCTCAGACACCTCATCAAAAGTATGGATATTAATCAATTCAGGTTCTAGGATGGAGGTGTAGAGGTCAAAATGGTTGGGATTGGTTTCACTCGAAAGCTACCCTTCACAATTGGGCAAATCAAACGCTATAAAGTCGCACAACTCATTAAACGTTCTATCTTCAACAACTGAATTATTTGGGACACTTCATAGACATTCGAAACATGAGTTGTAGGGTTCAATTTGGGATGGGTAGGTTTGAATTGGAAGGTGTACAACTCACTCTCTCCACTCAAATTCCCAACCTATACTACCGCCTCATCATACATTGGAAAATGTGGAGCTAGTTAGAAACTAGCTACCGGGTCATTAGGTTGTATGAGGGCGGCCATGGACGCATTCAAATCCATCATCTGCTGGTACGATACTACCCGGATGTCTTCTAACGACTGTTCCAGACTAGACATACGTTGTGAAGGGGTTTCAGTAATAGATTCCAATTCGTTTGCTTGCTGGAAACTCCCAAAAGACTGTTCAGAAGCTATGTCTAGGGAAGGTGCAAAAGTCGGGTAGGAATGGTAGGAATTGAATGGCTGGATAGGAGTAGGATCAACAATTGGATAAGAAGGTGAATAGAATTGTTGATCCCAAGAATTTGCAGTGGTGAAAGGAGTGAAAGATCGGTTACGAGATTGTTCAATACGTTAAGCAAGAGAGATAGGTCTTGGAGTTACAATTGGACTCTCAAAAGGGGTATCAACATACCAAGGTGGGGAAGGTTGAAACGGTTAATACATAGTGGATTGCGGAGCCCAGTTGTTCATCCAAGAAGCGTCTATCCGATCATTCAAAGAAATTTTGGGTATGGAAGGATCGTTCGAGTTTTGACCAAAGCAAGAACCGTAAGAATTAATGTTTAGTCGCGGGTACCAAGGTTCGGCAAGAGTTTTGCGAGGTGGGATACCTATGATATGAAGAGAAGAAGAAGAGAAAGAGAAAATGTGGGGAAAATAAATATGGTTTTTTTTAAAATATTTTTCTTATAAGTTAGTTATCAACAAAAGAATGAAATATACATACAAAAAGAATCTGGACAAAAATAATCACGATACAAAAATACCATGCACCTAATCGGTCTAGGGGTCACCTGGGTCAACTAGACCTGCTCAAGAACTTGATTGTCGAAGTAAAACTGTGTCGAGAAACGGGCTCAAGATATACTGATCACGAGGCCAGGTAAGTGCAGAGGTAAGGGGAAGTTTTTCGACGCTTTCGCGAAGGTTCTTAATTAAATAACCCTTCCTCTTTTGGAGGTTTTGCCGTGAACACTTGCCTAGACACCCCGTAAACGATATACCGTTAAGCGGTGTTCTAAAAACAGTTAACTTTTTCTAGTGTGCGCGAAGTCCTTAAAGGCTTAATGTCCAGTTTATTTTCAAATTTGTGCGGGTAAACGTTATGCTCAATTTTCGTGATTTGTGGGCAACGGAAAAGGTGATGAAATCCTTTACCGTATGTTGTGGGGTTCGCTTGTCCTTAAGTCCATATTAATGTATGCAATGCGCAATTCAATAAAAATTCAAAGAGTCAAACAATCATTTTTTATATTAAGCACGGCACTGCAACAAATACGGGTTAGTCAATTTTGGCGTTTGAAAGCGAACTTGGAAAGAATCATGCAAAGATACTATAGTGGATGCGTCGGATTTGAGAAGAAGGTCTTAGTAAGGTACGTACCGATAGATTTTCGGGTTAAGAAACCCTTGTTGAAGTGAATGCGGCTACCTTGGAAAGTTCGCTTGTGCGGGTCAAACTACTCGGATCTTTGGCACTGTACTTCGCAATCATCTAACCTTGAATGTACACTTTGCTCCCCGCGAACGCAGTTCGCAAATCCGCAAAAATCTGAAATGTCGGAAAAACGGATATTAGTGCGGAAAAGCGATATGCATGCCCAAATACCTGCACACTAAAAATTAAAACAAACAAACAATAAAAATGAGGAAAAAATAGAACAATGGAGCACAGAGGAAAAATTCGAGGCAGAAGGAGGAGATACGGCCGGCGAGCTCAGATATGAAGGTATTGTCGCTGGTTGAACTTTGAAGATTGGGCTCCAAACTTCTTCTGTGATCACAATATTCATGTAATATCTTACTAGTATTGTTTGTTTTTTCTGTTAAGTTCCAAAATGGTTGCATGTCAAAAATCCACAGATAGGTAGAGAACCGAGAACGGGTGATAAGTTTTAAGAGTTAGAAACGTGCAAGTGTTGCAGCCATAGTAGTTGGCAGTTATCACCCTGTATTACCAAATACATTGATTCTGAACGAATGTTATTAGATACCGAACCTGATATACAATATCATATCAGTCTCTTTATAAAGATAAAGAAGGATATAATTTTTTATTGTTATATAATGTTTTGAACTTTTTCCTATATCAACGGTTGATCGGTTCATGCACATTATCTAAAAGCATATACGTTCTAAATCAAACTACAATTCTTAACGTACAGAACACACAAGGGGAAGAGTTCAGAAATGAACGAATCCTTCTTGATGCATTGTAGACTAGGTCATATCAATGCGACCCGACTAGCTAAGTTACATTAAGATGCATATTTAAATCAGTTTGAATGTACATCTTGTGAAACTTGCCAGTCATGTCACAAAGATAAGATGACCATAGCTCCATTTATTGGAAACTGAGAAAGAGTTAATGAACTCTTGGGATTGATACATGACGATGTATTTAAGTCCCCTTTCTACACATACCAGGAACGGCTGTTTGTACTTCATTAAATTCACTGATGATCTCTCAAGATTCGTACATGTGTTCCTGTTGAAACAAAAGTTTGAATCTTTTGAGAAATTCATAGAATATAAGTTAGAAGTAGAGAACCAAAACGGGTATGAGTATTATGTCCTTTGATATGATCAGGGAGGAGAATACTTGAGCATGGAATTCCTGGACTATTCTAAAGGAGAATGAGATTCACTCTCGGCATTACTCCTCCGTATACACAATAGTGCATTGGTATATCGGGGCGGAGCAATCGCACCCTATGCGATATGGTGTGCTCTATGATTAGTACTACTGAGATGCCTATTTCCTTTTAGGGGTTATGCAGTTGAGAAGTTGCATACCTATTGAATAGGGTTCCAATCAAATCAGATGCCTACCACTCCGTATGTGATATGGTATGGGAAGAGCCCATCTCTTAAGGATGTTAAGATTTGTGGTTGCCCGGCCTATGTCTAAAAGCAAAATCTGGACAAGCTCGAGCCAAGATCAATTCTGTGGAAGTTTGTTGGATGCCCAAGTATTCGCAAGGGAATATCTTCTACCATACTGAGGAACAAAAGGTGTTTTTTTTCTCAGTATGCCACCTTTTAGAAAGTGAATTTCTTGTGAAGAAATTAATGGTCATGAGGTAGAACTGGAAGGTGTTCCAGTTATACAAACTGCAGCTGATGATTTGGTAGAACCGAAGGATTCAATAGTTCCCAACAAAGCTCAGCCACTCCGCCGATCTGGTAGGGTTCCTCACCCACCCGAGAGATACTTCGGTTTTCTCTATGATAGTGTGAGCGAGTATTGCATCATGAGATGATTACCCAACTAGTTTAGAGCAGACCATCAGGAGTGGTGACTCTGTGAGAATTGTAGGGTTCCTAGGTACACTAATGGGGTCTCACAAGGCATCAACCATGCCAATTTCACAATTTACATAGTGCCGAGAAACCCTAAAACGGATCGTTAACTAGAATTTTAGGCGAAACAAGCAACTAGTTAACAACTTAACTAAATGAACGGAAATACAACCTTTGTAGATCCGGTCCTCCACCTCCATAGCTCCATGATGAAGTCTCCTTGCTGTCCAAATCGAATCCCGGGCTCTAGCGTCGGCTTCATCGAAGAAATGGGCGGGCTTGGTCGTCGGCTTCGATGCCGAAGATGATCTACGTCGAGGGAACACTAGATCAAGCTCCAACTTCACCAAGCCATGAAACTTGTGAAGAAAACACCCTATACTACTTGGCAAGTGGTAGAGGATGAAGAAATAGGAAGTGGGTTCACTTTAGAATTGGATTTCTCACTCTTTTTCTCAAGTTGCCATTGATGGAGGCAAGCTATCTTCCTTTGTAAAGATGAAGAAAAAGAAGAAGATGAATATGATAAGTATATTTCAAATAGAAAATAAAATGAATACTTATCATATGACAACCATGGTCAAGTGTAGAGAATGAACTATGGTTAGTTTGAATCGTTAGGGTTAAGCATGAAGACAAAATGGTCACTTAGTCAAAACTTCATGAAGCTTCAATAACAAACAAAGAAAGCCACCGTTTCTCTTCATCATTCAAAAAGGAATAATAAATAAATAAATAGTTAATAAAAACAAAACCCTAAACATTACATAACCATGGTTTAATCATACACTTAACCAACTTTGCATGTATCATCAAACATGATACAAACAAGTGCACAAAAGTATATCACATATACAACTTGTGTATTTCAAGTGAGAAAATCCATTTAAAGTGAACTAATATTAGTTAATGTAAACTAATATATCAAATATATAATTATACATTAAATCATTAAATCAACACTTGATTTAACGATCCGGTCATATCGCATATAACCGACTAATATCCAATGTATCTGCTTATCGAATCAATCTTTGATTCGATAACTAGGTTATATCGTATACAACCAATCGATACATTCATCGCGAGAATGGAATACGGTATCACATACACGCATTATTCTCGGTCCCGCACATATCTCATATGCGCTCCTATTTCATTTCGCTTGAGCCAGGAAACCTCTGTGTAGGACTCTAAAGACTCGTCAATACGCCGGCAGCAGATGATGATCATATCAAACACCCACAAGCCGCAAGCGGTCTGCTAAACGTAACGGCCACCCGGGGATTGAGCGATTAGAAGATCGACGAGCAAGCCCGCTCATACTCCTGTGAATCCAACCAGTAACACTTACCGTACAGTCCGGTCTGTTCGTCTGATATGTCGCATATCTCGCCTAGGGGTGGTAAACGTCAGACCCCAATAGCTCGATAAGTCGTGTCGATATGAGGTCTATAACAATTCGAGAAACTACTGGTAACACTTACCAGTAAATCTCAGCAACCCTGGCCAGGGATTTCCGTTTATAGCCAATCGAACACTTCGCAACATCAACTCCCTATACCGGGAGAGACGAATCCCCTCCTATCGCTCATTGCCTCAATGTGATTCGGGACTGTACCCAAAAGCCACCGTTTTGCACGCCCTCTTGGACGTGGTAAGATGGAAATCAAAGCACAGTGGGAACCACACAAGACTCTATGACGATCTCGGGTCAACAGACTACTCTGTACCAGTGTCACCAGAGAACTGCCATCTGACGTAAGGTATAATACCATCTGGGAGTTCTCGGCGAGTCCGTCCAGTGTACCCAGTCTCCACTGAGCATCCGTATATCATCTCTGATGTCAAACACCAATGGATATAGGATCATCCATAGCCCATCTGTATGGGTCGAGAAGGTATACGCTAGTCTACTCTGGTATATCGATACCCCGTCTCGATACACCCACGACTAGGGACCTTAAAGGATGTACTTATGGACTACCATGTCCCCACTAGTATGATCCGCATCATAGTCCAGGTAGTCAAGTACACATCCTAAGGGCTTGACCAACATGTAACAGAGAGACAATCAGTGTACACGTTAAGGTAAAAAGTAACCGGATAGCATACTATCATGTTGAGCAAAAAAGTCCGCCCTATATATGTCCCAGCATCCACTACAATATACATCCAATGTACAGAAATGGCCTCTAGGGCAAACATATAACTAACAATCTCCCACTTGCACTAGGGCCATCTGATAGCAGTGGTTGTAGTATCTCATACTCAACCATCCCATAAAAGTCTCTCTCTGGGAAAAGGCCTTTGTGAGTGGATCCGCCGTGTTGTCCTCTGACTCTACTCTCCTAACCTCGATTACCCTGGAGATCAACCATCTCCATGATCAGGTGACACTGCCTTAGAATATGTCTGGATCACTGATGGGACCGGCGTTCCTTGGCATAAGCCACAACTCCATTGTCTCACAATGGTTGGAACGTAGTTCATCTCATGAACCAATATACACCCAAACATCCTCTTTGGTAGCATCTTAAGTAGCGATGTATCCTGCCTTTATCGTCTAGTATGCCACGGTATCTAGCTTGGAACTCTTCCAACATACCGTCCCTTTACTGAGGGTAAAGACAATGCCTGTGACTGACATTTAGTCGTCCTTATCACCCTGGAACACTTCCAGTGATTCTCCCCAGGATCGATTGATACCAACTCACTACAACTAGTGAGAATCCTAACATCCATTTAGATCTATCTCATAGATCCGAAATCCAGGATTTCGGAGGTATCATTTTGATCCTATGTGGAGAATCATTGTGATAAGCGGAGATTGATCGAGCGTAGCATAGGAAACTCCTTCCCTATCAAGAGTATGTCATCCACGTCCTTTACGAGGATCACCACTATACTCCCTACTACCTTTTTGTTTATACAAGGTTCATCTACCATTTTTATGATGTCAAACTCTTTGACTAATCCATCAAAACAGATGTTCCAACTCCGCGATGCCTGCTTTATCACATAAACCATCTTGCACACGTTTCCGCTGCTCCCACTGTCTACGAAGCCCTCTGACTGTGTACTTACATACTCTCTTTTCTGAAACATCATTTAAGAAAAGCAGTCATGACACCCAACCGCCAGATATCGTAGTCATGCTATGAAGCCGTGGCAAGTAGGATCTTAATGGACTTAAGCATAGCTCCTTAGAAAAGGTTTCATCATGATCCATACCTGGTTAATGATGCAAACCTTTACAAGTCCAGCTTTGAAAGTCTCAACTTTTCCATGTACACCAAGTAATCTTCTCAAGATATACTTGCTCCTGATGGGGAGTTAACCCTTCAGATAAAGCAACTAAAGTCCATACTTTGTTGGTGTATAAGGATTCCATCTCAGATCACTAAGCATCCAGCCATTCTTACAGAGTCCCACTCCTGATGGCCAGCTCGAAACTAGTTGGGTCATCATCTCATGATGCAATCCTCGCTCCCACTGTCATAGAGAAACCGAAATATCTCTCAGGTGGGTGAGGAACCCTACTAGATCGGCGGAGAGGCTGAGGTTCGTTGGAATCTACTGAATCCTTTGGTTCTACTAAATCATCTGCTGTAGTTTGTACAGCTGGAACCTTTCCAGTTCTATATAACAGACCTGGCCTCGAGCTTGTCCGGATTTTTCTTTTAGACATAAGCTGGACAACCCCAAATCCTAACCATCTTAAGATATGGGCTCCTCCCTTTCCATATCACATATGAAGTGGTAGGCAACTGATTTGATTTGAACCCTATTCAATAGGTATGCAGCTTCTCAAGTGCATAACTTCCAAAAGGAAATAGGAAACACAGTAGTACTCATCATAGAGCACACCATATCACATAGGGTGCTATTGCTCCGCCCCGATATACCATCGTGCTATGGTGTATACGGAGGAGTAATGCTGAGAAAGAATCTCATTCTCCTTTAGAATAATCCAGGATTTCCGTGCTCAAGTATTCTCCTCCTCGATCTCATCAAAGGACATAATACTTATACCTGTGTTTTGGTTTTCTACTTCTAAATCATATTCTATGAATATCTCAAAAGGTTCGGACTTGTGTTTCAACAGGAACATATGTCTGAATCTTGAGAGATTATCAAAGAATGTAACGAAGTACAAAGAACCAGTCCTGGCATATGTAGACAGGGGACCTTACATACATCAACATGTATCATCCCAAGAGTTCACTAACTCTTTCTCTGTTTCCAGTAAACAGAGCTATGGTCATCGTATCTTTGTGACATGACTGGAAAGTTTCACAAGATGTAAATTCAAACAGTTTTAAATATGCATCTATGTGCAACTTAGCTAGTCGGGTCGCATTGATATGACCTAGTCTACAATGCCTCAAGAAGGATTCGTTCATTTCTGAACTATTCCTCTTGTGTGTGTTCCGTATACTAGGAACTGTAGTTTGATTTAGAACGTCAATGCTTTTAGATAACGTGCTTGAACCGATCAACTTTTGATATAGGAAATGTTTAAAAACATTATCCAACAATACAAAATTATATCCTTTCTTTACTAATAAAGAGACTGATACGAGTTTGTATATCAGGTTCGGTATCTAATAGCATTTGTTCAGAATCAATGTATTGGTAATACAGGGTGACAGTGACCAACAGACTTGGCTGCAACTCTTGCCCCATTTTCTGTCTCATGAAACTTATCACCCGTTCTCAGTTCTCTACCTTTCTGTAGCCCTATGTAACAGATTACATATCTGGGATCCTGATCTGGTATCACATACCCAGGACGTAAAGAATACTGCGAAACAGTTCTGTATAATGAACACACCCGAAGATGATGCATCAGCATGCACTCTCTTCATTTGGGCGGCATGGGAATTCTGGTAATCCCTAATTTCCTGCTCTGTCTTATAACAATTATAAGTTGGAGCGGGACCAACGTTCCCCAGCTCAGTATAACAAGCGGGTTCGGTCAATTATCCGTATTATTATCTTGATTAAGACGTGATATGGTCGCTACATGGAGAGAGAGAGAAGAAAACACTCAGCGTGCGCTCTTGCAAGAATATATTGGTTATTTATTTTATCTAATCGGGATGGCTCCCACTGTTTTTATCAAATCTTCCTTCAAACCCTAAAAGGAAAGACTAGCCGGGATTAATTACACACTACAAGTTCGCCAATCTTTCAGCCAGTCCCAGTGTCGGTACTTTGAGGGAGGTCCCCCGTGCTTTCGCACGAACCTAATTAATGTAAACCTCGTTTTCCCAGAGGCTAACCTCATTGACACTTTTCTAGACACCTACTTGATCGGCTAATTGTAATGTGTAAAACTCTCCCAGGAGTAACTCTTACTCGCAGCGGGTATCGGGATCCAACTATCTCATAGAAGGTATGCAATCTCATTGCAAATTTCGACACTTGAAATTCCCGATAATATTTTGCCCCTAGCGTGCTATGACCTTGACGCATGCCAAACAACCCATAGTCCGCTAGACAAGTTCAACCCGTACATTTCTTGATTGAATTAAACCCACCCGCACGACCCTTGACGCATGCCAAACAACGCCGTACGAATACCCTAATCCAATCGCATCGTATGCTAGCAGATAAGCACTAGTTACCTACCGTACACTACGCCTTGACGCATGCCAAACAACCGCAGCACAAATACTAACTAGTACTTATCTGAAATGACGGAGGGCTACGACAGGTTTTTCTGAAAACCTATTGCGTAATGAACTTGATATCGTTGTAGAATCAAATGATTTTAAAATGGAGTGTTTTTGAGGCTTTTCTAGTTTTGCTAAAGGAGTCACTCCCGGTGAAGGGATCGTCGGTCCTTTCCTCGTCGAATGAGGTGCGGGATATATCATATATATCACTGTGCAAAGCAAAAACTCTTAAAAGCAATCAAAAGACAAACCGAGTGTGTAGCATCTGCCAGTTATTGCTAAAGGAGTCACTCCCGATGAAGGGATCTCGGTCCTTTTCTCATCGAATAAAGTGCAGGATATATCATATACACCGCTGTGCAAAGCAAGAACTGTAGCTACCTGTTTTATTTTTGAAATTCAATTCTACAACATCTTTAGGTTTCTTTTACTTTCATTAATCACATTAATGAAGTCCTATCATTTAAGTACCTAAACATCACAGATAAATACGACGTACACTTATGCCATCCGCATTCGCCTCGATGTCCCCTCGTGCACCGTTAGGTTAGGTAAGTAACGGCAGAGCGGGGTAGGGCTAGCGCGGGTGTAAAAACATAAGTAATGCCTATATCATATATATCATATATACTATATATACAGTATCTATCACAGAACATCACATGATCACATCACAGATATCGCAGCAGAAGAATCATATGAAACATTGGATATACTAGGATGTCCGTGTTTTGAATACGAGCCAGTATAAAACACGGATTCCACGGTCGCGATGAATAGCTAAACCCACACCCTTAGACCCCTACGAGAGCGGCAAGCAACCCTACCAATCCTAGAGTTAGGAGACCCGAACTCGACTCCTCGAGTTGGTCTCCTACTGGACTCCAGAACCCGGTTACTTGTGCTCCCCTCCTTGGGTCTATCCTAGTGCGGAAAAGAAAATAATATACAAATGGTGACATCATCCGCAACCTGGAAGTGCCCCAATAAAAGAATATTACATACAAGTTTTTACATGAATGAAAATGAAAAACACTCATCTCACATAAAAACCCTCCGGCTATTCAAACACGACAATCCAATATAACATATCCAGCAACACATAACATCACAAGTCATCAACGTAAGTAAATATGCGCATCCCAATTGTCGTTGACATATAGCAACGAAACCGGCGATATCACATATTACACTTACGGTCACAGAAAAGAAAGTGTAGAACTACAACAGTTGGAATCCGCAACCTCCATAGACATCGCATGCCTAATCAAATGAATTACTTAGACATCGCATGCCTAACAATTATAAACCCCGCATTTTAGTCTCAAAATCGAAAACACTTTTCAATATCAAGTCGGGCAATTCAACAAGATTCCCGACATCCTGATCGAATGTTCGTCGCAAACTTTAGTAGACGGCCGCACCCCCGATGCCGTCGACGAAGTGCACCAAGGCGGAACACCGCTGCCGCGAGCACCCGAATGGATGTTTTCGGCGACGGGGTTCTCCTACAGTCACTTGGTCGGGGCTATGGAGTGAGGCTGTCTATTAAGTTTACCCGGCGAGTATCCGCGTACGCTACGTGATTGCGACGGACTTTTGATCACATCAAAATTCCGTGGCAACCGATCAAGTGAGACTAAACTGCTATGTTTATAACATTCATTCAGTTATCTCATAACAACTTGTGAATTCCAATTATTGTATCGCATTCCAGATAAATAGAAAATGTTAAACTTTCCGATCGAACAATCAAACACCCAAGTTTTCCCGAAACAGCTCAACTCATGAAATAAGTTCAAAGACATTCACTTCGTGCCTCAGTACCAACGGTCCAGCCATAGAAGGGTCAAGCCAACGCCTCACATGTGGCACACCATACTGCCCCAAACCCGAAGGTTCAAAGGGCAGTTCAAGACGGTCACATAATCGAGTTAAGGTTTGTTGTCTTCTAGAGCGACCATTGCGTTACTTGCACTACTTAGAACGTCTTTAAACCTCGGAAAAATCCAACACTTGGAAATTTTCCGACAGGGGAAAAATTGGGTATTTATATCCGGTCGAACTTTTTAACATATTCAATAATTATCCGGAAAGACACATAGACAAAGCTTGATAATCCGATCGAATAAACGAATCCCTTAAACAACCAAGAATATTCAACTCTTGAATAAATATTAAAAATTCCCATAAAATCCAGCACCATAAAATAGGAATTACTGTGCAAAAATGGTTGGCTGATGTCATCAATTGGCCGCGGAACCGCCGCAGAAGCTAGGCTTCTGCCGCGGTTCCGCCGTAGTTTAGAGGTATCTTTTGGCCAATTTTGCACCGTAATTCTTAGAACTTCCTGCTGAATTTTTTAAGCATTTTTAATCTGGAAAAACCCAGTTTTGAAAAAAGTCCAGAGAGCATGAAATTTTGAGGGTTTCGGGTTCGTTCGGCTTTCAAACTTCGTCTACGCATCGCCTAAGGCTCTAGCCTGGCTCTGATACCACTGTAGGGTTCCTAGGCACACTAATGGGGTCTCACAAGGCATCAACCATGCCAATTTCACAATTTACATAGTGCCGAGAAACCCTAATACGGATCGTTAACTAGAATTTTAGGCGAAACAATCAACTAGTTAACAACTTAACTAAGTGAACGGAAATACAACCTTTGTAGATCCGGTCCTCCACCTCCATAGCTCCATGATGAAGTCTCCTTGCTGTCCAAATTGAATCCCGGGCTCTAGCGTCGGCTTCATCAGAGAAATGGGCGGGCTTGGTCGTCGGCTTCGATGCCGAAGATGATCTACGACGAGGCAACACTAGATCAAGCTCCAACTTCACCAAGTCAGGAAACTTTTGAAGAAAACACCCTATACTACTTGGCAAGTGGTAGAGGATGAAGAAATAGGAAGTGGGTTCACTTTAGAATTGGATTTCTCACTCTTTTTCTCAAGTTGCCATTGATGGAGGCAAGCTATCTTCCTTTGTAAAGATGAAGAAGAAGAAGAAGATGAATATGATAAGTATATTTCAAATAGAAAATAAAATGAATACTTATCATATGGCAACCATGGTCAAGTGTAGAGAATGAACTATGGTTAGTATGAATGGTTAGGGTTAAGCATGAAGACAAAATGGTCACTTAGTCAAAGCTTCATGAAGCTTCAATAACAAACAAAGAAAGCCACCATTTCTCTTCATCTTTCAAAAAGGAATAATAAATAAATAAATAATTAATAAAAACAAAACCCTAAACATTATATAACCATGGTTTAATCATACACTTAACCAAGTTTGCATGTATCATCAAACATGATACAAACAAGTGCACAAAAGTATATCTCATATACAACTTGTGTATTTCAAGTGAGAAAATCCATTTAAAGTGAACTAATATTAGTTAATGTAAAGTAATATATCAAATATATAATAATACATTAAATCATTAAATCAACACTTGATTTAACGATCCGGTCATATCGCATATAACCGACTAATATCCAATGTATCGGCTTATCGAATCAATCTTTGATTCGATAACTAGGTTATATCGTATACAACCAATCGATACATTCATCACGAGAATGGAATACGGTATCATATACACGCATTATTCTCGGTCCCGCACATATCTCATATGCGCTCCTATTTCGTTTCGCTTGAGCCAGGAAACCTCTGTGTAGGACTCTAAAGACTCGTCAATACGCCGGCAGCAGATGATGATCATATCAAACACCCACAAGCCGCAAGCGGTCTGCTAAACGTAACGGCCACCCGGGTATTGAGCGATCAGAAGATCGACGAGCAAGCCCGCTCATACTCCTGTGAATGCAACCAGTAACACTTACCGTACAGTCCGGTCTATTCGTCTGATATGTCGCATATCTCGCCTAGGGGTGGTAAACGTCAGACCCCAATAGCTCGATAAGTCGTGTCGATATGAGGTCTATAACAATTCGAGAAACTACTGGTAACACTTACCAGTAAATCTCAGCAACCCTGGCCAGGGATTTCCTGTTATAGCCAATCGAACACTGCGCAACATCAACTCCCTATACCGGGAGAGACGAATCCCCTCCTATCGCTCATTGCCTCCATGTGATTCGGGACTGTACCTAAAAGCCACCATTTTGCACGCCCTCTTGGACGTGGTAAGGTGGAAATCAAAGCACGGTGGGACCCACACAAGACTCTATGACGATCTCGAGTCAACAGACTACTCTGTACCAGTGTCACCAGAGAACTGCCATCTGACGTAAGGTATAATACCATCTGGGAGTTCTCGGCGAGTGATTGGTATATATTCTGCGTGTTCTAGTTTAATTACCGCAATCAGGACGGTTTCGCTTTGCAGCTAGCCGGATGAGTACGGGTCGATCCACAGAGAGATGGGAGTCTTTTTCTTAATGTCTTGACGAGTTAAGTCCAAATATGTTGGATTTGTTTGAGTTTAGCTAATTAAAAATGAATGATAAGAGAACTTGTTAAGGGTAGGATTTGGTTGGTTTAAGTTAGGAGGATCGCTCACTTGATTCTTTTGCCACTTCTTAATATTGATGTTACGGTAATCGGCAACAACGGGGATTATGACGACTAAGAGAAAACTTGCGAGTATAAGCTAGGCTTTCCAACACTTCGTTTTCTCTTTTTGGTCCTTGTCCGTCCGTTCTTGGCTCTTAGCCACAACCTCAGGTTGATTCAACCACAACCGGTCTCACTAGGGTATCACCGCTATTATGAAGAATAGGATGCCGTAGGGAGCGGATTGTGGATCAATTAACGAGAGTTCAAATCAAGATATATGTAAAAGAGAAAAGTGAGGGAGTTTTCCGTCTTTCAAACTTTCCAATTCCTACCCTAACAAGTGAAAAATTACTCACTCATTAGAAATGTTAAATGAAAATAAAACAAAGAAAGAGGGTAATAAGAATTGAGGTAGAAAATCACAACTAGCTATTCGGGACCTCACTTAGGCAAGGATCACACTAAGCATCATGGTTGTAAGGATAACCGAAAAATGGAAGAAAATTAAAACGACAATTTTAAGAAATAACAACAACTACGTTTAACAATAAAAATTACAAGCAACATAAGAAACGGAATTACAAATTACACAAATAGATAAAGAACACTTCTTGCATGCTTCACACTCAACAAAACCTCTTACAAGCTTTAATGGAGGAAGATGGAGGAAAATGGACTTTTATTAGAAACTAAATAATTCTAATACAAAAATTACACATGAAAACTAAGTCCCCTCTCATGGTTCTGCTCTGGGCTATTTATAGGCCTGAGTTTGAGATTTTAGCAAAATAGTACAAACCTACACACAATTTCAGAAAACACCCCAAAATTTCTCAGCTTGAGGACACGTGGCCGCCGCGCTTCCGCGGCCAAAGCTGAGGTGGCGCGGCGGAAGGGCGGCGGTTTGGTGGCCAAACCTTGGTCGGTTTTTTCTCTGGTCTTCTGCTCATTTTTCTTGATCTTTAACCACTTTACATTGCAATAATTCAACCAGAAAATCTCCAGATTTCTGATCCAAGACTTCTTCATTTATTTCACTTTTGACTTTCACCATTTTTGACTTTAATTTTTCCTTTAGTCCCAAATGACGACTCTTTTCGTCCCCTCTTCTGAACTGGTACGGGACAGATGCTGGAACCCGGCTTTTATCTGTTTGTGACAGATGTTCTGGATTTTGCCGTAAATGTGGTGATTTTGTCGGATTTGCTCACTCTTGGACTGGAAACCTGTAATCTGTAACATGCAGCAAATACAGATAAAAAGCACCTACATGTATGCAATGTGATTAAGAATGGGCGGTTCAAATATACAAAAATATGCGATGAACAAATACCCCCAAACTTATCTTTTGCTCGTCCCGAGCAAAACCATTTTATTCACAAAAATTTCCTAACCTCACTTTCGCAGGGAACGCGATTGCACTGAGCATGTGCAACAAGCCGTTAAACCTCTAGGTGTCCCTAGTAGGAGGAGTGTTGTCTCCTGAGGGTTTTCAGCGGATACTACCCACAAAATCCGGTCAAGTTGGTTTTGTAAAATAACTAATCTTCAAACCCTAAAGTTTTGTTTTTGAAAATAACAATTCTATAATCCTAAATCTAGACCATCGAACCTTGTATTTTTCACACCTCACTTCTTATTCAACTACAGATTTTATATGTCTTTACGTGCTGTGCAAATAGTGTCGTTAAGTTCCCGAAAGGTCGAATAAAGTCATCATGTCGCACAATAAAGCCCAGATAACAATTTTAAAAGGATCACATAAGTTTTATAAGGAGTTAAGCATTTCTCAAGTTTCATTTTCCAGTAAGGTTTCAATTTCAGAATTTCTATCTTCCTTAACAGGAAACTAAGTCGTATTTTTCACTCCACCTTTAACTTGTTTTCATTTCATACACACCTCTGTGATCGTGCAATAGTCTTTATCAAAGAGTAAAACCTTCATATCTCCGTTAAGAAATTTTTATAAAAGCCTGTCTTTTATCAAGATTATTCTCACACAAAGAACCGTTAGGAATTTTAACTCGGAGAGAACACTTGCTTGACTTTGTTTTAGACTGGACTTTCTAGGCTTCTTAGCGAGCTTTGGGCCAATGCACCCAAACCAGTTGGTTTTAGGGCATTAGGTGTAAAAACACCCCAGCGGACTTAATTACTCAAGTTACCTAGGTCCAAAAACAAAAGACAGTTTGGCGTGAAAATCAGATGATTTAATACGAACGGAGATATAACCGGCATTTCCATTATATTTTTTTTTTTTTGGATAAAAGACGTGTCTAGTGGTTTTGGTGTGTAATCATTCTAATCAAGTTTCAGATGGGTTATTTTTCAGACTTAGCTCCAATTACGGCATCAATAATATTCCTTCATATTCGCTTTACTTCATAAACTATTCTTGACATTACTTATTTCAGAACAAACTTATTTGATCCTCAGAAAATCATTTATCTGTTTAAAAAGTTTTCAAACATTAAAGACTTGTCATCTAATTCCCAAAAACTTACGACACGTGTAGTGTGATGTAAAGACGTATATCAGCTATAGTTAACTTCAAAGGAGAGTTATCTTTCAGGTTTTTAAAATCCAAACATAAGATCTAGTTATTCCTATTTTTTCAAACAAAAACCGTCGAATGTTGAATCAGAGTTCTTCCACAAGTGAACTTGACAAAAAAGTTTTTATATTTTGTTTTTTTTTTTAGAAAATTTTCAAATTTTTATGGATTTTATGGATATTAATATGCAGATGCAATGCAAGGATAACTATTTACAATCCAATCCCTCCCCCAAACTTGTTAATGGCAGTGTCCCCACTGCCCCCTGCGTCGTCTCCTAGATGCTGATTCACTCGTCCCTGGTTCACTTGTAGCTGCCCTAGGGGCCCTAGATCGCGACCTCGATCTCTCCTCTCGTGCCAAAAGTGTTGCCATTCCTTGTTCTAAGCTTGCCATTCTCTGATCGAGGGTTGTCATCATACCCATCATTCTTTCTACCCCCCTATGTGTCCGTCTAAGTAAGCGTGCTTGCTCAGCGGGGGTAAGCTCTTCATCGCTCGCTGTGGAGCTCGAGCTGGCTACTACATGCTCGCTCGGTTCGGTGCGTGACCATACATCGTGAAGTCTAGTGTAGGATGTCGAAACACCCTCAAGAACAGGTCGAATGCATGTGTCAGCTTGCATGTGTACTGCAAACTCGTCAGAAGGGATGAACTGGCGACACAGTTGTGTCACCAGCATAGGGCACGGAAGGTTGGCTGAAGTCTTGCCAGCATCAATCGACTGAAGTAGTACTGTGCACATGTCATAACTTGGGTGTTTGTTCATTAATGTGTGCACGATGTGTAGCGATGGTGTAAAAAATGTCGTGTTGTGCGAGCTGCCAAAAATGTTATTTTGTGCCCATCGGCACACAGTCAGCACATTCGCGTAAAGTGTACGCGCCGGAATCCCTTTACGCGGCTCCCTATAACAATCGTTTCCCATCAACGGGGTGTAATCCTCAAATTGGAGGGGTTGGTCATGTGCGGGTATTCGTGGGATCAATGTGACTTCATGAATGAAGTCCCTATCTATTCGTATCTCTTGACTTCCCCAAAACAACCTAATAAATCCGTATTTGTGATAGCTACCCTCCTCCATGTACGCATAGAATCGTCGGACTAGATCCGGAAGCGCGAATGCGTTCGGATGGTTATACAGAAGATAATTCCATCCGCGTTTCCGGATCTCGTCGCCAAAATAACTCCCGTACACATTATGTTCAAAAATTTGGGAGAAATTTCACTCATATTGCAAGTTTGAAGCCATTACAGAATTTTACAAATTTTTACAGATCAGAATGGGGAAAAAATGGTGCAAACCTCCTCTGGAAAAAATTCCAGAGGCAGAATAGGGTAGTCAGCGGCTCTTCCGCGGCGGTAAGGGGGGTCCAGCGGCGGAAGGGCGGCGGCGGCAGAGCTTCAGTCGTCGGGCTTTGGGTGGCGGCTAGGGTTTCTGATGGGGAGAGTTGTGAGGCAGAAAAACAAAACTGAAGGGTTAGAGGGCTATTTATAGGGGTTTTTATTTGGTTATTTACACTTAAACCCCTATAAATAGATCAATTAGAAAAACAAATATATATTTACATATTTATTATTAATTTTTTCTGAAAATTTTTATTTTTAATTTTTGTTTTTATTTTTATTATTTGAAATTTTTCCAGGCACACAAAAAAAACAAAATTGTATTTACATACACCCAAACTTATTTGAAACAGTGTTTCTACTGTTTTTGGCTAGATTGTTGAAGTGTGGGTGTAGGGGGAGAGGAAGGTTATTCAGGGTAAACCGGCTCCTGTAAAAACAGGAGCTCCTCTGTTTGATCGGCGCTAAGGTATGGTTTGAGTCGATGTCCGTTTACCTTGAAAAATGAACCGTCCTTTGGATTCTCCAAATCCACAGCGCCATGCGGATACACATTCCGCACGAAATACGGCCCGTTCCATCGAGATCTGAGCTTTCCTGGATGGAAGTGTAGCCGGGTGTCGTAGAGAAGTACCTGCTGACCAGGTACGAAGGTTTTGCGCACAAGGTGTTTATCATGAAACACCTTCGTTCGATTCTTTACGACAACCGCGTTATCGTAAGCTTCATCCCTAAGCTCGCTCAGTTCGTTCAGTTGCAGCTTCCGATTGCTGCCCGCATCTTCTAGCGACAGATTCAGCTCTCTTATCGCCCAAAATGCGCGATGCTCTATTTCGACAGGAAGGTGGCAAGCTTTTCCATATACAAGCCGATAAGGAGACATGCCAAGGTTGGTCTTATAAGCGGTTCGGAAGGCCCAAAGGGCATCAGTCAGTTTTAAAGACCAATCCTTACGGTTCTTGGAAACCGTCTTCTCCAATATCTGCTTGATCTGCCGATTTGAAACTTCGGCTTGACCACTGGTTTGGGGGTGGTAGGGCGTAGATAGCTTATGATTAATGGAATACTTCCGCATCAAGGCTTCGAAAGTCTTATTGCAGAAGTGAGTTCCATTGTCGCTAATGATTGCTCGGGGGTGCCCAAAACGAGAGAAAATGTTTTCTTTAATGAACCTAACGACAACCTTGTTGTCGTTAGTCCGGCTGGGCACAGCCTCGACCCATTTAGAGACGTAATCAACAGCTAGAAGGATGTACAAGTTCCCGAAAGAGCTGGGAAACGGCCCCATGAAATCTATTCCCCAAACATCGAAAATCTCCACAACCAAGATTGGTTGGAGCGGCATCTCATTCCTCCGTGATATCCGGCCCACGTGTTGGCACCGGGAGCAAGTATTGCAATAATCATAAGCGTCTTTGAAGAGTTGTGGCCAGTAGAAACCACATTGCAAGATCTTCTCAGCTGTCTTTCTGGGGCCAAAATGCCCGCCACATGCTTGGTCGTGGCAAAACGACAGCACACTCTTGAATTCATTGTCCGGAACACACCGACGAATAATCTGGTCAGGACAGTACTTGAACAGATAGGGTTCGTCCCAGTAAAAGTGTTTTACTTGGGATAAGAAGCGAAGTTTGTCCTGACTTGTCCATTCATTCGGTAGTAATCCCGTGGCTAAATAGTTCACAATATCCGCGAACCAGGGTTCGCAAGATACCGTCAAGAGCTGTTCATCCGGGAAATCATCATTGATCGGGATTTGAAGCGACGGCGAAGAAGGAAGTCGTAAGAGATGGTCGGCAACCACGTTTTCACATCCTCGTTTGTCCTTAATGACAAGGTCAAACTCTTGAAGTTAGAGGATCCAACGGATTAACCGAGACTTGGCATCTTTCTTCGCAAAAAGATGGCGTAGAGCAGAATGGTCCGTGTAAATAATGACTGGAGAGCCGATGAGGTATGGCCTGAACTTTTCTAGAGCAAATACAACAGCCAAGAATTCCTTCTCAGTTGTTGTATAATTGAGTTGTGCGTCGTTCAGGGTTCGGCTAGCGTAATAGATCACGTGCGGCATCTTGTTGATGTGTTGTCCAAGGACAGCACCGATGGCAAAGTCAGATGCATCGCACATAATCTCGAATGGGTGCGTCCAGTCAGGAGAAGAGAGAACGGGAGCAGAAGTGAGTGAGCATTTCAGTGACTCGAATGCAGTTACACAGCTCGAGTTGAAGTCGAAAGGTGTATCCTTGGCCAGCAAAAGAGTCAAGGGCCTAGCAATCTTGCTAAAGTCCTTGATGAACCGTCTATAAAAACCGGCATGGCCAAGAAAGGCTCGGATATCTCTGACGCATCGGGGAGGAGGCAGATTGGAAATGACCTCAATCTTTGCTTTGTCAACCTCTATGCCATTTTGCGAGATGATATGTCCTAAGACAATACCTTCGCGCACCATGAAGTGGCATTTCTCCCAGTTTAAAGTGAGATTCTTGTCCTTACATCGGGTAAGGACAGCGTCAAGATGCAGCAAACACTCGTCAAAGGAGTCGCCGAAGATGGAGAAGTCATCCATGAAAATCTCCAGAAATTTTTCCACCATGTCAGAGAAAATTCCCATCATACATCGCTGGAAGGTAGCGGGCGCATTGCATAACCCAAAGGCCATGCGTCGATATGCAAACGTGCCGAAAGGACAAGTGAAAGTGGTCTTGTCCTGGTCTTTTTCGGCAATGGGAATTTGATTATAGCCAGAGTAGCCATCAAGAAAACAATAGTACTCATGTCCGGCCAATCGTTCAAGCATCTGGTCAATGAAAGCTAGCGGAAAGTGGTCTTTCCGCGTTGCGGCGTTGAGTTTTCTGTAATCAATGCAAACTCGCCACCCAGTTTGGGTGCGAGTAGGGATTAATTCATTCGCCTCGTTGGTTATGACCGTGATGCCCGACTTCTTGGGGACAACATGAATGGGGCTAACCCACTGGCTATCAGAGATAGGATAAATGATACCACTATCTAGACATTTGACGATCTCCTTCTTCACAGCCTCCTTCATGACTGGATTAAGACGTCTTTGTGGATCCCGGGCTGGTTTGGCATCATCCATCAGATGAATGTGATGCTCAACGATGAGGGGACTAATCCCCTTGATGTCCGCCATGGACCAGCCAAAAGCTTGCCTGTTGCTGTGCAAGACCGTGAGAAGGGCTTTCTCTTGCTCGGGAGCTAGAGAAGCTGAGATGATGATAGGGAGGGTCTCGTCGTCTCCCAAGTAAGCGTACTTGAGGTGAGAAGGCAAAGGCTTGAGTTCGAGTGCTGGCGGTGAAACGATTGAAGGCAAGATTGGTGCAAAGGTTTCGAACTCAAAGGACTCCAACAAAGGTTCAAAGTGAGTGTAGGCAACCGAGTTGGATGGTTCAGGTAACTCATCCGAAAAGTCGAAGGATTCAAACTCGGGTTGTGCGCAGCTAAGATCGTTCGAGAACGTGAAACACTCGTATTCGTTGTCAGGCGCAGAAACAGCAGCAGGTTCGAAGAGAAACGCACTAGTGGCGTCAAGATTATCATTATCAAACAGAAACTCCTCGAATTCACACTCTTCTGAGGTGATCTCCTGGATCGAGCAGACGTCCAGTATATGAGCATTAGGTTCAGAGGGCTGATTCCCCAACCTAAAAATGTTGAGTTCAATCGTCATATTTCCAAAAGATAGGCTCATAGAACCATTGCGACAATTGATCACAGCATTTGAGGTTGCGAGGAATGGGCGGCCGAGTATCACAGGAATTTGATTCCGGGGGTTAGCTACAGGTTGTGTGTCTAATACAATGAAATCAACAGGGAAGATGAAGTCCCCGACTCTTATTAACACATCCTCTAGCTCACCCCTAGGATGGGTGATCGATCGGTCGGCCATTTGGAGAGTACAATGCGTAGGTTTCAGCTCTCCTATGCCTAATTGCTCATATACTGAATATGGAAGCAGGTTAACACTGGCACCAAGATCTAATAGTGCGCGGTTGATGTTCTTATCCCCAATTTTAATAGAAATAGTAGGACAGCCAGGGTCCTTCCGTTTCAGTGGTAAAGATTGGGTAAGGGCATCACTCACAGCACTGGCCAAGAAAACTTTCTTTGGTACCTGAGACTTCCTCTTTTTCGTGCACAAGTCCTTTAAGATTTTAGCGTAGGACGGGACTTGTTGGACAGCATCTAAAAGAGGAATGTTAATGTTAACTTGCTTGAATAACTCCAAAATCTTCTCCATTTGTGGATTTTGTTTGTTAGACCTCAACCGGTTTGGAAATGGAACATTTTGAAAATTGGTTGAGTCTAATGCTGGAGGAGGAGATTGTGGAGTTGGAACGGATCCCAGAATAGGTGTTTTCGTGGAGTGAGAAGTGGGTCCATTCAAAGCAGAAGAAGAGGAAGAAGAGCCTTGTGAAGAACGGAGAATAGGCTCAGAAGATGACGAAGTAGACGGAGAAGAAGAAGAAGAAGCAGCGGCCGGGGTGTTATCGTTGATCCGTATGCCAATGTTGTTTTGCAGCACTCTCCCCGATTTCAGTGTAGTCACGGCACTCACATTATGGTTTTGTTGTTCAAGAGCAACATGTGCATTATGTGGGTGACCGGGATTTGGAAGTGGCTGGGACGGGAGCTTCCCCTTCTCTCGCTCGCTTAAGGCCGCGTTCAGCTGTGCAATCTGGGCCTCGATGGTCTTGATGCTTTGCCCGTGTGCGGCAGTGTGTTGCACTAAAGATTGAATGGAAGACTGGATGTTGGCAGTGGACTGAGTAGACTGTTTAACAAATGCCTCCAGACTTCGCTCGAGCGAGGAAACCTTATCGTTATTCGACGGAACAAAGTTGTTCGGTGGAAAAGAGTTGTTCGTCTGGTTTTGGAAAGGTTGGGGTTGGAAGGGCTGCTGATACTGAGTTTGTTGCTGCGCTTGTTGTTGCGGCGGAGGGGGTCTCTGGAAATTGTTGCCCTGGAATTGATTCTGATTCTGATTCCAGGCGAAATTGGGGTGGTTCCTCCAGCCGGGATTGTACGTGGAAGAGTATGGCTCATTCCTTGGTCTTTGCTGGAATGCATTAACCTGATCCTGTCCTTGCGATGGTGGATTGTAAGGACACTCTTCGGTCAAGTGAGAAGGATCGGAACAACAAGCGCAGATGGTACGAAGGGGGAGAACAGGGGTAGGAGCAGGAGCAGAAAATTTGCTCTCAATTGCCTCAAGCTTTCTCGTTATTGCAGCCATTTCAGCTTTCATCGCAATAGAGACATCAAGTTGATGGATTCCTACCCTAGACTGACCGGTAGAAGTGGATGTAGCGGAAGATGAAGAAGAAGAAGTCGGTCTGGTGCTCTCCCACTGTAGCGTTTGCTCCGCAAGGTCGTCGAAAAACTGCCACGCTTCCTCGTCAGATTTCGATAGGAAGTGGCCCTGACAAATGGTTTCCAACAACTGTTTGGTTGCTGGGTTCAGGCCCTCGTATAAGGTTTGACAGAGCTGCCATTTCTCTATACCGTGGTGAGGACACTGAACAAGAAGGTCTTTGTATCGGTCAAAGCACTTCCAAAAGGGTTCAGAAGGAAGCTGGGAGAATTGATTGATTTCATTTCGGATCCTTGCGGTTTTATGATTTGGATAAAACTTTTTGAGAAACGCCTTAACAAACTCGTCCCAACTGGTTATGGAGTGGGAGGCGGTGCTATACAGCCATTTTTCCGCAAGATCGCATAGAGTGAATGGAATGACTCGTAGACGTATAGCATCGTCCGACAGTTGGGTGGTTTTCATCATGGCGCACACGTTCTGAAATTTATTAATGAAGATATAGGCATCTTCAGATTCAAGCCCGTGGAAACGTGGAAGCATGTTGATGAAGTGGGGCTTAATTTCAAAATTATCCCCATTGGCCGGTGGAAGAGAAAGGCAGGTGGGGAGTGCAGAACGGGTTGGATAGAAACGATCCTGGAGCGCAATTCGCTGTGGCGCTACAACAGGCGGAGGTGGTGGGAGATTGGTCTCCGTAGGAGGTGGAGCCAATCCAGCGGTGGTCAAAGAGATGTTCGGATTAAATCCTGACATCGCGGAAGAAGAGGTTGGTGAAGGTGAAGGTGAAGGTGAAGGTGAAGATGTGTGAACAGAATTCCGGTCAACGTCGGAGTTGGCCGGTAAAGGAATGGGTGAAAGAGGAGTGGACGGAGTATCGACTTCGGAGTCGATCGCGTAGTCGGTCGCAACTAACGAAACGCGGACTAAGCGGGCGCTAGTGTCCCGAGTCCAAGCGGACATATACTAAACGAGTTTAGTATAGTCAAAGCGAAGAAGGTGAGGGTAAGAAAACGTAAACGAGAAAGGTAATGGGTGGTGGAGTGAAAAATGGAACGTGGCGACAAAGGGCAAGTTTTTATAAAAGTTTTGATTTTTTTTTCTTTTTTTTTTTTTAATTTTATTTTAAAAAGAGTTTACAGAGATATGTACAGAATTGCGGCTTTACGCAATCACAAACAAGATATGCACACTCACACCTAGATCTATGGTCACCTAGGTCTGCTAGACCTGCTCCAAGACTTGATTGTCGAAGCAAAACTGTGTCGAGAAACAAACTTAAGATACACTGATCAAGAGGCCAGGTAAGTGCAGAGATAAGGGGAGGTTTTCCAACGCTTTCGCGAAGTTCCTTAATTATGTAACCCTTTCTCTTTTGGCGGTTGCGCCGTTAACACTTTCCTAGGCACCCCTTAAACAATATACCGTTAAGCGAGGTTCTAAACACGGTTTAACTTCTCCTAATGAGCGCGAAGTCCTTAGGGCTGAGTCTAGTATTTTTTTATTAACAATGGTCAATGCATATGCTTTTGTGATTTCTGGGGTCCGGGGAAGGGTGATGAAATCCCCACCCAATCTGAATTGGTTTCAAGCCCCTTAAAGTCCGTATTAATCAATGCAAAGCAGTAACAAATCAACTGCAAACAATTTTTTATTTATTTTTAGCGCGGCGCAAAGAATGCTGCAGAAAACACAGTTCAGTGGAGTTGAGAGGAGTTGAGAAGATGGTTGGGATACTCACAGAGGATTTTTGGTTTTCGCCTTGATCCGCCGCGGTGTAGCCGCGAGATATGGGTCTAACTTCCCACAACTTTGGCACTGAACTTGAAATTCTCCTTTTCCTGCACTCTTGCACAAAGAATAACAAAATGATTTTGTACAGTATATTTTTTTGTTTTGTTTTTGGTTATATTTATATTCACAAATTAACCCGAAATTACAAAAAAGAAATAAACTACCGTTTCCCCGGCAACGGCGCCATTTGATTGGCAAAGATATTCTGCGTGTTCTAGTTTAATTACCGCAATCAGGACGGTTTCGCTTTGCAGCTAGCCGGATGAGTACGGGTCGATCCACAGAGAGATGGGAGTCTTTTTCTTAATGTCTTGACGAGTTAAGTCCAAATATGTTGGATTTGTTTGAGTTTAGCTAATTAAAAATGAATGATAAGAGAACTTGTTAAGGGTAGGATTTGGTTGGTTTAAGTTAGGAGGATCGCTCACTTGATTCTTTTGCCACTTCTTAATATTGATGTTACGGTAATCGGCAACAACGGGGATTATGACGACTAAGAGAAAACTTGCGAGTATAAGCTAGGCTTTCCAACACTTCGTTTTCTCTTTTTGGTCCTTGTCCGTCCGTTCTTGGCTCTTAGCCACAACCTCAGGTTGATTCAACCACAACCGGTCTCACTAGGGTATCACCGCTATTATGAAGAATAGGATGCCGTAGGGAGCGGATTGTGGATCAATTAACGAGAGTTCAAATCAAGATATATGTAAAAGAGAAAAGTGAGGGAGTTTTCCGTCTTTCAAACTTTCCAATTCCTACCCTAACAAGTGAAAAATTACTCACTCATTAGAAATGTTAAATGAAAATAAAACAAAGAAAGAGGGTAATAAGAATTGAGGTAGAAAATCACAACTAGCTATTCGGGACCTCACTTAGGCAAGGATCACACTAAGCATCATGGTTGTAAGGATAACCGAAAAATGGAAGAAAATTAAAACGACAATTTTAAGAAATAACAACAACTACGTTTAACAATAAAAATTACAAGCAACATAAGAAACGGAATTACAAATTACACAAATAGATAAAGAACACTTCTTGCATGCTTCACACTCAACAAAACCTCTCACAAGCTTTAATGGAGGAAGACGGAGGAAAATGGACTTTTATTAGAAACTAAATAATTCTAATACAAAAATTACACATGAAAACTAAGTCCCCTCTCATGGTTCTGCTCTGGGCTATTTATAGGCCTGAGTTTGAGATTTTAGCAAAATAGTACAAACCTACACACAATTTCAGAAAACACCCCAAAATTTCTCAGCTTGAGGACACGTGGCCGCCGCGCTTCCGCGGCCAAAGCTGAGGTGGCGCGGCGGAAGGGCGGCGGTTTGGTGGCCAAACCTTGGTCGGTTTTTTCTCTGGTCTTCTGCTCATTTTTCCTGATCTTTAACCACTTTACATTGCAATAATTCAACCAGAAAATCTCCAGATTTCTGATCCAAGACTTCTTCATTTATTTCACTTTTGACTTTCACCATTTTTGACTTTAATTTTTCCTTTAGTCCCAAATGACGACTCTTTTCGTCCCCTCTTCTGAACTGGTACGGGACAGATGCTGGAACCCGGCTTTTATCTGTTTGTGACAGATGTTCTGGATTTTGCCGTAAATGTGGTGATTTTGTCGGATTTGCTCACTCTTGGACTGGAAACCTGTAATCTGTAACATGCAGCAAATACAGATAAAAAGCACCTACATGTATGCAATGTGATTAAGAATGGGCGGTTCAAATATACAAAAATATGCGATGAACAGCGAGTCCGTCCAGTGTACCCAGTCTCCACTGAGTACCCGTATATCATCTCTGATGTCAAACACCAATGGATATGGGGTCATCCATCGCCCATCTGTATGGGTCGAGAAGGTATACGCTAGTCTACTCTGGTATATCGATGCCCCGTCTCGATACACCCATGACCAGGGACCTTAATGGATGTACTTATGGACTACCATGTCCCCACTAGTATGATCCGCATCATAGTCCAGGTAGTCAAGTACACATCCTAAGGGCTTTACCAACATGTAACAGAGAGACAATCAGTGTACACGTTAAGGTAAAGAGTAACCAGATAGCATACTTGTTAGTTATATGTATGCCCTAGAGGCCATTACTATACATAGGATGTATATTGTAGTGGATGCTGGGACATATATAGGGAGGACTTTCTTGCTCGACATGATAGTATGCTATCTGGTTAATCTTTACCTTAACGTGTACACTGATTGTCTCCCTGTTACATATTGGTAAAGCCCTTAGGATCTGTACTTGACTACCTGGACTATGATGCGGATCATACTAGTGGGGACATGGTAGTCCATAAGTACATCCTTCAAAGTCCCTGGTCGTGGGTATATCGAGATGGGGCATCGATATACAAGAGTAGACTAGCGTATACCTTCTCGACCCATGCAGATGGGTGATGGATGATCCCATATCCATTGGTGTTTGACATCAGAGATGATATACGGGTGCTCAGTAGAGACTGGGTACACTGGACGGACTCGCCGAGAACTCCCAGATGGTATTATACCTTACGTCAGATGGCAGTTCTCTGGTGACACTGGTACAGAGTAGTCTGTTGGCCCGAGATCGTCATAGAGTCTTGTGTGGTTCCCACTGTGCTTTGATTTCCATCTTACCATGCCCAAGAGGGCGTGGAAAACAGTGGTTTTTGGGTACAGTCCCGAGTCACATGAAGGCAATGAGCGATAGGAGGGGATTCGTCTCTCCCGGTATAGGGAGTTGATGTTGCGCTGTGTTCGATTGGCTATAACCGGAAATCCCTGGCCAGGGTTGCTGAGATTTACTGGTAAGTGTTACCAGTAGTTTCTCGAATTGTTATAGACCTCATATCGACACGACTTATCGAGCTATTGGGGTCTGACGTTTACCACCCCTAGGCGAGATATGCGACATACCAGACGATCAGACCGGACTGTACGGTAGTGTTACTGGTTGGATTCACTGGAGTGTGAGCGGGCTTGCACGTCGATCTTCTGATCGCTCAATACCCGGGTGGCCGTTACGTTTAGCAGACCGCTTGCGGCTTGTGGGTGCTTGATATGATCATCATCTGCTGCCGGCGTATTGACGAGTCTTTAGAGTCCTACGCAGAGGTTTTCTGGTTCAAGCGAAACGAAATAGGAGCGCATATGAGATATGTGCGGGACCGAGAATAATGCGTGTATGTGATACCGTATTCCATTCTCGCGATGAATGTATCGATTAGGTTATATGCGATATACCCTAGTTATCGAATCAAGGATTGATTCGATAAACCGATACATTGTATACTAGTCGGTTGTGTGCGACATGACCGGATCATTGAATCAAGTTTTAATTTAATTATTTAATGTATAATTATATATTTGATATATTACTTTGCATTAACTAGTATCGGTTCACTTTAAATGGATTTTCTCGCTTGGATGTGCACATTGTATATTCGATATAGTTTTTGTGCACATGATTGTATCATGTTTGATGATACATGCCTTTTGGTTAAGTGTAAAGAATTAAACTATAGTTAAGTGGATGATTAGGGTTTTTGATTTCCTAATTCATTTAGTAATCTTTTTCTTTTTTGGAAAAATAAAATGAAATGATAAAATGGTGGCATTTCTTTTGTTCATTCATGAAGCTTCATGAATGCTTTGACTTGATGACCATTTTGTTTTTAGCTTAACCCTAACCATTGCATTAAACCATGATTAGTTCTCTACACTTAACTATGGTCATGTTATGATAAGGATTGATTATTCTTTTCTTTTTCAATTATCTTATCATAAAATAATTCTTCTTCTTCTTCCTTTCTTCACTTGAAGAAAGCAAGCTCCATCAATGGTGATTGATGGAAATGAGTGAGAAATCCAATTCTAAAGTCTACCCACTTCCTATTTCTTCATCCTCTACCTCTTGCCAAGTAGTAGAGTGTGTTTCCTTCACAAGTTTTCATGGCTTGGTGAAGGTGGAGCTTGATCTAGCGATGCCTCGACGTAGATCATCTTCGGCATGGACATCGACGACCTAGCTCGCCATTTCTCCGACGAAGCCGACGCTAGAGCCCGGGAATTCACTAGGACAGCGAGGGGACTTCGTTGCGGAGCTATGGAGGTGGAGCACCGGATCTACAAAGGTTGTATTTCCGTATAAACCTTAGTTAAGTTGTTAACTAGTTTTGTTTCGCCTAGAAATCTAGGCAACGATCCGTATTAGGGTTTCTCGGCACCTATAATTTTTGAAATTGGCATGGTTGATGCCTTGTGAGACCTCTAGAGAGTGCCTAGGAACCCTACAGTGGTATCAGAGCCTAGCTAGAGCCTTAGGCGAAGTCTAGACGACGTTTGAATCCCGATCGAACCCGAAACCCCATTTTTCCCATGCTCTCTGTACTTTTTTCAAAACAGTGAATTTTTCCACATTAAAAATATGCAGAAAATTAAGCAGGGTATTATATGAATTACTGTGAAATACGGGGGACTAATTCAATTAAACCACCGCGGAACCGCGGCACATGCTTGGCATGTGCGGCGGTTCCGCGGCCTTATGGTCACCTCTTGCGTTGACTTTTGCACAGTAATTCCTATTTTACAGTGATGAGTTCTCTGGGTATTTTCAATATTTATTCAAGAGTTGAATAATCTGGGATGTTTTGGAGCTTCGATGATTCGATCGGGTTTATCAGACTTTGTCTATTTGGCTTTCCGGATATTTTTTGAATATGTTAAAAAGTTCGACCGGATATAAATACCCAATTTTTCCCCTGTCGGGAAATTTCCAAGTGTTGGATTTTTCTGTAGTTTAACGACGTTCTAAGTAGTGCAAGTAACGCGATGGACCCTCTAGAAGACAACAAACCTTAACTCGATTATGTGATCGTCTTGAACTGCCCTTTGAACCTTCGGGTTTGGGGCAGTACGGCGTGCCACATGTGAGGCGTTGGCTTGACCCTTCTACGGCTGGACCGTTGGCACTGAGGCACGAACTGAATGTTTTTAGACTTGTTTCATGTGTTGATCTGTATCGGGAAAACTTGGGTGTTTGACTGTTCGATCGAAAAGTTTAACATTTTCTATTTATCTGGAATGTGATACAATAATTGGAATTCACAATTAGTTATGAGATAACTGAATGAATATTATAAACATAGCACTTTAGTCTCACTTGATCGGTTGCCACGGAATTTTGATGTGATCAAAAGTCCGTCGCAATCACGTAGCGTACGCGGATACTCGCCGGGTAAACTTAATAGACAGCCTCATACCATAGCCCCGACCAAGTGACTGTAGGAGAACCCCGTCGCCGAAAGCATCCGTTCGGGTGCTCGCGATGGCGGTGTTCCGCCTTGGTGCACTTCGTCGACGGTGTCGGGGGTGCGGCCGTCTACTAAAGTTTGCGACGAGTATTCGATCAAAATGTCGGGAATCTTGTTGAATTGCCCGACTTGATATTGAAAAGTGTTTTCGATTTTGAGACTAAAATGCGGGGTTTATAATTGTTAGGCATGCGATGTCTAAGTAATTCATTTGGTCAGGCATGCGATGTCTGAGGAGGTTGCTGATTCCAACTGTTGTAGTTTTACACTTTCTTTTCTGTGACCGTAAGTGTAATATGTGATATCGCCGGTTTCGTTGCTATATGTCAACGACAATTGGGATGGACATATTTACTTACGTTGATGACATGTGATGTTATGTGTTGCTGGATATGTTACATTGGATTGTCGTGTTTGAATAGCCGTGGTTTTTATGTGAGATGAGTGTTTTTCATTTTCATTCATGTAAAAACTTTTATGTAATATTCTTTTATTGGGGCGCTTCCAGGTTTCGGAAGTTGTCACCCTTTGTATATTATTTACTTTTCGGCACTAAGATAGACCCAAGGAGGGGAGCACAAGTAACCGGGTTCTGGAGTCCAGTGGAAGACCAACTCGAGGAGTCGAGTCCGGGTCTCCTAACTCTAGAATTGGTAGGGTTGCTTGCCGCTCTCGTAGGGGTCTAGGGGTGTGGGTTTGGCTATTCATCACGACCGTGGAATCCGTGTTTTATACTGGCTCGTATTGAAAACACGGACGTCCTAGTATATCCAATATTTCATATGTTTCTTCTGCTGCGATATCTGTGATGTGATCATGTGATGTTCTGTGATAGATACAGTATATAGTATATATGATATATTATATAGACGTTACTTATGTTTTACACCCGCGCTAGCCCTGCCCCGCTCTGCCGTTAGTTACCTAACCTAACGGTGCAAATGCGGATGGCATAAGTGTACGTCGTATTTATCTGTGATGTTTAGGTAATTTAAATGATGGGACTTCATTAATGTGATTAATGAAATAAAAGAAACCTAAGATGTTGTAGAATCGAATTTCAAAATAAAACAGGTAGCTACAGTTCTTGCTTTGCACAGCGGTATATATGATATATCCTGCACCTTATTCGATGAGGAAAGGACCGAGATCCCTTCACCGGGAGTGACTCCTTTAGCAATAACTGGCAGATGCTACACACTCGGTTTGTCTTTTGATTGCTTTTAAGTGTTTTTGCTTTGCACAGTGATATATATGATATATCCCGCACCTCATTCGACGAGGAAAGGACCGACGATCCCTTCACCGGGAGTGACTCCTTTAGCAAAACTACAAAAGCCTCAAAAACACTCCATTTCAAAATTCATTTGATTCTACAACGATATCAAGTTCATTACGCAATAGGTTTTCAGAAAAACCTGTCGTAGCCCTCCGTCATTTCAGATACGTACTAGTTAGTATTCGTGCTGCGGTTGTTTGGCCTCCGTCAAGACGTAGTGTACGGTAGCTAACTAGTGCTTATCTGCTAGCATATGATGCGATTGGATTAGGGTATTCGTACGGCGTTGTTTGGCCTCCGTCAAGGGTCATGCGGGTGGGTTTAATTCAATCAGGAAATGACGGGTTGAACTTGACTAGCGGACTATGGGTTGTTTGGCCTCCGTCAAGGTCATAGGACGCTAGGGGCAAAATATTATCGGGAATTTCAAGTGTTGAAATTTGCAATGAGATTGCATACCTTCTATGAGATAGTTGGATCCCGATACCCGCTGAGAGTAAGAGTTACTCCTGGGAGAGTTTTATACATTACAATTAGCCGATCAATTAGGTGTCTAGAAAGGTGTTAACGAGGTTACGCCTCTGGGAAAACGAGGTTTACATTAATTAGGTTCGTGCGAAAGCACGGGGGACCTCCCTCAAAGTACCGACACTGGCCTGGCTGAAAGATTGGCGAACTTGTAGTGTATAATTAATCCCGGCTAGTCTTTCCTTTTAGGGTTTGAAGGAAGATTTGATAAAAAGCAGTGGGAGCCATCCTGATTAGATAAAATAATAACCAATCTATTCTTGCAAGAGCGCACGCTGAGTGTTTTCTTCTCTCTCTCTCCTGGTAGCGACCATATCACGCCTTAATCAAGATAATAATACGGAATATTGACCGAACCCGCTTGTTATACTGAGCTGGGGAACGTTGGTCCCGCTCCAACTTATAATTGTTATAAGACAGAGCAGGAAATTGGGGATTACCAGAATTCCCGTGCCGCCCAAACGAAGAAAGTGCATATGATGCATCTCCTTCGGGTGTGTTCATTATACAGAACTGTTTCTCAGTATTCTTTACGTCCTGGGTATATGATACCGGATCAGGATCCCAGATATGTAATCTGTTACATGGGCTACAGATAGGTAGAGAACTGAGAACGGGTGATAAGTTTCATGAGGCAGAAAACGGGGCAAGTGTTGCAGCCAAGTCTGTTGGTCACTGTCACCCTGTATTACCAATACATTGATTCTGAACGAATGTTATTAGATACCGAACCTGATATACAAAATCATATCTATCTCTTTATTAGTAAAGAAATGATAAAATTTTGTATTGTTGGATAATGTTTTGAACATTTCCTATATCAAAAGTTGATCGGTTCAGGCACGTTATCTAAAAGCATTCATGTTCTAAATCAAACTGCAGTTCTTAGTATACAGAACACACACAAGAGGAATAGTTTAGAAATGAACGAATCCTTCTTGAGGCATTGTAGACTAGGTCATATCAATGCGACCCGACTAGCTGAAGTTACATGTAGATGCATATTTAAATCAGTTTGAATTTACATCTTGTGAAACTTGCCAGTCATGTCACAAAGATATAATGACACCAGCTCTGTTTATTGGAAATAGAGAAAGAGTTAGTAAACTCTTGGGATGATACATGTTGATGTATGTAGATCCCCTGTCTACACATGCCAAGACTGGTTCTTTATACTTCATTACATTCTCTGATAATCTCTTAAGATTCAGACATATGTTCCTGTTGAGACACAAGTCCGAACCTTTTGAGATATTCACAGAATATAAGTTAGAAGTAGAGAACCAAAATAAGGGTATAAGTATTATGTCCTTTGATGTGATCAGGGAGGAGAATACTTGAGCACGGAATTCCTGGACTATTCTAAAGGAGAATGAGATTCTCTCTCAGCATTACTCCTCCGTATACACCATAGCACGATGGTATATCGGGGCGGAGCAGATACACCCTATTTGATATGGTGTGCTCTATGATGAGTACTGTTGAGTTACCTATTTCCTTTTGGGAGTCATGCACTTGAGAAGCTGCATACCTATTGAATAGGGTTCCGATCAAATCAGTTGCCTACCACTTCATATTTGATATGGAAAGGGAAGAGCCCATATCTTAAGCTAGTTAAGATTTGGGGTTGTCCGGCCTATGTCTAAAAACAAAATCCGGACAAACTCGAGGCAAGATCTGTTATGTACAACTGGAAAGGTTCCAGCTATACAAACTACAGCAGATGATTTGGTAGAACCGAAGGATTCAATAGAAACCAACGAACCTCAGCCTCTCCGCCGATCTAGTAGGGTTCCTCACCCACCTGAGAGCTACTTCGGTTTCTCTATGACAGTGGGAGCGAGGATTGCATCATGAGATGATGACCCAACTAGCTTCGAGCTGGCCATCAGGAGTGAGACTCTGTAAGAATGGCTGGATGCTTAGCGATCTGAGATGGAATCCTTATACACCAACAAAGTAAGGACTTTGGTTGCTATATCTGAAGGGTTAAATCCCTATCAGGAGCAAGTATATCTTGAGAAGATTACTTGGTGTAGATGGAAAAGTTGAGACTTTCAAAGCTAGACTTGTTAAAGATTTTCGTCATCGACCAGGCGTGGATAATGATGAAACCTTTTCAAGAAGCTATGCTTAAGTCCATCCAGATCCTACTTGCCACGGCTACATACCATAACTACGATATCTGGCGGTTGGGTGTCATGACATCTTTTCTAAATGATGTTTTAGAAGAGAACGTCTATAAGTACACAGCCAGAGGGCTTCGTAGACAGTGGGAGCAGCGGAAACGTGTACAAGATGCTTTATAAGATAAAGCAGGCATCGCGGAGTTGGAACATCTGTTTTGATGGATTAGTCAAAGAAGTTGACATCATCAAAATGGTAAATGAACCTTGTATAAACAAAAAGGTAGTAGGGAGTATGGTGACGATCCTCGTAGAGTACGTGGATGACATAATCTTGATAGGGAAGGAGTTTCCTATGTTACGCTCGATCAATCTCCGCTTATCACAATGATTCTCCATATAGGATCAAAGTGATACCTCCTAAATCCTGGATTTTGGATCTATGAGATAGATCTAATTGGATGTTAGGATTCTCACTAGTTGTAGTGAGATGGTATCAACCGATCCTGGGGAGAATCACTGGAAGGGTTCCAGGGTGATAAGGACGACTGAAAGTCAGTCGCGGGCATTGTCTTTACCCTCAGTAAAGGGACGGTATGTTGGAAGAGTTCCAAGCTAGATACCGTGGCATACTAGACGATAAAGGCTGGATACATCGCTACTTAAGATGCTACCAAAGAGGAAGTCTGGATGTATATTTGTTCATAAGATGAACTTAGTTCCTCCCATTGTGTGACAATGGAGTTGTGGCTTATGCCAAGGAACGCCCGTCCCATCAGTGATCCAGACATATTCTAAGGCAGTATCACCTGATCATGGAGATGGATGATCTCCAGGGTGATCGAGGTTGGGAGAGTAGACTCAGAGAACAACACAGCGGATCCACTCACAAAGGCCTGTTCCCAGAGAGAGACTTTTATGGGATGGTTGAGTATGAGATACTACAACCACTGCTATCAGATGGCCCTAGTGCAAGTGGGAGATTGTTAGTTATATGTATGCCCTAGAGGCCATTACTATACATAGGATGTATATTGTAGTGGATGTTGGGACATATATAGGGAGGACTTTCTTGCTCGACATGATAGTATGCTATCTGGTTAATCTTTACCTTAACGTGTACACTGATTGTCTCCCTGTTACATATTGGTAAAGCCTTTAGGATCTGTACTTGACTACCTGGACTATGATGCGGATCATACTAGTGGGGACATGGTAGTCCATAAGTACATCCTTCAAAGTCCCTGGTCGTGGGTATATCGAGACGGGGCATCGATATACCAGAGTAGACTAGCGTATACCTTCTCGACCCATGCAGATGGGCGATGGATGATCCCATATCCATTGGTGTTTGACATCAGAGATGATATACGGGTTCTCAGTAGAGACTGGGTACACTGGACGGACTCGCCGAGAACTCCCAGATGGTATTATACCTTACGTCAGATGGCAGTTCTCTGGTGACACTGGTACAGAGTAGTCTGTTGACCCGAGATCGTCATAGAGTCTTGTGTGGTTCCCACTGTGCTTTGATTTCCATCTTACCACGTCCAAGAGGGCGTGCAAAACGGTGGTTTTTGGGTACAGTCCTGAGTCACATGAAGGCAATGAGCGATAGGAGGGGATTCGTCTCTCCTGGTATAGGGAGTTGATGTTGCGCTGTGTTCCATTGGCTATAACCGGAAATCCCTGGCCAGGGTTGCTGAGATTTACTGGTAAGTGTTACCAGTAGTTTCTCGAATTGTTATAGACCTCATATCGAGCTATTGGGGTCTGACGTTTACCACCCCTAGGCGAGATATGCGACATATCAGACGATCAGACCGGACTGTACGGTAGTGTTACTGGTTGGATTCACTGGAGTGTGAGCGGGCTTGCTCGTCGATCTTCTGATCGCTCAATACCCGGGTGGCCGTTACGTTTAGCAGACCGCTTGCGGCTTGTGGGTGCTTGATATGATCATCATCTGCTGCCGGCGTATTGACGAGTCTTTAGAGTCCTACACAGAGGTTTCCTGGTTCAAGCGAAACGAAATAGGAGCGCATATGAGATATGTGCGGGACCGAGAATAATGCGTGTATGTGATACCGTATTCCATTCTCGGGATGAATGTATCGATTAGGTTATATGCGATATACCCTAGTTATCGAATCAAGGATTGATTCGATAAACCGATACATTGTATACTAGTAGGTTGTGTGCGACATGACCGGATCATTGAATCAAGTTTTGATTTAATGATTTAATGTATAATTATATATTTGATATATTACTTTGCATTAACTAGTATCGGTTCACTTTAAATGGATTTTCTCGCTCGGATGTGCACATTGTATATTCGATATAGTTTTTGTGCACATGATTGTATCATGTTTGATGATACATGCCTTTTGGTTAAGTGTAAAGAATTAAACTATAGTTAAGTGGATGATTAGGGTTTTTGATTTCCTAATTCATTTAGTAATCTTTTTCTTTTTTAGAAAAATAAAATGGTATGATAAAATGGTAGCATTTCTTTTGTTCATTCATGAAGCTTCATGAATGCTTTGACTTGATGACCATTTTGTTTTTAGCTTAACCCTAACCATTGCATTAAACCATGATTAGTTCTCTACACTTAACTATGGTCATGTTATGATAAGGATTGATTATTCTTTTCTTTTTCTATTATTTTATCATAACATAATTCTTCTTCTTCTTCCTTTCTTCACTTGAAGAAAGCAAGCTCCATCAATGGTGATTGATGGAAATGAGTGAGAAATCCAATTCTGAAGTCTACCCACTTCCTATTTCTTCATCCTCTACCTCTTGCCAAGTAGTAGAGTGTGTTTCCTTCACAAGTTTTCATGGCTTGGTGAAGGTGGAGCTTGATCTAGCGATGCCTCGACGTAGATCATCTTCGGCATGGACATCGACGACCTAGCTCGCCATTTCTCCGACGAAGCCGACGCTAGAGCCCGGGAATTCATTAGGACAGCGAGGGGACTTCGTTGCGGAGCTATGGAGGTGGAGCACCGGATCTACAAAGGTTGTATTTCCGTATAACCCTTAGTTAAGTTGTTAACTAGTTTTGTTTCGCCTAAAAATCTAGCCATCGATCCGTATTAGGGTTTCTCGGCACCAATAATTTTTGAAATTGGCATGGTTGATGCCTTTTGAGACCTCTAGAGAGTGCCTAGGAACCCTACAATACTATCATGTCGAGCAAGAAAGTCCTCCCTATATATGTCCCAGCATCCACTACTGTTAGTTGTATGTATGCCCTAGAGGCCAGTATTGTACAGATGATGTATATTATATTGGATGCTTGGACATATATAGAGATGACTTTCTTGCTCGACATGATAGTATGCTATCTGGTTTCTCTTTATCTTAACATGTACACTTGTCTCTTTATACTGTCTTATAGTTACATGTTGGTAAAGCCCTTAGGATGTGTACTTGACTACCTGGACTATGATACAGATCATACTAGTGGGTACATGGTAGTCCATAGGTACATCCTTCAAGGTCCCTAGTCGTAGGTGTATCGAGACGGGGCATCGATATACCAGTGTAGACTAGCGTATACGCTTCTCGACCCATGAGATGGGCGATGGATGATCCCATATCCATTGGTGTTTGACATCAGAGATCGTGTACGGGTGCTCAGTGGAGACTGGGTACACTGGACGGACTCGCCGAGAACTCCCAGATGGTATTATACCTCACGTCAGATGGCAGTTCTCAGGTGACACTTGTACAGGTTAGTCTGTAGACCCGAGATCGTCATAGAGTCTTGTGTGATTCCCACTGTGCTTTGATCTCCACCTTACCACGTCCATGAGGGCGTGCAAAATGGTGGTCTTTGGGTGCAGTCCCGAGTCACATGGAGGCAATGAGCGATAGGAGGGGTTTCGTCTCTCCCGGTATTGGGGGAAGTCCCTGGCCAGGGCTGTTCAGAGATTTGCTGGTAAGTGTTACCAGTAGTTTCTCGACCCATTATGAGCATCACATCGGCACGACTTATCGGTTATTGGGGTCTGACGTTTTCCACCCCTAGACTTGATATGCGACGTATCAGACGAACAGACCGGACTGTACGGTAAGTGTTACTGGTTGGATTTACAGGAGTGTGAGCGGGCTAGCTCGTCGATCTTCTGATCGCTCAATACCCGGGTTGCCGTTACGTTTAGCAGACCGCTTGCGGCTTGTGGGTGCTTGATATGATCATCATCTGCTACCGGCGTATTGACGAGTCTTTAGAGTCCTACACAGAGGTTTCCTGGCTCAAGCGAAACGAAATAGGAGCGCATATGAGATATGTGCAGGAGCGAGAATAATGTGTGTATGTGATACCGTATTCCATTCTCGTGGTGAATGTATCGATTGGTTATATGCGATATAACCTAGATATCGAATCAAGGATTGATTCGATAAATCGATACATTGTATACTAGTCGGTTATGTGCGACATGACCGGATCATTGAATCAAGTGTTGATTTAATGATTTAATGTATAATTATATATATATGATATATTACTTTGCATTAACTAGTATTGGTTCACTTTAAATGGATTTTCTCACTTGATGTGCAAGTTGTATATGTGATATACTTTTGTGCACATGTTTGTATCATGTTTGATGATACATGTTGACTTGTGCTTGTGTAAAAATTAAATCATGGTTATATGAATGGTTAGGGTTTTATATACTTATTCATTTATTAATATTGATTATTCATTTTGGAAAAGAAAAGAAAAATGGTGGCATTATTTGTTTCTTTCATGAAGCTTCATGAAGAGTTGAATAATTGACCATTTTTGTTTTCTTCTCCTAACCTAACCATCCACTTAACCCTAGTTTGCTCTCTACACTTGACCATGGTAAGTATATGATAAGTATTGATTTTATTATTCTTTTTAGACAATACTTATCATATTCTATCTACTTCTTCTTTTTCATCTTCAAGAGAGAAAGCTTGATGCCATCAATGGCATCTTGAGTTCTGAAGTGAGAAATCCAATTCTAAAGTGAACCCACCTCCTATTTCTTCACCCTCTACCTCTTGCCAAGTTGTTTTGGGTGTTTTCTTCACAAGTTTCACTACTTGGTGAAGTTGGAGCTTGAACTTGTGCAACCTCGACGTAGATCATCTTCGGCACGAAGCCGACGACCTATTCCGCTCATTTCGACGATGAAGCCGATGCGAGAGTCCGAGATCCAACTAGGACAGCGAGAGGACGCCTACGTGGAGCTTAGGAAGTGGAGAAATGGATCTACAAAGGTTGTAGCCTCTCTCCTTTAGTTAAGTTGTTAACTAGATTAGTATTTCGCCTAAACTTCTAGTCAACGATCCGTGTTAGGTTTTCTCGGCACCCTAAAAATTTGAAATTGGCATGGTTGATGCCTTGTGAGACCTCTTGAGAGTGCCTAGGAACCCTACAACTATAATATACATCCAATGTACAGTAATGGCCTCTAGGGCATACATATAACTAACAAGAATGGCTAGATGCTAAACGATCTGAGATGGAATCCTTATACACCAACAAAGTATGGACTTTGGTTGCTTTATCTCAAGGGTTAAATCCCCATCAGGAGAAAGTATATCTTGAGAAGATTACTTGGTGTACATGGAAAAGTTGAGACTTTCAAAGCTAAGGCTTGTTTCAAAAGGTTCTCGTCATCGATCAGATGTGGATAATGATGAAACATTTTCTAGTCCCTTTGCTTAAGTCCACCCAAATCCTACTTACCATTGCTACACACCATGACTACGATATCTAGCAGTTGGGTGTCATGACTGCTTTTCTAAATGGTGATTTAGAAGAGAGCGTCAATAAGTACACAGCCAGAGGGCTTCGTAGACAGTGGGAGTAGCGGAAAAGTGTACAAGTTGCTTTATGAGATAAAACAGGCATCGCAGAGTTAGAACATATGTTTTGATGTGGTAGTCAACGCGTTTGACTTCATCAAAATGTTCGATGAATCTTATATATACAAAAAGATAGTAGGGTGTATAGTAGTGATCCTCGTATTGTACGTGGAAGACATACTCTTGATAGGAAAGGAGTTTCCTATGCTACACTCGGTCAATCTCCTCTTATCACAAGGATTCTCCATATAGGATCAAGGTGATACCTCCTAAATCCTGGGTTTTGGATCTATGAGATAGATCTAAATGGACGTTAGGATTCTCTCTAGGTGTAGTGAGATGGTATCAATCAATCCTGGGGAGAATCACTAGAGAGATTCCAGGATGGTAAGGTCGACTGAATGTCAGTCACTGGCATTGTCTTTACCCTCATTGGAGGGACGGTATGTTGAAGAGTTCCATGCTAGATGCCGTGGCAAACTAGACGATAAAGGCAGGATACATTTCTACCAAGGATGCTACAAAAGAGGTAGTCTGGATGTATATAAGTTCATGAGATGAACTTCATTCCTACCATTGTGTGACAATGGAGTTGTGGCTTAGGCCTAGGAACCCCCGTCCTATCAGAGATCCAGACATATTCATAGGCAGTATCACCTGATCATAGAGATGGATGATCTCTGGGAAGATCGTGGTTAGGAGAGTAGACACAGAGGAGAACATGGCGGATCCACTCACAAAGGCCTATTCCCAGGAGAGACTTTTATGGGATGGTTGAGTATGAGATACTTCAACTACTGCTGATTGTTGGGTATGAGATACTACAACAGATGGCCCTAGTTCAAGTAGGAGATTGTTAGTTATATGTATGCCCTAGAGGCCATTACTTTACATACGATGTTTATTGTAATGGATGCTTGGACATATATATGGAGGAATTTCCTGCTCGAAATGATAGTATGCTATCTGGTTTCTCTTTATCTTAACATGTACAGTGATTGTCTCTATGCTACATGTTGATAAAGCCCTCAGGATGAGTACTTGACTACCATGATTATGATGTAGATCATACTAGTGGGGACAGTGTAGTCGCTAAGTACATCCTTCAAATGTTCCTAGTCGAGGGTGTATCGAGACAGGGCATCAATATACCACAGCAGAGTAGCGTATAGCTTCTCGACCCATGTAGATTGGCGATGGATGATCCCATATCCATTGGTGTTTGACATCAGAGACAGTATACGGGTGCTCAGTGGGGACTGGGTACACTGAACGGACTCGCAGAGAACTCCCAGATGGTATTATACCTAACATCAGATGGCAGTTCTCTGGTGACACTGGTACAGGTTAGTCTGTAGACCCAAGATCGTCATAGAGTCTTGTATGATTCCCACTTTGCTTTGATTCCCACCATACCACGTTCAAGAGAACATGCAAAACGGTGGCTTTTGGGTACAATCCCGAGTCACATGGAGGCAAAGAGCGATAGGAGGGATTTCGTATCTCCCGGTATTGGGAGTTGATGTTGCGCTGTGCTTGATTAGCAGGAACAGGAAGTGCTTAGCCAAGGATGCTTCAGAGATATACTGGTAAGTATTATCAGTAGTTTCTCGACCCGTTATGAGCCTCATATTGACACGACTTATCGAGTTACAGGGGTCTGACGTTTACCACCCTCGATGAGATATGCGACATATCAGATAAAGAGACCAGACTGTACGGTAGTGCTACTGATTGGATTCGTAGAAGTGTGAGAAGGCTTGCTTGTTGATATTCTGATCGCTCAATACCCGGGTGGCCGTTACGTTTAGCAGACCGCTTGCGGCTTGTGGGTATTTTATATGTTCATCACCTACTGCCGGCGTATTGACGAGACTTTAGAGTCATACATAGGGGTTTCCTGGCTCAAGCGAAACGTAGTAGGAGCACATTTGTGAGATGTGCGGGACCGAGATTAATACGATATGAGATACCGTATTCTATTCTCGCGATATAAGATATCGGTCAGTTATATATGATATAGCCGGGTTATCGGATCAAGTGTTGATTCGATAAGTTGATTCATATGATATTAGTCGGTTTAGGTGATATAGCCGGATTATTAAATCAAAAGTTGATTTGATAATCTAATGTATAATTAAATATTTGATATATTACATTACATTAACTAGTATTAGCTCACTTATGATTTCTTTTCTCACTTTAGACACATTGATATATAATTGATATATGTTAAATGTATCATGTCAGAGTTAAACTTGTAACTAGGGTTTTGAGATTATTACCATGGCTAAGATTAGGGTTTGATATATATTTATATTTATTTTAGCAAAATTCAAAAAGAAAAGACTTTTGGCAATAGAGTTGCCTTCGTTGACTAAGTCTTCTCTCTTGATATTTTGCTTAGATATTTCTGAACCAAACCCTAACCCTAGACCATGGTAAAGTCTCTACAAGGGTTAAGCATGACATGCTTAACACTAGGTTGCAATTTTTACCTCAACAATAATTCATTCTCTGTTAATAATTCTTCATCTTCTTCATGAGCTTAAAGTGAAAAGGGTTTTCTGGGGTTTGAGTTTGTGATGAAAACTTGTGAGAATTGAAATCTAATGTGAGCAAAATTCCTACTTCATCATCCTCTACTACGTGCCATTTAGTATAGGGTGTTTGCTACACTAATTCCATGATTAGTGAAGAGATAGCTTGGGTTTGTGTCTCCTTGACGCAGATCATCTTCGGCCTCGAAGACTTCGAAGCAAGCATGTTCGTTTCTTCATGGGAGCCTCTCTAGAGTCCGGGACTTCTTGATCGCAGCGAAGGGACTACTACACGGAGCTATTGAAGTGAAGGACCGGTCTACAAAAGTTGTATTCCTTGTTCACTTTTCATTTTCAAAGTAGTTTGCATTATATTCCGTCGATTTCTAATTAACGATTCTATGTTAGGGTTAGCTAGAACGGCAAATTTTTGAAATTGGTATGGGCGATGCCTCCCGAAACCTTGCTGTCGTGCTAGGTAACCCTGCACTCGCTATGATGTGCAAGATCAAACAATGATGTGCTTGAAGGGTTGCCTAGCATGGCAGCAAGGTTTCGGAAGGCATCGTCCATGCCAAATTCAAAAATTTGTCGTTCTAGCTAACCCTAACCATGAATCGTTAACTAGAAATCGTATGAAATACATATGCAAACACTTTGCAACTAAAAGTGAAAAAGGAATACAAGCATTATAGACTGGTCCTTCACTTCAATAGCTCTGTGTAGTAGTCCTCTTCGCTGCGATCGTGAACTCCGAACTCTAGAGAGGCTCCCTTGATGAAACGAACATGCTTGCTTCGAAGACTTCGAGACCGAAGATGATCTACGTCGAGGAGCTACTAACCCAAGCTATCTCTTCACTAATCATGGAATTAGTGAACAAAACACCCTATACTAAATGGCAAGTAGTAGAGGATGATGAAGTAGGAATTTTGCTCACATTAGAAATCATTTTCTCACAAGGTTTCATCACTTTGTCAAAATCAAGATAGCTCAAGAATGAGGAAGAAGAAGATGAAGTTGTGATGAAATAAAAAAATGAACTCATGAGGTTACAAATGCAACCATGCTCACAAAATATCATGCCTAATCATTGTAGAGAATAAATCATACACTAAGGTTAAGGGTTGGATTAAATAAAATATTCTAAGCTAGACAAACAAGTTGACTTGGTCAATAGTTATCTTGTTTGCACAAAATATCTACCATGACATAAACCAAATGTTTGAATTAGCTTAAAACAAATAAAACCCTAGCTTAACCCTAGCATGGTATAAGTCTCATACATACATATTGCATGTGTAACCTAGCATGACACACTAATATATATCACATATATTATAAGTATGCAAAAATAAAACAATATATTTAACATATACTACATATATATCAATGTATCATCAAGTGAGAAAAATGAATGCTTAAGTGAAATCATATTAGTTAATGTAATGTAATATATCATATATATAATTATACATTAAATTATTAAATCAACACTTGATTTAATAATCCGTTCATATCATACATAACCGACAAATATCAAATGTATACTTTCATCGAATCAACACTTGATCCGATAACCCGGCTATATCACATATAACCAATCGATACATATATCGCGAGAACAGAATGCGGTATCACATACGCGCATCAATCTCGTTCCAACACATATCACATATGTGCTCCTACTCCGTTTCGCTTGAGCCAAGAAACCTCTATGTAGGACTCTAAAGACTCATCAATACGCCGACAGTAGGTGGTGATCATATCAAACACCCACAAGCCGCAAGCAGTCTGCTAAACGTAACGGCCATCTAGGTATTGAGCGATCAGAAGATCAACAAGCAAGCCTGCTCGTACTCCTGCGAATCCAATCGGCAACACTACCGTAATGTCCGATCTCTTCGTCTGATATATCGCATATCACAGCCTGTGGGTGGTATAACGTCAGACCCCCAATAGCCTGATAAGTCATGCCGATGAAAGATCCATAACGGTTTGAGAAACTACTGCTAACACTTACCAGTAGATCTCAGCAACCCTGGCCAGGGATTTCCTGTTATGGCCAATCGAGCATAGCGCAACATCAACTCCCTATACCGGGAGAGACGAAACCCCTCCTATCGCTCATTGCCTCTATGTGACTAAGGACTATACCCAAAAGCCACTATTTTGCACTTTCTCTTGAACGTGGTAAGGTGGAAATCAAAGCACGGTGGGAATCACACAAGACTCTATGACGATCTCGGGTCAACAGACTAACCTATACCAGTGTCACTAGAGAACTGCCATCTGACGTGAGAGATAATACCATCTGGGAGTTCTCGGCGAGTCCGTCCAGTGTACCCAGTCTCCACTGAGCACCCGTACACCATCTTTGATGTCAAACAATGATAGATATGGGATCATCCACCGTCCATCATATGGGTCAAGATGCGTATACGCTAGTCTACTATGGAGTATCGGTGCCCTGTCTCGATACTCCATCGACGAGGAACAGTTATAGGATGTACTCGTTGACCACACTAGCCCCACTAGTATGATCTGCATCATACTCCTAGTAGGCAAGTACATATCCTAAGGGTTTTATCAACATGTGAGAGCAAGACAGTAAACAAATACAAGTCTACATGTTAAGTTAAAAAGCAACCAGATAGAATACTATCATATCGAGCAAGAAAGTCCTCCCTATATATGTCCAAGCATCCACTACAATATACATCGTATGTACAGTAATGGCCTCTAGGGCATACATATTACTAATAATCTCCCACTTGCACTAGGGCCATCTGTTGTAATATCTCATACGCAACAATCAGCAGTAGTTGAAGTATCTCATACTCAACCATCCCATAAAAGTCTCTCCTGGGAATATGCCTTTGTGAGTGGATCCACCGTGTTGTCCTCTGTATCTATTCTCCTGACCCTGGATCTCCCTTAAGATCAACCATCTCTATGATCAGGTGATACTGCCTAAGAATATGTCTGGATCATTGATGGGACGGAGGTTCCTTGGCCATAACTCCATTGTCATACAATGGTAGGAACGAAGTTCATATCATGAACTAAAATAAATCCAGAATACCTCTTTGGTAGCATATTTAGTAGCAATGTATCCAGCATTTATCGTCTAGTATGTCACGGTATCAAGCTTGGAACCATTCCAACATACCATCCCTCAACTGAAGGAAAAGACAATGCCTGTGACTGACATTCAGTCGACCTTACCACCCTGGAAGCTATCTAGTGATTCTCCCCAGGATCTATTAATACCATCTCACTACACCTAATGTGAATCCTAACATTCACTTAGATCTATCACATAGATCCAAAACAAGGATCTACGAGGTATCGCCTAGATCCTATATGGAGAATCCTTGTGATAAGAGGAGATTGATCGAGTGTAGCATAGGGAACACCTTCCCTATCAAGAGTATGTCATCTACGTACAATAAGTGGATGACCATTATACTCCCTACTACCTTTTTTGTATATACAAGGTTCATCTACCATTTTGATGAAGTCAAACTCTTTGACTACCACATCAAAACAGATGTTCCAACTCCGCGATACCTGCTTTAACTCATAAAGCAACTTGCACACATTTCCGCTGCTCCCACTGTCTACGAAGCCCTCTCGCTGTGTACTTATAGACGCTCCCTTTTAAATCACTGTTTAGAAAAGCGATCATGACACCCAACCGCCAGATATCATAATCATGGTATGTAGCAATGGCAAATAGGATCTGGATGGACTTAAGCATAGCTACTGGAGAATAGGTTTCATCATAAACTACATCTGATCGATGACAAAAACCTTTTACAACAAGTCTAGTTTTGAAAGTCTCAACTTTTCCATAAGCACCAAGTAATCTTCTCAAGATATACTTGCTCCTGATAGGGATTTAACCTTTCAGATATAGCAACCAAAGTCCATACTTTGTTGGTGTATATAGATTCCATCTCGGATCGCTTAGCATCCAGCCATTCTTACAGAGTCCTCACTCCTGATGGCCTGCTCGAAACTAGCTGGGTCAACATCTCATGATGCAATCCTCGCTCCCACTGCCATAGAGAAAACCGAAGTATCTCTCAGGTGGATGACGAACCCCAATTGATCGGCGGAGAGGCTGAGGTTCGTCGGGAACTATTGTCCGGTTCTACCAAATCATCAGCTGTAGTTTGTATATCTAGAACTCCTTCCAGTTCTACCTTATGAACACTAATTTCTTCTTAAGAAAATCCTTTTCTAAAAATGTGGCATGCTGAGAAACAAAACACCTTTTGTTCCTCGGTGCGGTAGAAGATATTCCCTTGCGAATACTTGGGATATCCAACAAACTTCCACAGAACTGACATTGCTTCAAACTTGTCCAGATTTTGCTTTTGACATAGGCCGGAGAACCCAAATCTTAACTTTCTTAAGAGATGGGCTCTTCCCATACCATATCTCATATGGAGTGGTAGGCACCTAATTTGGTTGGAACCCAATTCAATAGGTATGCAGCTTCTCACGTTCATAACTCCGAAAAGGAAATACGAAACTTAGTAGTACTCATCATAGAGTGCACCATATCTAATAGGGTGTGATAGCTCCACCCCGATACACCGTTGTGCTGTGGTGAATGCGGAGGAGTAATGCTTAGAGAGAATCTCATTTTCCTTTAGAACAGTCCAGGAATTCCGTGCTCAAGTATTCTCCTCCTTGATCATATCAAAAGACATAATACTTATAACCATTTTGGTTCTCTACTTCTAACTTATATTCTTTGAATTTCTCAAAAGATTCAGACTTGTGTTTCAATAGGAACACATGTGGGAATTTTGAGATATCATCAGTGAATATAATAAAGTACAAAGAACCAGTCCTGGCATATGTAGACAGGGGACCTACATACATCATCATGTATCAATCCCAAGAGTTCACTAACTGTTTCTCTGTTTCCAATAAACGGAGCTATGTTCATCTTATTTTTGTGACATGACTGGCAAGTTTCATAAGATGTAAATTCAAACTGATTTAAATATGCATCTTTATGTAACTAAGCAAGTCGGGTCGCATTAATATGACCTAGTCAACAATGCCTCAAGAAGGATTCATTCATTTCTGAACTCTTACTGTAGTGTGTGTTTTGTATGTTAAGAACTATGGTTTGATTTAGAACGTATATGCTTTTAGATAACATGTCTGAACCGATCAACTCTTAATATACGTTATGTTCAAAAGATTATCCATCAATACAAAATTATATCCTTCATTACTAAATAAAGAGACTGATATGATGTTGTATATCAGATTCGGTATCTAATAACATTTTTTCAGAATCAATGTATTTGGTAATACAGGGTGATAACTGCCAACTAGCTTGGCTGCAACAATTGCACCGTTTCCAACTCTTGAAACTAATCACCCATTCTCAGTTGTCTACCTATCTGTAGCCCATGTAAAAGATTACATATGTGGGATCCTGATCTGGTATCTCATACCCATGACGTAAAGGATACTTAGAAACAGTTCTCTATAATGAACACACCCGAAGAAGATGCATCACCATGCACTTTCATAGTTTGGGCGGCACGGGAATTTTGGTAATCCTCTATTTCCTACTCTGTCTTATAACAATTATAAGTTGGAGCGGGACCAACGTTCCCCAGCTCAGTATAACAAGCGGGTTCGGTCAATACATCCATATTATTATCTTGATTAAGGCGTGACATGGTCGCTACCTGGAGAAAGAGAGAGAAGAAAATATTCAGCGTATGCTCTTACAAGATTAGATCGGTTATTAATTTATCTAATCAGGGTGTCTCCCACTGTTTTAATCAAATCTTCCTTCAAACCCTAAAAGGAAAGACTAGCCGGGATTAATTACATCCGACAAGTTCGCCAATTTTTAAGCTAGGCTAGTGCCGGTAATTTGAGAGAGGTTCCCCGTGCTTTCGCATGGGCCTAATAAAAATAAACCTCGTTTTCCGAGGGGCGTAACCCCGTTAACACCATTCTAGACACCTACTTGATCGGCTAATTGTAATGTGTAAAATTCTCCGAGGAGTAACTCTTACTCGCAGTGGGTAACAGGATCCAACTATCTTATAGGAGGTATGCAATCTCATTGCAAATTTCAACACTTGAAATTCCCGATAATATTTTACCCCTAGTGACTTATGACCTTAACTATGGTCAACAAATCATAAGCACTAGTCAAGTTCAACCCGTTCATTTCGTGATTAATTAGACCCATCCATATGACCCTTAACTATGGTCAACAAAGTGACATGACTGTAGTAATTAATTGCATCATATGCAGCGTAGTAAGACATCACTTAGCTACCACACACTGCGCCTTAACTAAGGTCAACAAACGCAGCACGAATACTAAGTACTCTACTTCCTAAAATGACGGAGGGTTACGACTGGTTTTTAAGAAAACCTTTTGCGTAATGAACATGATATCGTTGTAGAATCGAGTGATTTTGAAAAGGAGTGTTTTTTAGGCTTTTACTAGTTTTGCTAAAGAGGTCACTCCCAGTGACGGGATCTTGGCTCTTTCCTTATCGAATAAGGTGCAGGATATTTCACAAATACCACTATGCAAAGCCAAAACTATAGAAGCAATCAAAAGACAAACCGAGTTTGTAGCATCTGCTAGTTTCGCTAAAAAGGTCACTCCCGGTAAAGGGTACTCGGCTCTTTCCTTAGGGAATAAGGTGCTGGATATTCTACAAGGAATACCGCTATACAAAGCAAGAACTAGAGCTACCAGTTTTCGAGACATGTTTCTAAAAGATCTTTAGGCTTCTTTTATTTCATTAATCTCATTAATGAAGTCCCATTTATTATGCTTCCCAAGAATTAGATATGAAACGAAAGCAGTAAAATATAATATATATCATATATATATATAATATAAGCATTCGCCTCAGAACAGTAATGTGATCCCATCACAGAACATTGCGGCAGAAGATAACATATGAAATATTGGATATACTAGGATTTCCGGGTTTTGAATTAAGCCTGTATAAAACACGGATTCTACGGTCGTGATGAATACCCAAACCCACACCCCTAGACCCCTACGAGAGCGGAAAGAAACCCTACCAATTCTAGAGTTAAGAGATCCTGTCTCAAATCCTTGAGATGGTCTCCCACTGGACCATAGAACCCGGTTACTTGTCTCCCCTCCTTGGGTCTATCCTAATGCGTAAATAATATACAATGGTGACATCATCCACAACCCGGAAGTGCCCCAATAAAAGAATATTACATGAATGAAAATGAAAAACTCCCATCTCACATAAAACCACCGGCTATTCAATCACGACGATCCAATATAACATATCACAGCAACACATAACATCACATGTCATCAACGTAAGTAAATATGCGTATCCCAATTGTCGTTGACATATAGCACCGAAACCAGCGATACACCACATATTACACTTACGATCGTAGAAAAGAAAGTGAAAAACTACAACAGTTGGAATCCGCAATCACCATAGAAATCATAAACCCGAAATATATCAAATTCGGATCTCATGCATAACCAAATGAATTCCTTAGACATCGCATGTCTAACAATTATAAACCCTGTATTTTAGTCTCGATCTTGAAAACACTTTTCAATATCTAGTCGGGCAATTCAACAAGATTTCCGACATCCTGATCGAATGCTCGTCGGAAACTTAAGTAGACAGCCACACCCCCGATGCCGTCGACGAAGTGCACTAAGGCGGAACACCGCTGCCGTGAGCACCCGAACGGATGCTTTTGGCGACGGGGTTCTCCTACAGTCACTTGGTCGGGGCTATGGGGCGTGGCTATCTATTATGTTTACCCAGCGAGTATCCGCGTACGCTACGTGATTGCGACGGACTTTTGATCACATCAAAATCCCGTGGCAACCGATCAAATGAGACTAAATAGCTAGATTTATAACATTCAAATTAGTTATCTCATAACTACTTGTTAATTCCAAATATTGTATCCCATCATATGATACCCGGACGAACGTTAAACATTTTGAACGATTCATCAAAGTCCCACAATTTCCCGACAGCTCAATACTTGAGCATGGTTTTAATAATACCCAGAATACGCCACAATACCCATGCACCAGCCGTAGAAGGGCAAACCCAAGCCTCACTCATGTCCCCACGGAAATACGACAAACCCTAGGGTTTGACTGCGGTTCTGCGATCCAAAAAAAGTCGAGTTAGAGTTTCATTCTTCTAGAGGGTTCATAGACTTACTTGCAAGTTTTTCCGAATACGTTAAACTTGGAAAAATGGGTTTTTGACATTCAATCGAACTTTTTAAATTCGTCTACACAACATGTGAGTCACCCAAAATATTGTTAAAAATACGAATACGAAACACTCCGAATTGTTTAAAGTGTAAGAATACATCACATGCAAAATTAGCAAAAACAAACGACACCTGAAACACTAAAACCAAGTCAAAAAATCATGGGGGTGCTCGGATTTTGGCCGAGATGTAGGGTATGGGGCTCGGCCAAAATTTCTCCAAACAGCCTTCAATTTTGTCAGTGTTCATGTTACATCGCATATAACACTCTGTACTTGTTTGAAAATATTTTTGACAACATTTTAAAATCGAAAAAGAGCAGGTTTAGGCGTTTTAAGTTTCATAGTATTTCGGTTTCGTAATCTTAAAAAAATCCGTATAAATTTCTAGCATGGCTCTGATACCACTGAAGGGTTTCCTAGCATGGCTGCAAGGTTTTGGGAGGCATCGTCCATACCAAATTCAAAAATTTACCGTTCTAGCTAACCATAACCATGAATTGTTAACTAAAAATCGTTCGAAATACATATGCAAACACTTTGCAACTAAAAGTGAACAAGAAATACAATCTTTGTAGATCGGTCCTTCACTTCAGTAGCTCCGTGTACTAGTCCCCTTCGCTATGATCGTGAACTCCGGACTCTAGAGAGGCTCTGATTTTGTATGTCAAAAACTATCTATTACCGCAATCAAGAACGGCGTCGCTTTGTGGCTAGCCGGTGAGTACGGGTCGGTCCACAGGGATGTTGTGAATCTCCTAATCGCGCTTACGAGTTAATTCCGAAGGGTGTTCGGATTGATTATTAAATCTAAAATCTAAATCTATCTATCTAAATTATCTAGATCTAGTCTTGCTAGGGTTAGGTTTAGGGATGGTTTGGAAATGCACGTAAATCTCAACGCTTTCTATACCCGCATGAAGATCTATAAGGAGTTATGGTAATTATCAATAAAGGGGATTAGATCCATTCGGGAAGGTGTTCCTTCCTCTAGGTTCTTGTCCTTCCTTTAGAGATCCTTACCCTAACCTCTATGGAAAACGCGCACAACCGGGCCATTATACTACGGTATCACCGCTACCTCGAGGGATAGGGTGCCGTAGGGCGCGGTGTGTGCGTGTATGCATGGAGTCCTATTGAAAATATATTATGGATAAGAAAGGGATGGGAGATCTCATCTCTCAAAATCCTTCCCCAAAGCTAACGCTAAGCAATTTATCTACGGCAAGAATTTAAATCTACCTAGGGCAAAGAATTGAAATCTAAACTAGAGCAAGGAATTTAATCTACTTACAGATGCATCTCTCCAATCATCAATGCAGGTTTGTCAGATCTGAATTCATGAGTTGAAAAGAAACACCGATGCTCTCCATAAAGAATTCTGATTTTATTATTAAAAGGAGGCATAAGAAATTACAATGTTTAGAGTTCTATTTATAGGAAATAGAAACCCTAGGTTACATTTTGAACCGCATGTCTAATTTTACAAAAATAGCCCAAGGTTGACTAGTCAAAGCCTCCGCCACATTTTGCTTGAAATTTTAGTTTCTGATTGCTCTTGATGGCCGCGGAACCGCGGCCTGGGTAGGGTTTGGGCCGCGGTTCCGTGGCCCAATGATGGAGTTGGACTCTGAAACTTTGTGGCTTGCTCTGGTTCGTTTTGGCCTTCTTATTTCTATATATCTTTTCTCAATTTAGCCTCTGGTTCTCTTCCAGATTTCCAGTGAACATTATAGTGGACTTCTACCCGTTCGCTTTGAGTCAATGTCTTGAATCTTGCTTTGTGAATTGTTCTTTATGTAGGCATGATCAAGATTCTCTGTTTGTCGGTCAAAGTCTCACTTTTACGTCTTCTTTTCATCGTTTTCACCGTTTCCTGGCCAAGAACCTGTAGCCTGTAACATGTAGCAGACATGCGTCAAAAGCACCTGTTTATTTATAAAAAGAATAAGAATGGGAAATATAATAATGCAATATTATGGTGTGAACAAATACCCCCAAACTTATCTTTTGCTCATCCTCGAGCAAACTTATTTTTTATTCTCTACAAAAATCCTAACCGCACTTTCGCAGGGAAACGCGATTGCACTGAGCACGTGCAACAAGCCGTTAAACCTCTAGGTGTCCCTAGTAGGAGGAGTGTTGTCTCCTGAGGGTTTTCAGCGGATACTACCCACAAAATCCTATCATTTCGGTCCATTAACTTTTGTTCTCCAATTAGGTTTTCTATCTAAGAATTCTATTATCATCGACCCGCAAATTATCCACCCATATTCTTCACATTTCCTCATCATCTAACTTAAGATTATACATGTTATGTAGACCTACTTAGGTTTCGGCATCTCTTAAGTTTTCCTTCTAGGGTTCCATCTCCACTTAGGAATTTCTATCAACTCTATTAAAGATACAAGTTCTATTCTTCATCCCTTTCTCTCATCTAAACTCCAATTACATACCCCCATGTGTGTGTATAAATTACCCCCACACTTGGAAATTCAAATCAAGCAATCATGCCCTTGTCCGTTGTCCAAAGCACTTCTTAATTGGTGAATTTTTAAATGAAATTTGCTGACATATCCTTCATGCGACCGTTAATACTTCTTGAGGTACCAACAACCGATTACAAGATACATTAGCACTTTAAAGCGTACTTCCTAGTTTTGCAACACCCAAGGCTTTAGCAGTGACTCCCAAACCAGTTGGTCTAAGGCACTAGGTGATGAAGTACCCTCGCTAAATATTTTTCTATTTTTTACAGCCTTAAGTAATCACAAAAACCAGTGTCCATTTTTTTTTTCTTTATTCACTTTTTTTTCTTTTATTTTCTTCGTACTAAGGACTTTAGACAAGAGCATTTCAAGGTCTCTTCCACTATTCCAAGTTTCAAGGTGCGTGATTGTGCAACTTGTAGGGTATATATTTTCAGAATCTAGACTTATGCTGGGAACTATTTTTCAAACTTATACTCTAATAAGAACATCAATACTTTTCCTTAGTTTCGACTTAGCACAAGAAGTGAACTCAAAATTTGCCTATTTCTAAATAAACTACAAAACATATACTTTCTACCGCTAAACTTTAAGAAGGTTATTTTTAGGGTTTTTAATTTACTAAATCTAAGATCTAGTTGTTCCTAGCCAGTTAACCTATTCGTCAAACTCAAGTCAATTAGCCAAAATTGAATACAAATATTTTTATAATTTTTGAAATTTTTCAATTTTTTATTGGTTTTCAAATAAGTATGCAAATGCAAAAATATGTACAAATGAATGTGAAGGAAGAAGACGTACCGAGCATACCCCCAAACTTGAACTTGACAGTGTCCTCACTGTCATGCTAAACCAAGAGGGTCAAAATACCGATATTCCCCTGTTTATTTATTTATAAATTTTTTTTTATATTTTTAATGTTTTGAATTTTTTTTTATTTTTTTATAGAAAAGAAAACAAAAAATATATACATATATACAAAGATTCCCCCAAACTTAAGCTTGGCCTTGCACAAGCCAAAAGTTAGCACCAACCATTCAAAAATCTTACCGTGGAAATGGTACAGTTGGTGCAAGAAAATGAGAAGCATGCGAGACCGTGTGGAAAGAAGAATGGTAGAATATGGTCTCGGTGGGGGAGAAGAATGGCGAAAAGAAGAAGGAAGTGGAGTACGATCTTGAGGGTGTAAATTGAGTGAATAAATTAGCGCAATATGTGATGACCGATATGTTATAAGCGATTGCGCTAACCTATCAACTCGTCGGGAAATGGGGTCAAATCACTCAAGATTCGCAAGAAAACATGGGTACGCCGAACTTGGTATAGGAGATGAAAGCGTAACGGTCATTTGTTCGGTCGGAACAATGGGAAAGACGAAAGGGAGTGAATTAGGGATGGTATCTTTCTCACCGTAGTAAATTGTTTCGAACTTGAAAGATTCCATTAATGGTTCGAAACTACTATAATCAACCGAGTCTGATGGCTCATCTGAAAATGTGAAGGACTCAAACTCGGGCGGTGAGTCATCAACATCGTCCGAAAAAGTGAAACACTCGTAGGTGTTATCGTCTGTGAGACTTGTGTCAGATTCAAAGGAAAAGGTTTCAAGCTCACAGTCTTCAAGCGGGGTCGGAACGATGGGAAGGAGGGAGGGTGATATATCAGTCAAAGGTTCAGGAGGATGAATTGAAAAATCAGACACATCAAACAAAAATGATTCAACCTCAATATTATCCTCATGACTCTCCTCAATACTATCCTCAATATTCAACTCATCCATGCCATTATCATCAAAATCTAGACGCATATGAGATTCGGGAGAAACATTTAATAACTCAGGATGACGATTTGAACATAAAATTTCAAGCAAATCGACGGGTTCATCATCCGAAATATTCCCGGCGTCTATATCCTCAATCAAGTGAAAATCAATTTCTTTAGACACCTCATCAGCATGGATATGTATCGATTTAGGTTCTAGAGTGGAGGTGTAAAGATCGAAAGAATTAGGTGCGGTTTCACTCGAAAGGGGCTCCTCACAATTTGGCAAATCGAACACTACAAAATCGCACAACTCGTTTTTATTTTGAACTTGTGAATCATTTAGGACATTCGATGGAAAACTGGAGTTGTGGGCTTCAATTGGGTAAGGGTAGGTTTGATTTGGAAATCCTCTCTCATTCTCACTCTGTCCAACTGCCGTCTCATACATTGAAAAATTTGGAGCTAGCGGGACACTAGCTACCGGTTCGGTAGGTTGCATAAGGGCGGCCACGGACGCTTCCACATTCCTAGTCATTTTATTTGTTGCTAAGATATAAGCCTCCAATGACTCTTCAAAACTAGACTTTGGTGGTAAGGGGGTTTCGGTAACAGATTCAAAATTGTTTGGATATGTGAAACTCCCTAATGGCTGTGTAGAAACAGTATCTAGTGAAGGTGGGAAAGTCGGGGAGGACTGGTAGGAAGTGGGTGATTGGACAAGGGTAGGGTCAACATATGGATAAAAAGGTGAATAATCGTGCGGGCCTCTAGAACTAGATTTGTGGAGAGGGTTGAAAGATCGGCTGAGAGATTGAGCAATATGCTCAGCAATGGACATCGGCTTAGGAGTGACAGAAGGACTTGAAAAAGTGGTATCAACATGTGGAAGTGGTAAAGGTTGACTTGGTTGACACAAAGTGGGTTGAAAAGTCAAACTGTTTCTCCTAGACGCTTCTATTTGATCTTTCAAAGATATTTTAGGCAAGGAAGGATCGTCTTTAAATTGACCGAATAAATTGACGTACGACGCAAAATTAGGTTCGGGATACCAAAGCTCGGCAAGTAATTTATTATGTGGGGTACCCATGTTGTAAGAAGAAAGGGGGAAAGAAAGAAAGTTGAGTGGTGCAAGGATTTGTTTGCGGCAAAAGTTTGCAAGTTTTCTAATAAAAATTGTCCCTTTTTTTTCTTTATTCTTTTTCTTTATTTGAAAATTGTTGCAAAAAGATTTTTAATTAAAGATATGCAACCGAAAAATATTACTTGCAATCAGTTATTATTTTAAGCATATCACAAAGAATCTTTATTTGGAAAAAATTGTTGCAAAAAGATATTCGAGAAAAGATATGCAACAAAAAGATTACTTGCAATCACTTTCTATTTTAAACGAGGCGCACAAATCCTGCACAAGATTGTTATTTGGAAAAGGGAAATATTTTTATAGCGCACAGAATCCTGCAGGAATTTTCAGAAAAGATATTTCAAAAATTACAGAGAAGAAACAGAGGGGCTTACAGAGGATATTCCACGAGATGATGTCATTGTACCGCTGCCTTTCCGCGGTATAAACGCGTTTGTTCCGTGTTTTCGCGGTGAGATTGTCGGCTCGAGTCCCCAAAAAAATTCTGTGAAGACGACGTCACTAAAGTTTCGCGTTTCCGCGGTATTAGTAAGGATAAAGCGGCGGATCCGCGGCCCACCAGATGGATTAGTTCATCAAATTTTTGCAGTTGCTCTGTTGTTGAAATACCCTTCTGTTTTGATATTTTGTTTCCTGTTTCGCTTTCTGTAAATTTCCAGATCCGTCTCGAATGTTCCTGCAAGATTCAAACAACAAAGTACCCTTTATGATTTTTTTTAATTTTTGGATTTTTTTAGATTTTTGTGATTTTTTTAATTTTGATTAACACGAAATTGCAAAAAGGAATGTTCTACGCCATCCCCGGCAACGGCGCCATTTGATTGAAATGATTTAGCGTGCTTGCGCTTTCTAAAAGATAGATCAAAAATATTTGTAACCGCAATCAAGAACGGCGTCGCATGAAGCTAGCCGGTGAGTACGGGTCGGTCCACAGGGATTTTGTGAATTTCCGATTCGTTCTTACGAGTTAATTCCGAAGGGTGTTCGGTTGATTATTAAATCTAAAAATCTAATTATTCTACCTAGGGCAATTAATTGAAAGTTATAACTGGGGCAGATAAATAAAATCTATACTAGGGCAGGAAAATAAATTTAATCTAGGGCAGGAATTGAAATTATCTAGGGCAAGAAAATAAATAGATCTACTTACTTTACAGATGCATCTCTCCAACCATTTACGCAGGGTTGTCAGATCTGAATAGATGAGTTGAAAAGAAACACCGATGCTCTCCAAAAGAGTTCTGGAATTTTTATTAAAAAGGAGGCATAAGAAATTACAATGTTTAGAGTTCTATTTATAGGAAATAGAAACCCTAGGTTACATTTTGAACCGCATGTCTAATTTTACAAAAATAGCCCTAGGTTGACTAGTCAAAGCCTCCGCCACATTTTGCTTGAAATTTTAGTTTCTGATTGCTCTTGATGGCCGCGGAACCGCGGCCTGGGTAGGGTTTGGGCCGCGGTTCCGCAGCCCAATGATGGAGTTGGACTCTGAAACTTTATGGCTTGCTCTGGTTCGTTTTGGCCTTCTTATATCTATATATCTTTTCTCAATTTAGCCTCTGGTTCTCTTCCCGATTTCCAGTAAACATTATAGTAGACTTCTACCCGTTCGCTTTGAGTCGATGTCTTGAATCTTGCTTTGTGAATTGTTCTTTATGTAGGCTTGATCAAGATTCTCTGTTTGTCGGTCAAAGTCTCACTTTTACGTCGTCTTTTCATCGTTTTCACCGTTTCCTGTCCAAGAACCTGTAACCTGTAACATGTAGCAGACATGCGTCAAAAGCACCCGTTTATTTATAAAAAGAATAAGAATGGGAAATATAATAATGCAATATTATGGTGTGAACAGGCTCCCTTGAAGAAACAAACATGCTTGCTTCGAAGACTTCGAGGCCGAAGATGATCTACGTCGAGAAGACACTAACCCAAGCTATCTCTTCACTAATCATGGAATTATTGAAGCAAACACCCTATACTAAATGGAAAGTAGTAGAGGATGATGAAGTAGAAATTTTGCTCACATTAGAAATCATTTTCTCACAAGGTTTCATCACTTTGTCAAAATCAAGAGAGCTCAAGAATGAGGATGAAGAAGATGATGTTGTGATGAAACAAAAAAAAAAGAACTCATGTTGTTACAAAAGAAACCATGGTCACAAAATATCATACCTAACCATTGTAGAGAATAAACCATAGACTAAGCTTAAGGGTTGGGTTAAATAAATATCCTAAGATAGACAAACAAGTTGACTTGGTCAATAGTTATCTTGTTTGCACAAAATATCTACCATGACATAAACTAAATGTTTGAATTAGCTTAAAACAAATAAAATCCTAGATTAACCCTATCATGGTGTATGTCTCATACATACATGTTGCAAGTGTAACCTAGCATGACACACTAATATATATCACATATATAATAAGTGTGCAGAAAAAAAACAATACATTTAACATATATCACACATATGCCAATGTATCAACAAGTGAGCTAATATTAGTTAATGTAATTTAATATATCAAATTTATAATTATACATCAAATTATTAAATAAACACTTGATTTAATAATCCGGTCATATCATATATAACCGACTAATATCAAATGTATCCTTTCATCGAATCAACACTTGATCCGATAATCGGCCATATCACATATAACCAATCGATACATATATCGCGAGAACAGAATGTATTATCACATACGCGCATCAATCTTGGTCCTGCACATATCACATTTGTGCTCCTACTCCATTTCTCTTGAGCCAGGAAACCTCTGTGCAGGACTCTAAAGACTCGTCAATACGCCGGCAGTAGGTGATGATCATATCAAACACCCACAAACCGCAAGCGATCTGCTAAACGTAACGGCCACCCGGGTATTGAGCGATTAGAAGATCAACAAGCAAGCCTGCTCGTACTCCTGCGAATCCAATCAGTAACACTACCGTACAGTCCGATCTCTTCGTCTGATATGTCGCATATCACAGCCTGGTGGTGGTGTAACGTCAGACCCCAATAGCCTGATAAGTCATGCCGATGCAAGGTCCATAATGTTTCGAGAAACTACTGATAACACTTACCAGTCGATCTCAGCAACCCTGGCCAAGGATTTCTTGTTATGGCCAATCGAGCATAGCGCTACATCAACTCCCTATCCCGGGAGGGACGAAACCCCTCCTATCGCTTATTGCATCCATGTAACTCGGGACTGCACCCAACAGCCACCGTTTTGCACGTTCTCTTGAACGTGGTAAGGTGGAAATCAAAGCAAAGTGGGAATCACACAAAACTCTATGACGATCTCGGGTCTACAGACTAACCTGTACTAGTGTCACCAGAGAACTGCCATCTGACATGAGGTATAATACTATCTGGGAGTTCTCGGAGAGTTCATCCAGTCTACCCAGTCTCCACTGAGCACCCGTACACCATCTTTGATGTCAAACACCGATATATATGGGATCATCCATCGCCCATCATATGGGTCATGATGCATATATGCTAGTCTACTCTGGAGTATCGATGCCCTTTCTCAATACTCCCTCGACTAGGAACAGTTATAGGATGTACTTGTTGACTACACTAGCCCCATTAGTATGATCTGTATCATAGTCTTAGTTGTCAAGTACATATCCTAAGGGCTTTATCAACATGTGAGAGCAAGACAGTAAACAAATACAAGTTCACATGTTAAGATAAAGAGCAACCAGATAGCATAATATCATATCGAGCAAGAAAGTCCTCCCTATATATGTCCAAGCATCCACTACAATATACACCGTATGTACAGTAATGGCCTCTAGGGCATAAATATTACTAACAGTGCTAATGTCGTCGAGATCATCAAAGCAAAGTTCATCAACCTTGCAGCTTTCAAAAGCTATCTCGTGGACAGAACATACATCAAGAATGTAAGCAGAGGGTTCGGATGGCTGACTTACAATCTTATAAATGTTCAGCTCAATTGACATCTTCCCGAAGGATAGGGTCATAAAGCCGTTTCGACAATTAACGACAACATTGGATATGGCTAGGAAGGGTCGACCAAGAATCATCGGAATTTGGTTCCGTGGGTTTGCTACAGGCTGTGTATCCAAAACAATAAAGTCCACAGGGAATATAAATTCCCCGACTTTTATCAATACATCCTCAAGCTCACCCCTAGGTTTGGTGATTGATCGGTCTGCCATTTGGAGAGTATAATGAGCTGCTTTCAACTCTCCAATCCCTAACTGCTAGTAGACATAGTATGGAAGCATGTTAACACCTGCGCCAAGGTCAAGTAAAGCACGGTTAATATTCTTACCCCCAATAGAAATCGAGATTGTAGGACAGCCAGGGTCATTACGTTTCTTTGGTAATTGTGGGGTAAAAGCTGTGCTAACATTGTTTGTCATGAATACCTTTTTAGGCACTTGAGTCTTCCTCTTCCTAGTGCACAAGCCCTTTAAAATGTTTGCATAGGACGGAACTTGTTGTATAACATCTACAAAAGGGATATTGATGTTAACCTATTTAAACATTTTCATAATTTTCTCCATATATGGACTTGGTTTGTTTCCCCTTAACCGATTCGGATAAGGAGCTTTAGCAATAAGAGCTGGGTCCAACATTGGAGAAGGTCGTGTGGGTAGAACAGATCCCAGAATAGAAGTGGGGATTGTCTGAAATGGATTAGAAGAAGTGGGCTGAGGGTTCGAGCTTTGAGGAAAACGGAGAATAGGCTCACAAGAAGGTGGCAGGGTAGACGAACAAGGTGTTAGTTATATGTATGCCCCAGAGGCCATTACTGTACATGGGATGTATATTGTAGTGGATGCTTGGAAATATATAGGGAGGACTTTCTTGCTCGATATGATAGTATGCTATCTGGTTGCTCTTTGTCTTAACATGTTGACATGTATACGTGATGCTGTCTTGCTCTCACATGTTGACAAAGCCCTTTAGGATGTGTACTTGACACCCAGGACGATGATGGAGATCATACTAGTGGGGCCAGGGGTAGTCCACAAGTACACCCTATAATTGTTCCTAGTCGAGGGAGTATCGAGATAGGGCATCGATGCTCCAGAGTAGACTAGCGTATACGCATCTTGACCCATACGATTGGCGATGGTTGGTCCCACATCCATTGGTGTTTGACATCAAAGATGGTATATGGGTGCTCAGTGGAGACTGAGTATACTGAACGGACTCGTTGAGAACTCCTAGATGGTATTATAACTATCGTCAGATAGCAGTTCCCTAATGACACTGGTACAGGTTATTCTGTCGACCCGAGATCGTCATAGAGTCTTGTTTGTCTCGCACTGTGCTTTGATTTCCACCATACCACGGCTCTACTGAGTCATGAAAACAGGTGGTTTTTGGGTACAGTCCCGAGTCACATGGAGGCAATAAGCGATAGTGTCACGACCCGAATATTTTGACTCGTGACCGGCACTTAACCACGCTACGTCTACAGGCGTAACGCGACTAAGTAAGCCGAACCCAGAAATCAAAACCATTTAAAAATAGTGCGTGTTGAAAACATTTAGTTAAAACATTTAGAAAACCTTAAATAATTCAATAAGTTCTTTTAAAGTTACTTAATCATTTAAATAATTTTGGCAGCATTTCCTTTGTAAAAGTAGCCCCGAGACCAGGTATAAAAGAGGATATGGGTAAAAATGAGATATAATGAAACAAAACATTCCAAAACGGGAGCAATCACGTCCAACGGCGGAAACCACATCACAAGAGTAATATACGACGCCGTAGCGAAGAATGAGCAATAAGTAAACATCACAGAATATAAACCGCATATAAAAACAGTCGGCTCCCACGAGCTCGACACCAGAATACAAAATACACAACATCGTCCTCACACAGTATCTAAGTCCAGTACATAAATGGTAGATGGAGAATACTAGATACAAAAGGAGTACAATAAAAGTAATCAGATACCACAACCCACCTAAATGCAAAACAGCTCTCGCCGCAACTGTAGTGGTATCTTTAGCCAAAAGATGCAAAAGACAGCCTGCCGCGACTATGCTGAGGGCAACCTGCAAATACTGTGGCACAACGGGGGTGAGTTGCCAACTCGTGAATAGAGATAACATATAAAGGTAATCACGAGCATGCACGTATTGTGCTACTCATACAAATGCCAGCTGATGATATCAATGCGTGATAAGTAGTATGTGCAATAATCATGCAGATGCTCTGTCAGGTAAAATAACTGCAGGATGAGATATATGGTAATCAATGCTGAGCATGGGATAAACAACATCTACACAGAATATCAACGTGGAAAACAATCGGTGCCCACAACTGCACCCAAATCCCAAATAACTCAGGCGCCGGCACACCCATCGGCCCTCAAATACTGTAAATCTCTGAGAAATCATGAGTGCCCAACATCGGCACCCAAAATATCATAAAATACTCGTGTCTAGCATCGACACGCAAATCCTCATATATCGGGCTCCGTCAGTCCGGATCAGCCCACGGGCTCCGTCTGCGGTATCGGCCCTCGGCCTCGGCAGTACGGATCATCCCGCATCCATCTCTCGACTCTGGTCAGTATCCTCCAGATAACCGTCAGGTCCAACCAATCACCGGTAGGTACTCGCCACCCTGCCAGGCTCATCATCTACTCCACGAAAAACATTTCTCGCCCCGGGGAACCATACCGGGTCCACCACGAACCCGCAAACGGATCATCCATCTTCTCGAATCGGGTTTCAAGCACTCGTCTCAGCACCGAGAAAACACGTGGTGGACGCACCAAAATATCATATCACGAGGAACCGGGTTTTCAAATAGTGCATCTTTTCTTAAAAATCCCACGGTCCTCAAAACCCAGAAATCACATGAAAATCCAACACCAAGAAGTAAATCCAATGCGATGTGATATGTAAATCAATCCAAGATATAGGTATAAGGGAAAACCGCTTTTAAAATTAGTTTCCGTTTTTAAAGATATCATGCGGCTCCTAATTTCCATGAAAGTCATATCGAATCATATATGAAATGAACTACAGCAATATAATCATGGCAGCTCTACAGTGAGTGTGTCATGGCAATTACTAACGGTGTATGTGTAGCATGCAGATTAGTGCTCGTGCAACATGAACCGTTAGTAATAGTGCGGTGTTGTATCAATTCTAAGCATACATACAGCAGGGAATGCAATATGCAATGACAGTCCATGAGGTAAATGCAACATATAATAATAAGGTCCTATCAGCCCTGACGCATAACGCCATGCGGGCGATATCCCCGTAGATGTTAAATCTACTCACCGAAGTCTCGCGCTAAGTGTAGCCGACGACTTGCTTGCCCTTCTTCGCAGCGTCCGTCTCACTCGCCTGCGAACCTAGAATCACATAACATATATCACACATTAGCTCAATTTCACAAAAACATGATATTAGGGTCAACCTAGAGACCCGTGTCGCAAACCAAGTGCGTGTATGCGCGATATGCTAAAACGTGTGATCGCGCGCCTGAAACTACCCAGACGCGTCGCGATACGCAGAAACCCCAAACACACACACGTATCACGCGTGTCGCGAAGGTTTAAAATACGAGAAATTGGTATTTAGTCCAAGATTTTTTTACAGAACTTAATTTACAAAAATATGTATATCATAAAACTCTACATAGCAGCAGACACCCATAGGTCCAAACCCCAACCCAAACCCTCCCCATCTGTCTGCAAATTGCGGCCAAATATAATATTTCGGCGGCCACTGTACGGAATTAGGGGGTCGGGTTCTACCTGGGGGATCAGCACCTAATCAACATACTGCAGTCTTCTCAAAATTATTCTGAACTCACCGGGTCGATAGCAATTTTCAGAAACCCAAATTTTGCTTAAAAACGATGATTTTGCATCAAATAGGGATCTGGTGGTATTTTAGTGCAATTGGGGTTTAAGCTGGGTTAAAATGGCCTTAACAACACTCTATCAACCTGCTGAAACCAAAACACACATCACTTGGCCAAGGTTCTCACTAAACACCTCATATCGCACTAAAACGCATCAATAACTACTAACCGAAGCAAAACTACACTAAACAAGTAAACTAGGGAGTAAGTTTGGGAAATATACCCCACACTCGACCCTAGGGAGCTGGAGGAAGAAGAAGAAGTGAAGGGAAGGAGCTGCAGTCGAAGTTGTGCTGTTGCTGCTGCTCACTGATGCTGTTGCTGCTTACTGTTGCTGCTGCTGCTGCTCTCTGGTGCTGCTGTTGCTGCTTCTGGCTGCTGCTGAGATGAGATGTTTGTTGCTGCTGCTGCTGTGAGGTAAGTGTGTGTGTGTATGTTTGTGAGAGTGAGGTTGAGAGAAAAGAACAAAACAAATGAGAGGAAATCATAACCACCAATGTCAACCACTCACTCTCTCTCCTCATTAATTGCAAGCATGGCTTAAGCCATGATGCACTCTCTCTCTCACCAAGTCAACACCCTAAGGAAATTCAAATTAAAGCAATTATTAATTAACTAATTAAACTTAATTAAAACCCAAAATACTTAATCCCCATGATTAACCCACCATAGTTACTAATTATGGTAATAACTCATTTAAAAACCCTAGTTTACATGCACATGTGTGTGCAAGCCTAGGAAAATTCTAGAAAAATATTTATTAAATTACGAAAATTACTTGAAACACAATTTGGTAAACTTTTTTATTAAAAACCCTTTATTTAAATATAATAGTCACAAAACACATCCTAAGATGTTACAATCTCTCCCCCTTAAAGAAATTCGTCCCCGAATTTCAAAATCTAACAATACGTACCTTCGAAAAGATGGGGATACTTCTTCTTCATCTCGCTTTCGGTCTCCCAAGTGACCTCCTCACGGCCCTGACCACGCCAAAGTACCTTGACTGATGGAATGTCCTTTGATCTCAATTTCTTCACTTGTCGATCCAAGATCATCACCGGCTGCTCTGCATAGAAAAGGTCGCGCTTAAGCTGGATCGTGGGATGCTGAATCGCATGCGAGGGATCATGAAGATATCTACAGAGCATCGATACGTGAAATACGAGGTGCACATCTGGAAAACTGGCCGGAAGCGCTAACCGGTACGCAACTGTACCAACACGCTCGAGGATCTCGAAGGGGCCCACATATCTGGGACTGAGCTTCCCCTTCTTCCCAAACCTCATCACACCTTTCATTGGGGAGACCCTCAAGAAAACATGATCACCAACAGAAAACTCAAGTCTGCGTCGCCGACGGTCCGCATAAGATCTCTGCCTACTCTGGGCTGCTCTCATCCTATCGCGAATCAACTGGATCTTCGCGGTCGTTTCCTCAACGATCTGTGGCCCTAAGATACAGCTCTCACTGAGCTCTGTCCAACAGGCGGGCGATCAGTATCACCTCCCATAAAGAGCCTCAAATGGTACCATCTGAATGGTCTCCTGGTAGCTGTTATTGTAGGAGAACTCTACTAAGGGCAAATGATGATCCCAGCTACCTCCGAAATCTAATACACAAACTCTGAGCATGTCCTCGAGAGTCTGAATAGTCCGCTCTGACTGTTCGTCGGTCTGCGGATGAAAAGCTGTGCTGAAACTCAAGCGAGTGCCCAAAGCCTCCTGAAGCCTCTGCTATAGTCGACTGGTAAACTGGGTGCCTCTATCGGACACGATACATGTCGGGACTCCGTGCAGTCGTACTATCTCGTCAATGTAAATCTGGGCGTACTGAGCAAATCCGAAAGTCGTCTTCACTGGCAGGAAGTGAGCCGCTTTCGTCAAACGATCTACGATCACCCAAATGGAGTCGTACCCTTGCCTAGTCCTGGGTAGACCCACAACAAAATCCCTCGAATTCTGTTCCCATTTCCACTCCGGAATGGGTAACGGCTGTAGCTCTCCCGCGAGCCTCTGGTGCTCAGCCTTGACATGCTGACAAGTCAGGCATCTCGACACAAAATCTGCGATGTCTCTCTTCATTCCGTCCCACCAGTAAACATCTCTCATATCATGATAAATCTTGGTAGAACCGGGATGGACACTATATACCGATCGATGTGCCTCCTCAAGAATCTCACGCCGCAGTCCCTCAGCATCTGGTATGCACAGTCTAGTCCCAAATCATAGTACCCCCTGATCATCGATCACGAACTTGGAAAATCTGCCCTGTCCAATCTGTGCCATGATCTCCGAACATCGGTCATCACTGCGCTGTGCCTCATGTATGCGGTCAAGTAACTGTGGGTGTGCACGAACATGCGCGATCTGTCCTCCAATCGGCGTGAACTCGAACTGTACTCGGCTGTCGCATAATATCTGCCAATCTGCCGACGACTGCCCCTGTACTACGCTCAAACAAGATAGACTACCCCCGGGCCTCCTGCTCAAAGCATCCGCCACCACATTTTCCTTGCCCGGGTGATACAAGATCTCGCAGTCGTAATCCTTCACTAACTCCATCCATCGGCGCTGTCTAAGGTTCAGGTCGCGCTGCTGAAATATATTTTAGACTCTTGTGATCAGTGAATATCTGGCACGACTCGCCGTATAGGTAATGTCGCCAGATCTTAAGTGCAAAGACCACTGCAGCCATCTCCAAATCATGAGTGGGGTAGTTCTGTTCATGTTTCTTCAATTGTCGCGAAGCATACGCGATCACCCTGTCATGCTGCATCAAAACGCACCCTAGCCCCACTCGAGAGGCATCACAATAGACCACAAATCCGCCAGAGCCTGAAGGTAATGATAATACCGGTGCCGTCGTCAGCCGAGTCCGTAGCTGCTGAAAACTGTGCTCTCACTCCTCCGTCCAATGAAAAGGGACTCCCTTCCGGGTCAACCCGGTCAAAGGTGTAGCAATACTGGAGAAGTCCTGCATAAATCGCCTGTAGTAACCGGCTAACCTCAAAAAGCTGCGCATCTCCGTAACCGATGTGGGTCTGGGCCAATGCTGCACGGCATCGATCTTCCTCGGGTCCACACATATACCGTCTCGTGAAATTGCATGCCCCAAGAAGTCTACGCTGTCCAGCCAGAAAGCACACTTGGAGAATTTCACATAAAGCTGGTGCTCCCTCAAAGTCTGCAGTGTAATCCGCAGGTGCTGCTCGTGCTCCTCACTACTCCGGGAATACACCAAGATATCGTCAATGAACACTATAATGAACAGATCCAAATATGGCCGGAAAATACAGTTCATCAAGTCCATGAATGCCGCTGGTGCATTGGTGAGTCCGAACGACATCACCAAAAACTCATAATGGCCGTAGCACGTACGGAAAGCTGTCCTAGGAATGTCCTCCTGTCGAACCCGCAGCTGATGATAGCCGATCGTAAATCGATCCTCGAAAAGTACCCTGCCCCCTGAAGCTGGTCGAACAAATCGTCGATGCGCGGCAAAGGATATCTGTTCCGCACTGTCACCCTGTTCAGCTGGCGGTAGTCGATACACAGACGCAAACTGCCATCCTTCTTCTTGACGAACAGGACTGGAGCAACCCAAGGAGAAACACTGGGTCGAATAAGTCCCTTGTCTAGCAATTCTTGCAACTGACCCTTCAATTCTCTAAGTTCCGCTGGGGCCATCCGATAAGGCGGTATGGAAATAGGCCCCGTGCCAGGAGCCAAATCAATACAGAAAGAAATGTCGCGCTCCGGCGGTAGCCCAGGAAGCTCGTCAGGGAACACATCAGGGAGCTCGCTAACAACCGGAACCTGATCCAATGGAACCTGTGTAGCACTAGCATCGCAAACATAGGCGAGAAATCCCTGACATCCCTTCCTCAAAAGCTGTCCAGCGAGAAAAGAAGAAATCACACTGTGAGGGGCGGCACCACGGTCCCCCAACACAACAAAAACCAACTCGCCGGGAAAACAAAATCTAACTGTCTTCTCACGGCAGTCCACAGAAGCATAGCACGTGGCTAACCAATCCATGCCCAAAAGAACGTCGAAGTCCAACATCTCCAGAAGGATCAAGTCGACAGGCAACTCTCTCTCGCTAATACAGACGATGCAGGACCGGAACACGTGCCTAGCAACAAACGACTCTCGCACAGGAGTGGTCACAACAAGCGGCTGATCAAGCAGACCGGACTCTCTACCCAAACTCGGCACAAAGTGTGTGGATACGTACGAGTGCGTGGATCCGGGATCGAACAATACGTGTGCATCAACTGAACATACTGGAAGGATACCTGAAACCACCGCATTAGACGCCTGCGCGTCCTGATGCGTCAAAGCAAAAACTCGCGCCTGTCCACCACCTGCGACTGACTGCCCTCTGCCTCGGTCATCTCGCCCTCTCTGAGCAACTCCTCCACGTCCACGACCTCTCTGTGTGTGAGTCTGGAGCGGAGCAACGGTAGGTACAACGGGCAACGCCCTCTGGGGTGGTGAAGGTGGTAAGGTAACATGCGGTGCTGCCGCCTCCCTCCGGTGTATCTCAGGACAATCTCTAACGAGGTGAAGTAGACTGCCGCATCTAAAGCAATCCCGCAGCGACTGCTGACTCTCCTGGGGATACGAACTAAACATCTGGCCTCGTCCCGAATCTCTGCTACTCCTCGTACCAGAACGATACCTGTCGCGGCGTCTGAATGATTGCCTCCATGAGGATATACGAGTACGAGCTGTCTTCGGCTCTGGAACTACCGAAGTCTCAGCAAGGCGCTCCTCGACTAATAGGGCTGCGTCTACAGCTGCTGCATAGGTCTCGTAGTGCTGCGCGCTGATCGCAAGGAATAGTGGTGTAAGCAAGCCTCCAACAAATCTCTTGACTCGCAACTCCTCGGTAGCCACTAAATACGGGGCATAAGCTGCTAGCTCTGTAAACAGCACGTCATACTCTGCCACTGTCATCCCTGGCGTCTGGCGTAAGGACTCAAATCTGCGTGCACGGGCATCCCTAACACTCTGGGGAAGGAAACGGTCTAGAAATACTGTCACGAACTCTGTCCAGGTCATAGGAAGAAGACCTGCTGCTCTGCCCTTCTCAACTGAATCACACCACTTCTACGCAAGACCTTCCAGGTGAAACCTCGCGAACTCAACCCATCTCGCATCTGCGCATCTGAGGGAACGGCATATCCGGGCCATCCTGTCGATGAAAGACTGTGGGTCATCGGCTGTATCGGTGCCTGTGAAGACTGGAGGCTTCAGCCTCATGAACTCTGACAGCGATACTGTAATCACCTCCGTGGCTGCAGGGGGAACTGGCTGTGCGGTAGGTACCATCGCGGTCTCTGGAACCGGTGGAGCTATCTCTGGTCGCTGTGCTCGAAGCGTCTCGACTAGTGATCCTATCATCTGGCGCATCTCCTGCATACTGGATCCCATCGTCTGGCATATCTCCTGCACACCAGCCCCTAGTGTGGCAATCTGATCTGTCACGGCAGGAACAGCCTCCTCGGGCACAACCTGTGTACTGCCCGGATCAGTCTTCGTCTCGGACGAGTCAACTCGAATCTCGGCCCTTGCGGCCGCTCTCTCCGCCCTCGTAGTCTTTGGCGGCATAATGGCTGAAAGGAAATTAGGATTCGATAAAAATACGGAAATCGGATCACAAGAATATATATATACTCAAGAAGGAATTAAATCAATAAGTCCTAAGGTCGCTTAGACGGAGTACCGTGTCGTGAGTATGCCGCGGAACATACACACGCTACGCTACCCTGCTGCAGCTACTTACTCCATCATACCTGGGTCATCCTACACTCCGAAGGTAAAACCTATGCTCTGATACCAACTTTGTCACGACCCGAATATTTCGACTCATGACCGGCACTTAACCACGCTACGTCTACAGGCATAACGCGACTAAGTAAGCCGAACCCAGAAATCAAAACCATTTAAAAATGGTGAGTGTTGAAAACATTTAGTTAAAACATTTAGAAAACCTTAAATAATTCAATAATTTCTTTTAAAGTTACTTAATCATTTAAATAATTTTGGCAGCATTTCCTTTGTAAAAGTAGCCCCGAGACCAGGTATAAAAGAGGATATGGGTAAAAATGAGATATAATGAAACAAAACATTCCCAAACGGGAGCAATCACGCCCAACGGCGGAAACCATCATCACAAGAGTAATATACGACGCCGTAGCGAAGAATGAGCAATAAGTAAACATCATAGAATATAAACCGCATATAAAAACAGTCGGCTCCCACGAGCTCGACACCAGAATACAAAATACACAACATCGTCCTCACACAGAATCTAAGTCCAGTACATAAATGGTAGATGGAGAATACTAGATACAAAAGGAGTACAATAAAAGTAATCAGATACCACAACCCATCTAAATGCAAAGCAGCTCTCGCCGCAACTGTAGTGGTATCTGTCGCCAAAAGATGCAAAAGACAGCCTACCGCGACTATGCTGAGGGCAACCTGCAAATACTGTGGCACAACGGGGATGAGTTGCCAACTCGTGAATAGAGATAACATATAAAGGTAATCACGAGCATGCACGTATTGCGCTACTCAAACAAATGCCAGCAGATGATATCAATGTGTGATAAGCAGTATGTGCAATAATCATGCAGATGCTCTGTCAGGTAAAATAACTACAGGATGAGATATATGGTAATCAATGCTGAGCATGGGATAAACAACATCTACACGGAATATCAACGTGGAAAACAATCGATGCCCACAACTGCACCCAAATCCCAAATAACTCTGGCGCCGGAACACCCATCGGCCCTCAAATCCTGTAAATCTCTAAGAAATCACGAGAGCCCAACATCGGCACCCAAAATATCATAAAATACTCGTGTCTAGCATCGACACGCAAATCCTCATATATCGGGCTCCGTCAGTCCTGATCAGCCCACGGGCTCCGTCTGCGGTATCGGCCCTCGGCCCCGGCAGTACGGATCATCCCGCATCCATCTCTCGACTCTGGTCAGTATCCTCCGGATAACCGCCAGGTCCAACCAATCACTGGTAGGTACTCGCCACCCTGCCAGGCTCATCGTCTACTTCACGAAAAATATTTCTCATCCCGGGGAACCATACCGGGTCCACCACGAACCCGCAAACGTATAATCCATCTTCTCGAATCGGGTTTCAAGCACACGTCTCAGCACCGAGAAAACGCGTGGTGGACGCACCAAAATATCATATCACGAGGAACCGGGATTTAAAATAGTGCATCTTTTCTTAAAAATCCTACGGTCCTCAAAACCCAGAAATCACATGAAAATCCAACACCAAGAAGTATATCTAATGCGATGTGCTATGTACATCAATCCATGATATAGGTATAAGAGAAAACAACTTTTAAAATTAGTTTCCGTTTTTAAAGATATCATGCGGCTCCCAATTTCCATGAAAGTCATATCGAATCATATATGAAATGAACTACAGCAATATAATCATGGCAGTTCTACAATGAGTGTGTCATGGCAATTACTAATGGTGTGTGTGTAGCATGCAGATTAGTGCTCGTGCAACATGAACCGTTAGTAATAGTGCGGTGTTGTATCAATTCTAAGCATACATACAGCAGGGAATGCAATATGCAATGACAGTCCATGAGGTAAATGCAACATATAATAATAAGGTCCTATCAGCCCTGACGCATAACGCCATGCGGGCGATATCCCCGTGGATGTTAAATCTACTCACCGAAGTCTCGTGCTAAGTGTAGCCGATGACTTGCTTGCCCTTCCTCGCAGCGTCCGTCTCACTCGCCTGCGAACCTAGAATCACATAACATATATCACACATAAGCTAAATTTCATAAAAACATGATATTAGGGTCAGCCTAGAGACCCGTGTCGCAAACCAAGAGCACGTGTGCGCGATACGCTAAAACGTGTGATCACGCGCCTGAAACTACCCAGATGCGTCGCGATATGCAGAAACTCCAAACCCACACACGTATCACGCGTGTCGCGAAGGTTTAAAATACGAGAAATAGGTATTTAGTCCCAGATTTTTATACAGAACTTAATTTACAAAAATATGTATATCACAAAACTCCACATAGCAGCAGACACCCATAGGACTAAACCCCAACACAAACCCTCCCCATCTGGCCGCAAATTGCGGCCAGATATACTATTTCGGCGGCCACTGTACGGAATTTGGGGGTCGGGTTCTACCTGGGGGATCAGCACCGAATCAACATACTGCAGTCTTCTCAAAATTATTCTGAACTCACCGGGTCGATAGCAGTTTTCAGAAACTCAAATTTTGCTTAAAAACGATGAATTTGCATCAAATAGGGATCTGGTGGTATTTTAGTGCAATTGGGGTTTAAGCTGGGTTAAAATGGCCTTAACAACACTCTATCAACCTACTGAAACCAAAACATACATCACTTGGCCATGGTTCTCACTAAACACCTCATATCGCACTAAAACGCATCAATAACCACTAACCGAAGCAAAACTATACTAAACAAGTAAACTAGGGAGTAAGTTTAGGAAATATACCCCACACTCGACCCTAGGGAGCTGGAGGAAGAAGAAGAAGTGAAGGGAAGGAGCTGCAGTCGAAGTTGTGCTGTGGCTGCTGCTCACTGATGCTGTTGCTGCTCACTGTTGCTGCTGCTGCTGCTCTCTGGTGCTGCTGTTGCAGCTTCTGGCTGCTGCTGAGAAGAGATGTTTGCTGCTGCTGCTGCTATGAGGTAAGTGTGTGTGTGTGTGAGAGAGAGCGAGGTTGAGAGAAAAGAACAAAACAAATGAGAAGAAATCATAACCACCAATGTCAACCCCTCACTCTCTCTCTCCTCATTAATTGCAAGCATGGCTTAAGCCATGATGCACTCTCTCTCACACCAAGTCAACACCCTAAGGAAATTCAAATTAAAGCAACTATTAATTAACTAATTAAACTTAATTGAAACCCAAAAGACTTAATCCCCATGATTAACCCACCATAGTTACTAATCATGGTAATAACTCATTTAAAACCCCTAGTTTACATGCACATGTGTGTGCAAGCCTAGGAAAATTCTAGAAAAATATTTATTAAATTAGCAAAATTACTTGGAACACAATTTGGTAAACTTTTTATTAAAAACCCTTTATTTAAATATATTAGTCACAAAACACATCCTAAGATGTTACAGATAGGAGGGGATTCGTCTCTCCCGGTATAGAGGGTTGTTGTTGCGCTATGCTCAATTGGCCATAACATGAAATCCCTGGCCAGGTTTGTTGAGATTTACTGGTAAGTGTTATCAGTAGTTTCTCGAACCATTATAGACCATGCATCGGCATGACTTATTAGGCTATTGGGGTTTGACGTTTTACCATCCCCAGGCGACGATATGCGACATATCTGACGAAGAGACCGGACTGTACTGTAGTGTTACTGATTGGATTCATAGGAGTACGAGTAAGCTTGCTTGTTGATCTTCTGATCGCTCAATACCCGGGTGGCTGTTACGTTTAGCAGACCGCCTGCAGCTTGTGGGTGTTTGATATGATCATCACCTACTGCCGGCGTATTGACGAGTCTTTAGAGTCCTACACAGAGCTTTCCTGGTTCATGCGAAGCGAAGTTGGAGCACATATGTGATATGTGCGGGACCGAGATTAATGCGCGTATGTGATACCGCTTTCTATTCTTGCGATATGTGATATCTGACGGTTATATGAGATATAGCCGGGTTATCGGATAAAGTGTTGATTCGATGGATTGTTACATTTGATATTAGTCGGTTGTATATGATATAGCCGGATTATTAAATCAAGTGTTGATTTAATAATTTAATGTATAATTATATATTTGATATATTATCTTACATTAACTAATATTAGCTCACTCAAGATTTCTTTTCTCACTTGTGTACACTTGGTATATATGTGATATATATTAATGTACATTATTTTGTGTCATGCTTGATGCAACATGCAACATGGGTGTATAAGACTTACACCATACTTATAATAATGTGATGGTTTTATTTATCTTGGTAATTCACAAAATTAGTGGTTTTTAGTCATATGGTTGAAGCTTGTAGAAGCTCGTCGAACCATTGACCACATCCACTCATTTTGTTTTACTTGAAAATATTTATTAACCCAACCATTATTGTTAACCCAGGGTTTATTCTCTATATGAGTTAGTGTATGACACTAACTCACCCATGGTAGTTATTCTCACCTCATGAGTTCATTCTCTCATCACTTCTTCTTCTTCCTCTTCATGAGAGAAAAAGCTTACTAGCTTTTTCTATGGTGAGAAAATAATGTGAGAGAAAGAAAACTATAGAGAGCACATTTGCTACTTCATCATCCTCTACTATTAGCTATTTAGTTTAGGGTGTTTGCTATACTGTTCATATCATATTTTTGCATTTTTATATCGCCCATTATTAATCACTTGGAAATAACTAGGTACTTTTGATCCATGTCTGCTAAATAGTTTCAGGTTACAGGTTCTCAGCTCTTTACAGTGAAATTCATGAAAAGTCGCAACAAATGCAGGACTACGGCCAACAACAGATAAATACAAGTTTTCGCGCACTATCTGTATGATGCCGCCTACTAGTTCAAGAGACAAAATGGAAAATCGTTGGTCACTTCAATGCACAAAGCACAAGGGCATCACAAGATCCAAGAATTCAAGGCGGAGCTCAAGGCAAAAGTCCACATTATCTTGCACTGTTAAACATCTGGAATGAATTTGAAGAGGTTCTGAGAAACCAATGCGATAAAACCGAAGATAAAAGCAACATGAAAAGGACCAGAAAGTTTCATGCCCCAAAAAATGAAAAAGTCCACCAAATGGCCGCGGAACCGCGGCCAAACAGGCACTTCTGCCGCGGTTCCGCGGCCAAGTATGCACATTTTCGATGGCAGTGTCGGTGCATTGACTCGGCTCTTTTGGGGTACTTTTGTAAATTCATGATTGGATCAGAATGTAAACCTAGGGTTTTCCTATCTTTAAATAAGAGAGCTCGAAGCCAAATTAGGTGTGCCTCTTTTTATTAGATCTTGGATTTAAATTCTTTATGAAAAATTGTAGTGTGTTTTGAGAGGTTATAAAAAAAAGAGTTCTTTTATTTATCTTGAATGCCTATTTATTTTCTGCAATTTATTATCGCTTTTTACTATTTGCTAATATATTCATAATATTTAATTGGGCTTTTCTTTTGTTTTTCTCTTTTCTATTTTTCTTTATCATTAAACAACTGTGATACTTGAGTAAGATCCTTTCCTAGGTGAGATCTCAAATAGCTAGTTGTAAATTCCTTTTAACCTAAATTATATCTACCTTTCCTCTTGTTTTTTTTTATCTTTCTAATGAGTGAGTAATTTCTCACTTGTTATGGCAGGAGAAGGAAGGTTTGAGAAAAGGAAATCTCTTTCACTCCTTTCTTCGCCCAACACCATAATTCGGAATCACTTTAATTGAACCACAATCCGCTCACTACGGCACTTATCCTACATGATAGCGGTGATTCCCTAGTTAGACCGGTTGTGGTTGAATTAATTGGAGATTAGGGCTAAGAGAAAAGAATGGAAGGACAAGGACCAAAAGGAAGAAACAAAGTAAGGAAAGCTAAGCTTATACTTACAAGTTCCTTCCTAGTCGAGCTAATCCCTGTTGTTGCCGATTAGCGTAACACCGATATTAAAAAGGGCATTGAAAGGGGTGAGATATTCCTAACTCGAACTAACCTGTAACATTTCAGAAAATATAAAATATTATTTTTTGGAATTTAATATTAAAATAATATTTTTCCCGAAAACTGCCCGATTTGCGAAATTGTGGTTTTCGAAAAAGGGTATAAATATATACCGATAAATGTGACATAAATGGAAATTTAAAATGATTTATTCATTTAAAAATATATTTAAAGAATTTGGAATTTTTAAAATTTATTATATGCAGTTTGGATAAAACCCCGATTAGTGCCCTGCTAATCGCGATTAAGCCAAATCCGTGTTTTTACAGTTTTCATGGTTAGTGCACCATGACATTTTTCATTTGGTTACATATTCATTTGGGTTGTTTTATGTTAAGGTTTTATTATGGTGAGAAAAGAAAAGAAAGGAAAAAGGTGTTATGATGACTTAAGGAGAGATTGAGGACATCATGATGAGAGGTAAGCATGGTTGGAGAGAGAGAGAGTAAGAATAACTGAGAGAGGGGGGGCTGCCTCATTTGTTCTCCTCCACCATTTTCTTCCCCTTCTCCTTCCTCATCTCCCGCCACCTTCAACCCCAAAATCCATCTCAAAAACCTTGCCAAAATCCTATACCCCTTTCACAAAAAATGATCACCTCTTCATCCACTACACCATGGACCAAGCAAAGTTGGATTTTGATAACTTTGGGAAGCTAGAGTTCTCTTGAGTTCATCCATGCGGTATAATCATTTCCATTTAGATAGTTTTACGTTCCTTTATATTCTAGTTCTAGTTTAGAATTGGTTTAGTGGTGATTTGTGAAGTTAGAAAATTATAAAGAGGGTTTGGGTGACTTGTGGACTTGTGATCAGTAGTGAGGATGTGCAAGACCCTAAAGATCAAATTCTGGACCTAGAACAGAGATTATAAACTTAGATTAGTTTCGTGTCAGTTTCGTGTTAATTTGTGAACCTACTGTGAATCTGGAGCAACTTGGGGAATTTCTGAGTTTAGCAAACAACTCCAGGGATCAAATTAGCGTTCTAGGAGACTACCCTAACCATTTGAACCCAAACGGAGGCCATGGGGCCGAGGAGGCCGGATTTTGGAGGGTTCTAGCCGGCCACTTGGAGGATTTTGATGCCTAGGTTGCTTCTGTAGGTCATATACCCTATATACATCATCCCAGTATTGTTTGTTCATCCAAATTTCACCTGAGTCAAAATCTGGGAACACTTTGATGTGATTTTGGCTATATTTTACTTATTTTGAAATGTTTAGTTTTGATACTTGGATTGGTTTTTGGTTGTTGGATGTTCTACTTCAACGACAAGGGATAATTGGTTGGTTTTGCCTGCGTGGCCTATAGATTCTAACTTATAGGCAAACCGTATGCCGTTTTGGTTTCTGGATTCGATTTTAATAGCGACTGCGACTGTGTTTTATTGTAAGTACCTTCACGTGGTGAAAAACCCCAGGTGGAGTTAGGGCTGAATACCACCTATCCCATGAGAAGTGTTATGTTATCCGGTATCGAGGTGGGGATGTAACCGATACGGATACACACGGGGACCCATTAGAACAATGGGGAGTATCGAATTCCATTCCGAAAGAGGGCACGATCTGAATTATAAATGGAATGATACAACTCTTATAACACAGAGGTGCGTTTTGATGAATCGGAACTCCGGAGTTTGAAAAACTCCATAGTTAAGCGTGCTTGAGCCAGAGAAATTCTGGGATGGGTGGCCTACTGGGAAGTAGCCCCGAGTTCATTGAAAAGGACAAAACCGTGCGGTTTCGGCCAGACCGGACAATATTAGTTGTGTTTGGGGGTGGGTCGTGACAAGTATGGTATCACAGCACTAGGTTTAACCTTAGTTCGAGTCTAGATTTGACTATGTGGAGTCTGAGGGCGTAATCTATTTCGGAACCTAGGCTTGACCTTACGGAACATAGACATGAACTTTGGGGGTATTAGACCCGAACTTTCGTTACATAGGCTGACCCTGATTGATGGAGAAGGTAGCATGGGTAGAGTGATGTACCGTACGTATGTTCCGCGGCATATTTACGATACGATACTCCACTTAAGTGACCATAGAATGTACATATCTTGAGACTGGTGATTCTCTTCGTTCCCTTGATTATACAGCCATTTGAGATCCTTGATTTTATTTGTCTCCATGATCATATTATCAGTGATTTGACTCCTCCTAATGATCATGTATCCATTTTGGGATCTGTTGACTCTTTCATCCCTTTGATCTTTTTCGTCGATACATGATTGAGGTTCCGGTCACCATGGTTTGAGCGCAGTTTGAGCTGCTGTTGGTGATGCGGTCAGGGAGAGTTCGTCGTGGACGAAGACTGACCATTGATTTAAAGTGAAATTGTGTGATCAAAGAATTAATTACCGCAATCATGAACGTCGTCGCTTGGTAGATAGCCGGTGAGTACGGGTCGGTCCACAGGGATTTTGTGTATTCTCAATTTTTTCTAACGATTTAATTCCAAACGGTGTGATTAATTATCACTAAAAACTAAAGTTAATTTAGACTAGGATTAGAATCTTGCTACGGTTAGGTTTAGGTTAAATTTGGAAATTTATGATTTCCCACCATTTTCAATGCCCTAATTTAGATATAATTAGGTGTTATGGTAATAATTAATAAAGTGGATTAGTACTATCGGGAAGAAACGAAGTTTCTTACTTTAGGTTTTTGTTCGTCCTTTCTTAATTCTTACCCTAATCTCTATGGAAGACATACGCAACCGGTCTTTAAAACTACGGTATCACCGCTACCTCATGGGATAGGGTGTCGTAGGGAGCGGTATGTATATGTATGAATGGAGTCCTATAAAAATATGTGATGAGCAAGAAAGGAGTGAGAGATTTTCATCTCTCAAACCTTCCCTATTCCTAACCCTAACAAGTGAGGAACTACTCACTCATTAGGGAATTGATTAACATGTTCTAAACTAATTAACTAGGGCAGATAATGAAATCTATACTATGGCAGAAAGAAAATTAAGAACTAGGGCAATGAAATAAAAATCTTACTTTATTTGATGGCTCTCTTCAAACATTTACACCGAATTAAAATTCTGAATAGATGAAATAAAAAAGGGCATAGCTCAAAGGGAGGTTTAGGATTTCTATTTATAGAGCATTGAAACCCTAGGTTTACAATTGATTCACATCAGCATTTACAAATATACCCTAAAGAAGACTAGTCAACGCACCGACGCACCGACACGAAATTGCACCGACACGGGCTTCATATGGCCGCGGAACCGCGGCCAAAACCCATGATTAGCCGCGGATCCGCGGCCATGTAGTCGTTTCATGGACTTCATTTTTTAGGGCTAGTTCTTGTTGCATTTTGCTTCTTTTTTCTTCACTTGGTTACTCAGATTGGCTTCTAGATTTCTTCTAGATTTCAACAGTGAATAATGTCGTGGACTTTACCGTTTGCTTCGTGTCGAAGTCTTGAACCTTGCACTGAATTTGTTCATTGATCTTCATTGTCCTTCAAACTGTAGGCATGATCAAGATTGTTCCATTTGTCGGTCGTAGTCCCACTTTTGTGTCGTCTTTTCATCATTTTCACTGTTTTTGTTCCGAGAACCTGTAACCTGCAACTATGTAGCAGACATGGATCAAAAGCGCCTGTTTATTTGTAAAATGAATAAGAATGGGAAATATAATAATGCAAAATTATGGTATGAACAAATACACCCAAACTTATCTTTTGCTCGTCCTCGAGCAAACCTAGTTTATTCTTGAAAAAGACCTAGCCTCACTTTCGTAGGGAAACGCGATTCCACTGAGCTCATGCAACATGCCGTTAAACCTCTAGGTGTCCCTAGTAGGAGGAGCGTCGTCTCCTGATGGTTTTTCAGCGGATACTACCCACAAAATCCTATCAATTCGGCCTATTGATTTTTATTCTCCAATTAGGTTTTCTAACAAGAAACTCTATTATCTTCGACTCAGAAATTATCAAACCGTATTTTCCACGCTTCCTTATCATTTAAGTTAAGATTATATATGATTTGTAGATTTACTTAGCTTTTAGCATCTTTTGAGTTTTCCTTCTAGGGTTTCATCTCAACTTAGGAATTTTTATCTTCTCTATTAAAGATACAAGTTCGATTTTTCATTCATATCTCTTATCTAAACCCCAATCACATACCCCTACGTGTGTGTATAAATCATCCCTACACTTGAAAATTCAAATCAAGCTATTATACTCTTGTCTATCGTCCAAAGTATTTTTCAATAGGTGAACTTTTAGATGAAATTTGCTCACACATTCTTCATGCGACCATTAATACTTCTTGAAGTACCAACGATCGATTACAAAATGTGTTTGCACAGTAAGGCGTACTTCCTAGTCTTGTAATACCTAAGACTTTTAGCAGTGACTCCCAAACCAGTTGGTCTAAGGTACTAGGTGATAAAGCACCCTCGCTAAATATTTTTTTTCTATTTATGCAGCCTTAAGTAATTGCAAAAATCAGTGTTAATTTTTTCTCTTTATTCACACGTGTATTTTTATTTTATTTCTCTTTATACTAAGGACTTTAGACAAGAGCATTTGAAGGTATCTTCTACTATTCCAAGTTTCAAGGTTTGTGTTTGTGCAATTTGTAGGGTATATATTTTCAGAATTTAGACTTAAGCTTGGGAATTATTTTTCAGACTTATACTTTAATAAAAATTTCAATACTCTTCTCTTGTTTTAACTTAGCCCAAGAAGTGAACTCAAAATTTGCCTATTTCTATGTAAACTACAAAGACATATACTTTCAACCATTAAATTTGAAGAAATGTTATTTTTAGGGTTTTTAATTTCCTATGTCTAAGATCTAGTTGTTCCTAGCTAGTTAACCTTTTTGTCAAACTCAAGTCAATTAGGGCCAAAATTGAATGTTTTAATTTTTATAATTTTTCAAATTTTTCAGTTTTTATTTGATTTTTATTTTTCTATATATATATATATGATGTTTTTCAAATTTTTTCAACTTTTATGATTTTTATATAAGGATGCAATGCAGAATTTAAACATGCAAAAGAAAAAGAAAAATATATACAAAAAATTTAAAAAAAATATGCAATGCAAAAGATAACTATATACAACCACCAACTCCCCCAAACATAACCAAAGCAGTGCCCTCACTGCTCGGTCCCACGCCGCGCTCTCGAGCGTGAACGTGAATGCTCAGCCCTACCCAACAGGGTTCGAATCCCCTGCTCATCCTCCGTCAACCGACGGTCGTGCTCCCTTGATGTCACCCTCAATTGCTCCCTCAACTCAGCAATGCCCCTAACTGCTCTCCGCATCAATTGTGCATGTTCTAGAGGGGTCATTTATCCTTCGCTCGCGGCCGAGCTAGAGCTAGGTGTGCGGGCGGGTACATGCTCTGCCGGTTCGGTCCTCGACCAGACATCTGTCAATCGAGAATAGGACGTAGAAACGCCCTCAATAAGAGGCCTGACCGGTATTCCTCTATGCATATAAAATTCGAACTCCTCCACAGGGAGGAAATATCGACATAATTGTGTAACCAGCATGGGACAAGGGTAATTTGCGGCTCGTTTACCCACACCTATAGATTTAAGCAATACTGTGCACATGCCGAAACGGGGGTTCTTTGTCATAAGATTATGCACAATATGCAAGGTGGGTGTAAAAAATGTTGTGTTGTGGGAGTTACCGAAAATATTATTTTGTGCCTACCGGCATACAGTCAAAACATTCGCCAAAAGGATCCTCGCTTGGATACCCTTACGCGGCTCCCTTGAGCAATCGTTGCCCATCAAGGGCATGTAATCCTCAAATTGCAAAGGTTGGTCATGTGCGGGTATGCGAGGGATTAGTGTGACTTCGTGTATGATATCCCTATCAATGATGATTTCCCTCTCACCCCATAGCAATTTAATAAACCCGAATTGGGTGAGGCACCCATCTTCCATACACTCATAAAAATGAGTGACTAATTCTGGCAGTGCAAAAGTATTAGGGTGATTGTATATCAAGTAGTTCCAACCCCTACGCGCGATTTCATTTGCAAAATAACTACCGTACACCTCGTGTGAAAAAACTTGCGAAAAATCGCGTTCAAGCTGCATGCTGTATGCCATGAGGTGTTCTACAGATCTAGAAATTGAGAAACAGATATGGGTTTTGAAAGACAAACCTCCCCTTAAAATTTCAAGGGGCGACGCGGCTGACAGGTGGAGGAAGCGCGGTCGAAACAGGGGTCGGGTGGCGGTTCCGCAGCGGCAAAAAGAGATCCCTCTGCAGAAGAAGCGGCGGCGGCGCTAGGGTTTCTGAGGGGATTAAATTTAGGGTTTGTGCAAACAGGGGGGTCGGGGTCTTTATATAGGGGGAATTTATGGATATTTCCAAATAAACCCCTCAAAAAGAGGAAATTAGTTGCAAAATAAAATTTTATTTTATTAATTTAATCTGTAAATTTACAAAAACACCCAAAAAAATTTTCTTCAATTTTTTCAATTTTATTATTATTTTTATTATTGTTAAAACAAAACAAAATATATATACAACAAGGTCCCCCCCCAAACTTAAGTTAAACGATGTTACAAGTCAATGCCAAACTTTGAAATGACCAAAAGTCAACACCAACCAGTTGAAAAATTTATCTGTGTAAAGTATCCGTCGGTAGAAGAACATGTTGTACAGAGCCAAGAAGAAGTGGGGAAGAGATAAGTGGTGGTATGGAAAGTGTTTGCATATACGTGGAAGTGAAAAGGTAGGAGGTGATGATGAATAAAAACGAAAATGTGCATGATCAGAAATCAGTGGAATATTGATATTCTCGTAGTTTATTAGAAGAAAAGGGGGTGGTTCAACTTCTATAGGGTGAGGTTGATTAACCACAAAATCCCCAAGATGTTTCTGTGGATCTTTTACTGGCTTGGCATCATCCATCATAGGCATATGATATTTAATTATGAGGGAACTAATCTCCTTGATGTTCGCCATAGTCCAGCCAAAAGCTTGCCGGTTTTTTTGTAAGACCATTAAAAGGGCTTTCTCTTGCTCGAGGGTTAGAGAGGCCGATATGATAACGGGAAAGGTCTCATTCTTACCTAGGTAAGCGTATTTAAGGTGAGACGGAAAAAGCTTGAGTTCGAGTTTTGGAGGTGAAACAATTGAAGGTATAGTTAGTGAAACTGTCTCGAACTCGAAGGATTCCATCACTGGTTCGAAATCACTGTAGGCAACCGAGTCGGATGGTTCAATTAACTCATCCGAAAATTCAAAAGACTCAAACTCTGGCAGTGAGTCTTCAAAATCGTCCGAAAAAGTGAAACACTCGTAATCGCTAACGGTTGTGCAAACTGTGTCAGATTCAAGGAGGGACGCACTAGTGGCGTCAAAACTGTTGTGATCAAACATAAATTTTTCAAGCTCGTGGTCCTCCTGTGTGATTTCGTGGATCGAGCATACTTCTCGTATTCTAGCTTTAGGCACGGAGGGCAAACTTCCTATCTTGTAAATATTGAACTCACTAGACATATTACCGAAGGATAGAGTCATACAGCCATTGCGACAATTGATTAAAGCATTGGAAGTGGCCAAAAATGGTCGACCGAGGATCACCGGAATTTGGTTCCGTGGGTTAGCAACAGGTTGTGTGTCCATAACAATAAAAACAATGGGGAATATGAAGTCCCCCTACTTTGATCAACACATCCTCAACTCACCCCTAGGATGGTTGATCGATCGATCAGCCATTTGGAGAGTACAATGAGTGGATTTCAACTCTCCAACACCTAATTGCTCATACACGGAATAGGGAAGCAGGCTAACACTAGAACCAAGATCTAAAAGTGCTCGATTGATGTTCTTATCCCCAATTGTTATTGAAATTGTAGGACAGCCAGGGTCCTTTCGTTTTTAGGGTAAGGTTTGAGGTTGGTTAATAGCATTGCTCACGACACTAGCTACTACCACTTTCTTGGGTATCTGAGACTTTCCCTTCGAGGTGCATAAGCCCTTTAAGATTTTCGCGTAAGAAGGGACTTGTTGGATTGCATCCAAGAGAGGTATATTTATGCTAACCTCTTTGAATAACTCTACAATCTTCTCCATTTGTGGAGTTGGTTTATTGGATCTCAATCTGTTAGGAAAAGGAACATTTTGAAAATTTGTTCAGTCCAATGTCTCTGGAGTAGAATGTGGAGTTGGAACGGATCCCAGTGTTGGTGTGTTCATGATGTGAGATGTGGGTCCGTTCGGATTAGAAGAAGAAGAGCCTTTTGAAGAATGAAGAACAGGCACTGACGAAGAAGATGAAGATGAAGAAGAATCACAGGTAGGGGTATCATCACTATTACCCACATTATTGTGCAACACTTTTCCAGATCTCAACATGGTCACAGCATTTACATTATAATTTTGTTGTTCATAAGCAACATGTGCATTGTGTGTGTGACCAGGATTTGGCAATGGTTGAGATGGAAACTTTCACTTTTCTCGCTCACTCAACGCAGCATATAGTTGTGCAATTTGCGCCTCGATTGATTTGATATTTTGATCATGTGAAGCACTGTTGTGCACCAAATACTAAATAGAAGTCTCCAACCTTACTGCGGATTGTGTAGATTGTTTTAGAAAAGCATCTAGACTTCTTTCTAGCGAGGTAACCTTATCGTCATTTGGTTGAAGAAAATTTTTTTGAGGGTAAGAGTTGTTGGGCAGAAAATTGTTCATTTGGTTTTGGTAAGGTTTTGGTTGGAAAGGTTGCTGGTATTGAGTTTGTTGGGGTGCTTGTTGTTGTGGAGGAGGAGGCCTTTGAAAATTGTTGTTTCCTTAGAATTGTTGATTTTGATTCCAAGAAAAATTTGGGTGACTCCTCCAACCTGGATTATAAGTCGAAGCGTATGGATCATTTCTTTGTCTTTACTGAAAGGAAGCATTGACTTGATCTTGCCCTTGAACAGGTGGATTGTAAGGACACTCTTCGGTAAGATGTGATGAATCCGAACAACAAGCACAAACAGTTCGTGGGGGTAAAGCAGGGGCAGGAGAAGGCGATGAGATTTTGGTCTCAATTGCTTCTAGCTTTTTCGTAAGTGCAACCATTTCGGCCTTCATTGCAATCGACATATCTAATTGATGTATGCCTGCCTTAAACTGACCTATTGAAGAAGATGATGTGGTCTTAGTGCTTTCCCACTGAAGTGTTTGTTCAGCAAGATCGTCGAGAAACTGCTAAGCTTCATCGCTAGATTTTGTTAGAAAGTGACCATGACAAATGGTTTCCAACAACTGCTTCGTTGCTGAGTTCAATCCTTCGTATAAAGTTTGGCAAAGTTGCCAATTTTCGATACTATAGTGAAGGCATTGAACAAGTAGGTCTTTAAATCTTTCAAAACACTTCCAAAATGGTTCAGAAGGAAGCTGGGAAAATTGAGTAATCTCATTCCGAATTCTCGTGGTCTTGTGATATGGGTAAAACTTTTTAAGAAAAGCTTTAACAAACTCTTCCCAATTATTAATTGAGTGTGATGCTGTGCTATACAACCATTTCTCGGCTAGGTCACATAAGGTGAAAGGAATGACCCTTAGCCTTTTAGCATCATCTGAAAGTTGTGTTGTTTTCATCATTGCACAAACATTCTGGAATTTGTTAATGAAGATATAGGCATCTTCGGATTCCAGCCCGTGAAATTTTGGCAACATGTTATGAAGTGGGGTTTGATCTCAAAGTTGTCCCCATTTGCTGGTAGGAGTGAAAGAAAAGTAGGTAAGGCGGTGCGAATAAGGTAGAAAAGATCCTGGAGCGCGATTCGTTGAGGCTCTTCAACAGGTGGGTGTTGTGGGTTATTCGTACCTAGCGGTGGTGGAATCAATCCCTCGGTTAAGGTGTTGTTAGGATTAAATCCCGACATCTCCATAGAAGACAAAGAATGTGAAGGTGATGGTAAGAAAGTGGAAGGAATTTCGACTTCGGAGTCAAAAGCGTCGTCAGTCGGTACCAACGAGACACGGACTAATCGGGCACTAGTGTCCCAAGCCTAACCGGACATACACTAAAGAGGTAGTGTAGTCAAAAAGGTGAAAAACAGAAGGCGGGGTTAAGAAAACGTCAATGGAAAGAAAGTGGATGTAAGTGGGGTGCACGGATTTCATAGCGACAAGTTGCAAGTTTTTGTAAAATGTTTTCCTTTTTTCTTTTTATGTTTTTTTTAGGTGGAGCTTTTTGCAAAAAATTATTTTCGATAAAAGGCTGAGACACATATTCAATCAATCACAAATGCACAATCAAGCCTAGATCTAAGGTCACCTAGGTCAGCTAGACAGCTTCTAACTGTTCCAAAGGGCAAGAAGTAGGACCTAAAACCGCTTCTTCATCGCCAATTGTGGCCAGGTAAGCAAAAGTAGTGAAAGGAGGGATCCGCCCACGAATCACCGTGAGACGAGCCTTTTAAAATTACCTTTCACTACCTGTCTAGCCTAAGCACCACAAAGTCAGGTTAGGATCAACGGTCGATGCCTACAACTATTACTTTGTCCTATTGAGCGCGAAGTCCTTAGGGCTGAGTCTAATCTTTTTTTAATTAACTTGATGGTCAATGCAATAAGCTTTATATGATTTTTGGGGTCCTGGGATGGGTGATGAAATCCCCACACAATCTGGATTGGTGTTCAAGCCCCTTAATATCAGATTAAATATGCAAAGCAGTAAACACAATCACTTGCAAACAAATTTTTTTTTTAGCGCGGCGCGAAGAATCCTGCACAAGATCAATTATTGGAGAAGGGAAGAAATTTTTGGCGCAAAGAATCCTGCAGGAAATTTTTTTATAGAGGAGATAATGGGGTTGCAGAGAAGAAGAAAAGAAGCTCACAGAAAGATTTTCTCGTGCTGACGTCAGCAACGCACCGCGGATGCGCGACCAAGATGGTGCTTATGCGGTGGAAACGTGGTTGGACATGCTGTTCAGTTCCCTAGATTTTTTCTACTCCTCTGTACCCATTTTTCTCTATTGTTTAGATCTAGGGTTTTCTGTTTTGCTCTCTGGATTTCTCCAGATCCGAACTCGTTCGTCGATCCTGCAAAATTCACATGAAACAACCTTCAAACAATAACAAGATGATAAAATTTTTATATTTTTTTAACTTTTTAGTTTTTACGATTTATCAATTTTATATTAACCCGAAATTGCAAAAAGAAAATACTACGCCATCCCCGACAACGGCGCCATTTGATTTATTGTGAAATTGTGTGATCAAAGAATTAATTACCGCAATCAAGAACGGCGTCGCTTGGTAGCTAGCCGGTGAGTACTGGTCGGTCCACAGGGATTTTGTGTTTTCTCAATTTATTCTAATGAGTAAATTCCAAACGGTGTTGGATTGATTATCACTAAAAACTAAAGTTGATTTAGACTAGGATTAGAATCTTGCTAGGTTTAGGTTTAGGTCAAATTTGGAAATTTAAGATTTCCCACCGCTTTCAATGCCCTAATTTAGATCTAATTAGGTGTTATGTTAATAATTAATAAAGTGGATTAGTACCATCGGGAAGAAACAATGTTTCTTCCTCTAGGTTTCTGTCCGTCCTTTCTTAATTCTTACCCTAACCTCCATGGAAGGCAAACGCAACCGGTCTTTTAAACTACGGTATCACCGCTACCTCGTGGGATATGGTGCCGTAGGGAGCGGTGTGTGTATGTATGCATGGAGTCCTATAAAAATATGTGATGGGCAAGAAAAGGGTGAGAGATTTTCATCTCTCAAACCTTCCCTATTCCTAACCCTAATAAGTGAGGAACTACTCACTCATTAGGGAATTGATTAACATGTTCTAAACCAATTAACTAGTGCAGATAAAGAAATATATTCTAAGGCAGAAAGAAAATTAAGAACAAGGGAAACGAAATAAAAATCTTACTTTATTTGATGGCCCTCTTCAAACATTTACACCGAATTAAAATTCTGAATAGATGAAATAAAAAGTGGCATAGCTCAAAGAGGGGTTTAGGATTTCTATTTATAGAGCATAGAAACCCTAGGGTTACAATCGATTCACATCTGCATTTATAAATAACCTAAAGAAGATAAGTCAACACACCGCCGCACCGACACGAAATTGCACCGACACGGGCTTCATATGGCCGCGGAACCGCGGCCAAAACCCATGTTTGGCTGCGGATCCGCGGCCATGTAGTAGTTTCATGGACTGCAATTTTTAGGGCTAGTTCTGGTTGCATTTTGCTTCTTATTTCTTCACTTGGTTTCTCAGATTGTCTTCTAGATTTCTTCAAGATTTCCACAGTGAATAATATCGTGGACTTTACCATTTGCTTCATGTCGAAGTCTTGATCCTTGCACTGAACTTGTTCATTGATCTTCATTGTCCTTCAAACTATAGGCATGATCAAGATTCTTCCATTTGTCGGTCGTAGTCTCACTTTTGTATCGTATTTTCATCATTTTCACTGTTTTTGTTCCGAGAACCTGTAACCTGCAACTATGTAGCAAACATGGATCAAAAGCACTTGTTTATTTGTAAAATGAATAAGAATGGTGAATATAATAATGCAAAATTATGGTATGAACAACCATCGTGTTTTCTGGTGACATGGGAACATATCGATGTAGTGTTGTGTTGTGACCCCTCGTTTGAGACGATTGTACGGTTTTGTACCGGATGATCGGGCCATTGTTAGAGGCTACCTGTTGGGAGAGGACTGTTGATGTACAGCATACCCCTGAGATTGTGATGTCATCTACCATGCAGACAGATGACCCAGCCATCGCTGAGATTGATGTGATGCCGCTTCCAGAACTTAAGAGTTGAGATCGCTGGAGCTCTCAGGCAGAGAGGCGAAAGGTGGTAGCTAGTCTATCTTGAGTTGAGAGACGAAGGTGATTCGTCTGATTACTGCGCCGACGCAGGCCCAGTTGAGTTGAAGATTGACAGTGTGTAGAGTCTTACTCAGGTCTAGAGTAGACCGACCCAGAGATGACCGTTAGTGTATCGTCTATCCTTGAGGATTGGGGGCATTGTTTAGCATGCGGATGAAGGGTGTTAACATGTCATCTGGGCGGAGTTGAAAGGTTCGAACGAATGTCAGAAAACCCATTTTCCAAGTTTAAAGTATTCGGACGGACATGCAAGTGCTTCTGTGGACCCTCTTGAAGAATGAAACCCTAACTCGACGTGATGACCATGAAACCGCTTTTGACCCTTAGGGTTTGCGGCAGTTTAGCGGTGCCATCAGTGAGGCTTCGGTCTGCCCTTCTACGGTCGGTCCATAGGTACCGTGGCATATACCGAATATTATTAAACCGTGCTTAGGTGTTGAGCTCTCGGAAAATTTTGGGACTTTTGATGACTCGATCGAAATTTTAACGCCGTACGGATATCCTGTGATAGGAGATCAGCAACAAGACCAGCTTCGGATAAAGGACCTCACCCAGGTGTGTTGTGAGTTGATCGAGAACAGATGAATATTGAGTATTCCTTTGATTGTAGGGACGGGTTCCCTAGGACGTGTTCGGCTAGATATCTTCGATAGAGTGATGAAGATACCGTGTTTGTAGTTCGAGTCCGGGTGAGAGACTCCGGATTGATTGTATCCGAGAACATTTGTGGTACGAAGATAGCTTGATGCGACGTCAAGTGGATGATAATGAAGACGAGTGGAGCAAGAGGTTCGTGCGAGACGTTAACGAGCTGTTGTTACTCCGCGTTGAGATTAAAGATCGGATATGGGTACAGAAGCGTTGAGATACGGCCAGTTTCCGAGGAAAAGTTATGCTGAGAACGCAGATGTCCAGAGAACGAGAAAGATTATGCAAGAGTACCATCCTCCGTATAATTCGGCGTAGGCGAGATCGGAAGAGAACTTGAGTCGGTTCCTTCCATGACACTGCTGCAATAAGATTTGCATCGAGGATCAGATGTGTTACGTGTATTCTGAGGACCAAGAGACAGAGGATGCCAGACCGTGGGCAAGAGGCAAGCAGATGTTCTTGCTCTGCCAGTTTGGGCGCACCGACTTTTTCTTCGACATTGTAGGAGGTGTACCTCAATGTCATTTGTTGCGATTTGCGTTGTGATCCGAATATCACGCTTATATCACTTGGATTTGAGTTTCATGATATTTCGTGCACCATGGCTGCACCTACTGAGTATTTACATTTTTGTGCATAGTTATTGCACTTGATATATTTTATAAACCGTTGTGTTGATGTCGATTTTGTACCTTAGCTGCACATGTTTATGTTTTCCCGGATTTCCTACAGTGGTTATGATATTTCGTGCAGTGGATGCACAGGATTGATATTTCATGCAGTGGATGCACAGGATTTGATATTTCGTGCAGTGGATGGACGGGATTTGATATTTCATGCAGTGGATGCACAGGATTGATATTTCGTGCAGTGGATGCACAGGATTGATATTTCGTGCAATAGATGCACAGGATTTGATATTTCATGCAGTGGATGCACAGGATTGATATTTCGTGCAGTGGATGCACGGGATTGATATTTCGTGTAGTGGATGTATAGAATTGATATTTCATGCACTATATGCATAGGATTTGATATTTCATGGACTGGATGCACAGGATTCGTATTCCGTGAATTTGTTGCACCCGATTTATGCCTTTGAGCATTCATTTTACCGGATTTGCGTTTTCGTGTGCGGGTGTACTTGATGTTCGTTTTCGTGCATGCTATTGCACTTGATGCTTATTACGGACCAAACGCGCTTTGGTCGGATTTATGCGCATGTTAAGAGCTTGGTTTCAGATGCGCTTAATTGAGATTTTTTTCGTGCATGTGGGATGCACCTGACTTAGATTTTTATTCGTGCATGTGGGATGCACTTGATTTAGCTTTTATTTGTGCATGACGGATGCACTTGATTTGGATTTTTCGCGCATGTTGGGCGCATGATATCAGATGTGATTTTCCACATCGAATGCGCTCGATTGGGATTTTCGTTCGTGCATATTAGTTGCACCGTATTGAGATTTTTGGGCACTTTTGATGCCCTAGTGGTTATTGTCATGCACGCTAGTTGCATTGGACAGATGCTTTTATGCACACCCATTGCACTTAGTCTTACTTTTGCGCATATTGTGGCATTTGTACTTGGATTTGATTTCCGTGCGAACCAGACGCACGTGAGGGTTGGACAAGCCTTTTGAGGCTGATATTGCTTTTGAGCATTTTGTTTTCATGATGAGGCTCTATATTTTATAGTACCCTAGAAGGACTGATCTGAGGATAGTACTTGTGCACTTTGCATGCATAAAAAGTTTACCAAGAGGTTTTCAAAGAGGAGCTATAATCTCGCTATTTCTTACATGTCTACGGGTGACACGAGCGTTTACAAAAGAAAACCTTTTGGGTTATTTCAAAAAGGCGGAACGTATATTTGAGCAAAACATATATGCTAGTATATTATTTCTTTAAAAATAAGCGTCCGCCACTTGTGCCGTGAGTTACGCATTTCGCGGCAATTCAAAAAGATTTTTGCATATGTTGTATTCGGTATTAAGAGCTTTTTCAAGGATGCGTACTATATATGTTTTATAGTATTTGATTAGTGCATATGGGATTTCGGTGGTGGATTTCGAGATCTATATCTCCTTTGTGACTCCGATGATATGCGTGCGAGTCTGATGATTTGCGTGACCCTTGACGGAGATCAGTTTTGAGTTTCGTATTCATTTTCTGGCGCACAGGATGCGTTGTGGTTTTTATGTATCTTCCATGATTTTGGAGCCCCGTTGATTGAGTTGATTATTGAAATGTTTTAGCATTTAGGAGTTTAAATTTAAATTCGAGGACCGAGTTTATTTAAGTGGGGAAGATTGTAACATTTCAGAAAAATACAAAATATTATTTTTGTAATTTAATATTAAAATAATATATTTCGCGAAAACTACCCAATTTGTGAAAATTGGGATTTCGTAAAGTGGTATGAGTGTATACCAATATTTGGGAATTTATCGAAGAATAAAAAATGATTTATTTATTTTAATGATATTTATCGGATTTTTGGTAAAATCCGTGTTTTTACATTTTTCTATGACTTGTGCACCGTGTCATGTGCATGTTGGTTTTTGAGTTTTGTGACTTGTGAGTTAGAGAATGAGAAAGGAAATGAAAAGAGAAAAGAAAAGAAAGGATATAAAGAGTTTGAGTGTGAATGGAATAGTTTTAGATGCCATGTGATATTTTTTAAAGAAACAAAAGGGATATTTGTTTGTGAGAGAGTGAGAATAAGAGAGAGTGAGGGTAGGAGAGAGAGCGGGGCTGCCATTCTTGCATCTTCTCCACTATTTCGTCATCTCTTTTCTTCTTCTTTTTCAACCTCTACGACCTCAAGCATCATCTCCAATCCTTCACCAAAACCTTATGCCTCCTTCATTAAAAACATGCACAATCTCATCCTCAACGAATTGAACCTTCCAAGTTTTGATTTTGAAGACTTGGGAAACTTAAGAATTTCTCTAGTAGCTTATGAGGTATATCCATGCACTTTTAGTTATGTATTGGCATTAATATATCCTATTAGTGTTTAGATATTGATTTAGTTTGGGTTGTGATCTTAGAAAATTCTAAGTTGCTGTCAAGTAGCCAATTGAGGTGTAGGAAGTATTTACAAGACCTTATTGAGTGTTCTATTGACCTGGAACTGAGTTTAGAACCCGATACACGAAGTTAGAAACTTTTGCGTATCAGTTTTGTGTAACCTTAAGGTCTACAGGGAATCTGGGATGAGCTGGAGTGTTTTTAAGATAAGCAAACAATACCAGGGACCAAATTACGGCACTAGAAGACCACCCTGACAATACGAACACCAATGGAGTAGAGGGGGCCGAGCATGACGGAATTTGGGTGGAACTGGCCGGCCACTTGGTAGTGATTGGTGCTTGAAATAGTCCAGTAGCTCATATATATCATATACAACACCCTATACTTGTTTGTGTAGTTCCAGTTTACCTGAACCAAAATATGGGAGCTATTGTGAGTGGTTTTGGTTATGGTTTTCTGTATTTTGGAATTCTTGGTTTTTTTAATTGGTATTGTATTTGGTTGTTGCGAGTTTGTACGTCAACAAAAAGGGTTGTTTGGTTGTTTTTGCATGCGTAGGCTATAGGTTCTAACCTATGAGCGCACCGTATGTTGTTTTGGATTTCGGAACTCGTTGTTAATGGTATTGCGATACGTGTTGATATTTTAGGTACCTTTGCGTGGATTCCGAGTCGATGAAGCACATCGACTACGGCTAAGCGAGGAGTTTAGCAGGTGAGTAGATTTATATCTACCGGGGAAGTCGGGTGGATGGAGTATAGCACCCCCGCAAATATTGGATTGAAAGATCGTTTGATTATTATATCCTGATAATGAGATGCGACTGATGTGATTGTAAGTTTTGCTAGATAATATGATAGAAGCGAAAACTAGTGAACATATTGGTTTAGGAGAACATGAAATGATAAGTGAATCATGATAAGTACGATTTCAGAAGAGGACAAGTGTGATGTTTCTTTAATTGTGTTATGAGATATTAATGTGATGAACGAGTATATGATGTGATATGATGACTAAGTGTGATATGTCATTATATGGATTCGAGTCGATACGTGATTGTTGATACCTTTGTAGGTCCCTTGATATGAGTTTGACATGCATGTGACCTGAGAGATAGGTATATATATTTATATGGATAATGATTGCATAATGAGTGATATGCCGTACGAGACATAGATCCATACCCCCGATGTTGTATAGGTTGATAGAATCCCTATTTGGTTATGCCGCCGTACGTTAGATTATCGTACGCGATGAGTTTTACTTATTGATTATCCATACCCCTGATTAGAGGATGTCATACGATGGATTGTACCGTACGTGACGTTGTGAGGCTGGATGCCGATTGATAGATTCACCGACTCGATCTTGTTGATATGTATACCTTATAGTAATTGATTCACCATATGCCTTATGCTGCATTCATGTTATTCTCATTGCATTTCTTATGCCGTGCTAGTACACCTACACCATTATCGATGATGCGTATGTTACACTTACACAGATTGCCGGCTCACACACTTCATCATCGATAATTGCTATGTCACTTATACAGTAGAATTGCTACATCATGTTATGATATACTACCATGTTCTCATCGCTATGCTTGGTTTCATGATATACTGACATGTACACCCACATACTTTACTACAGCTACATGTACATCATGCCTACATATTGATATGTACACCCACATATCTTGCTATAATTGCATATACCTCTAAGTGGTATTGTATTGACATGTGATATTGGGACGTTGATTATGTAGGGTTCCTAGGCACTCAAGTGAGGTCTCCCAAGCCATCAACCATGGCAATTTCAAAAATTATGGTGCCTACAAACCCTAAACTACGGATCGATTGCTAGATGTCTAGGCGAACAAGAACTAGTTAACACTTAACTAATGAGAAAACGGAAATACAACCTTTGTAGATCCGGTGCTCCACATCCACGGCTCCGCAACGAGGTCGTCTCCGCTGTCCAAAACAAATCCGGGCTCTAGAGTCGGCTTCGTCGGAGAAAAAGTGAGCTAGGTCGTCGATGTCCATGCCGAAGATGATCTACGTCGAGGCATCGCTAAATCAAGCTCCACCTTCACCAAGCCCTAAAACTTGTGAAGGAAACACACTCTACTACTTGGCAAGAGGTAGAGGATGAAGAAATAGGAAGTGGGTTAACTTTAGAATTGGATTTCTCACTCAAAAATATCAATCACCATTGATGATCTCAAGCTTCTTCACTTGAAGCAAGGAAGAAGAAGAAGAAGTGTTATGATAAGTTAAAAGAATAAGAAAAGAAAATGAATTCTTATCATAATTTTAACTAGAGTCAAGTGTAGAGAATGAATCATGGTTAGTGGGAATGGTTAGGGTTAAGGAAGAGATAAGAATGGTTGACTTGAACAAAGCTTCATGAAGCTTCAACTAAAGAACAAAATTAGCCACCATTCTTTTCTCTTTTCTTTTATTCATTTATCAAAAATAAAAAGGATAATTAAATAAGATAAATGAATAATAAATAATAAACCCAAACCATTTCATTAACCAAGGTTTAATCTTTACACTTGAACCCTAGCATGACTTGTATCATCAAACATGATACAATCAAGTGCACAAAAGTATATCGCATATACAATGCGCCCATCCGAGTGAGAAAATCCATCTTAAGTAAACCGATACTAGTTGATGCAAAGTAATATATCAAATATATAAATATGCATTAAATCATTAAATCAACACTTGATTCAATGACCCGGTTATGTCGCACACAACCGACTAGTATACAATATATCGGCTTATCGAATCAACGCTTGAATCGATAACTAGGTTATATCGCATACAACCATTTGATATATATATTTATCGCGAGAATAGAATACGGTATCACATACACGCATTATTCTCGGTCCCGCACATATCTCATATGCGCTCCTATTTCGTTTCGCTTGAGCCAGGAAACCTCTGTGTAGGACTCTAAAGACTCGTCAATACGCCGGTAGTGGATGATGATCATATCAAACATCCACAAGCCGCAAGCGGTCTGCTAAACGTAACGGCCACCCGGGTATTGAGCGATCTGAAGATCGACGAGCAAGCCCGCTCACACTCCAGTGAATCCGACTAGTAACACTACCGTACAGTCCGGTCTGATCGTCTGATATGTCGCATATCCCGCCTAGGGGTGGTAAACGTCAGACCCCAATAGCTCGATAAGTCGTGTCGATATTAGGTCTTTAACTGTTCGAGAAACTACTGGTAACACTTACCAGTAAATCTCAGCAACCCTGGCCAGGGATTTCCTGTTATAGCCAATCGAACACAGCGCAACATCAACTCCCTATACCGGGAGAGACGAATCCCCTCCTATTGCTCATTGCCTCCATGTGACTCGGGACTGTACCCAAAAACCACCGTTTTGCACGCCCTCTTGGACGTGGTAAGATGGAAATCAAAGCACAGTGGGAACCATACAAGACTCTATGACGATCTCGGGTCAACAGACTACTCTGTACCAGTGTCACCAGAGAACTGCCATCTGACGTGAGGTATAAAACCATCTGGGAGTTCTCGACGAGTCCGTCCAGTGTACCCAGTCTCTACTGAGCACCCGTATATCATCTCTGATGTCAAACACCGATGGATATGGGATCATCCATCGCCCATCTCTATGGGTCGAGAAGGTATACGCTAGTCTACTCTGGTATATCGATGCCCCGTCTCGATACATCCACGACTAGGGACATTGAAGGATGTACTTATGGACTACCATGTCCCCACTAGTATGATCCGCATCATAGTCCAGGTAGTCAAGTACAGATCCTAAGGGCTTTACCAACATGTAACAGAGAGACAATCAGCATACACGTTAAGGTAAAGGGTAACCAGATAGCATACTATCATGTCGAGCAAGAAAGTCCTCCCTATATATGTCCCAGCATCCACTACAATATACATCCTATGTACAGTAATGTCCTCTAGGGCATACATATAACTAACAATCTCCTACTTGCACTAGGGCCATCTGTAGCAGTGGTTTGAAGTATCTCATACTCATCCATCCCATAAAAGTCTCTCTCTGGGAACAGGCCTTTGTGAGTGGATCCGCTGTGTTGTCCTCTGAGTCTACTCTCCTAACCTCGATCTCCATGGAGATCAACTATCTCCATGATCAAGTGACACTGCCTTAGAATATGTCTGGATCACTGATGGGACGGGCGTTCCTCGGATTAAGCCACAACTCCATTGTCACACAATGGTAGGAACATAGTTCATCTCATGAACCTATATACACCCAAACAGCCTCTTTGGTAGCATCTTAAGTAGCGATGTATCCTGCCTTTATCGTCTAGTATGTCACGGTATCTAGCTTGGAACTCTTCCAACATACCGTCCCTTTACTGAGGGTAAAGACAATGCCTGCGACTGACATTCAGTCGTCTTTATCACCCTGGAACCCTTCCAGTGATTCTCTCCAGGATCGATTGATACCATCTCACTATAACTAGTGAGAAACCTAACATCCATTTAGATCTATCTCATAGATCCAAAACCCAGGATTTAGTAGGTATCACTTTGATCCTATACGGAGAATCATTGTAAACGGAGATTGACCGAGCGTAGCATAGGAAACTACTTCCCTATCAAGAGTATGTCATCCACGTACTCTACGAGGATCTTCACCATACTCCCTACTACCTTTTGTTCATACAAGGTTCATCTACCATTTTGATGATGTCAAACTCTTTGACTAATTCATCAAAACAGATGTTCCAACTCCGCGATGCCTGCTTTATCAGATAAAACATCTTGCACACGTTTCCGCTGCTCCCACTGTTTACGAAGCCCTCTGGCTGTGTACTTATAGACGCTTTCTTCCAAATCATCATTTAGAAAAGCAGTCAAGACACCCAACCACCAGATATCGCAGTCATGGTATGTAGCCGTGGCAAGTAGGATCCGAATGGACTTAAGCATAGCTACTTGAAAAGGTTTCATCATTATCCACGCCTGGTCAATGAAGAAAAGCTTTAACAAGTCTAGCTTTGAAAGTCTCAACTTTTCCATATACACCAAGTAATCTTCTCAAGATATACTTGCTCCTGATGGGGATTTAACCCTTCAGATATAGCAACCAAAGTCCATACTTTGTTGGTGTATAAGGATTCCATCTCAGATCGATAAGCATCCAGCCATTCTTACAGAGTCTTACTCCTGATGGCCAGCTCGAAACTAGTTGGGTCATCATCTCATGATGCAATCCTCGCTCCCACTGTCATAGAGAAACCGAAGTATCTCTCAGGTGGGTGAGGAACCCTACTAGATCGGCGGAGAGGCTGAGGTTCGTTGGAATCTACCGAATCCTTTGGTTCTATCAAATCATCTGCTGTAGTTCGTATAGCTGGAACATTTCCAGTTCTACATTACAGACCTTGCCTCGAGCTTGTCCGAATTTTGTTTTTAGACATTGGCCGGACAACCCCAAATCTTAACTAACTTAAGACATGGGCTCTTCCCTTTCCATATCTCATATGAAGTGGTAGGCAATTGATTTGATTGGAACCCTATTCAATAGGTATGCAACTTCTCAAGTGCATAACTCCCAAAAGGAAATAGGTAACTCAATAGTACTCATCATAGAGCACACCTTATCATATATGGTGTTATTGCTCCGCTCCGATATACCATCGTGCTATGGTGTATACGGAGGAGTAATGCTGAGAGAGAATCTCATTCTCCTTTAGAATAGTCCAGTATTTCTGTGCTCAAGTATTCTCCTCCTTGATCTCATCATAGGACATAATACTTATACCCGTATTCTGGTTCTCTACTTCTCTCTTATATTCTGTGAATATCTCAAAAGGTTCGGACTTGTGTTTCAACAGGAACATAGGTCTGAAACTCGAAAGAGATCATCAGAGAATGCAATGAAGTACAAAGAACCAGTCCTGGCATGTGTAGACCGGGGACCTTACATACATCAACATGTATCATCCCAAAAGTTTACTAACTCTTTCTCTGTTTCCAGTAAACGGAGCTATGGTCATCTTATCTTTGTGACATGACTGGCGAGTTTCACAAGATGTAAATTCAAACTGATTTAAAAATACATCTATATGTAACTCTAGCCAGTCGGGTCGCATTGATCTGACCTAGTCTACAATACCTCAAGAAGGATTCGTTCATTTCTGAACTCTTCCTCTTGTGTGTGTTCCGTATACTTAGATCTGTAGTTTGATTTAGAACATTAATGCTTTTAGATAACGTGCCTGAACCGATCAACTTTTGATATAGGAAATGTTCAAAACATTATCCAACAATACAAAATTATATCCTTTCTTTACTAATAAAGAGACTGATATGATTTTGTATATCAGGTTCGGTATCTATTAACATTCGTTCAGAATCAATGTATTGGTAATACAGGGTGACATTGACCAACAGACTTGGCTGCAACACTTGCCCCGTTTTCTGCCTCATGAAACTTATCACCCGTTCTCAGTTCTCTACCTTTCTGTAGCCTTATGTAACAGATTACATATCTGGGATCCTGATCTGGTATCACATACCCAGGACGCGGAGGATACTGAGAAACAGTTCTTTGTAACGAACACACCCGAAGATGATGCATCAGCATGCACTTTCTTCGTTTGGGCGGCACGGGAATTCTGGTAATCCCCAATATCCTGCTCTGTCTTATAACAATTATAAGTTGGAGCGGGACCAACGTTCCCCAGTCCTGTATAACAAGCGGGTTCGGTCAATAATCCGTATTATTATCTTGATTAAGGCGTGATATGGTCGCTACCAGGAGAGAGAGAGAAGAAAACACTCAGCGTGCGCTCTTGTAAGAATAGATTGGTTATAATTTTATCTAATCAGGATGGCTCCCACTGCTTTTTATCAAATCTTCCTTCAAACCCTAAAAGGAAAGACTAGCCGGGATTAATTACACACTACAAGTTCGCCAATCTTTCAGCCAGGCCAGTGTCGGTATTTTGAGGGAGGTCCCCCGTGCTTTCGCACGAACCTAATTAATGTAAACCTCGTTTTCCCAGAGGCGTAACCCCGTTGACACCTTTCTAGACACCTACTTGATTGGCTAATTGTAATGTATAAAACTCTCCCAGGAGTAACACTTACTCGCAGCGGGTATCGGGATCCAACTATCTCATAGAAGGTATGCAATCTCATTGCAAATTTCAACACTTGAAATTCCCGATAATATTTTGCCCCTAGCTCGCTATGACCTTGACGCATGCCAAACAACCCATAGTCTGCTAGTCAAGTTCAACCCGTCATTTCCTGATTGAATTAAACCCACCCGCACGACCCTTGACGCATGCCAAACAACGCCGTACGAATACCCTAATCCAATCGCATCATATGCTGGCAGATAAGCACTAGTTAGCTACCGTACACTACGCCTTGACGCATGCCAAACAACCGCAGCACGAATACTAACTAATACTTATCTGAAATGACGGAGGGCTACGACAGGTTTTTCTGAAAACCTATTGCGTAATGAACTTGATATCGTTGTAGGATCGAATGAATTTTAAAATGGAGTGTTTTTGAGGTTTTTCTAGTTTTGCTAAAGGAGTCACTCCCGGTGAAGGGATCGTCGGTCCTTTCCTCGTCGAATGAGGTGCGGGATATATCATATATATCACTGTGCAAAGCAAAAACACTTAAAAGCAATCAAAAGACAAACCGAGTGTGTAGCATCTGCCAGTTATTGCTAAAGGAGTCACTCCCGGTGAAGGGATCTCGGTCCTTTCCTCATCGAATAAGGTGCAGGATATATCTCATATACCGCTGTGCAAAGCAAGAACTGTAGCTACCTGTTTTATTTTGAAATTCGATTCTACAACATCTTAGGTTTCTTTTAATTCATTAATCACATTAATGAAGTCCCATCATTTAAGTACCTAAACATCACAGATAAATACGACGTACACTTATGCCATCCGCATTCGCCTCGATGTCCCCTCGTGCACCGTTAGGTTAGGTAACTAACGGCAGAGCAGGGCAGGGCTAGCGCGGGTGTAAAACATAAGTAACGCCTATATAATATATCATATAGACTATATACTGTATCTATCACAGAACATCACATGATCACATCACAGATATCGCAGCAGAAGAATCATATGAAATATTGGATATACTAGGACGTCCGTGTTTTCAATACGAGCCAGCATAAAACACGGATTCCACGGTCGTGATGAATAGCCAAACCCACACCCCTAGACCCCTACGAGAGCGTCAAGCAACCCTACCAATTCCAGAGTTAGGAGACCCGGACTCGACTCCTCGAGTTGGTCTCCCACTGGACTCCAGAACCCGGTTACTTGTGCTCCCCTCCTTGGGTCTATCCTAGTGCGGAAAAGTATATAATATACAACGGGTGACTGCTTCCGCAACCTGGAAGCGCCCCAATAAAAGAATATTACATACAAGTTTTTACATGAATGAAAATGAAAAACACTCATCTCACATAAAAACCCCCGGCTATTCAAACACGACGATCCAATATAACATATCCAGCAACACATAACATCACATGTCATCAACGTAAGTAAATGTGCGCATCCCAATTGTCGTTGACATATAGCAACGAAACCGGCGATATCACACATTACACTTACGGTCACAGAAAAGAAAGTGTAAAACTACAACAGTAGGAATCCGCAACCACCTCAGACATCGCATGCCTGACCAAATGAATTACTTAGACATCACATGCCCAACAATTATAAACCCCGCATTTTAGTCTCATTATCGAAAACACTTTTCAATACCAAGTCGGGCAATTCAACAGGATTTCCGACATTTTGATCGAATGCTCGTCGCAAACTTCAGTAGACGGCCGCACCCCCAATACCGTCGACGAAGTGCACCAAGGCGGAACACCGCTGCCGCGAGCACCCGGACGGATGCTTTCGGCGACGGGGTTCTCCTACAGTCACTTGGTCGGGGCTATGGAGTGAGGCTGTCTATTAAGTTTACCCGGCGAGTATCCGCGTACGCTACGTGATTGCGACGGACTTTTGATCACATCAAAATTCCGTGGCAACCGATCAAGTGAGACTAAATTGCTACGTTTATAACATTCATTCAGTTATCATATAACTTATTGTGAATTCCAATTATTGTATCACATTCCAGATAAATAGAAAATGTTAAACTTTCCGATCGAACAATCGAACACCCAAGTTTTCCCGATACAGATCAACACATGAAATAAGTCTAACAACATTCAGTTCGTACCTCAGTACCGACGGTCCAGCCGTAGAAGGGTCAAGCCAACGCCTCACATGTGGCACGCCGTACTGCCCCAAACCCGAAGGTTCAAAGGGCAGTTCAAGACGGTCACATAATCGAGTTAAGGTTTGTGTCTTCTAGAGGGACCGTCGCGTTACTTGCACTACTTAGAACGTCGTTAAACGACGGAAAAATCCAACACTTGGAAATTTCCCGACAGGGGAAAAATTGGGTATTTATATCCGGTCGAACTTTTTAACATATTCTAAAATTTATCCGGAAAGCCAAACAGACAAAATTTGATACCCCGATCGAAACACCGAATCCCCAAAATAAACCCAGAAAATACAACTCTGGAATTAATTTTAAAAATACCCAGAAAATCCAGCATCAGACAAAATGAATTACTGTACAAAAAGTAGATGATGACGTCACATTATTGCCGCTAAACCGCCGCCTAAACCAGCATTATGCCGCGGATCCACGCCAAGGTTCACTGTTCATGGCCCCAATTTTGCACCGTAATTCTTATATTTTCCTGCTTATTTCTCTGAATATTTTTAATCATGAAAAATCACTGTTTTTGAAAAAAGTACAGAGAGCAATTTTCCGGGTAGGGTTTCGGTTCGATCGGACTTCAATTTCCGTCTGGACTTCGCCTAAGGCTCTAGCTAGGCTCTGATACCACTGTAGGGTTCGTAGGCACTCAAGTGAGGTCTCCCAAGCCATCAACCATGGCAATTTATTTTAAAAATTATGGTGCCTACAAACCCTAAACTACGGATCGATTGCTAGATGTCTAGGCGAACAAGAACTAGTTAACACTTAACTAATGAGAAAACGGAAATACAACCTTTGTAGATCCGGTGCTCCACCTCCACGGCTCCGCAACGAGGTCGTCTCCGCTGTCCAAAACAAATCCGGGCTCTAGAGTCGGCTTCGTCGGAGAAAAAGTGAGCTAGGTCGTCGATGTCCATGCCGAAGATGATCTACGTCGAGGCATCGCTAAATCAAGCTCCACCTTCACCAAGCCCTAAAACTTGTGAAGGAAACACACTCTACTACTTGGCAAGAGGTAGAGGATAAAGAAATAGGAAGTGGGTTAACTTTAGAATTGGATTTCTTACTCAAAAATATCAATCACCATTGATGACCTCAAGCTTCTTCACTTGAAGCAAGGAAGAAGAAGAAGAAGTGTTATGATAAGTTAAAAGAATAAGAAAAGAAAATGAATTCTTATCATAATTTTAACTAGAGTCAAGTGTAGAGAATGAATCATGGTTAGTGGGAATGGTTAGGGTTAAGGAAGAGATAAGAATGGTTGACTTGAACAAAGCTTCATGAAGCTTCAACTAAAGAACAAAATTAGCCACCATTCTTTTCTCTTTTCTTTTATTCATTTATCAAAAATAAAAAGGATAATTAAATAAGATAAATGAATAATAAATAATAAACCCAAACCATTTCATTAACCAAGGTTTAATCTTTACACTTGAACCCTAGCATGACTTGTATCATCAAACATGATACAATCAAGTGCACAAAAGTATATCGCATATACAATGCGCCCATCCGAGTGAGAAAATCCATCTTAAGTAAACCGATACTAGTTGATGTAAAGTAATATATCAAATATATAAATATGCATTAAATCATTAAATCAACATTTGATTCAATGACCCGGTTATGTCGCACACAACCGACTAGTATACAATATATCGGCTTATCGAATCAACGCTTGAATCGATAACTAGGTTATATCGCATACAACCATTCGATATATATATTTATCGCGAGAATAGAATACGGTATCACATACACGCATTATTCTCGGTCCCGCACATATCTCGTATGCGCTCCTATTTCGTTTCGCTTGAGCCAGGAAACCTCTGTGTAGGACTCTAAAGACTCGTCAATACGCCGGTAGTGGATGATGATCATATCAAACATCCACAAGCCGCAAGCGGTCTGCTAAACGTAACGGCCACCCGGGTATTGAGCGATCTGAAGATCGACGAGCAAGCCCGCTCACACTCCAGTGAATCCGACTAGTAACACTACCGTACAGTCCGGTCTGATCGTCTGATATGTCGCATATCCCGCCTATGGGTGGTAAACGTCAGACCCCAATAGCTCGGTAAGTCGTGTCGATATTAGGTCTATAACTGTTCGAGAAACTACTGGTAACACTTACCAGTAAATCTCAGCAACCCTGGCCAGGGATTTCCTGTTATAGCCAATCGAACACAGCGCAACATCAACTCCCTATACCGGGAGAGACGAATCCCCTCCTATCGCTCATTGCCTCCATGTGACTCGGGACTGTACCCAAAAACCACCGTTTTGCACGCCCTCTTGGACGTGGTAAGATGGAAATCAAAGCACAGTGGGAACCACACAAGACTCTATGACGATCTCGGGTCAACAGACAACTCTGTACCAGTGTCACCAGAGAACTGCCATCTGACGTGAGGTATAAAACCATCTGGGAGTTCTCAACGAGTCCGTCCAGTGTACCCAGTCTCTACTGAGCACCCGTATATCATCTCTGATGTCAAACACCGATGGATATGGGATCATCCATCGCCCATCTCTATGGGTCGAGAAGGTATACGCTAGTCTACTCTGGTATATCGATGCCCCGTCTCGATACACCCTCGACTAGGGACTTTGAAGGATGTACTTATGGACTACCATGTCCCCACTAGTATGATCCGCATCATAGTCCAGGTAGTCAAGTACAGATCCTAAGGGCTTTACCAACATGTAACAGAGAGACAATCAGCATACACGTTAAGGTAAAGGGTAACCAGATAGCATACTATCATGTCGAGCAAGAAAGTCCTCCCTATATATGTCCCAGCATCCACTACAATATACATCCTATGTACAGTAATGGCCTCTAGGGCATACATATAACTAACAGATTATTGTGCTATTGCGCTTATGAAATGCATCATATATACTTGCTTACATGTAGATACTTATACCTTGCTACAGTTACATGTACACCTTATATGATGCTGCACTTGTTTTTCGGAGAATTTGGGAACCGCATGATATATTTTAAAGCTGGATTCATTTAAAAGAGCAGTTTTCCCTTTATATGCTCATATTGATGTTTTATGTTGCATATATCAGTTTTATATGGATTTTACGCATTGAGATATGGATTTCATGTGATTTATGGATTTGAGAACCGTGGGGGTATTTTCAAGAAACTATATATAGTTTGAAAACCCGGTTTCTCTTGATATGATATTTTGATGCGTCCACCATGAGATTTCTCGGTTTTGAGATTTGTGATATATACCCGATGCGAGAAGTGTAGTGGGCCGTGTGCGGGTACATGGTGGAGCCCGGTACGGTTCCCCTCGGCAAGATGATCGCAGATGATAGGCGATAAGCGTGGAAGGCGGGCAAGTACCTACCGGTGATAGTATTTGGACTCGGCGGTTATCGTGTGGATACCGACCGGAGTGATGTACGGACATGACGTCAGGGCCAGTCGTGGTGACAGCGCCTGAGTTATGAGGATTTATGTGTCGATGCTAGACACGGGTATTCATGATGTTTCGGGTGTCAGTGATAGACACCCAAGTTTCCATAGTTGTGATGTGGCATTGATGGACACACATTCTTTGATATCCTCATATTTACCTGTATATGCTTTTATGATATTTAAATGCAGGAGTTGTTGTGTCAGTGGTTGACACGTGGACGAGATCCACTACATACAAGCATTGATTTTATTGTTGGACGAGATCCACTTGCATGCATGCATTGAATCATTGTTGGGTGATATACACTTGCTGTTAGGCATTTATATTATGTTGGCACATTTGCAGATACGGTCACCCTAGATATCATAGTATTAACTTTATGATATAGTTGACCTAGGAATCATTGTTTATTTCGATTTCTACCTGTTGATGTTTTCTACACACGAGTTGGCAACTCACCCCCGTTGTGCCACAGTTCTTATAGGTTGTCCGCTTGGATCAGTAACGGTATCGCTGGCACACAGCTTGCTTTCGGGTGATTTGTTTTGATAGGTGGTACATGTTGGATCGTGCCCCTCTCGTACTTGTTATCCATATTGTATCTAGTCACTCCATCAAATCAGAAACTAGTAATTGTATATGTTGCAGACTTAGAAGACTTGTAGTTGCGAGACTTGAGCGTTGGGTTTTATGTTCGCTTTTGGGGTTGATGTCTTGCTTTACTTTTCCTTGTGTGGATCTTCGCCATTGGACGTCGTATACTTGTTATTTATACTTGTGGTGGTTGTTTCCGCCGTTGGGCGTGATTTGCTCCCATTTAGGATGCTTTATTTATATTCTGTTTTGTACCCGTTTTCGGGGTTAGTTTTTACAAAGGAGGTGCTGCCCAATTTTTTTCAAAAGACAAAACATGATTTATTATATCTTTATTTTTTAAAAAGGTTTAGGTTTCTGGGTTTCAGATTACTTGAATTACGTTACGCCTGTAGACGTCGCGTGATTTAAGTGCTGATCGCGAGCTAATATTTTGGGTCATGACAGAATGTGTGTGAGCCGGCAAATCTGTGTAAGGGTAACATGCGCATCAACGGTAATGGTGCAGGTGTACTAGCAAATGATATCATATAACATTTATTACTAGAACATGTATGTAATTCACTAGGGGTAATATTCTACATAGCATGAACAATCAATGGGTATAAATATCTACTTATGAACTATACGGTCACTTAAAGGTTACGAATCGTAGTTTTGAAAATGGGGGCAGCGGTATTTTCAGAAAAGAATATCTTTTGAAAATTCGTAACGTCCCTTGATGTTTCCATTTAAAGATGCGTATGATTCATCGGTTTGGAATTTGGTCTGGTTCAGGTATTATGTCTACATTGGCGATCATGCCTCATAACATCCGATATGACAATAGTTCTATATCAATATTCTCAAATCACAAGCACGGATCAATCATCCGGCAAAACACAACTCGTACGGCAATCCATCGTATGGTGACATCAACAGAATAGGGAATTTATCATCCTATACAATATATCTCGTACGGTAATTCATAGTACGATAACAACAAACGGGATAGGGAATCTATCATCCTATATAATATAGAGGGTACGGATCTAAAGTCTCGTACGTCACATCACTCATTCGTCTCATCAATATAGATATATCATACGCATATCTCTCAGTTCACGTTTGTATCAATCTCATAATGATATCATTCGTATACGTCATATCTTATAAATCTGGAGTCATATAGATCTCGATCTCATATTAAACCACTATCAACTCACACTTGTTCTCTTTCGATTCATACTTATCATAATTCACTTTATCATATCAATCATCATTAGCCATCATATCCGTAAATCCTATATAGGGTTTTCAACAACCCTAATATATATATATATATATCTGTTTTCATTTATGATTTGCGGGGGTGCTATACGCCATCCACCCGACTTTCTCCATAGATATAAATCTACTCACCGTAATTCTCCTCACTTAGCCGAAGTCGATGTGCTTCATCGTCTCGGAAGTCCACGCGAAATACCTACAATCAATAAACATCGAAACACAAACACAATTAATATCCGAAAACCGATATGGCACATGGATTGCCTATATGTTAGAACCTATAGCTTCGCATGCAAAATCAACCAAACAACCCTCGTCCGTTGACGTACAAACGTCCAACGATCAATTCAAATGTCAATTATAAAAACAACGCATTCCAAATTAAATACCAAAAACTAAGATTTCGCAAATCGCATAATGATTGATCTTAAAATTCACAGACTGTGTAATTAAAACAACTCAAATGATCCCTGATAACAGTGCCATTTGATTGTAAAGAATTTCTTTTTTGTGTAAATCGAATAAAGCGAATGAGTTTCAATGTGTCGGTAATATTGAATAAAATTCACAATCAAAGAATTATATTTGACCGCAATCAATTACGGTGTCGGTTGTAGATCGTAAGCGAGTGCGGATCGTCCACAGGGATTGTGCGATTCGTTTCTGTATTTAATTTGTTTGATTTGAAAAGTTAATCGAAAGGAAAAGAAACATGATTCAAGAATTTATCGATTGATTCAGGCGTCACTAGTTTAATCAAGAATCAGGAAATGATAATCAATCAAGAATCGGGTTTCGATGATAGTTCCAATCAAATGTCAAGAATCTAAATGAGGCTCGTAGGAATCGATCGGATCTATAGACGTGATGTAATCTCAAGATTTCGTGTTCTTGTCCTTCGAAGGATTGATACTAGATCGATGATCATCGACGAGAGTTAGGGCTTTCTTGATGAAACTAGGGTTTCATCGTTTAACCCTTGTTCTTTCGTAGATATCATTCACATTCTAGCATCTAGCAATTTCAAGAAACGATTGTAACTCCCCAATCTCGAGCGACATCAATCAAGAAAGCATCCCAACGAATTGGGTCGTCGATTCTTGAACTTGCTAGGGTTTACAAAACTCGTAGGATTCAAGAATCGATTTAAAATATATTACATCATCATTCTATTGATCGTCTCGACTCCTCGACGAGCGGAGTATTACTCAAACATCATCACACAGAAAGCATTCAAGAATTGAAAAGATATCATGATGCAAGAATTTAAAGAAAACAAGATAAAAGAATATCACCATTTATTTATATCAACAATTTGATTACAGTCGCTCAAGAACTACAAGAGGAAGAACTAAATTGTCGATTTGGCGTTGCTCGGCTCCGTGAGTCGTGGATCGGCTTTGACCACTTGCTCTGTTGAAGATCGGCTCGGCTCATAAAAGGTTGCAAGGCTTCTTGCTTGATGGGTACTCGGGATCTTGGCTTTTGATTGGAATTAGGGTTAGGGTTTCACACAAGTCCTCTCACTAGACTTGTGGAAGAAGAAGATGAAGAAAGAGAGTGAATGGATTTAGATTGGCTACTAAAATGATCTAATGGAGGGATTTTTCCATGATGATTTACAAGTGAGCCTAGGGTCTTATTTATAGATCTCCTAAACCCAAGGTCTAGGTTTGAATTTATAATTCCCTCCAAAAGTTTGTTAAGGCTTCTAGAAGGAGTTTGTTAGGCTTTAGCTTAGGGTTTAAGCAAGGGTTTAGGGAGAAGTTTCTAGAATGATAGGCTAGTTTAGTGTTGATTCCAAAGCTTGCTGATCTGGCAGAAGTCTCTGGAGTCTTCTGGAAAATGAAGCATATGAGCTGAATGTGGGCCCTGAGTGAAGCATTGTGCAGCAAAATTTGGTGGATGACGTGGCAAGACGGCCGCGGAACCGCGGCGCAAGCAGGCTCCGGCCGCGGTTCCGCGGCCATGATGGATCCTTGGGGCTTGAGCATTTTGAAGTGGTCTTGGGTTGACATTTGGTCCTTTCTTTGATATGTTGATTTTTGTTTTGCCTTTTGGATTGGTACCAGAATTGCAATTATTGAGTTGGCGTAATATTTGATCGGTACCGTGTAAATTTTTGGCTTTTCTTCTGGATTTTCCTGCACAGATCTTAAAACAAGTGTTGCGCAATATAGGAATGATGCGATGCCATGAAATGCGGTCAATTTCCCTAGAAATGCCGGTTTTAGAGTCTAACACATGCAATCTAATATTTTGCGACAGTTTTGCTAATATGTGAAATATGAATACCGTACACTTCTAAATGAATGCAAATGATGAGGAAATTGCCGTGTTAAAAATACAATATTTTCAACTAATCAAATTCCCCCAAACTTATTTTCGATCGTCACGAGCGAACTTTTTATTAAAAAGAGAAGGAGAAAATAAAGAAAAGAGAAAAACTAACTAGCACACTTTCGTAGGCAACACGATTGCACTGAGCACGTGCAACAAGCCTTTAAACCTCTAGCTGTCTCTAGTAGGAGGAGTGTTGTCTCCTGAGGGTTTTCAGCGGATTACACCCACAAAATCCAATAATAAAAGAAAGATCATGAATATTACATTTAAAGAAAAGAATTGTAAAAGAAAATCCTTGAAAATTAGGGTTTCCAACTAAGCTAGCTTTTCGGTTGTCATGAGCCCTATCTTAATGGTCATGAAAAGATGTCTGAAATCACGTCCTCCCTCAATAAAACATCATCTTATTGTTCATTCCTATCTTGATTCCAAACATCGATCATATCACCCTGCGTGTGTGTAAATACATCCCTACACCCGGAGAATTCAATTCAAGCTATCATACTCTTGCCCATCAGCCTCAGTACTATTTAATTAATGAATATTTAGATGAGATTGCTCACACACTTTCATGCGACCGTTAATACTTCTTGAGGTACTAACCGACCGATTACTCCTGTGCTTGCTTACTTGGTGTATTTTCCTCGTCTTGCACCACCTCAGGTATAGCAGTGACTCCCAGACCAGTTGGCCTTAGGGCACTAGGTGAAGAGGCACCCTCGCTATACATTTTTTATTGCCCTTGGTGATAACAAAACCAGTGTCCATTTTTCTCACCATTTTATATTTTTTATTCACTTTTTTTTTCTTTTTATTTCCTTCATACATCGGCTTTAAAACAAGAGCATTTCAAGGTATCCTCTACTATCCCAGGCTTCAAGACGTGTGTAAGTGCGAATAGCAGGGTATCAACGTTCAAAATGTTTGGCTTCTAGAATAGAAATTATTTTTCAGACTTATTTTTATCCTCAGATTAGTGACGTCCTTCATCTTACTAACCCTTGGGACAACGGCTCATAACTACTTATTACTAGTTCGTATAAGAAAACTTCTAATTTTCTTAGTTTTCTTAAATTTTTCAAATCTCATGGATGTAATTTTTCACTATCTAAACTTTCATTATCTTATTTATATACAAAAGAGTGTAAATATTAAAATTATTTTTATAATTGAAATTTTTTAAATTTTTATAGATTTTGAAATTTTTTTTAAATTTTTATTGATTTTTAAAAGAAATGTTTTGTGCTTATGCAAATGAAATGCAAATGATGCAAAAATAAGCACAAACCTCCTCCAAACTTGATTTCAACAGTGTCCTCACTGTTGCCAATTGCTATACCTACAAAACTGTAAGCCTGGGGGGAATTATTAGCGGGGGCAAAATATATAAGTGAAGAACTTCCCCCAAACTTACTCTTTTCACTCACCTTCATTCAAAAGATGATGCAGTGATATACTGGACATGAAGGTGAGACGGAGGAATTTTAATCCAAATAAACTGGCTCTTGTAAGAATAAGAGCTCCTCCATGGGGTCAGTGGAAAACTACGGCTTTAGTCTATGTCCATTCACTTTGAAAAAGGTGCCGTTTTTAACATTTTCTACTTCTACTGCCCCGTGCGGGTATACAGACCGCACAACAAAAGGTCCCTTCCATCGAGATCGGAGCTTACCCGCGTGAATGTGTAATCGTGAATCATAAAGAAGGACTTGTTGACCAGGTGAAAATTTTTTCCTCAAAATATTTTTATCGTGAAAAACCTTAGTCCTATTCTTTGTGATTACAGCGTTATCATAAGCTTCATCGCGGAGTTCGCTTAGCTCATTTATTTGCAGCTTCCGAAAGTTGCAAGCAAGGTTTAGATCAAAATTTATTTCTTTTATAGCCCACAATGCTTTATGCTCTATCTCGACGGGTAAATGACATGCTTTTCCAAACACTATCCTATATGGAGACATCCCTAGGTCGGTTTTATATGCAGTTCTGAATGCCCAAAGAGCATCCGTCAATTTGGTCGACCAGTATTTTCAATTCTTAGCAACGGTCTTCTCCATGATTAGTTTGATCTGTCTGTTCGAAATTTCAGGCTGCCCGCTCGTTTGGCGATGATAGGGTGTAGAAAGTCGGTGGTTGATTGAGTATTTTCGCATCAGAGTCTCGAAAGACCTGTTGCAGAAATGTGTCCCATTATCGCTAATAATAGCGCGTGGGTGTCCAAATCGCGAAAAGATATTCTCTTTTAAAAACTTAATGACAACTTTCTTGTCATTAGTGCGACATGGAATGGCTTCTACCCACTTTGAGACATAATCAACCGCCAGCAGTATGTACAAATTCCTAAAGGAGTTGGGAAAAGGACCCATAAAATCAATGCTCCAAACATCGAATATTTCAACAACCAAGATGGGTTGCTGAGGCATTTCATTTCTCTAGGATATTCTACCCGTGTACTGACATTGTGTACAGGTTTTGCAATAGTCAAATGCGTCCTTGAATAAGGTTGGCCAATAAAATCCACATTGCAAAACCTTTTCCGCTGTCTTTTTAGGACCGAAGTGACCCCCACAGGCCTGATCATGACAAAAAGAAAGAACACTCTTGAACTCTTCTTTCGGGACACATCGGCGAATGATCTGATCAGGACAATATTTAAACAAGTATGGATCATCCCAGTAAAAGTGTTTTACGTGGGATAGAAAACGGTATTTGTCCTGTTTTGACCAATCGCTCGGTATAAGTCCTGTGACAAGATAGTTCACAATATCCCTGAACCATGGTTCAGCTGATACATTCAAGGGTTGTTCATCAGGGAACGAATCATTGATCGGCAGGGTCACAGGGGAAGAAATGATGCGTGAAAGATGGTCGGCTACAACGTTTTTACATACTTTCTTATCTTTGATAACAAGATCAAATTCTTGTAACAGTAGGATCCAACGTATTAGTCGACCTTTTGCATCTTTCTTCGCCAGAAGATGTTTTAAAGCGGAATGGTCAGTATACACAACTATAGGTGAGCCAATTAAGTAAGGCCTGAATTTTTCTAATGCAAATACAACCGCTAAAAGTTCTTTTTCTGTGGTTGTATAATTGATTTGCGCATCATTCAGGGTCTTACTTGCATAGTATATCACGTGTGGCATCTTTTCGATGTGTTGTCCTGAGACTGCACCTACTGCAAAATCAGATGCGTCACACATCAGCTCAAAGGGGTAGTCCCAGTTCGGTGATGATAAAACGGGGACTGAAGTGAGTGATTGTTTAAGTGAGTCAAAAGCTATCTCGCAGTCCGAGTCAAAATGAAAGGTCGTATCCTTGGCCAGGAGAAGAGTTAAAGGTCTAGTAATTTTGCTAATGTCCTTAATGAATCTCCTATAAAAGCCCGCATGGCCAAGGAAAGATCGAATATCTTTGACGCTTTTGGGATGAGGGAGGTTTTGAATGACATCTATCTTAGCTCTGTCAACCTCAATGCCTTTCTGGGAAATGACATGTCCAAGAACAATTCCTTCTTGGAACATAAAATGGCATTTTCCCCAGTTCAAAGTCAAGTTCTTCTCTTTGCAACGAGTAAGAACAGCGTCAAGATATGCTAGGCAATCAGAAAAAGAGTCTCTAAAAATCGAGAAATCGTCCATAAAGATCTCCAGAAAATTCTCTACCATATCAGAGAATATCCCTATCATACACCGCTGAAAGGTAGCGGAAGCATTGCATAACTCAAAGGGCATGCGACTGTAAGCAAAGGTACCAAAAGGACAAGTAAAAGTGGTTTTATCTTGATCCTTTTTGGCGATGGGGACCTGATTATAGCCTGAGTATCCGTCCATAAAACAATAATACTCTCGTCCCGCTAAGCGTTCCAGCATTTGATCAATGAATGGTAGAGGAAAATGGTCTTTCCTCGTGGCAGCATTGAGTTTTCTATAATCAATACATACACGCCACCCAGTTTGGGCGCGTGTCTGAATCAACTCATTTGCCTCATTGGTTATAACAGTGATGCCGGATTTCTTAGGAATGACATGTATAGGACTCACCCACTGGCTATCGGAGATGGGGTATATAATACCATTATCTAAGCATTTGACGATCTCTTTCATGACCGCTTCCTTCATGACGGGATTCAACCGTCTCTCTAGTTCTCGGGTTGGTCTAGCATCATCCATCACATGTATATGATGTTCAACAACTAAGGGACTAATCCCTTTGATGTCCGTCATACTCCAACCAAACGCCTCCTTGTTAGATCTCAATACCGATAAAAGTGCATTCTCTTGCTCTGATTCAAGAGAAGCGGAAATGATAACCGGTAAAGACTCATTCTCACCTAAATAAGCATATTTAAGATGAGAAGGTAATATTTTGAGATCTAATTTAGGCGGAGAAATAATAGAAGGAGGGATCATCGAGTGATTTTTGGAGTTACAAAGAAGCTCAGAGCCTGTGAAAGATACAGACTCGGGTGGAGAAAAGTCAAGAGTGCAGGACTCAAGTGTAGGAAAAGTTTCCTCACTAAGATCATGTGTGAGATCAAGCAGAGATGTGGTAATGTCGTCGAGATCTAGAAAGCAAAGATCCTCAGCTCCACAACTATCAGGAGCGATCTTGTGGACAGAGCACACATCTAGAATATGAGCAGAGGGTTCTGATGGCTGACTTCCAACTTTGTAGATATTTAGTTCAATGGTCATATATCCAAATGATAAGTTCATTGAACCGTTTCTATAGTTTATAGCAGCGTTGGAAGTGGCAAGGAAAGGACGACCCAGAATCACCGGAATTTGGCTCTGGGGGTTTGCTACAGGCTGTGTATCAAGTACAATGAAGTCTACAGGGAAAACAAATTCCTCGACCTTTATCAACACATCCTCTAATTCACCCCTTGGTTTGGTGATTGATCGGTCTGCCATCTGGAGAGTGCAGTGAGCAGGTTTCAGCTCTCCAATCCCTAATTGCTCATAGATAGAATATGGAAAGAGGTTAACACTTGCGCCAAGGTCTAAAATAGCACAATTTATGTTTTTACCCTCAATCGAAATCGATATTGTAGGACATCCTGGGTCCTTTCGTTTCTTAGGTAGTTGGGGAATAAAAGAAGTGCTGATATTATTAGCCATAAAGACCTTTTTCGGCACTTGAGTCTTCCTCTTCCTAGTGCACAAGTCCTTAAGAATTTTCGCATATGCGGGGACTTGTTGAATTGCATTTAGGAGAGGGATATTGATGTTAACCTGTTTGAACATTTCCATAATTTTCTCCATATGAGGACTCGTTCTATTACCCCTTAACCGATTCGGGTAAGGAGCTTTCGCAATAAGCGCAGGGTCCATCATAGGAGAAGGAAGAGGGGGTAGAAGCGGTCCCAAAAGAGGTGTGGGGACCATCTGTGGAAAACTATAAAGGTTGGGTTCAGGTGTCGAGCCTAGTGGGAAATGGAGAATAGGCTCGTGAGAAGATGGTATGGTAGAAGAAGAAGGATCAGAAGGAGAAGTGTGTGTGTGTGGAAAGGTCTCAGCCGGGGTGTTGATATGATTTTCAGTATCATCAATACCTTCCTCGACATGATTGTTCAGCACTCTTCCCGATCTCAACGTTGTGATAGCATTTACACTGTAATGCCCAGGATTCTGTAGGGGTTGAGAGGGAAGTTTCCCTTTTTCTCTCGCACTCATTTCGGCTTTAAGTCGTGCGATTTCAGCTTCCATCATTCTGATACTCTCAGCTTGGGACGCTGAGTTTTTCTTTATCTCACCGACGGAAGATCTAACCTCAGCCGAAACCTCTATGAAATTTGACAAAAGTGATTTCATGGTTTGAGTGAATTGAGAGAACTTGTCAGAACAGGTCATAGGATTAGACTGTGCAGGATTGTTGACCTGGTTTTGGAAGTTTTGTGACTGATAGGGGTGCTGAGTGAGTTGAAGGGGTTGTTGTTGTGGTGGAGGAAGAGCCCTTTGAAAATTATTCGTGTTTGGAACTGTGTTTTGAGATTGGTTTTGGTTCCAAGAAAAATTCGGGTGATTCCTCCAACCCTGATTGTACGTGGAAGAATATGGATCGTTTCTAGGTCTTTGAAATGCGGCATTAGAATGCTCGTGACCTTGAAACGCAGAGTTTAATGGACATTCTTCCGTTAAATGAGACGGATCAGAACAGCACCCACAAACAGTATTGGGGAGCGACATTGGGTTTAGGGAGGCTGCTGCAAATTTGTGTTCTATAGCGTCGAGCTTCTTTTGCATTGCTGCCATTTCAGCTCGAACACCTATGGACACATCTATTTGGTGTACGCCACCCCTATTCAATGGTTGGGTTCCACTCTCCCACTGTAGTGATTTTTCAGCGAACTCTTCTAAATACTTCCAAGCTTCCCCATCATCTTTGGTCATAAAAGTACCTTGACACATGTTTTCAAGGCTCTGTTTAGTGTTTGGGTTAATGCCCTCATAAATGATTCGGCAAAGTTCCCATCTCGGGATGCCGTGATGAGGACACTGAACCAATAGTTCCTTGAAACGTTCAAAGCATTTTGAAAATGGTTCAGTAGGGAGCTGGGCAAATTGATTCAGTTCGCTACGGATTCGAGCTGTCTTTTGTATTGGGTAAAATTTCTTAAGGAATGCAGCGACGAATTCTTCCCAATTCGTAATAGAGTGTGCGGTAGTTTTATATAGCCACTTCTCGGCTATATCGCACAATGTAAATGGGAGAAGTCGTAGACGCATTGCATCCACTGAAAGTTGTGACGTACCCATCATTGCGCATACATTTTCAAATTTGGTAATGAAAACGTAAGCGTCCTCAGTCTCGAGTCCGTGGAATTTGGGTAAAAGATTGATATGCTGGGGCTTAATCTCAAAGTTATCCCCATTGGCTGGTGGTGTGGATAGGCAGGTCGAAAGAAGACCTCGAATAGGGTAGCACCTCTCCTGGAGAGAGATGCGGGGTGGATTCTGCGCACCAACGGACGGCGGCAAATTAGGGTTAAAGAAGTTTGATGGATTCGGATCCATCGGTGTGGGTGTGGTAGTGGGTAAAGAAAAGGTAAATGGAGAAATACCGACTTCGGAGTCGATAACGGGTACGCGGACTAAACGGGCACTAGAATCCCATGTCCAGCCTATCTTGCACTAAAAAGGGTTAGTACAAGTGGCAGCGTTGACTTATAATTAGGGGTAATGAATGAATGCGGTGTTTGCTTTTAAAAAGGGACGGATTTTTGAAAATATGATGCGACACAACAAATGCAGCACACAACCCTAGAATCTAGTGGTCACCTAGGTCCGGCTCTAGACCGCTCCTAACTGCCAAAAGACAAGTCGCAGGATAGAATCCTCCACTGCCTCTTTGTTCCCCTGTGGCCGGATAAGTGCCAGGTAAGTGGGAAGGTACACCACTACGTAAGTAGTGGGCCTAATTAAAAACCACTAGCCTTAGACACCATAAGAAAACGCGGATAAGCAATGAATTACCCACGGCCTTCTTCTGTCCTAATTGAGCGCGACGGTCCTTAGAGTCATCTCTAGATATTTTTTAGTTAATGTGGGTCAATGCGGATGCATGTTTTGCGATTTTCGGGGCCTAGGAAGGGTAATGAAATCCCCACCTAATTTGGATTTGGCCGTACCCCTTAATATCTGTATTAGAATGCAAACAACCAAGAAACAAAATCACGCACAATTTTAATTTTGCTTTTTGAGGCGCTGCGATTATTGCAAAGAATCCTGCAGAAAATTATTAGTTGGAGCTAAAAAGAGGAGAGAGGAGAAGGTAAGAAATCACCTGAAGCAAAATTGTACAGAGAACCCTCCAAGAGGCCGCGGTTCCGCCGCGAATCCCTCCTTATGCCGCGCTTCCGCGGTTGAACGATGGGATCACTGTACAAAACTTCACCAGGGAGCTTCTGTAGACTCCCTCTACTCTCTGGTATATCCCAAAAATTTTCTTCAATTGCCAAACAGCTCCAGATTTCCTTACAATGAACCACAACAAATCGTTTAGGATTTGCACGAATTTTGATCTCAAAATAACAATGGAATAAATCTTTCAATTCAAACTATGATATAAAATGAATTTGCGCGTAATCCCCGGCAACGGCGCCATTTGATTGATCTTAAAATTCACAGACTGTGTAAGTAAAACAACTCAAATGATCCCTGATAACAGTGCCATTTGATTGTAAAGAATTTCTTGTTTGTGTAAATCGAATAAAGCGAATGAGTTTCAATGTGTCGGTAATATTGAATAAAATTCACAATCAAAGAATTATATTTGACCGCAATCAATTACGGTGTCGGTTGTAGATCGTAAGCGAGTGCGGATCATCCACAGGGATTGTGCGATTCGTTTCTGTATTTAATTTGTTTGAATTGAAAAGTTAATCGAAAGGAAAAGAAAACATGATTCAAGAATTTATCGATTGATTCAGGTGTCACTAGTTTAATCAAGAATCAAGAAATGATAATCAATCAAGAATCGGGTTTCGATGATATTTCCAATCAAACGTCAAGAATCTATTGTTAGTGTATATGCCCTAGAGGCCATTACTGTATCATACTAGTTTGTATATTACTTGATGGAAGCTTGGGATATTCACCTTGTATAAACAATCTTGCTCAATATAGTAGTTTGCTACTTGGTTCGTTTCTACTTCAATGTGTACTTGTGTTTATTTCAGTATATCACTTATACGCATTAGTGGAGCCCTTAGGATCTTTGCCTGATTACCAGCGTTGTGATGGCAGTCACACTAGTGGGGGCTGGGTAATCTATAGGCACATCCTTATACAGGTCCCTAGTCGTAGGACTATCGAGACAGGGCATCGATACTCCGGAGTAGACTAGCGTATGCGCTTCTCATCCCAGTGTGGGAGATGGTCTGTCCCACAGCCATCAGTACGTCGTACTGGAGATAGTATACGGGTGCTCGTTGGGTTACGAGTACACTGGACAGGACTCGTCGGGAACTGACAGGTTGGTATTATACCTATCGTCAGTTATCAGTTCCCAGGTGACATGAGTACAGCTTAGTCCGCTGACTTGACACTGACACTTCGCCTCGAGTGTGTTCCCACTGCACTTTGATCACTACCCTACCACGGCTCAAAGGAGTCGTGCAAACAGGTGGTGGTTGGGTGCAGTCCCGAAGCACTTGGAGGCAGTGACGGTTAGACAGGATTCGTCTCTCCCGGTATTGGGGGTTGACATCGCGCTGTGTCTAGGAGAGCCATTACACGAGTAGTCCCTGGCCAGGGCAAGCGAGATATACTGGTAGGTTTCCAGTGTTATCTCAGGGTGTTTTGGGCTTCACTCCGACACGACTTGTACCGCTATTGGGGGACTGACGTTTTACCGCCCCCTAGGCCCGCCATGCGATGTATCAGACGAACAGACCGGACTGTACGGAGAATGTCACGATTCAGACTCAGTAGGAGTTCAGATGGGGTTTCACCTCGTCAGCCTTCTTGTCGGCATCTACCTGGGGACCGTTACGCACAGCTAGTGCCGCTTGCGGTCTGTGGTTAAACCCACTGCCAGCGTAGTGTCGAGTCTTTAGAGTCCCACACAGAGGGTATTCGCCTCTGGGCAAAACAGAGTAGAGGTCGCATGGTTTTGCGACAGGGTTCGTTCTCATCCGCGCACTTGTGCACGTTTGGAGTCCGGACGGATTATACTGGCAGGCTCTGGTTTGAGCCAGATACTGGTATATGTTTTGGGGGTTGCTTTTTATTCTTGGTATTCTTGTTCCTCGGAACGAGAATGCAGGTGTGTATGCACAGTTGCTTGAGGCGGAGAATGAGGTTTTTCATTAGGGTTTCGGATCGGGTGCGTATGCACAGCTGACAGTTATCTTTTTCCAAACCCTAATGGATTTGTATATTATCTATTAATAATAGTAATTAAATGAGAATTATGTTATGGTTGATTTTTTGTTGACTTGTTGACCTTGGTTGACTTGTTGACCTTTGACCACCATCATGCTTTGAAGATCCTCCTTGATTCATGCTTACACTTCATTTAAAGAAGCATGATAGTGGTCATTCCTAAAATAACCATCAACTATTCTTATTTCAATTATTATCATTTAGATAATTCTTTTCTTTTTGCAATATGGTTGCAAGAAAGAGAAAATATTGCTCATTCTATCATTCTCACTCTCTCTCCTCATTTTCATCTTCTTCTTCCTCTTGAAAAGAGAAACCTTCTCATGTGTTGAGAATCATTCTCTTTAGATAGAAAAGCAAACCCTAATCACTCTCTACTCATTCTAGGATGAAGGTTTAGCAAGCCGGAAAACCTAGTTCACTCAAAGATCGAGGAAGAGCCCAAAGTCGAACCTTCGAGGTGGATCCATCTTCGACGGGAGAAGGCGACGAAAAGAGAACCATCAACCTCTACAAGGTTTGAAGAAGAAGGAGTTCAAGTTTAGGTATAACCATCTTCCATAGTAGCTAACTCTCTTTAGCTTGTTAACTAGTTTTAGTTTAGACAACGATCCCGACAAAGTTTAGTCCATGTTGCCTCTTGCGAAAAAAATTCGTTTTTTATACCGTTTCCGCCTCCCCGTAAGTACCGGGGGTCGCAATATGGACTTACAGTGGTATCAGAGCCTAACTAAACTTAAACTAGCTTGGTAGTGAAGTGTAACGAAGTTCGGAACCGAAAAATCGCAAAACCGGAAAATCGAAAACCTAACTTTCTGTTGAAATTTTTTCTGCTCAAATTGAAAAACTTTATGCTTGTAAAATCGTCTCAGGGTTTTCTAAGAACACACAAGAAAAACGACATCATGTTACCTCCAAACCGCCGCGCTTCCGCGGCCTCACCTATTCATCTGGCCGCGGAACCGCCGCAAGTTGGTGTCTTCCATGCATCGTTTTTCGTGCAGTGTTCTTCTGTGTTGGTTTTGGGATTTTTAAGATATATTATATGTACCCAGATTTTCCAGAACTGAAATTCACTTTTGGGGTCCTATAATTCCGTATTTTTTTCCGAACTTCACTGCACTTTGGCTATGTTGGTTATATCTGTGATGTTTGCATGTATTGAACGTCGGCTAATCGCTATAAGTCGATTAGTCGGGGTTATACATGATCTGTAATGTTCTGGAATGTGTATATGAATGTGTTGGACTGTCGCGGGTGAATAGCCGGGGTGGATGTGAGATGAGCTTTTGTTTTTCCTTTCATTCATTGTAAATGTAAATTGATGTAATTATATTATTTGTTTGGCCGCACAACCGGGTCGGGGTTGTAGCCGTCATTGTATAATTCTTTTTACTGTTTTTTTGCTCCTAGGATAGACCCATGGTGGGGTGCACTAACTACCGGGAACTTGGCGGGTAGTTTGCCGCACCCGTAGGGGTCTTGGGTGGGGTATTTGCTATTCACCGCGACCGTGTTATCCGCTTTTCGTTTCAGGCTCGAAAGAAATGCGGATTGCTAGTATATCCAATATATTCATCTGTGATCTGTAATGTCTATCATTGCTTTCTATTTAGGCGTTGCTTATGTTTTACAGCCGCGCTAGCCCAGCCCCCGCTCTGTCGTTAGTTAAGTAACCTAACGAGTGATGACGGGACCCCGTGGCGAATGCGAATGGCATAAGCGTACGTCATATTTTGGTTGTTTTCTGCAATGGTAGGAATTAAATGATGGGACGCATTAAAAGAACTAATGCAAGAATATCACGCATTAAAAGAACTAATGCAAGATAATAAACCAAGTTTTAAGTCGATGGAACACTTTCGAAAAACCACTCGGTTCTTTTCAAAAACTAACTTTTAATTGCGGAGCTTGAGCCACTCCTTCTAAAAGCTATCTCGTTCCATCGATTATATCAAGTTCACTACGTTCACGGTTTCGCCAAAACCATTCGTAGCCCTCCATCATTTCAGTTAGATATACGGTAGTATTCAAGCTATGTATTTTGACCTCACGCCAAGGCATAGTGATTGGTAGCTGCCGGATATTTATCTGTTGCATAGATAGAATGCGTTGTTTTGAGACAGTCGTACCACCATTTTGGCCTACGTCAAGGGTAGGTACGGGTGGATTCAAATCAACCGGGATAATGATGGGAAGAACTTGACATGTGACTTATGACATTTTGACCTCACGCCAAGGTCATAAGAGCATGGGGCAAAAATCCACATCGGGAGTTTCATAAGTACTGAAACTTGCTAGATTTGCATACCATTTGGAGTGTGATGATTATGGTAGGATTCCTTCATTTTCGTCACGCAATGATATTTGGATCCCGATCCTACTGTGAGTATATGCTACTCCTCGGGAAATTTCTCACTAAACGATCAATGCTATAAACCTAGTAGGTGCCTAGAAAGGTGTTAGCGGGGCTACGCCCCCAGGGAAAAGAGGTTCTTAAATTAAGGAACTTCGCGAAAGCGTTGGAAAACCTCCCTCGAAGTACCGACACTGGCCTGGCTGAACGGTTAAGCAAGTATTGTACGGTGGGATTGATCCCGGCTAATTCTTCCTTTGTGGTTTGAGGAGGGATTCGAGAGACAGTGGGAGCCATCCTGTTTAGACAAATTAAAAACCATTCTAAACTTGCAAGAGCATCGTGCTAAGTGTTTCTTCTCTCCCCCTGCAGCGACCAAATCGAAATGACTGGACTTAAGTTACTTCTAGATAAAAACATACTGACAGGGCCAAACTACAAAGATTGGCTCAGGAATGTCAAATTGGCAATCTCTTACGACAAGCTGGGGTATCTTCTTACCAGCAAAGCTCCCCCCGTCCCAGGTCCCACCTCCAGCGTCGCGGATAAGGAAATCCGTAAGACTTGGGAGATTGACAGCGCGAAGGCCAGATGCCTCGTACTTGCCTCGATGGACAATGACCATCAGAGGAGGCACGAGAATATGGATTTGGAATCCATATTTCTTCATACAAAAGAACTGTATGGAGAGCAGTCTCGTATCGCAAGATACGAAGTGTCGAAGAAGTTATTTTCGACTAAGTTGGCCGTCGGATCATCGGTAGCGGACCACGTGCTTAAGATGATTGGCTACACTGAGGAGCTCGCAGAACTTGGGACCACGTTGGATAGTGAACTCTACACAGATATAATTCTCCAGTCCCTTCCATCCACTTACGCCCAGTTCATACTGAATTTCAACTTGCAAGAAAAGGAAGTTGAACTTTCAGAACTCCTCAACCTGCTGAGGAGCGCAGAGGGCACCCTACAGAAGGGTAGGGATACATCCACTTTGTTTGTAGGAGGATCTTCTTCTTCTAGGTCCAAGGCGAAAGCCAAGGGAAAGAAGAAGAAAGCCCCCGCCAAACCAAGAGGCGGTGTTAGTAAAGTGGGTGCGAAGGGAAAGGAAAAGGAAACAAAGATAGCGGGGAAGCTTGTTGGTAAAGAGGAATGCTTCTATTGTCACAAGAGTGGACACTGGAAGAAAGATTGCAGGGCTTGGAAAGCCAGGACACAGGAACTGAAGCAGGTTGCGGCTTCAGCTTCAGGTGTGTATGTTATTGAAAACTGTCTTTCTATAAACTCTACTTCCTGGGTATTGGATACCGGATCAGGATCTCATATCTGTAATTCTTTGCAGGCGTTGAGAAACCGTAGGTTTTTGAAGGAAGGTGACATGACCCTCAGAGTTGCGAACGGAGCTAGCATGGATGCTAAAGCCGTGGGGGACTATCACCTAGGAATGTCAGATGGACATGTTTTGGTTTTGCGTAATTGCTTTTTTGTACCCAACGCAACTTGTAATATCATTTCTGTATCTTTGGTTTCTAAAGAAGGTTATGAATTTGCGTTTGTAAGTAATGTTGTTAACATTCACCTTAATCAAGTTCTGATTGGGTCAGGTACATTGAGCAATGGTATATACGTATTAAACCAACCACAGATTTTCAATGTCCAGAATACACACAAAAGAAAGTCACCAGATATTAATCAGACTTTCTTATGGCATTGTAGATTGGGTCACATCAATGAGAGAAGGTTGACGAAGTTACATACAGAAGGGTATTTGAATGCGTTCGAATATCAATCGTATGCCACTTGTCAATCCTGTCTCAAAGGAAAGATGACAAAGACTCCGTTTACTGGACATGGAGTAAGAGCGAGCGAGCTCTTGGGACTCGTACACAGTGACGTGTGCGGTCCAATGTCTACACATGCCCGAAGCGGACATTCTTACTTCATTACTTTTACGGATGACTTCTCAAGGTACGGTTATGTCTTCTTAATGAAACATAAGTCCGAGGCCTTTGGAAAATTCCAGGAGTATAAGAATGAAGTAGAGAAACAGACCGGCAAAAGTATTAAGATTCTAAGATCGGATCGAGGTGGAGAATACTTAAGTGCCGAATTCCTGGACTATTTAAAAGAGAATGGGATTCTCTCTCAGCTTACTCCTCCATACACCCCGCAACATAACGGTGTATCGGAGAGACGGAATCGCACCCTATTGGATATGGTACGGTCTATGATGAGTAACGCTGAGTTACCGCGATCATTCTGGGGGTATGCGCTAGAAACAGCTGCATACCTATTGAACCGAGTTCCTACTAAGACTGTGCCTACCACACCATATGAGCTATGGAGTGGGAAGAAACCCTATCTTCAGTACTTGAAGATTTGGGGATGTCCAGCTTATGTCAAAAAGCAGCATGCGGACAAGCTCGAGGCACGCTCAGTACTGTGCAAGTTTGTGGGATACCCAAAGAACTCCAGGGGGTATCTTTTCTATTACGCAGAGGAGCAAAAAGTCCTTGTTTCTCGTAATGCCCATTTTCTGGAACATCAGTTCTTAGAAAAAGAAGTAAGTGGGAGCGAAATAGAACTGGAAGAAATTCCAGAACCACAGACTATTACTGAAAGCTTAATGGAACCGGAGGGTTCAAATGAACAGGACATTCCTATGCCGCTCCGCAGAAGTAGTAGGCAGTCTCATCCGCCCGAGAGATACTACGGTTTTCTCATAGACGGGGATAGAGAGGATTGCATCATAGACTATGATGAGCCTACTAGCTTCCAGCAGGCCGTTCAGAGCATTAACTCGGTAAAATGGCTGGATGCAATGCGGACCGAAATGGAGTCCATGTACACCAACAAAGTATGGACGTTGGACATTGCTCCAGACGGGGTAAAACCCGTAGGATGCAAGTGGATCTTCAAAAGGAAGATTGGTGTAGATGGACAGGTTGAGACCTATAAAGCTAGACTTGTAGCAAAGGGTTTCCGTCAAAGACCTGGCTTGGACTACGACGAAACCTTTTCTCCAGTGGCTATGCTGAAATCCATTCGGATCCTTCTTGCCATTGCTGCCTTCCACGATTATGAGATTTGGCAGATGGACGTAAAAACCGCTTTTCTAAATGGAAATTTAGAGGAGTGTGTCTATATGGATCAGCCAGAGGGTTTCATTCAGAGTGGGAGCAGCGGAAAGGTGTGCAAGTTGCTTAAGTCCATCTATGGACTAAAGCAGGCATCGCGGAGTTGGAACATCTGTTTTGATGAGACGGTCAAGGAATTTGACTTTATCAAAAATCCAGATGAACCATGCATCTATAGTAGATTTATAGCGAGAACTGTGGTATTCCTTGTTTTATACGTGGATGACATTCTCTTAATAGGAAATGACATTCCTATGCTACAATCTGTCAAGGGTTTCTTGTCACACAGGTTCTCCATGAAAGACCTGGGTGATGCCTCTTACATCCTGGGGATCCGGATCCATCGTGATAGATCCAAGAGGATATTAGGACTTTCACAGTCCAGGTATATCGACACCGTACTGAAAAGATTCAGTATGGAAGATTCCAAGCGCGGTAACTTACCGGCTTGTCACGGGATCACCCTCTCTAAAGAGATGTCTCCTAAGACTGATTTGGAGAGGGATCGCATGTCTATTATACCCTACGCTTCTGCGGTAGGCTCTATAATGTATGCGATGTTGTGTACCAGACCGGATGTAGCTTATGCACTGAGTGTAGTAAGCCGGTATCAGTCAAACCCTGGGGAGAAACATTGGATAGCGGTAAAGAACATTCTCAAGTACCTGAGGAGGACAAAGGAGATGTTCTTGGTGTATGGCGGAAAAGACCTCCAGATTGAGGCCTTTGCTGACTCCAGCTTCCAGAGTGACAAGGATGATTCCAAGTCCATGTCGGGTTTTGTCTTTACCCTCAATGGAGGGGCGGTGTGTTGGAAGAGTTCCAAACAGGAAACCGTTGCAGACTCGACTATGGAAGCGGAATACATCGCTGCATCTGATGCCGCAAAAGAAGCTGTCTGGATAAGGAAGTTCTTAAAGGAACTTCAGGTGGTTCCGTCCATTGTTGACCCAGTACCTCTGTATTGCGACAACAACGGGGCTATAGCTTTAGCAAAGGAACCCAGGTCCCATCAGAGATCCAGGCACATCTTGAGGCGGTATCACCTGATCAGGGAGATCGTGGATCGCAAGGAGATCGAGGTTCGGAGGGTTGCTTCAGAAGAGAACACTGCAGATCCATTCACCAAGGCCCTACCCCAGACTCAGTTCGAGCGGCTGATCGAGATGATAGGTCTTCGATACGCCAGTACATGGCCTTAGTGCAAGTGGGAGATTGTTAGTGTATATGCCCTAGAGGCCATTACTGTATCATACTAGTTTGTATATTACTTGATGGAAGCTTGGGATATTCACCTTGTATAAACAATCTTGCTCAATATAGTAGTTTGCTACTTGGTTCGTTTCTACTTCAATGTGTACTTGTGTTTATTTCAGTATATCACTTATACGCATTAGTGGAGCCCTTAGGATCTTTGCCTGATTACCAGCGTTGTGATGGCAGTCACACTAGTAGGGGCTGGGTAATCTATAGGCACATCCTTATACAGGTCCCTAGTCGTAGGACTATCGAGACAGGGCATCGATACTCCGGAGTAGACTAGCGTATGCGCTTCTCATCCCAGTGTGGGAGATGGTCTGTCCCACAGCCATCAGTACGTCGTACTGGAGATAGTATACGGGTGCTCGTTGGGTTACGAGTACACTGGACAGGACTCGTCGGGAACTGACAGGTTGGTATTATACCTATCGTCAGTTATCAGTTCCCAGGTGACATGAGTACAGCTTAGTCCGCTGACTTGACACTGACACTTCGCCTCGAGTGTGTTCCCACTGCACTTTGATCACTACCCTACCACGGCTCAAAGGAGTCATGCAAACAGGTGGTGGTTGGGTGCAGTCCCGAAGCACTTGGAGGCAGTGACGGTTAGACAGGATTCGTCTCTCCCGGTATTGGGGGTTGACATCGCGCTGTGTCTAGGAGAGCCATTACACGAGTAGTCCCTGGCCAGGGCAAGCGAGATATACTGGTAGGTTTCCAGTGTTATCTCAGGGTGTTTTGGGCTTCACTCCGACACGACTTGTACCGCTATTGGGGGACTGACGTTTTACCGCCCCCTAGGCCCGCCATGCGATGTATCAGACGAACAGACCGGACTGTACGGAGAATGTCACGATTCAGACTCAGTAGGAGTTCAGATGGGGTTTCACCTCGTCAGCCTTCTTGTCGGCATCTACCTGGGGACCGTTACGCACAGCTAGTGCCGCTTGCGGTCTGTGGTTAAACCCACTGCCAGCGTAGTGTCGAGTCTTTAGAGTCCCACACAGAGGGTATTCGCCTCTGGGCAAAACAGAGTAGAGGTCGCATGGTTTTGCGACAGGGTTCGTTCTCATCCGCGCACTTGTGCACGTTTGGAGTCCGGACGGATTATACTGGCAGGCTCTGGTTTGAGCCAGATACTGGTATATGTTTTGGGGGTTGCTTTTTATTCTTGGTATTCTTGTTCCTCGGAACGAGAATGCAGGTGTGTATGCACAGTTGCTTGAGGCGGAGAATGAGGTTTTTCATTAGGGTTTCGGATCGGGTGCGTATGCACAGCTGACAGTTATCTTTTTCCAAACCCTAATGGATTTGTATATTATCTATTAATAATAGTAATTAAATGAGAATTATGTTATGGTTGATTTTTTGTTGACTTGTTGACCTTGGTTGACTTGTTGACCTTTGACCACCATCATGCTTTGAAGATCCTCCTTGATTCATGCTTACACTTCATTTAAAGAAGCATGATAGTGGTCATTCCTAAAATAACCATCAACTATTCTTATTTCAATTATTATCATTTAGATAATTCTTTTCTTTTTGCAATATGGTTGCAAGAAAGAGAAAATATTGCTCATTCTATCATTCTCACTCTCTCTCCTCATTTTCATCTTCTTCTTCCTCTTGAAAAGAGAAACCTTCTCATGTGTTGAGAATCATTCTCTTTAGATAGAAAAGCAAACCCTAATCACTCTCTACTCATTCTAGGATGAAGGTTTAGCAAGCCGGAAAACCTAGTTCACTCAAAGATCGAGGAAGAGCCCAAAGTCGAACCTTCGAGGTGGATCCATCTTCGACGGGAGAAGGCGACGAAAAGAGAACCATCAACCTCTACAAGGTTTGAAGAAGAAGGAGTTCAAGTTTAGGTATAACCATCTTCCATAGTAGCTAACTCTCTTTAGCTTGTTAACTAGTTTTAGTTTAGACAACGATCCCGACAAAGTTTAGTCCATGTTGCCTCTTGCGATAAAAATTCGTTTTTTATACCGTTTCCGCCTCCCCGTAAGTACCGGGGGTCGCAATATGGACTTACATCTAAATGAGGCTCGTAGGAATCGATCGGATCTATAGACGTGATGTAATCTCAATATTTCGTGTTCTTGTGCTTCGAAGGATTGATACTAGATCGATGATCATCGACAAGAGTTAGGGCTTTCTTGATGAAACTAGGGTTTCATCGTTTAACCCTTGTTCTTTCGTAGATATCATTCGCATTCTAGCCTCTAGCAATTTCAAGAAACGATCGTAACTCCCCAATCTCGAGCGACATCAATCAAGAAAGCATCGCAACGAATTGGGTCGTCGATTCTTGAACTTGCTAGGGTTTACAAAACTCGTAGGATTCAAGAATCGATTTAAAATATATTACATCATCATTCTATTGATCGTCTCGACTCCTCGACGAGCGGAGTATTACTCAAACATCATCACACAGAAAGCATTCAAGAATTGAAAAGATATCATGATGCAAGAATTTAAAGAAAACAAGATAAAAGAATATCACCGTTTATTTATATCAACAATTTGATTACAGTCGCTCAAGAACTACAAGAGGAAGAACTAAATTGTCGATTTGGCGTTGCTTGGCTCCGTGAGTCGTGGATCGGCTTTGACCACTTGCTCTGTTGAAGATCGGCTCGGCTCATAAAAGGTTGCAAGGCTTCTTGCTTGATGGGTACTCGGGATCTTGGCTTTTGATTGAAATTAGGGTTAGGGTTTCACACAAGTCCTCTCACTAGACTTGTGGAAGAAGAAGATGAAGAAAGAGAGTGAATGGATTTAGATTGGCTACTAAAATGATCTAATGGAGGGATTTTTCCATGATGATTTACAAGTGAGCCTAGGGTCTTATTTATAGATCTCCCAAACCCTAGGTCTAGGTTTGAATTTACAATTCCCTCCAAAAGTTTGTTGAGGCTTCTAGAAGGAGTTTGTTAGGCTTTAACTTAGGGTTTAAGCTAGGGTTTAGGGAGAAGTTTCTAGAATGATAGGCTAGTTTAGTGTTGATTACAAAGCTTGCTGATCTGGCAGAAGTCTCTGGAGTCTTCTGGAAAATGAAGTATATGAGCTGAATGTGGGCCCTGAGTGAAGCATTGTGCAGCAAAATTTGGTGGATGACGTGGCAAGACGGCCGCGGAACCGCGGCGCAAGCAGGCACCGGCCGCGGTTCCGCGGCCATGTTGGATCCTTGGGGCTTGAGCATTTTGAAGTGGTCTTGGGTTGACATTTGGGCCTTTCTTTGATATGTTGATTTTTGTTTTGCCTTTTGGATTGGTACCAGAATTGAAATCATTGAGTTGGCGTAATATTTGATCGGTACCGTATAAATTTTTGGCCTTTCTTCTGGATTTTCCTGCACAGATCTTAAAACAAGTGTTGCACAATATAGGAATGATGCGATGCCATGAAATGCGGTTAATTTCCCTAGAAATGCCGGTTTTAGAGTCTAACACATGCAATCTGATATTTTGCGACAGTTTTGCTAATATGTGAAATATGAATACCGTACACTTCTAAATGAATGCAAATGATGAGGAAATTGCCGTGTTAAAAATTCAATATTTTCGACTAATCGCATAACACGAAATCAAATATCACATGACACTAAACAAGCAAGTAAGGAAACACTCCTAGATTTTGACTCAGGTCAATTGGGACTAAACAAACAAGTATAGGGAGTAGGTTATATGGTACTTGAGTTACAGGCAAAACCACATCCCCAACACCCACTACAAAACCGGCGACGACACCGAATTTTCCTAGCTCGCCGGCCAAAGGAGGGGGAAACGGTTTCGTACTTCTGTGGTGGCCTTCTAGTGGTCTATCTAGGTTAGTGGTCCTGTTTGATTTTCTTGGAAAAATCCCAGATAGCTCCAGATTCCCTGTAGGCTATAAGGTTTCGCAAAACCGACACAGGAAATTTCTATTTTCATATTTTGGGTTCTAAACTCCATTCCAGGACATGAAATCAATCCCTAAAGTCTTGTAAACACTCACTCCACCTCAAATGGCCACTAGACAGCAACTTTCAATTTTGTAAAATCAAAAACCTAATTAACTCAATTTCTAACTAAAAATACGATATTTAACGCAATTACGATTCTAAAGAGAATGGATTACCTTAATAGCAGCCTAGGAAAGTTCTTGAGTTGCCCAAGTCTTCAAAATCCAAACTTGGATGGTTCAAAAGGCTTAAAATGAGTTGGTGCATGATTTTAGTGAAAGGTGCATAGGGTTTTGAGAAGTATTCGGAGATGTTGCAAAGGGTTAGTGAGATGAATGAAGGAGGCCTGAAGAAGAGGAAGAAAAACAATGGGGAATGGAAGAAAGTGGCAGCCAAGTATAACCCTCACTCCCTTATGCTCACTCTCCTTCTCACAATTCTCCCTACTGTAACATTTTGAAAATTTAGAAATAAATAAAATTAATTAATTAAATAATTAAATTTTAATTTAAAAAGTTATTGAAATAAATTAGGATATTTTATAAGTAGTATATGAATCTAATTTAATTGAAAGTTGGTTTGTAATATTAATGAATCACAAAGGTTTTAGTGAAAAGATTAGCTTCATGTGTAATATGATATAATATAGGGGGTTATGTGAAAAGTTAGTTTCATAATGCAAATTAGAATTTGTTAACTGTTGTTATGCAAAAAGGGGTAGGAATTGGTTTAGGTTAAGTTAAACCCTTGGTATACCATACCACCATGAGAGACCTCCTTCTTACATATTTCCACCTCATGCACACACCTCACCCTTGCATGAAAACCCCACCATTTTTGTGCACACACCTCATCCTTGCATGAAGCAATCACCTCCATTTTGGTGACACCTCCTCCTAACAGCCTCACTCATTCACTTTATAGGTTTCAGTTCATATATATTATGAAATTAGGAAATCAACTGAAATAGAAAAAGAAAAGAGAAAAACATTAGAACACACATAAAGAGAAAAAGAAAAGAGATGAGTAGAAAGACAAAGATAAGGATTTTCACCATCAAGCTAGGTGCTAAGGACTTGGGTATCTTGGAGGAAACCTTTCAACCATCCTCAGTAGGTATAATTCTTAACTCAGTAGATTTTAGTTTTGCAATTGTAAAAATTTTAGAAATACAATATCGGTAATATCGTATTTTAGGTAAAATTTAGCTCTGTGAAAATCTGCTATAACCTAGATGATAAATAACTTAACAAAACAGTGCCTTAATATTGTAAGTTGGACCTAGAATAAACCCTAGGAGTATGAACCTCCTTGCTCGGATTTTGGCCGGCGAGCCAAAGGGAAATTCCGGCGTCGCCGGATTTTTCGTTGAGTTGGATAGTGTGGTTTTTATGGTGGCTATGTGTTTGTGTGATAGGACTTTTGGTATTGTTTAATTAATTTAATTTAACAGTAAATGAAATCTGGGAACTAATATCTGAAAAAGGATCAAAAATCTAAAATACGACATGGTTAATTCATAACACGTATCGGTTTTCTGTTAAAAACAGCGATTGGTTAAAATCCAGTTAAAATAAGTGTTATATAGTTTGTAATAGTCGTATGTAGTATAGTTAGTACGTAAGAACTTGTATTTTCATGTTTTTGCCATATCGGAGTTAGCCGTTTCTTATACAAGTTAATTTCGATGTTAGATTCAAATACGAAGACTTCGGAGTCCGTAAGGAAAGGGAAAGGATTGACGACTTCTTAGTAGATTACGACGTATTCCAGTTACTAGACTAAACATCTACCGGGTGATTTTGTATGGATGGCGTGATACGCCCGTAGTTAAGTTCAAATAAAAATAGGCTTTTGTATGTTAAATGGATCATATGCATTCATATAGATATATATACATCGCCATCTTAATTCTTAGAACACTGCACCGTTATTGACGAGTTATGCCGCACATGCACATATCCACATGTTACACTACACCTCGTCGATATTAACATGTCACGTTCAAACTTAGTAATTATCTTGTTAAAAATGATTCCTATCATACCTTAAACATCAATACTATTAGTATCTTGCATAAAGGACATCATATTTCATATTCAAGTGTTAGAAATTGATATAATTGGTATTTTTATTTTGAGAATTTGTGTTTATAAGTTTTCATATACTATTGTGGAAAAAATCATTGATTCTTCATATTGATGTCAGACGTCCACCACGAGCTGTTGTTTTTATGATCTGGTTTTATTCCGGACCGAGCGGAGGAGCTTTACGGTCGTGGATTTTCACGTTATCTAGACTGAGTGGGGTATCTATACAGTCGGATTCATGGTCGACCCGGTCGTGACCGAGGGGCAGGAAAGCCACATTTGAGGCGGGGAGCCTAGCGAGGATACTCGATACCGGAGATAGTTATGAAACGCGGCGGATATCTAGATGATACTGACCGGTGTTTTTGATTTCAGGATCGTTCGAGGAACGATGCCTGAGGGAAACAGAAGATTTGTGTCGATGTTGGACACGGAATGATGAACTTTATTTGGAAATAAGTGATGAGATTTCAGTTGATTTATATGGTTAGTGATATAAATTCATGATTTTACATATTATCATGCATCATATTCATCCTTATTGCTGTTAGTTATAGTTCGTCATATTTACATTATCAGCCATTATATGTTAGTTTTATTCACTGAGTTGGCAACTCACCCCCGTTGTGCCACAGTTCCTTGCAGGAGTAATGTGGACGGTTAGCAGCAGTGCAGATCCACTTATCAGCTTTTATCGCATGTTTTGCTAGGTGGGTTACCTATGTAGTAACCTCCATTTTTGGTATTGTATATTGAATCTAGAATAACTCCATCACACCCTATAATATGACATAGAATGAGATGTGACTATATGTATACTATCTTGACAAATGAGATCATTTAGTTATATCAAATGATAGTTCTTTTACTTATGTCTTATATTCTTATTGATGTCGTATATAATTGTATAATGATTTCCGTTGTTGACATTGTTGATCCCAACTAGGGGTGCAAACAAAGTACACACTTTATAAACTGCTTTTCAATAGAGAGTTACTGTTAAATACTTTACACTGTGATGCGTACTTAAATTAAATTTTTCTAAAATTCCGTAAAAAGGGTTTTGATCTTGGTGTTTGGCTTACTCGGGTTGTGTAGATATCTTTAGATATTATACAATCTAAGTGCCGGTCACATCCAAACTTTAGGTCATGACAAAGTTGGTATCAGAGATTAGGATTAACCTTACAGAATCGAGTAGTGAGTTAAAGTAAGTCGACTTGAGTTCGTTACGTAGGATGACCTTTGGTTTGATGGAGTAGGTGAATTAGGATGAGTGCAGTACCGTACGTATGTTCCGCGGCATATTTACGTTACAATACTCAGCCTAACTAACCTTACGGTGTATATCTTGCTAAATCATTCTTTTGACTTCCTGATATTGCTGCTCCTATTCGTATACCTTATCAACTCTCGTTTTCTGTTCCAGTCGCTATGGCTATGCGAGCTAGGCGTGCCGCAGCCAGGGACGCGGTTAGGGCGAATCCTCCTGTGACTTCGACTGACACACCGGACATTCCGGCGGTGGATGAGCATGTTGATCCCCCTCCTCCAGACAGACTGACTAGGATATAGGAGGGCATGCTGGGCCTACAACATGTTGTGGGACAGTTGGCAGAGACCACCCGTGTTCAGAGGCATGATCAAACACTGACGATGGTAGAACCCGATGAACAGCCTATGCAGACTTTCGCACCGGCAGAACCGAGAGCGATGGAGGTATCTCTTCCAGAGTTTATGAGGTTGAGACCTCTGGTGTTTACCAGGACCGATGCAGTAGAAGATCCTCAGTCCTTTCTTGATAGGATGGTAAGGATCGACAGATCATTGCGATATTCTGATGCGAGGTCAGTTGAGCTGACTGGCTTTCTATTGGATGGACTTGCATAAGAGTGGTGTGAGTCGATGGAGATAGGGAGAGCCACTAGTCTTCTTCCGATGTCGTGAACCGAGTTTTCTGAGGTTTTTCTTGCTAGATTTCTTCCACAGAGTATGTGGACGCCAGAGCTAGCAGTTTTGAAGCGTTGCGGAAATATGCAAGTATGTCGGTGACAGATTTTGATTTACGATTCACCCAGTTGTCGCGCTATGCTCCATACATAGTTCCTACGGAGGAGGTTCGGGGGAAGAGGTTCATAAGGAGTTTGGATACGTAGTTGTTTCTTGCTAAAGGCTCCCAGCATTTCGATACTTATGCACAGGCCATGGATGCAGCTATACGAGTGAAGGAGCGTTTGGGCGAGGCAGTGATTGTTCCGGAGCCAAAGAGAACTTGACCTATTGGGTCGATGACCAGGCAGTTTGGCAGAGATAGAGGCAGGAACAATCCAGGACGTAATTTTGGACGAGGTTGGACCCAGGGCCAAATGTTCAGTTCATATCCTGATGATCAGAGGCTCCCATCTACACGTTTTAGTTGCGGACTTCCAGGATATTATGCGAGGGATTGTAGACAACAGAGAGGGACTGTTTTTCCACAGGCTGGTTTACCCCCTCCACCTTCTACTTCGATGGCCTTACTTCTGTAGGGTTACATGGCACTCTCACAATGGTCTACGAGGCATCAACCATGCCCGATTTAAAATTTAGCCGTGCCGAACAACCCTAACCAAGATCTTTATACTAGAGTTTAGGTGAAACAAAGCATGTTAAACACTATAACACTAAGTGAGAGGGATTACAACCTTTGTAGATCCTGTCCTTCACTTCTAAAGCTCCGTGTTGAGGTCCCTTCGCTGCGATCATCGTGCATCCGGACACTAGAGAGGCTCCACGAAGAGAAAGAAGCAAGCTTGCTTCCGATCTTCGATAACAAAGATGATCTACCTTGAAGTTTCCTTAACCCAAGCTCTCACTCACTAATGAGGTGAACACCCTGATCTAAATGTCAAGGATAGATCAGGATGATGAAATAGGATTTTAGATCTCATTTGTTTTCTTATTCTCAGTCACTTTCATCACAAAAATCAAAGCAAGAAATCTTTGCAAAGAAGAAGAAGATGATGAATACTTTTGTGATGAATAATGAAAATGTAATAATAATAACTTATGCAACTATGGTTGCTAAATGAAAAGGCTAACCAATGTAAAGAATTAACTAGGGTTGTGGGTTTGGGTTGGGTTTAATAATATCTCACAAAAATATCTTTGCAAGAAACAAAGCAAAAAGCTTCTAGAAGTTTCATGAATGGACTAACCCAAATCAAACCCTAACCTTGTTTAATCTCCACTAATCATGTTGCATTAGTTATCATAACTTGTTACAATATTATATATCATATATATAATATATTTTGTAACAAAAGAAAATGATACAATTAACATATATCGCATATATATCAATGTATTACCCGAGTGAGAAAATGAATAAATAAGTGAGCTAATATTAGTTAATGTAATTTAATATATCGAATATATAATTATACAATAAATTATCGAATCAACACTTGATCCGATAATCCGGCTATTTCATAAATAACCGGCTAATATAATCTGTATCAGTTCATCGAATCAATACTTGATCCGATGACCCGGCTATATCACATTTACCCGGCCGATATCTCATATCGCGAGAATCTAATACGGTATCACATTCACATATTGTTCTCGGTCCCGCACATATCATATATGTGCTCCTACTCCGTTTTTCCTGAGCCAAGAAACCTCTGTGTAGGACTCTAAAGAATCGTCAATACGCCGGCAGTAGGTGATGATCATATCAAACACCCACAAGCTGCAAGCGGTAAGATAAACGTAACAGCCACCTAGGTATTGAGCGATCAGAAGATAAACAAGCAAGCCTGCACATTCTCCTGCGAATCCAATCGGTAACACTCTCATACAGTCCGGTCCCTCCGTCTCATATGTCGCGTATCTCGCCTAGGGGTGGTAAACGTCAGACCCCAGTAGCTTGATAAGTCATGTCGATATGAGGTCTATAACAATTCGAGAAACTACTGGTAACACTTACCAGTAAATCTCAGCAACTCTGGCCAGGGATTTCCAGTTATAGCCAATCGAACACTGCACAACATCAACTCCCTATACCGGGAGAGACGAATCCCCTCCTATCGCTCATTGCCTCCATGTGATTCGGGACCGTACCCTAAAGCCACCTTTTTGCATGCCCTCTTGGATGTGGTATGATGGAAATCAAAGCACAGTTGGAATCACACAAGACTCTATGATGATCTCGGGTCTACAGACTAACCTGTACTAGTGTCACCGGAGAACTGCCATTTGACGTGAGGTATAATACCATTTGGGATTTCTCGGCGAGTCCGTCGAGTGTACCCAGTCTTTACTGAGCACCCGTACACCATCCTTGATGTTAAACACCGATGGATATGGGATCATCCATTGCCCATCATATGGGTCAAGATGCGTATACGCTATTCTACTCTGGTGTATCGATGCCCTGTCTCGATACACCCTCGACTAGGAACAGTTATAGGATGTACTCGCCGACTACCGTAGCCCCACTAGTATGATCTCATCACAGTCCCAGTAGTCGAGTACATATCCTAAGGGATTTATCAACATGTATCATAGAGACAATTAGAGTACATGTTAAGATATAGTACAAACAGATAGCATACTATCATATCGAGCAAGAAAGTCCTCCCAATATATGTCCAAGCATCCACTACAATATACATCGTATGTACAGTAATGGCCTCTAGGGCATACATATAACTAACAACTTCCTCCCCCAGTCGGCACTATGCGCCATGCTGTTGCACCACGTGGTCGAGGCTTTGATGGACGTTTCCAGAGAGGCCGAGGAGATCGAGGGAGAGGACGACAGGAGGCGGGTAGGGTCCAGGCACGGGTTTTTGCACTGACTCCACAGGATGCCCAGGCATCCAACGCAGTTGTGACAAGTACTCTTGCAGTATGTGTAAGTCCGCGTTACCCGTCCCGGTTCTTTCGGGGATGGGAAAACGGTAAAAAACAATTTTTACGGTTAAGGTAACATAGACTTTAGAATAGGATCTTTGCTAAACAAACACCTAGCAAACTAACTACAAGTTTAACTACTATGTTAGGGGTTATACCTAGGTCTTGAACTCCTTCTCTTCTTGCTCCTTGGAGTGGTTGGATCGTCTTCACCTCGTCGTCTCCTTGTTGTCGAAGAAGGATCCACCCGAAAGCTTCTACCTTGAGCTCCTACCTCAACCGAGAGGAAACTAAAGTGCTTGGCTTGCTAGACCTTGTACTCTAGAGTGAGTAGAGAAGTGTTTTTAGGGTTTTATCTCAATGGCTCATGCTTCTCAACACATGAGACATGAGATCCTTGAGAGAGAGGAAGAAGGAGAGCTTGGATGAGAGAGAGTCAATATGATAGAATGAGCTTGACTTTTTACAACCATGCTCACAAAAGAGAAAATAATCATGATAATAACAATAATTAAGTATTGTGATGGTTATTTTCAATGGCCATTATCATTTCATGCAATTAATGCATTTTGTAAAGAACAACAAGTAAACAAAAGTCATAGCCATGAAATGATGATGGTCAACAAGTCAAAAATAGTCAACCGGTCAACAAAGTCAACAAGTCAACAAAAGTCAAACTTTCAACTCAACCATGGCACAATCATACTTAATAAATATTATTATTAATCATATTTCTTATTCTCATTAGGGTTTAGAAAAAGTCAACAGTCAACAACCCTAATGAGAATCCTCTGCCTCTGCCTCTGTCAAATGTGCATACACACCTGCATCCGTGTTCCGAGGAACACGAATACAAAGAGATAAAACCAATCCCAAAACACATACTAGGATCTGGCTTAAACCAAAGCCCGCTAGTAATAACTGCCCGGACACTAAACGTGCACAAGTGAGCGGATGTGAACGAAGCCTGTCGCAAAACCATGCGACTTCTACTCTGTTTTGCCCAAAGGCGAATAGCTCTCTGTGTGGGATTCTAAAGACTCGACACTACGCTGGCAGTTGGTTTAACCACAGGCCGCAAGCGGTACTAGCTGTACGTAACGGTCTCCAGGTTGATGCCGATAAGAAGACTTATGAGGTGAACCCATCCGAACTCCTACTGAGCCTGAATGTGACAATCTCCGTACAGTCCGGTCCGTTCGTCTGAGAATATCGCATGTCGGGCCTCGGGGGTCGGTAAACGTCAGTCCCCTAATAGTGGTACAAGTCGTGTCGGAGTGTAGCCCAGAACACCCTGCGATAACAATGGAAACGCTACCAATATATCTCGCTTGCCCTGGCCAGGGACGACTATGTGTAATGGCTCTCCTTGACACAGCGCGATATCAACCCCAATACCGGGAGAGACGAATCCTGTCTAACCGTTACTACCTCCAAGTGCTTCGGGACTGCACCCAACTGCTACCTGTTTGCAAGACTCATTTGAGCCATGGTAGGGTAGCAATCTAAGAACAGTGGGAACACACTTGAGGCGAAGTGACAGTGTGAAGTCAGCGGACTAAGCTGTACCCATGTCACCTGGGAACTGATAACTGACGATAGGTATAGTACCAGCCAACAGTTCCCGACGAGTCCTGTCTACTGTACTCATAACCGAACGAGCAACCGTATACTATCTCAAGTACGACGTACTGACGGCTGTGGGACAGACCGTCTCCCATGCTGGGATGAGAAGCGCATACGCTAGTCTTCTCCGGAGTATCGATGCCCCTTCTCGATAATCTTACGACTAGGGACCTGTATAAGGATGTGCTTGTAGATTACCTAGCCTTCACTAGTGTGACTGCCATCACAACGCTGGTATTCAAGCAAAGATCCTAAGGGCTCCACTAATGTGTATAGGCGATATGCTAAAAGAAACACATGCACACTTTAAAGTAGAAACAAACCAAGTAGCATACTACCATTTCGAGCAAGATTGTCTATATAACTGTGAATATCCCAAGCTTCCATCAAGTAATATACAAACTAGTATGATACAGTAATGGCCTATATGGCATATACACTAATAGTCTCCCACATGCACTAGGGCCATATACTGGCGTATCGAAGACCTATCATCTCGATCAGCCGCTCGAACTGAGTCTGGGGTAAGGCCTTCGTGAATGGATCTGCAGTGTTATCTTATGTAGTAACCCTCCGAACCTCGATCTCCCGGCGATCCACGATCTCCCTGATCAAGTGATACCGCCTCAAGATGTGTCTGGACTTCTGATGGGACCTGGGTTCCTTCGCTAAAGCTATAGCCCCGTTGTTGTCACAATACAGAGGTATTGGATCAACAATGGATAGAACCACCTAAAGTTCTGTCAAGAACTTCCTGATCCAGATGCTTCCTTTGCGGCATCAGATGCAGCGATATATTCTGCTTCCATCGTCGAGTCAGCAACGGTTTCCTATTTGGAACTCTACCAGCACACCGCCCCTCGATTGAGGGTAAAGACATAACCCGACATGGACTTGGAGTCATCCTTGTCACTCTGGAAGCTGGAGTCAGCAAAGGCCTCCATCTTGAGGGCTTTTCCGCCGTAAACCAAAAACATGTCCTTAGTCCTTATCAGGTACTTCAGAATGATCTTTACCGCTATCCAGTGCTTCTCCCCAGGGTTTGACTGATACCGGCTTACCACACTCAGTGCATAAGCTACATCTGGTCTGGTATGTTAGTTATATGTATGCCCTAGAGGCCATTACTGTACATAGGATGTATATTGTAGTGGATGCTGGGACGTATATAAGGAGGACTTTCTTGCTCGACATGATAGTATGCTATCTGGTTGATCTTTACTGTATGCTGATTGTCTCTCTGTTACATGTTGGTAAAGCCCTTAGGATGTGTGCTTGACTACCTGGACTATGATGCGGATCATACTAGTGGGGACATGGTAGTCCATAAGTACATCCTTCAAAGTCCCTAGTCGTGGGTGTATCGAGACGGGGCATCGATATACCAGAGTAGACTAGCGTATACCTTCTCGACCCATACAGATGGGCGATGGATGATCCCATATCCATTGGTGTTTGACATCAGAGATGATATACGGGTGCTCAGTAGAGACTGGGTACACTGGACGGACTCGCCGAGAACTCCCAGATGGTATTATACCTCACGTCAGATGGCAGTTCTCTGGTGACACTGGTACAGAGTAGTCTGTTGACCCGAGATCGTCATAGAGTCTTGTGTGGTTCCCACTGTGCTTTGATTTCCATCTTACCACGTCCAAGAGGGCGTGCAAAACGGTGGTTTTTGGGTACAGTCCCGAGTCACATAGAGGCAATGAGCGATAGGAGGGGATTCGTCTCTCCCGGTATAGGGGGTTGATGTTGTGCTGTGTTCGATTGGCTATAACAGGAAATCCCTGGCCAGGGTTGTTGAGATTTACTGGTAAGTGTTACCAGTAGTTTCTCGAAAAGTTATAGACCTCATATCGACACGACTTATCGAGCTATTGGGGTCTGACGTTTACCACCCCTAGGCGAGATATGCGACATATCAGACGATCAGACCGGACTGTACGGTAGTGTTACTGGTCGGATTCACTGGAGTGTGAGCGGGCTTGCTCGTCGATCTTCAGATCGCTCAATACCCGGGTGGCCGTTACGTTTAGCAGACCGCTTGCGGCTTGTGGATGCTTGATATGATCATCATCTGCTGCCGGCGTATTGACGAGTCTTTAGAGTCCTACACAGAGGTTTCCTGGCTCAAGCGAAACGAAATAGGAGCGCATATGAGATATGTGCGGGACCGAGAATAATGCGTGTATGTGATACCGTGTTTCATTCTCGCGATGAATGTGTCGAATGGTTATATGCGATATAACCTAGTTATCGAATCGAGGGTTGATTCGATAAGCCGATACATTGGATACTAGTCGGTTATATGCGATATGACCGGATCGCTAAATCAAGTGTTGATTTAATGATTTAATGCATAATTATATATTTGATATATTACTTTGCGTTAACTAGTATTGGTTCACTTAAGATGGATTTTCTCACTCGGATGTGCGCATTGTATATGCGATATACTTTTGTGCACTAGATTGTATCATGATTGATGATACATGTTATGCTAGGGTTTTTGTGTAAAGATCAAACCATGGTTACATGATTATGGTTAGGGTTTTGTTTTATTCACTTATTTATTTATCCATTTCATTTTGGAAATTAAATGAGAAGAGAATAGAATGGTGGATTTATTTGTTATTTAGTTGAAGCTTCATGAAGCTTTGACTTTGTCCACCATTCTTATCTCATCCTTAACCCTAACCATTCCTTTAACCCTTGGTTAATTCTCTACACATAACCATAGTTAGGATTATGATAAGTTTGGATATTCTTTTCTTTTTAAATAACTTATCATAATTTCTTTCTTCTTCTTCTTCATCTTCTTCCATGAAGAAACCTCCACTTCATCAATGGTGATTGATGAAGATGAGTGAGAAATCCAATTCTAAAGTCTACCCACTTCCTATTTCTTCATCCTCTACCTCTTGCCAAGTAGTAGAGTGTGTTTCCTTCACAAGTTTTAGGGCTTGGTGAAGGTGGAGCTTGATTTAGCGATGCCTCGACGTAGATCATCTTCGGCATGGACATCGACGACCTAGCTCACTTTTTCTCCGACGAAGCCGACTCTAGAGCCCGGATTTGTTTTGGACAGCGGAGACGACTTCGTTGCGGAGCTATGGAGGTGGAGCACCGGATCTACAAAGGTTGTATTTCCGATATCCCATTAGTTAAGTTGTTAACTAGTTCTTTTTCGCCTAGACATCTAGCAAACGATCCGTAGTTTAGGGTTTCTCGGCACGTTAAAATTTTAATTTGGCATGATCGATGCCTTGTGAGACCTCACTAGTGTGTCTAGGAACCCTACAGTGGTATCAGAGCCTAGCTAGAGCATTAGGCGAAGTCCAGACGGAATTTGAAGTCCGAACGAACCCGGAACCCCAAAACAAATATGCTCTCTGTACTTTTTCCGAAAATGCGGATTTTTGTGTATTAAAAATGCCTAAAAAATTCAATAAATAATTATAAGAATTACTGTGCAAACTCAGGTGAATAATTCGTCAAACAGAGCGCGGAACCGCGGCTAGGTGATGACGTCACCTCCCAATTGCTGCACAGTAATTCCTATTTTAATTTGATGGGTTTTCTGGGAATTTTTAATAATTTTTCAAGAGTTGAATTTTCTGCAGTTGTTTTGAGGATTCGGTGTTTCGATCGGGGTATCAAATTTTGTCTGTGTGGCTTTCCGGATAAATTCTAGAATATGTTAAAAAGTTCGACCGGATATAAATACCCAATTTCTCCCCTGTCGGGAAATTTCCAAGTGTTGGATTTTTTCGTGGTTTAACGATGTTCTAAGTAGTGCAAGTAACACGATGGTCCCTCTAGAAGAAAACAAACCTTAACTCGATTATGTGACCGTCTTGAACTGCCCTTTGAAGCTTCGGGTTTGGGGCAGTACGGCGTGCCACATGTGAGGCGTTGGCTTGACCCTTCTACGGCTGGACCGTTGGTACTGAGGTACGAACTGAATATTGTTAGACTTGTTTCATGTGTTGAGCTGTATCGGGAAAACTTGGGTGTTCGATTGTTCGATCGGAAAGTTTAACATTTTCTATTTGTCTGGAATGTGATACAATAATTGGAATTCACAAGTAGTTATGAGATAACTGAATGAATGTTATAAACACAGCAGTTTAGTCTCACTTGATCGGTTGCCACGGAATTTTGATGTGATCAAAAGTCCGTCGCAATCACGTAGCGTACGCGGATACTCGCCGGGTAAACTTAATAGACAGCCTCACTCTATAGCCCCGACCAAGTGACTGTAGGAGAACCCCGTCGCCGAAAGAATCCGTTCGGGTGCTCGCGGCAGCGGTGTTCCGCCTTGGTGCACTTCGTCGACGGTATCGGGGGTGCGGCTGCCTACTGAAGTTTGCGACGAGTATTCGATCAGACTGTCGGGAATCTTGTTGAATTGCCCGACTTGATATTGAAAAGTGTTTTCGATAATGAGACTGAAATGCGGGGTTTATAATTGTTAGGCATGCGATGTCTAAGTAATTCATTTGGTCAGGCATGCGATGTCTGAGCTGGTTGCGAATTCCAACTGTTGTAGTTTTACACTTTCTTTTCTTTGACCGTAATTGTAATATGTGATATCACCGGTTTCGTTGCTATATGTCAACGACAATTGGGATGCGCATATTTACTTACGTTGATGACATGTGATGTTATGTGTTGCTGGATATATTATATTGGATCGTCATGTTTGAATAGACGGGGGGGTTTTATGTGAGATGAGTGTTTTTCATTTTCATTCATGTAAAAACTTGTATGTAATATTCTTTTATTGGGGCACTTCCAGGTTGCAGAAGTTGTCACCTCTTGTATATTATTTACTTTTCCGCACTAGGATAGACCCAAGGAGGAGGGCACAAGTAACCGGGTTCTGGAGTCCAGTGGGAGACCAACTCGAGGAGTCGAGTCCGGGTCTCCTAACTCCAGAATTGGTAAGGTTACTTGCCGCTCTCGTAGGGGTCTAGGGGTGTGGGTTTGGCTATTCATCACGACCGTGGAATCCGTGTTTTATACTGGCTCGTATTGAAAACACGGACGTCCTAGTATATCCAATATTTCATATGATATTCTTCTGCTGCGATATCTGTGATGTGATCATGTGATGTTCTGTGATAGATACAGTGTATAGTATATATGATATATTATATAGACATTACTTATGTTTTACACCCGCGCTAGCCCTGCCCCGCTCTGCCGTTAGTTACCTAACCTAACGGTGCACGAGGGGACATCGAGGCGAATGCGGATGGCATAAGTGTACGTCGTATTTATCTGTGATGTTTAGGTACATAATTGATGGGACTTCATTAATGTGATTAATGAAATAAAAAGAAACCTAAGATGTTGTAGAATCGAATTTCAAAATAAAACAGGTAGCTACAGTTCTTGCTTTGCACAGCGGTATATACGATATATCCTGCACCTTATTCGATGAGGAAAGGACCGAGTTCCCTTCACCGGGAGTGACTCCTTTAGCAATAACTGGCAGATGCTACACACTCGGTTTGTCTTTTGATTGCTTTTAAGTGTTTTTGCTTTGCACAGTGATAAATGTGATATATCCCGCACCTCATTCGACGAGGAAAGGACCGACGATCCCTTCACCGGGAGTGACTCCTTTAGCAAAACTAGAAAAGACTCAAAAACACTCCATTTCTAAAATCATTTGATTCTACAACGATATCAAGTTCATTACGCAATAGGTTTTCAGAAAAACCTGTCGTAGCCCTCCGTCATTTCAGATAAGTAGTAGTTAGTATTCGTGCTACGTTTGTTGGCCTGCGTCAAGGCGTAGTGTGCGGTAGCTAACTGGTGCTTATCTGTATAAGCATATGATGTGATTGGATTAGGGTAGTCGTGCGACTTTGTTGGCCTGCGTCAAGGGTCGTGCGGGTGGGTTTAATTCAATCAGGAAATGACGGGTTGAACTTGACTAGCGGACTATGCTTTGTTGGCCTGCGTCAAGGTCATAGGACGCTAGGGGCAAAATATTATCGGGAATTTCAAGTGTTGAAATTTGCAATGAGATTGCATACCTTCTATGAGATAGTTGGATCCCGATACCCGCTGCGAGTAAGAGTTACTCCTGGGAGAGTTTTACGCATTACAATTAGCCGATCAAGTAGGTGTCTAGAAAGGTGTTAACGAGGTTACGCCTCTGGGAAAACGAGGTTTACATTAATTAGGTTCGTGCGAAAGCACGGGGGACCTCCCTCAAAGTACCGACACTGGCCTGGCTGAAAGATTGACGAACTTGTAGTGTGTAATTAATCCCGGCTAGTCTTTCCTTTTAGGGTTTGAAGGAAGATTTGATAAAAAGAAGTGGGAGCCATCCTGATTAGATAAAATAATAACCATTCTATTCTTGCAAGAGCGCACGCTGAGTGTTTTCTTCTCTCTCTCTCCTGGTAGCGACCATATCACGCCTTAATCAAGATAATAATACGGAATATTGACCGAACCCGCTTGTTACACCGAGCTGGGGAACGTTGGTCCCGCTCCAACTTATAATTGTTATAAGACAGAGCAGGAAATTGGGGAATACCAGATTTCCCGTGCCGCCCAAACGAAGAGAGTGCATGCTGATGCATCATCTTTGGGTGTGTTCGTTACAAAGAACTGTTTCTCAGTATCCTTTACGTCCTGGGTATGTGATACCAGATCAGGATCCCAGATATGTAATCTGTTACATAGGGCTACAGATAGGTAGAGAACTGATAACGGGTGATAAGTTTCATGAGGCAGAAAACGGGGCAAGAGTTGCAGCCAAGTCTGTTGGTCACTGTCACCCTGTATTACAATACATTGATTCTGAACGAATGTTATTAGATACCGAACCTGATATACAAAATCATATCAGTCTCTTTATTAGTAAAGAAAGGATATAATTTTGTATTGATGGATAATGTTTTGAACATTTCCTATATCAAAAGTTGATCGGTTCAGGCACGTTATCTAAAAGCGTTGATGTTCTAAATCAAACTACAGTTCTTAGTATATGGAACACACACAAGAAGAACAGTTCAGAAATGAACGAATCCTTCTTGAGGCATTGTAGACTAGGTCATATCAATGTGACCCGACTAGCTGAAGTTACATAAAGATGCATATTTAAATGAGTTTGAATTTACATCTTATGAAACTTGCGAGTCATGTCACAAAGATAAAATGACCTCAGCTCTGTTTATTGGAAACAGAGAAAGAGTTGGTAAACTCTTGGGATGATACATGTTGATGTATGTAAGGTCCCCTGTCTACACATGCCAGGACTGGTTCTTTATACTTCATTACGTTCTCTGATAATCTCTCAAGATTCAGTCATATGTTCCTGCTGAAACATGAGTCCGAATCTTTTGAGATATTCACAGAATATAAGTTAGAAGTAGAGAACCAATACGGGTATAAGTATTATGTCCTTTAATGAGATTAAGGAGGAGAATACTTGAGCACGGAATTCTTGGATTATTCTAGAGGAGAATGAGATTCTCTCTCAGCATTACTCCTCCGTATACACCATAGCATGATGGTATATCGGGGCGGAGCAATAACACCCTATATGATAAGGTGTGCTCTATGATGAGTACTACTGAGTTACCTATTTCCTTTTTGGGAGTTATGCACTTACGAAGTTGCATACCTATTGAATAGGGTTCAAATCAAATCAGTTGCCTACCACTTCATATGTGATATGGAAAGGGAAGAGCCCGTTTCTTAAGTTAGTTAAGATTTGGGGTTGACCGGCCTATGTCTGAAAGAAAAATCCGGACAAGCTCGAGGCAAAGTCTGTAATGTAGAACTGGAAAGGTTCCAGCAATACAAACTACAGCTGATGATTTGATAAAACCAAAGGATTCAGTAGAGACCAACGAACCTCAGCCTCTCCGCCGATCTAGTAGGGTTTTCTCACCCACCTGAGAGATACATAGGTTTCTCTATGACAGTGGGAGCGAGGATTGCATCATGAGATGATGACCCAACTAGCTTCGAGCTGGCCATCAGGGGTAAGACTCTGTAAGAATGGCTGGATGCTTAGTGATCTGAGATGGAATCCTTATACACCAACAAAGTATGGACTTTAGTTGCTATATCTGAAGGGTTAAATCCCCATTAGGAGCAAGTATATCTTGAGAAGATTACTTGGTGTATATGGAAAAGTTGAGACTTTCAAAGCTAGACTTGTTAAAGGTTTTCTTCATTGACCAGGCGTGGATAATGATGAAACCTTTTCCAGTGCCTATGCTTAAGTCCATACAGATCCTACTTACCACGGCTGCATACCATGACTACGATCTCTGGTGGTTGGGTGTCTTGACTGCTTTTCTAAATGATGATTTAGAAGAGTGCGTCTATAAGTACACAGCCAGAGGGCCTCGTAGACAGTAGGAGCAGCGGAAACGTGTGCAAGATGCTTTATAGGATAAAGCAGGCATCGCGGAGTTGGAACATCTGTTTTGATGAATTAGTCAAAGAGTTTGAAATCATCAAAATGGTAGATGAACCTTGTATAAACAAAAAGGGTAGTAGGGTGTATGGTGACGATCCTCGTAGAGTACGTGGATGACATACTCTTGATAGGGAAGGAGTTTCCTATGCTACGCTCGATCAATCTCCGCTTATCACAATGATTCTCCATATAGGATCAAAGTGATACCTCCTAAATCCTGGGTTTTTGGATCTATGAGATAGATCTAATTGGATGTTAGGACTCTCACTAGTTGTAGTGAGACGGTATCAACCGATCCTGGGGAGAATCACTGGAAGGGTTCCAGGGTGATAATGACGACTGAGTGTCAGTCGCAGGCATTGTCTTTACCCTCAGTAAAGGGACGGTATGTTGGAAGAGTTCCAAGCTAGATACCGTGACATACTAGACGATAAAGGCAGGATACATCGCTACTTAAGATGCTACCAAAGAGGATGTTTGGGTGTATATCAGTTCATGAGATGAACTACGTTCCTACCATTGTGAGACAATGGAGTTGTGGCTTGTGCCAAGGAACGCCGGTCCCATCAAGTGATCCAGACTTATTCTAAGGCAGTATCGCCTGATCATGGAGATGGTTGATCTCCAGGGAGATCGAGGTTAGGAGAGTAGATTCAGAGGACAACACAGCGGATCCACTCACAAAGGCCTGTTCCCAGAAAGAGACTTCTATGGGATGGTTGAGTATGAGATACTACAACCACTGCTATCAGATGGCCCTAGTGCAAGTGGGAGATTGTTAGTTATATGTATGCCCTAGAGGCCATTACTGTACATAGGATGTATATTGTAGTGGATGCTGGGACGTATATAAGGAGGACTTTCTTGCTCGACATGATAGTATGATATCTGGTTGATCTTTACCTTAACGTGTATGCTGATTGTCTCTCTGTTACATGTTGGTAAAGCCCTTAGGATGTGTGCTTGACTACCTGGACTATGATGCGGATTATACTAGTGGGGACATGGTAGTCCATAAGTACATCCTTCAAAGTCCCTAGTCGTGGGTGTATCAAGACGGGGCATCGATATACCAGAGTAGACTAGCGTATACCTTCTCGACCCATACAGATGGGCGATGGATGATCCCATATCCATTGGTGTTTGACATCAGAGATGATATACGGGTGCTCAGTAGAGACTGGGTACACTAGAGGGACTCGCCGAGAACTCCCAGATGGTATTATACCTCACGTCAGATGGCAGTTCTCTGGTGACACTGGTACAGAGTAGTCTGTTGACCCGAGATCGTCATAGAGTCTTGTGTGGTTCCCACTTTGCTTTGATTTCCATCTTACCACGTCCAAGAGGGCGTGCAAAACGGTGGTTTTTGGGTACAATCCCGAGTCACATGGAGGCAATGAGCGATAGGAGGGGATTCGTCTCTCCCGGTATAGGGGGTTGATGTTGCGCTGTGTTCGATTGGCTATAACAGGAAATCCCTGGCCAGGGTTGTTGAGATTTACTGGTATGTGTTACCAGTAGTTTCTCGAAAAGTTATAGACCTCATATCGACACGACTTATCGAGCTATTGGGGTCTGACGTTTACCACCCCTAGGCGAGATATGCGACATATCAGACGATCAGACCGGACTGTACGGTAGTGTTACTGGTCGGATTCACTGGAGTGTGAGCGGGCTTGCTCGTCGATCTTCAGATCGCTCAATACCCGGGTGGCCGTTACGTTTAGCAGACTACTTGCGGCTTGTGGATGCTTGATATGATCATCATCTGCTGCCGGCGTATTGACGAGTCTTTAGAGTCCTACACAGAGGTTTCCTGGCTCAAGCGAAACGAAATAGGAGCTCATATGAGATATGTGCGGGACCGAGAATAATGCGTGTATGTGATACCGTGTTTCATTCTCGCGATGAATGTGTCGAATGGTTATATGCGATATAACCTAGTTATCGAATCGAGGGTTGATTCGATAAGCCGATACATTGGATACTAGTCGGTTATATGCGATATGACCGGATCGCTAAATCAAGTGTTGATTTAATGATTTAATGCATAATTATATATTTGATATATTACTTTGCGTTAACTAGTATTGGTTCACTTAAGATGGATTTTCTCACTCGGATGTGCGCATTGTATATGCGATATACTTTTGTGCACTTGATTGTATCATGATTGATGATACATGTTATGCTAGGGTTTTTGTGTAAAGATCAAACCATGGTTACATGATTATGGTTAGGGTTTTGTTTTATTCACTTATTTATTTATCCATTTCATTTTGGAAATTAAATGAGAAGTGAAAAGAATGGTGGCTTTATTTGTTATTTAGTTGAAGCTTCATGAAGCTTTGACTTTGTCCACCATTCTTATCTCATCCTTAACCCTAACCATTCCTTTAACCCTTGGTTAATTCTCTACACATAACCATAGTTAGGATTATGATAAGTTTGGATATTCTTTTCTTTTTAAATAACTTATCATAATTTCTTTCTTCTTCTTCTTCATCTTCTTTCATGAAGAAACCTCCACTTCATCAATGGTGATTGATGAAGATGAGTGAGAAATCCAATTCTAAAGTCTACCCACTTCCTATTTCTTCATCCTCTACCTCTTGCCAAGTAGTAGAGTGTGTTTCCTTCACAAGTTTTAGGGCTTGGTGAAGGTGGAGCTTGATTTAGCGATGCCTCGACGTAGATCATCTTCGGTATGGACATCGACGACCTAGCTCACTTTTTCTCCGACGAAGCCGACTCTAGAGCCCGGATTTGTTTTGGACAGCGGAGACGACTTCGTTGCGGAGCTATGGAGGTGGAGCACCGGATCTACAAAGGTTGTATTTCCGATATCCCATTAGTTAAGTTGTTAACTAGTTCTTTTTCGCCTAGACATCTAGCAAACGATCCGTAGTTTAGGGTTTCTCGGCATGTTAAAATTTTAATTTGGCATGATCGATGCCTTGTGAGACCTCACTAGTGTGCCTAGGAACCCTACATGGTACACAACATCGCATACATTATAGAGCCTACCGCAGAAGCGTAGGGTATAATGGACATGCGATCCCTTTCCAAATCAGTCTTGGGAGACATCTCTTTGGAGAGGGTGATCCCGTGATAAGCCGGTAGATTACCGCGCTTGGAATCTTCCATACAGAATCTTTTCAGTATGGTGTCGATGTACCTGGACTGTGAAAGTCCTAGTATCCTCTTGGACCTATCACAATAGATCCGGATCCCTAGAATGTAAGAGGCATCACCCAGGTCTTTCATGGAGAACCTGTGTGACAAGAACCCTTTGACAGATTATAGCATAGGAATGTCATTTCCTATCAAGAGAATGTCATCCACATATAGAACGAGGAATACAACAGTTCGTGCTACAATTTTACTATAGATGCATGGTTCATCTGGATTTTTGATAAAGCCAAAAAACTTTGACCGTCTCATCAAAACAGATGTTCCAACTCCGCGATGCCTGCTTTAGTCCATAAATGGACTTAAGCAACTTGTTGTTAGTGTATATGCCCTAGAGGCCATTACTGTATCATACTAGTATGTATATTACTTGATGGAAGCTTGGGATATTCACAGTTGTATAGACAATCGTGCTCGAAATAGTAGTATGCTACTTGGTTTGTCTCTGCTTTAATGTGTACATGTGTTTCTTTATTATATCACCTATACGCATTAGTAGAGCCCTTAGGATCTTTGCTTGATTACCAGCGTTGTGATGGCGATCACACTCGTGGGGGCTGGGTAATCCACAAGCACATCCTTATACACGTCCCTAGCCGTGGGATTATCGAGATAGGGCATCGATACTCCGGAGTAGGCTAGCGTATGCGCTTCTCATCCCAGCACGGGAGACGGTCTGTCCCACAGCCGTCAGTACGTCGTACTTGAGATAGTATGCGGGTGCTCGTTAGGTTACGAGTACACCGGACAGGACTCGTTGGGAATTGATGGTTGGTATTATACCTATCGTCAGTTATCAGTTCCCAGGTGACATGAGTACAGCTTAGTCCGCTGACTTGACACTGTCACTTCGCCTTGAGTGTGTTCCTACTGTTCTTTGATTACTACCCTACCATGGCACTACTGAGTCATGCAAACAGGTAGTAGTTGGGTGTAGTCCCGAAGCACTTGGAGGCAGTGACGGTTAGACAGGATTCGTATCTTCCGGTATTGGGGGTTGACATCGCGCTGTTTCTAGGAAAGCCATTACACGAGTAGTCCCTGGACAGGGCAAGCGAGATATACTGGTAGGTTTCCTGTGTTATCTCAGGGTGTTCTGGGCTTCAATCCGACACGACTTGTACCGCTATGAGGGGACTGACGTTTACCGCCGCCTAGGCCCGCCATGCGATGTATCAGACGAACAGACCGGACTTTACGGAGATTGTCACATACAGGCTTAGTAGGAGTTTGGATGGGTTTACCTCATCGGCCTTCTTATCGACATCTACCTGGGGACCGTTACGTACAGCTAGTGCCACTTGCGGTCTGTGGTTAAACCTACTGCCAGCATAGTGTCGAGTCTTTAGAGTCCCACAAAGAGAGTTTCCCTGCACTGAGCGAAACGTGTAGAGGCCGTATGGTTTTACGGCAGGGCTGCGATCACTTACGTACACTTGTGTGCGTGTGGTCTTCGGGCAGGTAATACTAGTGGGCTTTGGTTTAAGCCGGATCCTAGTATTGCACGGATGGATTTGTTTTGTCTTCTGCGCATCCGCATTCTACAGAATGTGAATGCAGGTGTGTATGCACAGTTTTCCGGAGCGATGAAGGAGGAGGTGCCTCATTAGGGTTTTGGCAATTCGTTTGGTCAAAACCATTATGAGCCGCGGACATCATTTACTAATCCTTTTAGTGATAATTTTTTGATGGCTAATTGAATTGACCATTTGACCACCATGACCTCCCTTAACTTTGTTGACCGGTTGACCGTGTTGACCATTGACCTTCAAGAGAGGTCTACACTCTTCTTTTCATTTTCATTTTCTTTTTGATTATGATAATGATCATTTCAATGTATCCATCAACTTTATCTTGATAGGATTGGTAATGATGTTTTAGTGCATTATTGAACCATGGTTCATTTTCTTGAGCTCATAATTCTTTTCTCATTCTCTCTCTTGCTCTTTCTCATGAGAAGAAAAGAAATGCTCCATGGTTGCTAGCTCCTCCTTCTTCCTCCTCTTGATTTATCTTTTGATCTCATGTGTTGAGAGATAAAGATCCCAAAAAGACAAACACCTCCATCTTTCTCTTCTACACAACCTAGGGTACCAAGACTAGCAATCTTGTTACCTTAGTTACCTCGGCTCGAGGTGGAGCTCCGTGTACATCTCTCGGGTGGATCATCTTCGACTCAAGGAGGCCGCGTAGGTGACCAAAGTCCGGATCAACCCTCGGAGCAAGCAAGGAGAAGAACAACAAGAAGAGAAGAAGTTCAAGTTGAGGTATAACCCCTAACCGAGTAGATAAATCTCTAGTTAGGATTCTAGTGTGTTGTTTAGCAAAGATCCGGCTTTTACGGTCCATGATACCAAGTCTAGAAAAAAATTTGTTTTACCGTTTCCGCAACCCCGAAAATACCGGGAGAGGTAACGTGGACCTAACAGTGGTATCAGAGACTAACTAAACACACCCTAGCATGTTAGCAAAGTATTTAGAATATCGACCGAACCGAAAAACCGCAAAACACCCTGGAAACCCTAAGTTTCTGCCGATTTTTTTTCTGTTCAAAAATTAATAAATCATGCACTAAAAATCGGCTCAGGCTTTTTAGAGAACACTGGAGAAAAACGATCCCCTAACTCGGTTAAAGAGCGGCGGAACCTCGGCATAAGCTTGCTTATGCCGCGGAACCACCGCCGATTTAACTCGGTTGGGGTTCTGGTTTCCTGCAGTGTTCTTATTTGGGTATTTTGGGATTTTTGGAATATGATTTTTCTGCCCAGATTTTCCAGAAAGCAAAATTTGTTTTTGGGGCTTAAAAATCCGTATTTTTTGGTCGATGTTCTGTAGACTGTGGCTAATGGTTATATCTGTAATGTTATATGTGTATTGAACGTTGACTAATCGCTATACGTCGATTAGTGGGGTTATACATATCTGTGATCTGTGTTGTTGATGGTATGTGCATATGAACTCGTTGGATTGTCGCGGATGAATAGCCGGGGTGGATGTGAGATGAGAGATTCTTTTTCTTTCATTCATGTAATAAATTTGTAAATTGATGTAATATTATTTGTATGGCCGCACAACCGGGTCGGGCTTGTAGCCGTCATTGTATAATTCTTTTTACTGTTTTTGCTCCTAGGATAGACCCATGGAGGGGGTGCACAAACTACCGGGTATCTCGAAGTGCCGAGTGGCCTACTCACGAAGTTGAGGGACGTTGCTTCGCTTCGGGTACTTGGCGGTAGTTTGCCGCACCCGTAGGGGTCTTGGGTGGGGTATTGGCTATTCATCACGACCGTGTAATCCACTTTTCGTTGCAGGCTCGAACGAATCACGGGTTCCTAGTATATCCAAAGTGTTCATCTGTGATCTGGATTGGCTATCATTGCTATATAATAACTATTTAGGCGTTGCTTATGTTTTTCAGCCGCGCTAGCCCAGCCCCCGCTCTGTCGTTAGTTAAGTAACCTAACGGGTGATGATGGGGCACCGTGGCGAATGCGAATGGCAGAAGCGTACATCATATTTTGGTTGTTTTCTGCAATGGTAGGATTTAAATGATGGGACGCATTAAAAGAACTAATGCATGAAAAGAAACCTAAAAGACGTTGTTGGAACAATTTTTTTCAAAACGCTGTTATTGCAAGGATGTTCATTTTTGTTTTGCATCGAGGTATTCAGTTATGAATGCCCAGCACCTCATTCGACGAGGTAAGGGCCGAGATCCCCTCATCGGGAGTGACCCCTTGGACAAAAGTTTGCGTCAGGGTAATAACTTCACTATAGTCGATTATTCTTGTTTTGCATCAAGGTATTCATCTTATGAATGCCCAACACCTCACTCGACGAGGAAAGAGCCGAGATCCCTTCACAGGGAAAGACCTCTTTAGCAAAAAGTTTTCGCCACTATATTTTCAAAAAGATTATCAGGTTCCTTCAACGATATCATGTTCATTACGTTAACGGGTTTTTCGCCAAAAACCCAGTCGTGGCCCTCCGTCATTTCTTACAAGTAACACTTAGTATGCGTGCTGCGTTTGTTGACTCCGTCAAGGCGTAGTGTACGGTAGCTAAGTGCTGCTTGTTTGTATCGGTATATGGGATTGGTTAGGACAGTCGTATAACCTTGTTGACTCCGTCAAGGGTTATGCGGGTGGGTTTAATGCAATCCAGATAATGACGGGTTCAACTTGACTAGGACTCTTTGATTTGTTGACTCAGTCAAGGTCACATGGGTCCTAGGGGCAAAAACCACATCGGGAGTTTCTAAAGAAACTGAAACTTGCAGATTTAGAATACCTTCTGGAGTGTGGTGACTAGAGTGGATTCCATCTTGGTTATCACATAATGACAGTTGGATCCCGATCCCACTGATGAGTTGGATTACTCTCGGAAGATTATTTCACTTAACAATCAATGCTATAAACCAAGTTGGTGTCTAGAACGATGTTAGCGGGGTTACGCCTCCAGGGAAAAGAGGTTATTTAATTAAGGAACTTTGCGAAAGCATTGGAAAACCTCCCTCGAAGTACCAACACCAGCCTGGTTGAAAGGTTAAGCAAGTATTGTGACGTGCGATTAATCCTGACTAGTTCTTCTTTTATGGTTTTAGGAAGAATTTGAGGAAACAGTGGGAGCCATCCTGATTAGATAAACTAATAAACCAATCTAATCTTGCAAGAGCGCACGCTGAAGTTTTCTTTTCTCTCTCTCCAGGTAGCAGCCATTTCACGCTCTAATCAAGATAATAAAATGTATCGCCTGACCGATCCGAATTCTTATTCGGGGCTGGGGAACGTTGGTTCAGCTCTAACTTGTGACAACAGTCATAAGTATGAGCAAGGGAAAGGGGATTGTATGGATTCCCAGGATACCCAGTTGAAGAAGAAGCATGGTTTTGCATCTACTTCAGGTGTTCTTGTAATTGAGAACTGTTTTACGGTCAGCCCTACCTCCTTGCTACTTGATACCGGATCAGGATCTCATATCTGTAATTTATTGCAGGGACTGAGAAAAAGTAGGAAAGTTGCACCGGGTGATATGTCGCTCAGAGTAGCGAACGGAGCACAAGTTAATGCGGCAGCCGTCGGTGAATATCACCTAGTATTGCCAAATGGCAAGACTATGATTTTGAACGATTGCTACTATGTACCTTCCATGGTTTGCAACATCATATCAGTTTCATTACTCGATAAAGATGGATATAACTTTGTTCTTGATAGAAATATCATGAATATCTACCTTCATAAGGTAATGGTTGCAGAAGGTACACTGTGTAATAGTATCTACGTTCTAAATCAGAATACAGTTCTCAATATACAAAACACACGCAAGAGGAAGAATTCAAATACGAATGAATCCTACCTGTGGCATTGTAGACTTGGTCATATCAGAGAGAAAAGACTGAGTAAGTTGCATAAAGATGGATTCTTGAATGCGTTCGAGTTTTCATCTTATGAAACTTGTCAGTCTTGTCTCAAAGGGAAGATGACCAAATCTCCGTTCACCGGACATGGAGAAAGGGCAACAGAGCTCTTGGGATTCATACCCAGTGATGTATGTGGTCCGATGTCTATACATGCAAGGGGTGGGTTCTCGTACTTCATCACATTCACTGACGATCTCTCTAGATTCGGATATGTGTATCTTATGAAACACAAATCTGAAGCTTTGGAAAAGTTCAAGGAATTCAGAAACGAAGTAGAGAACCAGACTGGCAAAAGTATCAAGATCCTCCGGTCTGATAGAGGAGGGGAGTACTTAAGCACGGAATTCCTAGAATACTTAAAAGAGAATGGTATTCTCTCTCAGCATACTCCTCCTTATACACCGCAGCACAACGGTGTATCGGAGCGGAGGAATCGTACCCTATTAGATATGGTTCGCTCCATGATGAGTAGTGCTGAGTTGCCTCTTTCATTTTGGGGACATGCGCTTTAGACAGCGGCATACCAATTGAATTACGTTCCATCCAAATCAGTGCCTAAGACTCCATATGAAATATGGAGTGGAAGAAATCCGTATCTTAAGCGATTTAAGATATGGGGCTGTCCGGCCTATGTGAAAACACAGAAACCGGACAAGCTAGAGGCACGGTCAGTTCTGTGTAAATTTATGGGATATCCTAAAGACTCACTAGGATATCTGTTCTACCACACTCAGGAACAGAAGGTGTTTATATCTCGCCACGCTACCTTTTTAGAAAGGGAGTTTCTTGCAAAAGAAACTAGTGGGAGTTCGGTAGAACTGGAAGAAATTCAACGACCACAAAATATAACTGAAAATTTGGAGGAACCACTAGATTCAATAACCCCAGACGAACCTCAGCCACTCCGCAGATCTGGTAGGATTTCTCATCCGCCCGAGAGATACTACGGTTTTCTCATAGACGGGGATCGAGAGGATTGCATCATGGAAGAAGATGACCCTACCAGTTTCAGGCAGGCCATTATCAGTAGGGACTCTGATAAGTGGCAGGAAGAAATGCAGTCCGAAATGGAGTCCATGTAAGCCAATAAAGTGTGGACCTTGGATATTGCTCCACCTGGGGTAAAACCCGTTGGATGCAACTGGATCTACAAAAGGAAACTTGGTGTAGATGGGCAGGTGGAAACCTATAAGGCTAGACTCGTTGCAAAATGTTTTCGTCAAAGACCTGGTTTGGACTATGACGAAACTTTTTCTCCGGTGGCTATGCTCAAATCCATTCGGATCCTACTTGCCATTGCTGCCTTCCATGACTATTAAATCTGGCAGATGGACGTTAAAACGGCTTTTCTAAACGGTTGTTTGGAAGAGTGCGTTTATATGGATCAGCCAGAAGGTTTCGTAGACAGTGGGAGCAGCGGGAAGGTGTGCAAGTTGCTTAAATGCATTTATGGGTTAAAGCGGCATCTGTTCATACCAGAATATTGCATTTTATACCGTCCATTCTTACGCTCGTTTGTTTATAGGCAGGTGCTTTTTATCAGTGTTTGCTACATATTTGCAGAATACTGGTTCTCAACTCTAAACAGTGAAATCCATGGAAAAGTACGACAAATTTCGGATTACTGCCAACAACAGATAAAACACGGTCTCCGCTCTCTATCCGTGTGTTGCCACATACCAGTTAAGGGACAAAATGGCAAATCGATTGTCATGTCATGCACAAAGCTCAATATCAACACAAGATCCAAGAAATCTACGCGGAGCTCGAGGAAATCATGGCAAAAGATCCACATCACATCACCTTTTGTTCTACTAAAATTTAGGAATAATTATGAAGAGTTTCTGAGAAAAGTACTATACCACACAGAAGAGGACTACAAACCAGGGAAACCCACAAAAGCTCCTGACCCAACTCCCCTATATGGCAGCGGAACCGCGGCCTAAGCAGGCTTAGGCCGCGGAACCGCGGCCAAGTGGGCTCCTCTCTCTGACGTTTTTCAGGGGCAGTTTGGGGACTTCATATTATGCCAGATTGTTGCCCTAGGTTTTCAGTTCACCTCCTATAAATATCCCAGAACTTGCCAAGCTTTAGGGGTGAATTCTTTGTTCATTCTTTGTGCCTCTTTTGTAGGTTTTAGTGTAGTTTTGTTCTTCTTCTTCTTCATTCTTCCTCCATGGAAATGTAGTGAGAGCATTGAGTAGTTGTTAATGAAGATGAGGGTTTTTGTATCTTTATTGTTAGTTTAACTTCCCCTTGAGATTTTTGCTTCCTCTTGATCTTTCAACCTCTTCATTGAGCTTGAAAGGTTAAGGGTTAGTTATTGATCTCAAGGGCCGTATTTTTCTTATGGAATTAGCGCTTCATTTCACATGCGTTCTCTACCCTTCTCTTGATCTTGCAACCTCTTGATTGAGCTTGCAAGTTTAAGGGTTGGCTATTGATCCCATGCTTGTCTTCAGTTCTAGTTTCTAGTTCTTTTTATTGCTTATTTATTACTTGCTTTTTATTATCTTGCTTTACTTATTTGCAATTTAAATTCATGCACTTACTTACTTGTAATCTTTTCTTTTCTTTGTTCTTTTCTTTTGCTCTTTTTGATTCTTTTGTGAATGGTTGTAATTATCGTTGTTAAGAATAAATACGGTATTGTAAGTTAACATTTCTTTGCTCATTTCCTTTTCCCGTTATTTTCCATTGAACTCCGCCCAAAAGATACGCAAGCGCTCCGTTAGGCACCCTACCCTAACAAGGTAACGGTGATTCCTAACCGCGACCGGTTGCGTTCGGTTTGGCCGGAGGCGAAAGCAAGAGACAAGAACGGAAGAACAAGGGTAAATAAGCCGGATTCTACGAATACCGCGCTTAAATCCCCTAATCCACGTTGTTGCCGATTGCTCTAGCTTCAATTGGTCAAGACTCGGCTCAATGGTTTTGAGTACGGAATTCTTTAGCTTACAATTTCGTATCTTTTTCCTAACAACTTTATACTTGCAAATAATACACATAGGTTAGATTGAACAAACTCATATAAATTCTTTATTGACTCGTCTAAAAGAAGAAAGGACATACAACCATCTCCCTGTGGATCGACCCATGCTCAACCGGCTAGCTGCATAGCGACACCGTCCTGATCGCGGTAAACTTTAGAACTTTGAACAATCCGACACGCTCTTGGCGTGCGATCAGCATCGCGGAGCTGGAACATCTGTTTTGATGAGGCAATCAAGGAATTTGATTTCATCAAGAACGAAGATGAACCTTGTCTCTATAAGAAGATTGTAGGACGAACTGTCGTATTCCTAGTCTTGTACGTGGACGACATTCTTTTGATAGGAAATGACATTCCTATGCTACAATCGGTCAAGCTATTTTTGTCACAACGGTTCTCCATGAAGGACCTGGGTGATGCCTCGTACATTCTGGGCATCAAGATCTATAGAGATAGATCCAAGAGACTACTGCGACTTTCGCAGTCCAGGTACATAGAGACCGTACTAAAGAGATTTAGTATGGAGGATTCCAAGCGCGATAACATACCCGCATTGCACGGAATTACCCTCTCCAAGAAGATGTCTCCTAAGACTGACGAGGAGAGGGTTCGCATAAGCACTATACCCTACGCTTCGGCGGTAAGATCTATAATGTATGCGATGCTATGTACAAGACCAGATGTAGCTTACGCGCTAAGCGCGGTAAGCCGGTATCAGTCAGACCCAGGTGAGGACCACTGGACAGCAGTGAAGAACATTCTCAAGTACCTGAGAAGGACTAAGGAGATGTTCCTGGTTTACGGTAATGGAGACCTCAGGGTCGAGTTCTTTACCGATTCAAGCTTCCAGAGTGACAAAGATGACAGCAAGTCTGTCTCGGATTTTGTGTTTACCCTCAACGGAGGGGCGGTATGTTGGAGGAGTTCCAAACAGGATACCGCCGCAGACTCGACGATGGAGGCTGAATACATTGCTGCAAGCGATGCCGCAAAAGAGGTGGTCTTGATGAAGAAGTTCATTAGTGAACTTCAGGTGGTTCAGTCCATTGTTGACCCAATACCTTTGTATTGCGATAACAATGGGGCTATAGCCTTAGCAAAGGAACCAAGGTCCCATCAGAAATCCAGGCACATCTTAAGGCGGTATCACCTGATCAGGGAGATCATTGATCGCCAGGAGATCGAGGTGCGAAGAGTGGACACAAAGGACAACACAGCGGACCCATTCACGAAGGCCTTGCCCCAGACTCAATTTGAGCGGCTGATCGAGATGATAGGTCTTCGATATGCCAGTACATGGCCTCAGTGCAAGTGGGAGATTGTTAGTGTATATGCCCTAGAGGCCATTACTGTATCATACTAGTATGTATATTACTTGATGGAAGCTTGGGATATTCACAGTTGTATAGACAATCTTGCTCGAAATAGTAGTATGCTACTTGGTTTGTCTCTGCTTTAATGTGTACTTGTGTTTCTTTATTATATCACCTATACGCATTAGTAGAGCCCTTAGGATCTTTCCTTGATTACCAGCGTTGTGATGGCGATCACACTCGTGGGGGCTGGGTAATCCACAAGCACATCCTTATACACGTCCCTAGTCGTGGGATTATCGAGATAGGGCATCGATACTCCGAAGTAGACTAGTGTATGCGCTTCTCATCCCAGCACGGGAGACGGTCTGTCCCACAGCCGTCAGTACGTCGTACATGAGATAGTATGCGGGTGCTCCTTAGGTTACGAGTACACTGGATAGGACTCGTTGAGAACTGATGGTTGGTATTATACCTATCGTCAGTTATCAGTTCCCAGGTGACATGAGTACAGCTTAGTCCACTTACTTGACACTGTCACTTTACCTTGAGTGTGTTCCCACTGTTCTTTGATTACTACCCTACCACGGCTCTACTGAGGCGTGCAAACAGGTAGTAGTTGGGTGCAGTCCCGAAGCACTTGGGGGCAGTGACGGTTAGACAGGATTCGTCTCTCTCTGTATTGGGGGTTGACATCGCGCTGTGTCTAGGAGAGCCATTACACGAGTAGTCCCTGGTTAGGGCAAGCGAGATATACTAGTAGGTTTCCAGTGTTATCTCAGGGTGTTCTGGGCTTCACTCTGACACGACTTGTACCTCTATTAGGGGACTGACGTTTACCGCCCCCCTAGGCCCGCCATGCGATGTATCAGACGAACAGACCGGACTGTACGGAGATTGTCACATATAGGCTCGGTAGGAGTTCGGATGGGTTTACCTCATCGGCCTTCTTATTGACATCTACCTGGGGACCGTTACGTACAGCTAGTGCCGATTGCGGTCTGTGGTTAAACCCACTGCCAGCGTAGTGTCGAGTCTTTAGAGTCCCACACAGAGAGTTTCCCTGCACTGAGAGAAACGTGTAGAGGCCGTATGGTTTTACGGCAGGGCTGCGATCACTTACGTACACTTGTGTACGTGTGGTGTTCGGGCAGGCAATACTAGTGGGCTTTGGTTTAGGCCAGATCTTAGTATTGCACGGATGGATTTGTTTTGTCTTCTGCGCATCCGCATTCTACGGAATGTGGATGCAGGTGTGTATGCACAGTTTTCCGGAGCGATGAAGGAGGAGGTGCCTCATTAGGGTTTTGGTAATTCGTTTGGTCAAAACAATTATGAGCCGCGGACATCATTTACTAATCCTTTTAGTGATAATTTTATGATGGCTAATTGCATTGACCATTTGACCACCATGACCTCTCTTGACTTTGTTGACTGGTTGACCGTGTTGACCATTGACCTTCAAGAGAGGTCTACACTTTTCTTTTCATTTTCATTTTCTTTTTGATTATGATAATGATCATTTCAATGTAGCCATCAACTTTATCTTGATAGGATTGGTAATGATGTTTTAGTGCATTATTGAACCATGGTTCATTTTCTTGAGCTCATAATTCTTTTCTCATTCTCTCTCTTGCTCTTTCTCATGAGAAGAAAAGAAATGCTCCATGGTTGCTAGCTCCTCCTTCTTCCTCCTCTTGATTCATCTTTTGATCTCATGTGTTGAGAGATAAAGATCCCAAAAATACAAACACCTCCATCTTTCTCTTCTACACAACCTAGGGTACCAAGACTAGCAATCTTGTTACCCTAGTTACCTCGGCTCGAGGTGGAGCTCCGTGTACATCTCTCGGGTGGATCGTTTTCGACTCAAGGAGGCCGCAGAGGGGACCAAAGTCCGGATCAACCCTCGGAGCAAGCAAGGAGAAGAACAACAAGAAGACAAGAAGTTCAAGTTGAGGTATAACCCCTAACCGAGTAGATAAATCTCTAGTTTGGATAGTGTGTTGTTTAGCAAAGATCCGGCTTTTACGGTCCATGTTACCAAGTCTAGAAAAAAAATTTGTTTTACCGTTTCCGCAACCCCGAAAGTAACGGGAGAGGTAACGTAGACCTAACACTTGCACACCTTCCTGCTGCTCCAACTCTTAATGAAACCCTCTGGCTGGTCCATATAGACACACTCCTCTAAATTTCCATTTAGAAAAGCGATCTTTACGTCCATCTGCCAAATCTCATAATCGTGGAAGGAAGCAATGGCAATAACAATCTGAATGGATTTGAGCATAGCCACTGGAGAAAAGGTTTCGTCATAGTCCAAACCAGGTCTTTGACGAAAACCCTTTGCAATAAGTCTAGCCTTATAGGTGTCAACCTGTCCATCTACACCAATCTTCCTCTTGAAGATCCACTTGCATCCTACGGGTTTTACCCCTTCTGGAGCGACGTCCAAAGTCCATACTTTATTGGTGTACATGGACTCCATTTCGGTCCGCATTGCATCCAGCCATTTTACCAAGTCAACGCTTTGAATGACCTGCTAGAAGTTAGTCGGCTCATCATTATCAATGATGCGATCCTCTCTATCCCCGTCTATGAGAAAGCCGTAGTATCTCTCGGGCGGATGAGACTGCCTACTACTTCTGCGGAGCGGCGCAGGAATGTCCTGTTCTTACGAACCCTCTGGTTATACTAAGCTTTCAGTAATAGTTTGCGGTTCTGGAATTTCTTCCAGTTCTATTGCGCTCCCACTTATTTCTTTTCTAAGAACCGATGTTCCAGAAAGTGGGCATTACGAGAGACAAAAACCTTTTGTTCTTCTGCGTAATAGAAAAGATACCCCGTGGATTTCTTCGGGTATCCCACAAACTTGCACTGTACTGAGCGTGCCTCGAGTTTGTTCGCATGCTGCTTTTTGACAAAAGCTGGACATCCCCAAATCTTCAGATATTGAAAATAGGGTTTCTTCTCACTCCATATCTTATATGGTGTGGTAGGCACAGTCTTAGTTGGAACTCGGTTCAAAAGATATGCAGCTGATTCTTGTGCATATCCCCAGAATGATCGCGGCAACTCAGCGTTACTCATCATGGAACGTACCATATCTAATAGGGTTCGGTTCCGTCTCTCCGATACACCGTTATATTGTGGAGTGTATGGAGGAGTAAGCTGAGAGAGAATTCCATTCTCTTTTAGGTAATCCAGGAACTCGGCACTCAAGTATTCGCCATCTCGATCAGATCTCAGTGTCTTGATACTTTTGCCTATTTGTTTTTCTACTTCATTCTTGTATTCCTGGAATTTTTGAAAGGCTTCAGATTTATGCTTCATTAAAAAGACATGCCCGAACCTTGAAAAATCATCCGTAAAAGTAATGAAGTAAGAATAACCACTTCGTGCATGTGTAGACATTGGACCGCATACATCACTGTGTACGAGTCCCAAGAGCTCGCTCGTTCTTACTCCGTTTCCAGTGAATGGAGTCTTTGTTATCTTTCCTTTGAGACAGGATTGACATGTTGCATATGATTGATATTCGAACAGATCCAAATATCCTTCTGTATGTAACTTTGTCAACCTTCTCTCATTGATGTGACCCAGTCTACAATGCTATAAGAAAGCATGATTTATTTCTTGAGACTTTCATTTGTGTGTATTCTGGACATTGAAAATCTGTAGTTGGTTTAATACGTATATACCGTTGCTTAATGTACCCGACCCAATCAGAACTTGATTAAGGTGAATGTTTACAATATTGCTTACAAATGCAAAATCATAACCTTCTTTTAACATTAAAGATACAGATATGATATTACAAGTCGCACTGGGTACAAAATAACAATCCCATAAAACCAAAACATGTCCATCTGACAATCCCAAGTGATAGTCCCCCACGGACTCAGCATCCATGCCAGCTCCGTTTGCAACTCTGAGGGTCATATCACCTGTCTTCAAAACCTTACGCTTTCTCAGTGCCTGTAAAGAATTACAGATATGAGATCCTGATCCGGTATTCAATACCCAGGAAGTAGAGTTTACTGATAGACAGTTTTCAATAACATACACACCTGAAGCCGAAGCCCGCAACAGAAGCATTCTTCCTTCCCCACAAGCTATCCCGCTATCTTTGTTGCCATTGCTTTTCCCTTTGTTTCCACTTTATTAACAATGCACCTTGGTTTGGTGGGGTTTTCTTCTTCTTTCCCTTGTCTTTCGCCTTGGACCTAGAAGATGAAGGTCCTCCAACAGACAAAGCGGGTGTTTCCCTTACTTTCTGTAAGGTGCCCTCTGCACTCCTCAACATGTTTAGGAGTTCTGAAAGTTCAACTTCCTTTCCTTGCATGTTGAAGTTCAGGATAAACTGGGCATAAGTGGAAGGAAGGGACTGGAGAATCAAGTCAATGTAGAGCTCGTTCTCTAACGTTGTCCCAAGGTCCGCGAGCTCTTCAATAAAGCCAATCATCTTAAGTACGTGTTCTGCTACCGATGGTTCGAAAGCCAATCTCGCCGAAAACAACTTTTTCGAGACTTCGTATTTGGCGATACGGGATTGCTCTCCATATAGTTCCTTAGTATGGAGAAATATGGATTCTAGGTCCATATTCTCGTGCCTCCTCTGATGTTCATTGACCATAGAGGCAAACACGAGGCACTTGGCCTTCGCGCAGTCGATCTCTCAGGTCTTACGGATTTCTTTATCCGCGACGCTGGATGTGGGACCTGGGATAGGGGGAGCTTGGGTGGTAAGGAGACACCGCAACTTGTCATAAGTGATTTCCATTTTGACATTCCTGAGCCAATCTTTTTAGTTTCGCCCTGTCAGTATATTTTTATCTAGTAGTAACTTAAGTCCGGTCATGACGATTGGTCGCTGCAATTAGGGGAGAGAGAAGAAACACTTTAGCATGATGCTCTTGCAAGTTTAGAGTGGTTTGTAGTTTGTCTAAACAGGATGGCACCCACTGTTTCTCGAATCCTTCCTAAAACTAAAAAGGAATAATTAGTCGGGATCAATCTTACGTACTATACTTGCTTAACTGTTCAGCCAGGCCAGTGTTGGTACTTCGAGGGAGGTTTTCCAACGCTTTCGCGAAGTTACTTAATTAAAGAACCACTTTTCCCTGGGGGCGTAGCCCCGCTAACACCTTTCAAGACACCTACTTGATTTATAGCATTGATCGTTAAGTGAGAAATTTCCCGAGGAGTAGCATATACACACAGTAGGATCGGGATCCAAATATCATCATGAGATAAACTGAAGGAATCCTACCAGAATCATCACACTCCAAACGGTAAGCAGCACTAGCAAGTTTCAGTTTCTTTAGAAACTCCCGATGTGGATTTTTGCCCCATGCTCTTATGACCTTGACGTAGGCCAAAATATCATAAGTCACATGTCAAGTTCTACCCATCATTAATAGGTTAATTTGAACCCACCCGTACATACCCTTGACGTAGGCCAAAATGGCAGTACGTCTGTCTCAAACCAACGCATCTATCTATGCAACAGATAAATATCTGGCAGCTACCAATCACTTTGCCTTGGCGTAGGTCAAAATACATAGCTTGAACACTACCGAATATTTAACTGAAATGATGGAGGGCTACGAATGGTTTTGGAAAAACCGTGAACGTTGTGAACTTGATATAATCGATGGAACGTGATAGCTTTTAAAAGGAGTGGCTTAAGTTCCGCGTTTAAAAGTTGTTTTGGAAAAGAAACCGAGTGGTTTTGAAATTGTTCCAACGACTTTAACTTTGGTTTATTTTCTTGCATTAATTTAATGTGTCCCATCATTTAATCCTACCATTGCAGAAAACAACGAAAATATGACGTACGCTTATGCCATCTGCATTCGCTACGGGACCCCGTCATTACCCGTTAGGTTACATAACTAACGACAGAGCGGGGGCTGGACTAGCGCGGATGCAAAACATAAGCAACGCCTACTAGATATCATATATAGATATATACATTCGTCAGATGCAATGATAGCCATTCCAGATCACAGATGAACACATTGGATATACTAGGAATCCGCGTTTCGTTCGAGCCTGCAACGAAAAGCGGATTACACGGTCGCGATGAATAGCCAAGACCCCATCCTAGACCCCTACGGGTGCGGCAAACTACCCGCCAAGTACCCGAAGTGAAGCAACCTCCCTTAACAACGTGAGTAAGCCACTCGGCACTTCGAGATACCCGGTAGTTTGTGCACCCCACCATGGGTCTATCCTAGGAGCAAAAACAGTAAAATAAATAATATACAATGTCGGCTACAAGCTCATCCCGGATGTGCGGCCATAAAAATAATATTACATTAATTACCTATTACATCAAATGAAAAGTAAAGAAAACACTCATCTCACAACCCCACGGCTATTCATCCGCGACAATCCAACGAGTTTATATACACAAACCATCAACATTACAGATCACAGATATGTATAACCCCCACTAATCGACATATAGCGATTAGCAGACGTTCAAAACATTTATCATATCACAGATATAACCCATTAGCTTAAGTCTACAGAACTTCGATCAAAAATACGGATTTGTAACTACCCCAAACACAAATTTGTTCTCTGGAAAATCTGGGCAGAAACAAAATATTCCAAAAATCCAAAACAGCACAATGAGTACACTGCCGCAAAAGCGATTCACGGCGGAGTCAACCCGGTAGCGGATCCGCGGCAAGAAGCATGTTCTCGCCGCTGTTCTGCGGCTCGTTGACCGAGTCAGTGACTCATTTTTCCTGTGTGTTACTACAAAACCCTGAGCCGATTTTTAGTGTATGTGGAATCATTTTTTGAACAGTTTAAAAATCGGCAGAAAGTTCAGATCTTGGATGTGTTTTGTGATTTATTTCTCCGATTGAAATTCTAAAAACTTTGCTAACATGCTAGTTGTTGTTTAGGTAGGCTCTGATACTACTGTAAGTCCACGTTACCCATCCCGGTTCTTTCGGGTATGCGGAAACGGTAAAAAATGATTTTTACGGTAAAGGTAACATGGACTTTAGAATATGATCTTTGCTAAACAAATACCTAGCAATCTCACTACAAGTTTAACTACTATATTAGGGGTTATACCTAGGTCTTGAACTCCTTCTCATCTTGCTCCTTGGAGTTGTTGGATCGGCTTCACCTCGTCGTCTCCTTGTTGTCGAAGAAGGATCCACCCGAAAGCTTCTACCTTGAGCTCCTACCTCAACCGAGAGGAAATTAAAGTGCTTATCTTGCTAGACATTGTACTCTAGAGTGAGTAGAGAAGTGTTTTTAGGGTTTTATCTCAATGGCTCATGCTTGTCAACACATGAGTCTTGAGAGCCTTGAGAGAGAGGAAGAGGGAGAGCATGGACGAGAGAGAGTCAATATGATAGAATGTGCTTGACTTTTTACAACAGGCTCACAAAAGAGAAAATAATCATGACAATAATAATAATTAAGTATTGTGATGGTTAGTTTCAATGGCCATTATCAATTCATGCATTTAATGCATTTTGTAATGAACAACAAGTAAACAAAAGTCATAGCCATGAAATTATGATGGTCAACAAGTCCAAAATAGTCAACCGGTCAACAAAGTCAACAAGTCAACAAAAGTCAAGTTTTCAACTAAACCATGGCACAATCATACTTAATTAATATTATTATTAATCATATTTCTTATTCTCATTAGGGTTTAGAAAAAGTCAACAGTCAACAACCCTAATGAGAATCCTCTGCCTCTGCCTCTGCCAACTGTGCATACACACTGGTATCCGTGTTCCGAGGAACACGAATACAAAGAGATAAAACCAATCCCAAAACACGTACTAGGATCTGGCTTAAGCCAAAGCCCGCTAGTAATAACTTCCCGGACACCAAACGTGCACAAGTGCGCGGATGTGAACAAACCCTGTAGCAAAACCATGCGACCTCTACTCTGTTTTGCCCAAAGGCGAATAGCTCTTTGTGTGGGACTCTAAAGACTCGACACTATGCTGGAAGTGGGTTTAACCATAGGCCGCAAGCGGTACTAGCTGTACGTAACGGTCCCCAGGTAGATGCCGATAAGAAGACTGATGTGGTGAACCCATCCGAACTCCTACTGAGCCTGAATGTGACAATCTCCGTACAGTCCGGTCTGTTCGTCTGAGAATATCGCATGTCGGGCCTAAGGGGGCGGTAAACGTCAGTCCCCTAGTAGCGGTACAAGTCGTGTCGGAATGTAGCCCAGAACTCCCTGAGATAACACTGGAAACGCTACCAGTATATCTCGCTTGCCCTTGCCAGGGACGACTATGTGTAGTGGCTCTCCTTGACACAGCGCGATATCAACCCCCAATACCGGGAGAGACGAATCCTGTCTAACCGTCACTGCCTCCAAGCTCTTCGGGATTGCACCCAACTGCTACCTGTTTGCACGAATCATTTGAGCCGTGGTAGGGTAGCAATCTAAGAACAGTGGGAACACACTCGAGGCGAAGTGACAGTGTCAAGTCAGCGGACTAAGCTGTACTCATGTCACCTGGGAACTGATAACTGACAATAGGTATAGTACCAGCCAACAGTTCCCGACGAGTCCTGTCCAGTGTACTCATAACCGAACGAGCACCCGCATACTTTCTCAAGTACGACGTACTGACGGCTATGGGGAAGACCGTCTCCCCTGCTGGGATGAGAAGCGCATACGCTAGTCTACTCCGGAGTATCGATGCCCCGTCTCGATAATCCTACGACTAGGGACCTGTATAAGGATGTGCTTGTAGATTACCCAGCCCTCACTAGTGTGACTGCCATCACAACGCAGGTAATCAAGTAAAGATCCTAAGGGCTCCACTAATGTGTATAGGTGATATGCTAAAAGAAACAAATGCACACATTAAAGTAGAAACAAACCAAGTAGCATACTACCATTTCGAGCAAGATTGTCTATACAACTGTGAATATCCAAAGCTTCCATCAAGTAATATACAAACTAGTATGATACAGTAATGGCCCCTAGGGAATATACACTAACAGTATGTTCTTTAGATGCACATATTTTATTTGATCCCGGTTCTACGCATTCTTATGGATCTGCACACTTTGCACTTTTTCTGGGGAGAGAGTCGTTGTTGCTAGAGTCACCGTTAGTTTTGATTACTCCGATGGGAGATTCTTTTGAAGCTCGACACGTATTCAGCTCTTATTCAGTACGTATTGGTGATAGGGATTCATCAGTTGATCTGATCCTCCTGGATATGTTAGATTTTGATATACTTCTTGGTATGGATTGGCTGGCCGCTTGTCATGCTTATGTAGATTGTCGGGGGAAAGCGGTCAGATTTTGTTTTCCAGGTGAACCGATTTTTTTTGTGCAGGGAGACTGTAGTATAACTCCTGCCAACATGATTTCTTCTCTTTGTGCGGGTCGACTCTTAAAGAAGGGTTGTCATGGGTTCATTGATTTTGTTCTGGACTTAGGAGCCGCTGAAGTCCCGTTGGACCAGGTTCCGATTGAACGAGAATTTTCGGATGTGTTTCATGCTGAATTACCCAGATTACCGCCCGATCGCGATATCGAATTTTGCATTGACTTGATTCCGGATGCGGGGCCTATTTCTATACCTCCCTATCGGATGGCCCCGACGGAATTAAAGGAACTCAAAAGCTAGTTACAAGAGTTGTTAGATAGAGGACTTGCTCGTCCAAGTGTATCGCCGTAGGGAGCTCATGTCTTATTTGTTAAAATGAAGGACGGTAGTATGAGACTGTGCATCGTGTACAGGCAGCTGAATCGAGTTACTGTGCGAAAAAGGTATCCATTACCTCGTATCGATGACTTGTTCGATCAGGTGTAGGGAGCTAGCTACTTCTCAAAGATTGATTTGCGGTCACGGTATCACCAGTTGAGGGTTCGGAACGATGACATTCCGAAGATTGCTTTTCGCACACGTTATGGGCATTATGAGTTTCAGGTGATGTCGTTCGGACTCACCAACGCCCCAGCAGGTTTCATGAATATGATGAACCGTATTTTCATGACATTCCTTGATCAGTTTATTATAGTATTCATTGATGATATTCTTGTTTATTCCTGGAGTCGGGAGGAGCACGAGCAGCATTTGCGCATCACCTAGCAGACCTTGAAGGAGCATCAGCTGTTCGCTAAATTCTCCAAGTGTGTTTTCTGGCTGGATAGTGTAGATTTCTTGGGTCACGTAGTTGTGAGAGATGGGAAACGTGTGGACCCAAAGAAGATCGAAGCGGTACAACCTGACCCAGACCTGTGTCAGTTACAGAGGTTCGAAGTTACTTGGGTCTGGCCGGTTATTACCGACGTTTTGTGCAGGATTTTTCTAGGATCGCTGCACTGTTGATTGGATAACTAGAAAGGAAGTTCCATTTCTTTGGACAGATGCATGTGAGTAGGGTTTCCAGCAGTTGAAGACTAACTTGACGACTGCACCAGTCTTATCTTTACATTATGGGTCAGGCGGTTTTGTTATGTATTGTGATGCTTCTCGAGTGGGTTTAGGCTGTGTGTTGATGCAACACGGCAGAGTTGTAGCTTATGCTTCTCGACAGTTGAAGAGGTACGAGCAGAACTACCCCACTCATGATTTGGAGATGGCTGCTATAGTTTTCGCATTGAAGATTTAGAGGCATTACTTGTACGGAGATGTAAGACAACGGTAGCACCCCGGCCGTCTTTCCGAGGCCAAAATGCGGAAAACAAAAACTTTTTCAAACTAGAAACCGGCACTATCATATGCTTAAAACCCGGATCGAACCATTAACCTACTATTAGCTAACTAGAGAAGGGATAGAAAGGCTATACCGATCGATCCGTGTCCTTCGGTCTTTGGCCACCATCCCAAGCTCCTCGCGGCAACTTCGGTCTCGATCTCCTTGTCGGAAAGGGCACCACATCTATGAGTCTTTTTACGGGCTCCCGCATCATCCGAAGCAACTCAGGCACGAGGTGTGCTAGCCGACGTGTCCAAAGGGATGTAGAAAATGTTTGTGATCACTTTGTCTCTTACATCCATTGATTTGGATGGAGGTTAGACGTGTTGCCATTAATGGAGATTTTGAGCTGGAGGATGAAGAAGAAGAAGAAGCATTCTTTTTCCTTTTGTGATGGAATGATAATGAGAGTGAGAGAGTATGAGATGATAAATAATACAAGACCAAAACCACACCTATGGCAGCCCCCCCTCTCTCTTGTTATCATATCAACATAAATCAAGCTCATAATGTGACACATGCATAAGAAAAGAGACCATGAGTCACCACTTGTGCATGTGTCACAATAAATGCTCCAAATCATGATATCTAGCTCATAATTACCATTTACAAACATTAATCCAAATGTTTGCAACAATAAAAAGATACGGCAACATCTAAAGTAAACTCGTGACGGATCTGTTAGTTATATGTATGCCCTAGAGGCCATTACTGTACATACGATGTATATTGTAGTGGATGCTAGGACATATATGGGGAGGACTTTCTTGCTCGACATGATAGTATGCTATCTGGTTGTACTTTATCTTAACATGTACTCAGATTGTCTCTATGTTACATGTTGATAAAGCCCTTAGGATATATACTCGACTACTGGGACTATGATGAGATCATACTAGTGGGGCCACGGTAGTCGACGAGTACATCCTATAACTGTTCCTAGTCGTAGGTGTATCGAGACAGGGCATCGATGCACCAGAGTAGACTAGCGTATACGCATCTTGACCCATATGATGGGCGATGGATGATCCCATATCCATCGGTGTTTGACATCAAGGATGGTGTACGGGTGCTCAGTGGAGACTGGGTACACTGGACGGAATCGCCGAGAACTCCCAGATGGTATTATACCTCAAGTCAGATGGCAGTTCTCCGGTGACACTGGTACAGAGTAGTCTGTTGACCCGAGATCGTCATAGAGTCTTGTGTGATTCCCACTGTGCTTTGATTTCCATCATACCACATCCAAGAGGGCGTGCAAAAAGGTGGCTTTTGGGTACAGTCCCGAATCACATGGAGGCAATGAGCGATAGGAGGGGATTCGTCTCTCCCGGTATAGGGAGTTGATGTTGTGCTGTGTTCGATTGGCTATAACCGGAAATCCCTGGCCAGGGTTGCTGAGATTTACTGGTAAGTGTTATCAGTAGTTTCTCAAACTGTTATAGACCTCATATCGACACGACTTATCGAGCTACTGGGGTCTGACGTTCACCACCCCTAGGCGAGATATGCTACATATCAGACGACGAGACCGGACTGTATGGGAGTGTTACTGTTTGGATTCACAGGAGAATGTACAGGCTTGCTTGTTGATCTTCTGAGTGCTCAATACCTGGGTAGCTGTTACGTTTAGCTGACCGCTTGCAGCTTGTGGGTGTTTGATATGATCATCACCTACTGCCGGCGTATTGACGATTCTTTAGAATCCTACACAGAAGTTTCTTGGCTCAGGCAAAACGGAGTAGGAGCACATATGTGATATGTGCGGGACCGAGGATAATACGATATGAGATACCGTATTCTATTCTCGAGATATTTGATATCAGCCGGGTCATCGGATCAAGTGTTGATTCGATGAATCGGTACGGATATATATTAGTCGGTTATATGCGATATAGCCGGATTGCCGAATCAAGGGTTGATTCGATAATTTAATGTGTAATAATATATATATGATATATTAAATTACATTAACTAATATTTGCTCACTAAAAGATTCTTTTTCTCGCTCGGGTAATACATTGATTTATATGCGATATATGTTAATTGTATTATTTTAATTTGTTACAATAAATATTGTATATGTGATATATAATATTGTAACATATTATAATTATTAATGCAACATGTTTAGAGGAGTTTAAACATGATTAGGGTTTGGATTCGGGTTAAACCTTCTAGTTGATTCTAGAAGCTTTACTTTGTCTTTGTTAAGATATTATGATAGATATTTCTTTGTGACTCACCCTTTAACCCAACCCAAACCCTAACCCTAGTAAACTCTCTACAATGGTTATTACAACCATGGTTGCATAAATGATTATGATAACTTTTATTATTCATCACAATTCTATGATTGTTCATCTTCTTCCTTCATTCTCTTCATGAAAAAGCTTGCTAGCTTTTTCAATGTGATGAATAAGTATGAGAAAAAGAGAAATAAAGAGAGCAAAAATCCTACTTCATCATCCTCATCTTCCCTTGCCATTTAGATGAGGGTGTTCACATCATTTCATGAGTGTTAGCTTGTGTTAACGGAACTTCAAGGTAGATCATCTTAGTATCGAAGATCGGAAGCAAAGGTTGCATTTTTATCTTCGTGGAACCTCTCGAGAGTCCAGATCCCGATGATCGCAGCGAAGGGACCACAACACGGAGCATATGAAGTGAAGGACCGGATCTACAAAGGTTGTAATCCCTCTCACTTTGTGTTAAAATGTTTAGCATGTTAGTTTTCGCCTAATCTCTAGTCTAAAGATCCGTATTCGGGTTGTTCGGCACGGCTAAATTTTTAATCGGGCATGGTTGATGCCTCGTAGACCCTTGTGCGCGTGCCTAGCAACCCTACAGTGGCATCAGAGCCAAGCTAGAGGTTTAGGCGAAATCTAGACGAAGTTTAAACTCCGATCGAACGCTGAAACCCCGACACGGAACCCTCTCTGTACATTTTTCAAAAATGAGGTTTTTTCTGAATTAAAAATTCTCATAAAATTAAGCAGGAAAAACTAAGAATTACTGTGAAGTACGGACCTCTAACTCGAAAATTTGACCGCGGAACCGCGGCGAAACCTTGTGTTTTGCGGCGCTGCCGCGGCCAAAATTTGGACTTAGGCCCTGAAATTTCATGTAATTATTTTTAGGCCCTTTCTTGTTAATTTTTTCTGGGAATATTTTAATTCCACTCAAGTGTTGAGTTTTCAAGGGTTGTATTGGGGAATCGTTGATTCGATCGGATAATTTAACTTTGTTTAGTTTGTCCGGATAATTTTTAGAAACTGTTAAAAAGTTCTAACGGATATCAATAACTCACTTTTTCCCCTGTCGGAAAATTTTTCAAAAGTTGGATTTTTCCTCGTGTTTAAGACCGTTCTAAGTCATGCAAGTAACACGGTGGACCCTCTAGAAGACAACAAACCTTAACTCGATTATGTGACTATCTTGAACTGCCTTTTGAACCTTAGGGTTTGGGGCAGTACGGCGTGCCACATGTGAGGCGTTGGCTTGACCCTTCTACGGCCGGACCATTGGTACTGTGGCATGTGATGGATGTTTTTAAACTGATTTCAAGTGTTGAGATATATTGGGGAAATCTTGGGTGTTTGATTGTTCGATCGGAAAGTTTAACATTTTCTGTTTTATCTGGATTGCGATACAATATTTGGAATCCACAAATTGTTATGAGATAACTGATTTGAATATTATAGACGTAGCGGTTTAGTCTCAGATGATCGGTTGCCACGGAATTTTGATGTGATCAAAAGTCCGTCACAATCACGTAGCGTACGCGGATACTCGCCGGGTAAACTTAATAGACAGCTACGCCCCATAGCCCCGACCAAGTGACTGTAGGAGAACCCCGTCGCCAAAAGCATCCGTTCGGGTGCTTGCAGCAGCGGTGTTCCGCCTTAGTGCACTTTGTCGACGGCATCCGGGGGTGCGGCCGTCTACTAAAGTTTGCGACGAGCATTCGATCATAATGTCGGGAATCTTGTTGAATTGCCCGACTTGATATTGAAAAGAGTTTTCGATAAATGAGACTAAAATGCGGTGTTTATAATTGTTAGGCATGCGATGTCTAAGGAATTCATTTGGTTAGGCATGCGATGTCTAAGGAGGTTGCGGATTCCAACTGTTGTAGTTTTACACTTTCTTTTCTGTGACCGTAAGCGTAGTATGTGGTGTATCGCCGGCTTCGTTGCTATACATCAACGACAATCGGGATACGCATACTTGCTTACGTTGATGATATGAGATATTATGTGTTGCTGTGATATGTTATATTGGATCGTCGCGTTTGAATAGCCGGGGTTTTTTGTGAGATGAGAGTTTTTCTTTTTCATTCATGTAAAGTTCATTTGTATATAATAATCTTTTATTGGGGCACTTCCAGGTTGCGGAAGATGTCACCATTGTATATTATTTACTTTTCCGCATTAGGTAGACCCAAGGCGGGGAGCACAAGTAACCGGGTTCTAGGGTCCAGTGGGAGACCATCTCGAGGAGTCGAGACCGGGTCTCCTAACCCTAGAATTGGCAGTGTTGCTTGCCGCTCTCGTAGGGGTCTGGGGATGTGGGTTTGGCTATTCATCGCGAACGTGGAATCCGTGTTTTATACAGGCTCGTATTAAAACACGGACGTCCTAGTATATCCAATATTTCATATATGTTTCTTCTGCTGCAATGTTCTGTGATGAGATCATATTACAGCCTGAGACGAATGTTTATATTATATATATGAGTTATATGTTATATTGCAGATTTCGTTTCAAAAGAGATGCTTGTGAAGCATATTAAAATGGGACTTCATTAATGAGATTAATGAAATAAAAGAAACCTAAGATGTTGTAGAAACTTGTTTAAAAACTGGTAGCTCTAGTTCTTGCTTTGCATAGCGGTGTTCCTTGTAGAACATCCTGCACCTTATTCGATAAGGAAAGGACCGAGATCCCTTCACCGGGAGTGACTCCTTTAGCAATAACTGGTAGATGCTACAACTCTCGGTTTGTCTTTTGATTGCTTCTATAGTTTCTGCTTTGCATAGTGGTATATATGATATATCCTGCACCTTATTCGATGAGGAAAGGGCCGACGATCCCTTCACCGGGAGTGACCCCTTTAGCAAAACTAGAAAAGCCTCAAAAACACTCCATCTAAAATCACTCGATTCTACAACGATATCAAGTTCATTACGAAAAGGGTTTTTATAAAAACCTGTCATAGCCCTCCGTCATTTCAGATAAGTCCTACTTAGTATTCGTGCTACGTTTGTTGGCCTGCGTCAAGGCGTAGTGTGCGGTAGCTAACTAGTATTTATCTGTCTATGCATATGATGCAGATTGGATTAGGGTAGTCGTACGACTTTGTTGGCCTGCGTCAAGGGTTGTGCGGGTGGGTTTAATTCAATCAAGAAATGACGGGTTGAACTTGACTAGCGGACTGTGGTTTGTTGGCCTGCGTCAAGGTCATGGGACGCTAGGGGTAAAATATTATTGGGGATTTCAAGTGTTGAAATTTGCAATGAGATTGCATACCTTCTATGAGATAGTTAGATCCCGATACCCGCTGGGAGTAAGAGTTACTCCTGGGAGAGTTTTACACATTACAATTAGCCGATCAAGTAGGTGTCTAGAAAGCTGTTAACGGGGTTACGCCTCTGGGAAAACGAAGTTTACATTAATTAGGTTCGTGCGAAAGCACGGGGGACCTCCCTCAAAGTACCGACACTGGCCTGGCTGAAAGATTGGCGAACTTGTAGCGTGTGATTAATCCCGGCTAGTCTTTCCTTTTAGGGTTTGAAGGAAGATTTGATTAAAACAGTGGGAAACATCCTGATTAGATATATTAGATAACCAATCTAATCTTGCAAGAGCATACGCTGAGTGTTTTCTTCTCTCTCTCTCCAGATAGCGACCATATCACGCCTTAATCAAGATAATAAAACGGATATATTGACCGAACCCGCTTGTTATACGGAGCTGGGGAACGTTGGTCCCGCTCCAACTTATAATTGTTATAAGACAGAGCAGGAAATTGCGGAATACCAGATTTCCCGTACCGCCCAAACGAAGAAAGTGCATGCTGATGCATCTTTTTCGGGTGTGTTCATTACACAGAACTGTTTATCAGTATCCTTTACGTCCTGGGTATGTGATACCGGATTAGGATCCCGCATATGTAATCTGTTACATGGGCTACAGATAGGTAGAGAACTGAGAACGGGTGATAAGTTTCATGAGACAGAAAACGGTGCAAGTGTTGCAGCCAAGTCTGTTGGTCACTATCACCCTGTATTACCTGAATACATTGATTCTGAACAAATGGTATTAGATACCGAACCTGATATACAAAATCATATCAGTCTCTTTATTAGTAAAGAAAGGATATAATTTTGTATTGCTGGATAATGTTTTGAACATTTCCTATATTAATAGTTGATCGGTTCATGCACGTTATCTAAAAGCATTGACGTTCTAAATCAAACCACAGTTCTTAGTATATAGAACACACACAAGAGGAAGAGTTCAGAAATGAACGAATCCTTCTTGAGGTATTGTAGACTAGGTCATGTCAATGCGACCCGACTAGCTAAGTTACATTGAGATGCACATTTAAATCTGTTTGAAATTACATCTTGTGAAACTTGCCGGTCATGTCACAAAGATAAGATGACCATAGCTCTGTTTATTGGAAACAGAGAAAGAGTTAGTGAACTCTTGGGAATTGATACATGCTGATGTATGAAAGTCTCCTGTCTACACATGCCAAGAATGGTTCTTTGTACTTCATTACATTCTCTGATGATCTCTCAAGATTCAGACATATGTTCCTGCTGAAACACAAGTCCGAACCTTTTGAGATATTTACAGAATATAAGTTAGAAGTAGAGAACCAAAAATACGGGTAAAAGTATTATGTCCTTTGATGTGATCAAAGAGGAGAATACTTGAGCACGGAATTCCTGGACTATTCTAAAGGAGAATGAGATTCTCTCTCAGCATTAGTCCTCCGTATACACCACAGCACGTCGGTGTATCGGGACGGAGCAATAGCACCCTATGTGATATGGTGTGCTCTATGATGAGTGCTACTGAGTTTCCTATTTCCTTTTGGGAGCTATGCACTTGAGAAGCTGCATACCTATTGAATAGGGTTCAAATCAAATCAGTTGCCTACCACTTCATATGTGATATGGAAAGGGAAGAGCCCATATCTTAAGCTTGTTAAGATTTGGGGTTGTCCGGCCTATGTCTAAAAGCAATATCCAGACAAGCTCGAGGCAAGGACTGTTATGTAGAACTGAAAATGTTCCAGCTATACAAATTGCAGCTGATTTGATAGAACCCAAGGATTCAATACTTTCCAACGAACCTCAGCCTCTCTGCCGATCTAGTAGGGTTCCTCACCCACCAGAGAGATACTTCGGTTTCTCTATGACAGTGGGAGCGAGGATTGCATCATGAGATGATGACCCAACTAGTTTCGAGCTGGCCATCAGGAGTGGGACTCTGTAAGAATGGCTGGATGCTTATCGATCTGAGATGGAATCCTTATACACCAACAAAGTATGGACTTTAGTTGCCTTATCTGAAGGGTTAAATCCCCATCAGGAGCAAGTATATCTTGAGAAGATTACTTGGTGTACATGGAAAAGTTGAGACTTTCAAAGCTAGACTTGTTAAAGGTTTGCATCATAGACCAGGTATGGATTATGTTGAAACCTTTTCTAAGGATCTATGCTTAAGTCCATCCAGATCCTACTTGCCACGGCTACATACCATGACTATGATATCTGGTGGTTGGGTGTCATGACTGCTTTTCTAAATGATGATTTAGAAGATAGCGTCTATAAGTACACAGCCAGAGGGCTTCGTAGACAGTGGGAGCAGCGGAAACGTGTGCAAGATGTTTTATATGATAAAACAGGCATCGCGGAGTTGGAACATCTGTTTTGATGTGGTAGTCAAAGAGTTTGACTTCATCAAAATGGTAGATGAACCTTGTATATACAAAAAAGGTAGTAGAAAGTATGGTGGTGATCCTCGTAGAGTACGTGGATGACATACTCTTGATTGGGAAGGAGTTTCCTATGCTACGCTCGGTCAATCTCCGCTTATCACAAGGATTCTCCATATAGGATCAAAGTGATACCTCCTAAATCCTGGGTTTTTGGATCTATGAGATAGATCTAATTGGATGTTAGGATACTCACTAGTTGTAGTGAGATGGTATCAATCGATCCTGAGGAGAATCACTGGAAAGGTTCCAGGGTGATAAGGACGACTGAATGTCAGTCGTAGGCATTGTCTTTACCCTCAGTGGAGGGACGGTATGTTGGAAGAGTTCCAAGCTAGATACCGTGACATACTAGACGATTAAAGGCAAAATACATTGTTACCAAGGATGTTACCAAAGAGGCAGTCTGGATACAAATAAGTTCATGAGATGAACTTCGTTCCTACCATTGTATGACAATGGAGTTGTGGCTTTATGCCAAGGAACCCCCGTCCCATCAGAAATCCAGATATAATTCTTAGGCAGTATCACCTGATCATGGAGATGGTTGATCTCCAAGGAGATCGAGGTTAGGAGAGTAGACACAAAGGACAACAGCGCGGATCCACTCACGAAGGCCTTTTTCCCAGTAGAGACTTTTATGGGATGGTTGAGTATGAGATACTTCAACCGCAGCTAATTGTTGGGTATGCGATACCACAACAGATGGCCCTAGTGCAAGTGGGAGATTGTTAGTTATATGTATGCCGTAGAGGCCATTACTGTACATACGATGTATATTGTAGTGGATGCTAGGACATATATGGGGAGGACTTTCTTGCTCGACATGATAGTATGCTATCTGGTTGTACTTTATCTTAACATGTACTCAGATTGTCTCTATGTTACATGTTGATAAAGCCCTTAGGATATATACTCGACTACTGGGACTATGATGAGATCATACTAGTGGGGCCACGGTAGTCGACGAGTACATCCTATAACTGTTCCTAGTCGTGGGTGTATCGAGACAGGGCATCGATGCACCAGAGTAGACTAGCGTATACGCATCTTGACCCATATGATGGGCGATGGATGATCCCATATCCATCGGTGTTTGACATCAAGGATGGTGTACGGGTGCTCAGTGGAGACTGGGTACACTGGACGGACTCGCCGAGAACTCCCAGATGGTATTATACCTCAAGTCAGATGGCAGTTCTCCGGTGACACTGGTACAGAGTAGTCTGTTGACCCGAGATCATCATAGAGTCTTGTATGATTCCCACTGTGCTTTGATTTCCATCATACCACATCCAAGAGGGCGTGCAAAAAGGTGGCTTTTGGGTACAGTCCCGAATCACATGGAGGCAATGAGCGATAGGAGGGGATTCGTCTCTCCCGGTATAGGGAGTTGATGTTGTGCTGTGTTCGATTGGCTATAACCGGAAATCCCTGGCCAGGGTTGCTGAGATTTACTGGTAAGTGTTATCAGTAGTTTCTCAAACTGTTATAGACCTCATATCGACACGACTTATCGAGCTACTGGGGTCTGACGTTCACCACCCCTAGGCGAGATATGCGACATATCAGACGACGAGACCGGACTGTACGGGAGTGTTTCTGTTTGGATTCACAGGAGAATGTACAGGCTTGCTTGTTGATCTTCTGAGCGCTCAATACCTGGGTAGCTGTTACGTTTAGCTGACCGCTTGCAGCTTGTGGGTGTTTGATATGATCATCACCTACTGCCGGCGTATTGACGATTCTTTAGAGTCCTACACAGAAGTTTCTTGGCTCAGGCAAAACGAAGTAGGAGCACATATGTGATATGTGCGGGACCGAGGATAATACGATAAGAGATACCATATTCTATTCTCGCGATATTTGATATCAGCCGGGTCATCGGATCAAGTGTTGATTCGATGAATCGGTACGGATATATATTAGTCGGTTATATGCGATATAGCCGGATTGCCGGATCAAGGGTTGATTCGATAATTTAATGTGTAATAATATATATATGATATATTAAATTACATTAACTAATATTTGCTCACTAAAAGATTCTTTTTCTCGCTCGGGTAATACATTGATATATATGCGATATATGTTAAATGTATTATTTTATTTTGTTACAATAAATATTGTATATGTGATATATAATATTGTAACATATTATAATTATTAATTCAACATGTTTAGAGGAGTTTAAACATGATTAGGGTTTGGATTAGGGTTAAACCTTCTAGTTGATTCTAGAAGCTTTACTTTGTCTTTGTTAAGATATTATGATAGATATTTCTTTGTGACTCACCCTTTAACCCAACCCGAACCCTAACCCTAGTAAACTCTCTACAATGGTTATTACAACCATGGTTGCATAAATGACTATGATAACTTTTATTATTCATCACAATTCTATGATTGTTCATCTTCTTCCTTCATTCTCTTCATGAAAAAGCTTGCTAGCTTTTTCATTGTGATGAATAAGTATGAGAAAAAGAGAAATAAAGAGAGCAAAAATCATACTTCATCATCCGCATCTTCCCTTGCCATTTAGATGAGGGTGTTCACATCATTTCATGAGTGTTAGCTTGTGTTAACGGAACTTCAAGGTAGATCATCTTAGTATCGAAGATCGGAAGCAAAGGTTGTATCTTTCTCTTCGTGGAACCTCTCGAGAGTCCGGATCCCGATGATCGCAGCGAAGGGACCACAACACGGAGCATATGAAGTGAAGGACCGGATCTACAAAGGTTGTAATCCCTCTCACTTAGTGTTAAAATGTTTAGCATGTTAGTTTTCGCCTAATCTCTAGTCTAAAGATCCGTATTCGGGTTGTTCGGCACGGCTAAATTTTTAATCGGGCATGGTTGATGCCTCGTAGACCCTTGTGCACGTGCCTAGCAACCCTACAGGTTCACAAGGATACCCCTCTGTATATACATACATGTATCAGCATTCCGACTGAATGCGAATGCGACGAGACTAAAGTAATCCAACAAATCTAATACTAGGATCCGGCTTAAACCAAAGCCCACTAGTATGATCCGCCCGATCATGATCCGTTCACTACTGCACGTATTAGATCGGACCCTGCCATATATCATACGGCCTCTACAACGTTTCGCCCGAAAATTAAGAAACAGTCTGTGGAGGACTCTAAAGACTCGTCAATACTTTGGCTGTGGATTTAACCACTAGTATGTCAATGTTACTAGCTGTACGTAACGGGCTACCAGGTATTGACCAAAAGGGAGGTCGATGAGCGAACTCATCCTGACACCCTACTGAGCCTGTCAATGACAATATCCGTACAGTCCGGTCCGTTCGTCTATGAGCATCGCATGGCGGACCTAGGGGGTTGGTAAAAGTCAGACCCCCAAAGCGGGAACAGGTCGTGTGGGAGTGTAGCCCAGAACACCCTGAGATACTACTGGAATACCTACCAGTAAATTTCCTGTCTTTGCCAAGGACTTCGAGTAATGGCTCTTCTAGACACAGCGCGACCTCACCCCCAATACCGGGAGAGATGAACCCCTGCCGAGCCGCTCACTGCCTCCATGTGGCTCGGGATTGTTCCAAACTAAAACCTGTTTGCACGACTCCTTTGAGCCGTGGTAGGGTAGTAATCAAAGCACAGTGGGAACTCACACGAGACAAATGACGATCTCAGGTCGATGAACTAACCTGTACACATGTCACCAGGGAACTGCTATCTTACTCTAGGTATAATACCAACTAGCATGTTCCCGGCGAGTCCTGTCCGGTGTACTCATAACCCAATGAGCACCTGTATACACCTTAGGTGATCCAACTGACACCAATGGCTTGTGAGACCGGCCACCGCCCCTCGTCGGGGTCTCGACTGTAGACACTAGTCTATTAATGGAGTATCGATGCCCGGTCTCGAAACTCCCACGACTAGGGACCTTTTAAGGATGTGCTTATGGACCCCAGCTCCCACGTATATGATCGCCATCATACTGCTGGCCGTCAAGCAAGAATCCTAAGGGCTCTATCAACGTGCAATAGTGACCTCTAAGGTCACCTAAAGCTGTACACGATGATAAAGATAAACCAGATAGCATACTATCATCTTGAGTAAGACTGTCCTACCGGTATAAATCCTCCCTCAATCATTGCAATCACGTGCCTGTGATCCAATAATTGACTCTGAGGGCACTATATCCAACAATCTCCCATCTGCACTCAAGTCTAATTATTGCGATGTCGCATACTCACAGCCCGTGTGATACCGAACACCCGACTCCTCTACTAATCAGTCTCACAAATCCCGTTTGCTAAATTATTGCGTTCGAGGAATAGCCTTAGTGAGTGGATCCGCCCAGATGTTTCTTTCTATGTCTCTCTTTATCTCAAGTTCGAGGAGCGAGCCATCTCCCGAAATGAGCAATACCTGTCTTTGAATATGTCTGGATATCTGATGGGACCAGTTCATAAATGAACTCCAAATCCAAACTTCTTAGACTGTATCGTCAACTGAAACCAGTCTGTATCCTGCGCCATGCCTCCCTTAGTATCCCCTTGGACCACCTGTCCAAAATACTGCCCCTCGTCAGAGGGAAAACTATAACTCTGACAGCCACTCTGTCATCCAGGTCACCTTGGAAGCCTGGAACGATAACTGTCTCCCGAAGGTGGATGCCGTTATCATATCCCTAGAACATCCACTTTTGTTCTAAAAGTACTTCCGATCGTTTCTCCAGGATTGGATCAATATCAACATATTGCATCTCGTGCAAAAACAACATTTGGTGTGGTACTTGACACCTCATGATCAACTCAATGCCTAACCAAGTGATCAGCCGATCATGGACATCCCTCTCCGCTTTAGTTTGTAAGACACCTTTAAAGAGGGTGACTCCATCACCTACAGGTATACTGCCGTGCCAGGAGTCGTCCATTCTAAAACACCATTAAAATGTTGTCTAAGTACCCAGATTGGGAAACTACCCAAATCTAGATCTAAACCATAGATCTAGTAACCAGAATATCTGATATAATATCCATGTCCTATATGGAGAAACCACTGTGTGACAACCAAAGTATAACCGATTGTAGTATAGGAATATCACTTCCTACTCTGTGTATGTCATCCAAATCCCAGGATATCACACCCTACTACTTTCTTAACAGATCCATCCTCTATTCTGATGAAGTCAAACCTATGACTGTCACATCAGAAATAGATGATCTTTCTCCGCTATATCCGCTTTAGTCCATAAATAGACATAAGCTACTAGCCCACTTTGCTTCCGCTGCTCCCACTGACTACGACACCCCTCTGGCAGAATAATATACACGTGCACTTCTAAAGCTAGTTTAGAACGATGCTATACTCATCCTCCTGCCGGGTCTCACAGTCTGGAACAACTGTAATGGCAAGTTTGGAAAAACAAGAACCTCCCTGTCACCGTCCTTGAGGTTACCTGAGTACCTCTAGGGTGCCTGAGGTTACCCACCATATCTGCGAAGTGGCCAATGGAATGTCAATCCAGATTGAATGTTTAGCTTCTTATCAAATTTTCAGTAATTGTTTGCGGTTCTGGAATCACTTCCAGTTCTACCATACTCCCACTACTGTTTTCTGAAAAAAATTCCATTTTACTAAAACTGTGGCGAGTCAAGAACAATATCACTTTTGATCTTCCATAGTAGAAAGTCAACCCTCGTCATAGCCCGGGTCAACCTACAAACAACCATTACAGAAACGTGCATTAAGTTATCCAGAGTCTGGTTTTAAGCATGAGCCGGACAACTTCCCTTAGCTTAACCTCGTTAAGATATGAACCGTTCTATATCCAATATAGAAACAGAGGCACTGATTTAATTAGAACCAGATTCAAATCATGCAGCTGTCTCCAGTGCATGTCAACTAAATGGAGAGAGGCTGATCAGCATTACTCAACTTAGGAATGCTTCCAATTATAAGTAACCTGAAAGAGAAGCAAGTTCTCTTAATCATTACTATCAACTGAATACCATACGTAAGTATCTACATCTTCGATCATCTTGAAGAATCCAGATACTTGCAACGCTTGGTTTTCTACTTTATTCTGATACCTGTAACTTCTCAAAACTTAGACCTTGTATTTCTACGAAACACATGTTTATGAACTAGAGAAGTCACAAGTAAACAGAATATAGTACGAGTACCAACCCTTCTGTCCTCATGGACACTGAACAAAATACAATACTCTGTATAAGTCCCCTGAGTCTAATAACTCATTCGCTGTGTGTCGTAGTTTGAAAACTGTACTATGGTTATGAAGAATTACACCACTGTTTAATGCTCCTTACCTAACCATCCACTGATATAGATAAATGTCATGGACATAATTTCAAAAAGTTATATCTCACTTTATAAAAATAAACATACAGATATATCAATTTGAAATTGGTTCATAACAACGGATATTCAAAACCAAATATTTGCCGTCCTGCAAACAACCTAGGCGATTTTCTCAAATATCACCAATTACAACGAATCCCGATATAATGAGGATGATCACCTAATTCCCAATAACTTACTCCCACTCATCATCTGTAAAACCAAACAGATGTGAGAATCATACCTGGCAAATACTTACCCTGGAGCAAGTGTCTAATTTGGGAAATCAGTTTTCTTTTAACAATACACAGTGAAACTGGAACATGTAAATGTTTCGAAGGGGTATCCGGGTATTCTTAGTAATGCCTCTTCCAATATCAGATTCACAACTATAACCGTATATTTTTTTGCCATCTCTCCAAATCCCTTTATATGTCTTTAGTCATTACCTTCTGTGTACCCCTTTAAGCCAAATGGTTTTCTTCCGTCCCTACCGTTCGGCACCAGCCTATGGTTTGGAAGAAGACTATCTAATAAGCATAATGTGTGTACTCGTAACCTGAGAGAAGGTGAAGATAAAAGACAAGTGAATAAAACCTTATTCCTATTTCTCCTGAACCATAATCCATCCCCGAACTGGAACAAGTTCCTTCGAGTTCGTATATAACCATACGATAGAGTATCCAAATAACTGTGGATCTTCGTAGTGATACGGAGTGTTCTGGAGAAATACAAAGATGATGTCGGATTGGCGAAGAAATACTTGGTTTGGTCGTGAATATCAGTCGCAATTTAGTTTGCCCTCTTACTAATTCCTTTATTTGTCTTTACTTAATACCTTCTGTACACCTTTTAGGCTAAATGGTTTTCTTCATTCCCTACCGTTCGTCACCTGCCTATGGTTTGGAAGAAGACTATCCAATTAGCATAATAGGTGTACCGTCCTAATCGAAGGACCACTCGCAACCTGAGAGACGGTAAAAGGAAAAGACAACTGAATAGTCCTATTCGTTTACTCTAGAACCGGAAACCATCCTCGAATCTGGAACAAGTTCCTTCGAGTTCTTATATAACCATACGATGGTTTTATCCATTGTAAGTGGATGTTCATAATAATACGGGGTGTCCTGGTGAAAAGGGTAAGAGTAGGAGTGGCAATGAGGTATGCAACTCTGACAATCCAAAAGCCAGTGTTTTAAGAAGGTTCGGTTAACTTGGTCACTGAGTCATAGTCAAGGGTCGGGCCATGGTCGCTGCCAAAGAGAGAGAGAAAAGAAACACTCAGCGTGCACTCTAACCTAGATCAGAATGGTTATCACTTTATCTAATCAGGAAACCTCCCACTGTAACCTCAAATTCTCTTCCAAACCTGAAAGAGGAATTAGTCGGGATCACCCGAGGAGTAAACCAACTCATTAGTGGGAATCGGGATCCAACCATCATCGCATGATAATGTGATGGAATCCACTCACATTATCACACTCCAGAAGGTATGCGCATATCTGGCAAGTTCCAGTTTCTTTAGAAACCCCCGATGTAATTTTTACCCCATGCTCTTATGACCTTACCTATGGCCAACAAATCATAAGTCACATGTCAAGTTCTACCCGTCATTATCCAGGTTAATTTGAACCCACCCGTACCTACCCTTGACTTTGGCCAACAAGGCAGTACGACTGTCCCAAACCAACGCATCTATCTATACAACATAAAAGTAACAAATAACTACCATACACTATGCCTTAACATTGTTCAACAAACATAGCATGAATACTAAGTGCTACCCGTCTGAAATGACGGAGGGCTACGAATGGTTTTTGGCGAAAAACCATTAACGTGATTAACTTGATATCATTGAAGGAACCGGATAGCTTTTTATAAAAAATATAGTGGCGAAAACCTTTGCTAATGAGGTCACTCCCGGTGAAGGGATCTCGGTTCTTTCCCCGTAGAATGTGGTGCAGGATATTCCAACTGAATACCACGATGCAAAGCAAAAGGCAATCGGCTATAGTGAAGTTATTACCCTGACGCAAACTTCTGTCCAAGGGGTCTCTCCCGGTGAAGGGATCTCGGCCCTTGCCTCGTGGACTGAGGTGCTGGATATTCATAAACGAATACCACCGTGCAAAACAAAAGAGAACGTCCTCGCAATAACAGCTTTTTGAAAAATGTTCCAACAACACCAGAATAGGTTTTTTTATCTTGCATTGATCCGAATCAACGCAGTCCCATCAATTGATCAGACCAAAAAAGAATGAAAATATGATGTACGTATATGCTATCCGCATTCGCCACTGGGTCCCGTCATCACCCGTTAGGTTACTTAACTAACGACACAGCGGGGACTGGACTAGCGTGGATGGAAAACATATACAACATCTACTAGTATATATATCAATATATAATAATCGCTCAAGGCGTGATAAAATGCAACATCATAGAAAGGTAATAAGTATCACAGAATAATATAGATAATCTGGGATCCCCGGGTTTCATAGAGCCGCTATTGAAACCCGACGTTCCCCTGGTCGTGTTGATGGCCTGTGCAATGAAATCCTAGACCCCTATGGGCGCGGAAAGTTACCCGCTAAAACCTGAAGCGAGGCATGTAAGTCGACGTTGCACACCCCGGTTCTTACGGGGAGGCGGAAACGGCGAAAATAAATAATTTTGGCTCAAGGCAACATAGACTCAAAAGCAAGGATCTTGGCTAAACTGAAACTAGTAAACTACTAGAGGTTTTAACTACTATGCTGTAGAAAGTATACCTCACGGAATCGGTCCTTCAGGTCTTCATTCCGCTGTCCCGCTCGTCCATCCAAGCTCCAAGCATCGATCCGGACCTTGGGCACCTCCGCGGCCTTCTTGAGTCGAAGACGATCCACCCGAGAGATGTACACCGAGCTCCACCTCGAGCCGAGGTAACTAGGGCAAAGTGATTGCTAATCAAGAAGCCCTAGGATGTATAGAGGTGATGTATGGATGTGTTTGTCTTTGTGGGATCTTTTATTCTCAACACATGAGATCAAAAGATGAGATCAAGAGGAGGAAGAAGAAGGAGAAACTTAGCAACCATGGAGCTTTTCTTTTTCTTCTCACTTCAAGAGAGAGAATGAGAAGAGAATAATGAAAAGATTAACCCAAATGAAATGAACCATGGTTGCAATAATACACTAAAATCGTCATTACTAATCCTATCATGATAAAGTTGATGGCACATTGAATTGACCATTATCATAACTCAAGAATTAAAAAGAAAACGAAAGAAGTGTGTATATCTCTTTTGAAGGTCAATGGTCAACACGGTCAACGGGTCAACAAAGTCAAGAGAGGTCTAAGTGGTCAAATGGTCAATGCAATTAGCCATCACTAAACTATCACTAAAAGGATTAGTAAACAATGTCTCCGGCTCATAATGGTTCTGACCAAACGAATTGTCAAAACCCTAATGAGTGTGCCACATTACGGTTTTGGCCGAATCAACTGCCAAAACCCTAATGGGGCACCTCCTCCTTCATCACTTCTCAAAACTGTGCATACACACCCGCATCCGCTTTCCGTAGAATGCGGATGCACAGAAGACAAATCAAATCCATCCGTGCAATACTTTGATCTGGCTTAAACCAAAGCCCACTAGTATTGCCTGCCCGAACAGCATACGCACACAAGTGCGCGTAAGTGATCATAGCCCTGCCGTAAAACCATACGGCCTCTATACGTTACGCTCAATGCTGGGAAACTCTCTGTGTGGGACTCTAAAGACTCGACACTACGCTGGCAGTGGGTTTAACCACAGACCGCAAGCGGCACTAGCTGTACATAACGGTCCCCAGGTAGATGTGGATAAGAAGGCCGATGAGGTAAACCCATCCGAACTCCTACCGAGCCTGTATGTGACAATCTCCGTACAGTCCGGTCTGTTCGTCTGATACATCGCATGGCAGGCTTATGGGGCGGTGAACTTCAGTCCCCTAATAGCGGTACAAGTCGTGTCGGAGTGTAGCCCAGAACACCCTAAGATAACACTGGAAACCTACCAGTATATCTCGCTTGCCCTGGCCTGGGACTACTTGTGTAATGGCTCTCCTAGACACAGCGCGATGTCAACCCCAAATACCGTGAGTGATGAATCCTGTCTAACCGTCACTGCCTCCAAGTGCTTCGGGACTGCACCCAACTACTACCAGTTTGCATGACTCCTTTGAGCCGTGGTAGGGTAGTAATCTAAGTACAGTGGGAACACACTCGAGGCGAAGTGAAAGTGTCAAGTCGGCGGACTAAGCTGTACTCATGTCATATGGGAACTGATAACTGACGATAGGTATAATACCAACCAACAGTTCCCGACGAGTCCTGTCCAATGTACTCGTAACCTAACGAGCACCCGCATACTATCTCAAGTACGACATACTAACTGCTGTAGGACAGACCGTCTCCCCCGCTGGGATGAGAAGCGCATAAGCTAGTCTACTCCAGAGTATCGATGCCCTGTCTCGATAGTCCTACGACTAGGGACCTGTATAAGGATGTGCTTATGGATTGCCCAGCCCCCACGAGTGTGAGCGCCATCACAACGCTGGTAATCAAGCAAAGATCCTAAGGGCTCTACTAATATGTATATAAGCGATATGCTAAAAGAAACACATGCACATATTGAAGTAGAGACAAACCAAGTAGCATATTACCATTTTGAGCAAGATTGTCTTTACAACTGCGAATATCCCAAGCTTCCATTAAGTAATATACAAGCTAGTATGATACGGTAATGGCCTCTAGGGCATATACACTAACAATCTCCCACTTGCACTAAGGCCATGTACTGGCGTATCGAAGACCTATCATCTCGATCAGCCGATCGAACTTAGTCTGGGGTAGGGCCTTCATGAGTGGATCTGCAGTGTTGTTCTCCGCATTTACTCTCTTCACCTTGATCTCCCGGCGATCTACGATCACCCTGATCAGGTGGTACCGCCTCAAAATGTGCCTGGACTTCTGATGGGACCTGGGTTCCTTCGCTAAAGCTATAGCGCCGTTGTTGTCGCAGTACAGCGGTATTGGAGCAACAATGGTAGGAACCACCTGAAGCTCCGTGAGGAACTTCTTCATCCAGACAGCTTCCTTTGCGGCATCGCAAGCAGCTATGTACTCCGCTTCCATAGTTGAGTCTGCAACGGTCTCCTGCTTGGAACTCTTCCAGCAAACCGCCCCTCCATAGAGGGTAAAGACATAGCCCGACATGGACTTGGAGTCGTCCTTGTTACTCTGGAAGCTGGAGTCAGCAAAGGCCTCGAGATGGAGGTCTTTTCCGCCATACACCAAGAACATCTCCTTAGTCCTTCTCAGGTACTTGTGAATGTTCTTTACCGCTATCCAGTGTTTCTCCCCTATGTTCGACTGATACCGGCTTACAACGCTCAATGCGTATGCTACATCTGGTCTGGTACATAACATCGCATACATTATAGAGCCTACCGCAGAAGCGTAGGGTATAATAGACATGCGATCGCTTTCCAAATCAGTCTTGGGAGACATCTCTTTGGAGAGGGTGATCCCGTGACAAGCCGGTAAATTACCGCGCTTGGAATCTTCCATACTGAATCTTTTCAGTATGGTGTCAATGTACCTTCACTGTGAATGTCCCAACATCCTCTTAGATCTATCACGATAGATCTGGATCCCCAGAATGTAGTTGGCATCGCCCAGGTCCTTCATGGAGAACCTCTGCGACAAGAATCCTTTGACTGACTGTTGCATAGGAATATCATTTCCTATTAGGAGAATGTCATCCACGTACAAGACGAGGAATACTACAGTTCTCCCTACAATCTTACTGTAAATGCATGGTTCATCTGGGTTTTTGATAAAGTCGAATTCTTTGACAGTATCATCAAAGCAGATGTTCCAACTCCGCGATGCCTGCTTCAGTCCATAGATGGACTTGAGCAACTTGCACATTTTACCGCTGCTCCCACTCTGAATGAATCCCTCCGGCTGATCCATATAGACGCACTCTTCTAAATTTCCATTTAGAAATGCCGTCTTTACGTCGATCTGCCAAATTTCATAATCGTGGAAGGAAGCAATGGCAAGAAGGATCCGAATGGATTTCAGCATAGCCACTGGAGAAAAGGTCTCGTCATAGTCCAAACCAGGTCTTTGGCGAAAACCCTTTGCAACAAGTCTAGCTTTATAGGACTCAACCTGCCCATCTACACCAATCTTCTTTCTGAAGATCCATTGCAGCCTACGGGTTTTACCCCTTCTGGAGCAAAGTCCAAAGTCCAAACTTTGTGGGTGTACATGGACTCCATCTCGGCCCGCATTGCATCCAGCCATTTTACCGAGTCGCTGCTCTGAATGGCTTGCTGGAAGCTAGTAGGCTCACCATAATCCATAGTGCAATCCTCTCTATCCCCGTCTATAAGAAAACCGTAGTATCTCTCGGGCGGATGAGACTGCCTACTACTCCTGCGGAGTTGTGCTGGGATGTCCGGTTCTCTTGAAACTTCTAGTTCTTCCAAGCTTTCAGTAATAGCTTGTGGTTCTGGAATTTCTTCCAGTTTTACTACGCTCCCACTTGCTTCTTTTTCTAAAAACTGATGTTCCAGAAAGTGGGCATGACGAGATACAAAAACCTTTTGTTCCTCTGCGTAATAGAAAAAATACCCCCTGGAGTTCTTTGGGTATCCTTCAAACATACACAGTACTGAGCATGCCTCGAGCTTATCCGCATGCTGGTTTTTTACAAAAGCTGGACATCCCCATATCTTCAGATACTTTAGACAGGGTTTCTTCCCACACCACATCTGATATGATGTGGTAGGCACAGTCTTGGAGGGAACCTTGTTCAAAAGATATGCAGCTGATTCTAGTGCATAACCCCAGAAGGATCGTGGTAACTCAGCCTTACTCATCATGGAACGAACCATATCCAATAGGGTTCGATTCCGCCTTTCCGATACACCGTTGTGTTGTGGTGTGTATGGAGGAGTAAGCTGAGAGAGAATTCCATTCTCTTTTAAGTAGCCCAGAAACTCGGCACTCAAGTATTCACCACCTCGATCAGATCTCAGTGTCTTGATACTTTTGCCTGTTTGTTTTTCAACTTCATTCATATATTCCTGAAATTTCTCTAAGGCCTCGGATTTGTGCTTCATCAAGAAGACATGCCCATACCTAGAGAAATCATCTGTGAAAGTAATGAAGTATGAATACCACTTCGCGCATGTGTAGACATTGGACCATACACATCACTGTGTATGAGTCCCAAGAGCTCGCTCGCTCTTTTTCCGTGTCCAGTGAACGGAGTCTTTGTCATCTTTCGCATGAGACAAGATTCACAAGTGGTATAAGACTGGTACTCGAACGGATCCAAGTATCCTTCTTTCTGTAACTTTGTCAACCGTGTTTCATTAATATGACCCAGTCTACAATGCCACAAGAAAGCCTGATTTAATTCCAGAGACTTTCTTTTAAGTGTGTTGTGGACACTGAAGACCTGAGCTTGATTCAAAACGTATATACCGTATTTCAATGTACCTGACCGAATCAGTACTTGATTTAGGTGGATGTTTACTACATCGCTTACAAAAGTAAAATCATATCCTTCCTTAGAAAGTAAGGATACAGATATGATATTACAAGTCGCACCTGGTACATAAAAACAGTCACGCAGAATCAATATCTGCCCAGTTGTCAGTCCTAGATGATATTCCCCTACGGATTCAGCATACATGCTCATTCCGTTAGCAGCCCTGAGAGTCATATTACCTTTCTTGATAACCCTACGGTTTCTCAGAGCCTGTAACGAATTACAGATATGAGATCCTGATCCGGTATCCAATACCCAGGAAGTAGGGTTAACTGACATACAGTTCTCTATTACAAACACACCCGAAGCCGAAGCCACAACATGCTTCGGATTCTGGCTACTGGCTTTGCAAGCCATGCAATCCTTCTGCCCATGTTCATTCCCGTAACAATAGGAACATCCCTCTTTTACTGCATCCATTCCCGAAACTTCTGCCCTTCCCTTTCTTTCTACTTCCCGGGTTTCCTTCAGGGTAGTAGGTAGGGACTGTTGAACTAAGTCAGCATCTGACCCGTTCTTCAACATGGTCTTCAGGTCCGAGAATTCAAAAGAGCTGGTCTCTGTAAGGACGTTGCTCCTTACAGATGACCCGATAGCCAACCTCACTGGAAGCAATTCGTTCGAGGTCTCATATCTTGCGATACGAGATTGCTCTCCATATAAATCTTTGTTACGGAGGAAGATAGAAACTAAGTCCATCTTCTTGTGCTGCCTCTGGTATGCACCATCAACTGAGGCTAACACGGGGCACTTGGCTTTCGCATATTCCTTTTCCGATGTCTCGCGGATACGAATATCCGTGACAGGGGAAACTGGACCTGAGACGGCAGGGGTTGGATCAGTCAAGAGGTGTCCCAACTTGTCATGGGCAATGGACATCTAGTCAGACCATTGCCAGTCATAACAGTCAGATTCAGTCATTTTATTATCTAGATGTAACCTAGGTGCGGTCACTGGGTCGCTGCAATTAAGAGAGAGAGAAGAAAACACTTAGCATGATGCTCTTGCAAGTTTAGATTGGTTTTTAATTTATCTAAACAGGATGGCTCCCACTGTCTCTCGAATCCCTCCTCAAACCATAAAGGAAGAATTAGTCGGGATCAATCTTACCGTACAATACTTGCTTAACCGTTCAGCCGGGCTAGTGTCGGTACTTCGAGGGAGGTTTTCCAACGCTTTCGTGAAGTTCATTAATTAAGTAACCTCTTTTCCCTGTGGGCGTAGCCCCGCTAACACCTTTCTAGTCACCTACTTGGTTTATAGCATTGATCGTTAAGTGAGAAAGTTTCGGAGGAGTTGCATATACTCACAGTAGGATCGGGATCCAAATATCATCGCGTGAGAAAACTGAAGGAATCCTACCAGAATCATCACACTCCAAATGGTATGCAGCGCTAGCAAGTTTCAGTACTTTTGCAACTCCCGATGTGGATTTTTGCCCTATGCTCTTATGACCTTGACGAATGCTAACATATCATACGTCACATGTCAAGTTCTACCCGTCATTATCCAGGTTAATTTGAACCCACCCGTACATACCCTTGACGAAGGCCAAAATAGTAGTACGACTGTCCCAAACCAACACATCTAACTATGCTACAGATAAATATTCAGCAGCTACCAATCACTATACCTTGGCGAAGGTCAAAATACATAGCTTGAATACTACTGAATATTTAGCCGAAATGACGGAGGGCTATGAATGGTTTTGGCAAAACCGTGAACGTAGTGAACTTGATATAATCGATGGAACGAGATAGCTTTTAAAAGGAGTGGTTCAAGCTCCGCGTTTAAAATGCTGGTTTTTGAAAAGAACCGAGTGGTTTTAAAAGTGTTCCAATGACTTTTACTTGGTTTATTTTTCTTGCATTAGTTCTTTTAATGTGACCCATCATTTAATCCTACCATTGCAGAAAATAACAAAAATATGACGTACGCTTATGCCATTCGCATTCGCCACGAAGCCCCGTCATCACCCGTTAGGTTACTTAACTAACGACAGAGCGGGGGCTGGCCTAGCGCGGCTGAAAAACATAAGCAACGCCTAAATAGATATATAGCAATGATAGCCATTACAGATCACAGATGAACACTTTGGATATACTAGGAATCCGCGATTCGTTCGAGCCTGCAACGAAAAAGCGAATTACACGGTCGCGATGAATAGCCAATACCCTACCCAAGACCCATACGGGTGCGGCAAACTACCCGCAAGTACCCGAAGCGAAGCAACCTCTCTCAACGACGTGAGTAGGCCACTTGGCACTTCGAGATACCCGGTAGTTTGTGCACCCCACCATGGGTCTATCCTAGGAGCAAAAACAGTAAAAAGAAATTATACAATGACGGCTACAACCCCGCCCCGGTTGTGCGGCCATACAAATAATATTACATCAATTTACAAATTTTACATGAATGAAAGAAAAAGAAACTCTCATCTCACATCCATTCCCGGCTATTCATCCGCGACAATCCACCGAGTTCATATACACAAACCAACAAGCATTACAGATCACAGATATGTATAACCCCCATTAATCGACGTATAGCGATTAGTAGACGATCAATACATATATCACATCACAGATAATATCCATTAGCCAAAGTCTACGGAATATCGATCAAAATACGGATTTTTAACCACCCCAAAAGTCAATTTGCTCTCTGGAAAATTTGGGTAGGAAAAACATGTCTTAAAAATCCTAAAACAGCCAAACTAAAACAATGCACGAAACCCGATCCACTGCCGAGTTAAATCGGCCATGGAATCGCGGCAATAAGCATGTCATTGCCGCTGAACCGCGGTGGTTTAATCGAATCACTGGATCGTTTTTCTGCAGTGTTTTTACAAAACCCTGAGACGATTTTTCATATATTTTAAATCACTTTTTGAGCAGTATAAAAATCGACAGAAACTTGAGGTTTTGCGGACGTGTTTTGCGACTTTTTTCCGATCGATATTCTAAACACTTTGCTAACTTACTAGTTTATGTTTAGCTAGGCTCTGATACCACTGTAAGTCGACGTTGCTCACCCCGGTTCTTACGAGGAGGCGGAAACGGCGAAAAAAAATAATTTTGGCTCAAGGCAACAAGGACTCAAAAGGAAGGATCTTGGCTAAACTAGAAACTAGTAAACTACTAGAGGTTTGAACTACTATGCTGTAGAAAGTATACCTCACGGAATCGGTCCTTCGGGTCTTCATTCCGCTGTCCCGCTCGTCCATCCAAGCTCCAAGCATCGATCCGGACCTTGGGCACCTCCGCGGCCTTCTTGAGTCGAAGACGATCCACCCGAGAGATGTACACCGAGCTCCACCTGGAGCCGAGGCAACTAGGGCAAAGAGATTGCTAATCAAGAAGCCCTAGGATGTGTAGAGGAGATGTATGGATGTGTTTGTCTTTGTGGGATCTTTTTCTCTCAACACATGAGATCAAAAGATGAGATCAAGAGGAGGAAGAAGAAGGAGAAACTTAGCAAGCATGGAGCTTTTCTTTTTCTTCTCACTTCAAGAGAGAGAATGAGAAGAGAATAATGAAAAGATTAACCCAAATGAAATGAACCATGGTTGCAATAATACACTAAAATCATCATTACTAATCCTATCATGATAAAGTTGATGGCACGTTGAATTGACCATTATCATAACTCAAGAATTAAAAAGAAAATGAATGAAGAGTGTAGATCTCTCTTGAAGGTCAATGGTCAACACGGTCAATGGGTCAACAAAGTCAAGAGAGGTCTAAGTGGTCAAATGATCAATGCAATTAGCCATCACTAAACTATCACTAAAAGGATTAGTAAACAATGTCTCCGGCTCATAATGGTTCTGACCAAACGAATTGTCAAAACCCTAATGAGTATGCCACATTATGGTTTTGGTCGAACCAACTGCCAAAACCCTAATGGGGCACCTCCTCCTTCATCGCTCCTCAAAACTATGCATACACACCCGCATCCGCTTTCCGTAGAATGCGGATGCACAGAAGACAAATCAAATCCATCCATGCAATACTAGGATCTGGCTTAAACCAAAGCCCACTAGTATTGCCTGCCCGAACAGCATACGCACACAAGTGCGTGTAAGTGATCATAGCCCTGCCGTAAAACCATACGGCCTCTACACGTTTCGCTCAATGCAGGGAAACTCTCTGTGTGGGACTTTAAAGACTCGACACTACGCTGGCAGTGGGTTTAACCACAGACCACAAGCGGCACTAGCTGTACGTAACGGTCCCCAGGTAGATGTCGATAAGAAGGCCGATGAGGTAAACCCATCCGAACTCCAACTGAGCCTGTATGTGACAATCTCCGTACAGTCCGGTCTGTTCGTCTGATACATCGCATGGCGGGCCTAGGGGGTGGTGAACGTCAGTCCCCTAATAGCGGTACAAGTCGTGTCGGGGTGTAGCCCAGAACACCCTGAGATAACACTGGAAACCTTCCAGTATATCTCGCTTGCCCTGGCCAGGGACTACTTGTGTAATGGCACTCCTGGACACAGCGCGATGTTAACACCCAATACCGGGAGAGACGAATCCTATCTAACCATAACTGCTTCCAAGTGCTTCGGGACTACACCCAACTACTACCTTTTTGCATGACTCCTTTGAGCCGTGGTAGGGTAGTAATCTAAGTACAGTGGGAACACACTCGAGGCAAAGTGACGGTGTCAAGTCGGCGGACTAAGCTGTACTCATGTCACCTGGGAACTGATAACTGACGATAGGTATAATACCAACCAACAGTTCCCGACGCGTCTTGTCCAGTGTACTCGTAACCTAACGAGCACCCGCATACTATCTCAAGTACGACGTACTGACGGCTGTGGGACAGACCGTCTCCCCCGCTGGGATGAGAAGCGCATACGCTAGTCTACTCCGGAGCATCGATGCCCTGTCTCGATAGTCCAACGACTAGGGACCTGTATAAGGATGTGCTTATAGATTACCCAGCCCCCACGAGTGTGAGCGTCATCACAACGCTGGTAATTAAGCAAAGATCCTAAGGGCTCTACTAATATGTATATAAGCAATATGCTAAAAGAAACACATGCACATATTGAAGTAGAGACAAACCAAGTAGCATACTACCATTTTGAGCAAGATTGTTTTTACAACTGTGAATATCCCAAGCTTCCATTAAGTAATATACAAGCTAGTATGATACAGTAATGACCTCTAGGGCATATACACTAACAAGGTAGCCCCCTTCAACAATGTGAATGGACCACCCAGCACATCACGGAATCCGGTAACTTGAGCACCCCTCCTTGGGTCAACCTGTACCCCCTACGAGTGCGGCGAATAGCCCGCCTATTCTAGAGTGAAGCCCCCTCCATCTTAAAGCCATGAGATGCGGGCTCGTTGCCCTCTAGAACCCGGCTATCCGTGCGCCCCACCGTGGGGTAATCCTAGTACAGAAAGTAAAATATATACAACGGGTACATCGACCTCAGCCCGGTCGTGCCCCAAAAGAATAATATACAAACAGGTAGGGACAACAGTTCACATGTCGGACGCTCGCCCCGGAATATCAAATATACAAATACGAAGAAACTGTACTAACATTGCATCCAGGCTATCCACCACGACAAATCAGCAATATCACAGCACAACACAGAACATCAACATGAATGTCATGTTCGTAAATCCGTCTAAAAGAACCATAGCAATTAGACAGGATTTACCGATCAAATGACATTTACGGTCGCAGATATAATGTAAATACTTTGAACTAAATGTTTAAAATTTTCGATCGACAAAATTTCCCAAAGTGGGCCCCAAGCACAATACTCAGTACTCAAATAAATCTGGGCTCAAAATAAAATTACCAGAAAACCCTTTTCCAAGTTAGAGACCTACTGAAGAAATTTGGTGCACTATTGCCAGAGTACGGCGGCGGAACTGCGGCAAAAACGTAGATACGGACGCGGATCCGTCGTGCTACAGTGAAATCAGCCCACAAAATTTTCTCAGTTCTCTTAAAAAACCCTGCCAGATTTTCTGCAATACACCAAATAATTTTTTGACAACAAAAGAAAATAGACAGAAAGTGCATGACTTGAAATCGCGGTTTTGGAATTTTCGTTCGATCGAAGTTCTAAACACGTTAGAGCAAGCTAGTAAAGGTTAATGACATGGCTCTGATACCATGTAAGACTACGGTAGCGCCCCGGCCGTCTTTCCGAGGCCAAAATGCGGAAAAAAAACTTTTTCAAACTAGAAACCGGCGCTATCGTATGCTTAAAACTCGGATCGAACCATTAACCTACTTCTAGCTATCTAGAGAAGGGATAGAAAGGCTATACCGATCGATCCCTGTCCTTCGGTCTTTGGCCACCATCCCAAGCTCCTCACGGCAACTTCGGTCTCGATCTCGTGATCGGAAAGGGCACCACATCTACGAGTCTTTTTACGGGCTCCCACTTCATCCAAAGCAACTCGGGCACGAAGTGTGCTACCCGTCGTGTCCAAGGTGATGTAGAGAATGTTTGTGATCACTTTGCCTCTTACATCCATTGATTTGGATGGAGGTTAGACATGTTGCCATTAATGGAGATTTTGAGCTAGAGAAGGAAGAAGAAGAAGAAGCTTTCTTTTTCCTTTTGTGATGGAATGATAATGAGAGTGAGAGAGTATGAGATGACAAATAATACAAGACCAAAACCACACCTATGGCTGCCCCCCTCTCTCTTGTTATCATATCAACATAAATCAAGCTCATAATGTGACACATGCACTTGAAAAGAGACCATGAGTCACCACTTGTGCATGTGTCACAATAAATGCTCCAAATCATGATATCTAGCTCATAATTACCATTTACAAACATTAATCCAAATGTTTGCAACAATAAAAATATACGGCAACATCTAAAGTAAACTCGTGATGGATCACAAGGATACCCCTCACCTGTAAATACATACCTGTATCTGCATTCTGACTGAATGCGAATGTGACGAGACTAAAGTAATCCAACAAATCTAATACTAGGATCTGGCTTAAACTAAAGCCCACTAGTACGATCTGTCCGATCATGATCCGTGCACTACTGCACGTATATGATCGGACCCTACCATATATCATACTGCCTCTACAATCTTTCGCCCGAAACTTGAGAAACAGTCTGTGGGGGACTCTAAAGACTCGTCAATACTTTGGCTATGGATTTAACCACTAGCACGTCAGTGGTACTAGCTGTACGTAACAGGCTACCAGGTATTGACCAAAAGGGAGGTCGGTGAGCGAACACATCCTGACACCCTACTGAGCCTGTCAGTGACAATATCCGTACAGTCCGGTCCATTCGTCTATGAGCATCGTATGGCGGGCCTAGGGGGTTGGTAAAAGTCAAACCCCCAAAAGCGGTATAAGTCGTGTCGGAGTGTAGCCCAGAACACCCTGAGATACTACTGGAATACCAACCAGTAAATCTCCTGCCATGGCCAAGGATTTCGTGTAATGGCTCTCCTAGACATAGCACGACCTCACCCCAATACCGGGAGAGACGAACCCCTGCCGATCCGCTCACTTCCTCAATGTGGGTCGGGACAAATGACGATCTCAGGTCGATGAACTAACCTGTACATATGTCACCAGGGAACTGCTATCTGACGCTAGGTATAATACCAACTAGCATGTTCCCGGCGAGTCCTGTCCGGTGTACTCATAACCCAATGAGCACCTGTATACATCTTAGGTGATCCAACTGACACCAATGGCTTGTGAGACCGGCCACCGCCTCTCGTCGGGGTCTCGACTGTATACACTAGTCTACTAATGGAGTATCGATGCCCAGTCTCGAAACTCCCACGACTAGGGACATTTTAAGGATGTGCTTATAGACCCTAGCTCCCACATATATGATCACCATCATACTGCTGGCCGTCAAGCAAGAATCCTAAGGGCTCTATCAACGTGCAATAGTGACCTTTGAGGTCATCTAAAGCTGTAAACAATGATAAAGATAAACCAGATAGTATATTATCATCTTGAGTAAGACTGTCCTACCGGTATTGGTCATCCCTCAATCATTGCAATCACGTGCCTGTGATCCAATAATTGACACTAAGGGCACTATATCCAACAGGAGAGTCGTGCCAGATATTTACAGACCATAAGAGCTTGAAGTATATTTTTCAGCAGCGGGATCTGAATCTGAGGCAGCGTCGATGGATGGAACTAGTGAAGGATTACGACTGCGAGATTCTTTATCACCCAGGAAAAGGGAATGTTGCATCAGATGCTTTGAGTCGAAGACCTAGAGGTAGCTTATCTCATTTGCGCACCTTGCAGAGACAGTCTTCTGCAGACTGGCAGATTCTATGTAATAGCCCTGTACAGTTTGAGTTCACATCGACAGGAAGATAGTTAGCACATGTTCCCACCCGTCCTCAGTTATTGGATTGTATTCGAGAGACACAGCCCGCAGATGCTCGTATGTCGGAGATTATAGATCAGGTTAGGCAGGGCAGAAAGCTGGAGTTTGTGATAGATGACCATGGAGTATTACGTTTTGGGACTCATCTTTCTGTGCCAGATTTGGAGGGACTGAGACGTGAGATCTTAGAGGAGTCTCATCGGTCATCATATAGTATTCATCCTGGTTCCACCAAGATGTATCATGACTTGAAGGATGTTTATTGGTGGGAAGGAATGAAGGGAGATATCGTGGAGTTTGTTTCGAGATGCTTGACTTGTTAGCAAGTCAAGGCCGAGCACCAGACGCCGGCAGGAGAGTTGCAGCCCTTGCCTATTCCGGAGTAGAAATGGGAGCAGATCTCCATAGATTTCATTGTGGGTCTACCCAGGACTAGCGGAAGGTATAACTCTATCTGGTTGATTGTGGATAGAATAACAATGACCGCTCACTTTCTTCCTGTAAAGACGACGTATGGGTTTGCACAGTATGCTCAGATTTATATCGACGAGATAGTACGATTACATGGGGTTCCGACGTGCATAATATCCGACAGGGGTACACAGTTCACCAGTAGGCTATGGCAGAAACTCCAAGTGGCTCTAGGTACACGACTGAGTTTTAGTACAGCTTTTCACCCACAGACAGATGGTCAGTCAGAGCGGACCATTCAGACTCTAGAGGATATGCTTCGAGCTTGCAGCCATGATTTCGGTGATAGATAGGATCATCACTTACCTATGATAGAATTCTCGTACAAAAACAGTTTTCAGGAGACGGTCCAGATGGCACCCTTTGAAGATTTTAATGGGAGGAAATGTTGATCACCCGTTTGCTGGACAGAACTCAGCAAGAGATGCGTGTTAGGACCGCAGATGGTACATGAGACTACAGAAAAGATCCAGTTGATATGGGACCGTATGAGAGCGGCACAGTGCAGATAGAAATCATATGCCGATCGACACCGTCGTAGACTCGAGTTTAATGTGGGAGATCATGTGTTGCTTCGTGTATCTCCGATGAAAGGTGTGATGCGTTTCGGGAAAAAGTGGAAGCTCAGCCCAAGATATGTCGGACCATATGAGATTCTGGAGAGAGTGGGTGATGTGGCTTATCGTTTAGCACTTCCACCGAGTTTTCCCGATGTGCATCCGGTGTTTCACGTGTCTACGCTTCGCAATTATCTTCATGATCATTCTCACATGATCCAGCATCAGACCTTACAGCTTGAGCCGGATTTATCCTACACAGTGCAGCCAGTAGCTATTCTAGACCAGCATGCAAAGAAACTGATATCAATGGTACTTCCATCTGTAATGGTTCTTTGGCGAGGAACGAATCGAGGGGAGATCACTTGGGAGACCGAGCATGTGATGCAAAAGAAATTTCCACATCTTTTTTAAGGTATGTATAGTTAAGTTTTAAATTCGGGGACCGAATTTTCTTAAGGGGGGGAATATTGTAACATTTTGAAAATTTAGAAATAAATAAAATTAATTAATTAAATAATAAAATGTTAATTTAAAAATTTATTGAAATAAATTAGGATATTTCATAAGTAGTATATGAATCTAATTTAATTGAAAGTTAGTATATAATTTTAATGAATCACAATGGTTTTAGTGAATAGATTAGCTTCATGTGTAATATGATATACTATAGGGGATTATGTGAAAAGGTTAGTTTCATTATGCAAATTAGAAGTTGTTAAGGGTTGTTATGCAAAAAGGGATAGGAATTTGTTTAGGTTAAGTTAAACCCTTCGTATACCATACCACCATGAGACACCTCCTTCTTGCACATTTCCACCTCATGAACACACCTCACCCCTGCATGAAAACCCTGCCGTTTTTATGCACACACCTCACCCATGCATGAAGCAATCACTTCCCTTTTGGTGGCACCTCCTCCTAACACCCTCACTCATTCACTTTATAGGATTCAGTTCATATATATTGTGAAATTAGGAAATCAACTGAAATAGAAAAAGAAAAGAGAAAAATATTAGATACACATAAGGAGAAAAAGAAAAGAGAGGAGAAGAAGAACTAGGCTAAGGGTTTTCACCATCAAGTTAGGAGCTAAGGACTTGGGTATCTTGGAGGAAACCTTTCAACCATTCTCAGTAGATATAATTCTTAACTCGATAGATTTTAGTTTTGTAATTGTAAAAATTTTAGAAATCGAATATCTGTAATATCGTATTTTAGGTAAAATTTCGCTCTGTGAAAATCTGCTATAACCTAGATGAGAAATAACTTAACAAAACAGTGCCTTAATATTGTATGTTTGGCCTAGATTAAACCCTAGGAGTACGAACCTCCTTGCTCCGATTTTGGCCGGCGAGCCAAAGAGAAATTCCGGCGTCGCCGGATTTTTTGTTGAGTTGGGTAGTGTGGTTTTTATGGTAGCTCTGTGTTTGTGTGATATGAGTTTTGGTATTGTTTAATTAAGTTAATTTAACAGTAATTGAAATCTAGGAACTAATATCTGAAAAAGGATCAAAATTCTAAAATACGACACGGTTAATTCATAACACGTTTCTGTTTTCTGTTAAAAACAGCGATTAGTTAAAATCCAGTTAAAATAAGTGTTAGATTGTTTGTAATAGTCATACGTAGTATAGTTAGTACGTAAGAACTTGTATTTTCATGTTTTTGCCGTATCGGAGCTAGTCGTTTCTTATACAAGTTAATTTGGATATTAGATTCAAATACGGAGACTTCGGAGTCCGCAAGGAAAGGGAAAGAATTGGCAACTTCTTAGTAGATTACCACGTATTCCGATGAGTAGACTAAACATCTACCGGGGGATTTTGTATGGATGGCGTGATACGCCCGTAGTTAAGTTTAAATAAAACTAGGCTTTTGTATGTTAAATGAATCATATGCATTCATATAGATATATATACATCGCCATCTTAATTTGTAGAACACTGCACAGTTATCGACGAGTTATGCCGCACAAGCACATATCTACATGTTACTACACCTCGTCGATATTAACATGTCACTTTCACACTTAGTAATTATCCTGTTAAAAATGATTCCTATCATACGTTAATGTCACGACCCGAAAAGTACGGAACATGACCGGCACTTAAACTACGAAATGTCTCGAGGCGTACGTAATCTAAAGTAAGCTAAAACACAGAAATCCAAACCAAGTAAAGGAGTAGAGTGAATAAAAAACCAATTTTTAAGCAAGAAGTTTTAATAGCATAAGCCGAATTATGCGTCTTTTAAAATCACAAGTATTTTCTGAAAATTTCGGCAGAGTTTCCTTTGTAAATACTGGCCCCGAACGGGGTACAACATGAATAGTATACGAAATAATAAAAGGCATCCCCAAGCGGGAGCTAGCTCTTCGTTAATCGACGGGCACAACCACGCAAGCAATATACTATACAACGCCGAAGGGCGAGGATCAAAACTCTAAACAGCATGAAATCCATAATAATACAACGCGCGACTCTAAGGTCGAAAGAAAAAAAATGGTCTGCTAAGTCTGAAATAAATATACAAGTCTGGTTGATAGAGTTTCTAGATGCAACTGAAATAATAAATAAACAATGGTGGTCCTGATGCAAAAGAACCCACCTAGAAAAGCAATCACCCATAAGGAACAGTGTGCCAGCAAAGCCGAAACGAAACCTGCACGGCAAAACCTGCAAGGAACTGTGGCACAACGGGGGTGAGTTGCCAACACGTGAGTAGAAAAAACATCTACGAGTAGAAATCGCATGCATGACACTATCCTAGGTCATAACAAATAATATCCTCAAATAATTTCCAAGACCATCTATGTAAGTGTAATACTACATGCTCGTGTCAGTGCCTCAGATAGCAACATATCAGATATATGAATGCATAACGAATGAAAACAAAATACATCAAGAAATCAACAAAGAAATCAGTGTCAAGCATCGACACAAAACATAAATCTCAATATCTCAATATCTCGGTATCTCAATATCTCAAATCTCAATATCTCCGTATCTCATTTTCTTAGGCTCCGTCAGTCCTGATCGGCCCATATCATCAATCACAAGACCACGAACCTCCAAATATCCGACGTGCCAGGTAAAATCACCGGTAGGTAGTCCGCCCTTGCCAGGCTCATCATCCTCCAAGAAATCACTCTCGCCCCGGGGTACCATACCGGGCCCACCATGTACCCGAAACGTTTCCTACTCCTCCTCGAATCGGGTCTCGAAATCCAACAGCAATCATAAAACTCATGGTGGACGACACATACATCATGAGAAAACCGCATCTTGTATTTTAAAATGAGAGAGAGGGGGAGAGAAGTTTATATATATTCTTGCGGTTTTCCCCCAAATCCAAAAATTTCATGAGAGTCCGAAATCCAAAAATCAAGAGCAAGTAAATGTGAATATCGGCATAAAACCCCAAGATAATGCATAACCAATGAATATATGAAGGCATCTGATATCATGCAAGAAGTATCACAATAATGAATAAAATGTCTAAACTAGCACAGTAATGATAAGTCAAGACTATCAGCTTATAGGCGGTATAAATCAAATAATATTCTCTAAAGTGTACGTGACATGGCAATTATCGATGATGATGTGTGTGAGCCGGCAAGTAAGTGTATGTGGAATATACGCATCATCGGTAATGGTGCTGGTGTCCTAACAGTACGGTTTCATAATCACTAATTACACAATAACATGCAATGAGGCGATAACAACATAATAAAGGCAAATGAATAGTAAATGTAACAATAATATGCGGAACATGAATAATAACGTAACAATAAGGAATCCACCTTATTATACATGTGTTATACTGTTTTGCCATTTGAAATAGTACGAATCGTGGTGTTTGAAAATAAGGACTTCGGTGTTTTTTTTAAGAAAAGGTACGTCTTTTGAAATATCGGTAGTATCCCTTGGTATGTCTTTAAATTTATCACGATTCGTTAGTTTTGGAAATATGTATGACTCAGGTCCAGTCTAACATCTACTAGGTAAACTACAGATCTAACTAACAACCAATCGAAAGAGATATAGAAACCACCTAATATGAGTCGATGTATATATACATATATATAATAGTCGGTGATCCCGCCTCAATAGTATCCCATACGATATACCATCTAATATGACATCCTCGAGTCAAGAGTGCGGATCTAACATCAATAGCTTGTACGGTAAATCCATCGTACGGCATCCCAAATTAGGGTGCGGGTCAATTATCACATTTATCTCATTATTCATCTGGTATCCACATCATCACATATCGAATTAGGTGTACTAACCTACAGTCTAGTACAATACTAATACCATCAACAAAATATATGCGTGTGTATGAAACACATCGCCAACCGATCCGCTATCATCACATATCGCATCTCATAATACAATCCAAAACACATTACCGATCTCATGGCATTAAGCCCAAACTCATCGACTCATCTCCAAATATCATCCACTGTGCTCTTTATCCATGTATAGGTATAGGTATATATATATATATATATAAATATATATAGTCCCATACCTATGTGTGTATAAATATATACGTATCCCCATAAACACACAAGTTATAAAATGCATGCGGGTGTGTGAGGGTGCGTGTATGTAAATTCTTACTCTGGGGTTTCGCAACTAATACTACACAAATCCAAGAACTTCTAACCCTATCACAATAAACAATATCATAACAATACATATATATAATGTGTGTATACGAATTCGTATACCACACGACGAAACTGCGGGGATGCTATATGCCATCCACCCGACTTCCCCCGTAGATATATATCTACTCACCTGATCTTCGCTTGTTGGATTCGATGACGTCACGCTCTCCGCGTCGTCTCGAAATCTACGTAGGGGTGCCTACATGTAAACACATAGTATCGTAAACCGAAATCGCGGATAAAATCCCAAAACGGTATACGAATTTTACATGGGTTAAAACCTAGGATCCGCTCAAGTAAAAGAACCAAATATCCCTCGACATCGGCGTATAAACGCCAATTGATCGAGATAAAACCCAAACGTACAATTCGTGGTTTCACAATACACTAACATATATATAAAATATGGTGCAAATCATCAAAACCAATAAATTGATCAAATCGATTTATTACAAGTAAGCATCAATTAGCCGTTTTAACACAAAACATGATGTTTTAACAATTATAATGGCCACAATGTTCACCAATTATCTTAATACTAGATTTTATCATACTAATTCGTATTAATCCAAAAATTTTAGTTTGCAATTTAATCCAATTTTAAAAATTATGAAGCAACAATACACAATTCCACAACTAGATTAGGTTTTGCATGACCTAAAGTGTTAAACTACACATTATATTGTTAATGATGAGATGAAAACTCTTACCATATTTTAATCTCACATTTTGAATTAATTTCTAAAACCTAGTTCGTTAAAACTTAATTTGGAACAAATTTTAAAATACAATTAGCAAACTACAACTGGCTTTGCCTTTACATGACTTAAGATCTTAAATACAACACACAACCATGATCTAATTACCTAAAACCCTAACTAGATATTAAACCCCGTAATAGAATTTCTAAGTTTTGAAATTAAAACCTAATTAAGCATCTAATTAGCTAATAAGGAAGTATTATAGCAACAATTAAACAATCTAGTTATGATTTATACCTCACAAACCATAGATCTAGCTTGAAACTTAGCCAATCCAAAATGCTTTCTTGCTCCCAAAATCCATGCTTGAATGGCCAAGAAAGGGTTTAAGGTTTGATTAGGAGTTAATAGAAATTGGTGAGGTTTTTGCTTTGGATTTTAATGGAAATTTGGGGTTTTCTTTGCACAAGAAAGAGGAAGAAGTAAGGGGGGCTATTGCAGCAGGGACAAGGGGTTTTCGGCCATAATGGTGAGGGGAGAGAGAGAGGTATATGTGTGTGTTGAAATCCCCAAAGTCAAATAAAACCATACCTCATATATTCAACACCACATCTTGTTTAATGCTTTCATTTAATCCCCTTTTCTTTTTTTTTCTTTTTTGTTGAGGAGTGGGCTCGGCCGAGGGAAGGGGCTGCTGTGTGGGCTTGTCAAATGAGGTAGGAAATGTGTGTGTTTTATTTTCCAAGTCAAAATAACCCCCCCCCCTTTTACCTTATTTACACAACACACCTCAATAATTTTATTTTATATTTAATTAATCTAGTATTCTAAACACATCTAGAACCAAGAGGAGAATTTTAGAAAAAGAACATGCTACAAACTAAATTCTAGGTTGTCGTGGCTCATAGAATTTGTATTACCCCATTCCAATTTGTAATTATCACTAATTAAATGTGTTAGTGACGTCTTAAAATAATATTAAATAATTAATTTCGAAAAAAAATTCAGTCAACTAGAATTTTGCAAGTGACACAAAAAACACCAAATACTAGCAATTATATAGCCAGAATATGTATATTTAAGTCTATGTTGCAAAATAATAATATCTGGGTTTTTACGGAAAACACCAGTTATTTTACCGATTATCCGAAATTTCACATAAACGATTTTCAAAACGTTACAATCTTCCCCCTTAAAGAAATTCGATCCCCGAATTTAAATTAAAACTCCCCCAAATACTAAAACATTTCAGCAAAACAATCAAGTTGTCGGGGCTCCGAAATCATCAATACATAAAACACATCTTAGCGCAATGCATGTGCATGAAAATGAGTATATAAACCAAATCACACTCCGTCAAGCATCTCGCAATCATCGGAGTTATGGTAAAGACATCAATGTCAAAGCCCAATACTAAAACCAACATGAAATGCATCAACTATATATGTAAACATCATTAAAACATCTGAAAGAAATGCATGCCAAACCTTTCAAGTCGCTGTGTGATGCGCTATCACTGCACATTGGCGGACGTCTATTGTAAGAAAATAACTATGTATGTGTGTGTGTGTGTGTGTGTGTCTCTCTCTCTCTCTCTATATATATATATATATATATATATATATATATCCTTTGTTTAACAGTCACGACCCTGCCGTTTTGAAAAATAATTTAGAAAGGTTTCCGTTGTAAAAAGTTTCGTGTCATCACAGACACGTAGGTAAATACTGAGACTATAGCTCCTCTTTGGAAATCCCTTCGATAACTATCAATGCATGCAAAAATATACTCAGGTATTGTCCTCTGACTAGTCCTGCTCAGTACAAAACCAAATAGAAAGTATCATAAAATATACTGCTCCAAAAGAAATCAATCCCAGATATATATGAATGCCATGTGCGTCTGGTGCGAACGAAAATCGAAATCCATGAATGTGCCATACATGTGCACATAAACAAAATCTGAGTGCAACGTAAGTACACGAAAACACCTGTCAGGCGCAACGTGTGTGCCTGACTGCAAAACCAGGTGCATCTGATATGCACGAAGAATCTCAATTTAGTGCATCTGGTGTGCACCAAAATCGCATCAAGTGCGTCAAATATGCGCAAGAATCCAAATCAAGTGCGCTAGGTGCGCGGAAAAAAATATTGAATATCAAAATCGAAATCGACGGTATATAACACATCTCAATCCAAATCCAAATCAGGCATACCGTGGTATATACTCTAACGACTATGTGCACCACCTTGCACAAAATCAAACCAAAATGCTAAAGTGCATGAAATCTATGCCGAAAACACAAGTCAAATCATATGCATACTATGGGCATGAAATCAAAATCGACATCTCGAATGACATCAAATCGAAGTCAAGTGTAACTGTAGTACACAAAATCTCAATCATGCGAATAAATCGTCCAAATATCAAAATCAAAGATGGAGGAAATAGTCCCACTCCAGCACATCCTCTAAAGATCTTTGGACGACAGTCATGGCCACTCATAACATATCCCGTCGACGATGCCAGGCTTTGGCCTGCTGGGAATGCACAAAATGGCCGCTCCTGGGTCCATGTCTTATCATATTGTACTCCAGAAAGGTCCTATCGAGATCTCTACCAAATCTCGTTTCTGCCGAACTGCCCGGATGTTATCACCCTTTATTAGACCGATTTCTTGTTCCGGAACAGCAGCATATTCATCACGACTCCCTCTGGAAGATATATCCATTGTCAACGCTTCTGCTTGCGTATCACATTTCTAATGTCAGCGGAGTGGAACGTCATCTCGTCACGATCTCGTACGAACCTCTTACTACACTTTCTCTAATGTCGACTGATTCGGACTTGTCTCTTCGTGGCTGCATGGACTGTGCTTCAATGGCTATACTCGTATCTGGAGTCTCCCAAGCAATGTATCCCATCACATGATATCCGAATGACGTCGAACTCTTCGATCGAGTCGTCAAGGTTCCATAATCCCCCAAGAGCTCAACATCTTCGGTACAGTTTAATAGTATCGAATATATGCCACAACACCTATCGACCAACCGTAGAAGGGCAAACCCAAGCCTCACTAAAGGCACCGTTGAACAGCCGCAAACCCTGAGGTTCACCGGCGTTCCATGGTCATTAAGTCGAGTTAGGCTTTCATTCTTCTAGAGGGTCCGTAGAATTACTTGCATTGTTTTCCGAATACTTTAAACTTGGGAGATGGGTTCCTGACATTCGATCTTCTATATCGACTCTCAACATATTTAAGTCGTCTTTATCTGGAATCAATCAGTCTGATGACCTCGCATCGGTGTAGGCAATGAATCACATATCCTAGTCATTCATTTTTAGTGACTAGCAATCTTCTATTGTATCTCAAAGTATAACTCTTGCGGCATTAGCTTCAAACATCTGGGGCGATATCTCGTCATTCGCAGCAACAACTGGCTCATTCGTCTGCACGCTGAACAGTGCCTCTATCATTAACTAAACGGTGCCTCGACGGTCATCACATTCTGGCTGGCCTTTAGCGGTAGCCCAATCCTCTGGTGCTGATCTGTACGTCCGAGAAACCTCGTAACAGCGATCCATCAAACGATTATGGCATGAAAACACCATAAAATGGCGACTCCATGCAAACGTATGTCCCTGAAATCACGCCCTGGTCAGTCCTCGTCCGTGACGAACTCGTGCTGACCGCAACTTTAGCCGTAGCTCTTCGCGCCCATACAACCGTGGTAACAAAACAATAACGGGTACTGATGAGGATAGATCATAGGAATGAACATAATACTGTGCAAGGAAATGTACATCCTAAGGCTTCTTAAGCAGAGTCGCGTATCGTAAGTATGCCGCGGAACATACACACGGTACGTCACTCTACTTGAGTCACCTACTCCATCAAATAAGGGTCATCCTATACTCCGAAGGTAAAACCTAACGCTCTGATACCAACTTTGTCACGACCCGAAAAGTACGGAACATGACCGACACTTAAACTTCGAAACGTATCAATGCGTACGTAATCTAAGTAAGCCAAAACCTAGAAATCCAAACCAAGTAACGCAGTAGAGTGAAGAAAAAACCAATTTTTAAGCTGGAAGTTTTAATAGCATAAGCCGAATTATTCGTCTTTTAAAATCACAAGTCTTTTCTGAAAATTTCGGAAGAGTTTCCTTTGTAAATACTGGCCCCGAACGCGGTACAACATGAATAGTATACGAAATAATACAAGGCATCCCCAAGCGGGTGATATCTCTTCGTCAATCGACGGGCACAACCACGCAAGCTATATACTATACAACGGCGAAGGGCGAGGATCAAAACTCAAAATGAAACTCAAAACAACATGAAATCTATAATAATACAACGTACGACTCTAAGGTCGAAAGAAAAAAAATGCTCTGCTAAGTCTGAAATAAATATATTAGTCTGGTTGATGGAGTTTCTTGGTACAACTGAAATAATAATAAAACAATGGTTGTCCTGATGTAATAGAACCCACCTACAAAAGCAATCACCTATAAGGAACAGTGTGCTCGCAAAGCCGAAACGAAACCTGTACGGCAAAACCTGCAAGGAACTATGGCCCAACGAGGGTGAGTTGCCAACTCGTGAGTAGAAAACATCTACGAGTAGAAATCGCATGCATGACGCTATCCTAGGTCATAAAAAATAATATGCTCAAATAATTCATGGACCATCTATTTAAGTGTAATACTACGGGCTCGTGTCAGTGCCTCAGATAGCAACATATCAGATGTATGAATGCATAACGAATGTAAACAGAATACATCAAGAAATCAACAGAGAAATCAGTGTCAAGTATCGGCACAAAACATAAATCTCACTATCTCAATATCTCGGTATCTCAATATTTCAAATCTCAATATCTCAGTATCTCAATATCTTGGGCTCCGTCAGTCCGGATCGGCCCATATCATCAATCACACGACCACGATCGGTATCCTCCGGATATTCGACGTGCCAGGTAAAATCACCGGTAGGTAGCCTGCCCCTGCTAGGCTCATCATCCTCCATGAAATCACTCTCCCACCGGGGTACCATACCGGGCCCATGATGTACCCGAAATGGTTCCTACTCCTCTACGAATCGGGTCTCGAAATCCAACAGCAATCATGAAACTCATGGTGGACGACCCATACATCATGAGAAAACCGCATCTTTTATTTTAAAATGAGAGAGAGGGAGAGAGAAGTTTATATAAATTCTTGTTGTTTTCCCTCAAATCCAAAAATTTCATAAGAGTCCGAAATCCAAAAATCAAGAGCAAGTAAACGTAAATATCGGCATAAAACCCCAAGATACTGCATAACCAATGAATATATGAAGGCATCTAATATCATGCAAGAAGTATCATAAGAATGAATGAAATGTCTAAACTAGCACAGGAGATATCAATCAAATAATATTCTCTAAAGTGTACGTGACAAGGCAATTACCAATGATGATGTGTGTGAGCCGGCAGGTAAGTGTATGTGGAACATACGCATCATCGGTAATGGTGCTGGAGTCCTAACAGCACAATTTCATAATCACTAAGTACACAATAACATGCAATGAGGCGATAACAACATAATAAGGGAAAATGAATAGTAAATGCAACAATAATATGCGGAACATGAATAATAGCGTAAAAATAAGGAATCTACCTTACAATACATGTGTTATACTGTTTTGCCGTTTAAAATACTACGAATCGTGGTGTTTGAAAATAAGGACTACGGTGTTTTTTAAGAAAAGGTACAGTGGGGTTAGCATAGCACCTTGTGAATGTTTTGGCAAGTATCAATCATGCTACTTTAAAATTTTTTGGGGTGCTAAACAAACCCTAACCAAGATCTTAACTAGAGAATTAGGTTTAACTTGCATGTAAACAATTTTACATCTAAGAGAGAGGGATTACAACCTTTGTAGTCCGTTCCTTCGCTTCATAAGCTCCGAGTAGTAGTCCCTTCACCGTAATCCTTGAACTCCCAGACTCTAAAGAGGCTCTACAAGTCGAATGATCCATGCTTGCTTGAAGTCTTCTTGATCTAAGATGATCAACCTTGAAGAATCTCGAACTCAAGCTTACACTTCACTAATGAAGTAATTAGAGAAGTGAACACCCTATCTAAGTGACTAGAATAGATGAGGATGATGAAGTGGGAATTTAGCTCTCTTTTGTTTTCAATTTCTCACACTAATTCATCACATGCAAAAAGCTAGCAAGCTTTTTCAAGGAGGAAGAAGAAAAAAGCTTTTGTGGTGAATAATGAATTATTGTTGTGGGTACAATTGCAACCATGAGTTAAGAATGATGGGCTTAACTCATGTAGAGAATAAAGCATAGGTAAAGGGTTTGGGTTGAGTTAATAAATATCTACACAAAATATCAAGCTAAAGACAAAAGAAAGCGTCATGAAGCTTCATGAAAAGGCTAACCCAAAAGCTAACCTAAATCCAAACCCTAACTTGTTTAAACTCCACAAAACATGTTGCATTTGTAACCCTAACTTGTTACAATATTATATATCATATATATAATATATTTTTGTAACAAAAGAAAATAATACAATTAACATATATCGCATATATATCAATGTATTATCCGGTGAGAAAATGAACCAATAAAGCTAGCTTATATTAGTTAACGTAATGTAATATATCACATATATAATTATACATTAAATTATCGAATCAATACTTGATCCGACAATTCGGCTATATAGCATATAACCGACTAATATAACATGTTCCGATTCATCGAATCAACACTTGATCCGATGACCCGGCTGTATCTCATATACCCGGCCGAAATCACATATCGCAAGAATAGAATACGGTATCTCATATCGTATTATTCTCGGTTCCGCACATATCGCATATGTGCACCTACTCCGTTTTGCGTGAGCCAGGAAACCTCTGTGTAGGACTCTAAAGAATCGTCAATACGCCGGCAGTAGGTGATGATCATATCAAATATCCACAAGCTACAAGCGGTCAGCTAAACGTAACATCCACCCAGGTATTGAGCGGTCAAGAGATCAACAAGCAAACCTGTACATTCTCTTGTGAATACAATCAGTAACACTACGGTACAGTCCGGTCTCTTCGTCTGATATGTCGCATATCCAGTCTAGGGGTGGTAAACGTCAGACCCCAGTAACCGATAAGTCGTGTCGATTTGAGGCTCATAACAGGTCGAGAAACTACTGGTAACACTTACCAGTAGCACTCCATATCAGCCCTAGCCAGGGACTTCCAGTTATAGCCAATCGAACACAACACAACATCAACTCCCTATACCGGGAGAGACGAAACCCCTCCTATCGCTCATTGCCTCCATGTGATTCGGGACTGTATTCAAAAGCCACCGTTTTGCACGCCCTCTTGGAAGTGGTAAGGTGGAAATCAAAGCACAGTAGGAATCACACAAGACTCTATGACTATCTCGGGTTTATAGACTAACTTGTACCAGTATCACCAGAGAACTGCTATCTGACGATAGGTATATATCTATCTAGGAGTTCTCGGTGAATCCGTTCAGTGTACCCAGTCTCTACTGAGCACCCGTATACCTGTTCACACCATAATATTGCATTATTATATTCCCCATTCTTATTCTTTTTATAAATAAACGGGTGCTTTTGACGCATGTCTGCTACATGTTACAGGTTACAGGCTTTTGGACAGAAAACAGTGAAAAAGAGAAAAGACGATGCAAAAGTGGAACTGCAACCAACAAATAGAAGGATCTTGATCAAGCCTACATAAAGATCAGTTCACAAACTACAAGGCAACGCAAGGTCCAAGTTTTCGTCTCGAAGAGACGGTTAAAAGTCCACTGAGCTACAATTATTCACTGGGAAATCTGTAAGAGAACCAGAAGCTGTTATGAAGAATAAAGTAAAGAAAACAGTAGCCCAAAACTACCAGAAGAAGCCCACAATGTTTCAGCTGCCAACTCCTCATTTGGGCCGCGGAACCGCGGCCAAACCAGGCCTTGGGCCGCGGTTCCGCGGCCATAAGAAGACAAAAGAAAATTTTGTTTTTACGAAAACGTCAATGTTGCGCTGAAAAGATTTTCTGGGGCTATATTTGTAATTTTAGACATGCGAGTCATTGTAACCCTAGGGTTTCCTATCTTCTATAAATAGGAACTCTAAAGAATGTATTTTCTTATGCCTCCTTTTAATAATAAATTACAGATTTCTTTTTGGAGAGCATCGGTGTTTCTTTTCCATTCAGAAATTCAGATCTGACAACCCTGCATGGAAGATTGGAGGGATGGATCTGTAAGTATATTTAATTTCTCGCCCTAGATTAGATTTCAATTCTTTGCCCTAGGTAGATTAAATTTCATGCCCTAGGAACTTGTTTAGGATTTAGCTTTGGGGAAGGATTTTGAGAGAGAAGATCTCTTATCCCTTTCTTACCCACCAAATATTTACAATAGGACTCCATGCATACACGCACATACCGCATCCTACGGCATCCTACCCCTCGAGGTAACGATGACACCGTAGTGTAAAGGCCCGGTTGCGCGCGTTTTCCATGGTGGTTAGGGTAAGGATATCTAAAGGAAGGACAAGAATTTAGAGGAAGAAACACCTTCCCGAATGAATCTAATCCCCTTTATTGATAATTACCATAGCTCCTTATAGATCTTCATTCGGCTATAGAAGGCATTGAGATTTAATTACATTTCCAAACCATCCCTAAACCTAACCCTAGTAACAATAGATCTAGATAATTGCCCTACGTTAATTAGGTTTTTTAGATTTAATAATTAATCCGTACAACCTTCGGAATTAATTCGTTAGCGCGATTAGGAGATTCATAAAATCCCTGTGGACCGACCCGTACTCACCGGCTAGCTTTATGCGACGCCGTTCTTGATTGTGGTTATTAGATAGTTTTTTTGAGATCAAATCAAATGGCGCCGTTGCCGGGGATGGCGTGCTATTTCCTTTTTGCGATTTCGGGTTATTCAAAATTTTAAAAAAAATTCATAAAAATCAGAAAAATCAAAAAAATATAAATATAAATATATATATATATTGTTATTTTTGGAAGGGATACTTTGTTTTTTGTGAATCTTTGCAGGATCAAATTCGGATTTAGAAATCTATAGAGATCAAAACAGGAAGAAACAGATCGGAACAACAGAAGATCACAACAACCGAGGAACAGAAGAAATTTGGAGGACCGAGTCTACAAGTTAACCGCGGTATCTGGTCCAGCAAAAAAAAAACTTGCCGAACCGACCAACGCGCGGCGGAACCGCCGCGCAAGCCCCATTGCGGCCGCGGAACCGCCGCGGCCTGGTCGATTCAGGGCTTGCAAAAAAGACAGAAGCGCGATAAAAAAAAAACAGTTCTGCCACTGCAAATTTCTGTGAGTTTTCTCTCTCCTCCTCTGCAAATCTTGATATATCTTCTGTAAATTTGCCTGCAAGATTTCTTTACGCTCAAAAATTTTTTCCCTTCCAAATAATGATCTTGTGCAGGATTTTTGCGCCCCGCTTGAAATAAAAATGATTGCAAGCAATATTTTGTTGTTGCATATCTTTTCTCTAAAATCGTTTTTTGTTGCATATCCTTTCTTGAATATCTCTTTGCAACAATTTTTTCCAAATAAATATTCTTTCTGATATGCTTAAAATAATAACTGATTTCATGTAATATTTTTTTGGTTGCATATCTTTAATTAAAAAATCATTTTGCAACAATTTTTAAACAAAGAGTAAAAGAAGAAAAATGGGGGGGGGAATTTTTATAAAAACTTGCAAAAAACTTTGCCGCAAATAAATCCTCACCACCACAAACCTTCTTTCTTTTCACCCTTTCTTACAACATGGGTACTCCACATAAAAAATCTCTTGCCGAACTTTGGTATCCCGAACCTAATTTTGCGTCGTACGTCAATTTGTTTGGTCAATTTAAAAACGATCCCTCCATGCCTAAAAAATCTTTGAAAGATCACATAGAGGCGTCTAGGAGAAACAGTTTGACTTTTCAACCCCCTTTGTGTCAACCAAGTCAACCTTCACCACCTTCGTATGTTGACACCACTTTTTCAAGTTCAGCTGTAACCCCTAAGCCGATATCCATTGCTGAGCATATTGCTCAATCTCGCAGTCGATCTTTCACCCCTCTCCACTCATCTAGTTTTAGGGATCCGCACGACTATTCACCTATTTATCCACATGTTGACCCTATCCCTGTTCAACCACCCACTTCCTACCAGTCCTACCCGACTTTCCCACCGTCACTAGACACTGTTTCCACATAGCCATTAGGGAGTTTTGCATATCCACACGATTTCAAATCTCCACACGATTTCAAATCTTTTACCGAAACCCCCTTACCACCCAAGTCTAGTTTGGAAGAGTCGTTGGAGGCATATATCGCAGCAACAAACAAAATGACTAGGAATGTGGAAGCGTCCGTGGCCGCCCTTATGCAACCTAGTGAAATGGTAGCTAGATTCCCGCTAGCTTCAAATTTTTCAATGTATAAGGAGGCGGTTGGACAGAGTGAGAATGAGAAAGGATTTCCAAATCAAACCTACCCTTACCCAATTGAAGCCCACAACTCCAGTTTTCCATCGAATGTCCTAAATGATTCACAAGTTCAAAATAAAAATGAGTTAGGTGATTTTGTAGTGTTTGATTTGCCAAATTGTGAGGAACCCCTTTCGAGTGACACCGCACCTAATCCTTTCGAACTTTACACCTCCCATCTAGAACCTAAATCGATAAATATCCATGCTTTAGTTGAGGTGTCTAAAGAAATTGATTTTCACTTGATTGAGCATATAGACGCCGGGAATATTTCGGATGATGAACCTATCGATTTGATTGAAATTTTATGTTCAAATCATCATCCTGAGTTATTAAATGTTTCTCCCGAATCTCATACGCGTCTAGATTTTGATGATAATGGCATGGATGAGTTAAATATTGAGGATAGTATTGAGGAGAGTCTTGAGGATAATATTGAGGTTGAATCATTTTTGTTTGATGTGTCTGATTTTCCAATTCATCCTCCAGAACCTTTGACTGTTATATCACCCCCCCTCCTTCCCATCGTTCCGACCCCGCTTGAAGACTGTGAGCTTGAAACCTTTTCCTTTAAATCTGACACAATTCTCACAGACGATAACACCTACGAGTGTTTCACTTTTTCGGACGATGCTGATGACTCACCGCCCGAGTTTGAGTCCTTTACATTTTCATATGAGCCATCAGACTCGGTTGATTATAGTAGTTTCGAACCACTAATGGAATCTTTCAAGTTCGAAACAGTTTACTACAGTGAGAAAGATACTATCCATAATTCACTCTCTTTCGTCTCTCCTATTGTCCCGACCGTACAAATGACCGTTACGCTTTCATCTCCTATACCAAGTTCGGCGTACCCATGTTTTCTTGCGAATCTTGACGGATTTGACCCTATTTCACGACGAGTTGATAGGTTAGCGCAATCGCTTATAACACATCGGTCATCACATATTGCGCTAATTTATTCACTCGATTTACACACTCAAGATCGCGCGCTCCTTCTTTCTCCTTTCCGCCATTCTTCTCCCCCACCGAGACCATATTCTACCATTCTTCTCTCCACACGGTCTGGCGTGTTTCTCATTTCTTTCATCTCCACCCCCTTTTTGCACCGACTATACCTTTACCATAATAAGATTTTTGAATGGTTGGTGCTAACCTTTGGCTTGTGTAAGACCAAGCTTAAGTTTGGGGGGGAATCTTGTTGTATATATGTATATATCTTTTTGTTTTCTTTTCTATAATAAGATAAAAAAAATTTAAAAAATATTGTAAATAAATAAACAGGGGAGTATCGATATTTTGACCCTCTCGGTTTAGCATGACAGTGAGGACACTGTCAAGTTCAAGATTGGGGGTATGCTCGGTACGTCTTCTTCCTTCGCATTCATTTGTATATATTTTTGCATTTTCATATTTATTTGAAAACCCATAAAAATTAAAAAATTTCATAAATTATAAAAATTATTGTATTCAATTTTGGCTATATTTGATTTGAGTTTGACAAATAAGTTAACTGGCTAGGAACAACTCGATCTTAGACTTAGTAAATTAAAAACCCTAAAATTAACCTTTCTTAAAGTTTAACGGTAGAAAGTATATGCCTTGTAGTCTATTTAGAAATAGGCAATTTTGGGTTCACTTCTTGGGCTAGGTCAAAATGAGGGAAGAGTATTGATGTTCTTATTAGAGTATAAGTTTGAAAAATAATTCCTAGCTTAAGTCTAGACTCTGAAAATGTATACCCTACAATTTGCACAATCACGCACCTTGAAACTTGGAATAGTAGAAGAGACCTTGAAATGAAAGGTTAGCCTAGCACCTCATGAAGGGTTTGGAAGCATCACATGAACCAAAGGTAGAGTCTTTAGGGTGCTAAGTTAACAAGCATCGGATCGTTCCTAGAAATATTAGGGTTTCAAAAAAATTCACATCAACATATGAAAAGAAAAGCTAGGGTTTAGAGAGTACAACCTTTTTAGCTCCCTACTCTTGACTCCTCGGCTACTTAGGGTTTGAAAAAGCTCCGCTTGAACTCCTCGAGGTCCCCGATGATCCACCCGGAGTCCGCTTGTCCTAGCTTGCAACTTTATCCGATCAAGTGAACGAAATCAAGCTAACACTCTAAACAAGTGGGCTAGACTTGTGTAGAATGGTGTTGTGGTTCTCTTTCTCACTTCAAAATCCAATCTTGATGAGTATATTGCTCACTACAAAGAACTAGAGAGCAAAAAAGAGAAAGGTTGATGAAGATGATGGCCTTTTAGAAGATGATAAGTTCAACTCTTTTTAAAAATAGAAAAAATATATCAATATATATTTTCTATCTCTCATCTCAAACCATGGTTGAATCATTATTGTACTTGAGTTAAAAACTAAAAGGAAGAGTAAACCATGGTTAAATGGTCGGTGAGTGAGGTTAGGTCAAGAAGAGTGTAGAAACAATCGAAAACAAACCCATTTCTTTTTCCTTTTGTTTTTAGCTTAAATACAATAATATTCCATATAAAAAAACCATGGTGCGAGTCTTATATTGCCACCATTTCCTTGTATAATCAACCATGAAAGATGTATGTATGTATGTATGTGTATATGTACATCCATATGTGCATGAATCAAAAAGAAGACATACATCCATGCATACATCCAACTAACTCAAGAAAGGATTTCATGTGAGAAGCTAATGGTTAAATTATAAATTAACACATGATTTATCAATCCGGCCATATCACATATAACCCCTACAAAAAGCAAGCCGCCTGATCAATATACGGTATCCCATACGCACATTTTAATCGGGTCCATGCGCATATCGCATACGCGCACCACAACATTTCGCCTGGACTAGGAAACTCCATTGTGGGACTCTGAGACTCGTCAATACGCCGGCAGTGGATGATGATCATATCAAGCACCCCCAAGCCGCAAGCGGTCTGCTAAACGTAACGGCCACCCGGGTATTGAGCGATCAGAAGAGAACAAGCGAACCTGCTACAACTCCCGTCGAGCCGATCGGCAACACTTCCCGTACAGCCCGGTCTCCTCGTCTAATATGTCGCATATCAAGTCTATGGGTGGTAAACGTCAGACCCCGATAACCGATAAGTCGTGTCGATGTGAGGCTCATAACGGATCGAGAAACTACTGGTAACACTTACCAGCAAATCTCTGAATCAGCCCTGGCCAGGGACTTCCCTATTATGGCCAATCGAGCACAGCGCAACATCAACCCCTAATACCGAGAGAGACGAAACACCTCCTATAGTTCATTGCCCCCATGTGACTCGGGACTGTACCAAAAAACCACCGTTTTGCACGCCCTCATGGACGTGGTAAGGTGGAAATCAAAGCACAGTGGGAATCACACAAGACTCTATGACGATCTCGGGTCTACAGACTAACCTGCACAAGTGTCACCTGAGAACTGCCATCTGACGTGAGGTATAATACCATCTGGGAGTTCTTGGCGAGTCCGTCCAGTGTACCCAGTCTCCACTGAGCACCCGTATACCAACTCTGATGTCAAACACCAATGGATATGGGATCATCCATCGCCCATCTCATGGGTCGAGAAGCGTATACGCTAGTCTACTCTGGTATATCGATGCCCCGTCTCGATACACCTACGACTAGGGACCTTGAAGGATGTACTTATGGACTACCATGTCCCCACTAGTATGATCTGCATCATAGTCCAGGTAGTCAAGTACACATCCTAAGGGCTTTACCAACATGTAACTATAAGACAGTATAAAGAGACTAGTATACATGTTAAGATAAAGAGTAACCAGATAGCATACTATCATATCGAGAAAGAAAGTCATCTCTATATATGTCCAAGCATCCAATATAATATACATCATCTGTACAATACTGGCCTCTAGGGCATACATACAACTAACAATCTCCCACTTGCACTAGGGCCAGCTGCTGTAGTATCGCATACCGAGCATTCCGAAGAGTCTCTCAAACTGTATCTGAGGAATGGCCATCGTGAGTGGATCCGCTGTGTTGTTCTTTGTGTCAACCCTCCTGACCTCGATCTCCCGGCGATCAACTATCTCCCGGATCTGGTGATACCGCCTCAGAATATGCCTGGATCGCTGATGGGACCTGGGTTCCCTGGCCAAAGCCACCGCTCCATTGTTATCGCAAGACAAAGGTATTGGATGCTCAATGGATGGAACCACTCCAAGTTCAGTAATGAACTTCTTGATCCAGACAGCCTCTTTAGCAGCATCATTGGCAGAGATGTATTCAGCCTCCATCGTATAGTCTGCCATGGTTTCCTGCTTGGAACTCTTCAAGGTAACCGCCCCTCCATAAAGGGTAAAGACAAATCCCGACTGCGACTTAGAGTCGTCCTTATCACTCTGGAAGCTTGAATCGGTAAAGGACTCCACTTGGAGTTCTCCGTTACCATACACCAAGAGCATCTCTTTAGTCCTTCGTAAGTACTTGAGAATGCTCTTCACAGCTGTCCAGTGACTCTCTCCAGGATCAGCTTGATACCTGCTCACTACACTTAGTGAGTATGCCACATCGGGTCTGGTACCTAGCATCGCGTACATGATAGAGCCTACAGCCGAAGCATAGGGTATCCCTTGCATGCGATCTCTCTCCAAATCAGTCTTGGGAGACATCTCTTTGGAGAGAGTGACTCCAGAGATCGTGGGCAAGTTCCCACGCTTGGATTCTTCCATACTAAACCTCTTTAGTATGGTGTCAATGTACCTGGATTGGGACAATCCCAATATCCATTTGGATCTATCTCTATAGATCCCGATTCCCAATATGCAGGAGGCATCACCAAGATCTTTCATTGAGAATCTTTGTGATAAGAAGAGCTTGACCGATTGCAGCATAGGAATATCATTTCCTATCAAGAGTATGTCGTCCACGTACAATACGAGGAAGACAACCTTACTCTCTGCCACCTTCTTGTAAATACAAGGTTCATCTGGGTTTTTGACGAAATGAAACCTTTGATAACGACGTCAAAGCAGATATTCCAACTCTGCGATGCTTGCTTTAATCCATAAATGGATTTAGGCAGCTTGCACACCTTCCCGCTGCTCCCACTGTCTACGAAGCCCTCTGGCTGAGTCATGTACACGCACTCTTCTAAATCACCGTTTAGAAAGGCGGTCTTAACATCCATTTGCCAGATTTCGTAATCATGATATGCAGCGATGGCAAGCATGATCCGGATGGATTTAAGCATAGCCACTGGAGAAAAGGTTTCGTCATAGTCCACACCTGGTCTTTGACGAAAACCTTTTGCAACAAGTCTAGCTTTGAAAGTCTCCACTTTCCCATCTACACCAAGTTTTTTCTTGAAGACCCACTTGCTCCCAATGGGTTTTACCCCCTCAGGAGCAACTTCCAAAGTCCACACTTTGTTGGTGTACATGGATTCCATTTCGGACCGCATTGCATCCAGCCATTTCACTGAGTCTTTACTCGTGATGGCCTGCTCGAAACTAGTTGGGTCGTCATCCTCCATGATGCAATCCTCACTCCCACCGTCAATGAGAAAACCGTAATATCTCTCAGGTGGACGAGGAACCCTACTAGATCGGCGGAGAGGCTGGGGTTCGTCGGGTACTACTGAATCTTCTGGTTCTACCAAGTCTTCTGTTATAGTTTGCGTCGCTGGAACCTCTTCCAGTTCTACCTCAATGCCACTTGTCTGTTTCATAAGAAAACCTTTTTCTAAGAATGTGGCATGTCGAGAAACAAACACCTTTTGTTCCTCAGGGTGGTAGAACATATACCCTTATGAATTTTTGGGATATCCAATAAACTTACATAAGACTGATCTTGCCTCGAGTTTCTCCGGATTTTGTCTTTTGACATAGGCTGGACAACCCCATATCTTAACATAGTTAAAACATGGTCTCTTCCCTTTCCATATCTCATATGGAGTGGTAGGCACAGATTTGGTTGGGACCATATTCAGTAGATGTATGGCTGTCTCTAGCGCATACCCCCAGAAAGAAATAGGTAACTCAGATGTGCTCATCATAGAGCGCACCATATCTAATAGGGTGCGGTTCCTCCGTTTTGATACACCGTTGTGCTATGGTGTATATGGAGGAGTTAGCTGAGAGAGAATACCATTCTCTTTTAAATAATCCAGAAAATCATTGCTCAAGTATTCTCCTCCTCGATCAGATCGTAGGATTTTAATACTTTTGCCCGTTTGGTTCTCTACCTCGTGCTTATATTCTCTGAATTTCTCAAAAGCTTCAGACTTGTGTTTTATTAGGAACACATGTCCGTATCTTGAGAGATCGTCAGTGAATGTAATGAAGTATGAAGAACCGTCCCTGGTATATATAGACATGGGTCCGCATACATCACTATGTATCAGCCCTAAGAGTTCCGTAACTCTTTGTCCGTGTCCACTATATGGAGTTTTGGTAATTTTTCCTTTGAGACATGAATGGCAAGTGTCATAAGATGATAATTCGAGCGGTTTCAAATATCAATCTTTATGTATCTTTGCTAGTCGTGTCGCATTGATATGACCAAGTCTACAATGCCACAAGAAAGATTCATTCATTTCTGAACTCTTCCTCTTGTGTGTGTTTTGTAAATTGAGGACTGTATTTTGATTGAGAATGAATATGCTATTATATAACGAGTCTGATGCAATCAACTTTTGATTTAGGAATATGTTCATAACATTATCCTTTACTACAAAATTATATCCTTCTTTACTTAATAAAGAAACTGATATAATGTTGCACATCATGTTTGGTATATAATAGCATTCATTTAGAATCAGTGTATTACCACTTGGTAATACTAGGTGATATTCGCCAACTGCTTTGGCTGCAATATTTGTCCCATTCCCTACTTGAACAGAATGATCACCTTTTCCCAGTTCTCTACCTTTCCGTAGCCTATGTAACTGCTTACATATGTGGGATCCTGATCCAGTATCTAATACCCAGGACGTAGGGTGAACTGAAAAACAGTTCTCAATAACAAACACACCCGAAGAAGGTGCATCTTCATGCATGTTCTCCGTTTGGACGGCGTGAGAATCTAGATATTCTCCTGTTTCCTGTTCAGTCTTATAACACTTATAAGATAGAACGGGTCCAACGTTCCCCTGCACAGTATAACATGCGGGTTCGGTCAATACATCCATATTATTATCTTGATTAGGGCATGACATGGTCGCTACCTGGAGAGAGAGAGAAGAAAACACTTTAGCGTATGCTCTTGCAAGATCAGATTGGTTTATTATCTTATCTAATCAGGATGGCTCCCACTGGTTTTTATCAAATCTTCCTTCAAACCCTAAAAGGAAAGATTAGCCGGGATTAATTACACCCTACAACTTCGCCGATCTTTCAGCCAGGCCAGTGTCGGTACTTTGAGGGAGGTTCCCCGTGCTTTCGCACGGACCTAATTAAAGTAAACCTCGTTTTCCCAGAGGCGTAACCCCGTTGACACCTTTCTAGACACCTACTTGATCGGCTAATTGTAATGTGTAAAACTCTCCCAGGAGTAACTCTTACTCGCAGTGGGTATCGGGATCCAACTATCTCATAGAAGGTATGCAATCTCCTTGCAAATTTCAACACTTGAAATTCCCGATAATGCTTTTGCCCCTAACGTACTATGACCTTGACGAATGCCAAACAACCCATAGTGCGCTAGTCAAGTTCAACCCGGACATTTCTTGATTGAATTAAACCCACTCGCACGACCCTTGACGAATGCCAAACAACGCCGTACGAATACCCTAATCCAATCGCATCATATGCTACAGATAAATAGTATATAGCTACTGTACACTACGCCTTGACGAATGCCAAACAACCGTAGCACGAATACTAAGTAATATCTATCTGAAATGTCGGAGGGCTACGCGGGTTTTTCAGAAAAACCATGAGCGTAATGAACTTGATATCGTTGTAGAATCAAGTGAAGTTTTGAAATGGAGTGATTTTGAGGCATTTCTAGTTTTGCTAAAGGTGTCACTCCCGGTGAAGGGATCATCGGCCCTTTCCTCGTCGAATGAGGTATGGGATATATCATATATATCACTGTGCAAAGTAAAACTCCAAAGGCCGTCAAAAGTCAAACCGAGTGTTGCAGCATCTGCCAGTTTCGCTAAAGAGGTCACTCCCGGTGAAGGGATCTCGGCTCTTTCCTCATCGAATAAGGTGCAGGGTATATCATATATACCGCTATGCAAAGCAAAACTGTAGCTACCATTTTTATTTAAAATTTTATTCTACAACATCTTTTAGGTTTCTTTTCTTTCATTAATCAGATTAATGAAGTCCCGTCATTTAAGTTACCTAAACATCACAGATTAATACGACGTACACTTATGCCATCCGCATTCGCCTCGATGTCCCCTCGTGCACCGTCAGGTTAGGTAACTAACGACAGAGCAGGGCAGGGCTAGTGCGGGTGTAAAACATAAGTAACGTCTATATAATATATCATATATACTATATGTTGTATCCATCACAGAACACATCTAATGATCACATCACAGATATCGCAGCAGAAACAAAGATATAATGTGGGATATACTAGGACGTCCGTATTTAGTATTTAGCCAAAATAGAAAATACGGATTCCACAGTCGCGATGAATAGCCAAGCCCACACCCTGGACCCCTACGAGAGCGGTAAGCGACCCTACCAATTCTGGGGTTTAGGAGACCCGGTCTCGACTCCTCGAGATGGCCTCCCACTGAACCCCAGAACCCGGTCACCTGTGCTCCCCTCCTTGGGTCCATCCTAATGCGGAAAAGTAAATAATATACAACACTGGTGACACAACCTCAACCCGGAAGTGCCCCAAATAAAAGAATATTACATTACATTTGAATTTACATGAATGAAAATATAAAACTCTCATCTCACATAAAAAAAACCCGGCTATTCAATTGCGACAATCCTGCACATCATATCTCAGCAACACATAATATCTCATATCATCAACGTAAGTAAGTATGCATACACCTATTGTCGTCGACGTATAGCAACGACAATCGGTAAATACATACTACACTTACGGTCACAGAAAAGAAAGCGTAAAACTGCAATATCTGGAATCCACATTCTCTTTAGACATCGTAAATGCGAAGTATCACATACCTCGTATTTCATGTCTTATAATATGAATTCCACACATTGCATCACATTCCAGATAAATAGACGGTATTAAAGTTTTCGAACGAACGATCAAATACCCAAGATTCGCTAAAGCTCAACACTTGAGCGGAATTCAAAAACCCGGAGTGTGACACAGTGGTAGCGGTCTAGCCGTAAAGGGTCAAGCCAACGCCTCACATGTGGCACGACGTACTGCCCCAAACCCTAAGGTTCAAAAGACAGTTCAAGACGGTCACATAATCGAGTTAAGGTTTGTTGTCTTCTAGAGGGTCCACCACAAACAAACTTGCACGTATTTCCGAAAGATTTTAAACCCCGTGAAAAGTGAGCAAATGATACTCGTTCAAATACTTCAATACATTCTAATTTATCCGGAAAAGAAACGAAATGAAAATTCCGATCGAATCGTCGAGTCCAAAACCATCTCAAGAATTTTCAACAGTATATTCAGATTAAACATACTCAAAACAATGTACAAGCAGTTTAAGGAGTTACTGTGCAAAAACGAAGCCGTGAAGCCACTATATGGCCTCGGAGCCGCGGCGTAAGCCAAGATTTGCCGCGGTTCCGCGGCGTTTTGTTCAGATCATGGGTTCGTATTTCAAAGTATTTCTTATATTTTCCTGCTGTATTTTTAAAGTATTTTTAATTCTGAAAATAACCAGATTTTAAAAAATGTCCAGAGAGCATTCTTAAAGGCCGTATTTTGGTTCGATCGGAGTTTTAACATCGTAAAATAGTCGCCAAATGTTCTAGGTTGGATCTGATACCAATGAAAGGTTAGCCTAGCACCTCATGAAGGATTTGGAAGCATCACATGAACCAAAGGTAGAGTCTTTAGGGTGCTAAGTTAACAAGCATCGGATCGTTCGTCGAAAAATTAGGGTTTCAAAAAAATTCACATCAACATATGAAAAGAAAAGTTGGGGTTTAGAGAGTACAACCTTTGTAGCTCCCTACGCTTGACTCCTCGACTACTTAGGGTTTGAAAAAGCTCCGCTTGAACTCCTCGAGATCACCGATGATCCACCCGGAGTCCGCTTTGTCCAAGCTTGCAACTTTATCCGATCAAGTGAACGAAATCAAGCTAACACTCTAAACAAGTGGGCTAGACTTGTGTAGAATGGTGTTGTGGTTCTCTTTCTCACTTCAAAATCCAATCTTGATGAGTATATTGCTCACTACAAAGAACTAGAGAGCAAAAATGAGAGAGGTTGATGATGATGATGGCCTTTTAGAAGATGATAAGTTCAACTCTTTTTAAAAATAGAAAAAATATATCAATATATATTTTCTATCTCTCATCTCAAACCATGGTTGAATCATTATTGTACTTGAGTTAAAAACTAAAAGGAAGAGTAAACCATGGTTAAATGGTGGGTGAGTGAGGTTAGGTCAAGAAGAGTGTAGAAACAATCCAAAACAAACCCATTTCTTTTTCCTTTTGTTTTTAGCTTAAATACAATAATATTCCATATAAAAAACCCATGGTGTGAGTCTTATATTGCCACCATTTCCTTGTATAATCAACCACGAAAGATGTATGTATGTATGTATGTGTATATGTACATCCATTTGTGCATGAATCATAAAGAAGGCATACATTCATGCATACATCCAACTAACTCAAGAAAGGATTTCAAGTGAGAAGCTAATGGTTAAATGATAAATCAACACATGATTTATCAATCCGGCCATATCACATATGACCCCTACCAAAAGCAAGCCGCCCGATCAATATACGGTATCCCATACGCACATTTTAATCGGGTCCATGCGCATATCGCATACGCGCACCACAACGTTTTGCCTGGACTAGGAAACTCCATTGTGGGACTCTGAGACTCGTCAATACGCCGGCAGTGGGTGATGATCATATCAAGCACCCCCAAGCCGCAAGCGGTCACCTAAACGTAACGGCCACCAGGGTATTGAGCGATCAGAAGAGAACAAGCGAACCTGCTACAACTCCCGTTGAGCCAATCGGCAACACATCCCGTACAGTCCGGTCTCCTCGTCTAATATGTCGCATATCAAGTCTAAGGGTGGTAAACGTCAGACCCCAATAACCGATAAGTCATGCCGATGTGAGGCTCATAACGGGTCGAGAAACTACTGGTAACACTTACCAGCAAATCTCTGAATCAGCCCTGGCCAGGGACTTCCCTATTACAGCCAATCGAGCACAGCGCAACATCAACCCCCAATACCGAGAGAGACGAAACACCTCCTATAGTTCATTGCCTCCATGTGACTCGGGACTGTACCCAAAAACCACCGTTTTGCCCGCCCTCATGGACGTGGTAAGGTGGAAATCAAAGCACAGTGGGAATCACACAAGACTCTATGACGATCTCAGGTCTACAGACTAACCTGCACAAGTGTCACCTGAGAACTGCCATCTGACGTGAGGTATAATACCATCTGGGAGTTCTCGGCGAGTCCGTCCAGCGTACCCAGTCTCCACTGAGCACCCGTATACCATCTATGATGTCAAACACCAATGGATATGGGATCATCCATCGCCCATCTCATGGGTCGAGAAGCGTATACGCTAGTCTACTCTGGTATATCGATGCCCCGTCTCGATACACCTACGACTAGGGACCTTGATGGATGTACTTATGGACTACCATGTCCCCACTAGTATGATCTGCATCATAGTCCAGGTAGTCAAGTACACATCATAAGGGCTTTACCAACATGTAACCATAAGACAGTATAAAGCGACTAGTATACATGTTAAGATAAAGTGTAACCAGATAGCATACTATCATATCGAGCAAGAAAGTCATCTCTATATATGTCCAAGCATCCAATATAATATACATCATCTGTACAATACTGGCCTCTAGGGCATACATACAACTAACATGAAATACTCTTGTCTAAAGTCCTTAGTACAATGAAAATAAAAGAAAAAAAAAGTGAATAAAAAAACTGGACACTGGTTTTTGTAATTACTTAAGGCTGCAAAAATAGAAAAATATTTACCGAGGGTGCTTCATCACCTTGTGCCTTAGACCAACTGGTTTGGGAGTCACTGCTAAAGCCTTGGGGGTTGCAAGACTAGGAAGTACGCTTTAAAGTGCAAACGCATCTTGTAATCGGTCGTTGGTACCTCAAGAAGTATTAACGGTCGCATGAAGGATGTGTAAGCAAAATTCAATTAAAAATTCACCAATTAATAAGTTCTTTGGTCAACGGACAAGGGTATGATTACTTGATTTGAATTTCCAAGTGTAGGGGTGATCTATACACACACGTAGGGGTATGTGATTGGAGTTTAGATGAGAGAAAGGGGTGAAGAATAGAACTTGTATCTTTAATAGAGTTGATAAAAATTCCCAAGTAGAGATGGAACCCTAGAAGGAAAACTTAGGAGATGCCGAAAGCTAAGTAGGTCTGCAGAACATATATAATCTTAAGTTAAATGATGAGAAAGTGTGAAGAATGTGGGTGGATAATTTACAAGTCAAAAGGTAATAGAATTCCTTGTTAGAAAACCTAATTAGAGAACAAAAGTTAATGGGCCGAATTGATAGGATTTTGTGGGTAGTAGCCGCTGAAAACCCTCAGGAGACAACACTCCTCCTACTAGGGACACCTAGAGGTTTAACGGCTTGTTGCACGTGCTCAGTGCAATCGCATTTCCCTGCGAAAATGCGGTTAGGTTTTTGTAGAGAATAAAAAAATTAGTTTGCTCGAGGACGAGCAAAAGATAAGTTTAGGGGTATTTGTTCACACCATAATATTGCATTATTATATTCCCCATTCTTATTCTTTTTATAAATAAACGGGTGCTTTTGACGCATGTCTGCTACATGTTACAGGTTACAGGCTTTTGGACAGAAAACGGTGAAAAAGAGAAAAGACGATGCAAAAGTGGAACTGCAACCAACAAATAGAAGGATCTTGATCAAGCCTACATAAAGATCAGTTCACAAACTGCAAGGCAACGCAAGGTCCAAGTTTTCGTCTCGAAGAAACGGTTAAAAGTCCACTGAGCTACAATTATTCACTGGGAAATCTGTAAGAGAACCAGAAGCTGTTTTGAAGAATAAAGTAAAAAAAACAGTAGCCCAAAACTACCAGAAGAAGCCCACAAAGTTTCAGCTGCCAACTCCTCATTTGGGCCGCGGAACCGCGGCCAAACCAGGCCTTAGGCCGCGGTTCCTCGGCCATAAGAAGACAAAAGAAAATTTTGTTTTTGCCAAAACGTCAATGCTGCGCTGAAAAGATTTTCTGGGGCTATATTTGTAATTTTAGACATGCGAGTCATTGTAACCCTAGGGTTTCCTATCTTCTATAAATAGGAACTCTAAAGAATGTATTTTCTTATGCCTCCTTTTAATAATAAATTACAGATTTCTTTTTGGAGAGCATCGGTGTTTCTTTTCCATTCAGAAATTCAGATCTTACAACCCTGCATGGATGATTGGAGGGATGCATCTGTAAGTATATTTAATTTCTCGCCCTAGATTAGATTTCAATTCTTTGCCCTAGGTAGATTAAATTTCATGCCCTAGAAACTTGTTTTGGGTTTAGCTTTGGGGAATGATTTTGAGAGATGAGATCTCTCATCCCTTTCTTACCCACCAAATATTTACAATAGGACTCCATGCATACACGCACATACCGTGCCCTACGGCATCCTACCCCTCGAGGTAACGATGACACCATAGTGTAATGGCCCGGTTGCGCGCGTTTTCCATGGAGGTTAGGGTAAGGATCTCTAAAGGAAGGACAAGAACTTAGAGGAAGAAACACCTTCCCGAATGGATCTAATCCCCTTTATTGATAATTACCATAGCTCCTTATAGATCTTCATTCGGCTATAGAAAGCGTTGAGATTTAATTACATTTCTAAACCATCCCTAAACCTAACCCTAGCAAGAATAGATCTAGATAATTGCCCTACATTAATTAGGTTTTTTAGATTTAATAATTAATCCGAACGCCCTTCGGAATTAACTCTTTAGCGCGACTAGGAGATTCACAAAATCCCAGTGGACCGACCCGTACTCACCGGCCAGCTTCATGCGACGCCGTTCTTGATTGCGGTTATTAGATAGTTTTTTTGAGATCAAATCAATACCATCTTTGATGTCAAACACCAATTGATATGGGATCATCCATCGCCCATCTTATGGGTCAAGATGTGTATACGCTAGTCTACTCTGGTGTATCGATGCCCTGTCTCGATACACGCTCGACTAGGAACAATTATAGGATGTACTCATTGACTACCCTGGTCCCACTAGTATGATCTCATCATAGACCCAGTAGTCGAGTACATATCCTAAGGGCTTTATCAACATGTGAGAGCAAGACAGTAAACTAATACAAGTCAACAAGTTAAGACAAAGTGTGACCAGATAGCATACTATCATATCGAGCAAGAAAGTCCTCTCTCTATATATCCAAGCATCCACTATAATATACATCATATGTACAATAATGGCCTCTAGGGCATATACATAACTAACAATCTCCCACTTGCACTAAGGCCAGCTGTTGTAGTATCTCATACCCAACATCCCGAAGAGTCTCTCAAATTGTATCTGAGGTATGGCCTTCGTGAGTGGATCCGCATTGTTGTCCTTCGTATCAACTCTCCTGACCTCGATCTACCGGCGATCAACTATCTGCCAAATCAGGTGATACCGCCTCAGAATATGTCTGGACTTCTGATGGGACCTGGGATCCTTTGCCAAAGCCACAGCTCCATTTTTATCAAAATACAAAGGTATTGGATGCTTAATGGACGGAAGCACACCAAGTTCAGTGATGAACTTCGTCATCCGGACAGCCTCTTTGGCAGCATCGTTGGCAGCGATGTATTCAGCCTCCATCGTCAAGTCTGCAACGGTTTCCTGTTTGGAACTCTTCCAACACACCGCCCATCCATTGAGGGTAAAGACAAATTGCGAGTGCGACTTAGAGTCGTCCTTATCACTCTGGAAGCTCGAATCGGTAAAGGACTCCACCTGGAGTTCACCGTTACCATACACCAAGAACATCTTCTTAGTCCTTCTCAAGTACTTGAGAATGTTCTTCACAGTTATCCAGTGACTCTCTCCAGGATCTGCTTGATACCGACCCACTACACTTAGTGAGTATGTTACATCGGGTTTGGTACATAGCATTGCATACATGATAGAGCCTACTACCGAAGGGTATCCCTTGCATGCGAGCACTTTCCAAATCAGTCTTGGGAGACATCTCTTTGGAGAGAGTGAGTCCAGAGACCGTGGATTGGTTCCCATGCTTGGATTCTTCCATACTAAACCTCTTTATTATGGTGTCAATGTACCTGTATTAGGACAATCCCAGTATCCGTTTAGATCTATCTCTATAGATCTTAATTCCTAAAATGCAGGAGGCATCACCTAGATCTTTCATTGAGAATCCTTGTGATAAGAAGAGCTTGACCGAGTGCAGCATAGGAACATCATTTCCTATCAAGAGTATGTCATCCACGTACAATACGAGGAAGACAACCTTACTCTCTGCAACCTTTTTATAAATACAAGGTTCATTTATGTTTTTGATAAAGTCAAACTCTTTGAGTACAACATCAAAACACATGTTCCAAATCCGCGATGCTTGCTTTAACCCGTAGATGGATTTAAGCAACTTGTACATCTTTCTGCTGCTCCCACTCTCTACGATGCCTTCTGGCTGAGTCATGTATATGCACTCCTCTAAATCACCATTTAGAAAGGCGGTCTTAACATCCATATTCCAGATTTTGTAGTCATGGTATGCAGCAGGGGAAAGTAAGATCCGGATGGACTTAAGCATAGCCACTGGAGAAAAGGTTTCGTCATAATCCACACCTGGTCGTTGACGAAAACCCTTTGCAACAAGTCTAGCTTTGTAAGTCGCCACTTTTCCATCTACACCATGTTTCGTCTTAAAGATCCATTTGCTCCGAATGGGTTTCGCCCCTTCAGGAGAAACTTCCAAAGTCCATACTTTGTTAGTGTATATGGATTCCATCTTATATCGCATTGCATCCAGCCACTTCACAGAGTCCCCACTCGTGATGGCCTGCTCGAAGCTAGTTGGGTCATCATCTTCCATGATGCAATCCTCGCTCCCACCGTCTATGAGAAAACCGTAGTATCTCTCAGGTGGATGAGGAACCCTGCTAGATTGGTGGAGAGGCTGGGGTTCGTCGGGAACCACTGAATCATCTGATTCCACTAAATCTTCAGTTGTAGTTTTTGGTGCTTGAACTTCTTCCAGCTCTACCTCTTCGCCACTAATTTCTTTTGCAAGAAATTCCTTTTCTAAAAAGGTGGCTTGTTGGGAAACAAACACGTTTTGCTCCTCACTGTGGTAGAAAAAATATCCATAAGAATTCTTCGAATATCCCACAAACTTGCAGATAATTGATCGTGCCACGAGTTTGTCCGGATTTTGCCTTTTGACATAGGCCGGACAACCCCATATCTTAACTCGTTTAAGATAAGGTCTCCTCCCATTCCATATCTCATATTGTGTGGTATGTACAGATTTAGATGGAACTTGATTCAATAGGTATGCTGCTGTCTCAAGCGCATAACCCCAAAAGGAAATAGGCAACTCAGCATTGCCCATCATAGAGCGTATCATATCTAATAGGGCGTGATTCATCCGCTCCGATACACCGTTGTGCTGTGGTGTATAAGGAAGAGTAAGCTGAAAGAGAATCCCATTCTCTTTTAGATAGTCTAGGTACTCATTGCTCAAGTATTCTCCTCCTCGATCAGATCGAAGGATCTTGATACATTTTCCCGTTTGGTTCTCTACTTCGTTCTTTTATTCTTTGAATTTCTCAAAAGCTTCAGATTTGTGTTTCAACTGGAATACATGTCCGTATCTTGAGAGATCGTCAGTGAATGTAATGAAGTAGGAAGAACCGTTCCTGGCATGTGTAGACATGGGACCACATACATCACTATGTATCAGTCCCAAGAGTTCTGTAACTCTTTCTCTGTGTCCACTAAACGGAGTTTTGGTCATCTTGCCTTTGAGGCATGAATGTCAAGTTTCATAAGATGATAATTCCAACGTATTCAGATATCCATCCTTATGTAACTTAGCTAGTCGTGTCGCATTGATATGACCTAGTCTACAATACCACAATAAGGATTCATTCATTTCTGAACTTTTCCTCTTGTGTGTGTTCTGTACATTATGAACTGTGGTTTGGTTGAGAACGTATATGCAATTATTTAACGAGCATGATCCAATCAATATTTGATCCAGGAATATGTTCATAACATTATCCTGTACTACAAAATTATATCCTTCTTTGCTCAATAAAGAAACTAATATAAGATTGCATATCAGGGTCGGAATGTAATAGCATTCGTTCAGAACCAATGTATTACCATTTGTTAACACAAGGTGATATTCCGCAACTGCCTTGGCTGCAACATCTGCACTATTCCCTACTCTTACGGAATGATCACTCATTCCCAGTTCTCTACCTTTACGTAGCCCACGTAACATATTACATATGTGGGATCCCGATCCGGTATCTAATACCCAGGACGTAGAGTGAACTGAGAAACGGTTCTCGATAACTAACACACCCGAAGAAGATGCATCAACATGCTTGTTCTTCATTTGGGCAGTGTGAGAATCCAGATATTCTCCTATTTCCTGCTCAGTCTTATAACACTTATAAGAAAGAACGGGACCAACGTTCTCCTGCTCAGTATAATAAGCCGGTTCAGTCAATACATCCATATTATTATCTTGATTAAGATCTGACATGGTCGCTACCTAGAGAGAGAGAGAAGAAAACACTTTAGCGTATGCTCTTGCAAGATTAGATTGGTTATTATCTTATCTAATCAGGATGGCACCCACTATTTTCATCAAATCTTACTTCGAACCCTAAAAGGTAAGACTAGCCGGGATTAATTATACCTTACAAGTTCGCAAATCTTTCGGCCAGGCCAGTGTTGGTACTTTGAGGGAGGTTCCCCGTGCTTTCGCACGGACCTAATTAAAATAAATCTCAATTTCCCAGAGGCATAACCCCGTTAACAACTTTCTAGACACCTACTTGATCGGCTAATTGTCCTGTGTAAAATTGTCCCATGTGTAACTTTTACACTCAGTGGGTATCTGGATCCATCTATCTCATAGAAGGTATGCAATATCATTGCAAATTTCAACACTTGAAATTCCTGATAATTTTCTGCCTCTAGCGATCTATGATATTGACAAGGTCAACAAACCATAAATCGCAAATCAAGTTCAACCCGTCATTTCCCGATTGAATTAAACCCACCCGCATGACCCTTGACTAAGTTAACAAGGCTGTACGAATACCCTAATCCAATCACATCTCATGTTTTAGCAGATTAACACTAAATAGCTACCGTACACTGCGCCTTGACAAGGTCAACAAACGCAGAACGAATACTAAGTAGGATTTTTCTGAAATGACGGAGGGCTACGCAGGTTTTTCAGAAAACCTATTGCGTAATGAACTTGATATCGTTGTAGAAACAGGTGATTTTCAAAAGGAGTGTTTTTGAGGCTTTTCTAGTTTCGCTAAAGAGCTCACTCCCGTTGAACGGATCTCGGCTCTTTCCTCATTGAAAAAGGTGCAGGGTATATCATATATACCACTATGCAAAGCAAGAACTATAGAAGCAATCAAAAACTAAATCTCGAGTTTGTAGCATCTGCCAGTTTTGCTAAAGTGGTCACTCCCGGTGAAGGGATCTCGGCTCTTTCCTTATCGAATAATGTGCAGGATATTTCACAAATACCGTTGTGCAAAGCAAGACCCTTTTTGAAAATTTTATTCTACAACATCTTTTAGGTTTCTTTTCTTTTATTAATCTCATTAATAAATCCCATCATTTATGTTTCCTAAGCATCATAGAAGAAACGAAAGCAGTAATATTTATATATCATCATATAAGCATTCGTCTCAGGCAGTAATATGATCTCATCATAAAATACTGCAGCAGAAGATAACATATGAAATATTGGATATACTAGGACGTCTGTGCTTTATATTGAGCCTGCATAAAACACGGATTCCACGGTCGCGATGAATAGCCAAACCCACATCCTTAGACCCCTACAAGAGCGACATGTAACGCTGCCAATTCTTGGGTTAAGAGACCCGGTCTCGACTCCTCGAGATGGCCTCCCACTGGACCCTAGAACCCGGTTACTTGTGCTTCCCTCCTCTGGTCTATCCTAATGCAGAAAAGTAAATAATATACAATGGTGACATCATCCTCAACCCAAAAGTGCCCCAATAAAAGAATATTGCATACAACGAATTTTACATGAATGAAAATAGAAAGCTTAATCTCACATAAAAACCCCGGCTATTCAGAACACGACTATCCAATATAATATATAACAGGAACACATAATATCTCTTATCATCAACATAAGCAAGCATGCGTGTCCCGATTGTCGTTGATGTATAGCAACGAAGCCGGCAATACACCACATACTACACTTACGGTCCCAGAAAAGAAAGTGAAAAACTACAACATTTGGAATCCATAATCTCTTTCGACATCGTAAACCCGAAATATCACATATTACGGATTTCATGCCTAACTATATGAATTCCACATATTGTATTACATTCCAGATAAATAGACAATGTTAAACATTCCGATCGAATAAACAAACACCCAAGATTTTCTAAATAGCTCAACACTTAAGCAGAATTCAAAAAGTCCCAGAACATGTCACAGCCGCTATGAACCAGCCGTAGAAGGGTCAAACCAACGCCTCACATGTGGCAACGCTAAACTACCATAAACCATATGGTTCAGTGGCGGTTTTGATGGTCACATAATGGAGTTAAGGTTACGTTCTTCTAGAGGGTCCACAGATCTGCTTACATGATTTTCTGAAAGTTTTAAACTCAGGAAAAATCCAACACTTGAAAGTTTTCCGACAGGGGAAAAAGTGAGTTATTGATATCCATTCGAACCTTTAAACACATTCTAAATTACATGGAAAAACATAAACGAAGTTATACTTTCCGATCGAATCAACGAGTTCCTAATATTTCCCAGCAAGCTCAACACTTGAATAGAATTAAAAATTTCCAGAAGTATGAAAAAGTACCCAAGAATAAACCCCTGAAGTATTAGCCCCCAACTCCCAAAGTTGGTCGCGGAACCGCCGCCAAACGCATGGTTTGGCCGCGGTTCCGCGGTCTCTTAAGTGAGTTATGGCTTCGTACTTCACAGTAATCCTTAGAATTTCCGGCATGATTTTCTGAGTATTTTTAATATGAAACATTTCAACTTTTGAAAAAATTTCCAGGAAGTGGGATTTATCAGGGTTTCGGTGTTCGATCGGACTTCAAACATCATCTAGACAACGCCTAATGCTCTAGCTTGGCTCTGATACCACTGTGGGGTTAGCATAGCACCTTGTGAAGGTTTCGGCAAGCATCAATCATGCTACTTTCAAAAATTTTGGGGTGCTAAACAAACCCTAACCAAGATCTTAACTAGAGAATTAGGGTTAACATGCATGTAAACAACTTTACATCTACGTGAGAGTGATTACAACCTTTGTAGTCCATTCCTTCGCTTCATAATCTCCAAGTTGTAGCCACTTCGCCGCAATCCATGAACTCCCAGAATCTAGAGAGGCTCGACAAGTCGAATGATCCATGTTTGCTTGAAGTCTTCTTGATCTAAGTTGATCTACCTTGAAGAATCTCTAACTCAAGCTTACACTTCACTAATAAAGTAATTAGATAAGTGAACACCCTAATCTAAGTTGCTAGAATAGATGAGGATGATGAAGTTGGAATTTAGCTCTCTTTTGTCTTCAATTTCTCACACTAATTCATCACATGTAAAAAGCTAGCAAGCTTTTTCAAGGAGGAGGAAGAAGAAAGCTTTTTTGATGAATAATGAATTATTGTTGTCACGTCCCAAAATTTGGCCCGTAACCGGCACTTAAACTACGTAACGTCTACAGGAATACGCAACTCAAGTAAGCCGAATCCAAGAAATCTAAACCTCCCAAATCTAGATCAACGGAGAAAAACATAGTTTTAACATTTGGAAAATCACAAGTAAAATCTCTAACTCTAGTTTTCTTTCTTGAAAATTTCGGCAGCACCTCCTTTATAAAAACTAGCCCCGAAAACGGGTACAACACAGATATTATATAAAGCATCCCAAATGGGAGCAAAATCAAGCCGAACAGCGGAGCCAATCACCACAACATGTATACGACGCCGAAGCGAAAAATATAAAGGAAAACTGCATAAAGAGGTAAACTTTTCAACAAAACCGGCTCCCACGAGCACGGCACCAAAAGTCACCAAAATAATACGACACAGAATTCTCACAAGTCGTCCCTAAGTCATATACAAACAGTGGTAGATGGAGAATACTAGATCCAATAAAAAGATACACAATGTACAAGCAGATAACCGCAGACCCACCTAAAAGCAAAGGCCTCACTGCCTAACGTAGCGGTATCCGCAAAAGTAGAGATGATAAGACGCCCTGCCGCGACCACTCAGAGGGTAAGTCCTGCAAAACACTGTGGCACAACGGGGGTGAGTTTCCAACTCGTGCATAGCAAATAACATCATACTGTAATCGCAAGTAAGCACGAACAGCGATCTATCTATCACATGTAATCCGATAACATAAGTATGATAAGTGAATATGCAACAATCATGTAAAAGTACATCATCGGGGTACTACAACTACATGAAGTTATGCATATAAAAAATGATCCTGAGTGTGTGGGATGATACAATAAAATCACATGCAAAATCATCAGCATGGAAAAACACCAGTGTCCCTCACTGACACATCAAATCCCAAATCCTCAGGCACCACATCCACAGATCGGCCCTCACATCCTGTAAGTCTCATAGAACCTGAGTGTCAAATATCGACACCCGAAACATCATGAAAACATATCCCTATGTGTATATATATATACGTATACAAGTATAAGGATATCAAACCCGTATGTCCACCGACGATACAAAAAAATCATGGAAAACCTGAGTGTCTAACACCGACACTCGAAATATCATGAAACCCGTGTCACGCATCGACACGTAAATCCTCATAACTCAGGCGCTGTCACCACCACTGGCCCTGACGATATGTCGTACATCACTCCGGTCGGTATTACCACGATAACCGCCGAGTCCAAATACTATCACCGGTAGGTACTTGCCCACCTTCCAGGCTCATCGCCTGTACTACGAACATCTTGCCGAGAGGAACCGTACCGGGCTCCACCATGTACCCACAAATGGCCCACTCACTCCTCGCATCGGGTATATATCACAAATCTCAGAACCGGGAAATCTCATGGTGGACGCATCAAAATATCATATCAAGAGAAACCGGGTTTTCAAACAACACATAGTTTCTTGAAAATACCCCCACGGTTCTCAAATCAATAAATCATATGAAATCCATATCTCAATGCGTAAAATCCATATAAAACTGATATATGCAACATAAAACATCAATATGAGCATGTAAAGGGAAAACCGCTCTTTTAAATGAATCCAGCTTTAAAATATATCTTGCGGTTCCCAAAATCCTCCGAAAAACAAGTGCAGCATCATATGAAGTGTACATGTAAGTGTAGCAAGGTTTAAGTATCAACATTATGTATGATGCATTTCATAAGCGCAATGGTCAACAACTCAATATCACGTATCAAAACAATACCACTTGGGGTACATACAACAATAGCGGAAATATGCGGGTGTACATGTCAATATGTGTGCATGATATACATGTAGCTGTAATAGACTATATGGGTGTACATGTCAATATGTATGCAAGATGTGCAAGTAGCTATAGTTAGGAATACGTGAAATGGGTTAAGAGTTACTATCTTAACTATCCATGTCAAACACAATAACACGTATGTAGGTGTCAACAATATCTCCTATGCATAAAGGAATAAGAGTTACTACCTCCACTACCCCTATCCACTACCATATCACGTATGTAGGTGGTTTGTGCGTGTCATGGCAACTACTGACGATGTGGGTGTAGCATACAATTTAGTGCTCCTGCAACATGAACCGTCAGTAATATGTTATATCTAAAGGTACGAGTCAAGTACAACAGATAATGCTATGCAATGAGATTCATATATAATTAACTAATATGCAAATACAAGCAGCTGTCATATCATATTCGCCCCGACGCATAACGCCATAAGGGCGATTTCCCCGTAGATGTTAAATCTACTCACCAATGGTCTCCAGCTATGAAAATCCGACCACCTGCTTCCCCTTGTTCGCAGTGTCCGAAGTCCCTGCTTGCGACGGTATAAATTCACAAACACACAAATAGTGCAAATATCTCATAATTGACTAATATAACGTAAAACTACACTTTAAACGATGCACCAACACTAAACTAACACACAAGTCTCCGTCTAGTGGCAAACGTGCGTTGCGACACTACTAAACCAAACTGAGTACAGCAGCTGCTTCATAACACGATTCGTGTCGGATTACATAACACGCGGACACAAAAACATTAGATTAAAGTTAAACTATCCAAGATTTTGTATACTGCAATTACTAAAAAAGTAAACAGTACCAAACACCCCTAATCAACAGCAGACAACTACCCACAAAAACCAAACCCCAGGACCTCCCTACTAAACCGGCGTCGCCGGAATTCGCCAAAGGGGTCACCGGCCCCGGCCGGTGGGGTGGTCCTCGTCTCTCAGGTGTTGCTCCAGGATCACTAGTACATCACTATAATTTTGTTTGATTTTTCTGTAAGAATCCCAGGTCACCGCAGTTCACAGAGGCTCTAACACGACACTAAAAACACGATATTCCACAAATCGATATAAAAAGTGTTCTACGCTACAACCAACGAACTAAACAACATAAAAACTCCTAATTAATAGTGTAGGGATTATACCTATCAATTTTAGCTCACAAGATCCAAGCTTTCCGAGTTCCAAGTGATCAAGAAGCAAAAACCAATACTTAAGATATTTTTGTGATTTATTTGGGAATTTTGGAGAATTTTGAGTTTGGACTGATGCAAATTGGAAAGGAAATGATCAAAGGCAGTAGGAAAGGGAAGGAGCTCGGCCAAGTAAGGAGGTGAGAGTATTTCCTAGCAATTTCTAACAATAAATGCAATTTAATGCATTCACACAACACATGCACAGATGCATGCACCTCATTTCTTCTCTTTTTCTTTTCTTTAAACCTTAAACCCTAAGTCAACACAAGGAATCTAGATACTATGTTGGGTTTTGGGTTTACCCAAACTTAATTTGTTGAAAAGTTACTTAAGAGAAATTTTTCCAAAATGTGAATACCGCATTAAAATAATATTAAAATTAGGAAAAATTCTATCTGAACCAAAACGTCCCATATACCCCCAAAGCTTGCGCACTAGCTTTATTTTAGCTAAATTAGATGCTGGCAAGTCTATATGGTCGTTTGAACACAGTCGGGTTAAAACGGAAAATACCGACAATTTAACCCTAAAACGGAAAAATTCTCATAACGATTTCTAAAACGTTATAATCTCCCCCCTTATAGAAATTCGGTCCCTGAATTAAAATTTCATCTAAGCGTACCTTCAAAAAGATGGGGAATTTCTTTCGTATCTCGCTCTTGGCCTCCCAACTGATCTCCTCACTAGTAGGGCTACGCCAAAGAACCTTCACAGACGGCAAGACCTTTGACCGAATTTTCTTCACCTGCCGATCCAAAATAACTACCGGCTGCTCGTTGAACGAAAGATCACGCTCAAGATGAACGGTCTCGTGTTGAATCATGTGAGAAGGATCATGAAGGTATCTACGAAGCATCGACACATGGAAAACAGGGTGAACATCCGGAAAACTGGGCGGGAGCGCCAAACGATAAGCAACAGAACCCACTCGCTCAAGGATCTCGAAAGGACCAACAAATCTGGGACTGAGCTTCCCCCTCTTCCCAAATCCCATAACGCCCTTCATCGGAGAAATCCTCAGGAATACATGATCCCCCACTGCGAACTCAAGTCTGCGACGACGACGGTCGGCATAAGACTTCTGCCTGCATTGGGCTGCTCTCATCCTGTCCTGAATTAGCTGGATCTTCTCCGTAGTCTTCTAACTAGCTGAGGTCCCAAAACCAGACTCTCACTAAGCTCAGTCCAACAGACTGGGGATCGACACTTCCTACCATATAAAGCCTCAAAAGGTGCCATCTGAATAATCTTCTGAAAGCTGTTGTTGTAGGAGAACTCAATCAACGGCAAGTGACGATCCCAACTGCCACAAAAATCAAGCACACATGCACGGAGCATATCCTCCAGCGTCTGAATAGTCCGCTCCGACTGACCATCGGTCTGTGGATGAAAAGCGGTGCTAAAACTCAACCGGGTACCCAATGCTTCCTGAAGCTTCTGCCAAAGACGGCTACTAAACTGGGTGCCTCTGTCGGATACTATGCTTGTGGGAACACCGTGCAAACGCACAATCTCATCTATATATAGCTGCGCATACTGAGCATACTCGAAAGTGGCTTTCACTAGAAGGAAGTGAGACGCTTTCGTCAACCGGTCAACAATCGCCCAAATGGAGTCATACCCCCTACTGGTCCTGGGTAGACACACAATGAAGTCCATGGAAATCTGCTTCCATTTCCACTCCGGAATGGGTAAAGGCTGCAACTCTCCAGCCGGTCTCTGATGCTCAGCCTTGACTTGCTGACAACTCAGGCACCACGAAACGAAGTCCGAAATATCGCGTTTCATCCTTTCCCACCAGTAAAAGTCTCTCAAATCACGGTACATCTTGGTGGAACCTGGATGAACGCTAAAGGACGACTGATGTGCCTGCTCTAGGATCTCGCGTCTCAACCCATCAACATCTGGTACACACAAGCGAGTCCCGAATCGTAGCACACCCTGGTCGTCAATCATGAACTCCGAAACTGTACCCTGTCGAACAAGCTTAAGAATCTCTGACAAACGGGCATCACTGGGTTGCGCCTCACGGATACGATCAAATAGTAGTGGACGGGCGCGGACATGAGCAAACTGTCCCCCAGAGGAAGTGAACTCAAACTGCACTCTACCATCACACAAGAGATGCCAATCTGCAGACGACTGACGCTGAACTGCGCTAAACTGGGACAAGCTACCCCCGGGCCTACGACTCAAAGCATCAGCTACCACATTCGCCTTAACCGGGTCATAAAGGATCTCATAATCATAATCCTTCACTAGCTCCATCCATCGGCGCTGTCTCGGGTTCAGATCACGCTGCTAGAATATATACTTCAAGCTCTTGTAATATGTGAAGATCTGACACGACTCCCCGTACAAGTAGTGTCTCCAAATCTTCAACGCAAAGATCATCGCGGCCATCTCAAGATCATGAGTGGGGTAATTCTGCTCATGCTTCTTCAGCTGCCTAGAAGCGTAAGCAATCACTCTGTCGTGCTACATCAATACACAGCCGAGCCCCACTCGAGAAGCATCAAAATAAACAACGTAGCCGCCGGATCCAGAAGGTAAAGAAAGAACTGGTGCTGTCGTCAACCGAGTCTTCAACTGCTGAAAACTCTGCTCGCACGCATCAGTCCAAAGAAAAGGAACTCCCTTCCGGGTCAGTCCAGTCAGCGGTGCAGCGATACTCGAGAAATCCTGCACAAAACGACGATAATAACCAGCTAAGCCCAAAAAGCTGCAGACCTCAATCACCGATACAGGTCTGGGCCAAAGTTGTACGGCCTCTATCTTCTTCGGGTCTAGAAGAATACCATCACCGGTCACCACATGACCCAGGAAGTCAACACTATCAAGCCAAAATGCGCACTTTGAGAATTTAGCATACAGCTGGTGCTCTATCAAAATCTGCAAAGTAATCCTCAAGTGCTACTCATGCTCCTCACGACTCCTAGAGTAGACTAGTATGTCATCAATAAACACTATAATAAACTGGTCGAGGAACGGCCAGAAAATCCGGTTCATCAGATCCATGAATGCTGCAGGCACATTGATGAGTCCGAACGACATCACCAAAAACTCATAATGCCCATATCGCGTACGAAAAGCAGTCTTCGGAATGTCATCATTCCAAACCCGCAACTGATGATAAACTGAACGTAAATCAATCTTAGAAAAATGTTTCGCACCGTGGAGCTGATCAAATAAATTGTCAATGCGGGATAAAGGATACATGTTCCGCACCGTAACTCGGTTCAACTAACGATAATCCACACATAGCCTCAAACTGTCGTCCTTCTTCTTGACGAACAGAACAGGAGCTCCCCACGGCGAAACACTCGGACGCACAAGTCCCAAATCAATCAACTCTTGCAATTGATCTTTAAGCTTTCTAAGCTCTGCCGGAGCTAACCGATAAGGCGGTATAGAAATAGGCTCCATGCCAGGAATCAGATCAATGCAAAACTCAATATCGCGCTCTGGCGGCAACCCAGGTAACTCATCGGTAAAGAAATCCCGAAACTCTCGCACGGTAAAAACCTGGTCCAACGACTCCACTGTGGCTCCAATATCATGAATGAACGCCAAGAATCCCCGACATCCCCTCCTCAAAAGCCGACTAGCGCACAAGACAGAAATCAAACTGTGAGGGGCGGCACCACGGTCCCCCTGCACAACAAACACTGACTCGCCGGGAAAACAAAATCTAACTGTCTTCTCACGGCAGTCTATGGACGCATAGCATGTAGCTAGCCAGTCCATGCCCAACAGAACGTCGAAGTCCAACATCTCAAGAAGGATCAAGTCGACGGATAGATCTCTGTCTCCTAAACGGACAACACACGATCGGAACACGTGTCGCGTAACAAACGACTCTCCCACAGGAGTGGTCACGACAAGCGGCTGATCTAGCAAACATGACTCTCGGCCTAACCTCGGCACGAAGTGCGTAGAAACATACGAATGCGTAGATCCCGGATCGAAAAGAACATGTGCATCAAAAGAACATACAGAAAGGATACTTGAAACCACAACATTGAACGCCTGAGCGTCCTGGTTAGTCAAGGCAAAAACCCGTGCCTGCATTCTACCGGCTATCGGCTGCCCTCCGCCTCCGCCTCCACCACCTCGACCTTTTGGTACAAAACCCCCGCGACCACGACCTCTCTGAACAGGAGTCTGACGCAGCGCAACAACAGGAACAAGAGGCAATGCTCTCTGAGGCGGAGAAAGTGGTAAGGTAACCTGGGGTACTGCTGGCCCTCTCTGATGCACCATGGTACAATCCCTCACTAGGTGTTGTAAATTGCCACATCCAAAACACCCACGTGTCGATGGCTGACCCTCCTAGGAAAAAGTACTGAACAACTGGCCACGTCCCATGTCTCTGCTACCCCTAGTGTCTGATCGAACTCTGTCTCAGAATCTAAACCTCTGCCTCCTGGCCGCTATACCAGTATGAGCCCTCTTCGGTTCCGGAACTACCGATGACTCAGATAGACGCTCCTCCACCAATAGGGCTGCATCCACAGCTGCCGCATACGTGTCGCAATGATGAATACTGATGGCTAGGAACAACTGGGTTAGTAGGCCCCGAACAAATCTCTTCACCCTCATCTCCTCAGTCGCCACCAGGTACGGAGCAAACACCGACAGCTCGGTAAACAGTACATCATACTCAGACACCGTCATCTCCAGAGTCTGACGTAACGACTCAAATTTGCGTGCTCGCGCATCCCTGACGCTCAGTGGAAGAAAACGGGCAAGAAACGACATCACAAACTTAGCCCAGGTCATAGGAGCAAGACCCGCGGTTCGGCCCTTCACCAAGGACTCACACCACTTCTGGGCCAGACCCTCCAGATGAAAACTGGCAAACTCCACCCATCTCTCTTCGGAGCATAGGAGTGAATGAAAAATCCTTGCCATCCGGTCAATGAACGACTGCGGATCCTCAGTGACATCTGTGCAAGTAAACACCGGAGGCCTCAGCCTCATAAAATCTGTCAGTGACACAGTAATAACCTCCGGAGCTGTAACTGCGTCTACCGGAATTATAGGTACCATCGTAGTCCCAGCAACGGGTGGAACAACTGCCTGCCCCTGTGCTCGAATGGTCTCTACTAAAGTCCCCACTATCTGGCGCAGATCCTGCATACCAGCTCCAATCATAGAATTGTGCTCCGGTACAACAGGCATACTGCCCCGGTCAGTCCTCACCTTAGACGAGTCAACTCTGGCCTCGGCTCTCGCGTCCGCTCTCTGTGCCCTCATAGTCTTCGGCGGCATATAGGATGGAAACTGAAACAAGATTCGATAAGGAAACAGGAATCGAATCACAAAGATGTATATCATCACAGAGGAATATCAATCAATAAGTCCTAAGGTCACTTAAGCGGGAACCGTGTCGTAAGTATGCCGTGGAACATACACACGCTACATCACTCTGCTTAAGCTACCTACTCCATCATACCAAGGTCATCCTACACTCCGAAAGGTAAACCATAGCGCTCTGATACCAACTTTGTCATGACCCAAAATTTGGCCCGTAACCGGCACTTAAACTACGTGACGTCTACAGGCGTACGCAACTCAAGTAAGAAGAAACCCAGAAATCTAAACCACCCAAATCTGGATCAATGGAGAAAAACATAGTTTTAACATTTGGAAAATCACAAGTAAAATCTCTAACTCTAGTTTTCTTTCTTGAAAATTTCGGCTGCACCTCCTTTGTTAAAACTTGCCCCGAAAACGGGTACAATACAAATAATATATAAAGCATCCCAAATGGGAGCAAAATCATGCCCAACAGCAGAGACAATCACCACAACATGTATACGACGCTGAAGCGAAGAATATAAAGGAAAACTGCATAAAGAGGTAAACTTTTCAACAAAACCGGCTCCCACGAGCACGGCACCCAAAGTCACCAAAATAATACGACACAGAATCCTCACAAGTCGTCCCTAAGTCATATACAAACAGTGGTATATGGAGAATACTAGATCCAACAAAAAGATACACAATGTACAAGCAGATAACCGCAGACCAACCTAAAAGCAAAGGCCTCACTGCCTAACGTAGCGGTATCCGCAAAAGTAGAGATGATAAAACGCCGTGCCGCGACCACTCAGAGGGTAAGTCCTGCAAAACACTGTGGCACAACGGGGGTGAGTTTCCAACTCGTGAATAGCAAATAACATCATACTGTAATCACAAGTAAGCACGAACAGCGATCTATCTATCACATGTAATCCGATAGCATAAGTATGATAAGTGAATATGCAACAATCATGTAAAGGTACATCATCGGGGTACAACAACTACATGAAGTTATGCATATCAAAAATGATCCCGAGTGTATGGGATGAAACAATAAAATCACATGCAAAATCATCAGCATGGAAAAACACCAGTGTCCCTCACTGACACATCAAATCCCAAATCCTCAGGCGCCGCATCCACATATCGGCCCTCACATCCTGTAAGTCTCATGTAACCTGAGTGTCAAACATCGACACCCGAAACATCATGAAAACATATCCCTATGTGTATATATATACGTATATAAGTATGAGGATATCAACCCCGTATGTCCACCGACGATCCAAAAAAATCATGGAAAACCTGAGTGTGTAACACCGACGCTCGAAATATCATGAAACCCGTATCTATCATCGACACGTAAATCCTCATAACTCAGGAGCTGTCACCACGACTGGCCCTAACGATATGTCGTACCTTACTCCGGTCGGTATCCCCACGATAACCGCCGAGTCCAAATACTATCACCGGTAGGTACTTGCCCACCTTCCAGGCTCATCGTCTGTACTGCGAATATCTTGCCGAGGGGAACCGTACCGGGCTCCACCATGTACCCACACACAGCCCACTCACTCCTCGTATCGGGTATATATAACAAAACTCAGAACCAAGAAATCTCATGGTGGACGCAACAAAATATCATATCAAGAGAAACCGGGTTTTCAAACAACACATAGTTTCTTGAAAATACCCCCACAGTTCTCAAATCCATAAATCATATGAAATCCATATCTCAAAGGGTAAAATCCATATAAAACTAATATATGCAACCTAAAATATCAATATGAGCATGTAAAGGGATAACCGCTCTTTTAAATGAATCCAGCTTTAAAATATATCTTGCGGTTCCCAAAATTTTCCAAAAAACAAGTGCAGCATCATATAAAGTGTACATGTAAGTGTAGCAAGGTTTAAGTATCTACATGTAAGCAAGTCTGTATGATGCATTTCATAATCGCAATGATCAACAACTCAATATCACGTCTCAAAACAATACCACTTGGGGTACATACAACTATAGAGAAAATATACGGGTGTACATGTCATTATGTGTGCATGATATACATGTAGCTGTAATAGACTATGTGCGTGTACATATCACTATATATGCAAGATGTACAAGTAGCTATAGTAAGGTATACGTGAAATGGGTTAAGAGTTACTATCTTAACTATCCATGTCAAACACAATAACATGTATGTTGGTGTCAACAATATCTCCTATGCACAAAAGAATAAGAGTTACTACCTCCACTACCCCTATCCACTACCATATCACGTATGTAGGTGGTTTGTGCGTGTCATGACAATTTCTGACGATGTGGGTGTAGCATACAATTTAGTGCTCGTGCAACATGAACCGTCAGTAATGTGTTATATCTAATGGTACGAGTCAAGTACAACAGATAATGCTATGCAATGATATTCATATATAATTAAGTAATATGCAAATACATGCAGCTATCATATCATATCTGCCCCGACGCGTAATGCCTTATGGGCGATTTCCCTGTAGATGTTAAATTTACTCACCAATGGTCTCCAGCTATGAAAATCCGACCACCTGCTTCCCCTTGTTCGCAGCGTCCGAAGTCCCCGCTTGCGACGCTATAAATTCACAAACACACAAATAGTGAAAATATCTCATAATCGACTAATATAATGTAAAACTACACTTTAAACGACGCACCAACACTAAACTAACACACAATTCTCCGTCTAGTGGCTAACGTGCGTTGGGACACTACTAAACCAAACTATGTACAACAGCTGCTTCAGAACAAGATTCGTGTCGGATTACGTAACACGCGGACACAAAAATAGTAGATTAAAGGTAAACAATCCCAGATTTTGTATACTGCAATTACTAAAAAACTAAACAGTACCATACACCTCTAACCAACAGCAGACAACTACCCACAAAAACCGTACCCCAGCACCTCCCTACTAAATCGGCGTCGTCGGAATTCGCCAAAGGGGTCACCGGCCCCGGCCGGTGGGGTGGTCCTCATCTTTTAGGTGGTGCTCCAGGGTCACTAGTATATCACTATAATTTTGTTTGATTTTTCTGAAAAAATCCCAGGTCACAGCAGTTCATAGAGGCTCTAACACGACACTAAAAATACGATATTTCACAAATCGATATAAAAAGTGTTCTACGCTACAACCAACGAACTAAACAATATAAAAACTTCTAATTAACAGTGTAAGGATTATACCTATCAACTTTAGCTCACAAGATCCATGCTTTCCTAGTTCCAAGTGATCAAGAAGCAAAAAAACAATACTTGAGGTATTTTTGTGATTTATTTGGGAATTTTGGAGAATTTTGAGTTTGGATTGATGCAAATTGGGAAGGAAATGATCAAAGGCAGTAGGAAAGGGAAGGATCTCGGCCAAGTAAGGAGGTGAGGGAATTTCATAGCAATTTCTAACAATAAATGCAATTTAATGCATTCACACAACACATGCACACATGCATGCACCTCATTTCTTTTCTTTTTCTTTTCTCTAAACCTTAAACCCTAAGTCAACACAAGGAATCTAGATTCTATGTGGGGTTTTGGGTTTACCCAAACTTAATTTGTTGAAAAGATACTTAAGAGACATTTTCCCAAAATGTGAATACCGCATTAAAATAATATTAAAATTGGGGAAAATTCTATCTGAACCGAAACATCCCATATACCCCTAAAGCTTGCGCACTAGCTTTATTTTAGCAAAACTAGGTGCTGGCAAGTCTATATGGTCGTTTGAACACAGTCGAGTTAAAACGGAAAATACCGACAATTTAACCCTAAAACGGAAAAATTCTCATAACGATATCTAAAACGTTACAATTGTTGTGGTTAAAATTGCAACCATGAGTTAAGAATGTAGGGCTTAACTCATGTAGAGAAATAAACCATATGTAAAGGGCTTGGGTTGGGTTAACAAATATCTACATAAAATATCAAGCTAAAGACAAAAGAAAGTTTCATGAAGCTTCATGAAAAAGCTAACCCAAATCCAAACCCTAACTTGTTTAATGTCATGACCCGAAAGAGCACGTGACTGGCCCTTGAACCATATGAAGTCTATAGGACTCCATTTGACCCAAGTAAGCCAAAAGCCTAGAAATCTAAAACCATTTAAGGGGTAAGTAAAGAAAACTGGTTTTTTATAAGTAAAGAAACATGTTTTGAAGTCAAGCTTTTTAAATAACTAAGCCGAATATGCATTTTAAAGTGTGTAGTCTTTTCTGAAAATTTTGGCACAGTTTCCTTTGTAAAAACTGGCCCCGAACGGGGTACAACAAGAATAATATATATATGCAGTGATAAAAGGCATCCCCAAGCGGGAGCTAGCTCTTCGTCAATCGACGGTCACAACCACGCAAGCAATAGAATATACAACGCCGAAGGGCGAAGATCAAAACTCAAAAGAAACTCAATAGCCTGAAAACCGTAATACTTCAAGCGGGACTCTAAGGTCGAAATAATACAACACTGTTTTCTAAGTCTGAAACAATATACAAGTTTTGGTTGATGGAATTTCTAGATACAATGAATAATAAATATACAATGGTGGTTCTGATACAAAGAACCCACCTACCCAAGCGAGTCACCCATATAGAAACAGTGTGCCAGAAAAGCCGCTATGGAATCTGTACGGCAAAACCTGCAAGAACTGTGGCACAACGGGGGTGAGTTGCCAACTCGTGAATAGAAAATATCTACAAGCAGAGATCGAATGTGTGACTCATCCTAGGTCAATACGATCAGATATAAATAACCTCAATAATATAAGTCTGCAGCATGCTAAACTGGCAATGTAATCTCTATACATGAGTGTAGTGCCATGTGCTCGTGCCAGTGCCCCACGTAATAGCATATCATAAATGTGAGGTATGATCAATGAAATCAATCTGCATGTACGTGGATCCCATCCACTCATCACCCAATTACAATAAGCATTATGCATGTAAATGTCATAAAGCATATGCATGGAAAATATGAGGATATAACCAAAAGCATGGAATCTGAGTGCCTAGCATCGACACTCGAAAACATCATGAAAACCTGTGCCTAGCATCGGCACGTAAATCCTTATATACCGGGCATCCGTCAGTCCGGGTCAGCCCACTCTCTCATATATCGGCCATCCGTCAGTCCGGGTCAGCCCTCTCTCAATATATCGGGCATCCGTCAGTCCGGGTCAGCCCACTCTCTCATATATCGGGCATCCGTCAGTCCGGGTCATCCCTCTCTCAATATATCGGGCATCCGTCAGTTCGGGTCAGCCCTATCTCGATATATCGGGCATCCGTCAGTCCGGGTCAGCCCTCTCTCAAAACCAGAAATATCATAGAAACAACATATCTCAATGCGCAAATCAGAAAGCATGATGCATGTGACATATAAATGAAATGCAAGTAACAATATATCCTGCAGCATGGAATAATAGTATGCGCATATAAGGTCATGTCCTGATGCAACAGTACTACAGTGTAGTGACATGGCAATTATCGATGATGAAGTGTGTGAGCCGGCGAGCAGTATACGTGGAACATATGCATCATCGATAATGGTGCTGGTGTCCTAGCAGCATGATAATAATATATCAATAAACACAAGCAATGCAATGCCACTAGCATGAATATGCGGAATCGAATAATCAACGCAACAGTAAAGAATCTACCTTAATAAATATATCATGTAGCCTTGCCATTTGAAATAAGACGAATCAGGGTTTTTGGTAAAATAAGGGCTACGGTGTTTTAAGAGAAGATGTGTCGTTTGAACATATCCGTAGAATCCCTTTTTCCTATCCTTAAAATATCCCCGATTCGTTAGTTTTGAAATAGGTATGACTCGGGTCTAGTCGAACGCCTACTATGCGAACTACGGACCCAACTATCAAGCCAAACATGAGGGGTATGGAAACCACCTAAATCTGAGTCGATATATATACATATAAATATAATAGTCGGTGATCCTGCCTCAATAGTATCACAACGATATAATATCCTCGAGTCATGAGCGCGGATCTATCATCAATATAGGCTCGTACGGTAAATCGTCGTACGGCATCCCAATAGCGGGGTACGGTCAATATCACATTATCTCATCACATAGCAGGTATCACTATCATCATATCACATAATCTGGGGTACAGATCTAAGTCTAGTACAATCGATACCATCTACATAAGTATGAATGCGGGGTAAAACACATGCCCAAAGGCCCGCTAAACCATCATGTCGTATCTCGAATACGAAACCTGCCATATCACCGATCTCACGGCCTCAAATCGAATCTCATCGACTCAACTCACATCCCAAGTCTTATCCTTAAATCCCGTATATGAACACATAGTCCCATACCCATGTGTAGATATACACACCTCCAAATGCGCACAGATAAAAGAAAGAATGTATGCAAGTATATGTGTACGTGTATGTGTGGGTGCAACCACTACTCTGGGGTTTCGCACTATACTGCACCAATACATCCTTACCATCACTAATCCATTATTACCATCAATAATCTTAAACAACCCATAATAAATATACGTGTGTATACGTATCCGTATACATCACCACAGCCTGCGGGGGTGCTATACGCCATCCACCCGACTTCCCCCGTAGATATAATCTACTCACCTGGTCTTCGCTCGCCGAAATCGATGACGCCATGCTCCTTCGCCTCGGAATCCTTGCGAGGGTACCTAGAATAATAAACAGTCGCAATACGTATTAACATCGAGGCAGAAAACCGATACAGCGCACAGTGTGCTCATAGGTTGGAACCTATGGCCTAAACGTGCAAATCAATCAAACAATCCCTGTTGTCGATGTACGAACACCCGACAACCAAATACAAATCAAAATTTCAAGAAAGTGCATTTTAAACTACGGAAAACATTGCCTAAAACACGCTAAAATGCTCCCAGATTTTCCCCAGGTGACAATTGGCCAAAACTGCATGTAGGAGGGGTCTATTTTAGTGCAAAAGGAGCCCTAGAACAAAACTGGAACAATTCTACCCTACTCTGGCCGCAAATTGCGGCCAGAATGATTAAATCTGCGGCCGTGGGTTTGAATTAGGGGCTCGGGTCTTGGTGGTAGCTTCCTAGGTGCCTGCACGACTCACTGTCAGCTGAATTTTATTTTAGGGGTCTCGGAATGATAGCAGATTCCTAAAATCTTCACTGATTTCACAATATCTCCGATATCGGTTTTCTAAATCCGTATTCCGGGTTTCAAATCTCAGGTTTGGGTCTCAATTCCATCACTAGGGTGTTTGTGCAGCCTCCACTAATCTTAATTTCACACTACAACTCACAATTTCCTCAAACCCGAACTAAGTTTCCTTTAAGTCCGCAACACCACCCGATATCGATTCAATTTTAACATAGGGTTATAAGTAATGCAAAAACTAATCTAATGATCCAGAAATTACCTCATTTGGCAACTCTAGAATTTTCTTGAGTTGCCTCAACTTGCCAAAATCTTTGCATTCTTGGTCCATCGTGTAGGTCTTGAGCTTGTGCATCTTTTTAATGAAATGGAGATTGGGTTTTGGAATTGTTTTTGAGGTGATTTGGGACTTGATGAGGGGAGGTGAGGTGAGGTGCAGGAGCAGCAGCAACAACAAGAGGGAGAGGGAGAGAATTGAGTGAAGGTTGAAGAGGAAATGACTAAGTCTTTTGGTCAAAGAAGCCCATACCTCTCTCTCTCTCACACACCATACCTCATATAATAATCCCTTTTCTATTGCTTTTTCTTTTCTTTTTCTCTAATTCCTTCTCACTCAAATAGTTATCACAAAACAAAACCATGGCAAGAAAAATGTAACACAAGTGTAGAAAAAGATATGTGCATGTTTTGCACAAAATTGCTTAAAAGCCGATTAGCGATTTTTAATCGCGATTTGCATTAAATTAGCATATAACTAATCATAAAAACTTAAAAATGGCATAATTCCCTAAAATACCCTATTTTAGAATTTTCCATAGTTTTCACCAAATTTTTCCCATTTATTTATATTTAATAATACTAAAATATTAAAATATTCAATAAAATAATATTAAATTATAAAAATTCCTAAAATTGATATTTTATTTTCTTGAAATGTTACATTTAAACTCAACAAAACATGTTGCATTTGTAACACTAACTTGTTACAATATTATATATCACATATATAATTTATTTTTGTAACAAAAGAAAATAATACAATTAACATATATCGCATATATATCAATGTATTATCCGGTGAGAAAATGAATCAACAAAGGGAGCTTATATTAGTTAACGTAATATAATATATCGCATATATAATTATACATTAAATTATCGAATCAACACTTGATCCGACAATCCGGCTATATAGCATATAACCGACTAATATAACATGTACCGATTCATCGAATCAACACTTGATCCGAAGACCCGGCACTATCTCATATACCCGGCCGATATCATATATCGCGAGAATAGAATATGGTATCTCATATCGTATTATTCTCGGTCCCGCACATATCACATATGTGCACCTACTCCGTTTTGCCTGAGCCAGGAAACCTCAGTGTAGGACTCTAAAGAATCGTCAATATGCCAGCAGTAGGTGATGATCATATCAAACACCCATAAGCTGCAAGCGGTCAGCTAAACGTAACATCCACCCAGGTATTGAGCGATCAGAAGATCAACAAGCAAGCCTGTACATTCTCTTATGAATCCAATCAGTAACACTACCGTACAGTCCGGTCTCTTCGTCTTATATGTCGCATATCCTGTCTAGGGGTGTTAAACGTCAGACCCCAGAAACCGATAAGTCGTGTCGATTTGAGTCTCATATCAGGTCGAGAAACTTCTGATAACACTTACCAGTAGCACTCCATATCAGCCCTGGCCAGGGACTTCAAGTTATAGACAGTCGAACACAACACAACATCAACTCCCTATACCGGGAGAGACGAAACCCCTCCTATCGCTCATTTCCTCCATGTGATTCGGGACTGTATCCTAAAGCCACCGTTTTGCATGCCCTCTTAGACGTGGTAAGGTGGAAATCAAAGCAAAGTGGGAATCACACAAGACTCTTTGACGATCTCGGGTCTACAGACTAATCTGTACCAGTGTCACTGGAGAACTGCTATCTAACGATAGGTATATATCTATCTAGGAGTTCTCGACGGTTCCGTTCAGTGTACCCAGTCTCTACTGAGCACCCGTACACCATCTTTGATGTCAAACATCGATGGAAATGGGATAATCCATCGCCCATCATATGGGTCAAGATGCGTATACGCTAGTCTACTCTGGGGTATCGATGCCCTGTCTCGATACACCCTCGACTAGGAACAGTTATAGAATGTATTCATTGACTACCCTGGCCCCACTAGTATGATCTCGTAATAGTCCCAGTAGTCAAGTACATATCCTAAGGGCTTTATCAACATATGAGAGCAAGACATTAAATTAATACAAGTCAACTTGTCAAGACAAAGTGTAACAAGATAGCATACTATCATATCGAGCAAGAAAGTCCTCTCTATATATATCCAAGCATCCACTATAATATACATCATATGTACAATAATGGCCTCTAGGCATATACATAACTAACAATCTCCTTCTTGCACTAAGGCCAGCTGTTGTAGTATCTCATACACAACATCCCGAAGAGTCTCTCAAATTGTATCTGTGGTATGGCCTTCGTGAGTTGATCCGCAGTGTTGTCCTTCGTATCAACTCTCCTGACCTCGATCTCCCGGCGATCAACTATCTCCCTGATCAGGTGATACCGCCTCGGAATATGTCTGGACTTCTGATGGGACCAGGGTTCCTTGGCCAAAGCCACAGCTCTATTGTTATCACAATACAAAGGTATTGGATGCTCAATGGATGGAACCACACCAAGTTCAGTGATAAACTTCTTCATACAGACAGCCTCTTTGGCAGCATCGTTGGCAGCGATGTATTCAGCCTCTATCGTCGAGTCTGCAATGGTTTCCTGTTTGGAACTCTTCCAATACACCGCCCCTCCATTGAGGGTAAAGACCAATCCTGAGTGCGACTTAGAGTCGTCCTTATCACTCTGGAAGCTCGAATCGGTAAAGGACTCCACTTGGAGTTCACCGTTACCATACACCAAGAACATCTCCTTAGTCCTTCTTAGGTACTTGAGAATATTCTTCACAGTTGTCCAGTGACTCTCTCAATGATCTGGTTGATACCGACTCACTACACTTAGTGAGTATGATACATCGGGCCTGGTACATAGCATCGCATACATGAAAGAGCCTACTGCAGAAGCATAGGGTATCTCTTGCATGCGAGCTCTTTCCAAATCAGTCTTGGGAGACATCTCTATGGAGAGAGTGAGTCCAGAGATCGTGGGTTGGTTCCCACTCTTGGATTCTTTCATACTAAACCTCTTTAGTATGGTGTCAATGTACCTGGATTGGGACAATCTCAGTATCCGTTTAGATCTATCATTATAGATCTTATTTCCTAAAATGTAGGAGGCATCACCTAGATCTTTCATTGAGAATCTTTATGATAAGAAGAGCTTGACCGAGTGCAGTATAGGAACATCATTTCCTATCAATAGTATGTCATCCACCTACAATACAAGGAAGACAACCTTACTCTCTGCAACCTTTTTTATAAATACATGGTTCGTCTATGTTTTTGATGAAGTCAAACTTTTAGACTACAACATCAAAACAGATGTTCCAACTCCGCGATGCTTGCTTTAACCCGTAAATGGATTTATGCAGCTTGCACACCTTTCCGCTGCTCCCACTGTCTACGAAGCCCTCTGGCTGAGTCATGTATACGCACTCCTCTAAATCACCATTTAGAAAGGTGGTCTTAACATCGATTTGCCAGATTTCGTAGTCATGGTATGCAGCAATGGCAAGTAAGATCCGGATGGACTTAAGCATAGCCACTGGGGAGAAGGTTTCGTCATAATCCACACCTGGTCGTTGACGAAAACCCTTTGCAACAAGTGTTGGATATAGTGCCCTAAGAGTCAATTATTGGATCACAGGCACGTGATTGCAATGATTGAGGGAGGACCTATACCGGTACTACAGTCTTACTCGAGAGGTTTGTATACTTTCTGGTATGTCTTTTTCATCGTGTACATGCTTTAGGTGACATTGTGGTTCACTATTAAACGTTGATAGAGAATAGTATGCTACCATGGTTTGCCTTTATCATCGTGTACTGCTTTAGGTGACCTTACAGGTCGCTATTGCACGCTGATAGAGCCCTTAGGATTCTTGCTTGACGACCAGTAGTATGATGGCGATCATATACATGGGAGCTGGGGTCTATAAGCACATCCTTAAAAGTTCCGTAGTCGTGGGAGTTTCGTGACTGAGCCTCGATACTCCATTAGTAGACTAGTGTATACAGTCGAGACCCCGACGAGGGGCGGTGGCCGGTCTCACAAGCCATTGGTGTCAGTTGGTTCACCTAAGAAGTATAGAGGTGCTCATTGGGTTATGAGTACACCGTACTGGACTCGCCGGGAACATGCTAGTTTGTATTATACCTAGCATCAGATAGCAGTTCCCTTGTGACATGTGTACAGGTTAGTTCATCGACCTGAGATCGTCATTTGTCTCGTGTGAGTTCCCACTGTACTTTGATTACTACCCTACCATGGCTCAAAGGTGTCGTGCAAACAGGTTTTAGTTGGGTATAGTCCCGAGCCACATGGAGGCAATGAGAGGATCGGCAGGGGTTCTTCTCTTCCGGTATTGGGGGTGAGGTCGCGCTGTGTCTAGGAGAGCCATTACACGAAGTCCTTGGCCAAGGCAGGAGATTTACTGGTAGGTATTCCAGTAGTATCTCAGGGTGTTCTGGGCTACACTCCGACACGAGTTGTACCGCTTTTGGGGGTCTGACTTTTACCACCCCCCTAGGCCTGCCATGCGATGCTCATAGACGAACGGACCAGACTGTACGGATATTGTCACTGACAGGCTCAGTAGGGTGTCAGGATGAGTTCGCTCAACGACCTCCCTTTTGGTCAATACTTGGTAGCCCGTTACGTACGGCTAATACCTCTGACGTGCTAGTGGTTAAATCCACAGCCAAAGTATTAACGAGTCTTTAGAGGCCCCCACAGACAGTTTTTCAAGTTTCGGGTGAAATGTTGTAGAGGCCTTATGATATATGGCAGGGTTCGATCTTATACGTGCGGTATTGCACGGATCATGATCGGACAGATCATACTAGGGGGCTTTGGTTTAAGCCGGATCCTAGTATTAGATTTGTTGGATTACTTTCGTCTCATCGCATTCGCATTCAATCGGAATGCGGATGCAGGTATGTATATACAGGTGAGGGGTATCCTTATGATCCGTCATGAGTTTACTTTAGATGTTACCGTATCTTTTTGTTGTGGCAAACATTTGGATTAATGTTTGCTTTTGGAAATAATGAGCTAGAATTCATCATGAGATGCATTAAATATGACATAGACATATATAGTGACTCATGGTCTCTTTTTTGTGAAATGTGTCACATTAGTGGATTGATTGGTATTGATATGATAAGAAGAGAGAGAGAGAGGGGTTGCCTTGGTGTTAGGGTATATGCCCTAGAGGACATTACTGTATCATACTAGTTTGTATATTACTTGATGGAAGCTTGGGATATTCACAGTTGTATACACAATCTTGCTCAAAATAGTAGTATGCTACTTGGTTTCTCTCTACTTCAATGTGTGTACATGTGTTTCTTTTAACATATCACCTATACATATTAGTGGAGCCCTTAGGATCTTTTCTTCATTACCAGCGTTGTGATGGCAGTCACACTCGTGGGGGCTGGGTAATCCACAAGCACATCCTTATACAGGTCCCTAGTCGTAGGACTATCGAGACAAGGCATCGATACTCCGGAGAAGACTAGCGTATGCGCTTCTCATCCCAGCAGGGGAGATGGTCTGTCCCACAGCCGTTACTACGTCGTACTTGAGATAGTATGTGGGTGCTCGTTAGGTTACGAGTACACTGGACAGGACTCGTCGGGAACTGATTGGTTGGTACTATACCTATCGTCAGTTATCAGTTCCCAGGTGACATGAGTACAGCTGTCACGACCTGAAAGTACGGAACGTGATCGGCACTTAGATTACGAAGCGTCTAGTGGCGCAACGTAACCTAAGTAAGCCAAAGCCCAGAAATCTAAACCATAAAAGAAGAAGTAAAGGAAAACATGTAGAAAACAAGTTTAAAAGCAACATACAATTTTCTCAAAAATTTCGGCAGAGTCTCCTTTGTAAAAACAGGCCCCAAACGGGTACAAACAAGCATAAATACATATAAACAATAAAAAGCATCCCCAAAAAGGGACCTAGCTCAACGCCAACAGGCGGAAACAACCACAACAAGCACAAGAATGTACAACGCCAAAGGGCGAGGCTCAAAACTTAAAAGAAAACAAATCCACCTGATACCATAATAATACAAGCACGACTCTAAGGTCGAAATAAATAACTGGTCCAGTAAACTTACCAAGTAATACAAGTTTGGTTGATGGAGCTTTCTAGATACAAAAGAAATAATAAAAGTACAATGGCGGTCCAGATACAAGTGAACTAACCTACCGTGCAAATCACCCTGAATGAAACGATGTGCCAGCAAGCTGTCAAGAAAACCTGTACATCGATCCTGTAATAAAATTTGGCACAACGGCGGTGAGTTGCCAAATCGTGAGTAGAAGATATCTGTGAAAAGAAATCAAATGCACGACGCTATCCTAGGTCATAATAATATACTAACATACCACTAATCATCAAGTAAGGACAGAATAATAAACTACGTATAAGTGCAAATGTTCCGTGCTCGTGTCAGTGCCTCATATAGTACTATGTCATGAGAACGAGTAAGTATGCACCATGAATGTAAAATAACCAATCCTGAAATCTAGATATATCTGTATAAGAAATCTTTAGCTTTTATCATGGTAAAATGTGTATAGAAATCTGAAATATCAACGATGAAATCCATGGAAATCCGTGTCAAGCATCGACACAAAACATGTAAATCTCAAGTCTCAATACCTCATAGCCTCAATATCTCATAGTCTCAATATCTTGGGCTCCGTCAGTCCGGATCGGCCCATATCATCAAATCTCACGACAACGGTCGGTATCCTCCGGATATCCGCCGCGCCAGATATCACCGGTAGGTAGCCTTCCCCTGCCAGGCCCATCGTCTACAACTCGATCTTTTTGCCCCGGGGTACCTTACCGGGTCCACCATGTACCCGAGACGGTTCATCCACTCCTCGAATCGGGTCTCGAAATCCAACAGAAAACATGAAATCTCATGGTGGAGGACACATACATCACGAGAAAACCGCATCTTATGTTTTAAAAAGAGAGGAGGAGAGAGAAAGAAGTTTTTATGTATTCTTGCGGTTTTTCCCAAAAATCCAGAAATCTCATATAAATCCAAAATTCCAAAAATCATGAGTAAGTATATGATAAGTGTCGGAATATGCCCCATAATACTGCATGATAACTTGAAAATATGAATGCATGAATGTCTAAGTAATAAATGCCATGTCTAGACTAACATCTGAGAGTAATCATAATGCTATATCGATCTAGCTTTTAGCTGATTCTATCAATACAAGATAATATGATCTAAAGTGTACGTGACATTGCAATTACCGATGATGATGTGTGTGAGCCGGCAAATAAGTGTACGTGGAATATGCGCATCATCGGTAATGGTGCTGGTGTCCTAACAGGCAAAGTTTTATGCTGATTATAGAAACATATGTATGAACATGCATATTATGATTACGGTATGAATGTAAAGATGGATGTGTAATAACCAGTCATCTACGATATACAAGTACCACTACCACTATGTGACTCGAATCTAAACTCGTGTCCATCTAACCTCCTAAGGAACTAAACCTAAGAAACTAGTCGATAAGAAATAGGAGTACACCAAAAGTCTGAGTTTATATCTCTAATAGTCGGCGATCCAGCCTCAATAGCGTCACGTACGTAGTACGATTTCCTCGAAACAAGAGTGCGGATCAATCATCGCATCTATGCCTCGTACTGTAAAATCCATCGTACGGCATCTCAATATCGGGGTATGGGTCAAGTATCACCAACGTGTCTCATCATTCGTATAATATCATCATCAACACATGTCATAATCAAGGTACTATACTATACTCACGTACATCAATCATATATCATTGCCAGCATAAATATACATCGTTAATTTATCCTCAGAAATATCATGTCATATGTGTCATATTGTGATTAAGTCACACTTATATCATATCGTAATCAAATCACTCCTATATGATATCGTAATCAAGTCACGCATATATGATATCGAAATCAAGTCACACCGGTATGATGTCGTAATTAAGTCACACATGTATCATATCAGAATTTCAATCACATGTTATGGTCCGGGTGCTATTTTAGAGTCCCATGTAGCTCAATATCATCACCACCCCTTATTATCTATGTATAGCTATTCATTAACTCATTTCTTAATGATCCGCTAACATCATAACACGACCGTAGCCAAGAATCACGGCATCAGCCCAGTTATATTGTTTCATCACCGTGTATCATATCACATCCTTGTATCACATATACGTATTGTGTATACATATATATACCTTCACCTAGTCCTATATATATATACACATACACGTATACACCACATCGAGTCTCAGTGTGTGCGTGTGTGCGTATCTACCTAAAACCGATGAAATCTCCTCCAAGATATTCATCCTCGGGTAAGGTATTTCTAAATCAATCTAGTCCAACCTAGGGTCATTACTAGGGTCCTACTCACCGAAATTCTAAGATCACGTCAGGCTTCCTAATGACAATAAGTACTATCCCTATTCTACGTTTGCGGGGGTGCTAAACGCCATCCACCCGATTTTCCCTGTAGATATACATCTACTCACCTGGTCTTTGTCTGCCGAAGACGGTGTCGCCATCCTCTTCTTCATCGCCCGTAGTCCATGTGAGGGGTACCTATACGCAAACATATATAATATCGTAAACTGAATCACGGACAACATCAAAACGACGCACGAAACGCGCATAGGTTAAAACCTATGTCCCGCTCATACAAAAGAACCAAATATCGCTCGATATCGGCGTGCAAAGGCCGATTGATCGAGATAAGCATCAGGAAACAACTTGTAGTTTAAAAACTCATTACCTATAATATAAAACATGATTTAATTCATCGAAACCCTAAAAATCGATAAAACCGTCAGATTTCGTAAAACCCGAAAATGCCAATTTACCGTTTTACTTCAAAACTTGAGGTTTAAATGAAACTAATGGTCATATTATTCATTAAATAACCTAACTAGATTATATAAACCATTACCATATTTTTCTCACACTAATTTATATTAAAACAAAATTCCTAGTTTGCAACTTTTATCAATTTTCAACATCTTACAAGCAAAATTCCATAATTTCACAACAAAACTTGATTTTGCATGAATTAATGTATTAAACTACAATTCATGATGATAATGATATAATGAAACCATAAATTATATTTTAAATCTCATTTATTTAAGAATATCTAAAATCTAGTTAACAAAATAACATGTTTTATCATTATTTTTCAATTATCAATAGAAACTAGTAACTAAATTAAGTTTTTCATTCCTTAAACATGTCAATATCCACATTAAAACAACAATCTAATGTTACAAATATTAATTGGAATTTTTCTCACCAATATATGTAATATATAGAAATCTAGTTTGCAAAAAAAAGTGGTTTAATTTAAACAATTTTCGAAAACAATTTACAATATATCAACCATGCATGATTTTCCATTTCTAAAAGTGTTAAACTAGTTATTATAACCCTAATGAATTAATAAAACCATAACTTGATTTTACAAAGCCTAACTTGAATTTTAAAACTTGTAAATAGAATTAATTTATTAAATCTAATTATGCATAATTGAAACATCTAATAACAATAAATTAAAAGAAGAAGATTTATACCTCCACAACATGAAATCCTAACATGAAAATAAATACTTTCCATCTCCAAAATCCATGTAAAGATGAGCAAAGAATAGAGGGTAGGAATTTATTAGGATTTTGTGGATTTTTTATTGAATATTTTATGAATTTTTGATGGATTTTGTAACAAAATCAAGGGGCTAAAATGGGGGGCTGCCATGGGGAAGTGGCCGGCCAAGGGTGGGAGGAAATGGGAGAGAAAGAAAGAGTGAAGAATTGTGTAGAAGTTTCACCCATTAACTACACATACTAATGTCGTTTCAACCTTTTATTTAATTTTCTTTTATTTCTTTTCTAAAACAACTCAAGAAAATTCTAGAATCATGGAAAAAATTGCAAATAAATTTTGAATGATACACACTAAATTCTAATATGCAATGGTTCATTTTTACAAATTAAACCCATTCAAATTTGTAATTTACACTAATTTAGTGTATAAATAAAGCTTATGTTAATATTTAAAATAATTAATTTAGGAAAAATATTTAATTAAACTAAAAATTTATAAGTGGCTAAAAAACACCATTTACTAGTAATTACATAATTAAAATAGGTATTTTTAAATTTATAGTGAAAAATAATTACGGTTTAGTTTTACGAAAAATACGTTTTACTTTACCGAAAATCATAAAATTCACTCAAACGATTTTATTTATTTAATTATTTTTAAAACGATACAATCTTCCCCCCTTAAAGAAATTCGGTCCCCGAATTTAAATTAAAACTCCCCTTCCAAATTCTAAAACATTTAGCAAAATACTCAAATCGTCGGGGCTCCGAAATCATCAATACATAACTAAAATCAACTCCGTCAATCATAATGCAATCATCGGAGTTATGGTGAAGATAAAATATCAAAACCCAATACGAAAACCAACGTAATATATATTAAAACTATAACTTATATATATATAGTGCGCATCATAGTAAAATCGCCTAAACATCTTAATAAAGAAGTATACAAAAACCCCTCTTGAAAATCGCCGTGCGATGCACGTGTCACGGCATAAGTAGCGGACGCTTATTTTAAAAAAATAGCTTTATATATATATATATCTTTTATTTAACATACACGTCCCGCCTGGTTACTAAATCAAGTAGTAATGATTGTAAAAACATACTGCTCAAACTGAAATCAATCCTAATCATATCGTAAAAATATCATGTGCGTCCGGTGCGCACTGAAATCGAAACTAAACACAGATACCACGAATACCCACAAAAACAAAACTAAGTGCAACAGGTGTGCACCAAAACATTTATCAAGTGCAACGGGCGTGCACGACTCAATATCAGGTGCATCTAATCTGCAGAAAACCCCAATTTAGTGCATCTGGTGTGCACAAAATCGCATCAAGTGCGCCAAGTGTGCACAAGAGTTTCAATCAGGTGCACATGGTGCACGAAAACAAACACCGAATATCAAAATCGAAATCACAGTACGAAAATGCATGGAAACTAGGTCGAAGCATATGTCAAAATCTTGTGTAACCCATATGCACGAAATCAAATCAAAATATCAAAATGTATAAAACCAAATCGAGTGTACTGGGTATGTACTAAACAACATCAATACAACTGATATATGAAACACAAATAGAATGTAATGAAGGTATACATAAGAAATACCAATCGTAGAACAAAATCCTCAAAATACCAAAATCCAATCAACGAAAATATGAAATTCAAATCACCAAATCACAATCGTAAACACTATCGTCAATGTGCGCCTCTTTCCCCCTTTCCTCTTGTGTCGACTGCTTCGAACTCGTCTCTTCATAGGTGTGCTGACTGCGCTACCAACGGCAACACTCATATCTAGAGTCTCCCACGTAGTCGATCCCTTCACCGGATATTCGGACTACATTAACTTTTCGATCGATCCATCAAAATCCCATAATTCCCCGAGAGCTCAACACTCAAGTACAGTTTAAAAATATCCGGTACATACCCCAGCATCAATGGTCCAGCCGTAGAAGGGCAAACCCAAGTCTCACTAAAGGCACCGTGGAACTGCCGTAAACCCTAAGGTTCAAGGGCGTTCCCGTGGTCATTATGTCGAGTTAGGGTTTCATTCTTCTAGAGGGTCCATAGAAATACCTGCATGTTCTTCCGAATACCTTAAACTTGGGAAAATGGGTTTTCTGACAATCGTTCGAATCCTTTAACTTCGTCTGGACGGCATGTGAATTCCCTTCATCCGCACGCTAAACAATGCTCCAATACTCAAGAATAAACGATACCCTAATGGTTATCGCATTCGATCCGTAGCTCCCTCTGCCAGTGCGCTCGTGGTAACAGAAACCACCATCCGATATCGACGAAGATAGATCAAAGGAACGAATGAAATGCGGTGCAAAGAAATTTATATCCTAAGGCTCCTTAAGCAGAGTAGCGTATCGTAAGTATGCCGCGGACCATACCCACAGTACGTTACTCTACCTAAGTCGCTTACACCATCAACCAAGGGTCACTTAGAATTATACAAGGTTAAAGCTAGCGCTCTGATACCAACTTTGTCACGACCCGAAAGTACGGAACGTGACCGGCACTTAGATTATGAAGCGTCTAGAGGCGCAACGTAACCTAAGTAAGCCGAAGCGCAGAAATCTAAACCATAAAAGAAGAAGAAGTAAAGGAAAACATGTAGAAAACAAGTTTAAAAGCAACATCTAATTTTCCCAAAAATTTCGGCAGAGTCTCCTTTGTAAAAACTGGCCCCAAACGAATACAAACAAGTATAAATACATATAAATATTAAAAAGCATCGCCAAAAAGGGAGCTAGCTCAACGCTAACAGGCGGAAACAACCACAACAAGCAAAAGAATGTACAACGCCAAAGGGCGAGGCTCAAAAATTAAAAGAAAACAAATCCACCAGATACCATAATAATACAAGCGCGACTCTAAAGTCGAAATAAATAACTGGTCCAGTAAACTTACGAAGTAATACAAGTTTGGTTGATAGAGCATTCTAGATACAAAAGAAATAATAAAAGTACAATGGCGGTCCAGATACAAGTGAACTAACTTAACGTGCAAATCACCCTGAATGAAAAGATGTGCCAGCAAGCTGTCAGGAAAACCTAAACATCGAACCTGTAATAAAATTTGGCACAACGGGGGTGAGTTGCCAACTAGTGAGTAGAAGATATCAGCGAAAAGAAATCGAATGCACGACGCTATCCTAGGTCATAATAATATACTAACATACCAATAGTCATCAAGTAAGGACAGAATAATAAACTACGTATAAGTGCAAATGTTCCGTGCTCGTGTCAGTGCCTCATATAGTACTATGTCATGAGAACGAGTATGCATGCACCATAAATGTAAAATAACCAATCCTGAAATCTAGATATATCTGTATAAGAAATCTTTAGCTTTTATCATGGTAAAATGTGTATAGAAATCTGAAATATCAACGATGAAATCCATGGAAATCCGTGTCAAGCATCGAACAAAACATGTAAATCTCATGTCTCAATACCTCATAGCCTCAATATCTCATAGTCTCAATATCTCGGGCTCCGTCAGTCCGGATCGGTCTATATCATCAAATCTCACGACAATGGTCGGTATCCTCCGGATATCCGCCGCACCAGGCATCACCGGTAGGTAGCATTCCCCTGCCAGGCTCATCGTCTACAACTCGATCTTCTTGCCTCGGGATACCTTACCGGGCCCACCATGTACCCAAGACGGTTCATCCACTCCTCGAATCGGGTCTCGAAATCCAACAGAAAACATGAAATCTCATGGTGGACGACACATACATCACGAGAAAACCGCATCTTATGTTTTAAAAAGAGAGGAGGAGAGAGAAAGAAGTTTTTATGTATTCTTGCGGTTTTCCCCAAAAATCCAGAAATCTCATATAAATCGAAAATTCCAAAAATCATGAGTAAGTATATGATAAGTGTCGGCATATGCCCCATAATACTGCATGATAACATGAAAATATGAATGCATGAATGTCTAAGTAATAAATGACATGTCTAGACTAACATCTGAGAGTAATCATAATGCTATATCGATCTAGCTTTTAGCTGATTCTATCAATACAAGATAATATGATCTAAAGTGTACGTGACATAGCAATTACCGATGATGATGTGTGTGAGCCGGCAAATAAGTGTGCGTGGAATATGCGCATCATCGGTAATGGTGTTGGTGTCCTAACAGGCAAAGTTTTATGCTGATTACAGAAACATATGTATGAACATGCACATTATGATTATGGTATGAATGTAAAGACAGATGTGTAATAACCACTCATCTGCGATATACAAGTACCACTACCACTATATGACTCGAACCTAAACTCGTGTCCATCTAACCTCCTAAGGAACTAAACCTAAGAAACTAGTCGATAAGAAATAGGAGTACACCTAAAGTCTGAGTCCATATCTCTAATAGTCGGCGATCCAGCCTCAATAGCGTCACGTACGTAGTACGATTTCCTCGAAACAAGAGTACTGATCAATCATCACATCTATGCCTCGTACGGTAAAATCTATCGTACGGCATCTCAATATCGGGGTACGGGTCAAATATCACCTACGTGTCTCATAATTCGTATAATATCATCATCAACACATGTCATAATCAAGGTACTATACTGTACTCGCATACATCAATCTTATATCATTGCCAGCATAAATATACATCGTTAATTTATCCTCAGAAATATCATGTCATATGTGTCATATTGTGATTAAGTCACACTTATATCATATCGTAATCAAATCACACCTATATGATATCGTAATCAAGTCACGCATATATGATATCGAAATCAAGTCACACCTGTATGATGTCGTAATCAAGTCACACATGTATCATATCGGAATTTCAATCTCATGTTACGGTCCGGGTGCTATTTTAGAGTCCCATGTACCTCAGAATTTCAATCACATGTTACGGTCCGGGTGCTATTTTAGAGTCCCATGTACCTCAATATCATCACCACCCTTTATTATTGTCACGACCCAAAATTGGCCCGTGACGGCCCTAGTACTATGCAACGCCCTAAGACGTAACGTAGTAAAAGAAAGCCAAAACCCAGAAATCTAAACCATAAAAATACGGAAAAGATAATATAAGTTTTTGAAACATTTGAAATCGCAACCCAAATTCTTTAAAAGTCCTACTTTATTTCTTTAAAATTTTGGCAACACCCTTTTTTGTAAAAACTAATCCAAGATGAATACAACACAAAATATGAAGCTATAGCGAAGAAATAAAGACAATAGAAAAAAAGCTGTATATATAAAAGACAACAAACCCACAATTAATATACAGTAACGTCCTCACCAAGTCCCTAAGTCAACAACATAATAGTAGATGGAGAGTACAAGATACAACGAATGTACAATACAAAATACAGATGACCACCAAAACCCACCTAAGAAAAATAGTACTGTGAGCTGATGCGGTATCTGTAGCAAAAGATGATAGCTGAAAAGCTGAATAGCGGAATAGCCTGCCTCGACTACTCTGGGGAACAACCTGAAACACCTGTGGCACAACGGGGGTGAGTTGCCAACTCGTGAATAGTAGATAACAAATGCAGGTAATCGCAGTAATGCACGTACAGCATGAATCTAAGGTATGCGATTACAGTAATAGCATGTCATGCAATAGGGATATGAGGATGTAAATATGTAACTATCATAAGGGTACACTAACAGGTACTACCAATATATGAATCAACAGTAACATAACAATAATATGCAATGACCATGCAATATGGATATGAGGATGTAAATATGCAACTATCATAAGGGTACACTAACAGGTACTACCAATATATGAATCTGTGCATAAAATAAATAAGTGTGAGGTATAGGGTGGAATATGTCATTTCCACGGAAACCTGACATCGTGGTAGGATCACAATCCATCAAGACACTCAAATCCCAAATCCTCAAATGAGCCCCCAAATTGGGCTCTCACATCATATAAGTCTCACATCACCTCAATGTACAATATCGAGTAATCTCCTATATCTCGAATGTACAAATCAACAATCTCTTTCATATCCAATATCCAATCTCAATGAATCACCTATATCCCAAGTCGAATCGCAAGTAAGTTTCTAACATCCTAAGATATATATATATATATATATTTGCAGAAATAATTATGATGGGGGCAATACACATATATTAGCGTTCCATTCCACTAATATTGGTGTAAGGGTATATATAACAATGGCTAGTCCCCTGTTATATATACAAAGGTGTTTAAAAGAAATATCATGAAAACAATGTGCCAAGCATCGACACAGAAATCCTGATAAGTACGTATCATACGCTGTCCCGAAAGCACGAGTGTCTAGCTCTGACCCTCGCCTTTCGACGTATGCATACATGCATGACTCCCAACGGTGTCCCCATGACCCCCGCCGAGTCATTAGTACTGTCACCGGTAGGTACTAGCCCGCCTCCAGGCTCAATCGGCAAAATCCATCGATCTTCTTGCCGAGGGGAACCATACCGGGCCCCACCATGTACCCTCTACGGCCTCGACGCCTCCTCGTAGGGGTATATATAATCAGCACCGATAAAGCTCATGGTGGATGTGCAAATATCATATCAAGGAAACCGGGTTTTTCAATGTATGCATAATTTCATGAACTCCCGCGGTTCCCAAATCCAGAAAACATCATCTAAAATCCAAATAATAAGAATGCGCAATCCAGGAATAAATATATACGATATATCTGAAATGCGAGCTTATAACAGAGAATATGTAGCTGAAACCAGATGTATGCGAAATCAATAAGGTACAGCTAAATAACATCAGTAAAGGTAAATATGTAACTGCAATTGAATATGTGTGTAACATATAGGTGTAGCAATGTATAGGTATCTACCTGTAAGAACTGATGTCGTATACCCCCCTGGGTATAACTAAAATATGTAGGATATCCCCCCCGGTATAAGTAACATGTGTGCAAGGTATACCTCTCGTAAGGTGTATATGTACCTATCACTAAAGGTATGATGCACTATAGGTATACCGATAAGCTAGATGTCATGTGTGATAAGCAATAGTGCCTAAAATGGTTAGTGTGTGACATGGCAATTATTGACGGTGTGTGTGTAGCATACAATCCGTGCTCGTGCAACATGAACCGTCAATAATGTGTGCAGTGCCCTACGGCTACTAGTCACAGTACAACTATATCTAACTAAATAGGTGAAGGCGCAATTCTAACAATGACGTAGAATGTGCGACAAGTACTAGAATCCTAGCCCAGACGCATAACGCCATGCGGGCGATTCCCCTGTAGATGTTAAATCTACAAACCTACGCTCCACGCTAGGTGAATCCTACTATCTGCTCCCCCCTGTAGTAGTGTCCCCAGTCCCTGCCTGCAAACCTGCAAATAAGACACGGAAATATATATAAGCCAAATATTCCGCGAAACGCGATATCGAACCAAAACGAGAAACTCGCGTCGCGAACAAATCGCGCGTGTGCACGATACGCTGAATCGTGTGTGTACGTGTCTAAAGCCATCGCGATACGCTGGATCACAGAACCCACTCACGTATCGCGCGTATCGCGCAAACACAACGGACATGAAAAGCGGTATATGACCCCAGATTTTCCTACAGGTAAAATATTACAAAACTAGACATGCCAAGGACCTAGACAACACATAAGAGAGCCCTACACAAAACCCCAACACCCCTGCCCCCTACTTGGCCGCAATTTGCGGCCAAACTGAATTAATTGGTGGCCACAGTTGAGAATGGGGGTCTCGTGTTCTGGTGGTGTTATCTATACCTAGTGTACATGCTCCAGTTTCCTCAATTTTGTTCTGTAGGGTCCGGGTCCATAGCAGATTCCAGATGTCACAATATCGCTTAAAAACACCAATTTTCACTAAAAAGGAAACCCTATGGTATTTTAGTGTAATCTGGGCTATTTCTCAGTGAAGTGACCCTATTAACACTAAAATAGGTAGGGTTATCTAACACAATCGTCAATTTGCCACAACATCTCACAAATCACCATAAATTAGCACTAAACTCATAATTAACATAACCCGACACCAACTATCACACAACTAAGCAAACTAGGAATTGGTGTTCAGAAATTATACCTTAAAGGGACCCTAAGAAGCAAAAGAATAAGTGCATGGAGGAGATGAGGGCTGCTGCAGTTGCTGGAGCTCCAAAAGTTCCTGCTGTTGCTTCCTGCTGCTCTTGTTGCTGATGATGATGATGATTGCTACTGCTGATGATGATGATTGCTGCTGCTGCCGCCTTGCAACAGCTGAGTGTGTGTGTGTGTGTGTGAGAGTATGAGAGAAAGATAATGAGGAGAAGAAATGAGAGCAAGGCAAAACCCCTCTCTTCCTTTCTCTTCCCTCATTAAATGAGGCATGGTCTAAACCATGTAGCACCATGCTTCTCTCTCTCTCTCACCCAAAGTCAACATTTCAACCATTCAAACAAAATTTAAAATTCCATTTCAAATTCATTTTCATTTTTAAAACAACCATAACTATTTAAGCCAAAACACCTAACAATATTAATTAACTTAAAGAGAATGGGTTAATCCATCCTGTTTGCTAATCATGGTCTAACCCCATCTCTAAACCTTAGTTATCATGCACAAGTGTGTGTGCGCCTAACAAAATTCTAATAGAATACTTAATAAATAGGATAAAATATTTAGAACTTAATTTGGTAAACTTTTTATTAAAAACCATACATTAAAATATAATTAGCCACAAAACACATTCTAAGGTGTTACAATTATCTATGTATACCTATTCATTAACTCATTTCCTAATGATCCGCTAACATCATAACACGACCGTAGCCAAGAATCACGGCATCAGCCCAGTTATATTGTTTCATCCCCGTGTATCATATCACATCCTTGTATCACATATACGTATTGTGTATACATATACATACCTACACCTAGTCCTCTATATATATATACACATACACGTATACACCATATCGAGTCTTAGTGTGCGTGTGTGCGTATCTACCTGAAACCTACGAAATCTCCTCCAAGATATTCATCATCGGGTAAAGTCTTTCTAAATCAATTTAGTCCAACCTAGGGTCATTACTAGGGTCCTACTAACCGAAATTCTAAGGTCACGTCAGGCTTCCTAATGACAATAAATACTATTCCTATTCAACATTTGCGGGGGTGCTAAACGCCATCCACCCGACTTCCCCCGTAGATATACATCCACTCACCTGGTCCTTGTCTGCCGAAGACGGTGTCACCATCCACTTCTTCGTAGCCCGCAGTCCACGTGAGGGGTACCTATATGCAAACACATATAATATCGTAAACTGAATCACGGACAACATCAAAACGACGCACGAAACGCGCATAGGTTAAAACCTATGTCCCGCTCATGCAAAAGAACCAAATATCGGTCGATATCGGCGTACAAACGCCGATTGATCGAGATAAGCATCAGCAAACAACTTGTAGTTTAAAAACTCATTACCTATAATATAAAACATGATTTAATTCATCGAAACCCTAAAAATCGATCAAACCGTCCGATTTCGTAAAACCCGAAAATGCCAATTTACCGTTTTACTTCAAAACTTGAGGTTTAAATGAAACTAATGGTCATATTATTCATTAAATAACCTAACTAGATTATAGAAACCATTACCGTATTTTTCTCACACTAATTTGTATTAAAACAAAATTCCTAGTTTGCAACTTTTATCAATTGTCAACATCTTACAAGCAAAATTCCACAATTTCACAACAAAACTTGATTTTGCATGAATTAATGAATTAAACTACAATTCATGATGATAATGATATAATGAAACCATAAATTATATTTTAAATCTCATTTATTTAAGAATTTCTAAAATCTAATTAACAAAATAGCATGTTTTATTACTATTTTTCAATTATCAATAGAAACTAGTAACTAAATTAAGTTTTTCATTCCTTAAACATGTCAATATCCTCATTAAAAAAACAATCTAATGTTACAAACATTAATTGGAATTTATCTCACCAATATATATAATATATAGAAATCTAGTTTGCAAAAAAAATGGTTTAATTTAAACAATTTTGGATAACAATTTACAATAAATCAACCATGCATGATTTTCCATTTCTAAAAGTGTTAAACTAGTTATTATAACCCTAATGAATTAATAAAACCATAACTTGATTTTACAAACCCTAACTTGAATTTTAAAACTTATAAATAGAATTAATTTATTAAATCTAATTATGCATAAATGAAACATCTAATAACAATAAATTAAAAGAAGAAGATTTATACCTCCACAACATGAAAATAAGCCTCCAAAATCAATGTTTTCCATCTCCAAAATCCATGTAAAGATGAGCAAAGAATAGAGGGTAGGAATTTATTAGGATTTTGTGGATTTTTTATTGAATTTTTTATGAATTTTTGATGGATTTTGTAACAAAATCAAGGGGCTAAAATAGGGGGCTGCCATGGGGAAGTGGCCGGCCAAGGGTGGGAGGAAATGGGAGAGATAGAAAGAGTGAAGAATTGTGTAGAAGTTTTACCCATTAACTACACATACTAATGTTTTTCAAACCTTTTATTTAATTTTCTTTTATTTCTTTTCTAAAACAACTCAAGAAAATTCTAGAATCATGGAAAAATTTTCAAATAAATTTTGCATGATACACACTAAATTCTAATATGCAATGGTTCGTTTTTACAAATTAAACCCATTCAAATTTGTAATTTACACTAATTTAGTGTATAAAAAAAGCTTATGTTAATATTTAAAATAATTAATTTAGGAAAAATATTTAATTAAACTAAAAATTTATAAGTGGCTAAATAAACACCATTTACTAGTAATTACATAATTAAAATAGGTATTTTTAAATTTATAATGAAAAATAATTACGGTTTAGTTTTACGAAAAATACGTTTTACTTTACCGAAAATCATAAAATTCACTTAAACGATTTTATTTATTTAATTATTTTTAAAACGTTACAACATCTTAGTCCGCTGACTTGACACTGTCATTTCGCGTCGAGTGTGTTCCCACTGTACTTTGATTACTACCCTACCACGGCTCAAAAGAGTTGTGCAAACAGATAGTAGTTGGGTGCAGTCCCGAAGCACTTGGAGGCAGTGACGGTTAGACAGGATTCGTCTCTCCCGGTATTGGGAGTTGATATCGCGCTGTGTCAAGGAGAGCCATTACACACAGTTGTCCCTGGCCATGGCAAGCGAGATATACTGGTAGGTTTCCAGTGCTATCTCAGGGTGTTCTGGGCTACACTCCGACAGACTTGTACCGCTATGAGGGGACTGACGTTTACCGCCCCCTTGGCCCGCCATGCGATATTCTCAGATGAACAGACCGGACTGTACGAAGATTGTCACATTCAGGCTCAGTAGGAGTTCGGATGAGTTCACCTCGTCAGTCTTCTTATCGGCATCTACCTGGGGGCCATTACGCACAGCTAGTGCCGCTTGCGGTCTGTGGTTAAACCCACTGCCAGGGTAGTGTCAAGTCTTTAGAGTCCCACACAGAGAGCTATTCGCCTTTAGGCAAAAAGAGTAGTGGTCGCATGGTTTTGCGACAGGGTTCGGTCACATCCGTGCACTTGAGCACGTTTAGTGTCCGGGAAGTTATTACTAGCAGGCTTTGGTTTAAGCCAGATCCTAGTTTACGTTTTGGGATTGATTATATCTCGTTTGTATTCGTGTTCCTCGGAACGCGGATGCGGGTGTGTATGCACGGTTGACAGAGACAGAGGCAGAGGATTCTCATTAAAGTTGTTGACTGTTGACTTTTGCTAAACCCTAAGGAGAATAAGAAATATGATTAATGATAATATTAATTAAGTATTATTGTGCAATGGTTGGGTTGAAAGGTTGACTTTGTTGACCGGTTGACTAAGTTGGACTTGTTGACCATCATCATTACAATGGCTATTATTTCATGGCAAAGACTTTTGCTTGCTTGTTATTCTTTACAAAATGAGTGCATGAAATGATATTGCCATTTGACATGAACCATCACATAATACTCAATTACTATTATTGTAATGATTATTTTGTGTTATGAGAGGAGTGTGGAAAAAGTCTTGCTCATTCTATCATTCTCATTCTCTCTCATCCTCAAGCTCTCCCTCTTCCTCTTGCTCTCTCTCTAGTTCATGGTTCTATTGTCTCATGTGTTGAGAAACAAGAACCATAGAGGTAAAACCCAAAACACTTCTCTACTCATCCTAGTATACAAGGTCTAGCAAGCCAAGTATTCTAGTTTCCTCTAGATTGAGGTTGGTGCCGAAGGTAGAAGCTTTCGGGTGGATCCATCTTCGGTGCAAGGAGACTACGAAGTGAGGCTGATCCAACCACCACAAGGAGCTGAAGAGAAGAAGTTCAAGATTAGGTATAACCCATAACCTAGTAGCTAAACTCTTAGTTAGGTTGTTAGATAGTATGTTTAATAAAGATCCGTTTTTGAGTCCATGTTACCCCACCGTAGAAAATCGTTTTTCACCATTTCCGGAACCCCAAAGAACCGGGGACGGGTAACGTGGACTTATAGTGGTATCAGAGCCTAGTTAAACACTATCTAACATGTTAGCAAAGTAACTAGAAGTTCGATCGGTGAAAAAATCACAAAACACGGCCGAGATTCAAACTTTCTGTCGACTTTTAAACTGCTGTAAAAATTATTTGACATATACCAAATATCGACTCAGGGTTTTTAGTGTACACTGCAGAAAAACGATCCACAGAACCGACCAACACACCGCGGAAACGCGGCAAGAACAGCTTCTTGCCGCGGATCCGCGGCCGAGTTGACTCGGTCGTGGATCGGTTTTACTGTAGTATATTTACTGGGGTATTTTGGGATTTTTGGAATATGATTTTTCAGCCCAGATTTTCCAGAAAGCAAAATTTGTTTTTGGGGTTTAAAAATCCGTATTTTGATCGAACTTCTAAAGACTTAAGCTAACGTGTTATATCTGTGATGTGATATATGTATTGAACCTCTGCTAATCTCTATACATCGATTATTGCGGGTTATACATATCTGTGATCTGTAATGTTGATGGTATGTGTATATGAATTCATTGGATTGTCGCGGATGAATAGCCGGGGGGTTGTGAGATGAGAGTTTTCTTTATCTTTTCAATTCATGTAATGTGTAATTTGATGTAATATTATTTATATTGCCGCACATCCGGGATGAGATTGTAGCCGCCATTATATAATTTCTTTTTACTGTTTTTGCTCCTAGGATAGACCCAAGGAGGGGGTGCACAAACTACCGGGTACCTCGAAGTGCCGAGTGGCCTACCCACGTTGTTGAGGGAGGTTGCTTCATTTCGGGTATTTGGCGGGTAGTTTGCCTCACCCGTAGGGGTCTAGGGTGGGGTGTTGGCTATTCACCGCGACTGTGTAATCCACTTTTCGTTACAGGCTCGTATGAATTGCGGATTCCTAGTATATCCAATGTGTTCATCTGTGATCTGGAATGGCTATCATTGTATCTGACGAATGTATATCTATATATGATATCTATTTAGGCGTCGCTTATGTTTTGCATCCTCGCTAGTCCAGCCCCCGCTCTGTCGTTAGTTATGTAACCTAACGAGTAATGACGGGGCCCCGTAGCGAATGCGGATGGCATAAGCGTACCTCATATTTTCGTTATTTTCTGCAATGGTAGGATTAAATGATGGGACTCATTAAAATTAATGCAAGAAAATAAACCAAAGTAAAGTCGTTGGAACAATTTCAAAACCACTCGATTTCTTTTCAAAAACAACTTTTAAACGCGGAGCATTAGCCACTCCTTTTAAAAGCTATCTCGTTCCATCGATTATATCAAGTTCACTACGTTCATGGTTTCGCCAAAACCATTCGTAACCCTCCGTCGTTTCTTATGAATATTCAACAGTATTCAAGCAGTGTTTGTTGGCCTTAGTCAAGGCACAGTGTTTGGTAGCTGGTGGATATTCATATGTTGCATAGATAGATGCGTTGGTTTGGGACAGTCGTATTACTTTGTTTGCCATAGTCAATGGTATATACGGGTGGGTTCAAATCAACCTGGACAACGACGGGTAGAACTTGACATGTGACTTATGCTTTGTTGGCCTTACTCAAGGTCATAACGGCATGGGGCAAAAATCCACATCGGGAGTTTCTAAAGAACCTGAAACTTGCTAGCGCTGCATACAATTTGGAGTGTGATAATTCTGGTAGGATTCCTTCAGTTTTGTCACGCGGTGATATTTGGATCCCGATCCTACTGTGAGTATATGCTACTCCTCGGGAAATTTCTCACTTAACGATCAATGCTATAAACCATGTAGGTGTCTAGAAAGGTGTTAGCGGGGCTACGCCCCCAGGGAAAAGAGGTTCTTAAATTAAGAAACTTCGCGAAAGCGTTGGAAAACCTACCCGAAGTACCGATACTAACCTGGCTGAATGGTTAAGCAAGTATTGTACGGTGAGATTGATCCCGACTAATTCTTCCTTTTTGGTTTGAGGAGGGATTCGAGAAACAGTAGGAGCCATCCTGTTTAGATAAATCAAAAACCAATCTAAACTTGCAAGAGCATCATGCTGAGTGTTTTCTTCTCTCTCTCTTAATTGCAGCGACCCAATGACCACACATAGGTTACATCCAGATAATAAATTGACTGAATCTGACTGTCTTGACTGGAAAAGGTCTGTCCAGATGTTCATTGCCCATGACAAACTGGGACACCTCTTAACTAATCAAGCCCCTGCCGTCTCAGGACCAGTTTCCCCTGTCACGGATATTGATATCCGTTAGACATCGGAAAAAGACTGTGTGAAAGCCATGTGCCTCGTGTTAGCCTCAGTTGATGGTGCATTCCAGAGCCAGCACGAGAAGATGGACTTAGTTTCTGTCTTCCTCCATAACAAAGATTTATATGGAGAGCAATCTAGTATCGCAAGATATGAGACCTCGAACGAATTGCTTGAAGCGAGGTTGGCTATCGGGTCATCTATAGGAGGCAACGTCCTTATAGAGACCAGCTGTTTTGAGCTCACAGACCTGAAGACTACGTTGGAAAACGGGTCAAATACTGACTTGATTCTACAGTCTCTACCTTCTACCCTGAAGGAAACTAAGGAAGTAGAAGGAAAGGGAAGGGCAAAAGTTTCGGGACTGGATGTAGTAAAAGAGGGACGTTCCTATTGTTACGGGAATGAACATTGGTAGTAGGATTGCAGGGCTAGCAAAGCCAGTAGCCAGAATTCGAAGCATGTTGTGGCTTCGGCTTCGGGTGTGTTTGTAAAAGAGAACTGTATGTCAGTTAACCCTACTTCCTTGGTATTGGATATCGGATCAGGATCTCACATCTGTAATTCGTTACAGGCTCTGAGAAACCGTAGGGTTATCAGGAAAGGTGATATGACTCTCAGGGTTGCTAACGGAATGAGCATGGACGCTGAATCCATAGGGGAATATCATCTTAGACTGACAACTGGGCAGATATTGATTCTGCGTAACTGTTTGTATGTACCAGGTGCGTCTTGTAATATCATATCTGTATTCTTACTTTCTAAGAAAGGATATGATTTTACTTTTATAAGCGATGTGGTCCACATCCACCTAAATCAAGTTCTGATTGAGTCAGGTACATTAGAAAACGGGATATACGTGTTGAATCAAGTTCAGATTTTCAGTGTCCAAAACACACTTAAAAGAAAGTCTCCGGAAACAAATCAGGCCTTCTTATGGCATTGTATACTGGGTCACATCAATGAGAGAAGGTTGACGAAGTTACATACAGAAGGATATTTGGATTCGTTCGAATATCAGTTGTATGCAACTTGTCAATCCTGTCTCAAGGGAAAGATGACAAAGACTCCGTTCACTGGACACGGAGAAAGAGCAAGCGAGCTCTTGGGACTCATACACAGTGACGTGTGTGGTCCAATGTCTACATATGCGCGAAGTGGTTATTCATACTTCATTACTTTCACAGATGATTTCTCTCGGTTTGGACATGTCTTCCTGATGAACCATATATCCAAGGCCTTTGAGAAATTTCGGGAATACAAGAATGAAGTAGAAAAACAAACAGGCAAAAGTATCAAGACACTGAGATCTGATCGAGGTGGAGAATACATGAGTTCCGAGTTTCTGCACTACTTAAAAGAGAATGGAATTCTCTCGCAGCTTACTCTTCCATACACACCACAACACAACGGTGTATCGGAAAGACGGAATCGAACTCTATTGGATATGGTTCGTTCCATGATGAGTAAGGCTGAGTTACCGCGATCTTTCTAGGGTTATGCACTAGAAACAGCTGCATATCTCTTGAACCAAGTTCCTACTAAGACAGTGCCTACCACACCATATCAGATGTGGAGTGGGAAGAAACCCTGTCTTAAACACTTTAAGACATCGGGATGTCCAGCTTTTGTCAAAAAGCAGCATGTGGACAAGCTCGAGGCGCGCTCAGTACAGTGTAAGTTTGTGGGATACCCAAAGAACTCCAAGGGGTATCTTTTCTATTACGCAGAGGAGCAAAAAGTCTTTGTTTCTCGTCATGCCCGCTTCTTGGAAACTGAGTTTTTAGAAAATCAGATAAGTGGGAGCGCAATAGAACTGGAAGAAATTCCAGAACCACAAGCTATTACTGAAACCTTAGTAGAACCAGAAGGTTCAGGGGAACCGGACATTCCTGCGCCGCTCCGCTGGAGTAGTAGGCAGTATCATCCCCCCGAGAGATACTACGGTTTTCTCATACAAGGGGATAGAGAGGATTGCGTCATTGATTATGATGAGCCTACTCGCTTCTAGCAAGCCATTCAGAGCGGTGACTTAGTAAAATGGCTGGATGCAATGCGGACCGAGATGGAGTCCATGTACACCAACAAAGTTTGGACTTTGCTCCAGAAGGGCTAAAACCCGTAGGCTGCAAATGGATCTTCAGAACGAAGATTAGTGTAGATGGACAGGTTGAAACCTATAAAGCTAGGCTTGTTGCAAAGGGTTTTCGTCAAAGACCTGGTTTGGCCTATGACGAGACCTTTTCTCCAGTAGCTATGATCAAATCCATTCGTATCCTTCTTGTCATTGCTGCCTTCCATGATTATGAGATCTGGCAGATGGACGTAAAGACGGCTTTCCTAAATGGAAATTTGGAAGAGTGCGTCTATATGGATCAGGCAGAGGGATTCATTTAGAGTGGGAGCAGCGGTAAAGTGTGCAAGTTGCTCAAGTCAATCTATGGACTTAAGCAGGCATCGCGTAGTTGGAACATCTGCTTTGATGATGCTGTCAAAGAATTCGACTTTGTCAAAAACCCAGATGAACCATGCATTTACAGTAAGATTGTAGGGAGAAATGTGGTATTCCTCGTCTTGTACATCGATGGCATTCTCCTAATAGGAAATGATATTCCTATGCTACAGTCAGTCAAAGGATTCTTGTCACAAAGGTTCTCCATGAAGGACCTGGGCGATGCCAACTACATTCTGGGGATCCAGATCTATCGTGATAGATCTAAAAGGATGTTAGGACTTTCATAGTCCAGGTACATCGACACCACACTGAAACGATTCGGTATGGAAGATTCCAAGCGCGGTAATCTACCGGCTTGTCACGGAATCACCCTCTCCAAAGAAATGTCTCCCAAGACTGATTTGGAAAGGGCTCGCATGTCATCAATACCCTACGCATCTGTGGTAGGCTCTATTATGTATGCGATGTTGTGTACCAGACCAGATGTAGCATACGCATTGAGCGTTATGAGCCGGTATCAGTCGGACCCAGGGGAGAAACACTGGATAGCAGTAAAGAACATTCTCAAGTACCTAAGAAAGACTAAGGGGATGTTCTTGGTGTATGGCGTAACAGACCTCCAGATCGAGGCCTTTGCTGACTCCAGCTTCCAGAGTGACAAGGATGACTCCAAGTCCATGTCGGGTTATGACTTTACCCTCAATGGAGGGGTGGTTTGCTGGAAGAGCTCCGAGCAGGAAACCGTTGCTGACTCAACTATGGAAGCGGAGTACATAGCTGCTTGCGATGCCGCAAAGGAAGCTGTCTGGATGAAGAAGTTCCTCATGGAGCTTCAGGTGGTTCCGACCATTGTTGATCCAATACCGCTGTACTGTGAAAACAACGGCGCTATTGCCTTAGCGAAGGAACCCAGGTCCCATCAGAAGTCCAGGCACATTTTGAGGCGGTTCAACATGATCAGGGAGATCGTTGATCGCCGGGAGGTCGTTGATCGCCGGGATATCGAGGTGAAGAGAGTAAATTCAGAAGATAACACTGCAGATCCACTCACGAAGGCCTTACCCCAGACTCAGTTCGAGCGGCTGATCGAGATGATAGGTCTTCGATACGCCAGTACATGGCCTTAGTGCAAGTGGGAAATTGTTAGTGTATATGCCCTAGAGGCCATTACTGTATCATACTAGTTTGTATATTACTTGATGGAAGCTTGGGATATTCACAGTTGTATACACAATCTTGCTCAAAATAGTAGTATGCTACTTGGTTTGTCTCTACTTCAATGTGTGTACATGTGTTTCTTTTAACATATCGCCTATACACATTAGTGGAGCCCTTAGGATCATTGCTTGATTACCAGCATTATGATGGCAGTCACACTCGTGGGGGCTGGGTAATCCACAAGCACATCCTTATACAGGTCCCTAGTCGTAGGACTATCGAGACAGGGCATCGATACTCCGGAGTAGATTAGCGTATGCGCTTCTCATCCCAGCAGGGGAGACGGTCTATCCCACAGCCGTCAGTACGTCGTACTTGAGATAGTATGAGGGTGCTCGTTAGGTTACGAGTACACTGGATAGGACTCGTCGGGAACTGATTGGTTGGTACTATACCTATCGTCATTTATCAGTTCCCAGGTGACATGAGTACAGCTTAGTCCGCTGACTTGACGCTGTCACTTCGCCTCGAGTGTGTTCCCACTGTACTTTGATTACTAACCTACCACGGCTCAAAGGATTCATGCAAACAGGTAGTAGTTGTGTGCAGTCCCGAGGCACTTGGAGGCAGTGACGGTTAGACAGGATTCATCTCTCCCGGTATTGGGAGTTGATATCCCGCTGTGTCAAGGAGAGCCTTTACACACAGTCGTCCCTGGCCAGGGCAAGCGAGATATACAGGTAGGTTTCCAGTGCTATCTCAGGGTGTTCTGGGCTACACTCCGATACGACTTGTACCGCTATTAGGGGACTGATGTTTACCGCCCCCGTAGGCCCGCCATGCGATATTCTCAGACGAACAGACCGGACTGTACGGAGATTGTCACTTCAGGCTCAGTAGGAGTTCGGATGAGTTCACCTCGTCAGTCTTCTTATCGGCATCTACCTGGGGGCCATTACGCACAGCTAGTGCAGCTTGCGGTCTGTGGTTAAACCCATTGCCAGCGTAGTGTCGAGTCTTTAGGGTCTCACACAGAGAGCTATTCGCCTTTAGGCAAAAAGAGTAGTGGTCGCATGGTTTTGCGACAGGGTTCGGTCACATCCGTGCACTTGTGCACGTTTAGTGTCCGGGCAGTTATTACTAGCGGGCTTTGTTTTAAGCCAGATCCTAGTTTACGTTTTGGAATTGATTTTATCTCGTTTGTATTCGTGTTCCTCGGAACGCGGATGCGGGTGTATATGCACGGTTGACAGAGACAGAGGCAGAGGATTCTCATTTGGGTTGTTGACTGTTGACTTTTGCTAAACTCTAATGAGAATAAGAACTATGATTAATGATAATATTAATTACGTATTATTGTGCCATGGTTGGGTTGAAAGGTTGACTTTGTTGACTTGTTGACTTTGTGGACTGGTTGACTAGGTTGGACTTGTTGACCATCATCATTACAATGGCTATCATTTCATGGCAAAGACTTTTGCTTGCTTGTTATTCTTTACAAAATGAGTGCAAGAGATGATATTGCCATTTGACATGAACCATCACATAATACTCAATTACTATTATTGTTATGATTATTTTGTGTTATGAGAAGAGTGTGGAAAAAGTTTTGCTCATTCTATCATTCTCATTCTCTCTCATCCTCAAGCTCTCCCTCTTCCTCTTGCTCTCTCTCTAGTTCATGGTTCTATTGTCTCATGAGTTGAGAAACAAGAATCATAGAGGTAAAACCCAAAACACTTCTTTACTCATCCTAGTATACAAGGTCTAGCAATCCAAGTGTTCTAGTTTCCTCTAGATTGAGGTTGGAGCCAAAGGTAGAAGATTTCGGGTGGATCCATCTTCGGCGCAAGGAGACGACGAGGTGAGGCCGATCCAACCACCATAAGGAATTGAAGAGGAGTTCAAGATTAGGTATAACCCTTAACCTAGTAGCTAAACTCTTAGTAAGGTTTTTAGATAGTTTGTTTAACAAAGATCCGTTTTTGAGTCCATGTTACCCCACCGTAGAAAATCGTTTTTCACCATTTCCGCAACCCCAAAGAACCGGGGACGGGTAACGTGGACTTACACTTGGGGTGAGCTTGGTCTTGTATTATTGCTCTCTTACTCTCATTTTTATCAGAACATAATAACAAAAGAATAAGAAACCTCTTCTTCTTCTTTTTCCTCTAGCTCATTATCTTCATCAATGGCTTCATCTCTAACCTCCATCCAAATCCATGGATGTAAGAGACAAAGTGATCACAAACATTCTCTACAACACCTTAGACATGTCGGCTAGCACACTTCATGCCCGAGTTGCTTCGGATGAAGCGGGAGCCCGTAAAAAGACTCGTAGATGTGTTGCCCTTTCCGACGAGGAGATCAAGACCGGAGATACCGCGAGGAGCTTGGGATGGTGGCCAAAGACCGAAGGACACGGATCGATCGGTATAGCTTTCTATCCCTTCTCTTGATAGTTAGTAGTAGGTTAATGGTTCGATCCGGGTTTTAAGCATACGATAGCGCCGTTTTTGTACCTAGAAAAAGTTTTCATTTCCGGATTTTGGCATCGAAAAGACGGCCGGGGCACTACCGTAGTCTTACATGGTATCAGGGCCACGCCATTAACCTTTACTAGCTTGTTCTAACGTGTTTAGAACTTCGATCGGACGAAAATTTGAAAAAACAGCATTTCCAATTTAACAGTTTATGTCGAATTTTTTTGGTTGTCAAAAAATTATTTGGTGTATTGTAGAAAATAAGGCAGGCTTTTTTAAGAGAACTGAAAAAATTTGTTGGGCTGATTTCACTGTAGCGCGGCGGATCCGCGGCCGTAACCACGTTTTGGCCGCGGATTCGTCGCAGTATTGTAGCCACAGTGAACGAAATTTTCTGAGGTGGTCTCTGACTTGGAAATGTGGTTTCTGGTATTTTTTGTTTGGGCCCAGATTTGTCTGAGTACTGGGAATTGTGCTTGGGGCCCACTTCGGGAAATTTTGTCGATCGAAAATTTTAAATATGTTAGTTAACAGTATTTACATTATATATACGACAGTGAATGTCATTTGATCGGTAAATCCTGTCTAATTCCTATAGTTCTTTTAGACGGATTTACGAACGTGACATTCACGTTGATGTTCTGTGTTGTGCTGTGATGTTGCAGATTTGTCGTGATGGATAGTCTGGATGCAATGGTAGTACAGTTTGGTTGTATTTGTACATTTGATATTGCGGGGCGAGCGTCCAACATGTGGACTGCCATCACTGCCTGTTTGTATATTATTCTTTTGTGGCACGACCGGGCTGAGGTCGATGTACACGTTGTATATATTTTACTTTCTGTACTAGGATTAGCCCGCGGTGGGGTGCACGGATAGCCGGGTTCTAGAGGGCAACGGGCCCGCATCTCATGGCTTTGAGACGGATGGGGCTTCACTCTAGAATTAGCGGGCTATTCGCCGCACTCGTAGGGGGTACAGGTTGACCCAAGGAGGGGTGCTCAAATTACCGGATTCCGTGAAGTGCTGGATAGTCCATTCACGTTGTTGAAGGGGGCTACCTCGCTTCAGGTTTTGGCGGGTAAATTGTCGCGCCCGTAGGGGTCTAGGATTTCATTGCACAGGCTATCCACACGACCAGGGGAACGTCGGGTTTCATTAGCTGCTCTATGAAACCCGGGGATCCCAGATTATCTGTATTGTTCTGTGATGCTTATTACATTTCTGTGATGTTGCATTTTATCAGGCCTTGAGCGATTATTATATATTGATATATATACTAGTAGATGTTGTATATGTTTTACACCCGCGCTAGTCCAGTCCCCGCTGTGTCGTTAGTTAAGTAACCATACGGGTGATGGCGGGACCCAGTGGCGAATGCGGATGGCATATACGTACATCATAATTTCGTTCTTTATTGTTGTGATTAATTGATGGGACTGCATTGATTCGGATCAATGCAAGCTAAATAAACCTAATCTGATGTTGATAGAACATTTTTAAAAAAAAAGCTGTTATTGCAAGGGCGTTCTCTTTTATTTTGCATAGTGGTATTCAGTTATGAATATCCAGCACCTCAGTCGACGAGGCAAGGGCCGAGATCCCTTCACCGGGAGTGACCCCTTGGACAGAAGTTTGCGTCAGGGTAATAACTTCACTATAGCCGATTACTTTTTGCTTTGCATCATGGTATTCAGTTGGAATATCCTGTACCTCATTCTACGGGGAAAGGGCCGAGATCCCTTCACCGGGAGTGAGCTCTTTAGCAAAGGTTTTCGCCACTATATTTTTATGAAAAGCTATCCGGTTCCTTCAACGATATCAAGTTCATTACGTTAAAGTTTTTTCGCCAAAATCCACTCGTAGCCCTCCGTCATTTCAGACAGGTAGCACTTAGTATTCTTTCTATATTTGTTAGCCAAAGTCAAGGCATAGTGTATGGTAGCTAATTGTTACTTTTCTGTTGCGTAGATAGATGCGTTGGTTTGGGACAGTCATACTGCTTTGTTGGCCAAAGTCAAGGGTAGGTACAGATGGGTTCAAATCAACCAGGATTATGACGGGTAGAACTTGACATGTGACTTATGATTTGTTGGCCAAAGTCAAGGTCATAAGAGCTTGGGGGTAAAAATCACATCGGGAGTTTCTAAAGAAACTGAAACTTGCCAGATATGCGCATACCTTCTGGAGTGTGATAACGTGAGTGGATTCCATCACGTTATCATGCGATGATAGTTGGATCCCGATTCCCACTGATGAGTTGGTTTACTCCTCGGGTTATCCACACTAATTCTTCTTTCAGGTTTGGAGAAGAATTTGAGCTTACAGTCGGAGGTTTCCTGATTAGATAAATTGGTAACCATTCTGATCTAGGTTAGAGTGCACGCAGAGTGTTTCTTTTCTCTATCTTTGGCAACGACCATGGACCGACCCTAGACTATGACTCAGTGACCAAGTTGACCAAACCTTCTTAAAACACTGGCTTTGAATTGTCAGGGTTGCATATCTCATTGCCACTCCTACTTTTACCCTTTTCTTCAGAACACCCCGTATTACTAAGAACATCCACTTCCATTGGATAAAGCCATCGTATGGTAATATACGAACTCAAAGGAACTTGTTTCAGATTCGAGGATGGTTTCCGGTTCTGGAGAAAACGAATAGGACTATTCAGTTGTCTTTTCCTTTTACCTTCTCTCAGGTTGCGAATGCTCCTTGGATTAGGACGGTACACCTATTACGCTAATTAGATAGTCTTCATCCAAACAATAGGCAGGTGCCGAATGGTAGGGAATGAAGAAAACCATTTAGCCTAGAAGGTGTACAGAAAGTATTAAGTAAAGACAAATAAAGGGGTTACTAAGAGGGCAAAGTAAACTGCGACTGATATTCACGAACAAACCAAGTATTTGGTCGCCACTCCTACATCACCTTTGTATTTCTCTAGAACACTCCGTATCACTACGAAGATCAACAGTTTATTGGATACTCCATCGTATGGTTATATACGAACTCGAAGGAACTTGTTCCAGTTCGGGGATGGATTCTGGTTTAGGAGAAATAAGAATAAAGTTTTATTCAGTTGTCTTTTATCTTAACCTTCTCTCAGGTTACGAGTACTCCTAGGATTTGGAGAGTACACTCATTATGCTTATTGGATAGTCTTCTTCCAAACCATAGGCTGGTGCCGAACGGTAGGGAAGGAAGAAAACCATTTGGCCTAAAGTGGTGTAAAGAAGGTAATGAATAAAGACATAAAAAGGGATTTGGAGAGATGACAAAGAAATATACGGTTACAGTTGTGAATCTGATAATGGAAGAGGCATTACTAGGAATACCCGGATACCCCGTCGAAACATTTATATGTTTCAGTTTCACAGCGTATTGTTAAAAGAAAACTGATTTCCTAATTAGCCCTAGCTCCAGGGTATGTATTTAATAGGTTTGATTCTCACATCTGTATGGTTTTACAGATGATGAGTGGGAGTAAGTTATTGTGAATTGGGTGATTATCCTCATTATATCGAGATTCGTTGTAATTGGTGATATTTGAGGAAATCACCTGGGTTGTTTACCGGACGGCAAATATTTGGTTTTGAATATCGGTTATAATGCACCAATTACAAATTGATATATCTGTACGTTTATTTTTATAAACTGAGATATAACTTTTTGAAATTATGTCTACGACATTTACCTATATCAGTGGATGGTTAGGTAAGGAGCATTAAACGGCGGTGTAATTCTTCTTAACCATAAGTACATTTTTCAACCTACGACACACAGGTAATGAGTTATTAGACTCAAGGGACTTATACAGAGTATTGTATGTTGTCCCGTGTCCATTAGGACAGAGGGGTTGGTACTCGTACTATATTCTGTTTACTTGTGACTTCTCTAGTTCTTAGACATGTGTTTCGTAGAAATGCAAGGTCTAAGTTTTGAAAAGTTATATGTATAAAAATAAAGTAGAGAACCATGTGTTGCAAGTATCAGGAATCTCTAAGGTGATCGAAGATGTAGATACTTGTGTATGGTATTCAGTTGATAGTAATGATTAAGAGAACTTACTTCTTTTTCAGGCTACTCATAATTTGCAGCACTCCTAAGTTGAGTAATGCTGACCGGGCTCTCTCCATTTAGTTGACATGCACTGGAGACAGCTGCATGATTTGAATCTAGTTCCAATTAAATCAGTACCTCTGTTTCTATATTGGATATAGAATAGTTCATATTTTAACAATGTTAAGGTATGGGGAGTTGTCCGGCTTATGCTTAAAACCAGGCTTTGTATTACTCAAGGCACGTTTCTTTAATGGCTGTTTGTGGGTTGACCCGGGCTATGACGAGGGTTGACTATCTACCATCTGGAAGATCAATAGTGATATTGTTCTTGACTCGCCACAGTTTTAGTAAAATGGATTTTTTCAGAAAACAGTAGTGGGAGTATGGAAGAACTGGAATTGATTCCAGAACCGCAAACGAATATTGAAAATTTGATAAGAACTAAAAGATTCAATCTGGTTTGACATTCCATTGGCCACTCCGCAGATATGGTGGGTAACCTCAGGCACCCGAAAGGTACTCCGGTAGACTCAAGGACGGTGACAGGGAGGTTCTTATTTACCCAGTCTTGACACTACTGTTGTTCCAGACTGTGAGACCCGGCAGGAGGATGCGTATAGCGTCGTTCTAAACTAGCTTTAGAAGTTCACGTGTATATGACTCTGCCGGAGGGTTGTCGTAGTCAGTGGGAGCAGCGGAAGCATAGTGGACAGGTAGCTTATGTCTATTTATAGACTAAAGCAGATATAGCGGAGATAGATCATCTATTTCCGATGTGACAGTCATAGGTTTGACTTCATCAGAATAGGAGATGGATCTGTTAAGAAGAAAGTAGTGTGTGATGTCCTGGTATTTGGATGACATACACAGTGTAGGAAGTTAAATTCCAATACTACTATCGGTAATACTTTAGTTGTCACACAGTGGTTTCTCCACATAGGATATGGATATTATATCAGATATTCTGGTTACTAGATCTATGGTTTTAGATCTAGATTTGGGTAGTTTCCCAATCAGGGTACTTAGACAGCATTCTGAAGGTATTTAGAATGGACGATTCTAGGCATGGTAATGTACTTGCAGGTGATGGAGTCACCCTCTCTAAAGGTGTCTTACAGACTAAAGGGGAGAGGGATGTGCATGATTGGCAGATCACTTGCTTAGGCAATTGAGTCAATCATGAGATGTCAAGTACCACACCAGATGTTGTTTTTGCAGTAGATGCAATAAGTTGATATTGATCCAATCCTGGAGAAACATTCGGAAGCAGTTTTAGAACATAAGTGGATGTTCTAGGGATATGATAACAACAGACACTTTTAGGAGACAGTTATCATTCCAGGCTTCCAAGGTGACCTGGATGACAGAGTGGCTGACAGAGTTATAGTTTTACCTCTGACGAGGGGCAGTGTTTTAGACAAGTAGTCCAAGCGGATACTGAGGGAGGCATGGCGCAGGATACTGATTGGTTTCAGTTGACGATACAGTCTAAGAAGTTTGGATTTGGAGTTCGTTTGTGAACTAGGTCCCATCAGATATCCAGACATACTCTAAGACAGGAATTGCTCATTTTGGGAGATGGCTTTCTCCGCGAACTTGAGATAAAGAGAGGCATAGAATGAAACATCAGGGCAGATCCACTAGCTGAGGCTATTTCTCGAACGCAATAGTTTCGCAAACGAGCTTTGTGAGACTGATTAGTAGAGGAGTTGGGTGTTCGGTATCACACGGGCTGTGAGAATGCGACATCGCAATAATTAGCCTTGAGTGCAAGTGGGAGATTGTTGGATATAGTGCCCTCAGAGTCAATTATTGGATCACAGGCACACGATTGCAAAGATTGAGGGAGGACCTGTACCGGTAGGACAATCTTACTCGAGAGGTTTGTATACTATCTGGTTTGTCTTTATCACCGTGTACATGCTTTAGGTGACATTGTGGTTCACTATTACACGTTGATAGAGAATAGTATGCTACCATGGTTTGTCTTTATCATCGTGTACTGCTTTAGGTGACCTTACAGGTCGCTATTGCACACTGGTAGAGCCCTTAGGATTCTTGCTTGACGACCAGCAGTATGATGGCGATCATATACGTGGGAGCTGGAGTCTATAAGCACATCCTTAAAAGGTCCCTAGTCGTGGGAGTTTCGAGATTGGGCATCGATACTCCATTAGTAGACTAGTGTATACAATCGAGTCCCCGACGAGGGGCGGTGGCCGGTCTCACAAGCCATTGGTGTCAGTTGGGTCACCTAAGATGTATACAGGTGCTCATTGGGTTATGAGTACACCGGACAGGACTCGCCGGGAACATGCTAGTTGGTATTATACCTAGCGTCAGATAGCAGTTCCCTGGTGACATGTGTACAGGTTAGTTCATCGACCTGAGATCGTCATTTGTCTCGTATGAGTTCCCACTGTACTTTGATTACTACCCTACCACGGCTCAAAGGAGTCGTGCAAATAAGTTTTAGTTGGGTACAGTCCCGAGCCACATAGAGGCAGTGATCGGATCGGCAAGGGTTCGTCTCTCCCGGTGCTGGGGGTGAGGTCGCGCTGTGTCTAGGAGAGCCATTACACGAAGTCCTTGGCCAAGGCAGGAGATTTACTGGTAGGTATTCCAACAGTATCTTAGGATGTTCTGGGCTACACTCCGACACGACTTGTACCGCTTTTGGGGGTCTGAATTTTACCAACCCCCTAGGCCCGCCATGCGATGCTCGTAGAAGAACGGACCGGACTGAACGGATATTGTCACTGACAGGCTCAGTAGGGTGTCAGGATGAGTTCGCTCATCGACCTCCCTTTTGGTCAATACTTGGTAGCCCGTTACGTACGGATAATACCTCTGACATGCTAGTGGTAAAATCTACAGCCAAAGTATTGACGAGTCTTTAGAGTCCCCCACAGACAGTTTCTCAAGTTTCGGTCGAAACGTTGTAGAGGCCGTATGATATATGGCAGGGTTCAATCTTATACCTGCGGTATTGCACGGATCATGATCGGAAGGATCATACTAGTGGGCTTTTGTTTAAGCCGGATCCTAGTATTAGATTTGTTGGATTACTTTAGTCTCATCGCATTCGCATTCAGTCGGAATGCAGATGCAGGTATGTATATACAGATGAGGGGTATCATTGTGATTCGTCACGAGTTTACTTTAGATGTTGCCGTATCTTTTTGTTGTGGCAAACATTTGGATTGATGTTTGCTTATGGAAATAATGAGCTAGAATTCATCATGAGATGCATTAAATGTGACATAGACATATAGAGTGACTCATGGTCTCTTTTTTGTGAAATATGTCACATTAGTGGATTGATTGGTATTGATATGATAAGAAGAGAGAGAGAAGGGCTGCCTTAGGGTGAGCTTGGTCTTGTATTATTGCTCTCTTACTCTCATTTTTATCATAACACAATAACAAAAGAAAAAGAAACCTCTTCTTCTTCTTCTTTCTTTAGCTCATTATCTCCATCAACGGCTTCAGCTCTAACCTCCATCCAAATCCATGGATGCAAGAGAAAATGTGATCACAAACATTCTGTACAACACCTTGGACACGTCGGCTAGCACACTTCGTGCCCGAGTTTCTTCGGATGAAGCGGGAGCCCGTAAAAAGACTCGTTGATGTGATGCCCTTTCCGACGAGGAGATCAAGACCGGAAATGCCGCGAGGAGCTTGGGATGGTGGCCAAAGACCGAAGGACACGGATCGATCGGTATAGCTTTCTATCCCTTCTCTTGATAGCCAGTAGTAGGTTAATGGTTCAATCCGAGTTTTAAGCATACGATAGCGTCGTTTTTCTAGTTTGAAAAAGCTTTCGTTTCCGCATTTTGGCCTCGGAAAGACGACCGGGGCGCTACCGTAGTCTTACAACAAGTCTAACTTTGAAAGTCTCCTCTTTTCCATCTACACCAAGTTTCTTCTTAAAGATCCATTTGCTCCCAATGGGTTTCACCCCTTCAGGAGCAACTTCCAAAGTCCATACTTTGTTGGTGTACATGGAATCCATCTCAGATCGCATTGCATCCAGCCACTGCACAGAGTCCCCACTCGTGATGGTCTGCTCGAACCTAGTTTCGTCATCATCTTCCATGATGCAATCCTCGCTCCCACAGTCTAAGAGAAAACCGTAGTATCTCTCAGGTGGATGAGGAACCCTGCTAGATCGGCGGAGAGGTTGGGGTTCGTCGGGAACGACTAAATCATCTGGTTCCACTAAATCTTCAGTTGTAGTTTATGGTGCTGGAACTTCTTCCAGCTCTACCTCTTCGCCACTAATTTCTTTTGCAAGAAATTCCTTTTCTAAAAAGGTGGCATGTTGAGCAACAAACACCTTTTGCTCCTCACTGTGGTAGAAAAAATATCCATAAGAATTCATCGGATATCCCATAAACTTGTAGAGAACTGATCGTGCCTCGAGTTTGTCTGGATTTTGCCTTTTGACATACGCCGGACAACCCCATATCTTAACTCGTTTAAGATAAGGTCTCTTCCTACTCCATATTTCATATGGTGTGGTAGGTACAGATTTAAATGGAACTTGATTCAATAGGAAATAGGCAACTCAGCATTGCTCATCATAGAGCGCACCATATCTAATAGAGTGTGAATCCTCCGCTCCGATACACCGTTGTGCTGTGGTGTATAAGGAGGAGTAAGCTGAGAGAGAATCCCATTCTCTTTTAGATAGTCTAGAAACTCATTGCTCAAGTATTCTCCTCCTCGATCAAATCGAAAGATCTTGATATATTTGCCCGTTTGGTTCTCTACTTCGTTCTTATATTCTTTGAATTTCTAAAAAGCTTCAGACTTGTGTTTCAACAGGAACACATGTCCGTATCTTGAGAGATCGTCAGTGAATGTAATAAAGTATGAAGTACCGTTCCTGGCATGTGTAGACATGGGACCGCATACATCACTATGTATCAGTCCTAACAGTTCTATAACTCTTTCTCCATGTTCACTAAACTGAGTTTTGGTCATCTTGCCTTCGAGAAATGAATGGCAAGTTTCATAAGATGATAATTCGAACGTATTCAGATATCCATCCTTATGTAACTTAGCTAGTCGTGTCGCATTGATATGACCTAGTCTACAATGCCACAAGAAGGATTCATTCATTTCTGAACTTTTCCTCTTGTGTGTGTTCTATACATTAAGAACTGTGGTTTAGTTGAGAACGTATATGCCATTATTTAACGAGCCTGATCCAATCAACTTTTGATCCAGGAATATGTTCATAATATTATCCTGTACTACAAAATTATATCCTTCTTTGCCCAATAAAGAAACTGATATAAGATTGCATATCATGGTCGGAATGTAATAGCATTCGTTCAGAACCAATGTATTACCATTTGGTAACACAAGGTGATATTCGCCAACTGCCCTGGCTGCAACATCTGCACGATTCCTTACTCTTACGGAATGATCACCCATTCCCAGTTCTCTACCTTTACGTAGCCCACATAACATATTACATATGTGGGATCCCGATCCGGTATCTAATACCCACGACGTAGAATGAACTGAGAAAAAGTTCTCGATAACTAACACACTCGAAAAAGATGCATCAGCATGTTTGTTCTTCGTTTGGGCGGTGTGAGAATCCAGATATTCTCCTATTTCCTGCTCAGTCTTATAACACTTATAAGAAAGAACGGGACCAACGTTTCCCTGCTCAGTATAATAAGCGGGTTCAGTCAATAAATCCATATTATTATCTTGATTAAGGCCTGACATGGTCGCTATCTGGAGAGAGAGAGAAGAAAACACTTTAGCGTATGCTCTTGTAATATTAGATTGGTTATTATCTTATCTAATCAGGATGGCTCCCACTATTTTCATCAAATCTTCCTTCAAACCCTAAAAGGTAAGACTAGCCGGGATTAATTACACCATACAAGTTCGCAAATCTTTCGGCCAGGCTAGTGTTGGTACTTTGAGGGAGGTTCCCCATGCTTTCGCATGGACCTAATTAAAATAAAACTCGTTTTCCTATAGGCATAACCCCGTTAACACCTTTCTAGACACCTACTTGATCGGCTAATTGTCTTGTGTAAAACTCTCCCAGGACTAACTTTTACTCGCAGTGGGTTCATGATCCATCTATCTCATAGAAGGTATGCAATCTCATTACAAATTTCAACACTTGAAATTCCTGATAATTTTTTGCCCCTAGCGATCAATGACCATGACAAGGTCAACAAACCATAAATCGCAAGTCAAGTTCAACCCGTCATTTCCCGATTGAATTAAACCCACACTCATGACCCTTGACAAGGTCGACAAGGTCGTATGAATACCCTAATCCAATCACATCTTATATTTTAGCAGATAAACACTAATTAGCTACCGTACACTGCGTCTTGACAAGGTCAACAAACGCAGCACGAATACTAAGTAGGATTTATCTGAAATGACGGAAGGCTACGCAGGTTTTTCAGAAAACCTATTGCGTAATGAACTTGATATCATTGTAGAAACATGTGATTTTGAAAAGTAGCGTTTTTGAGGCTTTTCTAGTTTCGCAAAAGTGGTCACTCCCGGTGAAGGGATCTCGGCTCTTTCCTCATCGAATAAAATGCAGGGTATATCATATATACCACTATGCAAAGCAAGAACTATAGAAGCAATCAAAAACTAAATCTCGAGTTTGTAGCATCAGCCAGTTTTGCTAAAGAGGTCACTCCTGGTGAAGGGATCTCGGCTCTTTCCTTATCGAATAAGTTGCAGGATATTTCACAAATACCGCTGTGCAAAGCAAGACCCTTTTTGAAAATTTTATTCTACAACAACTTTTAGGTTTCTTTTCTTTTATTAATATCATTAATAAATCCCATCATTTATGCTTCCTAAGCATCACAGAACAAACGAAAGCGGTAATATTTATATATCATCATATATATATAGTATAAGCATTCGTCTCGGGCAGTAATATGATCTCATCACAGAATATTACAGCAGAAGATAACATATGAAATATTGTATATACTAGGACGTCCGTGATTTATATCGAGCTTGTATAAAACACGGATTCCACGGTCGCGATGAATAGCCAAACCCACGTCCTTAGACCCCTACGAGAGCGGGAAGTAACACTGCCAATTCTTGGGTTAAGAGACCCAGTCTTGACTCATCGAGATGGCGTCCCACTGGACCCTTGAACCCGGTTACTTCTGCTCCCCTCCTCGGGTCTATCCTAATGTAAAAAAGTAAATAATATACAATGGTAACATCATCCTCAACCCGGAAGTGCCCCAATAAAAGAATATTACATATAATGAATTTTACATGAATGAAAATAGAAATCCTCATCTCACATAGAACCCCCGGCTATTCAGAACACGATGATCCAATATAACATATCACATCAACACTTAATATCTCATATCATCAACGTAAGCAAGCATGCGTATCCCGATTGTTCTTGATGTGTAGGAACGAAGCCGGCAATACCCCACATACTACACTTACGGTCGCTGAAAAGAAAGTGAAAAAGTACAATATTTGGAATCCATAATCTCTTTAGACATCGTAAACCGAAATATCACATATTACGGATTTCATGCCTAACTATATGAATTCGACATATTGTATCACATTCTAGATAAATAGACAATGTTAAACTTTCCGATCGAATAAACAAACAACGAAGATTTCCTAAATAGCTCAACACTTGAACGGAGTTCAAAAAGTCCTAGAACATGTCACAGCTGCTACGAACCAGCCGTAGAAGGGTTAAACCAACGCCTCACATGTGGCAACGCTAAACTACCACAAACCATATGGTTCAGTGGTGGTTTTGTCGGTCACATAATCGAGTTAAGGTTACGTTATTCTAGAGGGTCCACAAATCCGCTTGCATGATTTTCTGAAAGTTTTAAACTCAGGAAAAATCCAACACTTGAAAGTTTTCCGACAGGGGAAAAAGTGAGTTATTGATATCTATTCAAACCTTTTAACACGTTCTAAATTACCCGGAAAAACTTAAACGAAGTTAAACTTTCCGATCGAATCAACGAGTTCCCAATATTTCCCAGCAAGCTCAACACTTGAGTAGAATTAAAAAATTCCAAGAAGGATGAAAAAGTACCCAAGAATAAACCCCTGACGTATTAGCCCCCAACTCCCAAAGTTGGTCATGGAACCGCAGCCAAACGCATGGTTTGGCCGCGGTTCAACTGTCTCTTGAGTGAGTTATGACTTCGTACTTCACAGCAATCCTTAGAATTCCCTGCATGATTTTCTGAGTATTTTTAATATGAAAAACTTCAGCTTTTGAAATTTTTTCCAGAAAGTGGGATTTATCGGGGTTTCGGAGTTTGATCGGCCTTCAAACTTCGTCTAGACAATGCCTAATGCTCTAGCTTGGCTCTGATAACACTGTGGGGTTAGCATAGCACCTTGTGAAGGTTTTGGCAAAAATCAATCATGCTACTTTAAAATTTTTGGGGGTGCTAAACAAACCCTAACCAAGATCTTAACTAGAGAATTAGTGTTAACATGCATGTAAAAAACTTTACATCTAAGAGAGAGGGATTATAACCTTTGTAGTCCGTTCCTTCGCTTCATAAGATCCGAGTAGTAGTCCCTTCGCCGCAATCCATGAACTCCCAGACTCTAGAGAGGCTCCACAAGTCGAATGATCCATGCTTGCTTGAAGTTTTCTTGATCTAAGATGATCTACCTTGAAGAATCTCTAACTCAAGCTTACACATCACTAATGAAGTAATTAGAGAAGTGAACACCCTAATCTAAGTGGCTAGAATAGATGAGGTTGATGAAGTAGGAATTTAGCACTCTTTTGTTTTCAATTTCTCACACTAATTCATCACATACAAAAAGCTAGCAAGCTTTTTCGAGGAGGAGGAAGAAGAAAGCTTTTGTGATGAATAATGAATTATTGTTGTGGTTACAATTGCAACTATGAGTTAAGAATGAAGGGCTTAACTCATCTAGAGAATAAACCATAGGTAAAGGTTTTGGGTTGGGTTAACAAATATCTAACAAAATATCAAGCTAAAGACAAAAGAAAGCTTCATGAAGCTTCATGAAAAAGCTAACTCAAAAGCTAACCCAAATCCAAATCCTAACTTGTTTAAACTCCACAAAACATGTTGCATTTGTAACCCTAACTTGTTACAGTATTATATGTCGCATATATAATATATTTTTGTAACAAAAGAAAATAATACAATTAACATATATCGCATATATATCAGTGTATTATCCAGTGAGAAAATGAATCAATAAAGCGAGCTTATATTACTTAACGTAATGTAATATATCATATATATAATTATACATTAAATTATCGAATCAACACTTGATCCGACAATCCGGCTATATAGCAAATTACCGACTAATATAACATGTACCAATTCATCGAATCAACACTTGATCCGATGACCCGGCTATATCTCATACACCCGGCCGATATCATATATCGCGAGAATAGAATACAGTATCTTATATCGTATTATTCTCGGTCCCGCACATATCAGATATGTGCACCTACTCCGTTTTTTCTGAGCCAGGAAAGCTCTGTGTAGGACTCTAAAGAATCATCAATACGCCGGCAGTAGGTGATTATCATATCAAACACCCACAAGCAGCAAGCGGTCAGCTAAACGTAACAGCCACCCAGGTATTGAGCGATCAGAAGATCAACAAGCAAGCCTGTACATTCTCCTGTGAATCCAATCAGTAAAACTACCGTACAGTCCGGTCTCTTCGTCTCATATGTCGCATATCTAGTTTAGGGGTGGTAAACGTCAGACCCCAGTAACCGATAAGTCGCGTCGTTGTGAGGCTCATAACAAGTCGATAAACTACAGATAACACTTACCAGTAGCACTCCATATCAGCCCTGGCCAGGGAATCCAGTTATAGCCAATCGAATACAGCACAACATCAACTCCCTATACTGGGAGAGATGAAACCCTTCCTATCGCTCATTGCCTCCATGTGATTCGGGACTGTAGCCAAAAGCCACCGTTTTGCATGCCCTCTTAGACGTGGTAAGGTGGAAATCAAAGCATAGTGTGAATCATGCAAGACTCTATGACGATCTCGGGTGTACAGACTAACCTGTACTAGTGTCACCAGAGAACTGCTATCTGAAGATAGGTATATATCCATCTAGGAGTTCTCGGCGAGTCCGTTCAGTGTACCCAGTCTCTACTGAGCACCCGTACACCATCTTTGATGTCAAACACCGATGGATATGGGATCATCCATCGCCAATCATATGGGTCAAGATGCGTATACGCTAGTCTACTCTGGCATATCGATGCCCTGTCTCGATACACCCTCGACTAGGAATAGTTATAGGATGTAATCATTGACTACCCTGGCCCACCAGTATGATCTCATCATATTCCCAGTAGTCGAATACATATCCTAAGGGCTTTATCAACATTTGAGAGCAAGACAGGAAACTAATACAGCTCAACATATTAAGACAAAGTGTAACCAGATAGCATACTATCATATCGAGCAAGAAAGTCCTATATATATATCCAAGCATCCACTATAATATACATCATATGTACAATAATGGCCTCTAGGGCATATACATAACTAACAGGTACGACTTTTGAAATATCCGTAGTATCCCTTGGTATGTCTTTAAAATTCTAACGATTCGTTAGTTTTGGAAATAGGTATTACTTGGGTCCAGTCTGACATCTACTGGTTAAACTACAGGTCTAACTAACAACCAATCGAAAGGGGTATGGAAACCATCTAAATCTGAGTCGATGTATATATACATATATATAATAGTCGGTGATCCCACCTCAATTGTATCCCATACGATATACCATCTAATATGACATTCTCGAGTCAAGAGTGCGGATCTAACATCAATAGCTCGTATGGTAAATCCATCTTACGGCATCCCAAATTAGGGTATGGGTCAATAATCACATTTATCTCATTATTCATCTGTTATCCACATCATCACAAATCGAATTTGGGGTACTGACCTACAGTCTAGTACAATACTGATACAATCAACAAAATATATGCATGTGTATGAAACACATCGCCAACCGATCCGCTATCATCATATGTCGCATCTCATAATACAATCCAAAACACATTACCGATCTCGTGGTATCAAGCCCAAACTCATCGACTCATCTCCAAATATCATCCACTGTCCTCATTATCCATGTATAGGTATACGTATATATATAAATATATAGTCCCATACCTTTTTGTGTATAAATATATACGTATCCCCATAAACGCACAAGTAATAAAATGCATGCGGGTGTGTGAGGGTGCGTGTATGCAAACCGTTACTTTAGGGTTTCGCAACTAACACTAAAAAAATCCAACATGTAACCCTATCAAAATAAACAATATCATAAAAATACATATATAATGTGTGTATATGAATTCGTATACCAGACGACGAAACTGCGGGGGTGCTATACGCCATCCACCCGACTTCCCCCGTAGATATATATCTACTCACCTGATCTTCGCTTGTTGGGGTCGATGACGTCACACTCTCCTCGTCGTTTCGAAATCCACGTTGGGGTGCCTACATGTAAATATGTAGTATCGTAAACCGAAATCGCGGATAAAAGCCCAAAACGGCATACGAATTTCACATAGGTTAAAACTTAGGATCCGCTCAAGTAAAAGAACCAAATATCCCTCGACATCGGCGTATAAACGCCAATTGATCGAGATAAAACCCAAACGTACAATTCGTGGTTTCACAATACACTAACATATATATAAATTATGGTGCAAATCATCAAAACCAATAAATTGATCAAATCAATTTATTACAAGAAACCTAATAAGCATCAATTAGTCATTTTAACACAAAACTTGATGTTTTAACAATTCTAATGGCAACAATGTTCATTAATTATTTAAATTAGGTCACATAAACATCTACTAGATTTTATCACACTAATTCGTATTAATCCAAAAATTTTAGTTTGCAATCCAATTTTAAAAATTACGAAGAAACAATACACAATTCCACAACTAGATTAAGTTTTGCATGACCTAAAGTGTTAAACTAGACATTATATTGTTAATGATAGGATGAAAACCCTAACCTTATTTTAATCTCACATTTTGAATTAATTTCTAAAACCTAGTTTGTTAAAAACTTAATTCGGAACAAATTTTAAAATACAATTAGCAAACTACAACTAACTTTGCCTTTACATGAGTTAAGACCTTAAATACAACACACAACCATGATCTAATTACCCAAAACCCTAACTAGCAATTAAACCCCTTTCTAGAATTTCCAAATTTTGAAATTAAAACCTAATTAAGCATCTAATTAGCTAATAAGGAAGTATTATAGCAACAATTAAACAATCTAGTTAGAATTTATACCTCACAAACCATAGATCTAGCTTGAAACTTAGCCAACCCAAAATGCTCTCTTTCTCCTAAAATCCAAGCTTGAATGGCTAAGAAAAAGGATTAAACGTTTGATTATGAGTTAATGGAAATTGGTGAGGTTTTTCCTTTGGATTTTGATGGAAATTTGGGGTTTTCTTTCCAAAAGAAAGAGGAAGAAGTAAGAGAGGGGGGGTAGTTGGAGCAGGGAAAAGGGGCTTTCGGCTATAATGGTGAGGGGAGTGAGAGAGGCATATGTGTGTGTTGAAATCCCCAAAGTCAAATAAAACCATAACTCATATATTCAACGCCACATCTTGTTCAATGCTTTCATTTAATTCCCTTTTCTTTTTTTCTTTTTTGTTGAGTAATGGGCTCGGCCAAGGGGAGGGGCTGCTATGTGGGCTTGGCAAATGAGGTGGGAAATGTGTGTGTTTTATTTTCCAAGTCAAAATAACACCCCCTTTTTACCTCATTTACACAACACACCTCAATAATTCTATTTTATATTTAATTAATCTAGAATTCTAAACACATCTAGAACCAAGAGGGGAATTTTAGAAAAAGAACCTGTTACAAACTAGATTCTAGGTTGTCGTGGCTCATAGAATTTGTATTACCCCATTCCAATTTGTAATTATCACTAATTAAATATATTAGTGATGTCTTAAAATAATATTAAATAATTAATTTCGGTAAATTTTTCTGTCAACTAGAATTTTGCAAGTGACCCAAAATACACCAAATACTAGCAATTACATAGCTAGAATATGTATATTTAAGTCTATGTCGAAAAATAATTATATCAGGATTTTTACGGAAAACACCAGTTATTTTACCGATTATCCGAAATTTCACCTAAATGATTTTCAAAACGTTACACTTAAACATCAATACTTTTAGTACCTTGCATAAATGACATCATATTTCATATTCAAGTGTTAGAAATTGATATAAGTGGTATTTGTATTTTGAGGATTTGTGGTTTTAAGTTTTAATATACTATTGCGAAAAAAATCAGTAATTCTTCATATTGATATGAGACGTCCGCCATGAGATGTTGTTTTATGATTTGATTTTATTCAGGAATGAGCGGGGGAGCTATACGGTTGTGGATTTTCATGTTATCCAGACTGAGTGGGGGAGCTATACAGTTGGATTCATGGTGGACCCGGTCGAGACCGAGGGGAAGGAAAACCGCATTTGTGGCGAGGATCCTAGCGAGGCTACTCGATACCGGAGATAGTTATGAAACGCGGCGGATATCTAGATGATACCGACCGGTGTTATTGATTTCAGGATCGTTCGGGGAACGATGCCTGAGGGAAACGGAAGATTTGTGTCGATGTTGGATACGGAAAGATGAACTTTATTTAGAAATAAGTGATGAGATTTCAGTTGATTTATATGGTTAGTGATACAAATTCATGATTTTACATGTTATCATGCATCATACTCATCCTTATTGCTTTTAGTTATAGTTCATCATATTTACATTATCAGCCGTTATATGTTAGTTTTATTCACTGAGTTGGCAACTCACCCCCGTTGTGCCACAGTTCCTTGCAGGAGTAAAGTGGACGGTTAGCAGGAGTGCATATCCACTTATCAGCTCTTATCACATCTTTTGCTCGGTGTGTTACCTATGTAGTAACCTCCTATTTTGGTATTTTATATTGAATCAAGAATAACTCCATCAGGCCCTGTATTATGGCTTAGAACGAGATGTGATTATAAGTATATTATCTTGACAAATGTGATCGTTTAGTCATATCAAATGATTTTTTTTACTTATGTCTGAGATTCTTATTGATGTCGTATATAATTGTATAATGATTTTCGCTGTTGACATTGTTGATCCCAACTAGGGATTCAATCAAAGTACACACTTTATAAACTTCTTTTTCAATAGAGAGTTACTGTTAAATACATTAAACTGTGATGCTTACTTAAAAATATTTTTTTCTAAAATTCCGCAAAAAAGGTTTTGATCTTGGTGTTTGGCTTACTCGGGTTGTGTTGATATCTTCAGATATTATACAATCTAAGTGCGGTCACATCCAAACTTTGGGTCGTGAAACCTACACTCACTCTCTCATCAAAATATCTATTTTGTTTCTAACCATTAAATCCTTTTCATACTAAACTCAATTCGTTTCTTTCTTCTTTTCTTTTTGTTTCATTCTCTTTTCTTTTCTCTTTTGTATTCCTTTCTATTCTTTTCTCATTCTCTCTAACTCACAAACACACACAAGCACACATGCACATGACATGGTGCAAAATCATGAAAAATGTAAAAACACGGATTTTATCCAAAATCCGTTAAATATCATTAAAATAAATAAATCATTTTAATCTCCGATTAATTTCCAAATATTGATATATACTTATACCATTTTACGAAAAATCCCTATTCTCAAATCGAATAGTATTCGCGAAATATATTACTTTAATATTAAATTTCCAAAATAATATTTTATATTTTCTGAAATGTTACAGCACCATATCTAATAGGGTACGATTCCTCTGCTCCGATACACCATTATGCTGTGGTGTAAGCTTATAGAGAATCCCATTCTCTTTTAAATAGTCAAGAAACTCCGTGCTAAAGTATTCACCTCCCCGATCAGATCGAAGGATTTTAATATTTTTTCCTGTTTGGTTCTCTACTTCGCATTTATATTCCTTGAATTTCTCAAAAGCTTCAGAATTTTGTTTCAACAGGAACACATTTCCGAATCTTGAGTGATCGTCGGTGAATGTAATGAAGTACGAGAAAAAATTCTTGGCATGTGTAGACATAGGACCGCATACATCACTATGTGTTAGTCCCAAGAGTTCAATAGCTCTTTCTCCGTGTCGTGTAAACGGAGTTTTGGTCATTTTGCTTTTGAGACATGACTAGCAAGTTTCATAAGACGAAAATTCAAACGTATTCAAATATCCATCCTTATGTAATTTATATAGCCGTGTCGCATTGATATGACCTAGTCTACAATGCCATAAGAAGGATTCTTTCATTTCTGAACTTTTTCCCTTGTGTGTGCTCTGTACATTAAGAACTGTATTCTAATTTAGAACGTACAAACCGTTATCTAACGCACCAAACCCAATCAACACTTGATTTAGGAATATGTTCATAACATTTTTCTCCGCTACAAAGTTATATCCTTCTTTATCTGATAAGGAAATTGATATTAAATTGCACATCATAGATAGTACGTAGTAACTGCAGTTCAAGATCAATGTATTGCTGTTCGGCAATACATGGTGATATTCGCCAACTTCTTTGGCTGCAACAGTTGCGCCATTCCCAACATTTATAGAATGTTCACCTTTTACCAGTTCTCTACCTTTTCTAAGCCCCTGTAATATATTACATATATGGGATCCTGATCCAGTATCTAATACCCATGACGTAGAGTGTACTAAGAAACAGTTCTCGGTAACGAACACACTCGAAGAAAACGTATCAATATGCTCATTCCTCGTTTGGGTGGCATGGGAATCCTGGTATTCCCATATTTCCTGCTTAGTCTTATAACAGTTATAAGAAAGAGCGGAACTAACGTCCTCCAGCTCAGTATAATAAGTAGGTTTGGTCAATACATCCATATTATTATCTTGATTAAGGCATGTCATGGTCTCTATCTCTGGAGAAAGAGAAGAAAAACACTTTAGCGTATGCTCTTGCAAGATTAGATTTGGTTATTATCTTATCTAATCAGGATGGATCCCACTTCATTTTATCAAATCATCCTTTAAACCCTAAATGGTAAGACTAGCTGGGATTAATTAGACCCTATAAGTTCACTAACCGGTCAGCCAGGACAGTGTCGGTACTTTGAGTGAGGTTCCTGGTGCTTTCGCACGGACCTAATTAAAATAAATCTCGTTTTTCCAAAGGCATAACCCTATTGACACCTTTCTAGACATCCTTTCCAAAGGGATCCAACTATCTTATAGAAGGTATGCAATCTCATTGCAAATTTCAACACTTGAAATTCCCGATAATATTTTGCCTCTAACATCCGATGACCTTGACAAAGTTCAACAAATCATAGGGCGCTAGTCAAGTTCAACCCGTCATTTCCTGATTGAATTAAACCCACTTTGTTAGTGTATATGCCCTAGAGGCCATTACTGTATCATACTAGTTTGTATATTACTTAATGGATGCTTGGGATATTCACCTTGTATATACAATCTTGCTCAAAATAGTAGTATGCTACTTGGTTTGTTTCTACTTCAATGTGTACATGTGTTTATATTTTGTATATCGCCTATACACATTAGTGGAGCCCTTAGGATCTTTGCTTGATTACCAGCGATGTGATGGCCGTCACACTTGTGGGGCTGGGTAATCTATAAGCACATCCTTATGCAGGTCCCTGGTCGCAGGACTATCGAGACAGGGCATCGATACTCTGGAGTAGACCAGCGCATGCGCTTCTCATCCCAGTCTGGGAGACGGTCTGTCCCACAGCCGTCAGTACGTCGTACTTGAGATAGTATGCGGGTGCTCATTAGGTTACGGGTACACTGGACAGGACTCGTCGGGAACTGACTAGTTGGTATTATACCTATAGTCAGTTATCAGTTCCCAGGTGACAAGAGTACAGCTTAGTCCGCTGACTTGACACTGTCACTCCGCCTCGAGTGTGTTCCAACTGTACTTTGATCACTACCCTACCACGGCTCAAAGGAGTCGTGCAAACAGGTAGTGGTTGGGTGCAGTCCCGAAGCACTTGGAGGCAGTGACGGTTAAACAGGATTCGTCTCTCCCGGTATTGGGGGTTGACATCGCGCTGTGTCTAGGAGAGCCATTACACGAGTAGTCCCTGGCGAGGGCAAACGAGATATACTGGTAGGTTTCCAGTGTTATCTCAGGGTGTTTTAGGCTTCGCTCCGGCACGACTTGTACCGCTATTGGGGGACTGACGTTTACCGCCCCTAGGCCCGCCATGCGATGTATCAGACGAACAGACCGGACTGTACGGAGAATGTCACACTCAGGCTCAGTAGGAGTTCAGATGGGTTTCGCCTCGTCGGTCTTCTTGTCGGCATTACCTGGGGACCGTTACGCACAGCTAGTGCCGCTTGCGGTCTGTGGTTAAACCCACTGCCAGCGTAGTGCTGAGTCTTTAGAGTCCCACACAGAAAGATTTTCGCCTTTAGGCAAAAGAGTAGAGGTCGCATGGTATTGCGACAGGTCGCATGGTTTTGCGACAGGGTTCGGTCACATCCGTGCACTTGTGCACGTACAGTGTCCGGACAGTATACACTAGCGGGCTTTGGTTTAAGCCAGATCCTAGTGTACCTTATAGGATTGGATTTATCCGGTTTGCATTCGTGTTCCTCGGAACGCGGATGCGGGTGTGTATGCACAGTTGATAGGGAGGCCGAGGCAGCGGATTCTCATTAGGGTTGTTGACAGTTGACCGTTGACTATTTGACTTTTTGCTCAACCCTAATGAGAATTTGATATGTGATTAACTATTATATTAATTAAGTATTATGGTGACATGGTTGTTGACTTTTGTTGACTTTGTTGACTTGTTGACTTTTGTTGACTTGTTGACTTTGTTGACCGGTTGACTAGGCTTGACTAGTTGACCATCATGATGACCATAGCCATCATTTCATGGCAAAGACTTTTGTTTACTTGCTCATTTGTGTAAAATGAGTGCATGAAATGATATGGTTGTGGTTGCTTCAACCATCACATAAGACTTTTGTTAGTATGATGAGTTATGATTGCTTTGGATTATGAGAGGGTGAAAGGAAAAAGAGAGCCTCTTTTCTTTCTTGCTCATTCTCTCTCTTGTTTTTGAGCTCTCCTTTTGCTCTCACCCTCTTGCTCTTTTTCTCTCTCTTTAATCTATGGTTCTCTTGTCTCATGAGTTGAGAATCAAGAACCATAGATAAAATCCCATTCTAACTATTCTCTACTCATTCTAGTTCACTAGGTTTAGCAAACCAAGTGAACTAGTTTCTTCAAAGAACGAAGAAGGAGCTAAAGGTTGGAGCTTTCAGGTGGATCTATCTTCGGCGTACGGAGACGACGAGAAGAAGCCAATCGGACCACCATCGGAGCTTCAAGACGAAGGAGTTCAAGACAAGCAAGGTATAACCCCCTAACCGAGTAGCTAGAAACTCATAGTTAGGTTGTTAGATAGATGTTTAACCAAGATCCGGGTTTTAGGTCCATGTTACCATCTTTAAGAAAATCGTTTTTTACCAAATTCCGCATTCCCGAAAGTACCGGGAGAGGTAGCATGGACTTACAGTGGTATCAGAGCCTAGTTAAACTCTATCTAACATGTTAGCAAGTAACTAGAAGATCGATCAAAGAAAAGTCCCGAAAATGAACCCCAAGATTTTCAACTTTCTGTCGATTTTAAAAGTGCTGGAAAACCTTTTTAAAACACACCTAAAATCGACTCAGGATTTTTTAAAGAAACTGCAAAAATTTGGGCCCCTGACTCGATCAAAGCGCCGCGTTTCCGCGGCGGGAGCACGCTCCCGCCGTGGAAACGCGGCCGAGTTGACTCGGTCAAGGGTTTTCTTTTTTGCAGTTTGCTAATTGGGGTATTTTGGGATTTTTGGTATATATATTTTCAACCCAGATTTTCCAGAACGAAAATTTTACTTTGGGGTCCCGAAAATCCGTATTTTTGATCGAACTTCTAAAAGACTTAAGCTAACGGGTTTTCTGTAATGTGATATTTGTATTGAACGTCTACTAATCGCTATATGTCGATTAGTGGGGGTTATACAAATCTGTGATCTGTAATGTTGCTGGAATGTGGATATGAATATGTTGGATTGTCGCGGGTGAATAGCCGGGGGTTGTGAGACGAGAGTTTTCTTTTCTTTCAATTCATGTAAATTTGTAAATTGATGTAATAATTATTTGTATGGCCGCACAACCGGGTCGGGGTTGTAGCCGTCATTGTATAATTTCTTTTTACTGTTTTTGCTCCTAGGATAGACCCATGGAGGGGGTGCACAAACTACCGGGTATGCCGAAGTGTCGAGTGGCCTACTCATGGAGATGAGGGAGGTTACTACGCTTCGGGTACTTGGCGGGTAGTTTGCCGCACCCGTAGGGGTCTTGGGTGGGGTATTTGGCTATTCACCGCGACCGTGTAATTTGTCTTTCGTTACAGGCTCGTACGAATTACAGATTCCTAGTATATCCAATGTATTCATCTGTGATCTGAAATGTTTATCATTGCAGTATATCTATATATGATATTATTTAGGCGTTGCTTATGTTTTACAGACGCGCTAGCCCAGCCCCCGCTCTGTCGTTAGTTAAGTAACCTAACGGGTAATGACGGGGCCCCGTGGCGAATGCGAATGGCATAAGCGTACGTCATATTTTGGTTGTTTTCTGCAATGGTAGGATTAAATGATGGGACGCATTAAAAGAACTAATGCAAGAATATCACGCATTAAAAGAACTAATGCAAGATAATAAACCAAGTTAAAGTCGTTGGAACACTTTCGAAAAACCACTCGGTTCTTTTCAAAACAAACTTTTAAAATACGGAGTTTGAGCCACTCCATTTAAAAGCTATCTCGTTCCATCGACCAAATCAAGTTCACTACGTTCACGGTTTTGCCAAAACCATCCGTAGCCCTCCATCATTTCAGTTAAATATTCGGTAGTATTCAAGCTATGTATTTTGACCTCACGCCAAGGCATAGTGATTGGTAGCTGCCGGATATTTATCTGTTGCATAGATAGAATGCGTTGGTTTGAGACAGTCGTACTGCTATTTTGGCCTACGTCAAGGGTATGTACGGGTGGGTTCAAATTAACCTGGATAATGATGGGACGAACTTGACATGTGACTTATGACATTTTGACCTCACGCCAAGGTCATAAGAGCATGGGGCAAAAATCCACATCGGGAGTTTCATAAGTACTGAAACTTGCTAGATTTGCATACCATTTGGAGTGTGATGATTCTGGTAGGATTCCTTTAGTTTCGTCACGCAATGATATTTGGATCCCGATCCTACTGTGAGTATATGCTACTCCTCGGGAAATTTCTCACTTAACGATCAATGCTATAAACCTAGTAGGTGCCTAGAAAGGTGTTAGCGGGGCTACGCCCCCAGGGAAAAGAGGTTCTTTAATTAAGGAACTTCGCGAAAGCGTTGGAAAACCTCCCTCGAAGTACCGACACCGGCCTGGCTGAACGGTTAAGCAAGTATTGTACGGTGGGATTGATCCTGACTAATTCTTCCTTTATGGTTTGAGGAGGGATTCGAGAAACAGTGGGAGCCATCCTGTTTAGACAAACTAAAAACCACTCTAAACTTGCAAGAGCATCATGCTGAGTGTTTCTTCTTCTCTCTCCTAATTGCAGCGACCAATCGACATGACTGGACTTAAGTTACTCCTAGATAAAAACAAACTGACAGGGCCAAACTACAAAGATTGGCTCAGGAATGTCAAGATAGCAATCACTTACGACAAGCTGGGGTATCTTCTTACCACCAAAGCTCCCCCTGTCCCTGGTCCAACTTCCAGCGTCGCGGATAAGGAAATCCGCAAGACTTGGGAGATTGATAGCGCAAAGGCCAAATGCCTCCTGCTTGCCTCGATGGAAAACGAACATCAGAGGAGGCACGAGAATATGGACATGGAGTCCATATTGCTTCATACAAAAGAACTGTATGGAGAGCAATCTCGTATCGCAAGATACGAAGCGTCGAAAAAGTTATTTTCGACAAGAATGGCCGTTGGATCATCAGTAGCCGAGCACGTGCTAAAGATGATCGGCTACATTGAGGAGCTCGCTGACCTAGGGATCACATTGGAGAGTGAGCTATATACGGATATAGTTCTCCAGTCCCTTCCTTCCACTTACGCCCAGTTTATACTGAACTTCAACTTACAAGAAAAAGAGGTTGAACTTTCAGAGCTCCTCAACATGCTGAGGAGCGCAGAGGGCACCCTACAGAAAGGTAGGGAAACATCCACTTTGTTTGTAGGAGGATCATCTTCTTCTAGGTCCAAGGCGAAAGCTAAGGGAAAGAAGAAGAAAGCCCCCGCCAAACCAAGGGGCGGTGTTAGTAAAGTGGATACGAAGGGAAAAGCAAAAGCAACAAAGATAGCGGGGAAGGTTGTGGATAAGGAAGAATGCTTCTATTGTCATAAGAAAGACACTGGAAGAATGATTGCAGGGCCTGGAAGGCCAGAACACATGAATTGAAGCAGGTTGCAGCTTCAGCTTCAGGTGTGTATATTATTGAAAACTGTCTTTCAATAAACTCTACTTCCTGGGTATTGGATACCGGATCAGGATCTCATATCTGTAATTCTTTGCAGGCGTTGAGAAACCGTAGGGTTTTGAAGGCAGGTGACATGACCCTCAGAGTTGCGAACGGAGCTAGCATGGATGCTAACGCCGTGGGGGACTATCACCTGGGAATGTCAGATGGACATGTTTTGGTTTTGCGTAATTGCTTTTTTGTACCCAACGCAACTTGTAATATCATTTCTGTATCTTTAGTTTCTAAAGAAGGTTATGAATTTGCGTTTGTAAGTAATGTTGTAAACATTCACCTTAATCAAGTTTTGATTGGGTCAGGTACATTGAGTAATGGTATATACGTGTTAAACCAACCACAGATTTTTAATGTCCATAATACACACAAAAGAAAGTCTCCAGAAATAAATCAGACTTTCTTATGGCATTGTAGATTGGGTCACATCAATGAGAGAAGGTTGACGAAGTTACATACAGAAGGGTATTTGAATGCGTTCGAATATCAGTCGTATGCCACTTGTCAATCCTGTCTCAAAGGAAAGATGACAAAGACTCCGTTTACTGGACATGGAGTAAGAGCGAGCGAGCTCTTGGGACTCGTACACAGTGACGTGTGCGGTCCAATGTCTACACATGCCCGAAGCGGACATTCTTACTTCATTACTTTTACGGATGACTTCTCAAGGTACGGTTATGTCTTCTTAATGAAACATAAATTCGAAGCCTTTGGAAAATTCCAGGAATATAAGAATGAAGTAGAGAAACAGACCGGCAAAAGTATTAAGATTCTAAGATCGGATCGAGGTGGAGAATACTTAAGTGCCGAGTTCCTGGACTATTTAAAAGAGAACGGAATTCTCTCTCAGCTTACTCCTCCATACACCCCGCAACATAACGGTGTATCGGAGAGACGGAACCGCACCCTATTGGATATGGTGCGGTCCATGATGAGTAACGCTGAGTTACCGCGATCATTCTGGGGGTATGCGCTAGAATCAGCTGCATACCTTTTGAACCGAGTTCCGACTAAGACTGTGCCTACCACCCCATATGAAATGTGGAGTGGGAAGAAACTCTATCTTCAATATCTGAAGATCTGGGGATGTCCAGCTTTTGTCAAAAAGCAGCATGCGGACAAACTCGAGGCACGCTCAGTACTGTGCAAGTTTGTGGGATACCCAAAGAACACCAGGGGGTATCTTTTCTACTACGCAGAGGAACAAAAAGTCCTTGTTTCTCGTAATGCCCACTTTCTAGAACACCAGTTCTTGGAAAAGGAAATTAGTGGGAGCGCAGTAGAACTGGAAGAAATTCCAGAACCACAGACTATTACTGAAAGGTTAGTGGAACCAGAGAGTTCAACAGAACAGGACATTCCTACGCCGCTCCGCAGGAATAGTAGGCAGTCTCATCCGTCCGAGAGATACTGCGGTTTTCTCATAGACGGGGATAGAGAGGATTGCATCATAGATTATGATAAGCCTACTAGCTTCCAGCAGGCCGTTCAGAGCGTTGACTCAGTGAAATGGCTGGATGCAATGCGGACCGAAATGGAGTCCATGTACACCAACAAGGTATGGACGTTGGACATTGCTCCAGACGGGGTAAAACCCGTAGGATGCAAGTGGATCTTCAAAAGGAAGATTGGTGTAGATGGACAGGTTGAGACCTATAAAGCTAGGCTGGTAGCAAAGGGTTTCCGTCAAAGACCTAGCTTGGACTATGATGAAACCTTTTCTCCAGTAGCATGCTGAAATCCATTCGGATCCTTCTTGCCATTGCTGCCTTCCACGATTATGAGATCTGGCAAATGGACGTAAAGACCGCTTTTCTAAATGGAAATTTAGAGGAGTGTGTCTATATGGACCAACCAGAGGGTTTCATTCAGAGTGGGAGCAGCGGAAAGGTGTGCAAGTTGCTTAAGTCCATCTATGGACTAAAGCAGGCATCGCGGAGTTGGAACATCTGCTTTGATGAGACGGTCAAAGAATTTGGCTTTATCAAAAATCCAGATGAACCATGCATCTATAGTAGATTTGTAGCCAGAACTGTAGTATTCCTCGTTTTATACGTGGATGACATTCTCTTAATAGGAAATGACATTCCTATGCTACAATCTGTCAAGGGGTTCTTGTCACACAGGTTCTCCATGAAAGACCTGGGTGATGCCTCGTACATTCTGGGTATCCGGATCTACCGTGACAGATCCAAGAGGATATTAGGACTTTCACAGTCCAGGTACATCGACACCATACTGAAGAGATTCAGTATGGAAGATTCTAAGCGCGGTAACCTACCGGCTTGTCACGGGATCACCCTCTCTAAAGAGATGTCTCCCAAGACTGATTTGGAGAGGGATCGCATGTCTATTATACCCTACGCTTCTGCGGTAGGCTCTATAATGTATGCGATGTTGTGTACCAGACCGGTTGTAGCTTATGCACTGAGTGTGGTAAGCCGGTATCAGTCAAACCCTGGGGAGAAACACTGGATAGCGGTAAAGAACATTCTCAAGTACCTGAGAAGGACTAAGGAGATGTTCTTGGTGTATGGCGGAAAAGACCTCCAGATCGAGGCCTTTGCTGACTCCAGCTTCCAGAGTGACAAGGATGATTCCAAGTCCATGTCGGGTTTTGTCTTTACCCTCAATGGAGGGGCGGTGTGTTGGAAGAGTTCCAAACAGGAAACCGTTGCAGACTCGACGATGGAAGCGGAATACATCGCTGCATCTGATGCCGCAAAAGAAGCTGTCTGGATGAGGAAGTTCTTGAAAGAACTTCAGGTGGTTCCGTCCATTGTTGATCCAATACCTCTGTATTGCGACAACAACGGGGCTATAACTTTAGCGAAGGAACCCAGGTCCCATCAGAAATCCAGGCACATCTTGAGGCGGTATCACCTGATCAGGGAGATCGTGGATCGCCAGGAGATCGAGGTTCGGAGAGTCGCTTTAGAAGATAACACTGCAGATCCATTCACCAAGGCCCTGCCCCAGACTCAGTTCGAGCGGCTTATCGAGATGATAGGTCTTCGATACGCCAGTACATGGCCTTAGTGCAAGTGGGAGATTGTTAGTGTATATGCCCTAGAGGCCATTACTGTATCATACTAGTTTGTATATTACTTAATGGATGCTTGGGATATTCACCTTGTATATACAATCTTGCTCAAAATAGTAGTATGCTACTTGGTTTGTTTCTACTTCAATGTGTACATGTGTTTATATTTTGTATATCGCCTATACACATTAGTGGAGCCCTTAGGATCTTTGCTTGATTACCAGCGATGTGATGGCCGTCACACTTGTGGGGCTGGGTAATCTATAAGCACATCCTTATGCAGGTCCCTGGTCGCAGGACTATCGAGACAGGGCATCGATACTCCGGAGTAGACCAGCGCATTCGCTTCTCATCCCAGTGTGGGAGACGGTCTGTCCCACAGCCGTCAGTACGTCGTACTTGAGATAGTATGCGGGTGCTCGTTAGGTTACGGGTACACTGGACAGGACTCGTCGGGAACTGACTAGTTGGTATTATACCTATCGTCAGTTATCAGTTCCCAGGTGACATGAGTACAGCTTAGTCCGCTGACTTGACACTGTCACTCCGCCTCGAGTGTGTTCCCACTGTACTTTGATCACTACCCTACCACGGTTCAAAGGAGTCGTGCAAACAGGTAGTGGTTGGGTGCAGTCCCGAAGCACTTGGAGGCAGTGACGGTTAGACAGGATTCGTCTCTCCCGGTATTGGGGGTTGACATCGCGCTGTTTCTAGGAGAGCCATTACACGAGTAGTCCCTGGCCAGGGCAAACGAGATATACTGGTAGGTTTCCAGTGTTATCTCAGGGTGCTTTGGGCTTCGCTCCGGCACGACTTGTACCGTTATTGGGGGACTGACGTTTACCGCCCTCTAGGCCCGCCATGCGATGTATCAGACGAACAGACCGGACTGTACGGAGAATGTCACACTCAGGCTCAGTAGGAGTTCAGATGGGTTTCGCCTGGTCGGTCTTCTTGTCGGTATTACCTGGGGACCGTTACGCACAGCTAGTGCCGCTTGCGGTCTGTGGTTAAACCCACTGCCAGCGTAGTGTCGAGTCTTTAGAGTCCCACACAGAAAGCTTTTCGCCTTTAGGCAAAAGAGTAGAGGTCGCATGGTATTGCTACAGGTCGCATGGTTTTGCGACAGGGTTCGGTCACATCCGTGCACTTGTGCACGTACAGTGTCCGGACAGTATACACTAGCGGGCTTTGGTTTAATCCAGATCCTAGTGTACCTTATAGGATTGGATTTATCCGGTTTGCATTCGTGTTCCTCGGAACGCGGATGCGGGTGTGTATGCACAGTTGACAGGGAGGCAGAGGCAGCGGATTCTCATTAGGGTTGTTGACAGTTGACCGTTGACTATTTGACTTTTTGCTCAACCTTAATGAGAATTTGATATGTGATTAACTATTATATTAATTAAGTATTATGGTGACATGGTTGTTGACTTTTGTTGACTTTGTTGACTTGTTGACTTTTGTTGACTTGTTGACTTTGTTGACCGGTTGACTAGGCTTGACTAGTTGACCATCATGATGACCATAGCCATCATTTCATGGCAAAGACTTTTGTTTACTTGCTCATTTGTGTAAAATGAGTGCATGAAATGATATGGTTGTGGTTGCTTCAACCATCACATAAGACTTTTGTTAGTATGATGAGTTATGATTGCTTTGGATTATGAGAGGGTGAAAGGAAAAAGAGAGCCTCTTTTCTTTCTTGCTCATTCTCTCTCTTGTTCTTGAGCTCTCCTTTTGCTCTCACCCTCTTGCTCTTTTTCCCTCTCTTTAATCTATGGTTCTCTTGTCTCATGAGTTGAGAATCAAGAACCATAGATAAAATCCCATTCTAGCTATTCTCTACTCATTCTAGTTCACTAGGTTTAGCAAACCAAGTGAACTAGTTTCTTCAAAGAACGAAGAAGGAGCTAAAGGTTGGAGCTTTCAGGTGGATCTATCTTCGGCGTACGGAGACGACGAGAAGAATCCAATCGGACCACCATCGGAGCTTGAAGACGAAGGAGTTCAAGACAAGCAAGGTATAACCCCCTAACCGAGTAGCTAGAAACTCATAGTTAGGTTGTTAGATAGATGTTTAACCAAGATCCGGGTTTTAGGTCCATGTTACCATCTTTAAGAAAATCGTTTTTTACCAAATTCCGCATTCCCGAAAGTACCGGGAGAGGTAGCATGGACTTACACACTTGCACGACCCTTGACAATTGCCAACAAAGTCGCACGACTACCCTAATCCAATCCCATCATATGGTTGCAGATAAGCACTAATTAGCTACCGCACACTACGCCTTGAAAAATGCCAACAAACGCAGCATGAATAGTAAATAGTACTTATCTGAAATGATAGAGGGCTACGACAGGTTTTTATGAAAACCTTTTGCGTAATGAACTTGATATCATTGCAGAATCGAGAAATTTTAAAAGGAGTGGCTTAAGCTCCGCTTTTTGAAACATTTGCTTTTTCATAAAATGGCCGAGTGAGTTTCTGTCACGACCCGAGAATTCGACTCGTGACCGGCACTTAACCACGCCACGTCTACAGGCGCAACGCGGCTAAGTAAGCCGAACCCAGAAATCAAAACCAATAAATAAAGAGTGATTTTAAAACATTTTGTAAAAACAATCGTACCTGTCTGGAAAACTTGCATTTTATTTAGTAGAAATCCTTTTTAAGTTCAAAGGTTATAAGTTTTATAATTTTGGGCAACATTTCCTTTTTAAAATATTTGTCCCGTAAGTCGGGTAAAAGCAAGGTGTAGCAGGAATGACGAGTAAAATAAATGAAGCATCCCAATGAGATATACGACGCCGTAGCGAAGAATACACAGTAAAGCAATGACAATATCATAAAAGATGAGACTGCAAAAGTAAAGTCGGCTCACATGCGAGCTCGACACCAGAATATAAAGTCATACATATCGTCCTCTCAACTGTCTCTAAGTCAATACAGAAAAGTAGATGGAGAGTACTAGATACATCAATATACACTGAAAGATAACAGATACCGTACAAAACCCACCTATCAGCAAAAGGCTATCTCTGCTCAAAAGGGGTATCTGTGCCAAAAGATGCGATAACAGCCAGCCGTGACTACTCCCAAGGGCAACCTGCAAATACTGTGGCACAACGGGGGTGAGTTGCCAACTCGTGAATAGAGATAACATATAAAGGTAATCGCAAGCATGCACGTACAGCGCTACTCTAACCAATGCCAGCAGATGATATCAATGCGGGTAAGCAGTATGCATAATAATAATGCAAGTCCTCTATCAGGTGATATAACTACAGGATGAGATATGATAATAAATGGGTAGCATGGGAATATAGTATCTACATGAAGTATCAAGGTGGACTACATATGTATGTATGCACCACAAATCCCAACATCCCAAACGCCGGTACTCCATCGGCCCTCATATCCTGTATATCCCTGAGAATCCCGAGTGCCCAACATCGGCACCCAAATATCATAAATACTCGTGTCTAGCATCGACACGCAAAACATCCTGTATCGGGCATCCGTCATTCCGGGTCGGCCCTCTCTCAAAGTATATATCGGGAATCCGTCAGTCCGGGTCATCCCTCTCACAATACATCGTGCATCCGTCATTCCGGGTCGGCCCTATATCAATCCATCGGGCATCCGTCATTCCGGGTCAGCCCTCTCTCAAAGTATATATATCGGGAATCCGTCAGTCCGGGTCATCCCTCTCACAATACATCGGGCATCCGTCATTCCGGATCGGCCCTATATCAATCCATCGGGCATCCGTCAGTCCGGGTCAGCCCTCTCTCAGTACCTGCCTCTAGCACCGAGAAAACACGGGGCGACGCCCCAAAACATCATATCAAGGGAACCGGGTTTTTAATTGATTACTTATTTGAAAAGGGCAACGGTTCCCAAATCCAGAAATCACAAGAAATCTCAACCAGTAATACAAGTAATTGTGATGTGATATGTGCATCAAGTATGTATATCTAGTCATGTCACAGAAAAATGAGCTACAATGCAACGATCCAATGTGATATAGGTATCAAGTATGAAATTCAAGTCATGTCATATATAGATGAGCTACAACAATATACAACAGTATGATCATGGCAGTTCTATCAATTCTAAGCAATATATATAAAGATGGCAGGGAATGCAATATATGATGACAATCCATGGTATGGTATATGCAATATATAACAATAAGGTCCTATCAGCCCTGACGCATAACGCCATGCGGGCGATATCCCCGTAGATGTGAAATCTACTCACCGTGTCTCGCGCTAAGTGTAGCCGACAACTTGCTTGCCCTTCTTCGCAGCGTCCGTCTCACTGGCCTGCGAACCTAGAATCACATATACATATCACACATATAAGCTCAATTTCACCAAAAAACGCGACATTACAGTCAACTAGAAACTCGTATCGCAAACCAATCGCGCGTGTGCGCGATGTGCTAAAACGTGTAATCACGCGCCACGAAACTACCCCGACGCGCCGCGATACGCAGAAACCCAAACCTACTCACGTATCACGCGTGTCACGAAGGTTTCGAAAACGGCAAAATAGGTATTTGGTCCCAGATTTTGCTACAGAACTAGACTTACAAAAATATATATACCACAATACTACACACATTAGCAGACACCCAAAGGACCAAACAAAACCCAAATCCCTACCCATCTGGCCGCAAATTGCGGCCAGAATGAGGAAATTGGCGGCCCACTGTAGCAGGTAGGGGGTCGGGTTTCACCTGATGTATCAGCACAATACCACTATACTACAGTCAACCCAATTTCATTCTGAACTCACCGAGTCAAAAGCAGTTCCAGAAAAGTTCACTTTTGCACAAATACGACATTTTGCATCAATTAGGAAAACTGGTGGTATTTTAGTGTAATAGGGGTTCAACTAAGTCAACATGGTCTCAACAAACCTCAAGCATCCTACTGAAACCAATCTACACCTCATTAGCACAAAGTTCTCACTAAACACCCCATAACTCACTAAAACGCACTAAATCCATTAACCGATGAAAAACTACACTTAACAAAGCAAACTAGGGAAGCAAGATAGGAAGCATACCTCACTCTCGACCCTAGGGAGCTGCAGGAAGAAGAAGAAGTGGAGGGAAGTCGCTGCACTAGGAGCTGGGGCTGCTGCTGCTCACTGTGCTGCCTGCTGCTGCTGCTGTGCTTGCCTCTGCTTGCTGCTGCTGTTGCTGTGCCTGCTTGCTGCTGCTGGGTGCTGGGGTTCTGGAGCTGAAGGTAAGTGTGTGTTGTGTGAGTGTGTTGGTGTGTTGTGTATGTGAGAGTGTGAGTGCTTTGAGAGAAAAACCAAAAGAGTTGAGAGCCACCACAATCATTCACACAAAAGTCACCCCTCTCTCTCTCTCACTTCATTTAATGCAAGCATGGCCCTAAGCCATGATGCACTCTCTCTCTCTCTCTCTCACAAGTCAACACTTAACCAAAAATTCAAATTAAAATAACCTCTTAACTAATTAATTAAACTCACTTAAAACCCAAAAGAATTAATCCTACAATTAACCCACCATGGTTAATAATTATGGTATTAACTCAATTTAAAAACCCTAGTTTACATGCACATGTGTGTGCAAGTCTAGGAAAATTTTGGAAAAATATTTGTTAAATTAGGAAAAATATTTAAAACACAATTTGGTAAACTTTTTTATTAAAAACCATTATTTAATTATAATTATTCACTAACCCTTATCCTAAGGTGTTACAGTTTCAAATTTGATTCTACAACATCTTTTAGGTTTATTTTCTTTTCATTAATCTCATTAATGAAGTCCCATCATTTATGCTTCCAAAGCATCACAGATAAAGAAACGAAAATACAACGTACACTTATACCATCCGTATTCGCCACTGGGTCTCATTATGCACCGTTAGGTTACATAACTAACGGCATAGCGGGGCGAGACTATCGCGGATGAAAAACATAAGCAACATCTATTGTATATCATATATATAATAATAAAGAATTCGTCATAGGCAGTAATATGATCTCATCATAGAACATTGCAGTAGAAGTCAACATATGAAATATTGGAAATATTAGGATTTCCGTCTTTTAAATTAAGCCAGTAAAAAATACGGATTCCACGTTCGTGATGAATAGGCAAACCCACATCCCTAGACACCTCCGAGAGCGGCAACTAACCCTTCTAATTCTAAGGTTAGGAAACCCGGTCTTGACTCCTCGAGATGGTCTCCCACTGGACCTTAGAATCCGGTTACTTGTGCTCCCCACCTTGGGTCTATCCTAATGCGGAAAAGTAAATAATATACATCAATGGTGACACCATCCTCAACCCAGAACTGCCTCAATATAAGAATATTACATACAATGAATTCAACATGAATGAAAAGAAAAACTGTCATCTCACATAAAAAAAACCCGGCCATTCAATCACGACGATCCAAGATATCATAACACATAACATCACATGTCATTAACGTAAGTAAATATGTGTATCCCAATTGTCATTGACGTATAGCAACGAAACCGGCAATACACCACATATTACACTTACGGTGGCAGAATAGAAATGTGAAATAGAATAATTAGAATCCACAATAAACCTTAGACATCATAAACCCGAAATATCACATACTTCTGATTTTATGCCTAACACTATAAATCCCTTAGACATCATAAACCCGGAATATCACATATTCCAAATTTCATGCCTAACTTTATAAACCCCGCATTTTAATCTCAATTTGAAAAAACTTTTCAATAATCAGTCGGGTAATTCAACAGGATTCCCGACAACAATATCGAATTCGCGTCGAAAACTTTAGCAAACGGCCGCACCCCCGATGCCGTCGACGAAGTGCACTTAGGCGGAACACCGTGGCCGCGAGCACCCGAGTGGATGCTTTTGGCAATGGGGTTCTCCTATAGTCACTTGGTCGGGGCTATGGGGTGTGGCTATCTAGTAATGTTACCCGGCGAATATCCGCATACGCTACGCGATTGCGACGAAGTTTTGATCTAAATCGAAACTTCATGGAAACCGATGATTCGAAACTAAATTGCTAGATTTATAAGATATAATCTAGTTTTCACAAAACTTATTATTGTGGATTCTAAATATTGTATCACAAATCACTATAAGCTAGGCGACGTCAAACATTTCGATCGAATCAACGAATTCCCAAAATTCCCAGAGAGCTCAACACTTGAGCACAGTTCAAAAATACCCAGAACATGCCACAATACCTATGGACGAATCGTTGAAGTGCCAACCTAAGCCTCATACTTGGCGCCGCGAAACCGCCGCAAATACCACAATTTGGCCGTGGTTCCGCGGTCAAGTGATCGAGTTAGGGTTTCGTTCTTCAAGAGTGTCCATTGAATTACCTGCATGATTTTTTGAATATTTTTAATCTAAAAAATTCCAACGTTTGGAAAAATTTCCAGAGAGCATGGGAAATTAGGGTTTTCGGTGTCCGTTCGGACTTCTAACATCGCTTAGACGATGCCTAATGCTCTAGCCTGGATCTGATACCATGTTGGAGTTTCGTAGCACATCTGCTATGGTTTCAAGGTGTATCAAGTATACAATTTTAAAATAATAGTGTGCTAATGAACTCAAACTTAAAATCGAACTAGAGAATTAGGGTATAACAACAATTGAGCAAGCACAAACCTAAGTGATTATGGAATACAACCTTTGTAGATCGGTCCATCACTTCAAATGCTCCATATAGAAGTCCCTTCGCTCCATGTAGTGGTGTTCCAGACACTCTATAGGCTCCACTAGTCGAAATGAACGAGCTTGCGTAGTGATCTTCGAAGCCGAAGATGATCTACTTTGAGGAGACTCAACTCAAGCTACCTCTTCACTAATGTATGAATAAGTGAAGCAAATAGCTTATACTTAATGACTAATAAGGTATAGATTGATGAAGTAGGATTACACCTTACTTTAGAATATTTTTCCTCTCATTCTTTTTCACCTCAAGAAAACTCAAGTAATGAAAAGAAATGAAGAAGATGAAGCATCATATGAACCATGGATGAGAAAAATATCTAATATAAACTCTTGTAGAGACTTAACTAAAGCCAAGGTAATGGTTAGGTTAAATAATATCTAGAGTAAAACAAAAGTTAGTGGAGATTAGGTTAGGTTTCCACAAGTTTCTCCAAACATCACAACCATGCTAATTTCCACCTATTTTTGTTTTATATAAATAATTAAAACATCTAATTATCTTAACTTAAGTGTGAGTCTCATACACCCAAGTTCCATGTATCATCAAGCATGATACATTTAAATATATATATATCCTATATGTATATATCAAATGCAAATGAAGAAAAGAAAATTCTTAAGTGAGCTAATTTATATTTGTTAATATATATTAATATTTCTAATATATATTTATATATTAAATTATTAAATCAACACTTGATTTAACAATCCGGCTATATCACATATACCTGACTAATATCAAATCATCGAATCAACACTTGATCCAATAATCCAGTTATATCACATATAACATATATCGCGAGATTAGAATACGATATCATATACTCGTATTTATCTCAGTCCCGCACATATCACATATGTGCCCTATTTCGTTTCACTTGAGCCAGGAAACCTCTGTGAAGGACTCTGAAGACTCGTCAATACGCCAGAAGTAGGTAATGATCATATCAGTCACCCACAAGCCGTCAGCGGTAGTAGCTGGACGTAATGGCTACCCGGGTATTGGACGATCAAAAGATCAACAAGCAAGCTTGCTCATACTCCCGTAATTCCAATAAGTAACACTACCATATATTCCGGTCTCTTCGTCTGACATGTCGCATATCGAGTCTAGGTGTGGTAAACGTCAGACCCTAGTAACTTGATAAGTCATGACGATGTGATGTCCATAACGGTTCGAGAAACTACTGATAAAACTTACCAGTAAATCTCAGCAACCCTGGCCAGGGATTTCCTGTTATGGCCAATCGAACATAGCGCAACATCTGTAAGTCAACGTCGCGCACCCTACGTGTTCGCGGGGAGGCAGAATTTGCAAAAAATTATTTTTACGAGCTTCGCAACAATGACTAGAACCAAGGATCGTTCATAAACTTTAGCTAGTAAACTACTTGAGGTTTAAATACTCGGATACGAAGTTATACCTCACGATACAAGTACTTCGGGTCTTCATCGCTGTCCTCCTCGTCTACCTAGGCTCCAAGGATCTATCCGGATCGTAGCAACCTCCACGGCCTCCTCGAGTCAAAGATGATCCACCCTAGAGTCTATAGTCCAAGCTCCACCTCAAAACCGAGGTAATTAGGGCAACAAGCTTGCTAAACTTGATGTTCTAGGTGATGTAGAGTATGAAGATGGATTTATTTGTCTCTTGGAACCCTAATTTCCTCAACTCATGAGACCTTAAGGGTTTGTGTTGAGAGGAAGTAGAAGAGAGCTAGCATGAGAGCTCACTTGAGGAAAGAGAAAGTATTTTGATAAATGATAATATTTAATGAAAATTGAGATGGCTACCTTGACATGACCACTATCATGGCATCAAAATATCTTATCAAAATATCTTACAAAATATCTAGGCCAAATAGTCAAACCAAGTCAAGTCGTCAAGCCAAGTCAAATGGTCAAGCAAAGTCAAGTAGTCAAAACTAGTAGCCATGTCTCAATTATCATTTACAAAAAATAACAAATACTTTCCTCCACCTCATAATTGTTTTAATCAAGTAAATGGTCAAAACCCTAATTAGGTGTCTCCTTCTGTGCTCCTCTCATCCGTATATACATACCCGCATTCGTGTTCCGAGAAACACGAATATAAAGAGATGAAACTGATCCATCTATATAATACTAGGATCTGGCTTAAACTAAAGCCCACTAGTATTATCCGCCCGAACTTCATACGTGCACAAGTGTACGTAAGTGATCGAAGTCTTGCCGTAAAACCATACATCCTCTACACCTTTTTCCTAGTGCAGGGAAACTCTCTGTATGGGACTCTAAAGACTCGACACTACGTTGGCTGTGGGTTTAACTACAGGCCGTAAGAGGTACTAGCTGCATGTAACGGTCCCCAACTAGATGTCGATAAGAAGGCCGATGAGGAAAACCCATCCGAACTCCTGCTGATCCTGAATGTGACAATCTCTATACAGTCTGGTCTGTTCGTCTAAGAGTATCGCATATCGGGCCTTGGGGGCAGAAATCGTCAGACCCCTAATAGCATAATAAGTCGTGTCGAGAAGTAGCCCAATACATCCTGAGAAACAACTGGAATACCTACCAGTAACTCTCGCTTGCCTTGGCCAAGGATTTTGTGTAATAGCCTTCCGAACACAGCGCGATATCAACCCCCAATATCGGGAGAGACGAATCCTATCTAACCGCCACTGCCTCCCAGTGCTTCTGGACTACACCCAACTATTACCTGTTTCCATGACTCCTTTGACCCGTTGTAGGGAAGTAATCAAAGTACAGTGGGATCACACTCGAGGAGAAGTAGCAGTGTCAATTCGACAGACTAAGCTGTACTCATATCACCTGGGAACTGCTACCCGACGATAGGTATAATACCCACCAACAATTCCCGATGAGTCCTTTCTAGTGTACTCGTAACCTAATGAGCACCTGCATACTATCTTCAGTACGACGTACTAATGGCTGTGGGACAGACCATCTCCCCTGCTGGGATGAGAAGCATATACGCTAGTCTACTCCGGAGTATCGATGCCTCGTCCCGATAATCCTACGACTAGGGACCTGTATTGGATGTGCTTATAGACTACCATCCCCCACTAGTGTGACTGCCATCACAACGCTGGTAATCAAGCAAAGATCCTAAGGGCTCTACCAATATGTATAAGCGATATGCTAAAAGAAACACATGCACATATTGAGGTAGAAACAAACCAGGTAGCATACTACCATTTCGAGCAAGACTGTTACTATATCCGTGTATATCCTAAGCTCCTATTAAGTAATATATAATCCAGTATGATATAATAATGGCCTCTAGGGCATATATCACTAACAATCTCCCTCTTGCACTAAGGCTATATACTGGCATATCGTAGACCGAAGATCTCGATTAGCCTCTCGAACACTGTCTGAGGTATGGCCTCTGTGAGTGGATCCGCAGTGTTGTTCTCCGTATCTACTCTCCTCACCTCGATCTCCTGGGGATCAACGATCTCCCTGATCAGAGTACCACCTCACGATATGTCTGGATCTCTGATGGTACCTGGGTTCCTTCCCTAAATCTATAGCGACGTATGTTGTCACAATACTAAAGTATTGGACCAACAAATGGAAGGAACCACCTGAAGTTCAATTAAGAACTTCCATATCCAGACTGCCTCTTTTGCGGCGTCTCATGCAGCAAACTACTCTGTTTTTCTTCGAGTCTGCAACGGTGTCCTGCTTGGAGCTCTTCAAACAGACCGCCCCTCCACTGAGGATAAAGCCATAACCTGACATGGACTTGGAGTCATTCTTATCACTCTGGAAGCTAGAGTTAGCAAAGGCCTTGATCTACAGGTCCTTTTCCACCATACACCAAGAACATCTCCTTAGTCATTCTTAGGTACTTGAGAATGTTCTTGACTTCTTCCCGGTGCTTCTCCCCTGGGTTTGACTGATACCGGCTTACCACGCTCAGTGCATAATCTACATCTGGTCTGGTACACAACATCGCATACATTATAGAGCCTACCGCAGAAGCGTAGGGTATAATCAACATGCGAGCCCTTTCCAAATCAGTCTTTGAAGACGTCTCTTTGGAGAGGGTGATTCCATGACAAGCCGGTAGACTACCGCGCTTAGAATCGTCCATACTAAATTTTTTTAGTATGGTGTTGTACCTTTACTGTGAAAGTCCCACCATCCATTTTGATCTATCACGATAGATCTGGATCCCCAGAATGTAGTTGGTATCATCCAGGCCTTTCATGGAGAACCTCTGTGACAAGAATCCTTTGACTAATTGTAGCATATGAATGTCATTTCCTATCAAGAGAATGGCATACAAGTACTCAACGAGGAATTCCACAGTTCTTGCTACAATGTTACTATAAATGCATGGTTCATCTGGATTTTTGATTAAGTCGAATTCTTTGACCGTCTCAACAAAAACAGATGTTCCAACTCCGCGATGCCTGCTTTAGTCCATAAATGGACTTAAGCAACATGAACATTGTCCCGCTGCTCCCACTCTAATTGAAACCCTCTAGCTGATTCATATAGACGCACTCTTCCAAATTACCATTTAGAAAAGTCGTCTTTACGTCCATCTGCCAGATCTCACAACATTGGAAGGAAGCAATGGAAAGAAGGATCCGAATAGATTTGAGCATAATCACTGGAGAAAAGGTTTCATCATAGTCAAAACCAGGTCTTTGACAAAAAACCTTTTGCAACAAGTTTAGCCTTATAGGTTTCAACTTATTCAACTACACCAATCTGCTTTCTAAAGATCCATTTGCATCCTTCGGGTTTTACCCCTTCTAGAGCAATGTTCAAAGTGCATACTTTGTTGGTGTACTTGGACTCCATTTCGGTCTGCATTGCATCCAGCCATTTTACCGAGTTACCGCTCTTAATGGCCTGCTGGAAGCTAGTTGGCTCATCATTATCAATGATACAATCTTCTCTATCCCTGTCTATGAGAAAACCGTAGTATCTCTTGGGCGGAGGAGACTGCGTACTAGTCCTGCGGATTGGCGTAGGGATGTCCGGTTCTTTTGATACCTCTGGTTCTACCATACTTTCAGTAATAGTTTGTGGTTCTGGAATTTCTTCCAGTTTTATTGCGCTCCGACTATTTCAGTTTAAAAAATTGATTTTCCAAAACAAATGGGCATGAAGAGGAACAAAAACCTTTTGTTCCTCTACGTAATAGGAAAGATACTCCCTGGAGTGCTTTGGGTATCCCACAAACCTACACAGTACTGAGCGTGCCACGAGCTTGTCCGCATACTGCTTTTCAACAAAAGCTGGACATCCCTATATCTTCAGATACTGAAGATAGGGTTCCTTCCCACTCCATATCTGATATGGTGTGCTAGGCACAGTCTTTGTAGGAACCTTATTCAAAAGATATGCAGCTTACTAATGCATAATTTCAGAAGGATCGCGGCAACTCAGCATTACTCATGATGGAACCAACAATATCCAATACGGCTCTGTTCCGTCATTCCTATACACGTTTGTGTTGTGATGTGTATGGAGGAGTAAGCTGAGAGAGAATTTTATTCTCTTTTAGGTAATCCAGGAACTCGGTAATTTAAGTATTTATCACATCGATCCGATCTCAGTGTCTTGATACTTTTGCCTATTTGATTTTCCATATCATTCTTATATTCTCGGAATTTTTCAAAGGGTCTCGGATTTATGCTTCATCAAGATGACATGACCTATCCTAGAGAAATTATCCGTAAAAGTAATGAAATAGGAATAACCACTTCGCGCTTCCGTAGATATTAGACTACACTCGTCGCTGTGTATGAGTCCCAAAAGCTCGCTTGCTCTTACTCCGTGTCCAGTAAACGAAGTCATTGTCATCTTTCTTATGAGACAAGATTGACAAGTTGCGTAAGACTGATATTCGAACAGATCCAAATATCCTTCTGTATGTAACTTCGACAACCGTATTTCATTGATGTGACCCTGTCTACAATGCCATAAAAAAGATTATTTAATTCTTGAGACTTTCTTTTATGTGTGTTCTGAACGTTTGAAAACCTGAGCTTGATTAAATATATATTGTCCTCTAATGTATCTGACCCAATCAAACTTTGATTTAGGTGGATGTGAACCACATCGCTTTCATAGTATACTTGGTACATAAAAATAGATACATGGAATCAATATCTGCCCACTTGTCAATTCTAGGTGATATACCCTACGGATACAGTGTCCACGCACATTCCGTTAGCATCCTTAAGAGTCATATCACCTGCCCTGATAACTTTACGGTTTCTCAAAACCTGTAATGAATTACAGATATGAGATCCTAATCAGGTATCTAGTACCCAGGAAGTAGAGTTAATTGACAGATTTTTTTCAATCACAAACACACCCGAAGTCGAAGACACAACATACTTCGGATCCTGGATTCTGGCTTTCCAAGCCCTGCATCCCTTCTTCCAATGCCCTTTCCCGTAACAATAGGAACATCCCTATCTCCATACTGTTAACGCGAAAACTTTTTCCCTTTCCTGTCCCTCTATTTTACTGACACCGCCTATCGGCTTTGTGGAGGTCTTCTTCTTCTTACCCTTGGCCTCCGCCTTAGATCTAGAAGAGGAAGATTCCCCAATAAGCAGAGCGGGTGTCTCCCTGGTTTCTTTCAGGACGCCCTCAACTGCAGGGTTGTCTATCACGCAAGCAAGGTTTCGGGAGGCATCATCCATGCCAATTTCAAAAATTTCTTTTTCTAGCTAACCATAACCTTAGAATCGTTACTAAAAAATCCAACGAATAGAAATGCAAACAACTTTGGATAAGAAGTGAACAAGGAATACAACCTTTGTAGACCGGCCCTTCACTTCACTAGTTTCGTGTAGTAGTCCCTTCGCTGCGATCCATGTGCTCCCGGACTCTTGAGAGGCTCCACAAGATGTACGGAACAAGCTTGCTCGAAGTCTTCGAGGCCGAAAATGATCTACGTAGAGGAGACACTAACCCAAGCTACCTCTTCACTAATTGTAGAATTAGTGAAGCAAACATCCTATACTAAATGGCAAGTAGTAGAGGATGATGAAGTAGGAATTTTGCCCACTTTAGAAATAATTTTCTCACTCATTTTCCATCATCTCCATTGAGGCTATAAAGCTGTTAGGAAGAAGAAGAAGAAGAAAAATCTCATGATAATTATCAAGTGGAGAATTATAACCATGGGTGAGTAAACATCATATTCTAACCTTTGTAGAGACTTAACCATGGCTAATAACAATTGTTGGGTTTAACAAATATCTCAAGTAAAATAAAAGGAGTGGACTTGGTCAAGGATATTCAATCTTTTCTAAGCTTCTAGCCATGACCAAAATGCCAACAATTTTTAAATTACATAATCCATTAAAAGCCCTACATTATATATTGTATGGTGTAAGTCATACACACACCCACGAACCATGTATCATCAAGCATGACACAAAACTTTGTACACTAATATATATCACATATATACACATGCACAAATCAAGTGAGAAAATAAATCTTAAGCGAATGAATATTAGTTAATGCAACTTAGTATATCAAATGTATAATTATACATTAAATCATTAAATCAACACTTGATTTAATAATCCGGCTATATCACATATAACCAACTAATATCAAATGTAACAACTTATCGAATCAACACTTGATCCGATAACCCGGCTATATTACATATAACCGACCAATGTCACATATCGGGAGAATAGAATACGGTATCACATATCGTACTAATCTCAGTCCCGCAAATATCACATATATGCTCCTACTCCGTTTCGCTTGAGCCAGGAAACCTCTATGTCGGACTCTATAGACTCGTCAATACGCCGGCAGTAGGTGATGATCATATCAAACACCCACAAGCAGCAAGCGGTCTGCTAAACGTAACGGCCACCCGGGTATTGAGCGATCAGAAGATCAACAAGCAAGCATGCTCATACTCCTGCGAATCCAATAAGTAACACTACCGTGCAGTCCGGTCTCTTCGTCTGATATATCGCATATCTCATCTATGTGTGGTAAACGTCAGACCCTAGTAACTTGATAAGTAGTGTCGATGTGAGGCTCATAACAGGTCGAGAAACTACTGATAACACTTACCAGTATATCTCCGAGTCAGCCCTAGCCAGGGACTTTCTGTTATGGCCAATCGAGCACAACGCAACATCAATTCCCTATACCAGGAGAGAAGAATCCCCTCCTATCGGTCATTGCCTCCATGTGACTCGGGACTGTACCGAAAAAACACCGTTTTGCACGTTCTTTTGAACATGGTAAGATGTAAAATCAAAGCACAGTGGGGATCACATGAGACTCTATGACGATCTCGGGTCGAAAGATTACCTTATACCTGTGTCACCAGAGAACTGCCATCTGATGTGAGGTATAATACCATCTGGGAGTTCTGGGTGAGTCCGTCCAGTGTAACCAGTCTCCACTGATATCAAACACCAATGGATATGGGATCATCCATCACCCATCATATGGGTCGAGAAGTGTATACGCTAGTCTACTATGGAGTATCGATACCCTGTTTCGATACTACCACGACTCGGAACATTTGAAGGATGCACTTGCGGACTACCTCTGCCCCACTAGTATGATCCGCATCATAATCCTGGTAGTCAAGTACTTATCCTAAGGGCTTTATCAACATGTAATAGAGAGACAATAAGTGTACATGTTAAGATAAAGCGCAACCAGATAGTATACTATCATGTTGAGCAAGAAAGTCCTCCCTATGTATGTCCAAGCATCCACTACAATATACATCGCATGTACAGTAATATCCTCTAAGGCATACATATAACTAACAATCTCCAACTTGCACTAGGGCTATTATATAGCAGTGGTTGTAGTATCTCATCCTCAACCATCCCTTAATAGTCTCTATTAGGAAAAGGTCTTTGTGAGTGGATCCGCCGTGTTGTCCTCTGTGTTTACTCTTCTATCCTCGATCCCCTGGATATCAACCATCTCCATGATTAGGTGATACTGCCTTAAAATATATCTGGATCACTGATGGGATTATGGTTTCTTGGCATAAGCCACAACTCCATTGTTACATAATGGTAGGAACGAAGTTCATCTCATGAACTAATATACATCCAGACTGCCTCTTTGGTAGAATCCTTGGTAGCGATGTATCCAGCCTTTATCGTCTAGTTTGCCACGGTATCTAGCTTGGAACTCTTCCAACATATCGTCCCTCCAATAATGGTATAGACACTGCCTGTGACTGACATTCAGTCGACCTTACCACTCTGGAAGCTATCCAGTGATTCTCCCCAGGATCAATTGACACCATTTCACTACACCTAGTGAGAATCCTAACATTCATTTAGATCTATCTCATAGATCTAAAACCCAGGATTTAGAAGGTATCACCTTGATCCTATATGGAGAAACCTTGTGATAAGAGGAGATTGACCGAGTGTAGCATAGGAAACTCCTTTCCTATTAAGAGTATGTCATCCACGTACAATACGAGGAACACCACCATGCTCCCTACTACCTTTTTGTATATATATGGTTCATCTACCATTTTGATGAAGTCAGACGCTTTGAATACCACATCAAAACAGAAGTTCCAACTCCGCGATACCTGCTTTAACCTGTAAAGCAACTTGCACACGTTACCGCTGCTCCAACTGTCTACGAAGCCCTATGGCTGTGTACTTATAGACGCTTTCTTCTAAATCAATATCTAGAAAAGCAGTCATGACACCCAACCGCGAGATATCGTAGTCATGGTATGTAGCAATGGCTAGTAGGATTCGGATGGACTTAAGCATAGCTACTGGAGAAAAGGTTTCATCATAAACCACACCTGATCGATGACGAAAACCTTTTACAACAAGTCTAGCATTGAAAGTCTCAACTTTTCCATCTACACCAAGTAATCTTCTCAAGATATACTTGCTCCTGATGGGGATTTAACCCTTCAGATAAAGAAACCAAAGTCCATACTTTGTTTGTGTACATAGATTCCATCTCAGATCGCTTAGCATCCAGCCATTCTCACAGAGTCCCCACTCTTGATGGCCTGCTCGAAACTAGTTGGGTCATCATCTCATGATGCAATTCTTACTCCCACTGTCATAGAGATAACCGAAGTATCTCTCACGTGGGTAAGGAACCCTACCAGATCGGCGGGGAGGCTGAGGTTCGTCGAGAACTATTGAATCCTCCGGTTCTACCAAATCATCAGCTGTAGATTGTATAGCTGAAACTCCTTCCAGTTCTACCTCATGACAAAAAATTTATTTCCAAGATAAATTCCTTTTCTAAAATGGTGGTTATGCCGAAAAATAAAACACCTTTTGTTTCTCGGTGCGATAGAAGATATTCACTTGCGAATGCTTGGGATATCCAACAAAATTCCACAGAACCGACCATGCTTCGAGCTTGTCCGGTTCTTGCTTTCGACATAGGCTGGACAAGCCCAAATCTTAACTTACTTAAGAGATGGGCTCTACTCATACCATATCGCATATGGAGTGGTAGACACCTGATTTGGTTAGAACCCAATTCAATAGGTATGCAGCTTCTCAAGTGCATAACCCCCAAAAGGAAATAGGCAACTTAGTAGTACTCATCATAGAGCGCACCATATCTAACATGGTGCGATTGCTCCGCCGCGATGCACCGACGTGCTATGGTGTATAAGGAGGAGTAATGCTGAGAGAGAATCTCATTCTCCTTTAGAATAGTCCAGGAATTTCTTGCTCAAGTATTCTCCTCCCTGATCTCATCATAGGACATAATACTTATACCCTTTTTGGTTTTCTACTTCTGACTTATATTCATTAAATTTCTCAAAAACTTCGGACTTGTGTTTCAACAGGAACATATGTCCGAATCTTGAGAGATCATCAGTGAATGTAATGAAGTACAAAGAATCGGTCCTGGCATGTGTAGACAGGGGACTTACATACATCATCATGTATCAATCCTAAGAGTTCACTAACTCTTTCTCTGTTTCCAATAAACGGAGCTATGGTCATCTTATCTTTGTGACATGACTGGAAAGTTTTATAAGATGTAAATTCAAATTGATTTAAATATGCATCTTTATATAACTTAGCTAGTCGGGTCGCATTGTTATGACCTGGTCTACAATACCTCAAGAAGAATTCGTTCATTTCTAAACTCTTTCTCTTGTGTGTGTTTTGTACGTTAAGAACTATGGTTTAATTTAAAACGTATATGCTTTTAGATAACATGCCTGAACCGATCAACTCTTGATATAGGAAATGTTCAAAACATTACCCAACAATACAAAATTAAATCCTTCTTTACTAAATAAAGAGACTGATATGATGTTGTATATCAGATTCGTTATCTAATAACATTCGTTCAGAATCAATGTATTTGGTAATACAGGGTGATAACTGCCAACACTTTGGCTGCAACAATTGCACCGTTTTTAACTCTTAAAATTTTATCACCCATTCTCAGTTCTCTACCTATCTGTAACCAATGTAACAGATTAGATATGTGGGATCCTGATCTGCTATCTCATACCCAGGACGTAGAGGAGACAGAGAAACAGTTCTCGGTAATGAACACACCCGAAGAAGATGCATCATCATGCACTTTCTTCGTTTAGGCGGCACAGGAATCTTGGTAATCTCCTATTTCTTGCTCGGTCTTATAACAATTATAAGTTGGAGCGGGACCAACGTTCCCCAGCTCAGTATAACAAGTAGGTTCGGTTAATTCATCCATATTATTATCTTCAATAAGGCGTGACATGGTCGCTACCTGGAGAGAGAGAAGAAAACACTCAGCGTATGCTTTTGCAAGATTAGATTGGTTATAATTTTATCTAATCAGGATGGTTCCCACTGTTTCTATCAAATCCTCCTTCAAACCCTAAAAAGAAAGACTAACCGGGATTAATTACACCCTACAAGTTCGTCAATCATTCAGCCAGGCCAGTGCCGGTACTTTGAGGGAGGTTCCTGTTAGTGTGTATGCCCTAGAAGGCCATTACTGTATCATACTAGTTTGTATATTACTTAATGGAAGCTTGGGATATTCACATGTATATAACAGTCTTGCTAAACATGGTAGTATGCTACTTGGTTTTTCTATCTTAATATGTGAGTGTACGTATTGATAGAGCTCTTAGGATCTTGCTTATCTACCAGCGTTGTGATGGCAGTCACACTAGTGGGGGCTGGGTAGTCTACAAGCACATCCTTATTCAGGTCCCTGGTCGTTGGATTATCGAGACAGAGCATCGATACTCCGGAGTAGACTGGTGTGTACGCTTCTCATCCCAGTTGGGAAGATGGTCTGTCCCACAGCCGTCAGTACGTCGTACTGGAGATAGTATGCAGGTGCTCGTTAGGTTACGGGTACACCGGACAGGACTCACAGGGAACTGTTGGTTGGTTTGATACCAGTCGTCAGTGAGCAGTTCCCAGGTGACATGAGTACAGCATAGTCCGCAGACTTGACACTGCTACTTCGCCTCGAGTGTGTCCCACTGTTCTTAGATTGCTACCCTACCACGGCTCAAAGGAGTCGTGCAAACAGGTAGCAGTTGGGTGCAGTCCCGAGCACTTGGAGGCAGTGGCGGTTAGACAGGATTCGTCCCTCCCGGTATTGGGAGTAGATATCGTGCTGTGTCAGAGAGCCATTACGCAAAGTCCCTGGCCAGGGCAAGCGAGATTTGCTGGTAGGTTCCAGTAGTTTCTCAGGGTGTAATGGGCTTCCCTCCGACACGACTTATACCGCTATTAGGGGACTGACGCTTGCCGCCCCCTTGGCCCGATATGCGATAGTCTTGGACGAACGGACCGGACTGTATGGAGATTGTCACATCAGACTCAGTAGGAGTTCGGATGGGTTTTCTCATCGTCCTTCTTATCGACAACTATCTGGGGACCGTTACGTACAGCTAGTGCCGCTTGCGGTCTGTGGTTAAACCCACTGCCAGCATAGTAGTCGAGTCTCTAGAGTCCCACACAGTGAGTTTCCTATTCCAGGCGAAACGATATAGAGGTCGTATGGTTTTACGACAAGGGTGCGGACGCGTATGTGTGTTTACACACTTACGTCGTCTGGACAGTTTTTACCAGTCGGCTTTGGTTTAAGCCAGTTACTGGTATCCGGTTATTGGATTTTTACATTCTAAAGTTTTTCCGTATTTTTACGGATCGGAGGGGCGTTCTCGTAATTGTACGAGAAGCTTCTAGAAGATGGTGACTAAGGAGGGTTATGTGTCATATTCATTAAATGAGTTATATGAGTCATGGTGGTGATTCATTCATCTCATTAATGCACATTTATTGCTTAATGACTCATGCTAATGAATCACCACTAGATATTTTATGAAGCATGATTATTCATCACTCTTTATTCTTTTCTTCTTATTAGAAAATGCTTCATATATGTTATGATACTCATAACTTATTCATCATAATCATTCTCACATTCTCTCTCCTCAAGCTCTCATCTTCAAACCCTAATCCTTACACCTCATGTGTTGAGATCAAAGGATTAGAAAGACTAATCAATCCATAACCATCACTCTATTTCATTCTATCTTCTTTGATTAGCAATCCAAGAAGATTAGTTGCCTCAAGTTTAGAGGTTTAGCTTGGAGTTTTGCTCTCGGGTGGATCGTCTACTACCTAGAGAAGGCCGAGGAGAACAAGGAGATCGTAAAGACGAAGGACTAGTTTCGATAGGTATAATCCCTAAGCATAGTAGTTTAGAACAACTATATGTTTGGTTAGTTATCGTTTAGCTTCGATTCAAGCGGTTAGTCGATGTTCGTTCACTAAACAAGTTCGTTTTTGAAAATTCCGCCTCCCCACAAGTATTGGGGTATACTACATCGACTTACAGTGGTATCAGAGCCTCGCTAAACAATAAATAACTTAATTTCAAATTTGTACGAATTTCGAACGGAAAAACGAAGCCGGAAAACCCTAAATCTGTCAAGTTTCTGTCGAATTTAAAATGATGTCCTAAAATTTTTCAGGTGAGCTCAGAAAGCTTGTAAAGAGTCCAGGAGAACACCCATGAAATTTGAGCCCATGAATCGACTAAAGCGCCGCGGAAGCGCGGCGGATCCCACCGATCCGCCGCGGTTCCGCGGCCGAGTTGCCGAGTCATGGACTCATCTTTCATGTGTGGGTCCTCTCTGGTATTTGGTGTTTTCTGGAATATTTTAATTTTGCTCAGGTTTCCAGTTTACAGAGCAGTTTTTGGAGCAATATTAATGATGTTTAATCGATCGAAATTGTACAGTATTTGCATGTTGGATTATATCTGTGATTGATAAATGTGTTCGTAAACCTCCTCTAACTGCTAGTATGTCGGTTGGCAGGGGGTTGCACATTTCTATAATGGTTATATCTGTTTGTGCATATAAACTGTATTGGACTGTTGTGGTGTATAGCCGGGGTTATGCAATGGGTTATTGTTTAATTCATTTGTTGTAAATGTAATTTGTTGTAATATTATTTTTGCGGGGCACATCCAGCTTGCGGTTGTAGCCACCGTTGTATTATTTCATTTTACTGTTTTTGCTCCTAGGACTGACCCAAGGTGGGGTACACAAACTGCCGGGCGGGTAGTTTGCCGTACCCGTAGGGGTCGAGGGTGGGGTAACGGCTATTCATCACAACTGTGTAATCTGTCTTTTCTTGCAGGCTCAAAAGAAATACAGATTGCTTGCAAATCCAATATTGTTTATCTGTGTTCTGGAATGTATATCATTGCGTCAGACGAATGTAAAATATCTATATATATGATAGCTATTTAGACGTCACTTATGTTTTACACCCGCGCTAGCCCAGCCCCCGCTCTGTCGTTAGTTAAGTAACCTAACGGGTGATGACGGGACCCCGTGGCGAATGCGAATGGCATAAGAGGACGTTGTATTTTCGTTGTTTTCTGCAATGATAGGTTAATGATGGGACGCATTATCTATAATGCAAAGAAAATAAACCAAGTTTAAATCGTTGGAACAATTTAAAAGAAACCACTCGGTTATTTTTTAAAACAGATATTTTTAAATGCGGAGCTTTAACCACTCCTTTTAAAAGCTATCAGGTTCCTTCGATTATATCAAGTTCACTACGTTCACGGTTTCGCCAAAACCAGTCGTAGCCCTCCGTCATTTCTTATGGATAGTCAGTAGTATTCAAGCTATGCTTGTTGGCATACGTCAAGGCATAGTGTTTGGTAGCTGCTGGGGTATTCATTTGTTGCATAGATAGATGTGTTGGTTTGGGACAGTCGCATTACCTTGTTGGCATACGTCAAGGGTATATACGGGTGGGTTCAAATTAACAAGATAATGATGGGCAGAACTTGACATGTGACTTATGATTTGTTGGCATACGTCAAGGTCATAAGAGCATGGGGCAAAAACTTATATCGGGAATTTCTAAAGAAACTGAAATTTGCAAAGAGATGCATACCATTTGGAGTTTGATGAATGTTGGTAGGATTCCTTCAACATTATCATACGATGATATTTGGATCCCGATCCTACTGTGAGTATATGCTACTTATCAGGATATTCGTCACTTAACGATCAATGCTATAAACCTAGTAGGTGTCCAGAAAGGTGTCAGCGGGGTTACGCCCCCAGAGAAAAGAGGTTATTTAATTAAGGAACTTCGCGAAAGCGTTGGAAAACCTCCCTCGAAGTATCGACACTGGCCTGGCTGAACGGTTAAGCAAGTATTGTACGGTGAGAATAGTCCTGGCTAATTCTTCTTTTATGGTTTGAGGAAGGATTCGAGAAACAGTGGGAGCCATCCAGTTTAGGTAAACTAAAAACCACTCTAAACTTGCAAGAGCATCATGCTAAAGAGTTTTCTTCTCTCTCTCCAAATTGCAGCGACCCTGAAAATGACTGGACTTAAGTTACTTTTAGAGAAAAATATACTGACGGGGCCAAACTATAAAGATTGGCTGCGGAATGTCAAAATGGCTTTGACCTATGACAAACTGGGGTACGTCCTCACCGCTACGGCACCTGCTGTCCCTGGTCCCAAATCCAGCAATGCGGATAAGGAAATCCGCAAAACCTGGGATTTAGATTGCGCGAGAGCCAAGTGCATCGTGCTTGCCTCAATGAACAACGAACATCAGAGGAGGCACGAGGATATGTCCTTAGATGGCATATTTCTCCATACAAAGGAACTTTATGGAGAGCAATCTCGTATAGCAAGATACGAGACCTCTAAGAACTTGTTTCGAGCGAGGTTGGCTGTCGGGTCATCAGTAGGTGAACATGTCCTAAAGATGATCGGCTATATTGAAGAGCTCGCAGACCTTGGGACGACTTTGGATAATGAGCTCTATACAGACCTTATTCTCCAGTCCCTTCCTCCCACCTACGCCCAGTTTATCCTCAACTTCAATCTTCAAGGAAAAGAAGTTGAACTTGCGGAACTCCTGAACATGTTAAGGAGTGCAGAGGGCACCTTGCAGAAGGCAAGGGAAACACCCGCTATGTTTGTTGGCGGTGCATTTTCTTCCGGGTCCAAGGCTAGGGCCAAAGGAAGGAAGAAGAAGGCCGCACCCAAACCTAGAGGAGGTGTTAGTAAGGTGGGAAAGAAGGGAAAGAAAAAGATAGCAGTACCGATAGTTGGCCCGGATGAGTGCTTCCATTGTCACAGGAAAGGGCACTGGAAGAAGGATTGCAAGGCGTGGAACGCCAAGAACCAGGAACCGAAGCAAGCTGTGGCTTCGACTTCAGGTGTGTTTGTAATTGAGAATTGTCTGTCGATCAACTCTACTTCCTGGGTATTGGATACCGGATCAGGATCTCATATTTGCAATTCATTGCAGGCATTGAGAAACCGTAGAGTGCTGAAGGAAGGTGATATGATCCTCAGGGTTGCTAACGGAGCTAGCGTGGGAGCTGCGTCCGTCGGGGATTATCACCTAGGATTGACAAGTGGACACATTTTGGTTTTACATAACTGTTATTATGTACCAAGTTTAACGTGTAATATCATATCAGTTTCCTTGTTATCAAATAAAGGTTATGATTTCACGTTTGTAAGAGATGTTGTCAACATCCACCTTAATCATGGTTTGATTGGGTCAGGTACACTAAACAACGGCATATATGTTTTAAACCAACTCCAAATTTTCAATGTCCAGAACACACTAAAAAGAAAGTCTCCAGATTTAAATAATGCTTTCTTATGGCATTGTAGACTGGGTCACATCAATGAGAGAAGGTTGACTAAGTTGCATAGAGAAGGATATTTGGACACGTTCGAATATCAAACCTATGACACTTGTCAATCTTGTCTCAAAGGAAAGATGACAAAGACTCCATTTACTGGACAAGGAGTAAGAGCGAGCGAGCTCTTAGGACTCATACACAGTGATGTATGCTGTCCAATGTCTACACATGCGAGAGGTGGTTATTCCTACTTCATTACTTTTACAGATGATTTCTCTAGGTTTGGACATGTCTTCTTAATGAAGCATAAATCCGAGGCCTTTCAGAAATTCCTGGAATACAAGAGTGAAGCGGAAAACCAAACCGGCAAAAGTATTAAGACACTCAGATCTGATCGAGGTGGAGAATACTTAAGTGCCGAGTTCCTAGGTTATCTAAAAGAGAAAGGAATTCTCTCTCAGCTTACTCCTCCATACACTCCACAGCACAACGGTGTATCGGAGAGACAGAATCGAACCCTATTGGATATGGTACGATCCATGATGAGTAATGCTGAGTTACCGCGATCTTTCTGGGGATATGCGCTAGAATCAGCGATACATCTTTTGAACAGAGTTCCAACCAAAACTGTGCCTACCACACCATATCAGATGTGGAGTGGGAAGAAACCCTATCTTCAGTACCTGAAGACATGGGGATGTCCAGCTTTTGTAAAAAAGCAGCATCCGGACAAGCTCGAGGCACGCTCAGTAGAGTGTAAGTTTGTAGGATATCCAAAGAACTCTACAGGATATTGTTTCTATTACGCAGAGGAACAAAAGGTTTTTGTTTCTCGTCATGCCCGCTTCTTAGAAACTGAATTTTTAGAAAATCAGAAGAGTGTGAGCGTAGTAGAACTGGAAGAAATTCCAGAACCACAAACTGCTACTGAAAGTTTGGTAGAACCAGAGGTTCAAGAAGAACAGGACATTCCCGCACCCCTCCGCAGAAGTAGTAGGCCGTCTCATCCGCCTGAGAGATACTATGGTTTTCTCATAGATGGGGATAGAGAGGATTGCATCATAGATGATGATGAACCTACTGACTTCCAGCAGGCCATCCAGAGCGGCGACTCGGTACGATGGCTAGATGCAATGCGGACCGAAATGGAGTCCATGTACACCAACAAAGTATGGACTTTGGACTTTGCTCCAGATGGGGTAAAACCCATAGGATGCAAATGGATCTTCAAGAAAAAGATTGGTGTAGATGGACAGGTAGAAACCTATAAGGCTGGACTTGTTGCAAAGGGTTTTCGTCAAAGACCTGGTTTGGACTATGACGAAACTTTTTCTCCAGTGGCTATGCTCAAATCCATTCGGGTCCTTCTTGCTATTGCTGCCTTCCATGATTATGAAATATGGCAGATGGACGTAAAGACGGCTTTTCTGAATGGAAATTTAGAAGAGAGCGTCTATATGGATCAGCCAGAGGGTTTCAATCAGAGTGGGAGCAGCGGGAAAGTATGCAAGCTGCTTAAGTCCATTTATGGACTAAAGCAGGCATCGCGGAGTTGGAACATCTGTTTTGATGAGACAGTCAAAGAATATGACTTTATCAAAAATCCAGATGAACCGTGCATATATAGTAAAGTTGTGGCCAGAAGTGTCGTATTCCTCGTCTTGTACGTGGATGACATTCTATTGATAGGAAATGACATTCCTATGCTACAATCTGTCAAAAGATTCTTGTCACACAGGTTCTCCATGAAAGACCTGGGTGATGCCTCTTACATTCTGGGGATCCGGATCTATCGTGATAGATCCAAGAGGATGTTGGGACTTTCGCAGTCCAGGTATATCGACACTGTACTGAAAAGATTCAGTATGGAAGATTCTAAGCGCGGTAATCTACCGGCTTGTCACGGAATCACCCTCTCCAAAGAGATGTCTCCCAAGACTGATTTGGAAAGGGAACGCATGTCTATTATACCCTACGCTTCTGCAGTAGGCTCTATAATGTATGCGATGTTGTGTACCAGACCAGATGTTGCTTACGCACTGAGCGTGGTAAGCCGGTATCAGTCAAACCCAGGGGAGAAACACTGGATAGCAGTAAAGAACATTCTCAAGTACCTAAGGAGGACTAAGGAGATGTTCTTGGTTTACGGCGGAAAAGACCTCAGGTTGGAGGCCTTTGCTGATTCCGGCTTCCAGAGTGATAAGGACGATTCCAAGTCCATGTCGGGTTATGTCTTTACCCTCAATGGAGGGGCGGTGTGCTGGAAGAGCTCCAAGCAGGACACCGTTGCTGACTCGACGATGGAAGCGGAGTATATAGCTGCTTGCGATGCCGCAAAAGAAGCAGTCTGGATGAAGAAGTTCCTAACAGAACTTCAAGTGGTTCCTACCATAGTTGATCCAATACCTATGCATTGCGACAACAACGGAGCTATAGCTTTAGCGAAGGAACCAAGGTCCCATCAGAAGTCCAGACACATCTTGAGGCGGTATCACCTGATCAGGGAGATCATTGATCGTCAGGAGATCGAGGTTCGGAGAGTTGCTTCTGAAGAGAACATTGCTGATCCATTCACGAAGGCCCTACCTCAGATTCAGTTCGAGAGGCTACTCGAGATCATCGGTCTACGATATGCCAGTACATGGCCCTAGTGCAAGTGGGAGATTGTTAGTGTTTATGCCCTAGAAGGCCATTACTGTATCATACTAGTTTGTATATTACTTAATGGAAGCTTGGGATATTCACATGTATATAACAGTCTTGCTAAACATGGTAGTATGCTACTTGGTTTTTCTATCTTAATATGTGAGTGTACGTACTGATAGAGCTCTTAAGATCTTGCTTGTCTACCAGCGTTGTGATGGCAGTCACACTAGTGGGGGCTGGGTAGTCTACAAGCACATCCTTATTCAGGTCCCTGGTCATTGGATTATCGAGACAGAGCATCGATACTCCGGAGTAGACTGGTGTGTACGCTTCTCATCCCAGTTGGGGAGATGGTCTGTCCCACAGCCGTCAGTACGTCGTACTGGAGATAGTATGCAGGTGCTCGTTAGGTTACGGGTACACCGGACAGGACTCACAGGGAACTGTTGGTTGGTTTGATACCAGTCGTCAGTGAGCAGTTCCCAGGTGACATGAGTACAGCATAGTCCGCAGACTTGACACTGCTACTTCGCCTCGAGTGTGTCCCACTGTTCTTAGATTGCTACCCTACCACGGCTCAAAGGAGTCGTGCAAACAGGTAGCAGTTGGGTGCAGTCCCGAGCACTTGGAGGCAGTGGCGGTTAGACAGGATTCGTCCCTCCCGGTATTGGGAGTAGATATCGTGCTGTGTCAGAGAGCCATTACGCAAAGTCCCTGGCCAGGGCAAGCGAGATTTGCTGGTAGGTTCCAGTAGTTTCTCAGGGTGTAATGGGCTTCCCTCCGACACGACTTATACCGCTATTAGGGGACTGACGCTTGCCGCCCCCTAGGCCCGATATGCGATAGTCTTGGACGAACGGACCGGACTGTATGGAGATTGTCACATCAGACTCAGTAGGAGTTCGGATGGGTTTCCTCATCGGCCTTCTTATCGACAACTACCTGGGGACCGTTACGTACAGCTAGTGCCGCTTGCGGTCTGTGGTTAAACCCACTGCCAGCGTAGTAGTCGAGTCTCTAGAGTCCCACACAGAGAGTTTCCTATTCCAGGCGAAACGATATAGAGGTCGTATGGTTTTACGACAAGGGTTCGGACGCGTATGTGTGTTTACACACTTACGTCGTCTGGATAGTTTTTACCAGTCGGCTTTGGTTTAAGCCAGTTACTGGTATCCGGTTATTGGATTTTTACAGTCTAAAGTTTTTCCGTATTTTTACGGATCGGAGGGGCGTTCTCGTAATTGTACGAGAAGCTTCTAGAAGATGGTGACTAAGGAGGGTTATGTGTCATATTCATTGAATGAGTTATATGAGTCATGGTGGTGATTCATTCATCTCATTAATGCACATTTATTGCTTAATGACTCATGCTAATGAATCACCACTAGATATTTTATGAAGCATGATTATTCATCACTCTTTATTCTTTTCTTCTTATTAGAAAATGCTTCATATATGTTATGATACTCATAACTTATTCATCATAATCATTCTCACATTCTCTCTCCTCAAGCTCTCATCTTCAAACCCTAATCCTTACACCTCATGTGTTGAGATCAAAGGATTAGAAAGACTAATCAATCCATAACCATCACTCTATTTCATTCTATCTTCTTTGATTAGCAATCCAAGAAGATTAGTTGCCTCAAGTTTAGAGGTTTAGCTTGGAGTTTTGCTCTCGGGTGGATCGTCTACTACCTAGAGAAGGCCGAGGAGAACAAGGAGATCGTAAAGGCGAAGGACTAGTTTCGATAGGTATAATCCCTAAGCATAGTAGTTTAGAACAACTATATGTTTGGTTAGTTATCGTTTAGCTTCGATTCAAGCGGTTAGTCGATGTTCGTTCACTAAACAAGTTCGTTTTTGAAAATTCCGCCTCCCCACAAGTATTAGGGTGTACTACATCGACTTACAGTTCCCCGTGCTTTCCCACGAACCTAATTAAAATAAACCTTGTTTTCCCATCGGCGTAACCGTTTTAACACCTTTCTAGACACCTACTTGATCGGCTAATTGTAAAGTGCAAAACACTCCCAGGAGTAACTATTACTCGCAGTGGGTATCGTGATCCAACTATCTCATTCAAGGTATGCAATCTTATTGCAAATTTCAACACTTAAAATTCCCGATAATATTTTTCCCTTAGCAACTTATGACCTTAACAAGGTCAACAAATCATAAGTGCTACCCAAGTTCAACCCGTCATTTCCTGATTGAATTAAACCCACTCGCACGACCCTTAACATAGTCAACAAAGTCGTATGGCTACCCTAATCCAATCGCATCTTATGCTTATGCAGATAAGCACTAATCAGCTACTGCACACTACGCCTTACATAGTCAACAAACGTTGCATGAATACAAAGTAGTACTTATCTTAAAGGACGGAAGGCTACGATATGTTTTTAAGAAAACCCTTTGCGTAATGAACTTGATATCGTTGTAGAATCGAGTGATTTTGAAAAGGAATGTTTTTGAGACTTTTACAAGTTTCGCTAAAGAGGTCATTCCTGGTGAAAGGATCTCGGCTCTTTCCTTATCGAATGAGGTGCAGGATATTCACAATACCACTATGAAAAGCAAAAATTATAGAAGCAATCAAAAGATAAACCGAGTGGGTTGTAGCATCTGCAAGTTTCGCTAAAGAGGTCACTCCCGGTGAAGGGATCACGGCACTTTCCTTATATCACGACCTGAAAAGTACATAACGTGACTGGCACTTAAATAACGAAACGTCTCAAGGCATACGTAATCTAAGTAAGCCAAAGCCCAGAAATAAAAACCCATTTAAGCAATAGAGTGAAGGAAAACCAAATAAGTCACATCCTAATCTTTTAAAAACAACTTCACCTTTTTTTCCAAAATTTTCGGCAGAGTTTCCTTTGTAAAAACTGGCCCCAAACGGGTACAAAACATGACTATACATATATTCATGAATAAGGCATCCCTAAGCGGGAGCTAACTCTTCGGCAAAAGCGGTCTCAACATCACACGCAATAAAAATCATTACTGTGCAAAAATAAGCATGTAAAAACCAAAGTAATAATCATCACGTCGGTTCAAGTGAGTCGACCCAGTGAAACAACATAAATGTCCACAAATCTCACTGTCTCGTCTTGAGGTCATAGTATATCAATACAAGTCACAGGTACAGTAGATGGAGTATGCTAGATACAATAAATATATAAGGTGGAAACAAAATAATCTCACAACTCACCTACGAGCAAAAGTCTCAATCCAAGCAAAAGCAGCAAAAGGATGAAGTGCGTCCGCCGCTACAGTGCCGACGGATCGGACCTGCAACAAGGCTGTAGCACAATGGGAGTGAGTTGCCAACTCGTGAGTAATAAGTAACATCTATAAAGGCTATCGTAAGCAAGCACGCAAAGTGTCATAACTCAACAATACTGATATGGCATGATATACTAGCAGATATGTATGCAACATGAATCAATTTTACTATACTAGTCTGGCATGATGTACTAGAAGGTATTAATGCAACATGCATCAATTTTACAATACTAATCTGGCATAATATACTAGCAGGTATGTATGCAACACGAATCAATTTTACAATACTAGTCTGGCATGATACACTAGCAGGTATAAATGCAACATGAATCAGTTTTAACCCGTGATCTGAATATGTTGATATGAGAAAATCTTTATTTTCATCATAGAAAAACTCTTTAGAAACATCAACATAATATCAATGAAATCAATAGAAATCCGTGTCCAGCATCGACACTTCAAATGATTATCTCAATGCCTCGAAGTATCGGTACCACGGTATCTGAGGACCCAGCCGTCTGGCTGGCCCATCTCAAGGTATCAATATCACAATATCTCGCAACCACGGTCGGTATTCTCTGGTGTCACGTCCCGAAATTGGCACGTGACGGTCCTAATACTACGCAACGCCTAAAGACGTAACGCAGTAAAAGAAAGCCAAAACCCAGAATTCTAAACCAAATAAAGACAAGAAAAGATAATAGCAGTTTTGAAACATTTGAAATCACAACCCAAATTCTTTAAAAAAAAAGTTCAACTTGCTTTCTTAAAAATTTTGGCAGCACCCCCTTTATAAAAACTAACCCCGAAACGGGTACAACAAATAAAGATAAATAAAGAATCCCGAAACGGGAGCAAATACATGCCCCAAAGGCGGAAAACAATCACCACCACTAATATACGACGCTGTAGCGAAGAAATAAAGACAATAGAGAGAAAGCTGTATAAAAGACAACAAATCCACAATTTATACAATATCGTCCTCACCAAGTCTCTAAGTCAACAACATAATAGTAGATGGAGAGTATAAGATACAACGAATATACAATACAAATACAGATAACCACCAAAACCCACCTGAACAAAACAGCAAACTGTGAGCCAATGCGGCATCTGTAGCAAAAGATGATAGATGAATAGCCAGCCTCGACTACTCTGGGAAGACTCTGTAACACCTGTGGCACAAAGGGGGTGAGTTACCAACTCGTGAATAGTAAATAACATATATAGGCAATCGCAAGAATGCACGTAAAGCGTGAATCTAAGATATGCAATTAACAACAATAACATGTCATATGAATGGAGAATAATGGAAAGTACTCTAGCAGGTACAACCAATATATGAAGCAATAATAATATGACAATAGTATGCAATAAGGGTGTGAGAATATAAATCTGCAACAATCATGAAAGGTACACTAACAGGTACTACTAATACATAAAACAGTGCACAAACAGATAAACGTGAGGTATGGAATGAAATATGTCATTTCCACGGAATCCTGAAATCGTGGTAAGATCACAATGCATCAAGATACTCAAAATCCCAATTCCTCAATCAGCCCCCAATTGGCTCTCATAACATATAAATCTCACATCTCCTCAATGTACAATAACAAGTATATCTCGCATATCCCGACTGTACAACATTAAGTAGATCTCACATATCTATCCAGTATACAATCTCAATGAAACATTTATATCCCAAATCAAATCTCAAGTAACATTCTAACATCCTAAATATATTTGCATAAATCAATATGATGGGGTCAATACACATATATTAGCGTCCCATTCCACTAATAATGGTGTAAGGGTATATATAACAGTGGCTAAATCCCCTGTTATATATACAAGGAGTAATTAGAAATATCATGAAACCAATGTGCCAAGAATCGATACAAAAATAAGTATCTATCAGATGTTGCCACCAAGACTACCATCCTGATAGGTACGTATCATACGCTATCCCGAAAGCACGAGTGCCTAGCTCTGACCCTCGCCTTTCGACGTATCAATACGTACATGACTCACGTCGGTATCCACATGATAGCCGCTGAGTCATAAGTACTATCACCGGTAGGTACTTGCCCACCTCCAGGCTCAATCGGCAAAGTCCATCGATCATCCTGCCGAGGGGAACCGTACCGGGCCCCACCATGTACCCTCATACGGCTGCCACTCCTCGTATGGAGTATATAATCAGAACCGATAAATATCATGGTGGATGCGCAAATATCATATCAAGGAAACCAGGCCTTTCATATAATGCATAATTTTATGAACTCCCGCGGTTCCAAAATCCAGAGAATATCATGAAAAATCCATATAACAATGCGAAAATCCATGAATATAATATGTGCGCCATATCTGAAATGCAAGCATATAAAGGAAAAACCGCTAATTAACTGCATCAGGTTAATACAAATATCTTGAGGTTCCTATTTATCCACTTCTAAATAACATCAAGTGAAGGTAAACATGTAGCTAAAACCAGATGTATGTGAAATCAATAAGTTATAGCAAGATAACGTGTCTACTTATAAGCAATGATATAGTATACCCCCTGGGTATAAGAACAGTATGTGCAAGGTACACCTGTAGCTATGTCAGGGAGTGTGTATGTACCTATCACTAATAGTACAACTCTATAGGAATACAGGTATGCTAAATGCCATATATGATAAGCAGTATGAATCAATGTCACAATGCCCCTAACCAAGCAAAATAACATCTACAAATGGTTTGTGTGTGACATGGCAATTATTGACGGTGTGTGTAGCATACAATCAGTGCTCGTGCAACATGAATCGTCAATAATATGTGCAGTGTCCTACTACTACTAGTCCAGGCACAACTACATCTAAGCAATAGGGTAAAGGCGCAATTCTAACAATAACATCGAATATGCGACAAGTAATAAAATCTCTAGCCTTGACGCATAACGCAATGTGGGCGATTCCCCTGTAGTTGTTAAATCTACTCACAGATGGTCTCGAGCTATGAAAATCCGACCACCTGCTTCCCCTTGTTCGCGGCACCCGAAGTCCCTGCTTGCGAACCTAAAATTTCATAAATATAACACATAAGCTAAATATCCTATGATGACGAAATGACAACGAAACGCGATGAAAATGCCCGGAAAATTACACTGTGCGCTTAGCGCATCTATCGCGCACGATACCGGCCAAAAACCCTAATTGGTGTCGCTAAACTACAAAATACCAAGTCTGGACCCCGATCGTCCCGATCGCGCAACACAACTAAAGAATTACGAGGAATACAATAGATATAATCTCGCAACGACCAATCGAACCCACGTCGGAAAAACCCCGAAATCTAGTAAGCAACCTATCGCAATATTTCGCACTAGTTTCAAGCTAATGCATATCTAGCGATTACAAACACCTTAAAATAGCCTAACTATGCTATCTAAACCACTTCTATATTTTTAACACTCGCTAATTATGTTTTAGCAAGAACCTACTAAGCTAATTGCATAATTAGACAAAGTGTTCACAAGAAAAAATTAACATTTTCTACTAGGTTAATCTTCTCCAAAACACAAATTAACACTTCAAAAGAACACTAAACACTTAAAAAAAATTTAACCCTAACATGAATTTCTTAAACCAATATAAATGAATTAATCATGATTTAAAAACTAAACTAAACTCATAATTAGCTAACTAAATTAGCTAGATTAAGATTAAAGCAAATATAAAAGGATTAAGGTAAGAATTATACCTCCCCAAGAACACAAAATGAAACTTAATCCAACATCTTAGCATCAAAAACCAAGCTTTATAGAAGATCCATGAAGGATTAGTGAAGGAAAAATGGTTTAATTTTTATATAGGAATTTTTGGATTTATTTTTTGGAAATTTTGAATCATTTTTGAGTGAAACAGAAGAAAAATGTGCTTTGAAATGAAATGGCCAGAAATTTTGGGGAGAGGGCTCGGCCAAGAAGGTGAGGGGTATTTTTGTGAATAAAATGCTATGAAAAAGTTTAATAAATGCTATATGCCACCATTACACCTTTTCTTTTCTTTAAAAAAAACCTTTTGCACTCTACAAATATCTAGATATTTAAAAAGAAGTTTCCAAAATATTCTAGTGACAAAAAATAAATTTATTCATAAGAGAAAAATTTTCCGATTTACTTATACAAAATATCGCTTAAAATAATATTTTATTTGGGAAAAATTCTATCTGAACCAAAACCTCCCAAATACTCCCAAAGTTCGCGCACAAGATTTATTTTAGCTAAACTAGGTGCCAGCAAGTTTATACGGACGTTTGATCGAAATCGGGTTAAAACGGGAAAAACCGACAATTTTGCCCTAAAACGGAAAAATTCGCAAAACGATTTCTTAAATGTTACAATCTCCCCCCTTATAAAAATTCGTCCCCGAATTTAAAATTTTCACTAACCGTACCTTCAGAGAGAAGAGTACAAAACTCCCAATTCTCGCTCGCAGCATCCCAAGTGATCATCTCACTATACGGCTACGTCCAAGAAAACTCTTCACAGATAGCAAGACCCTTGACCGAAGTTTCTCCACCTGCCGAGCCATTAACACCAATGGCTGCCGGTGAGCGAAAAGATCGCGTCAATTCAAATGGTCTAATGCTGAATCATGTGAAAAAAAGTCATGAAGGTAATTGCAAAGTATCAACACAAAGAATGCGGGGTGAAAACTCAATAATCTGGACGGAAGTGCCAAATTAAAGGCAACGAACTAACTCGCTTAAAGGATCTCAAAAGGACCTACAATCCTAGGATAAGATTCCCAAAACTCCACAAGTCATTTATCGGAAAATCCACAGGAATACATGATCTCCCACTGCGAACTCAGGCCTGCGACCACCCTGGTCGGCATAAGATCTCTGTCCGCACAGGATTGTCATCATCCTGACCTGAACAACTGGATCATCTCCGAAGTCTCTAGATTAGCTGGGGTCCAAAAATCCAACAACGCAGAGTCAGAAAAACAGATTGGTGATCGACACGACCTAACCCCTAAACCTAAAGGTTACCAATTGGAGTGTCTCCTGATAACAAGTAGCGAAGGAGAATCCTAACAATGGCGAGTGACGATCCCCAACTGCCGACAACAACAACACGAACGCTCAAACATATCCTCCAGAGTCGGCATAGCCCGCCCTCACAAACCCATCATCCTGCGGATGGAAAGATGGAGCTAAAGCTTAACCAGTACCTAAGGCTTCCTGAAGCTTCTGCCCAAGACGGCAAGCGAACAGGGTACCTTCATTGGATACGACCCTCGAAGGAACTCCGTGCAACGCATAACTTAACAAAGAACAACTGAGCAAACCGAGTAAAACCGGATAACAAGCATCCGAATAGAGTAACACCCTGACTAAACCTGGGTAGACCCATAACGAAATTCATGGAAATCTGCCCCCATTCCCACTTCAAAACGGTTAATGGTTGCAACTCTCCAGCCGGTCTCAGATGCTCAACCCAAAACACACAACAAGACAAACACCTTGAAACGAAACCTGAAATTTCTCTTTACACTCCTGACCACCCATAACTATCTCACAAGTCACATCAATGTTGGTGGAATTTGAATGAATACAGAGAATTGACAGATGTGCCACCTCTAGGATTTCACATCTCTACCCGATAATATCAGGTACACAAACGTGTCCCTAACTTAGCACACTATTGTCATAAATCAAGGACTCCGAATCATTACCCAGCTGAGTATGCTCAAGTATAGCTAACGAACGAGCGTCGGCGGGCAGTGCCTCGTGAAAGCAATTAAGGACAAGTGGTCGGGCGCGGACATGAGCAAGCTGTCCCCTCCGTAGAGACGAACCTAAGCTGTACTCAATGATCACACAAGAATTGTAAATCTGCGGAGGACTATCACAACAATCACATCCGCAGCAGGAAGATGCACACTAAGCTCTGGTGGTCCGTGAAGATCTGACACGACCCTCGGACAAGTAGTGTCTCCAATCTCCAACGCAAAACCATCGCGGCCATCTCCAGATCATGAGTGGAATATCCTACTAGTACTTTCTCCAAATGTAGGGAAGCAAAAGCAATAACTCTATAGTGTCACATCAGTACACACTCGAGCCCCACTCGTGAAACATTACAGTTGAACAACAAAATCGCCGGAACCAGAAGAAAAGAAAGAACTAATGCAGTTGTTAACCGAATCTTCAACTGCCGAAAACTCCATACACATGCCACAGTCGAAGGAAAAGAAACCTCCACTCCGGTCAATTCAGTCGACGGTGCAGCACTACACTAACAATCCTGCACGAAACGGCGGTAGAAACCTACTAAGCCCAAAATCTATGGACATCCTTCCTGCACACAAGTCTGGGCCTAAGCTGTATGGCCACGATCTCCCTTGGAACCATACAAAACCGTCTCCCATGACTACAAGACCTAGGAGTCAACACAAACAAGCATGAAGGAACACTCTGAGAATCTAACAAACAGCTGGCACTCTCCCAGCAACTGCATAACAAATCCTCAAGTGTTACTCCTGTCCCTCAAGACACATTAAAATAGACCAGAATGTCGTGAATAACACAACAATAACTGGTAGAGGAACGGCCTGAAGAGATCTGATTCATCACATCTACTAATACTGCTAGGGCATTGGTGAGTCCAATGACACACCAAAACACATAAAGCCCATAGCACGCACAAGGCAGCCTTCAGAATGTCCTCACTCCGAACTCGCAACAATGATGACCTGATCCCAAACAACTTAGAAAATGTCTCGCAATGTGGAGCTGATCGAAGAAATCGTCAAGGCGAGGTAAAGGATACATATCCGCACCGTAAGCCGGTTCAATTGACGATCTATCAATCCACAACGGCAATCTGTCGTCTTTCTCCTTGACGAACAGAAATAGGAGCTTCTAAAAGAGAAACGCTCAGACGCACAAAACTCCCCAACAAACAACTCTGCAGCTGATCTTTAAGCTTCCTAAGCTTCGCCAGCACCTCTGGAACATCGTCGGAAAACTCTTGCATGAAAGAAAACCGGTCTAACAACCCTCTATGGCTACGGTATCACGAATGAACGCCAAGAATCCATGACATCTCCTCAAAAGCCGAATAGCGAAAAAGGCTGAATTCAAGCTGTGAGAGGCGGCACAACTATCCATCTGCAAAACAAGAATTGACTCGCCGGGAAAAACAAAACCTAGCTGTTTTCTCACGGTAGTCCACAGACGCCTAGCACGTAACTAACCATTCCGTGCCCAAGAGAACGTCAAATCCAACATCTCTAGAAGGATCAAAGTGACGGACAAATCTCCTAACCCATTGGCATATGACTGAATTACGTGTCGCGCAACAAAAGAATCGCTGACAGAAGTTAACACAACAAACGACTGATCTAGCTAACACGATCCTCGTCCCAACCACGACACAAAGTGTGAAAAACAAACCAATACATCAAAAGAACATACGAATTAAGGATACCTGAAAACTCTGCATTGGACGCCCGCGCGTCCCGATGAGTAGAAGCAAACTCCTGTGTCTGCCCTCTACCTGCAACTGGCTGAAATCTTCCTCTGCTAGACTGTCCCCTCTGAGCAAACCTTCCACGTCTATGACCTCTCTGAATACGATCCTGACGTAGTGCTAAAGAACAATCCCTGACAAAGTGCTGAAGGCTTCCGCATCGAAAACATCCATACGATGGCTGCTGACCCTCTTAGGGATAAGAGCTGAACGACTGTCCTCGTCCAAGGCCTCTGCTACTCCCACGGCGGCCACGAAATCTGTCTCGACGAGTAAGCCTCTGTCTCTGGGCTGGTACACTGGTACGAGTCCTCCACTGTCTAGGAACTCTCAGAGTCTCTGGAATATTTGCCTCGTCAACTGGGGCTGCATCCACTGGTGATAAGTGGGTGACGGACTGCTGCATGCTGATCCTAAAGAACAACTGTGTAACAAGGGTGACAACCTCCTGTCGCTGCGCTCGAACGGCATCAACTAATGATCTCATCGTCTGGCGCAAGTCCTGCATCTCTGCCACAAGCCTAGCGAGCTGCTCTGTTGAAGGCTGATCCGTCTGCACCTGTGCAACTATTATGCCATCCTGGTCAGTGCTCGTCTCACCCGAGCCAACTCTGACCTCAACCCTCGCTGCATCACTCTGAGTCCCCATAGTCATCGGCGGCTGTTAGTGTATATGCCCTAGAGGCCATTACTGTATCATACTAATTTGTATATTACTTAATGGAAGCTTAGGATATTCACCTTGTATATACAATCTTGCTCAAAATAGTAGTATGCTACTTGGTTTGTTTCTACTTCAATGTGTACATGTGTTTATTTTAGTATATCGCCTATACACATTAGTGGAGCCCTTAGGATCTTTGCTTGATTACCAGCGTTGTGATGGCAGTCACACTAGTGGGGCTGGGTAATCTATAAGCACATCCTTATGCTGGTCCCTGGTCGCAGGACTATCGAGACAGGGCATCGATACTCCGGAGTAGACTAGCGCATGCGCTTCTCATCCCAGTATGGGAGACGGTCTGTCCCACAGCCGTCGGTACGTCGTACTTGAGATAGTATGCGGGTGTTCGTTGGGTTACGAGTACACTGGACAGGACTCGTCGGGAACTGACTAGTTGGTATTATGCCTATCGTCAGTTATCAGTTCCCAGGTGACATAAGTACAGCTTAGTCCGCTGACTTGACACTGTCACTTCGCCTCGAGTGTGTTCCCACTGTACTTTGATTACTAACGTACCACGGCTCAAAGGAGTCGTGCAAACAGGTGGTAATTGGGTGCAGTCCCGAAGCACTTGGAGGCAGTGACGGTTAGACAGGATTTGTCTCTCCCGGTATTGGGGGTTGACATTGCACTGTGTCTAGGAGAGCCATTACACGAGTAGTCCCTGGCCAGGGCAAACAAGATATACTGGTAGGCTTCCAGTGTTATCTTAGGGTGTTTTGGGCTTCGCTCCGACACGACTTGTACCGCTATTGGGGGACTGACGTTTACCGCCCCCTAGGCCCGCCATGCGATGTATCAGACGAACAGACCGGACTGTACGGAGAATGTCATGTTCAGGTTCAGTAGGAGTTCAGATGGGTTTCGCCTCGTCAGTCTTCTCGTCGGCATGTACCTGGGGACCGTTACGCACAGCTAGTGCAGCTTGCGGTCTGTGGTTAAACCCACTGCCAGCGTAGTGTCGAGTCTTTAGAGTCCCACACGGAAAGCTATTCGCCTTTAGGCAAAAGAGTAGAGGTCGCATGGTTTTGCGACAGGTCGCATGGTTTTGCGACAGGGTTCGGTCACATCCGTGCACTTGTGCACGTACAGTGTCCGGACAGTTTACACTAGCGGGCTTTGGTTTAAGCCAGATCCTAGTGTACCTTTTGGGATTGGTTTTATCCAGTATGCATTCGTGTTCCTCGGAACGCGGATGCGGGTGTGTATGCACAGTTGACGGAGAGACAGAGGCAGAGGATTCTCATTAGGGTTGTTGACCGTTGACAGTTGACTATTGACTTTTTGCTCAACCCTAATGAGAATATGATATGTGATTAACAATTATATTAATTAAGTATTATGGTGACATGGTTGTTGAGGGATTGACTTTGTTGATTGTTGACTTTTGTTGATTTGTTGACTTTGTTGACCAGTTGACTAGGCTTGACTAGTTGACCATCATGATAACTATAGCTATCATTTCATGGCAAAGACTTTTGCTTGTTTGCTCTTTTGTGCAAAATGAGTGCATGAAATGATATGGCTATGGTTGCTTAAACCATCACATAATACTTGATTGATATGAGGTGTTATGATTGTTTTGGATTATGAGAGCCAAATGAGAAAAGTCTTCTCTTATTCTTTCATGCTCATTCTCTCTCTTGTTCTTGAGCTCTCATCTTCCTCCTCTTGCTCTCCCTCTCTTGAGTCTATGGTTCACTTGTCTCATGAGTTAAGAACCGAGAACCATAGATAAAATCCCATACAAACTCTTCTCAACTCACTCTAGTTCACAAGGTTTAGCAAACCGAGTGAACTAGTTTCTTCAAAGTTCGAAGAAGGAGCCAAAGGTTGAAGCTTTCAGGTGGATCTATCTTCGGCGCAAGGAGACAACGGGGAGAAGCCGATTCGGACGACCATCGAAGCTTGAAGACGAAGGAGTTCGAGAAAAAGAAAGGTATAACCCCCTAACTGAGTAGTTAGCAACTCGTAGTTAGGTTGTTAGTTAGATGTTTAAAAAAGATCCGGTTTTGAGTCTATGTTACCACCTCTAAGAAAATTGTTTTTCACCAAATTCCGCATGCCCGAAAGTACCGGGAGAGGTAGCATGGACTTACAGTGGTATCAGAGCCTAGTTAAACTCTATCTAACATGTTAGCAAAGTAGCTATAAGATCGATCAAAGAAAAAGTCCCGAAATGAACCCCGATTTCATACTTGCTGTCGATTTTTTATGTTCTGTAAAAATAATAAATCATGCATCAAAAATCGACTCAGGGTTTTTAGAGTGCACTGTAGAAAGACGGTCCCCTGATCTCATCATTACGACGCGGAAACGCGGCAATAGCTTGCTATTGCCGCGGTTCCGCGGCCGTCTTGGCTCCTCTCTGGTTGTTCTTTGCTACAGTGTGCTTATGGGGGTATTTTTGGATTTTTGGAATATATATTTTCTGCCCAGATTTTCCAGAACGAAAATTTTATTTTTGGGGTCCTGAAAATCCGTATTTTTGATCGAACTTCTAAAAGACTAAAGCTGACGGGTTTTTCTGTGATGTGATATTTGTATTGAACGTCTGCTAATCGCTATATGTCGATTAGTGGGGGTTATACAAATCTATGATCTGTAATGTTATTGGAATGTGTATATGAATTCATTGGATTGTCGCGGGTGAATAGCCGGGGGTTGTGAGACGAGAGTTTTCTTTTCTTTCAATTCATGTAAATTTGTAAATTGATGTAATAATTATTTGTATGGCCGCACAACCGGGTCGGGGTTGTAGCCGTCATTGTATAATTTCTTTTTACTGTTTTTGCTCCTAGGATAGACCCATGGAGGGGGTGCACAAACTACCAGGTATGCCGAAGTGCCGATTAGCCTACTCACGGAGTTGAGGGAGGTTGCTTCGCTTCGGGTACTTGGCGGGTAGTTTGCCGCACCCGTAGGGGTCTTGGGTGGGGTTTTGGCTATTCACCGCGACCGTGTAATCTGCTTTTCGTTACAGGCTCGTACGAATTGCGGATTCCTAGTATATCCAATGTGTTCATCTGTGATCTGAAATGGCTATCATTGCAGTATATCTATATATGATATTATTTAGGCGTTGCTTATGTTTTACAGCCGCGCTAGCCCAGCCCCCGCTCTGTTGTTAGTTAAGTAACCTAACGGGTTGTGACGGGGCCCCGTGGCGAATGCGAATGGCATAAGCGTACGTCATATTTTGGTTGTTTTCTGCAATGGTAGGATTAAATGATGCGACGCATTAAAAGAACTAATGCAAGAATATCACGCATTAAAAGAACTAATGCAAGAAAATAAACCAAGTTAAAATCGTTGGAACACTTTCGAAAAACCACTCGGTTCTTTTCAAAACCAACTTTTAAAATGTGGAGTTTTAGCCACTCCTTTTAAAAGCTATCTTGTTCCATCGATTATATCAAGTTCTCTACGTTCACGGTTTCGCCAAAACCATTCGTAGCTCTCCGTCGTTTCACATGAATAGTCAATAGTATTCAAGCTGTGTTTGTTGGCCAAAGTCAAGGCATAGTGATTGGTAGCTATTGGGTATTCATGTGCAGCATAGATAGATGCGTTGGTTTGGAACAGTCGTTCTGCCTTGTTGGCCAAAGTCAAGGGTAGGTACGGGTGGATTCAAATTAACCTGGAGAACGACGGGTAAAAATTGACATGTGACTTATGATTTGTTGGCCAAAGTCAAGGTCATAAGAGCATGGGGCAAAAATCCACATCGGGAGTTTCAAAAGAACTGAAACTTGCTAGTGTTGCATACCATTTGGAGTGTGATGATTCTGGTAGGATTCCTTCAGTTTCGTCACACGATGATATTTGGATCCCGATCCTACTGTGAGTATATGCTACTCCTCGGGAAATTTCTCACTTAACGATTAATGCTATAAACCAAGTCGGTGTCTAGAAAGGTGTTAGCGGGGCTACGCCCCCAGGGAAAAGAGGTTATTTAATTAAGGAACTTCGCGAAAGCGTTGGAAAACCTCCCTCGAAGTACCGACACTGGCCTGGCTGAACGGTTAAGCAAGTATTGTACGGTGAGATTGATCCTGACTAATTCTTCCTTTTTGGTTTGAGGAGGGATTCGAGAAACAGTTGGAGCCATCCTGTTTAGACAAACTAAAAACCACTCTAAACTTGCAAGAGCATCATGCTGAGTGTTTCTTCTTGTCTCTCCTAATTGCAGTCGACATGACTGGACTTAAGTTACTCCTAGATAAAATCATACTGACAGGGCCAAACTACAAAGATTGGCTCAGGAATGTCAAGAAGGCAATCACTTACGACAAGCTGGGGTATCTTCTTACCACCAAAGCTCCCCCTGTCCCTAGTCCCACTTCCAGCGTCGCGGAAAAGGAAATCCGTAAGACTTGGGAGATTGATAGCGCTAAGGCCAAGTGCCTCGTACTTGCCTCTATGGACAATGAACATCAGAGGAGGCACGAGAATATGGACTTGGAATCTATATTTCTTCATACAAAAGAACTGTATGGAGAGCAATCTCGTATCGCAAGATACGAAGCGTCGAAAAAGTTATTTTCGGCAAGGATGGCCGTCGGATCATCAGTAGCAGAACACGTGCTTAAGATGATCGGCTACATTGAGGAGCTCGCGGACCTAGGGACCACATTGGAGAGTGAGCGCTATACGGACTTAGTTCTCCAGTCCCTTCCTTCCACTTACGCCCAGTTTATACTGAACTTCAACTTACAAGAAAACGAAGTTGAACTTTCAGAGCTCCTCAACATGCTGAGGAACGCAGAGGGCACCCTACAGAAAGGTAGGGAAACATCCACTTTGTTTGTAGGAGGATCATCTTCTTCTAGGTCCAAGGCGAAAGCCAAGGGAAAGAAGAAGAAAGCCCCCGCCAAACCAAGAGGCGGTGTTAGTAAAGTGGATACGAAGGGAAAAGCTAAAGCAACAAAGAAAGCGGGGAAGCTTGTGGATAAGGAAGAATGCTTCTATTGTCATAAGAAAGGACACTGGAAGAATGATTGAAGGGCCTGGAAGGCCAGAACACAGGAATTGAAGCAGGTTGCAGCTTCAGCTTCAGGTGTGTATGTTATTGAAAACTGTCTTTCAATAAACTCTACTTCGTGGGTATTGGATACCGGATCAGGATCTCATATCTGTAATTCTTTACAGGCGTTGAGAAACCGTAGTGTTTTGAAAGCAGGTGACATGACCCTCAGAGTTGCGAACGGAGCTAGCATGGATGCTAAGGCCGTGGGGAATTATCACCTAGGAATGTCAGATGGACATGTTTTGGTTTTGCGTAATTGCTTTTTTGTACCAAACGCAACTTGTAATATCATTTCTGTATCTTTGGTTTCTAAAGAAGGTTATGAATTTGCGTTTGTAAGCAATGTTGTAAACATTCACCTAAATCAAGTTCTGATTGGGTCAGGTACATTGAGCAATGGTATATACGTATTAAACCAACCACAGATTTTCAATGTCCAGAATACACACAAAAGGAAGTCTCCGGAAATAAATCAGACTTTCTTGTGGGATTGTAGACTGGGTCACATCAATGAGAAAAGGTTGACGAAGTTACATACAGAAGGATATTTCAATGCGTTCGAATATCAATCGTATGCCACTTGTCAATCCTGTCTCAAAGGAAAGATGACAAAGACTCCGTTCACTGGACACGGAGTAAGAGCGAGCGAGCTCTTGGGACTCGTACACAGCGACGTGTGCGGTCCAATGTCTACACATGCGCGAAGCGGTTATTCTTACTTCATTACTTTTACGGATGACTTTTCAAGGTACGGTTATGTCTTCTTAATGAAACATAAGTCCGAAGCCTTTGGAAAATTCCAGGAATATAAGAATGAAGTAGAAAAACAGACCGGCAAAAGTATCAATATTCTAAGATCGGATCGAGGTGGTGAATACTTGAGTGCCGAGTTCTTGGACTATTTAAAAGAGAACGGAATTCTCTCTCAGCTTACTCCTCCAAACACTCCACAACATAATGGTGTATCGGAGAGACGGAACCGAACCCTATTGGATATGGTACGGTCCATGATGAGTAACGCTGAGTTACCGCGATCATTCTGGGGGTATGTGCTAGAATCAGCTGCATACCTTTTGAACCGAGTTCCCACTAAGACTGTGCCTACTACACCATATGAGATGTGGTGTGGGAAGAGACCCTATCTTAAGCACATTAAGACATCGGGATGTCCAGCTTTTGTTAAAAAGCAGCATGCGGACAAGCTCGAGGCACGCTCAGTACAGTGTAAGTTCGTGGGATATCCAAAGAACTCCAAGGGATATTTCTTCTACTGCGAAGAGGAACAAAAAGTTCTTGTTTCTCGTCATGCCTACTTCTTGGAAACTGAGTTTTTAGAAACCCAGATAAGTGGGAGCACAGTAGAACTGGAAGAAATTCCAGAATCTCGAGCTATTACTGAAAGCTTAGTGGAACCAGAGGGTTCAAAAGAACAGGACATTCCTACGCCACTCCGCAGGAGTAGTAGGCAGTCTCATCCGCCCGAGAGATACTACGGTTTTCTCATAGACGGGGATAGAGAGGATTGCATCATAGATTATGATGAGCCTACTAGCTTCCAGCAGGCCATTCAGAGCGTTGACTCAGTAAAATGGCTGGATGCAATGCGGACCGAAATGGAGTCCATGTACACCAACAAAGTATGGACGTTGGACATTGCTCCAGACGGGGTAAAACCCGTTGGATGCAAGTGGATCTTCAAAAGGAAGATTGGTGTAGATGGACACGTTGAGACCTATAAAGCTAGACTTGTTGCAAAGGGTTTCCGTCAAAGACCTGGCTTGGACTATGACGAAACCTTTTCTCCAGTGGCTATGCTGAAATCCATTCGGATCCTTCTTGCCATTGCTGCCTTCCACGATTATGAGATCTGGAAAATGGACGTAAAGACCTCTTTTCTAAATGGAAATTTAGAGGAGTGTGTCTATATGGACCGACCAGAGGGTTTCATTCAGAGTGGGAGCAGCGGAAAGGTGTGCAAGTTGCTTAAGTCCATCTATGGACTAAAGCAGGCATCGCGGAGTTGGAACATTTGTTTTGATGAGACGGTCAAGGAATTTGGCTTTATCAAAAATCCAGATGAACCATGCATCTATAGTAGATTTGTAGCGAGAACTGTAGTATTCCTCGTTTTATACGTGGATGACATTCTCTTAATAGGAAATGACATTCCAATGCTACAATCTGTCAGGGGGTTCTTGTCACACAGGTTCTCCATGAAAGACCTGGGTGATGCCTCATACATCCTGGGGATCCGGATCCATCGTGATAGATCCAAGAGGATATTAGGACTTTCACAGTCCAGGTACATCGACACCATACTGAAGAGATTCAGTATGGAAGATTCCAAGCGCGGTAACCTACCAGCTTGTCACGGGATCACCCTCTCTAAAGAGATGTCTCCCAAGACTGATTTGGAGAGGGATCGCATGTCTATTATACCCTACGCTTCTGCGGTAGGCTCTATAATGTATGCGATGTTGTGTACCAGACCAGATGTAGCTTCTGCACCGAGTATGGTAAGCCAGTATCAGTCAAACCCTGAGGAGAAACACTGGATAGCGGTAAAGAACATTCTCAAGTACCTGAGAAGGACTAAGGAGATGTTCTTGGTGTATGGCGGAAAAGACCTCCAGACCGAGGCCTTTGCTGACTCCAGCTTCCAGAGTGACAAGGATGATTCCAAGTCCATGTCGGGTTTTGTCTTTACCCTCAATGGAGGAGCGGTGTGTTGGAAGAGTTCCAAATAGGAAACCGTTGCAGACTCGACGATGGAAGCGGAATACATCGCTGCATTTGATGCCGCAAAAGAAGCTGTCTGGATGAGGAAGTTCTTGAAAGAACTTCAGGTGGTTCCGTCCATTGTTGATCCAATACCTCTGTATTGCGACAACAACGGGGCTATAGCTTTAGCGAAGGAACCCAGGTCCTATCAGAGATCCAGACACATCTTGAGGCGGTATCACCTGATCAGGAAGATCGTGGATCACCAGGAGATCGAGGTTCGGAGAGTCGCTTCAGAAGATAACACTGCAGATCCATTCACCAAGGCCTTGCCCCAGACTCAGTTCGAGCGGCTGATCGAGATGATAGGTCTTCGATACGCCAGTACATGGCCTTAGTGCAAGTGGGAGATTGTTAGTGTATATGCCCTAGAGGCCATTACTGTATCATACTAGTTTGTATATTACTTAATGGAAGCTTGGGATATTCACCTTGTATATACAATCTTGCTCAAAATAGTAGTTTGCTACTTGGTTTGTTTCTACTTCAATGTGTACATGTGTTTATTTTAGTATATCGCCTATACACATTAGTGGAGCCCTTTGGATCTTTGCTTCATTACCAGCGTTGTGATGGCAGTCACACTAGGGGGGCTGGGTAATCTATAAGCACATCCTTATGCAGGTCCCTGGTCGCAGGACTATAGAGACAGGGCATCAATACTCCGGAGTAGACTAGCGCATGCGCTTCTCATCCCAGTGTGGGAGACGGTCTGTCCCACAGCCGTCGGTACGTCGTACTTGAGATAGTATGCGGGTGCTCGTTGGGTTACGAGTACACTGGACAGGACTCGTCGGGAACTGACTAGTTGGTATTATGCCTATCGTCAGTTATCAGTTCCCAGGTGACATGAGTACAGCTTAGTCCGCGGACTTGACACTGTCACTTCGCCTCGAGTGTGTTCCCACTGTACTTTGATTACTACCCTACCACGGCTCAAAGGAGTCGTGCAAACTGGTGGTAGTTGGGTGCAGTCCCGAAGCACTTGGATGCAGTGACGGTTAGACAGGATTCGTCTCTCCCTGTTTTAGGGGTTGACATCGCGCTGTGTCTAGGAGAGCCATTACACGAGTAGTCCCTGGCCAAGGCAAACGAGATATACTGGTAGGCTTGCAGTGTTATCTCAGGGTGTTTTGGGCTTCGCTCCGACACGACTTGTACCGCTATTGGGGGACTGACGTTTACCGCCACCTAGGCCCGTCATGCGATGTATCAGACGAACAGACCGGACTGTACGGAGAATGTCACGTTCAGGCTCAGTAGGAGTTCAGATGGGTTTCGCCTCGTCAGTCTTCTTGTCGGCATCTACCTGGGGACCGTTACGTACATCTAGTGCCGCTTGCGGTCTGTGGTTAAAACCACTGCCAGCATAGTGTCGAGTATTTAGAGTCCCACACAGAAATCTATTCGCCTTTAGGCAAAAGAGTAGAGGTCGCATGGTTTTGCGACAGGTCGCATGGTTTTGCGACAGGGTTCGGTCACATCCGTGCACTTGTGCACGTGCAGTGTCCGGACAGTTTACACTAGCGGGCTTTGGTTTAAGCCAGATCCTAGTGTACCTTTTGGGATTGGTTTTATCCAGTATGCATTCGTGTTCCTCGGAACGCGGATGCGGGTGTGTATGCACAGTTGACGGAGAGACAGAGGCAGAGGATTCTCATTAGGGTTGTTGACCGTTGACAGTTGACTATTGACTTTTTGCTCAACCCTAATGAGAATATGATATGTGATTAACAATTATATTAATTAAGTATTATGGTGACATGGTTGTTGAGGGATTGACTTTGTTGACTTGTGGACTTTTGTTGACTTGTTGACTTTGTGGACCGGTTGACTAGGCTTGACTAGTTGACCATCATGTTAACTATAGCTATCATTTCATGGCAAAGACTTTTGCTTGCTTGCTCTTTTGTGCAAAATGAGTGCATGAAATGATATGGCTATGGTTGCTTAAACCATCACATAATACTTGATTGATATGAGGTGTTATGATTGTTTTGGATTATGAGAGCCAAATGAGAAAAGTCTTCTCTTATTCTTTCATGCTCATTCTCTCTCTTGTTCTTGAGCTCTCAACTTCCTCCTCTTGCTCTCCCTCTCTTGACTCTATGGTTCACTTGTCTCATGAGTTGAGAACCAAGAACCATAGATAAAATCCCATACAAACTCTTCTGTACTCAATCTAGTTCACAAGGTTTAGCAAACCGAGTGAACTAGTTTCTTCAAAGTTCGAAGAAGGAGCCAAAGGTTGAAGCTTTCAGGTGGATCTATCTTCGGTGCAAGGAGACGACGGGGAGAAGCCGATTCAGACGACCATCGAAGCTTGAAGACGAAGGAGTTCGAGAAAAAGAAAGGTATAACCCCCTAACCGAGTAGTTAGCAACTCGTAGTTAGGTTGTTAGTTAGATGTTTAACAAAGATTCGGTTTTGAGTCCATGTTACCACCTCTAAGAAAATTGTTTTTCACCAAATTCCGCATGCCCGAATGTACCGGGAGAGGTAGCATGGACTTACAGCGGCAAGGCTATAAATAGAGATGAGATTCGATAAGGACACCGAAATAGAATCACAAGGATATGAATCATCAAGGAAGGAATTTCAAGCAATTTGTACTTAGGTCATTTTAGGCGAAGTACCGCATCGTGAGTATGCTGCAGACATACACACACTACGTTACTCTGCTTAAGCTACCTACTCCATCATACCAAGGTCATCCTACTCTCCGAAAGGCAAAACATAGCGCTCTGATACCAACTTTGTCACGACTCGAAATTGGCACCTGACGGCCCTAATACTACGCAACGCCTAAAGACATAACTCAGTAAAAGAAAGCCAAAACCCAGAAATCTAAACCAAATAAAGACAAGAAAAGATAATAAAAGTTTTGAAACATTAGAAATCACAACCCAAATTCTTTAAAAAAAAGTTCAACTTGCTTTCATAAAAATTTTGGCACCACCCCCTTTATAAAAACTAACCCTGAAACGGGTACAACAAATAAAGATAAATAAAGCATCCACAAACGGGAGCAAATACACGCCCCAAAGGCGGAAAACAATCACCACCACAAATATACGACGCCGTAGCGAAAAAATAAAGACAATAGAGAGAAAGCTGTATAAAAGACAACAAATCCACAATTTATACAATATCGTCCTCACCAAGTCTATAAGTCAACAATATAATAGTAGATGGAGAGTACAAGATACAACGAATATACAATACAAATACATATAACCACCAAAACCCACCTGAACAAAACAGCACACTGTGAGCCGATGCGGTATCTGTAGCAAAAGATGATAGATGAATAGCCAGCCTCGACTACTCTGGGGAACACTCTGTAACACCTGTGGCACAACGGGGGTGAGTTTCCAACTCGTGAATAGTAAATAACATATGCAGGTAATCGTAAGAATGCACGTAAAGCGTGAATCTAAGATATGCAATTAACAGCAATAACATGTCATATGAATGCAGAATAATGGAAAGTACTCTAGCAGGTACAACCAATATATGAAGCAATAATAATATGACAATAGTATGCAATAATCATGCAATAAGGGTGTGAGAATATCAATATGCAACAATCATGAAAGGTATACTAACAGGTACTACTAATACATGAAACAGTGCACAAACAGATAAATGTGAGGTATGGAGTGAAATGTGTCATTTCCACGGAATCTTGACATCGTGGTAAGATCACAATCCCTCAAGATACTCAAAATCCCAATTCCTCAATCAGCCCCCAATTGGCTCTCATAACATATAAGTCTCACATCTTCTCAATGTACATTATCAAGTATATCTCGCATATCCTGACTGTACAACATCAAGTAGATCTCACATATCTATCCAGTATCCAATCTCAATGAATCACTTATATCCCAAATAAAATCTCATGTAACATTCTAACATCCTAAATATATTTGCATAAATCAATATGATGGGGTCAATACACATATATTAGCGTCCCATTCCACTAATAATGATGTAAGGGTATATATAACAGCGGCTAAATCCCCTGTTATATATACAAGGAGTAATTAGAAATATCATGAAACCAATGTGCCAAGTATCGACACAAAAATACTAATCTATCAGATGCTGCCACCAAGACTACCATCCTGATAGGTACGTATCATACGCTATCCTAAAAGCACGAGTGCCTAGCTCTGACCCTCGCCTTTCGACGTATCAATACGTAAATGACTCACGTCGGTATCCACATGATAGCCGCTGAGTCATAAGTACTATCACCGGTAGGTACTTGCCCACCTCCAGGCTCAATCGGCAAAGTCCATCGATCATCCTGCCGAGGGGAACCGTACCGGGCCCCACCATGTACCCTCATACGGCGGCCACTCCTCGTATGGAGTATATAATCAGAACCGATAAATCTCATGGTGGATGCGCAAATATCATATCAAGGAAAACGGGCCTTTTATATAATGCATAATTTTATGAACTCCCGCGGTTCCCAAATCCAGAAAATATCATGAAAAATCAATATAACAGTGCGAAAATCCATGAATATAATATGTGCACCATATCTGAAATGCAAGCATATAAAGGAAAAACCGCTAATTAACTGCATCAGGTTAATACAAATATCATGCGGTTCCTATTTATCCACTTCTAAATAACATCACGTGAAGGTAAACATGTAGCTAAAACCAGATGTATGTGAAATCAATAAGGTATAGCAAGATAATGTGTCTACCTATAAGGAATGATATAGTATACCTCCTGGGTATAAGAACAGTATGTGCAAGGTACACCTATAGCTATGTCAGGGAGTGTGTATGTACCTATCACTAATGGTACAACTCTATAGGAATACAGGTATGCTAAATGCCATATATGATAAGCAGTATGAATCAATGTCACAATGTCCCTAACCACGCAATATAACATCTATAAGTGGTTTGTGTGTGACATGACAATTATTGAAGGTTTGTGTAGCATACAATCAGTGCTCGTGCAACATGAATCGTCAATAATATGTGCAGTGTCCTACTACTACTAGTCCAGCCACAACTCCATCTAAGCAATAGGGTAAAGGCGCAATTCTAACAATAACATCGAATATGCGACAAGTAATAAAATCTAGCCCTGACGCATAACGCCATGTGGTCGATTCCCCTATAAATGTTAAATCTACTCACAGATGGTCTCGAGCTATGAAAATCCGACCACCTGGTTCCCCTTGTCCGAGGCACCCGAAGTCCCTGCTTGGGAACCTAAAATTTCATAAATACAACACATAAGCTAAATATCCTATGATGACAAAAAGTCAACGAAACGCGATGAAAACGCCCGGAAAATTACACTGCGCACTTAGCGCATCTATCGTGCATGATACCGGCCAAAAACCCTAATTGGGGTCGCTAAACTAAAAAACACCAAGTCTGGACCCCGATCGTGCTAATCGCGCAACACAACACAAGAATTACGAGGAATACAATAGATATAATCTCGAAACGACCAATCGAACCCACATCGGAAACCCCCCGAAATCTAGCGTTTACAAACACCTTAAAATAGCCTAACTAAGCTATCTAAGCCACTTCTATATTTTTAACACTCGCTAATTATGTTTTAGCAAAAACCTAGTAAGCTAATTGCATAATTAAACAAAGTGTTCACAAGCAAAAATTAACATTTTTTAATAGGTTAATCTTCTCCAAAACACAAATTAACACTTTAAAAGAACACTTAAACAAAATTTAACCCTAACATGAATTTCTTAAACCAATATAAATGAATTAATCATGATTAATTAGCGAACTAAATTAGCTAGATTAAGATTAAAGCAAATATAAAAGGATTAAGGTAAGAATTATAGCTCCTCAAGAACACAAAATGAAACTTAATCCAACATCTTAGCATCAAAAACCAAGCTTTATAGAAGATCCAAGAAGGATTAGTGATGGAAAAATGGTTTAATTTTTATATAGGAATTTTTGGATTTATTTTTTGGAATTTTTGAAGCATTTTTGAGTGAAAGAGAAGAAAAATGTGCTTTGAAATGAAATGGCCAGAAATTTTGGGGGGAGGTCTCGGCCAAGGAGTTGAGGGGAATTTTTGTGAATTTTTTTGTGAAGAAAATGCTATGAAAAAGTGTAATAAATGCTAATAAATGCTATATGCCACCATTACACCTTTTCTTTTCTTTTAAAAAAAAACCTTTTGCACTCTAAAAATAGATAGATAAAAAAAAATAGTTTCCAAAATATTCTAGTGACAAAAAATAAATTTATTCACAAGAGAAATTTTTTCCGATTTACGTGCATAAAATAGCGCTTAAAATAATATTTTATTTGGGAAAAATTCTATCTGAACCAAAACCTCCCAAATACTCCCAAAGTTCGTGCACAAGCTTTATTTTAGCTAAACTAGGTGCCAGCAAGTTTATACGGTCGTTTGATCGAAATCGGGTTAAAACGGGAAAAACCGACAATTTTGCCCTAAAACGGAAAAATTCGCAAAACGATTTCTGAAACGTTGCATCTAGATATCCGCCGCGCCAACAATCACCGGTAGGTAGTCTGCCCCTGCCAGGCTCATCGTCTACAACTCGAACTTCTTGACTGGGGTTACCTTGCCGGGCACACTGTGTAACGATACGATTCATTCTACTTCTCGAATCGGGTCTCGAAAACTAACAGAAAACCCATGGTGGACGACACATATATCAATAACGAGGAAACCGCAACTTGCAACATTTAAAAATGATATTTGGTTTATTAAATCCTTGTGGTTTACTCCCGAAAACTCATAAATCTCAAGTACAGAAATCCTCAGAAAATCACCATAAGCACGCATGTCAGCCAGAATGAACCTATCGTATCGACAATACGAACTACAATATGTACCTCGAAAACTGTGCATGAATAATGATGCAATGCTTCTAGATTCTCAATTTTGCAAGTTAATTAATACTTGTGCCGCATACTCATTTTAGTGATCCAATGGTTCTACATGATGAACTAAACAAGTCATATAGTACTCATGTCGCATGTCTCATATTAATTGTTCAATGGTTCTATATAATGATCTAACACATATAGGGTTATATGGATCATGCAATGCAGCAAACTGAATAACTAGGAACTACACGCAATGCCTGTATGACTAGAACTTTTAAAACTATCGGGCGCCTCGCGCCATCCATACGATTTCTCCCATAGATGTGTACATCTACTCACCGGTGATCAGGTGCTAGGTGTATCCGACCACCTACTTTACTTTTTTCGCGGCGTCCGAAGTCCCCTCCTGCGAACCTAGAATTTACACTAAGCAACACACATAAGGCAAAATCCTGCAAAAACGCGATATCAAGATTATACGAGAAACTAGCGTCGCAAGCTAAATGCGTGTGTATACATAACGTGTGCGCATACGTCAAAAACCACCGCGATACGCATTGATACACAGCACACCAACTCAACTCGTATCGTACGTGTCGCGCAAGTCCTGCTACGTTAATTAAAGAAAAAAGGTCGCAGATTTTATCTGGAGCAAAAACAAGAAAACAAACAAGACCAAATCACTTACAATACCTACAGACAACTACATGCAAAAATTCAATAAGTTCCCAGAAAAATGGGCCGGCCACAATAGGTTTGATATCGGCCATTTTCTGGTGAAAATGGTCCAGGTTTCTACACTATATCCCTAGCACAAAGTATAGCCTAATGTATATATTTGCTTAAAAAAATATTATCCCAGATACAGCAGATTCTTGTATCTTAAAGTTTAGTTTTAAAAAACGTTTTAAAACACTTAATTTGCAACATTATGGTATTTTGTGAATTTAGGTGAATTTACATGAATTTTGTTATACCAACAGGACATATTAGAGCTAATCTAACCTTAAAACCCTGACTTACCCTATTCTCCATCTAAACCATCAATTTAACATCAATGCCCACAAAACACTAAAACAAACTAAACTATCCCAGATTTTTACCTGTAAACAAACGAAGAAAATAAATAATACCAACCGCATACAAACACCACTCGACAAAGCACCAACACCCAACTCCTCAAGTTGGCCGGCGGCGCCAGAATTCAAGGGGTGGTCGCCGGATTTTTGGGATGGGAACGGGCTCGAAATTCAACACAACACTCCAGCTACCCTGTACACTAATCTGTATGTGTTTGCTAAACTAGAAAATGTCCACATATATAGAAGGTCACTTGTATCCTATAACTTGTTTCAAAACCGTATTAAAATTCAAATTTGGGACTCTAAGGTGTTTTAGCGAAGTCTAGTGATACTAGTTGGTTTACACAGCACTAATAACCCCTAATTAAGTTAATTAAGCCACAACAATCCTATTTTACCCAAAACTCCACACAAAACACAATGTTAGCCCATTTCATTACTTAAAAAATATTTTAAGCTAAACCAACTATAAATTTTAGCTAAAGGAAGTTGAGGTGAGTTTTATACCTCAAAGTGGGTTAGTTGTCGCTCAAACTTGATGACTTTGCCACAAGGACCAGCAAGGAAGAGTTTGCAAGGGATTTTGTGAAGAAAAATGTATTTTTTGAAGAAGGTTTGAGACTTGGATGCAAGAAGAAGAAGAAGAAGAAGAAGAAGAAAAGAAGAATAAGAAGGGAAGGGAAGGTCTGTGCTGCTCCTGCTATTGCTGTTGCTGTTGTTGCTACTGCTGCTGTGTTGTTGCTGCTGCTGCTGCTGTGTCCGTGTGTGCATGGAAAAAGAATGAGAGGGAGATATGTGAGAATGAGTGTTTGAAAAGAAATTGAGAGAGTGTGTGTGCCCAACATTCCCCCCCCCCTCTCCCCTCATTTATTTGCAAGCATGCTTCTCATGCTCATCATTCCCTCTCTCTCTCTCTCTCCAATTCACAAGTCTACCCCAAAACAACTAATTATATTTTAATTAAAAAAACTAATACACTTAATTAACTTTATAATCCTAATTAAATGGGCAAGTTCACCATGGCTACCTATACTTGGTTTAACCCCAAACTTAGCACTTGTTTACATGCACATGTATATGCAGTCCAAATTAAATTCTAGTAAAATATTCATTAAATCTTATAAAATATTTGATAACCGATTTGGTAAACTTTTTACTAAAACCCCCACATTAAAGCATAATAACTCCTAATCGCATTCTAGGGTGTTACAATCTTCCCCCTTAAAGAAAATTCGTCCCCGAATTTAAAACATAGCTATGCGTACCTTCAAAGGGATGAGGGAATTTCTTCTGCATTTCGCCCTCGGCCTCCCAAGTGATCTTTTCAACATTCGGGCTGTGCCAAAGAACCTTCACAGATGGCAAGACCCTTGATCGAAGTTTCTTCACCTGCCGATCCAATATCACTACTGGCTGCTCGGTGAACGAAAGATCGCGCTCAAGCAGAACGGTCTGATGCTGAATCATGTGAGAAGGGTCATAAAGATATCTGCGAAGAATCGACACATGGAATACGAGGTGAACATCGAGAAAGCTGGGTGGAAGAGCCAAATGATATGCAACTGCGTCGACACGCTCGAGGATCTCGAAGGGACCCATAAATCTGGGACTAAGCTTTCCTTTTCGCCCAAATCTCATCACGCCCTTCATTGGAGAGACCCTCAGAAAAACATTATCGCCAACTGCGAACTCTAGTCTACGACGGCGTCTGTCCACATAAGATTTATGCCTGCTCTGAGCCGCTCTCATCCGATCTCGAATCAACTGTACTTTCTCGGTCGTCTCCTGCACGATCTGCGGCCCCAAAATACTGCTCTCGCTGAGCTTTGTCCAACAGACGGGCGATCAACATCTCCTCCCATACAAGGCTTCATAAGGTGCCATCTGAATAGTATCCTGGAAAATATTGTTGTAGGATAACTCCACTAAGGGTAAATGATGATCCCTGCTACCACTGAAGTCTAAAACGCACGCTCGGATCATGTCCTCGAGAGTCTAAATAGTCCGCTCTGACTGGCCAACGGTTTGCGGATGAAATGCTGTGCTGAAACTCAAACGGGTGCCCAACGCCTCCTGAAGGCTCTGCCATAGTAGGCTGGTAAACTGGGTGCCTCGGTCTTACACGATACAAGTCGGGAACCGTACGATCTCGTCGATGTAAATCTGGGCATACTAGGAAAAACCGAAAGTGGACTTCATTGGCAGGAAGTGAGCCGCTTTCGTCAATCAATCTACGAACACCCAAATGGAGTCATACCCTCGACTGGTCCTGGGTAGACCCACAATGAAGTCCATTGAAATCTGCTCCCATTTCGACTCCGGAATGGGCAAAGGCTGCAACTCCGCAGTGGGCCTCTGGTGCTCGGCCATGACTTGCCGACAAGTCCGGCATCTCGACACGAAGTCTGTGACATCCCTCTTCATTCCGTCCCACCAATAAACTTCTCTCAGATCGCGGTACATCTTGGTGGAATCGGGATGAACGCTATAAATCGATCTATGCGCCTCTTCAAGAATCTCATGCCGCAGTCCCTCAGAATCTGGTAAGCACAATCGAGTCCCAAAGCCCAGTACTCCTTGATCATCGATCACGAACTCGGAAACTCTGCCCTGCCTAACCTGCTTCATGATCTTTGAATGATGGTCATCCCTGGGCTGTGCCTCGCGAATACGGTCAAGCAATTTCGGACGTGCACGAATATGCGCAAGTTTTACCACGGTCGGAGTGAACTCGAACTGCACTCGGCCATCGCATAGAATCTGCCAATCTGCTGACGACTGCCTCTGCACGGCACTCAAACCAGATAAAGTACCTCCGGGCCTCCGACTCAAAGCATCTGCCACCACGTTCACCTTGCCCGGATGATAAAGGATTTCACAATCATAGTCTTTCACCAGCTCCATCCAATGGCGCTATCTCAGATTCAAGTCTCGCTGCTGAAATATGTACTTCAAGCTCTTGTGGTCCGTGAATATCTGGCACGACTCGCCGTATAGGTAATGTCTCCAGATCTTGAGTTCAAACACCATTGCATCCATTTCTAAATCGTGCGTAGGATAGTTCTGTTCATGTGTCTTTAGCTTCCGATAAGCATATGCAATAACACTGTCGTGCTGCATCAACACGCAACCTAGTCCCACTCGAGAAGCGTCATAATAAACCATGAATCCGCCTGATCCCGAAGGCAATGACAACACTGGTGCAGTAGTCAGACGAGTCTTCAACTGCTGGAAGCTATGCTCGCACGCCTCGGTCCAATCAAAAGGATCTCCCTTCCAGGTCAACCCGCTCAACGGTGCAGCGATATGAGAGAAACCCTGAAAAAATTGTTGATAGTATCCAGCCAGGCCTAGGAAGCTGCGGATCTCTGATACTGATGCTGGTCTGGGCCAATGCTGAACGACCTCGATCTTCTTCGGGTCCACACGTATGCCATCACTCGTAATCACGTAACACAAGAAATAAACGCTGTCAAGCCAAAACGAGCACTTAGAGAATTTCACGAACAACTGGTGCTCCCTCAAAGTCTGCAATGTGATCTGCAGGTGCTGCCCGTGCTCCTCTCGGCTCCGGGGAATACACCAAAATGTCGTCAATAAACACGATGATGAACAGATCTAGATACGGCCTGAAAATGCGGTTCATCAAATCTATAAACACGGCTAGTGCATTGGTGAGTCCGAATGGCATCACCAAAAACTCAGAGGGCCCGTAACGTGTGGGAAAAACCGTCCTCGGAATATCCTCCTGCCGCACCCGTAACTGATGGTAACCCGATCGCAAGTCAATCCTCGAAACGTATCCTGCACCCTGTAGCTGGTCGAACAAATCATCGATACTTGGTAAGGGATATATGTTCCGTATGGTAACCCTATTCAGCTGGCGGTAATCAATGCACAAGCACAAACTGAAGTCCTTCTTCTTGACGAACAGGACAGGTGCACCCCACGGAGATACACTAGGTCGAATAAGCCCTTTATCTAACAAATCCTGCAACTGATCCTTCCGCTCTCTAAGCTCCGCCGGGGCCATCCGATAAGGCGGTATGGAAATAGACCCCGTGCAGGGATCAAATCGATGCAGAACTCAACATCGTGCTCAGGCGGTAGTCCAGGCAGCTCGTCAGGGAAAACATCAGGGAACTCACTAACAATCGGGACCTGGTCCAAAGGAACCTCTGCAGCTCGAGCATTACAAACATATGCTAAGAATCCTTGACATCCCTTCCGTAAGAGCTGACTGGTGTGAAGAGACGAAATCAAGTTGGGAAGGGTGACGCTGCGGTCTCCCTGAATCACAAGGACTGGCTATTCCGGAAAACTAAATTTGACTGCCTTCTCACAGCAGTCCACAGATGCATAAGAAGTGGCTAGCCAGTCCATGCCCAGAAGAACATCAAAGTCCAACAAATCGAGGATAATCAAATCAACTGATGAATCCCTCTCACCGATACGAACGGAACACAATGGAAACACAAAACGAGCGACAAACGACTCACCTACCGGAGTAATAACAACAAGTGGTTGATCTAACGACGATGACTCACGGCCCAACATCGGTGCAAAATGTGTAGATACATACTAATGTGTGGAACCTGGGTCGAATAATACCCACGCGTCGAAAGAACATACTGGCAAGGTACCTGTCAAAACGGCATTGGATGACTGCGCATCCTGCGGGGTCAAAGCGAATACTCGGGCCTGTCCCCCATTAATAGCTGGCTGTCTTCCGCCTCGGCCTCTGCCTCCTCGTCTTCTCTGAACAGGACCGCCGCGTCCACGGCCTATTAGGGTGTCTAACTGGCGTGGAGCATCACCAGGGGTAGGAAGTAGAGCTCTCTGAGGAGGTGGTGAGGGTGGTAAAGTCACGTGTGGAACTGTCGCCGCTCCCTGTCGTCTTCCCATACAGTCTCTGATACGATGGTAAGGACTCCCACACTGAAAACATCCTGGCGACTCCTGCTGGCCCTACGGATAAGAACCAAATAGCTGACACTGTCTGACTCTTGTGCCGCCACCATCTCTCAGAAAGAATCTGTCACGAAGCCTCCGAGCTGGCAAATCGGTATGAATCCTCTTCAGCCCAGAAACGACCGAAGTCCCTGAAATGAGCGCCTCCATTCGTAAGGCCGTGTCCATAACAGCTGCATAAGTATCGAAGTGCTGGGCGCCGATGGCAAGGAATAACTATGTGTCGAGTACCTGCATAAACATCTTTACCCTCTTCTCTTCAGTATCAACCAAGTATGGAGCATATCTGGACAACTGCGTAAACTGGATATCATACTCGGACACTGTCATCCCTGGAGTCTTGCGCAAAGCCTCAAAACTATGAGCTCGTGCATCACGAACGCTCTCTGGAAGGTAACGAGCTAGAAATACTACTGTGAACTCATCCCAAGTCATAGGAGGTAGACGTGTAGCTCGACCTCTCTCGACTGACTCACACCACATCTGCGCAAGGCCCTCTAGACGGAAACTCGTAAGCTCCACCCATCTATCATCGGAACATCTGAGAGAACGGCAAATCCTAGCTAATTTGTAGAGGAATGTCTGCGGATCCTCCGCTGCATCTGTGCCGGTGAAGACTGGGGGTCTTAGCCTCTTGAAATCCTATAGTGATACTGGAATAACCACGGTGGTAGTAAGAGCAATTGTCTGGGCAGCAGGTACAATCGTAGTCTGTGCTGTTGTAGGTACGTCCTCCGTCTCGGTGCATGACTGGCCTCGACTATGGATCCCACCATCTATCGTAACTCCTACATACCTCCCACCATCTGTCGTAACTCTTTCATACCAAACTCTAGCCTATCCATATGGCCTGAAGAAGGCGGATCGGTATGTCCCGGAGGGGTAGGTACGCCATCCTGATCGGTCCTCGTCTCGGACGAGCCCGCTCGGATCTCATCTCCGGCGGCAGCCCTCTGTGCTCTTGTAGCCTTCGGCGACATAGTGGCTGGTATTGGAAACAGGATAATAAATACAGTGCAACAAAATCATAGGATACATGGAATTGAAGAAGGTATTTAAAGCAAGTATATCTAAAGTCACTTAGGCGGAGTACCGTATCGCAAGTATGCCGTGGACATACACAGGCTACGTTACCCTGCTTAAGTCACTTACTCCATCTACCAAGAGTCATCCTATACTCAGAAAGGTAAAACCTATCGCTTTGATACGAACTTTATCACGACCTAAAAAGTACGGAACGTGACTGGCACTTAAATTACGAAACGTCTCAAGGCGTACGTAATCTAAGTAAGACAAAGCCTAGAAATAAAAACCCATTTAAGAAATAGAGTGAACGAAAACCAAATAAGTCACTTCAAAATCTTTTAAAAACAACTTCACGTTTCATTTCCAAATTTTCGGCTGAGTCTCCTTTGAAAAAACTGGCTTCAAACGGGTACGAAACAAGAATATATATATAATCATGAATAAGGCATCCCCAAACGGGAGCTAGCTCTTCACCAAAAGCGGTCTCAATATCATACACAATAGAAATCATTACTGTGCAAAAATAAGCATGTAAAACCCAAGTAATAAGCATCACGTCGGCTCATGTGAGCTCGACCCAGAGAAACAAAATAAATGTCCACAAATCTCATTGTCTCGTCTCTAGGTCATAGTACATCAATATAAGTAGCAGGTACCGTAGATGGAGTATGCTAGATACAATAAATATACAAGGTGGAAGAAAAATAATCTCACAACCAACCTATGAGCAAAAGTCTCAATCCAAGCAAAAGGAGCAAAAGGATGAAGTGCGTCCGCCACTATAGTGCCAACGGATCGGACCTGCAAAAAGACTGTGGCACAACGGGGGTGAGTTGCCAACTCCTGAGTAATAAGTAACATCTATAAAGGCTATCGTAAGTATGCACGCAAAGTGTCATAACTCAACAATACTGATATGGCATGATATACTAGCAGCTATGTATGCAACATGAATCAATTTTACAATACTAGTCTGGCATGATGTACTAGCAGGTATTAATGCAACATGAATCAATTTACAATACTAATCTTGCATAATGTACTAGCAGGTATGTATGCAACATGAATCAATTTTACAATACTAGTCTGGCATGATGTACTAGCAGGTATTAATGCAACATGAATCAATTTTAACCCGTGATCTGAATATGTTGATATGAGAAAATCATTATTTTCATCATAGAAAAACTCTTTAGAAACATCAACATAATATCAATGAAATCAATAGAAATCCGTGTCCAGCATCGACACCTCAAATGATTATCTCAAAGCCTCAAAGTATCGGTACCACGGTATCTCGGTCCCAGCCTTCCGGCTTGCCCATCTCAAGGTATGAATATCATAATATCTTGCGACCACGGTCGGTATCTTCTGGATATCCGCTGCGCCGACAATCACCGGTAGGTAGTCTGCCCCTGCTAGGCTCATCGTCTACAACTCGAGTTTCTTGCCCCGGGGTACCTTACAGGACCCACCATATACCCGATACGGTTCATCCTACTCCTCGAATCGGGTCTCGAAAACTAACAGAAAACCCATGGTGGACGACACATATATTAATTACGAGAAAACCGCAACTTGCAACAATTAAAAATGATATCTGGTTTATTAAATCCTTGCGGTTTTCTCCAAAAAGCTCATAAATCTCAATTACCGAAATCCTCAGAAAATCACCATAAGCACGCATGTCTGCTAGAATGAACCTATGGTATCGACAATACGAACTGGAATATGTATATCGAAAACTGTGCATGAATAATAATGCAATGCTTCTAGATTCTCCATTTAGCAAGTTAATTAATACTTGTGCCGCATACTCATTTTAGTGTTTCAAAGGTTCTACATGATGAACTGAACAAGTCATATAGTACTCGTGTCGCATGTCTCATATTAATTGTTCAATGGTCTATATAATGAATTAACACATATAGGGATATAAGGATCATGCAATGCAGCAAAATGAATAACTAGGAACCACACGCAATGCCTGTACTACTAGAAGTTTTAAAACTATCGGGCGCTTCGCGCCATCCATACGATTTACCACGTAGACGTGTACATTTACTCACCGATGATCTGGTGCTAGCTTTATCTGACCACCAGCTTTCCATTCTTCGCAGCGTCCGAAGTCCCCACCTGCGAACCTAGAATTTACATAATGCAACACACATAAGGCACAATCCTGCAAAAATGCGATATCAAGATTATATGAGAAACTAGCGTCGCAAGCTAAACGCGTGTGTATACGTAACGTTTGTGCATACGTGAAAACCCACTGCGACACGCTGTGACACACAGCACTCCAACGCAACTCGTATCGTACGTGTCGCGCAGGTCCTGCTACGCTAATTATAGAAAAAAGGTCCCAGATTTTATCTGGAGCCAAAACAAGAAAAACAAACAAGACCAAATCTCTTACAATACCTACAGAAAACTACATGCAAAAATTCAACAAGTTCCCAGAAAATTGGGCCGGCCTCCATAGGTATGATATCGGCCATTTTCAGGTGAAAAAGGTCAAGGTTTCTACACTATATCCCTAGCACAAAGTATAGCCTAATGTATATGTTTGCTTACAAAAAATATTATCCCAGATACAGCAGATTCTAGTATCCTAAAGTTTTGTTTTAAAAAACATTTTAAAACACTTAATTTTCAACATTATGGTATTTTGTGAAATTAGGTGAATTTACAAGAATTTTGTGATACCAACAGCATCTATTAGAGCTAATCTAACCTTAAAACCCTGACTTACCCTATTCTCCATCTAAACCTTCAATTTAACATCAAAGCCCACAAAACACTGAAACGAGCTAAACTATCCCAGATTTTTACCTGGAAACAAACAAAGAAAATAAATAATACCAACCGCAGACAAACACCCGCAGACACCACTTAACAAAGCACCAACACCCAACTCCTCAGGTGGGCCGACGGCGCCGGAATTCAAGGGGTGGTCGCCGGATTTTTGGGAGGCGAACGGGCTCGAAATTCAACGCAACACTCCAGCTACCCGGTACACTAATCTGTATGTGTTTGCTAAACTAGAAAATGATCACAGATATAGCAGGTCACTTGTATCCTATAACTTGTTTCAAAACCGTATTAAAATTCAAATTTGGGACTTTATGGTGTTTTAGCGAAGTCAGGTGATACTAGTTGGTTTACACAGCACAAATAACACCTAATTAATTTAGTTAAGCCATAACAATCTTATTTTACCCAAAACACTATACAAAACACAAAGTCAGCCCATTTCACTACTTAAACAAAATTTTAAGATAAACCAACTATAAGTTTTAGCTAAAGGAAGTTGAGGTTAGTTTTATACCTCAAAGTGAGTTAGTGGTGGCTCAAACTTGATGACTTTGCCATAAGGACCAGCAAGGAAGAGTTTGTGAGGGATTTTGTGAAGAAAAATGTATTTTTTGAAGAAGGTTTGAGGCTTGGATGCAAGAAGAAGAAGAAGAAGAGAAGAAGAATAAGAAGGGAAGGGAAGGTGTGCTGCTGCTGCTGCTACTGCTGCTGTTGTTGCTGTTGTTACTACTGCTGCTGCTGCTGCTGTGCTGGTGTTGCTGTTGCTGCTGTGCTGTTGCTGCTGCTTCTGCTGTGTTTGTGTGTGTGTGCAGGGAAAAAGAATGAGAGGGAGAGATGTGAGAATGAGTGTTTGAAAATAAATTGAAAGAGAGTGTGTGCCCATCATTCCCCCCCCCTCTCTCTCCTCATTAATTAGCAAGCATGCTTCTCATGCCCATCATTCCCTCTCTCTCTCTATCCAATTCACAAGTCAACCCCAAAACAACTAATTATATTTTAATTAAAAAAAACAGATACACTTAATTAACTTCATAATCCTAAATAAATGGGCTAGTTCACCATGGCTACCGAAACATGGTTTAACCCCAAACTTAGCCCTAGTGTACATGCACATGTGTGTGTAGTCCAAATTAAATTCTAGTAAAATGTTCATTAAATCTTATAAAATGTTTAAAAATCGATTTGGTAAACTTTTTTGTAAAACCCCCACATTAAGTACTAATAAACCCCTAATCGCATTCTAGGGTGTTACACCTTATCGAATAAGGTGCTGGATATTCTACAAGGAATACCGCTATGCAAAGCAAGAACTAGAGCTACCAGTTTTAAACAGGTTTCCACAACATCTTTAGGTTTCTTTTATTTTATTAATCTCATTAATGAAGTCCCATCTTTTATGTTACCTAAGCATCACAGATAAATACAACATACGCTTATGCCATCCGCATTCGTCTCGATGTCCCGTCATGCACCGTTAGATTAGGTAACTGACGGCAGAGCAGGGCAGGGCTAGCGCGGGTGTAAAACATAAGCAATGTCTATATAATATATCATATATACTATATAAATTATCTATCACATCATATAAAGTGATCACATCACAGAATATCGCAGTAGAAATCAACATATGAAATATTGTATATACTTGGATTTCTGGGTTTTAAATTAAGCCTATATAAAAAATGGATTCCACGGTCATGATGAATAGCCAAACCCATATCCCTAGACCACTACGAGAGCTGCAAGCAACCCTACCAATTCTAGAGTTAGGAGACCCAGTCTCGACTCCTCGAGATGGTCTCCTACTGGACCCTACAAGCCGGTTACTTGTGCTCTCCTCCTTGGGTCTATCCTAATGCGGAAAAGTAAATAATATACATCAACGGTGTCATCTTCCTCAACCCGGAAGTGCCCCAAAAAAAGAATATTACATACAAGTTTTTACATGAATGAAAATGATAAACTCTCATCTTAAAACCCCCGGCTATTCAAACTCGACGATCCAATGTAACATATCTCAGCAACACATAACATCACATGTCATCAACGTAAGTAAATATGCGTATCCCAATTGTCATTGACATATAGCCGGGAAACCGGTGATACACTACATATTACACTTACAGTCACATAAAAGAAAGTGAAAACTACAACAGTTGGAATCCGCAACCTCCTTAGACATCATAAACCCAAAATATCTTATACTTTGGATTTCATGCCTAACCAAATGAATTGCTTAGATATCACCTGCCTAACAATTATAAACCCCGCATTTTAGTTTCGATATTGAAAACACTTTCCAATAACCTGCGGGTAATTCAATAAGATTCCCGATAACCTGATCGAATGCTCGTCGGAAACCTTAGTAGACGGCCGCACCCCCCGATGCCGTCGACGAAGTGCACTAAGTCGGAACACCGCTCCAGCGAGCACCCGAACGGATGCTTTTGGCAGAGTTCTCCTACAGTCACTTAGTCGGGGCTATGGGGCGTGGCTATCTAATAAGGTTACCCAGCAAGTATCCGCGTGTGCTACATGATTGCGACGGACTTTTGATCACATCAAAATCCCATGGCAACCGATCAAATGAGACTAAATTGCTAGATTTACAAAATTCAAATTAGTTTGGATTCCATGTATTGTATCCCATAACATGATAACCGGATGATGTTAAACTTTTCGATCGATTCATTAAATTCCCACAATTCCCCAACGGCTTAACACTTGAGCATAGTTTAATAATACCCAGAACATACCACAGTACCTATGAACCAGCCGTAGAAGGACAGACCCAAGCCTCATTAATGGCACCGCGGAACAGCCGCAAACCCAAAGGTTCGAAAGCAGTTCCATGGTCATTATGTCGAGTTAGGGTTTCATTCTTCTAAAGGGTTCACAGAATTACTTGCATAATTTTCCGAATATGTTAAACTTGGAAAAATGGGTTTTTGACATTCGTTCGAACTATTTAACTTCGCCTAGACAACATGCGAATACACGAAAAAATGTTAGAATTACGAATACAAAACACTCTGAATTGCTTATAGTGTAAGATCAAATCTCATGCAAAATTATCAAAAACAAACAACACCTGAAACACCAAAACCCAGAGACTGGAACAGAGGAAAAATTCGAAGCCCAAATTCGTCAATAGAACCGGCCTGCACGGTTTTTGGCTTGATGTGCTCGGCTAAAATCCGGCCAAAGTGCTTCAAATTTTTTCTGTGTTCATGTAATATCACATATAACATCCTGAAGTGGTATCAGAGCCATGCTAGAAAATTAGACGATGTTTGTTAGATTACGAAACTGAAACGACTCCGAAACTTGAAACTCGAAAATGTAGTTTCTGTCGATTTTTAAAAGGTCTTCGAAATTTTTTTTAAACTCCCACTGTGCTTTGATTTCCATCTTACCGCCTTCAAAAGAACGTGAAAAATGGTGGTTTTTAGGTATAGTCCCGAGTCACATGGAGGCAATGAGCGATAGGAGGGGATTCATCTCTCCCAAGATAGGAAGTTGATGCTGCGCTGTGCTCGATTGGCCATAACAGGAAGTTCATGGCCAGGGCTGACTCGGAGATATACTAGTAAGTATTATTAGTCGTTTCTCGACCCATTATAACTATCACATCGGCATGACTTATCGAGTTACTGGGGTCTGACGTTTACCACCCTTAAACGAGATATGCGACATATTGGACGAAGAGACCGGACTGTACGGTAGTGTTACTGATTGGATTCGCAGTAGTATAGGTAGGCTTGCTTGTTGATCTTCTAATCGCTCAATACCCGGGTGGTCGTTACGTTTAGAAGACAGCTTGCGGCTTGTGGGTGTTTGATATGATAATCATCTACTGCCGGCTTATTGACGAGTCTTTAGAGTTCTACACAGAGGTTTCCTGGCTCAAGCGAAACGGAGTAGGAGCACATATTTGATATGTGCGAGACCGAGATTAATACGATATGTGATACCGTATTCTATTCTCGCGATATGTGACATTGGTCGGTTATATATGATATATCCGGGTTATAGGATCAAGTGTTGATTCGATAAGTTGTTACATTTGATATTAGTCGGTTATATGTGATATATCCGGATTGTTAAATCAAGTGTTGATTTAATGATTTAATGTATAATTATATATTTGATATATTAAGTTGCATTAACTACTATTCATTTACTTAAGATTTATTTTCTCACTTGATTTGTGCATGCGTATATATGTGATATATATTAGCGTACAAAGTTTTGTGTCATGCTTGATGATACATGGTTCATGGGTGGGTGTGACTTACACCATAGAATATATAATGTAGGGTTTTTAATGGATTAAGTAATTCAAAAATTGGTCGCATTTTGGTCATGGCTAGAAGCTTGGAGAAGCTTGAATATCCTTGACCAAGTCCACTCCTTTTGTTACTTAAGATATTTGTTAAACCCAACCATTGTTATTAGCCATGGTTAAGTCTCTACAAAGCCTAGCATATGATGTTAACTCACCCATGGTTATCATTCTCCACTTGATAATTATCATGAGAGTTTTCTTCTTCTTCTTCTTCCTAAAAGCTTTTTAGCTTCAATGGAGATGATGGAAAATGAGTGAGAAAATTATTTCTAAAGTGAGAAAAATTCCTGCTTCATCATTCTCTACTACATGCCATTTAGTATAGAGTGTTTTCTTCACTAATTCTACAATTAGTGAAGTGGTAGCTTGGTTTAGTGTCTCCTCGACGTAGATCATCTTTGGCCTCCAAGACTTCGAGCAAGCTTGTTCCGTACATCTTATGGTGCCTCTCAAGTGTCCGGGAGTACATGGATCGCAGCAAAGGAACTACTACACGAAGCTATTGAAGTGAAGGACCAATCTACAAAGGTTGTATTCCTTGTTCACTTCTTATGCAATGTTGTTTGCATTTCTATTCGTCGGATTTTCTAGTAACGATTCTAGGGTTAGGGTTAGCAAGAATGGCAAATTTTTGAAATTGGCATGGACGATACCTCCCGAAACCTTGCTGCAGTGCTAGACAACCCTGTAGTGGGCCCAGTCTCCACTGAGCACTCGTATATCATCTCTGATGTCAAACACCAATGGATATGGGATCATCCATCGCCCATCACATGGGTCGAGATGCGTATACGCTAGTCTACTCTGTAGTATCATTGCCCGGTCTCAATACTCCCACGACTAGGAACATTTGAAGGATATACTTGCCAACTACCTTTGCCCCACTAGTACGATCCGTAACATTTCAGAAAAATAAAATATTATTTTTGGAATTTTTTATAATTAAATAATATTATTTTGAATATTTTAATAAGGCGGTATAAATAAATACCGATAAACTGGTAAAAATTTGGAAAATTATGGAAATTACTGAAATGAGGGTGCTTTATTAGATTTAAGTAAATTATAAAATTTTATGACTTATTATACACTATTTTAATTCTAATCGCGGTTAAATATCGCTAATCGCACATTAAGCCGGTTTTGTGCACATGACATGCACCATATCATTTTTACACTTGTGTTATATTTTCCTACATGGCTTTCTCTTCATTTTTCATTCATGGTTTTGGGTTTTATGTGAGAAGAGAAAAGAAAAGAAAAGAAAAGAAAAGAAAATGATAGAATATTGAGGAATGGGCAAGAGAGAGAGAGGGTGAGGGGTCAAACCTTGGACCAAGGCTCCCATTCCTTCATCATTTTCTCCCCTCATTCTCTCAAGAGCCGCTGCCCTCTCCCTCCACCACCTCTTACACCTTACTTCAACCTCAAAAAAACATCAAAACTCATACTTCCCTTCATAAAAAACATACACAAGCTCAATACAAACACATTGGACCAAGAAATTTTGCATTTTGGTGCTCTAGGGGATTCATAAGTGCCAAGTGAGGTAATTTCTGAACCATTAGCATAGTATTTCCATTGCTTTTACATCCATGTTTGATTAGAACCGATTTTAATGTCGTTTAGTGAGGGTTGGAAATTTCTAGTTAGGGTTTGAGGAACTCTTGAGTTGTGATGTGTAATTGAGGTTAATAGTGAACTTAAACCCTGTAATGATTGTATATTGGACCAAAACCTGAGATTAAAATCCTAAATACAAACTTTGAAATTCTGCAGATACGGAAATTGTGAAAATTGTGATGAGAAAATTGAATCTGCTAACACTTGGAGATGTGAAAAATTATTTAGCAAACACAGAGGGCAGCCACCTAGGATGCTAACCCCAAGACCCCAGCCCCTACACCCTCATCTGGGCTGCAAATAAAACCTTTCTGGCCGCAATTTGCGGCCATAGCTTGAGCTATAGGCTTCGTGCTTCGTTTGTAGCTCCATCTCCAGCAAACTAGACTCTTTATATAAGCAAAATTTGCCAATTTGACCTAGGGTAAAATCTGGGACTATTTTCATGAGTTTTTGTTTTGATTCGGGGTTATATTTATTGTATTTTGGATTCTGGATTTTAGTATTTGTGTTTTACCTCGATCACTTGACGTTTGTACGACAATGTTGAGAGTTGTTTGGTAGTTTGAAAGGCGTAGTCCGTAGGTTCTAACCTATAGGCTTTTAGCGTGTCGTTTTGGTTTTGAATTGGGTTTTAATGCGGCAAGATACCTTATGATGTGTAGGTACACCCATGAAGACTTTGAGAGGACAAGCAAGCGCATGGCGACGTCGGCAATGACTAGCGAAGAGCAAGGTCGGTAGATACACATCTACGGGGGAAGTCGGGTGGATGGCGTATAGCACCCCCTCAGCTCGTAGTATAGCTTATGTTATGTTATACATTTACATATGTGTTATGAGTTTGAATGATTAACAAGTAGGATCTTAGAAGTTCATGGGATAAATGTTGTAATGGGATAAATGTTGTAATGGGATGAATATGATATTTGACCCGTACCCGGATTTGGGATGCCGTACGACTGATTTACGTACGAGCTATATATTGATGATATATCCGCACTCTTGATTCGAGGATGTCATAATATATATTGTATCATATGTGATACTATCGAGGAGGGATCACCGACTATTATATTTATATGTATGGACTCAGATTTTTGTGGTTTCCTTACCTTTCGATTTGTCCTGTAGTTTACTTAATGTTAGACAAGACTCGAGTCATACCTATTTCGAAACTAACGAATCATGAGTATTTTAAAGACAGACCAAGGGATTCTACGGATATTTTCAAAAGACGCATCTTTTCTTAAAAACAGCGTAGCCCGTGTTTTTCTAAAAACCACGATTCGTGTTATTTCAAATGGCAATATTGTATGACATATATATATATATTGATGTAGATTCTTCACTGTTGTGTTTATTATTTATTTTCCGCATATTCCTGCTATTCGTATTGCATGTTTGAATGTGTTTATCGTTATAGTAAACTCATGTTATCCGGACACCAGCGCCATTACCGATGATGTGTATGCTCCACGCACATTTACTTGCCGGCTCACACACATCATCATCGGTAATTGCCATGTCACTACACAGTAGGATTACTGCATCATGATATGATTCCTTTCACAATTTACTTGCTACAGTTACATATGCACTCTTATACGATGCTGTATTTGACTTTGGAGAAATCGGGAACCGCAAGAGACATTTTAAAAACTGGATTCATTTAAAATAGCGGTTTTCCCTCGATATGTGCATATTTTTGTTTTATGTTGCATGATATACTGATATGCTTTCATTTCTATTCTATGTTGCATACATCATGCTTTATGATTATACGCATTGAGATATGTTGTTTCCATGATATTTCTGGATTTGAGAACTGTGGGTATTTCAAAAGAAAGTATATACTGTTTTAAAAACCCGGTTTCTCTTGATATGATATTTCAGCAGCCGCCATGAGTTTTATCGGTTCTGATATACATATACCCTATGCGAGGAGGAGCCATGTGCCGTGTGCGGGTACATGGTGGGGCCCGGAGGTACCCCGGGGCAAGAAAGGTATGTCGATGGACCATGCCGATGAGCCTGATAGGGGAACCATAGCAGCCGGTGATAGTATTTGGGCTCGGCGGATATCCGGAGGATACCGACCGGAGTCGAGAGATAATACGGGCCGATCCGGACTGACGGAGCCTGATATATGCGGATTTACGTGCCTATGCTAGGCACATGTTTCATGATGTTTTCGAGTGTCGATGCTAGACACTCTGGTTCCATGATTTTGATGTGTCGCGAGGGACACACGTTGATTTATATCGTCATACTTTCATGCATATGCTTTATGATATTTACATGCATGATATTTTGTGTCATTAATTGACACGTGGACAAGATCCATATGCATACAGTCATTGATAACATAGTTGGATGATATCCACATACTTAGACTTCATGATATAGTTGACACTGATTCCGTGATGATTACATTGATCATACCTCATATTTTTGATATGTTACTACCTAAGGCACTGACACGAGCACTTGGTATTACACATATGTATAGTTGTTTACCCTTGCCACCTTATCATGGTTCAGACTTTATCATATTGAGGATATATATATATATATATTACTAATCATTTGACCTAGGATTGAGTCATACATACGATTCCTGCTTTGTGATGTTTTCTACTCACGAGTTGGCAACTCACCCCCGTAGTGCCACTATTCTTGCAGGTTTGGCCGAACAGGTTTCATTGCGGCTTTGCTGGCACACTATTTCCATTCCGGGTGATTTTCTTTGGTAGGTGGATTCACTTGCATCGTGACCACAATTGTACTCATTTATTTCCAGTTGTATATAGTAAAATTCCATTAACCAAACTTGTATTTTTATTGACTTAGCAGACCGGTGATGTTTATTCTTTCGACCTTAGAGTCTCGCGTTGTATTATTATGGGTTTTCATATTGATTTGAGTTTCCTTTTGAGTTTTTATCCTCATCCTTCGGCGTTATATATTATATTGATTGTATGGTTGTGACCGTCGATTGACGAAGAGCTAGCTCCCGCTTGAGGATGCCTTTTATCATTGAGCATATATTATTCATGTTGTACCCTGTTTGGGGCCAGTATTTATAAAGGAAACTCTGCCGAAATTTTCAGAAAAAACTTAAGATTTAAAAAATGCATACTTCGGCTTATGTTATTAAAAAACCCTTGGTTTTAAAATATGCTTTCTTCACTTATTTCTTTAAATGGTTTAGATTTCTGGGATTTCTTAGCTTACTTGAATTATATGGGGTCCTATAGACTTCATATGATTCAAGTGTCAGTCACGTGCGATTTCGGGTCGTGACAAAGTTGGTATCGGAGTGCTAGGTTAACCTTGGTTCGAGTCTAGGTTTGACTATGCGGAGCCTAGAGCGTTTTTATATATACGGAATCTAGGCTTGACCTTACGGAACTTAGACTTAGTAAAGGGGGCATTAGACCCGAACATTCGTCGCATAGGTTGCCCTTGGTTGATGGAGTAGGTGACTTAAGGAGAGTGATGTACTGTGTGTATGTTCCGCGACATACTTACGGTACGCTACTCCGCTTAAGGAGCCTTAGGATGTACATTTCCTTGCACAGTATTATATTCATTCCTATGATCTATCCTCATCGATATTAGTTTATGGTTTTGCTGCCATGATTGCACGGGAAGAAAGAGCTACGGCTAGAGTTGCGTCAGCACGAGCTCGTCACGAATGAGGACTGACCAGGGCGTGATTCTAGGGACATACGATTTGCATTGATGCATCGTTTTATTGTGTTTCGCGCCATGAGCGTTTGATGGATCGCTTTAATGAGATTACTTAGACGTGCAGATCAGCACCAGAGGATCAGGCTACTGCTAGAGGCCCGCCAGAATGTGATGACCGTCGATGCACCGATTATTTGATGATTGAGACACTGTTCAGCATATGGACAATGAGCCAGTTGTTGCTGCGAATGACGAGATATCGCCCCAGATGTTTGGAGATATTATCGCACGAGTTATACTTAGAGATGTGACAGAAGATCACTAGTCACCCAAGGAGGAATGACTAGGACAAGTGATTCGTTGCCTACCCCGATGCGAGGTCATCATATTGATTAATTCCAGCTAGAGACGACTTCACGCAGGTACGTTGAGAGTCGATAGAGACGATCGAATGTCAGAAGCCCATTTTCCAAGTTTAAAGTATTCAGAGACAAATGCAAGTAATGCTATGGACTATCTAGAAGAATGATACCCTAACTCGACATAATGACCATAAGAACGCTTTGAAAACTTAGGGTTTGCGGCAGTTCAGTGGTGCCATTAGTGAGGCTTAGGTTTGCACTTCTACGGTTGGTCCATAGGTGCTATGGCATGTACTCGATATTATTAAACTGTGCTCAAAATGTTGAGCTCTTGGGGGATTATGAGGTTTTGACGAATCAATCGAATGGTTCGACATCTTTCGGATATCATGTGATGGGATGCATTGCTTGGGAGACTCCAGATATGAGTATAGCTGTTGAAGGGACAGTCTATGCAGCCATGAAGAGACGAGTCCGAAGCAGTCGATATTAGAGAAAAAGTATAGTAAAGAGTTCGCACGAGATTTCGACGAGATGACGTTCCACTCCGCTGATATCAGAGATGCGATACGCATGTAGAGGCGTTAATTATTGATATATCTTCTTGAAGGAGTCGCGATGAGAATGCAGCCGTTCCGGAACAAGAAATAGATATAGTAAAGGGTGGTAACTTCCGGGCAGTTCGGCAGAAACGAGATTTGAGTGATAACTCGACAGGACCTTTCTGGAATACTATACGAGAAGACTTGGACCTAGGAGCGTTCATATTACGCACACCAAGTAGGCCAGAGTTCAGCATCGTCAACGAGATAGTTGGCTAGAGAACTTTAGAGGATGTGCCAGAGCGAGACTCTTTCCTTCGTCATTCCACATTGGGTCGTTGAGCCGAGGAGCTATATATCTAGCAATTCGTAGTGAGAGATACGAGCCTAAAACCACCAGGCACCAGACCATGAAAAGGTGGCAAGTAAATATCTTGCTCTGCTAGCTTTGGATGCGCCGACACCTTCTCGACTGCAAAGGAAGGACATATCGACGACAGTGTTTACGATATGGGATTTGGTGATTCGAATATCACGCATCCGACATTTTTGGATTTTGGTATTTTGTAAGATTTGTTTGCATGATTGAGATTTTGTACACTACGGTTGCACTTGACTTCGATTTGATGTTATTCGAGATATTGATTTTGATTTCATGCCTGTGATTTGACTTATGCTTTCGGCATAGTTTCCATGCACTTTTAGTGTTTTGATTTGATTTGTTCACACTAATGCACATGGTTGTGAGATTATATAACGCGGTATAACTGATTTGGATTTGGATTGAATGTGTCGTATACAGTCGATTACGATTTTGATATTCGATATTTGTTTTCATACACTTGATTTGGATTCTTGCGCATGCTTGGGCGCTTGATGCGATTTTGGTGCACACCAGAAGCACTAAATCGAGTTTCTTCGTGCATATCAGATGCACCTGATATGGTTCTCAGGCACACCCGTTGCCTTTGACAGGTGTTTCGTGCGCACCCGTTGCACTTAGATTTTGTTTCTGTGCACATGTATTGCACATTCATGGATTTCGATTTCCGTGTGCACCAGACGCACTTAGCATTCATATGCACATTTTAGGGATTGATTTCTTATGGAGCAGTACATTTTTATGATATTTGCTATTTGTTTCCGTACTGAGCAGGACTCGTCAGAGGACAGTACCTGGATATATTTTGCATGCATTTCCTCCAGATGTTTACATGTATAGTTTTGATGTATATCATATTGGTTTTCATATTAGATTTGACATTCGTGTCTTCACCATGACTCCGATGATTACGGGATGCTTGACGGAGTTTTGATTTCGAGTTATCTGCTCATTGTTCATGCGCATCTATTGCGCTATGATGCGTTTTATATATTTATGATTTCGAAGCCCCGACGACTTGGACTTTTTACTGACATGTTTTAGTATTTGAGGGGTATAGATTTAATTTTCGTAGACCGAATTTCTTTAAAAGGGAAAGATTGTAATATTTCAGAAAAATAAAATATTATTTTTGGAATTTTTTATGATTAAAAAATATTATATTGAATATTTCAATAAGTCGGTATAATTAATTACCGATAAATTGGGAAAAATTTGGAAAATTATGGAAATTACTGAAATGAGGGTGCTTTATTGGATTTAAGCAAATTATGAAATTTTACGATTTATTATATACTATTTTAATGCTAATCGCGGTTAAATATCGCTAATCGGGCATTAAGCCGGTTTTGTGCACATGACATGCACCATATCATTTTTACACTTTTGTTATATTTTCCTATATGGCTTTCTCTTCATTTTTCATTCATGGTTTTGGGTCTTATGTAAGAAGAGAAAAGAAAAGAAAATGATAGAATATTGAGGGATGATTGGTAAGAGAAAGAGGGTGAGGGGTCAAACCTTGGACCAAGGCTCCCATTCCTTCTTCATTCCTTCATCATTTCCTCACCTCATTCTCTCAAGAGATGCTTCCCTCTCCCTCCACCACCTCTTACACCTCACTTCACCCTCAAAACAACATCAAAACACATTCTTCCCTTCACAAAAAACTTGTACAAGCTCAATACAAACACATTGGACCAAGAAAGTTTGCATTTTGGTGCTCTATGAGATTCATGAGTGCCAAGTGAGGTAATTTCTGAATCATTAGCATAGTATTTCCATTGCTTTTACATCCATGTTTGATTAGAACCGATTTTATTGTCGTTTAGTGAGGGTTGGAAATTTCTAGTTAGGGTTTGAGGAACTCTTGAGTTGTGATGTGTAATTGAGTTTAGTAGTGACCTTAAACCCCTGTAATGACTGTATATTGGATCAAAACCTGAGACTAAAACCCCAAATACGAACTTTGAAATTCTGCAGATACGGAAATTGTGGAAATTGTGATGAGAAAATTGAATCTGCTAACACTTAGGGACCTGAAAAATTATTTAGCAAACACAGAGGAGTGTGCAGGCACCTAGGAAGCTAACCCCAAGACTCCAGCACCTACACCCTCATCTGGGCCGGAAATAAAACTTTTCTGGCCACAATTTGTGGCCAGAGCTTGAGTTGTGGGCTTCGTGCTTCGTCTGTAGCTCCATCTCCAGTAAACTAGACCCTTTATATATGCAAAATTTGCAAATTTGACCTAGGGTAAAATCTGGGACTATTTTCATGAGTTGATGTTTTGATTCGGAGATATATTTTTAGTATTTTGGATTCTGGATTTTAGTATTTGTGTTTTAACTTCGATCACTTGATGTTTGTACGACGATGTCGAGGGTTGTTTGGTGGTTTCAAAGGCGTAGTCTGTAAGTTCTAACCTATAGGCTTTTAGCATGTTGTTTTGGTTTTGAATTGGGTTTTAATGTGGCACAATACGTTATGATGTGTAGGTACCCCCATGTAAACTTTGAGATGATAAGCAAGCGCATGGCGACGTCGGCAACGATAAGCGAAGAGCAAGGTGAGCGGATACACATCTACGGGGGAAGTCGTGTGGATGGCGTATAGCACCCCCGCAGTTCGTAGTATAGCTTATGTTATGTTATACATTTACATATGTATTGTGAGTTTGAATGATTAACAATTAAGATCTTAGAAGATCATGGGATAAATGTTGGTGTTTTGGGGAGATAGTATCGTGGTTGATTTCTTAGTCGCGAACCATAGAATAGGTTTGCACGCACGCACACACACAACCTTGCATGCATTATTATTATTACTTGTGTGTATATGGGGATACGTATATATATCTATAAACACACACACACACTTAGGTATGGGACTAGGTCTATATATATATACGTATACCTATACATGGATAATGAGGATATTGGATGATATTTAGAGATGAGTCGATGAGATTGGGCATGATGCCACGAGATCGGTGATATGTTTAGATTCGTATTATGAGATACGACATGAGATTATAGCGGGCCTTTATACGTGTGCTTTCATACACGTATATATATGCAGATGGTATAAGTTTGTACTAGACTTAGATCCGTACCCCTTTTTCATGAGATATGATGATAATGGATACCAGATGAATAATGAGGTGAATGTGATATTTGACCCGTACCCGGATTTGGTATGCCATACGACGGATTTACGTACGAGCTATATATTGATGATAGATCTGCACTCTTGATTCGAGGATGTCACAATATATATTGTATCGTATGTGATAATATCGAGGCAGGAACACCGGCTATTATATATATATGTATCGACTCAGATTTAGGTGGTTTCCTTACCTTTCGATTTGTCCTGTAGTTTACTTGATGTTAGACAAGACTCGAGTCATACCTATTTCAAAACTAACGAATCGTGAGTATTTTAAAGACAGGCCAAGAGATTCTACGGATATTTTCAAAAGACGAATCTTTTCTTAAAAACACCGTAGCCCGTATTTTTTTAAACACCACGGTTCGTGTTATTTCAATTCGCAAAATTGTATGACATATATATATTGATGTAGATTCTTCATTGTTGTGTTTATTATTCATTTTCCGCATATTCCTGCTATTCGCATTGCATGTTTGAATGTGTTTATCGTTATATTAAAACCATGTTATCAGGACACCTGCACCATTATCGATGATGCGTATGCTCCACGCACACTTACTTGCCGGATCACACACACATCATCGGTAATTGCCATGTCACTACACAATAGGATTGCTGCATTATGATATGACTCCTTGCACAATTTACTTGCTACAGTTACATATGCACTCTTATACGATGCTGCATTTGACTTTGGAGAAATCGGGAACCGCAAGAGACATTTTAAAAATTGGATTCATTTAAAAGAGATGTTTTCCCTCGATATGTGCATATTTCTGTTTTATGTTGCATGATATACTGATATGTTTACATTTCTATTATATGTCGCATACATCATACTTTATGATTATACGCTTTGAGATATGTTGTTTCCATGATATTTCTGGAATTGAGAACCGTGGGTATTTTAAAAGAAAGTATGTAATTTTTAAAAACCCGGTTTCTCTTGATATGATATTTCAGTAGCCACCATGAGTTTTATCGGTTCTGATATATATATACCCCATGTGAGGAGGAGCCGTGGGCCGTGTGAGGGTAGATGGTGGGGCCCGGAGGTACACCGGGGCAAGAAAGGTATGTCGATGGACCATACCGATGAAGCCTGACAGGGGAACCATACCTGCCGGTGATAGTATTTGGGTTCGGCGGATATCCGGAGGTTACCGACCGGAATCGAGAGATGATACGGGCCGATTCGGACTGATGGAGCCCGTGGGCCGATCCGGACTAGCGGAGCCCGATATATGAGGATTTATGTGCCGATGCTGGGCACAGGTTTTATGATGTTTTCGAGTGTCGATGTTAGACACTCAGGTTCCATGATTTTGATGTGTCGCGAGGGACACACGTTGATTTATATCCTCATACTTTCATGCATATGCTTTATGATATTTACATGCATGATGTTTTGTGTCATTGGTTGACACGTGGACGGGATCCACATGCATACAGACATTGATTACTTAGTTGGATGATATCCACATACTTAGACTTCATGATATAGTTGACACTGATTTCATGATGATTACATTGATCATACCTCATATTTTTTATTTGTTACTACCTGAGGCATTGACACGAGCACTTAGTATTACACTTATGTATAGTTGTTTACCCTTGCTATCTTATCATGCTTCAGACTTTATCATATTGAGGATATATATATTACTGATCGTTTGACCTAGGATTGAGTCATACATACGATTTCTACTCTGTGATGTTTTCTACTCACGAGTTGGCAACTCACCCCCGGTGTGTCACAGTTCTTGAAGGTTTTGCCGAACATGTTTCATTGCGGATTTGCTGGCACACTGTTTCCATTCCGGATGATTTTCTTTGGTAGGTGGGTTTACTTGCATCGTGAGCACCATTGTACTCATTTATTTTCAGTTGTATCTAGTAAAATTCCATCTACCAAACTTGTATATTTATTGACTAAGCAGACCAGTGATGTTTATTCCTTCGACCTTAGAGTCGCACGTTGTATTATTATGGGTTTTCATGTAGATTTGAGTTTCCTTTTGAGTTTTGATCCTTGCCCTTCGGAGTTGTATATCATATTGCTTGCGTGGTTGTGACCGTCGATTGACGAAGAGCTAGCTCCCGCATGGGATGCCTTTTATCATTGTGCATAAATTATTCATGTTGTACCCCGTTTGGCGCCAGTATTTACAATGGAAATTCTGCCGAAATTTCCAGAAAAGACATGAGATTTCAAAAATGCATACTTCGGCTTATATTATTAAAAAACCCCTGGTTTTAAAATATGCTTTCTTCACTTATTTCTTTAAATGGTTTAGATTTCTTGAATTTCTTGGATTTCTTGTCTTACTTGAATTAGATGGGGTTCTATGGACTTCATATGATTCAAGTGCCAGTCACGTGCCATTTCGGGTTGTGACAGATCCGCATCATAATCCTGGTAGTCAAGTACTCATCCTAAGGGCTTTATCAACATGTAATAGAGAGACATTAAGTGTACATGTTAAGATAAAGTGCAACCAGATAGCATACTATCATATCAAGCAGAAAAATCCTCCCTATGTATGTCCAAGCATCCACTACAATATACATCGCATGTACAGTAATGGCCTCTAGTGCATACATATAACTAGCATCAACTGGAAGTATAACTTTCTTCCCCTGGGCATAAGTAGGAGGTAGGGACTTTCGAATCAAGTCAGCATATGACTCGTTCTCCAACATGGTCTCCAGGTCCGTGAGCTCTTTAATATAGCTAATCATTGTAGAGACGAGGTCCACTACAGATGATCCGACAGCCAACCTCGCTTGAAGCAATTCCTTTGAGGTATCATATCTTGCAATACGAGATTGCTCTCCATATAAAACTTTGTTATGGAGGAAGATAGAATCTAAGTCCATCTCCTCGTGCTGCCTCTAATACACACCATCAACTGAGACCAACACGAGGCACTTGGCATTCGCACAGTCATTTTCCCTTGTCTTACGGGTATCAAGATCCGTGACGGAGGAAACTGGACCTGGGACGGCGGGGCTTGAGTAGTAATAAGGTGGTCCAGCTTGTCATAGGTAGTGGACATCTGGAATAACCTTTGCCAGTCAATATAGTATATCTCAGTCATTTTATTATCTATCTGTAACCTAATCTGGCCACTTGGTCGCTGCAATTTCGAAGAGAGAGAAGAATACACTCAGCATGTTGCTCTTGCAAGTTTTGATTGTTTTTTAACTTATCTAAACCGGATGGCTCCCACTATTTCTCAAATCCTTCCTCAAACTATAAAAGAAGAATTAGTCAGGATTGATCTCACCGTACAATTCTTGCTTAACCGTTAAGCCAGGCTAGTGTCGGTACTTCGAGGCAGGTTTTGCAACGCTTTCGCAAAGTTTCTTAATTACAAAACTATTAGTTATATATATGCCCTAGAGGCCATTACTGTACATGTAATGTATATTGTACTGGATACTTGGACATATATAGGGAGGACTTTCTTGCTCGACATGATAGTATGCTATCTGGTTGCTCTTTATCTTAAGATGTGGACTTGTATTTGTTTACTGTCTTGCTCTCACATGTTGATAAAGCCCCTAGGATATGTACTTGACTACTAGGACTATGATGCAGATCATACTAGTGGGGCCAGTGTAGTCAACGAGTACATCCTATAACTGTTCCTAGTCGAGAGAGTATCGAGACAGGGCATCGATATTCAAGAGTAGACTAGCGTATACGCATCTTGACCCATATGATGGGCGATGGATGATCACATATCTATCGGTGTTTGACATCAAAGATGGTGTATGGGTACTCAGTGGAGACTGGGTACACTGAACGGACACACCAAGAAATCTTAGATGGTATTATATATATCGTCGGATAGCAGTTCTCTGGTGACACTGGTACAGGTTAGTCTGTAGACCCGAGATCGTCATAGAGACTTGTTTGACTCCCACTGTGCTTTGATTTCCATCTTACCACGTTTAAGAGAACGTGCAAAATGGTGGCTTTTGGGTATAGACTCGAGTTACATGGAGGCAATGAGCGATAGGAGGGGTTTCGTCTCTCCCGGTATAGGGAGTTGATGTTGCGTTATGCTCGATTGGCCATAATAGGAAATCACTGGCCAGGGTTGCTGAGATCTACTGGTAAGCGTTATCAGTAGTTTCTCAAACCATTATGGACCTTGCATCGGCATGACTTATCAGGCTATTGGGGTCTGACGTTATACCACCCCCAAGCTATAATATGCGACATATCAAACGAAGAGACCGGATTGTACGGTAGTGTTACTGATTCGATTCGTAGGAGTACGAGCAGGCTTGCTTGTTGATCTTCTGATCGCTCAACACTTGGGTGGCCGTAACGTTTAGCAGACCGCTTGCGGCTTGTGTGTGTTTGATATGATCATCACATACTGCCGGCGTATTGACGAGTCTTTAGATTCCTATACAGAGGTATCCCAGATCAAGCGAAACGGTGTAGGAGCGCATATATGATATGTGCCGGAACGAGATTAATACGATATGAGATACTGTATTCTATTCTCGCGATATGTGATATCGATCGGTTATATATGATGTAACCGGGTTATCGGATCAAGTGTTGATTCGATAAGATGATTCATATAATATTAGTCGGTTGTATATGATATAGCCGGATTATTAAATTAAGAGTTGATTTAATAAGTTAATGTATAATTATATATTTGATATATTATATTACATTAACTAGTATTAGCTCACTTAAGATTTCTTTTCTCACATTTGATATACTTTACATATATGTATTTTTTTTTTGACACAAAATATATATGTGATATATATAAGTGTGTCATGCTAGGTTACACATGCAACATGTATGTATGAGACTTATACCATGCTAGGGTTAAGTTAAGGTTTTTATTTATTTTAAGCTAATTCAAACATTTTGTTTAAGTCATGGTAGATATTTTGTGCAAACATAATAACTATTGACCAAGTCAACTTGTTTGTCTAGCTTAGGATATTTATTTAACCTAAACCTTAAACATAATGTATGGTTTATTCTCTACAATGGTTAGGCATGATATTTTATGACCATGGTTGCATTTGTAACCTCATAAGTTCATTCTTGAGTTCATCACTTGCTTCATCTTCTTTTTCCTCTCAAGCTTTCTAGCTTAAATGGAAAGTGATGATTTCTTGTGAGAAAATGAAAACTAAAGTGAGCCCACTTCCTACTTCATCATTCTCTACTACTTGTCATTTAGTATAGGGTGTTTGCTTCACTAATTCCATAGTTAATGAAGAGATAGCTTGGGTTAGTGTCTCCTCAACGTAGATCATTCTCGGCCTCGAAGTCTTTGAAGAAAGCATGTTCGTTTCTTCAAGGGAGCCTCTCTAAAGTCCGGAGTTCACGATCGTAATGAAGGGGAGTACTACACGGAGCTATTGAAGTGAAGGACCGGTCTACAAAGGTTGTATTCCTTGCTCACTTCTTATGCAAAGTTGTTTGCATTACTTTCCGTACGATTTCTAGTTTACGATTCATTGTTAGGGTTAGCAAGAACAGCAATTTTTTGAATTTGGTATGGACGATGCCTCCCGAAACCTTGCTGCCATGCTAGGAAACCCTGCACTGGTATCAGAGGCATGCTAGAAATTTATACGGATTTTGTTAGAATTACGAAACCGAAATACTCCTAAACTTGCATCGCCAAAACCTGCTTGCTGTCGATTTTAAAATACTGTCAAAAAACTTTTCAAACAGGTATAGAGTGATGTATGAGATATATCATGAACACAGTCAAAATTTCAGGGCATTTTGAAAAAATTTGGCCGGCCACCACTTTGTTGATCTCGGCCAAATCTGAGCCCCCCCTGAGTTTTTTGTGTGTTCCAGAGATTTGATTTTGATGTTTCAGGTGTTGTTTGTTTTTTCTAATTTTGCATGTGATGTAATCTTACACTATAAACAATTCGAAGTGTTTGATATTCGTATTTTTAACATTTTTTCGGGTTATTCGCGTGTTGTCTAGACGAAGTTATAAAGTTCGATCGAATGTCAAAAACCCATTGTTCCAAGTTTAACGTATTCGGAAAAACATGCAAGTGATTCTATGAACCCTATTGAAGAATGAAACCCTAACTCGACTTTTTTGGATCGTGGAACCGCGGTCAAACCCTAGGGTTTGCCATAGTTCCGTGGTGACATGAGTTAGGCTTGGGTTTGCCCTTCTACGGCTGGTGCAAAGGTACTGTAGCATATTCTGGGTATTATTATAACTTTGCTCAAGTGTTGAGCTGTCGGGAAATTTGTTGGACTTTGATGAATCGATCGAAAAGTTTAATGTTGTTCGGATATTATGTGATGGGTTACAATATTTGGAATCTACACGTAGTTAGAGATAACTAGTTTGAATTTTATAAATCGAGCAGTTCAGTCTCATTTGATTGGTTGCCACGGGATTTTGATGTGATCAAAAGTCCGTCGCAATCACGTAGCATACGCGAATACTCGCCGGGTAAACTTAATAGATAGCCACGCCCCATAACCCTGACCAAGTGACTGTAGGAGAACCCAATCGCCAAAAGCATCCGTTCGGGTGCTAGCGGCAGCGGTGTTCCGCCTTAGTGCACTTCGTCGACGGTATCGGGGGATGCGACTGTCTACTAAAGTTTCCAACGAGCATTAGATCAGGATGTTCGGAATCTTGTTGAATTGCCCGACTTGTTATTGAAAAGTGTTTTCCGTATCGAGACTAAAATGCGGGGTTTATAATTGTTAAGCATGTGATGTCTAAGAAATTCATTTGGTTAGGCATGAAATCCGAATATGAGATATTTCGGGTTTATGATGTTTAAGGTGGTTGCAGATTCCCACTATTGTAGTTTTTCATTTTCTTTTTTGCGACTATTAGTGTAATATGTGGTGTATCGCTATATGTCAACGACAATTGGGATACGCATATTTACTTATGTTGATGACATGTGATGTTATGTGTTGCTGTGATATGTTATATTGGATCGTCATGATTGAATAGCCGAAGGTTTTATGTGAGATGAGAGTTTTTCATTTTCACTCATGTAAAATTCATTGTATATAATATTCTTTTATTGGGGCACTTCCGGGTTGAGGATGATGTCACTATTGTATATTATTTACTTTTCCGCATTAGGATAGACACAAGGCGAGGAGCACAAGTAACCGGGTTCTAGGGTCCAGTGGGAGACCATCTCGAGGAGTCTAGACCGGGTCTCCTAACTTTAGAATCGGTAGGCTTGCTTGCCGCTCTCGTAGCGGTCTAGAAGTGTGGGATTGGCTATTCATCATGACGGTGGAATCCGTGTTTTATACATGCTTAATCTAAAATACGCAAATCCAAGTATATTCAATATTTCATATGTTTTTTATTCTGCTGCGATATTCTGTGATGTGATCATTTATTATATTCTGAGACGAATGCCTATATTATATATATGAGATATAATTAATATTACTGCTTTCGTTTCATATGTGATGCTTGGGAAGCATATTATAATGGGACTTCATTAATGAGATTAATGAAATAAAAGAAACCTAAAGATGTTGTAGAAACTTGTCTCGAAAACTGGTAGCTCTGGTTCTTGATTTGCATATCGGTATTCCTTGTAGAATATCTTACACCTTATTCGATAAGGAAAGAGCTGAGATCCCTTCACCGGGAATAACCTCTTTAGCGAAACCAGCAGATGCTACAAACTCGGTTTGTCTTTTGATTGCTTTTATGGTTTTTGCTTTGCATAGTGGTATTTGTGAAATATTCTGCACCTTATTCAATAAGAAAAGAGCCGAGATCCTTTTACCAGGAGTGAGCTCTTTCGCAAAACTAATAAAAGCCTAAAAAATACTCATTTTCAAAATCACTCGATTCTACAACGATATCAAGTTCATTACGCTAATGGTTTTCTTAAAAAGCTGCGTAGCCCTCCGTCATTTCAGCTAACTACTACTAAGTATTCGTGTTGCGGTAGTTTGGCCTTCGTCAAGACGTAGTGTTCGGTAGCTAACTAGTGCTTATCTGCAACATAAGATGCGATTGGATTAGGGCATTCGTACGGCGTAGTTTGGCCTCCGTGAAGGGTCGTGTGGATGGGTTTAATTCAATCAAGAAATAAACGGGTTGAACTTGACTAGCCCACTATGTGTAGTTTGGCCTCCGTCAAGGTCATAGGACACTAGGGGTAAAATCCATTACTTGGAATTTCAAGTGTTGAAATTTGCAATGAGATTGCATAACTTCTATAAGATTGTTGGATCCTGTTCATACCATAATTTCGCATTCTTTTATACCCCATTCTTATTCATTTTACAAATAAACAGGTGCTTTTGATCCATGTCTGCTACATAGTTGCAGGTTACTTTGAAATTGACGAAAAGATGATACAAAGTGAGACTACGACCAACAAATGAAGGAATCTTGATCGTGCCTACATTTTGAGGGACAATGTAGATCAATGAACAAGTTCATAGTGTACAAAGGCAGCGCAAGGTTCAAGACTTCGACACGAAGCAATGGTGAATGTCCACGACTTTATTCACTGTGGAGATCTAGAAGAGAACTAGAAGACATTCTGAAAAACCAACTGATGAAACAAGTAGGAAAATGCAACAGGAAGATAACCAGAAAATTGCAGCCAACAAACCATAAACATGGCCCCGGAATCGCGGCCAAACAGGGGTCTTGGCCGCGGATCCGTGGCCATATGATGCCCGTGTCGGTGAGAATGCTGGCGGTGCATCAGTGCTTTGACTAGTCTTCTTAGGGGCATATTTGTAATTGCAGATATGAATCGAATGTAACCCTAGAGTTTCTATGCTCTATAAATAGAAGCCCTAAAACTTGTTTTAGGTTATGCCTCTTCTTGTGCCTCATTTCATTTTTATCAAAATTTAGATCTGTAAATTTCTGCAATGTATGAAGAGTGCATTAAATAAAAATTAGGAGTAAGTTTTCTTTTTATCTCCCTAGTTAAATTTTATTTCCATGCCCTAGGTAATTTCTTAGCTGCCCTAGTTAAATTTTATTCTCTGCCCTAGTTAGATAGTTTAGAAAATGTTTTTCAATTCCCTAATGAGTGAGTAGTCTCCTCGCTTGTTAGGGTTAGATTTGGGGAAGGCTTGAGAGATGAAGATCTCTCACCCCTTTCTTGCCCATCACACGTTTTTATAGGACTCCATGCATACATGCACACACCGCTGTCTACGGCACCCTATCCTACGAGGTAGCGGTGATACCGTAGTATAAACGACCGGTTGAGCGTGTTTTCCATGGAGGTAAGGGTAAGAATTAAGAAAGGAAGGAGAAGAACCTAAAGGAAGAAACATCGTTTCTTCCCGATGGTACTAATCCACTTTATTAATTATTACCATAACACCTAATAGATCTTAATTTGGGCAAAGAAAGCGGTGAGGAATATTGACTTTTCAAACCTAACCTAAACCTAACCCTAGCAAGATTTTAGTTTAGATCAACTTAGTTTTTAGATTTAATCAATCCGACAACAATCAGAATTAACTCGTTAGAACAATTTAAGAATACACAAAATCCCTGTGGACCGACCCGTACTCACCGGTTAGCTACCAAGAGACGCCGTTCTTGATTGCCGTTATAAAATATTTTTGATTCATCATTTAATGCGCAAGCACGCTAAATCTCTTAAATCAAATGGTGCCGTTGTCGGGGATGGCGTAGTATTTTCTTTTTGCAATTTCGAGTTGATATAAAATCATAAAAATCATAAAAACTGAAAAATTTAAAAAATATTATTTTTTATCATCTTTTTATTTTGAGAAGGGTATTTTCGTTTGAATTTTGCAGGACCGACGAACGAATTCAGATCTAGAAAAATCCAGAGAGAAAAACTGAAAACAGCAAATCTGAACAAACAGAGGAAGATCGCAGCAGAGCAACAGAAGAAATTTGGAGGGCTGAGTCAACGAGTCAACCGCGTTTCCGCCGCGCAAGGCATACCTTGACCGCGCAACCGCGGCGCCCTTGTGATGTCAGCACCTGAAATTTTCACTGTAAGCTTCCTCTTCTTCTCTGCAACCCCAATATCTCTTCTGTTAAAATTTCCTGCAGGATTCTTTGATCCAAAAATTTCTCCCCTTCTCAATAATTGATCTTGTGTAGGATTCTTTGCGCCACGCTAAAAAAAATTTTTTTTTGCAACTGATTGTGTTTACTGCTTTGCATATTTTAAATTGATTTTAAGGGGCTTAAACACCAATCCAGATTGGGTGGGGATTTCATCACCTTTCCCAGGACCCCAAAAATCACATAAGGCATATTGCATTGACCATCAATTAATTAAAAAATATTAGACTCAGCCCTAAGGATTTCGCCCTGAATAGGACAAAGGACTAGTTGTAGGCATCGGCCGTTGATCCTAACCTGACTTTGTGGTGCCTAGGCTAGATAGGTAGGGAAGGGTAGCTTTAAAAGGTCCGTCTCACGGTGATTCGTGAGTGGATCCCTCCTTTCTCTACTTGTTCTTACTTGGCAACAATTGGCGGTGAAGAGGCGGTTTGAGGTACTACTTCTTGCCTCTTGGAACAGTTAAGAGTTGTCTAGCTGACCTAGGTGACCTTAGATCTAGGCTTGATTGTGCATTTGTGATTGATTGAACGTGTGTCTAAGCCTTTTATCGAAAATCTTTTTTGCAAAAAGCTCCACATAAAAAAAACACAAAAAGAAAAAAGGAAAAATTTTTACAAAAACTTGCAACTTGTAGCTAAGAATTTCGTGCACCGCACTTGCACCCACATTCTTCTCTTTCTTACATCATGGGTACCCCACCTCCCAAAACTCTTGCCGAAATTTGGTACCCTCAACCAAACTTTGCTTCTTACGCGAATTGCTTTGGTCGAATTACGGACGACCCCTCCATGCCCAAAATTTCTTTGAAAGATCGAATAGAAGTGTCTAGGAGAAACAGTTCGACTCCATAATCCACTTTGTATCAACCATTTCAACCTTCACCACCTTCTTACATTGATACCCCTTTTTCGAGTCCTATTGTAACTCCGAAACCCATGACTATTGCTGAACATATTGAGCAATCTCGTAACCGATCATTCACTCCTTTTAACACTTCCAGTTCTTGGGATCAACAAGTCCATTCACATTTTTATCCAAATGTTTATCCTACTCCTTTCCAACCATTCAATTCCTGCCAGTCCTACCTGACTTTCACACCTTCCCTAGACATTGCTTTACACAGTCATTTAGGAGTTTCACGTATCCAAACAACTTTGAATCTTTTATTGAAACACCTTCACAATCCATGTCTAGTCTGGAACAGTCGTTGGAAGCTTATATGGTAGCGACAAACCAAATGATGAGGAATGTGGATGCGTCCATGGCCGTCCTTATACAACCTAGTAACTTGGTAGCTAGTTTCCAACTAGCACCAAAAATTCCAATGTATGATGAGGCGGCTGGAAAGAGTGAGAATTTGAGTGGTGAAAGTGAGTTCTACACACTTCCAAATCAAACCTACCCATCACCAATTGAATTCCACAACTCCGGTTTTGAATGTCTAACAAGTGTCCCAAATGATTCACCAGTTGAAAATAAAACGTTTAATGAGTTGTGTGACTTTGTAGTGCTTGATTTGCCAGATTGTGAAGAGCCCTTTTCGAGTGATTCCAAACCTAATTCTTTCGACCTCTACAACTCCAATCTAGAACCTGAATTGATAAATATCCATGCTTTTGATGAGGTGTCTAAAAAAATTAATTTTCACTTGATTGAGGATATAGACGTAGGGAATATTTTGGATGATGAACCCGCAGATTTGACTGAATTTTTCTCTCAAATTCATCATCCCGAGTCATTAAATGTTTCTCCTGAACCTCATATGCGTCTTGATTTTGATGATAATTGCATGGATGAGATAACTTTTGAGGAGAATTATGAAGATAATATTGAGGAGAGTATTGAGGATAGTATTGAGGATGAACCGTTTTTGTTTGATGAGTCGGATTTTCCAATTCATCCTCCTGAACCTTTAACCGTTATACTTCCTAAATCAAACCCCCTCCTTTCCATCGTTCTGACCACGCAAAAGATCATGCAGGAGGACTGTGGGCTTGAAAAATTTCTGTTCGATCACAGCAGTTTGGACGCCACTAGTGCGTTCTTCTTTGAATCTGACACAGTTCTCACAGATGATAATGATTACGAGTGCTTCACTTTTTCGGACGATTTTGAAAACTCACGGCCCGAGTTTGAGTCCTTTGAATTTTCAGTTGAGTTAGTTGAACCATCAGACTCGGTTGCTTAAAGTCATTTCGAACCATTGATGGAATCCTTCAAGTTCGAGACAGATTACTTAGGTGAGAATAAGACTATCCCTAAATCACTCCCTTTCGTCCTTTCCATCGTTTCGACCACGCAAGAATCCGTCGCGCTTCCATTTTCAAAAGATGGTTTACCAAGTTTTTCTCGCGAATCTTGAGAGATTCGACCCCATTTCTCGACGAGTTGATAGATTAGCACAATCGCTTTTAACACATCGGTCATCACAAATTGTGCTAATTTATTCATTCAATTTACACCTTCAAGTTCGTGCTACACTTCTCTCTCTTTTCCGCCATTCTTCTCCTCCACCGAGACCATATTCTACCCTTCTTTCCATACGGTCTCATGTGTTTCTCAACTCCTTTATCTACACTCTATTTTTCCACCAACCCTACCACTATTACGATAGAATTTTTGAATGGTTGGTGCTAACTTTTGGTCTGTGTAGGGCCTTGTATAGTTTGATTTTTCTCCCCTCTAACTCTGAACTTTAAACGCTTAAAACAGTGCAAACACTGTTTCACTTAAGTTTGGGGGGACCTTTTGTATATATATTTTGTTTTTCTTCTAACAATAAAAAAAATTTATAAATAAATAAATAGGGGAGTGCCGACATTTTGACGCTCTTGGTGTGGCCTGACAGTGAGGACACTGTCAAGTTTAAGTGTCATGACCTGAAAGTATGGAACGTGATCGGCACTTAAATTACGAAGCGTCTAGAGGCGCAACGTAATCTAAGTAAGCCGAAGCCCAGAAATCTAAACCATATAAAAGAAGAAGTAAAGGAAAACATGTAGAAAAAAACGAGTTTAAATGCAACATCCAATTTTCTAAAAAATTTCGGCAGAGACTCCTTTGTAAAAAATGGCCCCAAACGGGTACAAACAAGAATAATATACACACAAATAATAAAAAGGCATCCCCATGCGAGAGCAAGCTCTACGCCAACAGGCGGAATCAACCACACCAAGCACAATAATATACAACGCCAAAGGGCGAGGCTCAAAACTTAAAAGAAAACAAATCCACCAGATACCATAATAATACAAGCGCGACTCTAAGGTCGAAATAAATAACTGGTCCTTTAAACTTATCAAGTAATACATGTTTGGTTGATGGAGCTTACTAGATACCAATGAAATAATAAAAGTACAACGGCGGTCCTGATACATGTGAACCAACCTACCATGCAAATCACCCTGAATGAAATGATGTGCCAGCAAGCAGCCAAGGAAACCTGTACATAGAACCTGTAATAAAATTTGGCACAACGGGGGTGAGTTGCCAACTCCTGAGTAGAAAACATCTGCGAAAAGAAATTGAATGCACGACGCTGTCCTAGGTCATAATAATATACTAATATATCACTAGTCACCTAGTAATGGCAGGGTAATAAACTACGCGTAAGTGCAAATGCTCCGTGCTCATGTCAGTGCCTCAAATAGTAATATGTCATGTGAATGAGTATGCATGCACATGAATGTAAAACAATCGACCCTGAAATCTGGATATATCTGTATAAGAAGTCTTTAACTTTCGTCATAGTAAAATTTTTATAGAAATCTGAAATATCATTGATGAAATCCATGGAAATCCGTGTCAAACATCGACACAAAACATGTAAATCTCAAGTCTCAATACCTCATAGTCTCAATTTCTCGGGCTCCGTCAGTCCGGATCGGCCCATATCATTAAATCTCACGACAACGGTCGGTATCCTCCGGATATCCGCCGCGCCAGACATCACTGGTAGGTAGTCTTTTCCTGCCAGGCTCATCGTCTACAACTCGATCTTCTTGCCCCGGGGTACCATACCGGGCACACCATGTACCCGAGACGGTTCATCTACTCCTCGAATCGGGTCTCGAAATCCAACAGAAAACATGAAATCTCATGGTGGACGACACGTATATCACGAGAAAATCGCAACTTATATTTTAAAAAGAGTGGAGGAGAGAGAGAAGTTTTTATATATATTCTTGCGGTTTTCTCCAAAATCCAGAAATCTCATAGAAATCCAAAATCCCAAAATCATGAGTAAGTAAATGATAAGTGTCGGCATAAGCCCCATAATACTGCATGGTAACATGAAAATGTGAATGCATGAAATGTGTAAGTAATAAATGCAATGTCTAGACTAACCACCTGAGAGTAATCGCAATATTATATTGATCTAGTCTTGAGCTGATTCTATCAATAAAAGATAATATGTTCTAAAGTGTACGTGACAAAGCAATTACCGATGATGATGTGTGTGAGCCGGCAAGTAAGTGTACGTGGAATATGTGCATCATCGGTAATGGTGCTGGTGTCCTAACAGGCAGAGTTTCATACTTACTAAAGAAACATATGTATGAACATGCAACAAGATGATTACGATTTGAATGTAAAGATGGATGTGTATTAACCACTCATTTGTAATATACATGTCTAACTATAACTATATGACTCGAGCCTAAACTAGTATCTATCTAACCCCCTAAGGAACTAAACTAAAAAAACTAGTCGATAAGAAATAAGAATCCACCTAAGGTCTAAGTCCATATCTCTAATATTCGGCGATCCAGCCTCAATAGTGTCACGTACATAGTACGACTTCCTCGAATCAAGAGTGCGGATCAATCATCACATCTATGCCTCATACGGTAAAATCCATCGTACGGCATCCTAATATCGGGGTACGGGTCAAGTATCACCTACGTACATCATCATTCGTATAATATCATCATTAAGTAATGTCATGATCAAAGGTACTGTACTGTAATTGCATACATCCTAATATCATCAATCATATATCATTGTCTGCGTACATATACATCGTCAATTGTTCCTCAGAAATATCATGACATATATATCATATCGTAATTTAGTCACACATATATCATATCGTAATCAAGTCACACATATATCATATCGTAACCAAGTCACACATATCTCATATCGTAATCAAGTCACAGGTTACATTCCGGGTTCTATTCTAGAGTCTCGTATATCTCAATGTCATCATCCTATTATCATTTATGTATACATATCCATTTTCTCATTTCTAATGATCCGCTAACATCATAACACGACTGTACAGCCAAGAGATCACGTCATCAAGCCCAGTTATATTGTCTCATCCCCATGTATCATATAACATCCTTATCTCACATATACATGTTGTGTATATATATATATACTTACACACATTCCTATATATATATATAATTATATATATATATACACACATACACACACACATATACACCAAGTCAAGTTCCTGTGTGTGCGTGTGTGTGTGTCTACCTGAAACCTACGAATCCCCTCCAAGACATTCATCCTCTGGTAAAGTCCTTCTAAATCCGTCTAGTCAAACCTAAAGTCTTTAATAGGGTCCTACTCACCAAGAATCTAAGGTCACGTCCGGCTTCCTAATGACATTAAGTAATATTCCTATTCTACGTTTGCGGGGGTGCTAAACGCCATCCACCCGACTTCCCCCGTAGATATACATCTACTCACCTGGTCCTTGTCTGCCGAAGACGATGTCGCCCTCCTCTTCTTCCTTGTCCGAAGTCCATGTGAGGTGTACCTATACACAAACATTTATAATATCGTAAACTGAATCATGGAGAAAACCAAAACGACCCACGAAACGCGTATAGGTTAAAACCTATGACCCGCTCATACAAAAGAACCAAATATCGCTTGATATCGGCGTACAAACGCCGATTGATCGAGATAAAAAACCAATAAACAACTCATAGTTTCAAAACTCATTATTTATAATATAAAACATGGTTTAAATTATCGAAACCTTAAAATCGATCAAATCGTCCGATTTCGTACAAACCTAGAAAACGTCAATTTACCGTTTTCCTTCAAAACTTGATGTTTAAATGAAACTAATGGTCATAATATTCATTAAATAACATAACTAGATTATAGAAACCATTACCATATTTTTATCAAACTAATTTGTATTAAATTGGAAATTCTAGTTTGCAATATTATCAATTTCAACACCTTGCAAGCAAAATTTCACAATTTCACAACTAAACTTGATTTTGCATGAATTAACTTATTAAACTACAATTCATGATGGTAATAATTTAATGAAATCATAATTAGATTTTAAATCTCAATTATTTAAGAAATTTCTAAAACCTAGTTAGCAAAAATAACATATTTATCACAATTTTCCATTATCAATTGGAAACTAGTAACCAAATTAGGTGTTTCATTCTTTTAACATGTTAATATTCTCATTAAAACAACAATCTAAAGATAAAACATTAATTAGAATTTTATCTCACCAATAAATATAATTTTTAAAAATCTAGTTTGCAAAATAGTTTAATTTAAACAATTTTGAATGAACAATTTACAGTACATCAACCATACTAGATTTTTCATTTCTAAAAATGTTAAACTAGTTATTATAACCCCACTTAATTAACAAAAACCCTTACTTGATTTTATAAACCATAACTTGAATTTTAAACTTGCTAATAGAATTAATTAAGAAAATCTAAATATGCTAGATTTAAAACATTTAATAACAATTAATCATAGGAATAAAATTTATACCTCCACAACATGAGATCCAAACATGAAAATATGCCTCCAAAATAGTGGTTTCCAACTCCAAGATCCATGCTAAAATGAGCAAAGAATAGTGGCTAGAAATTTAATTAGGAATTTGTGGGTTTTTATTTGAATTTTTGATGAAATTTGGAGGATTTTTGAAACAAAATCAAGTGGAGAAATGGGGGGGGGGGGGCGGGGCGGCTGCCATGGTGAGGGCCGGCCACAACCAAGGATGAAAAGTTGAAAGAGAAAAGAGTGAAGAAAGGTGTAGAAAGTTTTCCACAATGACACTTCTTTAATGTCTTTTCACAATTTATTTAATTTTATTCAATTATTTTCTAATAAAACCAAGGAAAATTCTAGAACCATGGAAAAATTTGGAAATGAATTTTTCATGATACGCACTAGATTGCAATATGTAATGGTTCACTTTTGCTAAATTAACCCATTCAAATTTTTTTTTTACACTAATTTAATATATAAATAAAGCTTATGTTAATATTTAAAATAATTAATTTAGGAAAAATATTTAATTAAACTAAAAATTTATAAGTGACTAAATAAACACCATTTACTAGTAATTACATAATTAAAATAGGACTTTTTAAATTTATAATGAAAAATAATTATGGTTAAGTATTACGAAAAATACGTTTTATTTTACCGAAAATCAGAAAATTCACTTAAAGGATTTTATTTATTTATTTTTTTTTTTTTTAAACGTTACATTAAGTTTGGGGGTATGCTCGGTAAGCTTTCTTCCTTTGCATTCATATGTATATTTTTGCATTTGCATACTTATTTTTAAAATCCATAAAACCTGAAAAATTTCAAAATATTATAAAAATTAAAACATTCAATTTTGGCTATAATTGACTTCAGTTTAACAAGACGGTTAACTAGCTAGGAACAACTAGACCTTAGACTTAGTAAATTAAAAACCCTAAAAATAACCTTTCATAAAAATTTAACGGTAGAAAGTATATGTTTTTGTAGTTTATTTAGAAATAGGCAAATTTCGAGTTAACTTCTTGGACTAAGTTAAAACAAGGGAAAAGTATTGATATCTTCATTAAAGTATAAGTTTGAAAAATAATTCCTAAGGTTAAGTCTAAATGCTGAAAATATATAACCTACAAAATTGCACAAACACGAACCTTGAAACTTGGAATAGTAGAAGAGACCTTGAAATGCTCTTGTCTAAAGTCCTTAGTATGAAGAAAAATAAATAAAAATACAAGTGTGAATAAAGAGATAAAAAATGAACACTGGTTTTTGTAATTACTTAAGGCTGCATTAATAGAAAAAAATTTAGCGAGGGTGTTTTATCACCAAGTGCCTTAGACTAACTGGTTTGAGAGTCACTGCTAAAGTCTTAGGTGTTACAAGACTAGGAATTACGCTTTAATGAGCAAACACATTTTGTAATCGGTCGTTGGTACCTCAAGAAGTATTAACGGTCGCATGAAAAATGTGTGAGCAATTTCATCTAAAAATTCACCAATTGAAAAATAGTTTGGACAATGGAAAAGAGTATAATAGCTTGATTTGAATTTCCAAGTGTAGGGGTGATATACATGCACGTAGGGGTATGTGATTGGGGTTTAGATAAGAGATAGGAATGAAAAATAGGAGTTATATCTTTAGTAGAGATGATAAAAATTCCTAAGTTGAGGTGGAACCATAGAAGGAAAACTTAAAAGATGCTAAAACCTATGTAAATTTACAAGAACATATATCATCATAAGTTAAATAATAAGGAAGCGTGAAAAATACGTGTGGATAATTTTTAAGTCGACGATAATAGAGTTCTTGTTAGAAGACCTAATTGGAGAATAAAAGTCGATAAGCCAAATTGATAGGATTTTGTGGGTAGTATCCGCTGAAAACCATTAGGAGACAACACTCCTCCTACTAGGGACACCTAGAGGTTTAACGGCTTGTTGCATGAGCTCAGTGCAATCGCGTTTCCCTGCGAAAGTGAGGCTAGGTCTATTTCAAGAATAAAACTGGGTTTGCTCGAGGACGAGCAAAAGATAAGTTTGGAGGTATTTGTTCATACCATACTTTTGCATTCTTTTAGACCCCATTCTTATTCATTTTACAAATCAACAGGTGCTTTTGATCCATGTCTGCTACATAGTTGCAGGTTACAGGTTCTCGGAACAAAAACAGTGAAATTGATGAAAAGATGATACAAAGTGAGACTACGACCAACAAATAGAGGAATCTTGATCGTCCATACATTTTGAGGGACAATGTAAATCAATGAACAAGTTCACAAAGTACAAAGGCAGCACAAGGTTTAAGGCTTCGCCACGAAGCAACGGTAAAAGTCGACGACTTTATTCACTGTGGAGATCTGGAAGAGAACTAGAAGACATTCTGAAGAACCTACTGATGAAACAAGTATGAAAATGCAACAGGAAGATAACCAAAAAATTGCAGCCAACAAACAATCAACATAGCCATGGAACCGCGGCCAAACAGAGGCCTTGGCCGCGGATCTGCGGCCATATGATGCCCATGTCGGTGCGAATGCTGGCGGTGCATTGGTGCTTTGACTAGTCTTCTTAGGGGCATATTTGTAATTGGAGATGTGAATCGAATGTGACCCTACGGTTTCTATGCTCTATAAATAGAAGCCCTAAAACTTGTTTTAGGTTATGCCTCTTCTTGTGCCTCATTTCATTTTTATCAAAATTCAGATCTGTAAATTTCTGCAATGTATGAAGAGAGCATCAAATAAAAATTAGGAGTAAGTTTTCTTTTTATCGCCCTAGTTAAATTTTATTTCCATGCCCTAGGTAATTTCTTATCTGCCCTAGTTAAATTTTATTCTCTGCCCTAGTTACATAGTTTAGAAAATATTTTTCAATTCTCTATTGAGTGAGCAGTCTCCTCGCTTAGGGTTCGATTTGGGGAATGCTTGAGAGATGAATATCGCTCACCCCTTTCTTGCCCATCACACGTTTTTATAGGACTCCATGTATACATGCACACACCGCTCCCTATGACACCCTATCCTACGAGGTAGCGGTGATACTGTTGTATAAACGATCGGTTGAGCGTGTTTTCCATGGAGGTTAGGGTAAGAATTAAGAAAGGAAGGACAAGAGCCTTGAGTAAGAACATCGTTTTTTCCTGATAGTACTAATTCACTTTATTAATTATTACCATAACACCTAATATATCTTAATTTGGGCATAGAAAGCGGTGAGGAATATTGACTTTCTAAACCTAACCTAAACCTAACACTAGCAAGATTTTAGTTTAGATCAACTTAGTTTTTAGATTTAATCAATTCGACAACAATCGGAATTAACTCGTTAGAACAATTTGAGAATACACAAAATCCCTATGGACCGACCCGTACGCACCGGCTAGCTACCAAGCGACGCCGTTCTTGATTGCGGTTATAAAATATTTTTGATTCATCTTTTAAAGCGCAAGCACGCTAAATTTCTTAAATCAGATCCCGATACCCACTGCGAGTAAGAGTTACTCCTGGGAGAATTTTACACATTACAATAAGCCGATCAAGTAGGTGTCTAGAAAGGTGTTATCGGGGTTACGCCCCTGGGAAAATGAGGTTTATTTTAATTAGGTCCTTGCGAAAGCATGGGGAACCTCGCTCAAAGTACCGGCACTGGCCTGGCTGAAAGATTGGCGAACTTGTAGGGTGTAATTAATCCCGGCCAGTCTTTCTTTTTAGGGTTTGAAGGAAGATTTGACTAAAACAGTGGGAGCCATCCTGATTAGATAAATTTATAACCAATCTAATCTTATAAGAGCATACGCAAAGTGTTTTCTTCTCTCTCTCTCCAGATAGAGACCATGTCACACCTAAATCAAGATAATAATACAGATGTATTGACCGAACCCGCTTAATATACTGAGTTGGGGAACGTTGGTCCCGCTCCAACTTATAATTGTTATAAGACCGAGCAGGATATAGGGGATTACCAGAATTCCCGTGCCGCCCAAATGAAGAAAGTGCTTGATGATGCATCTTCTTCGGGTGTGTTCAATACCGAGAACTGTTTCTCAGTATCCTCTACGTCCTGAGTATGTGATACCGGATCAGGATCCCGCATATGTAATCTCTTACATGGGATACAGATAGGTAGAGAACTGTGAACGGGTGATAAGTTTCAATAGTTGGAAACGGTGCAATTGTTGCAAGCCAAGCAGTTGGCAATTATCACCCTGTATTACCAAATAATTGATTCTGAACGAATGCTATTAGATACCGAACCTGATATACAACATCATATCAGTCTCTTTATTTAGTAAAGAAGGATATAATTTTGTATTTTTGGATAATGTTTTGAACATTTCCTATATAAAAAGTTGATCGTTTCAGGCACGTTATCTAAAAGCATATATGTTCTAAATCAAAGCACAGTTCTTAAAGTACAGAACACACACAAGAAGAAGAGTTCAGAAATGAACGAATCCTTCTTCAGGCATTGTAGACTAGGTCATATCAATGCGACCCGACTAGCTGAAGTTACATTTAGATGCATATTTAGATCAGTTTGAATTTATATCTTGTGAAACATGTCATTCATGTCATAAAGATAAGATGACCTTTAGCTCTATTTATTGGAAAAAGAGAAAGAGTTATTGAACTCTTGGGATTGATACATGATGATATATGTAGGTCCCCTGTCTGCACATGCCAGGTTTGGTTCTTTATACTTCATTACATTCACTGATCATCTCTCAAAATTCGCACATGTGTTCCTGTTGAAACATAAGTCTGAAGCTTTTGAGAAATTCAAAGAATATAAGTTAGAAGTAGAGAACTAAAAACAGGTATAAGTATTATGTCCCTTGATATGATCTGGGAGGAGAATACTTGGGCATAGAATTCCTGGACTATTCTAAAAGAGAACGAGATTCTCTCTCAGCATTACTCCTCCGTATACACCACAGCACGTCGGTGTATCGGGGTGAAGCAAATCGCACCCTACGTGATATGATGTGCTCTATGATGAGTACTACTGAGTAGCTTATTTCCTTTTGGGAGTTATGCACTTGAGAACGTGCAGACCTATTGAATAGGGTTCCAACCAAATTAGGTGCGTACCACTCCATATGTGATATGGTATGGGAAGAGCCTATCTCTTAAGGGTGTTAAGATTGGGGTTGTCCGGTCTATGTCAAAAGAAAAATACGGACAAGCTCGAGGCAATGTCAGTTATGTGGAAGTTTGTTGGATATCCTAAGCATTCGTAAGGGAATATCTTCTACCACGCTGAGGAGCAAAAGGTGTTTTGTTTCTCAGCATGCCACCTTTTGGAAAGGGAATTTCTTGTGAAGAAATTAATGGTCATGAGGTAGAACTGGAAGGCGTTCCAGCTATACAAACTGCAGTTGATGATTTGTTATACCCGAAGGATTGAATAGTTCCCAACGAACCTCAGCCTCTCCGTCGATCTGGTAGGGTTCCTCACCCACTTGAGAAATACTTCGGTTATCTCTATGACAGTGGGAGCGAGGATTGCATCATGAGATGATGACCCAAATAGTTTCGAGCAGGCCATCAGGAGTGAAGACTCAGTAAGAATGGCTGGATGCTAAGTGATCTGAGATGGAATATATATACACCAACAAAGTATGGACTTTGGTTGCTATATCTGAAGGGTTAAATCCCCATCAGGAGCAAGTATATCTTGAGAAGATTACTTGGTGTACATGGAAAAGTTGAGATTTTCAAAGCTATGCTTAAGTCCTTCCAGATCCTACTTGCAATTGTTACATACCATGACTACGATATCTGGCGTTTGGGTGTCATGACTGCTTTTCTAAATAATGATTTAGAAGAGAGCGTCTATAAGTATACAGCCAGAGGGCTTCGTAGACAGTGGGAGCATCGGAAACGTGTGCAAGCTGCTTTAGAGGTTAAAGCAGGCATCACGGAGTTGGAACATCTGTTTTGATGTGGTAGTCAAAGAGTTTGACTTCATCAAAATGGTAGATGAACATTGTATATACAAAAAGGTAATAGGGAGTACGGTGGTCATCCACGTATTGTACGTAGATTACATACTCTTGATAGGGAAGGTGTTCCCTGTGCTACACTTGGTCAATCTCCTCTTATCACAAGGATTCTCCATATAGGATCAAGGTGATACCTCCTAGATCCTGGGTTTTGGATCTATGTGATAGATCTTACTGGATGTTAGGATTCATACTAGGTGTAGTGAGATGGTATCAATAGATCCTGGGGAGAATCACTGGATAGCTTCCAGGGTGATAAGGTCGACTGAATGTCAGTCAAGGCATTGTCTTTACCCTCAATGGAGGGACGGTTGTTGGAAGAGTTCCAAGATAAATACTGTGGCAAACTAGACGATAAAGGCTGGATACATCACTACCAAGGATGCTACCATAGAAATAGTCTGGATGTAGACTAGTTCATGAGATGAACTTCGTTCCTACCATTGTGTGACAATAGAGTTATGGATTAGGCCTAGGAACACCCGTCCCATCAAAGATCCAGACATATTCTGAGGCAAGTATCACCTGATCGAGGAGATGGTTGATCACCAGCGGATCGAGATTAAGAAAGTTGACACGGAGGTTAACACGGCAGATCCACTCACCAAGGCCAGCTTCCTCAAATATTATTTGAGAGATTTTGGGATGGTTGAGTATGAGATACTACAACTACTGCTATTTTGTTGGGTATTGGATACTACAATACATGTCCTTAGTAAAAGTGGGAGATTGTTAGTTATATGTATGCCCTAGAGGTCATTACTGTACATGTGATGTATATTGTTGTGGATGCTTAGACATTTATAGGGAGGAATTTCTTGCTCGACATGACAGTTTGCTATCTGGTTGCTCTTTATCTTAACATGTGGACTTGCATTTGTTTACTGTCTTGCTCTCACTTGTTGATAAAGCCCTTAGGATATGTACTTGACAACTAGGACTATGATGCAGATCATACTAGTGGGGCCAGTGTAGACTGGGTACATTGAACGGACTAGCCGAGAACTCCTAGATGGTATTATACCTATCGTCGGATAGCAGTTCTCTGGTGACACTGGTACAGGTTAGTCTGTAGACCCGAGATTGTCATAGAGTCTTGTGTGACTCCCACTGTGCTTTGATTTCTAGCTTATCACGTTCAAGAGAACGTGTAAAATGGTGGCTTTTGGGTACAATCCTAAGTCACATGGAAGCAAAGAGCGATAGGAGGGGTTTCATCTCTCCCGGTATAGGGAGTTGATGTTGCGCTATGCTCGATGGGCCATAACTGGAAATCCCTGGCCACGGTTGCTGAGATCTACTGGTAAGTGTTAACAGTAGTTTCTCGAATCGTTATAGACCTTGCATCGGCATGACTTATCAGGCTATTGTGGTCTGACGTTATACCACCACCTGGCTGTGATATGCGACATATCAAACGAAGAGACCGGACTGTATGGTAGTGTAACTGATTGGATTCGCAGGAGTACGAGCAGGAATTCTTGTTGATCTTCTGATCTCTCAATACTCAGGTGGCCGTTACGTTTAGCAGACCGCTTGCGGCTTGTGTGTGTTTGATATGATCATCACCTACTGCCGGCGTATTGACGAGTCTTTAGAGTCCTATACAGAGGTTTCCTGGCTCAAGCGAAACGGAGTAGGAGCGCATATGTGATATGTGCGGCACCGAGATTAATACGATATGAGATACCGTATTCTATTCTCAAGATATGTGATATTGATCGGTAATATATGATATAGCCGGGTTATCGAATCAAGTGTTGATTCGATAAGATGATTCATATAATATTAGTCGGTTGTATATGATATAGCCGGATTATTAAATTAAGAGTTGATTTAATAATTTAATGTATAATTATATATTTGATATATTACATTATATTAACTAGTATTATCTCACTTAAGATTTCTTTTCTTACATTTGATATACTTTACATGTATATGATATATGTATTGTTTTTCTTTTTGACACAAAATATAAATGTGATATATATAAGTGTGTCATGCTAGGTTACACATGCAACATTTATGTATGAGACTTATACCTTGGTAGGGTTAAGTTAGGGTTTTTATTTATTTTAAGCTAATTAAAACATTTGGTTTAAGTCATGGTAGATATTTTGTGCAAACAAGATAACTATTGACCAAGTCAACCTGTTTATCTTGCTTAGGATATTTATTTAACCCAACCCTTAACCTTAGTGTATGGTTTATTGTCTACAGTGGTTAGGCATGATATTTTTTGACCATGGTTGTATTTGTAACCACATGAGTTCATTCTTGAGTTCATCACTTGCTTCATCTTCTTTTACCTCTCAAACTTTCTAGCTTCAATGGAAAGTGATGATTTCTTGTGAGAAAATGAAAACTAAAGTTAGCCCACTTCCTATTTCATCATCCTCTAATACTTGCCATTTAGTATAGCGTGTTTGCTTCACTAATTCCATAGTTAGTGAAGAGATAGCTTGGGTTAGTGTCTCCTAGACGTAGATCATCTTCGATCTCGAAGTCTTCGAAACAAGCATTTTCATTTCTTCAAGGGGCCACTTTAGAGTCCAGAGTTCACGATCGCAGCGGAGGGGACTACTACATGGAGCTATTGAAGTGAAAGACCGTTCTACAGTGGTTCTATTCTTTGCTCACTTGTTATGAAAAATTGTTTGCATTACTTTTCGTACGATTTCTAGTTTACGATTCATGGTTAGGGTTAGCTAGAACGGAAATTTTTTGAATTTGGTATGGACGATGCCTCCCGAAACCCTGCTGCCGTGCTAGGCAACCCTGCAAAAACCTCTTTTCCCTGGTGGCGTAGCCCCGCTAACACTGTTCTAGACACCTACTTGGTTTATAGCATTGATCGTTAAGTGAAGAATCTCCTGAGGAGTTGCGGATACTCAACTTAGGATCGGGATCCAAATATCATTGTGTGATAATACTGAAGGAATCCTACCAACATTATCAAACTCCAAATGGTATGCAGCACTAGCAAGTTTCAGTTTCATTAGAAACTCCTGATTTGGATTTTTGCCCCATACTCTTATGACCATGACGAAGGCTAACATATCATAAGTCATATGTCAAGTTCTACCCGTCATTGTCCAGGTTAATTTGAACCCACCTGCACATACCCTTGGCGAAGGACAAAATAGTAGTACGACTGTTCCAAACCAACGCATCTATTTATGCTACAAATGAATATCCAGCAACTACCAAAGCTTATGCTTTAACGAAGGTGAACATACATAGCTTGAATACTACTGACTATTCATATGAAATGACAGAGGGCTACAAATGGTTTTGGCGAAACCGTGAACATAGTGAACTTGATATAATCGAAGGAACTGGATAGCTTTTAAAAGGAGTGGTTTTAAGCTCCGCATTTAAAAGTCTGCTGTTTTAAAATAACCGAGTGGTTTTAAAATTTGTTCCAACGATTTAGCTTTGATTTGTTTACTTTACATTAATTTAATGCAGTCCCATCAATTAACCTACCATTGCTGAAAACAACGAAAACACAATGTACGCTTATGCCATCCGCATTCACCATGGAGCCTGTCATCACCCGTTAGGTTACTTAACTAACGACAGAGCGGGGGACGGACTTGAGCGGATGCAAAATATAAGCAACGTCTATTATATAATACATATATAATAATATCCATTCGTCAGACGCAATGATAGGCATTCCAGATCACAGATGAACATATTGGATATACTAGGAATTCCGCGTTTATTTTGAGCCTGTAACAAAAAATGGATTACACGGTCATGATGAATAGCTAAAATCTCACCCTAGACCCGTACGGGTGCGGCAAACTACCCGTCAAATACCTAAAGTGAAGCAACCTCCCTCAACAAAGTGAGTTGGTCACTCAGCACTTCAAAGTACCTGGTAGTTTGTGCTTCCCACCTTAGGTCTATCCTAGGAGCAAAAACAGTAAAAGAAATAATACAACGGTGGCTATAATCTCAACCTGTATGTGCCCCGCAAAAATAATATTATATCACTTTACAAATTTTACATCGAATGAAAGAATGAAAACCCTCATCTCATATCCCCGGCTATTCATCCACGACGATCCAACAAGTTCATATACACAACATCACAACAACATCACAGTTATGTGCAACCCCGACTAATCGACGCATAGCAATTAGTCAACGTTTCCAAACACATATACACAACACGGAGCTTGTAAAGTAACTACGACATTAGAATTCCACACGCAATTAGCAAACATAAACAATTTTCCAAGACTTGAAAATCAAGTGAGCTAAAGTTCAAAAACTGAAAATTTTGAGCCAATCTGGGAGTCGAAACGGACTCGAAACCCGGCCGAATCTTTGTGGAGGCGAAGATAAATGATAATACGTCAAATAGGAGGCCTCAGAGGGGTACCTACCCCTGGGGGCTGTTGGATATAGTGCCCTCGGACTCAATTATTGGATCACAGGCACATGATTCCAATGATTGAGGAAGGACCTATGCCGGTAGGACAGTCTTACTCGAGATGATAGTATGCTATCTGGTTTATCTTTATCATCGTGTACATCTTTAGGTGACCTTAAAGATTACTATTACAAATTAATAGAGCCCTTAGGATTCTTGCTTGACGGCCAGCAGTATGACGGCGATCATATACGTGGGAGCTGGGGTCTATAAGCACATCCTTAAAGTGGTCCCTAGTCGTGGGAGTTTCGAGACTGGGCATCGATACTCCATTAGTAGACTAGTGTATATAGTCGAGATCCCGACGAGGGACGGTGGCCGGTCACACAAGCAATTGGTGTCAGTTGGTTCACCTAAGATGTATACAGGTGCTCATTGGGTTATGAGTACACCGGACAGGACTCGCCGGGAACATGGTAGTTGGTATTATACCTGACGTCAGATAGCAGTTCCCTGGTGACATGTGTACAGGTTAGTTCATCGACCTGAGATCGTCATTTGTCTCGTGTAAGTTCCCACTGTGCTTTGATTACTACCCTACCACGGCTCAAAGGTGTCGTGCAAACAGGTTTTAGTTGGGTACAGTCCCGAGCAACATGGAGGCAGTGAGAGGATCGGCAGGGGTTTTGTTTCTTCCGGTATTGGGGGTGAGATCGCGCTGTGTCTAGAAGAGCCATTACACGAAGTCCTTGGCCAAGGTAGGAGATTTACTGGTAGGTATTCCAGTAGTATCTCAGGGTGTTCTGGGCTACACTCCGACACGACTTGTACCGCTTTTGGGGGTCTGACTTTTACCAACCCCCTAGGCCCGCCATGCGATGCTCATAGACGAACGGACCGGACTGTACGGATATTGCCACTGACAGGCTCAGTAGGGTGTCAGGATGAGTTCGCTCATCGACCTCCCTTTTGGTCAATACCTTTTAGCCCGTTACGTACAGCTAGTACCTCTGACGTGCTATTGGTTAAATACACAGCCGAATTATTGACGGGTTTTTAGAGTCCCCCACAAAAAGTTTTCAAGTTTCGGGTGAAACGTTGTAGAGGCCGTAAGGTATTGTGGCAGGGTTCGATCATATACGTGCAGTAGTGCACGGCTTATGATCGGGCGGATCATACCAGTGGGCTTTGGTTTAAGCCGGATCCTAGTATTAGATTTGTTGGATTACTTTAGTCTCATCGCATTCGCATTCGGTCGGAATGCGGATGCAGGTATGTATATACAGTTGAGGGGTATCCTTGTGATCCGTCACGAGTTTACTTTAGAAGTTGCCGTATCTTTTATTGTTGTAAACATTTGGATTAATGTTTACAAATGGAAATTGTGAGCTAGAAATCATCATTTTGTGCATTTAATGTGACATAGAATTCATTAGTAACTCATGGTCTCTTTTCTTGTGCTAATGTCACATTGTGTGATTGATTAGTCGATGAAATGAGAGGGAGAGAGAGAAAGGGCAGCCATAAGGGATGGTTAGCTCTTGTATTATTTCTTCATGCTCTCACTCTCATTATCATACAACACAAGAAAGAAAATGGCTCCTCATTTTCTTCTTCCTCTAGCTCACAAACTCCATTGATGGCTTCATCTTCAACCTCCATCCATGCAATGGATGCAAGAGACAAAGTTGTCACACACATTCTCTACTTCTCCTTGGACACGTCGGCTAGCGAACTTTGTGCCCGAGTTGCTTCGGATGAAGCGGGAGCCCGTAAAAAGACTCGAAGATGTGGTGCCCTTTCCTACGAGGAGACCGGAGATTGGAGATGCCGCGAGGAGCAAGAGATGGTGGTTAAAGACCGAAGGACACGGATCGATCGGTATAGCTTTTCTAACCCTTCTCTAGTTAGCGAGTTGTGGTGTAATGGTTCAATCCGGGATTAAAGTCTGCGATAGCGCCGGTTTCTAGTTTGAAAAAGGTTATCGTTTCCGCATTTTGGCCTCGGACAGACGGCCGGGGCGCTACCGTAGACTTAGATGGTATCAGAGCCACGCCATTAACCTTTACTAGATTGCTCTAACGTATTTAAAATATCGATCGAACGAAATTTTCAAAAACCGCATTTCCAATTCTGAAGTTTCTGTCGAAATTTTTTTGTGCTCTAAAAATTTTTTGGGTAAGTCAGAAAATCAGGAAGGCTTTTTTAAGAACTCTGAGAAAATTTGCTACACTATTATCACTGTAGAGCCGCGGAACCGCGGCAATACCCACGTTTTGGCCGCGGTTCCGCCGCAGCACTGTAGCAACAATGCACCAAAATTTCCACAGTGGTCTCTGACTTGAAAATGGGGTTTCTGGTATTTGTTGTTTTGTCCCAGATTATTTTGAGTACTGGGTATTGTGCTTGCGGCCAACTTCGGGAAATTTAGTCGATCGAAAATTTTAAATATGTTGGTTTACAGAACTTACATTATATCTGCGACCGTGAATGTCATTTGATCGGTAAATCTTGTCTAATTGCTATAGCCCTTTTAGACGGATTTGCGAACGTGACATTCACGTTGATGTTCTGTGTTGTGATGTGATGTTGCGGATTTGTCGTGGTGGGTAGCCTGGATGCAATGGTAGTACAATTTGGTTGTATTTGTACATTTGATATTGCGGGGTGAGCGTCCGACATGTGGACTGCCGTCACCGCCTTTTTGTTTATTATTCTTTTGGGGCACGACCGGGCTGAGGTCGATGTACCCGTGTATATATTTTTTTACTTTCTGTACTAGGATTTCCCCGCTGAGGGGTGCACGGGTAGCCGGGTTCTAGAGGGCAACGGGCCCGCATCTCATGGCTTTGAGACAGGGGGGCTTCACTCTAGAATTGGCGGGCTATTCGCCGCATTTGTAGGGGGTACAGGTTGACCCAAGGAGGGGTGCTCAAGTTACCGGATTCCATGAACTGCTGGGTGGTCCATTCACTTTGTTGAAGGGGGCTGCCTCGCTTCACGTTTTGGCGGGTAACTTTCCGCGCCCATAGGGGTCTAGGATTTCATTACACAGGCTATCCACAGGACCAGGGGAACGTCGGGTTTCAGTAGCGGCTCTATGAAACCCGGGGATCCCAGATTATCTGTATGGTTCTGTAATGCTTATTACATTTCTGTGATGTTGCATTTTATCACGCCTTGAGCGATCATTATATATTGATATATATATACTAGTAGATGTTGTATATGTTTTACACCCGCGCTTGTCCAGTCACCGCTCTGTCGTTAGTTAAGTAACCTAACGGGTGATGATGGGGCTGTAAGTCTACGGTAGCGCCCCGGCCGTCGTTTCGAGGCCAAAATGCGGAAACGAAAACTTTTTCAAACTAGAAAACCGGCGCTATCATATTCTTAAAACTGGATCGAACCATTAACCTACAACTAGCTATCTGGAGAGAGGGTTGGAAAGCTATACCGATCGATCCGTGTCCTTCGGTCTTTGGCCACCATCCCAAGCTCCTCGCGGCAAATCCGGTCTCGATCTCCTCGTCGGAAAGGGCACCACATCTACGAGTCTCTTTACGGGCTCCCGCTTCATCCGAAGCAACTCAGGCATGAAGTGTGCTACCCGCCGTGTCCAAGGTGTTGTAGAGAATGATTGTGATCACTTTGTCTCTTGCATCCATGGCTTGGATGGAGGATAGAGATGATGCCATTGATGGAAGTTTTGAGCTAGAGGAAGAAGAAGAAGAGAGCTTTTCTTTTCTTTTTGCTATGATAAAATGAGAGTGAGAGAGTGTATCAAAAATTACAAGACCAAGCTAGCATATGGCAGCCCCTTTCTCTCTCCTTCTCACTTCATCACTCAAATCAATCTCATAATATGATGTTTGCACAAGAAATGATACCATGACTCACCTATGAAGTACATGTATCATTTAATGAACAAAATGATGTTTTCTAGCTCATAATTTCCATTTGTAAACATTAAACCAAATGTTTACAAAAATATAAAGATACGGCAACATTTAAAGTAAACTCGTGACGGATCACAAGGATACCCTTCACCTGTATATACATACCTGCATCCGCATTCCGACTGAATGCGAATGCGATGAGACTAAAGAAATCTAACAAATCTAATACTAGGATCCGGCTTAAACCAAAGCCCACTAGTATGATCCATCCGATCAAGATCCGTGCACTACCGCACGTATAAGATCGAACCCTGCCATATATCATACGGCCTCTACAACATTTCGCCCGAAACTTGAGAAACTGTCTGTGGGGGACTCTAAAGACTCGTCAATACTTTGGCTGTGGATTTAACCACTAGCACGTCAGAGGTATTAGCCGTACGTAACGGGCTACCAGGTATTGACCAAAAAGGAGGTCGATGAACGAACTCATCCTGACACCCTATTGAGCCTGTCAGTGACAATATCCGTACAGTCCGGTCCGTTCGTCTATGAGCATCGCATGTCGGGCTTAGGGGGTTGGTAAAAGTCAGACCCCTAAAAGCGGTACAAGTCGTGTCGGAGTGTAGCCCAGAACACCCTGAGATACTACTGGAATACCTACGAGTAAATTTCCTTCCTTGGCCAAGGACTTCGTGTAATGGCTCTCCTAGACACAGCGCGACCTCACCCCTAATACCGGGAGAGACGAAACCCCTGCTGATCCGCTCACTGCCTCCATATGGCTCGGGATTGTACCCAACTAAAACCTGTTTGCACGACTCCTTTGAGCCGTGGTAGGGTAGTAATCAAAGCACAGTGGGAACTCACACAAAACAAATGACGATCTCAGGTTGATGAGCTAACCTGTACACATGTCACCAGGGAACTGCTATCTGACGCTAGGTATGATACCAACTAGCATGTTCCCGGTGAGTCCTGTCTGGTGTACTAATAACCCAATAAGCAACTTTATACATCTTAGGTGAACCAACTGACACCAATGGCTTGTGAGACCGGCCACCGCCCCTCGTCGGGGTCTCGAATGTATACACTTGACTACTAACGGAGTATCGATTCCCAGTCTCAAAACTCCCACGACTAGGGACCACTTTAAGGACGTGCTTATAGACTACCCAACTCTCACGTATATGATCGCCATCTTACTGCTGGTTGTCAAGCAAGAATCCTAAGGGCTCTATCAACGTGTAATAGTGACCTGTAAGGTCACCAAAAGTAGTACAAGATGATAAAGATAAACCATGGTAGCATACTATTCTCCATCAACGTGTAATAGTGAACCACAATGTCACCTAAAGCATGTACACGATGATAAAGACAAACCGGATAGTATACAATCATCCTGAGTAAGATTGTCCTACCAGCATAGGTCCTCCTTCAATCATTGCAATCATGTGCCTGCGATCCAATGATTGACTCTGAGGGCACTATATCCAACAATCTCCTACTTGCACTCAAGGCTAATTATTGTGATGTCGCATACTCACAACCCGTGTGATACCGAACACCCAACTCGTCAACTAATCAGTCTCACAAAGCTCGTTTGCAAAACTATTGCATTCGAGAAATAGCCTCAGCTAGTGGATCCGCCCTGATGTTTCTTTCTATGTCTCTCTTTATCTCAAGTTCGCGGAGAAAGCCATCTCCCGAAATGAGCAATACCTGTCTTAGAATATGTATGGATACCTGATGGGACCTAGTTCATAAATGAACTCCAAATCCAAACTTCTTAGACTGTATCGTCAACTGAAACCAATCAGTATCCTGCGCCATGCCTCCCTCAGTATCCGCTTGGACAACCAGTCCAAAATACTGCCTCTCGTCACAGGGAAAACTATAACTCTGACAGTCACTCTGTCATCCAGGTCACCTTGGAAGCCTGGAATGATAACCGTCTCCTAAAAGAGGCTGTTGTTATCATATCCCTAGAACATCCACTTATGTTCTAAAACTTCTTCCGAATGTCTCTCCAGGATAGGATTAATATCAACTTACTGCATCTAGTGCAAAAACAATGTCTGGTGTGGTACTTGACATCTCATGATTGACTCAATTGTCAAAGCAAGTGATCTGCCAATTATGCACATCCCTCTCCCCTTTAGTCTGTAAGACACTTTTAGAGAGGGTGACTCCATTACCTGTAGGTACACTACCGTGCCAGGAGTCGTCCATTCTAAAACACCTTTAGAATGCTGTCTAAGTACCCAGATTGGGAAACTACCCAAATCTAGATCTAAAACCATAGATCTAGTAACCAGAATGTTAGATATTTTATCTATATCCTTTATGCGGAGAAACCACTGTGTGACAACCAAAGTATAACCGATCTTAGTATAGGAATTTCACTTCCCACTCTGTGTATGTCATCCAAATACCAGGACATCACACCCTACTACCTTCTCAACGGATCCATCCCCTATTCCGATGAAGTCAAACCTATGACTGTCACATCAGAAATAAATGATCTATCTCCGCTATATATGCTTTAGTCCATAAATAGACATAAGATACTTGTCCACCATGCTTCCGCTGCTCCCACTGACTACGACAACCCTCTGGCAGAGTCATATACACATACACTTCTAAAGCTAGTTTAGAATAATGCTATACTCATCCTCCTGCAGGGTCTCATAGTATAGAACAACAGTAATGGCATGTCTGGGTAAACAAGAACCTCCCTGTCACCGTCCTTGAGGCTACCGGAGTACCTCTCGAGTGCCTGAGGTTACCCACCATATCTGCGGAGTGGCCAATGGAATGTCAATCTTGATTGAATCTTTAGGTCCTTATCAAATTTTTCAGTAATCGTTTGCGGTTCTGGAATCACTTCCAGTTCTACCATATTCCCAATTCTGTTTTCTGAAAAAAATCCATTTTTATTAAAACTGTGGCGAGTCAAGAACAATATCACTATTGATCTTCCAAATGGTAGAAAGTCAACCCTCGTCATAGCTCGGGTCAACCCACAAACAGCCATTACAGAAACATGCCTTGAGTTATCCAGAGTCTGGTTTTAAGCATAAGCTGGAAAACTCCCCGTACCTTAACAATGTTAAGATATGAACTATTCTATATCCAATATAGAAATGGAGGCACTAATTGAATTGGAACCAGATTCAAATCATGCAGCTGTCTCCAGTGCATGTCAACAAAATGGAGAGAGGCCGATCAGCATTACTCAACTTAGGAGTACTTCCAATTATGAGTAACCTGAAAGCGAAGCATGTTCTCTTAATCATTACTATCAACTGAATACCATACACAAGAATCTAGATCTTCGATCACCATGAAGATTCCTAATACATGCAATATCTGGTTCTTTACTTTATTCATATAACTATAACTTCTCAAAACTTAGACCTTGCATTTCTACGAAACACATGTCTAAGAACTAGTGAAGTCACAAGTAAACAGAATATAGTACGAGTACCAACCCTTCTGTCCTCATGGACACAGGATAACATACAATACTCTGTATAAGTCCCTTGAGTCTAATAACTCATTTCCTGTGTGTCGTAGGTTGAAAACTGTACTTATGGTTAAGAAGAATTACACCGCTGTTTAATGCTCCTTACCTAACCATCCACTGATATAGGTAAATGCCATGGACATAATTTCAAAAAGTTATATCTCACTTTATAAAAATAAACGTATGGATATATCAATTTGAAATTGGTGCATTATAACGGATATTCAAAACCAAATATTTGCCGTTCGGCAAACAACCCAGGCGATTTCCTAAAATATCATCAATTACAACGAATCCTGATATAATGAAGATGACCATCAAATTCCCAATAGTTTACTCCCACTCATCATCTGTAAAACCATACAGATGTGAGAATCAAACCTGGTAAATAAATACCCTGGAGCAAGGACTAATTGGGAAATCAGTTTTCTTTTAACAATACAAAGTGAAACTGAAACATATAAATGTTTCGAAGGGGCATCCGTGTATTCCTAGTAATGCCTCTTCCATTATCAGATTCACAACTATGACCATATACTTCTTTGTCATCTCTCCAAATCCCTTTATATATCTTTAATCATTACCTTCTGTACACCCCTTTAGGCTAAATGGTTTTCTTCCTTCCCTACCATTCGGCACCAGCTTATGGTTTGGAAGAAGACTATCCAATAAGCATAATGGGTGTACTCCCTTAATCCTAAGAGCACTCGGAACCTGAGAGAAGGTAAAGATAAAAGACAACTGAGTAAAACCTTATTCCTATTTCTCCTGAACCATAATCCATCCCCGAACTGGAACAAGTTACTTCGAGTTCGTATATAACCAAATGATGGAGCATCCAAATAACTGTGGATCTTCGTAGTGATACGGAGTGTTCTGGAGAAATACAAAGGTGATGTAGGATTGGCGAAGAAATACTTGGTTTGGTCGTGAATAGCAGTCGCAATTTACTTTGCCCTCTTACTAATCCCATTATTTGTCTTAACTTATTATCTTCTGTACACCATCGTTAGGCTACATGGTTTTCTTCCATCCCTACCTTTCGGCACCTGCCCATGGTTTGGAAGAAGACTATCTAATTAGCATAATAGGTGTAGCGTCCTAATCCAAGGAGCACTCGCAACCTGAGAGAAGGTAAAAGGAAAAGACAACTGAATAGTTCTATTTGTTTTCTCCAGAACCGGAAACCATCCTCGAATCAGGAACAAGTTCCTTCGAGTTCGTATTAACCATTCGATGGTTTTATCCAATGGAAGTGGATGTTCGTAGTAATATGGGGTGTTCTGGAGAAAAGGGTAAAAGTAGGAGTGGCAATGAGGTATGCAACTCCGACAATCCAAAAGCCAGTGTTTTAAGAAGGTTCGGTTAACTTGGTCACTGAGTCATAGTCAAGGGTCGGGTCATGGTCGCTGCCAAAGAGAGAGAAAAAAGAAATACTCAGCGTGCACTATAACCTAGATCAGAATGGTTATCAATTTATCTAATCAGGAAACCTCCCACTGTAACCTCAAATTCTCCTCCAAACCTGAATGAAGAATTAGTCGGGATCACCCGAGGAGTAAACCAACTCATCAGTGGGAATCGGGATCCAAATATCATCGCATGATAATGTGATGGAATCCACTAACATTATCACACTCCAGAAGGTTTGCGCATATCTGGCAAGTTTCAGTTTCTTTTGAAACTCCCGATGTGATTTCTACCCCATGCTCTTATGACCTTGACTTTGGCCAACAAATCATAAGTCACATGTCAAGTTCTACCCGTCATTATCTAGGTTAATTTGAAGCCACCCGTACCTACCCTTGACTTTGGCCAACAAGGCAGTACGACTGTCCCAAACCAACGAATCTATCAATGCAGCAGAAAAGTAACAAATAGCTACCATACACTATGCCTTGACTTTGGCCAACAAACATAGCAAGAATACTAAGTGCTACCCATCTGAAATGATGGAGAGCTACGAATGGTTTTTGGCGAAAAACCATTAACGTAATGAACTTGATATCGTTGAAGTAACCGGATAGCTTTTTATAAAAAATATAGTGACGAAAACTTTTGCTAAAGAAGTCAGTCCCGGTGAAGGGATCTCGGCTCTTTCCCCGTAGAATGAGGTGCAGGATATTCCAACTGAATTCCAGGATACAAAGCAAAAAGGCAATCGACTATAGTGAAGTTATTACCCTGACGCAAACTTCTGTTCAAGGGGTCACTCCCGGTGAAGGGATGTCGGCCCTTGCCTCGTCGACTGAGGTGCTGGATATTCATAACCGAATACCACTGTGCAAAATAAAAGAGAACGTCCTTGGAATAACAGCTTTTTGAAAAATGTTCCAACAACATCAAGCAGGTTTGTTTAGCTTGCATTGATCCGAATCAATGCAGTCCCATCAATTAATCACACCATAAAAGAACGAAAATATGATATACGTATATGCCATCCGCATTCGCCACTAGGTCTCGTCATCACCCGTTAGGTTACTTAACTAACGACAGAGCGGGGACTGGACTAGCATGGGTGCAAAACATATATAACATCTACTAGTATATATATCAATATATAATATTCGCTCAAGGCGTGATAAAATGCAACATCACAGAAATGTAATAAGTATCACAGAACAATAAAGATAATCTGAGATCCCCGGGTTTCATAGTGCCGCTATTGAAACCCGACGTTCCCCAGGTCGTGTAGATAGCCTGTACAATGAAATCCTAGACCCCTACGGGCGCGACAAGTTACCCGCCAAAACCAGAAGCGAGGCAGCCTCCTTCAACAACGTGAATGGACCACCCAGCACTTCACGGAATCCGGTAACTTGAGCACCCCTCCTTGGGTCAACCTGTACCCCCTACGAGTGCGGTAAATAGCCCGCCAATTCTAGAGTGAAGCCCCATCCGTCTCAAAGCCATGAGATGCAGGCCCGTTGCCCTCTAGAACCTGGCTATCCGTGCACCTCTCCGCGGGGTAATCCTAGTACAGAAAGTAAAATATACATACAATGGGTAGATCGACCTCGGCCCGGTCGTGCCCCAAAAGAATAATATACAAACAGGAAGTGACGGCAGTCCACATGTCGGACGCTCGTCCCGCAATATCAAATGTACAAATACAACCAAACTGTACTACCATTGCATCAGGCTATCCACCACGACAAATCCCCAACATCACAGCACAACACAGAACATCAACGTTAATGTCACGTTCGCAAATCCGTCTACAAGTGCTATAGCAATTAGACAAGATTTACTGCTCGAATGATATTCACGGTCGCAGATATAATGTAAATACTGTGAACTAATATGTTTAAAATTTTTGATCGAAAAAATTTCCCGAAATGGGCCCCAAGCATAACTGTAGCACTCAAAGTAATCTGGGCCCAAACAAATAATACCAAAAATCTCAATTCCAACACAGAGAACATTGTGCAAAATTTGGTGCACAGAAGAGGCAAAATGGCGGTGGAACCACGGCCAAAGCATGGGTACGGCCGCGGTTCCGCGTCGCAACAGTGACAGAATGCTACCAAATTTTCACAGTAATCTTAGAATCGCCTGCACAAATTTCTGCAATACACCAAATAATTTTTCGAGCATAAAAAAAATTAGACAGAGAGTTGATGACTTGGAATCGCGGTTTCGGAATTTTCGTTCGATCGAAATTCTAAACACGTTAGAGCAAGCTAGTAAAGGTTAATGGCGTGTCTCTGATACCATGTAAGTCTACGGTAGCGCCCCAGCCGTCTTTCCGAGGCCAAAATGCGGAAACGAAAACTTTTTCAAACTAGAAAACCGGCACTATCGTTTGCTTAAAACCTGGATAGAACCATTAACCTACAACTAGCTATCTAGAGAGAGGGTTGGAAAGCTATACCGATCGATCCGTGTCCTTCGGTCTTTAGCCACCATCCCAAGCTCCTCGCGGCAACTCCGGTCTCGATCTCCTTGTCGGAAAAGGAACCACATCTACGAGTCTTTTTACGTGCTCCCGCTTCATCCGAAGCAACTCGGGCACGAAGTGTGCTAGCCGACGTGTCCAGGGTGTTGTAGAGAATGTTTGTGATCACTTTGTCTCTTGCATCCAAGGATTAGATGGAGGTTAGAGATGATGCCATTGATGGAAGTTTTGAGCTAGAAGAAGAAGAATCAGAAGAGAGCTTTTCTTTTCTTTTTGCTATGATAAAATGAGAGTGAGAGAGTGTATAAAAAATTACAAGACCAACCTAGCATATGGCAGCCCCTTTCTCTCTCCTTCTCATTTCATCACTCAAATCAATCTCATAATGTGATGTTTGCATAAGAAAGAATACCATGACTCACCTATGAAGTACATGTATCATTTAATGCACAAAATGATGGTTTCAAGCTCGTAATTTCCATTTGTAAACATTAACCCAAATGTTTACAACAATAAAATGATACGGCAACATCTAGAATAAACTCGTGAAGGATAACAAGGATACCCCTCAACTGTATATACATACCTGCATCCGCATTCCGACTGAATGCGGATGCGATGAGACTAAAGTAATCCAACAAATCTAATACTAGGATCCGGCTTAAACCAAAGCCTACTAGTATGATCCGTCCGATAAAGATCCGTGCACTACCGCACATATAAGATCGAACCCTGCCATATATCATACGGCCTCTACAACGTTTTGCCCGAAACTTGAGAAACTATCTGTAGGGGACTCAAAAGACTCGTTAATACTTCGGCTGTAGATTTAACCACTACCACGTCAGAGGTATTAGCCGTACGTAACGGGCGACTAGGTATTGACCAAAAGGGAGGTCGATGAGCGAACTCATCCTAACACCCTACTGAGCCTGTCAGTGACAATATCCGTACAGTCCGGTCTGTTCGTCTATGAGCATCGCATGTCGGGCCTAGGGGGTTGGTAAAAGTCAGACCCCCAAAAGCGGTACAAGTCGTGTCGGAGTGTAGCCCAGAACACCGTGAAATACTACTGGAATACCTACCAGTAAATCTCCTACTTTGGCCAAGGACTTCGTGTAATGGCTATCCTAGACACAGCACGATCTCACCTTTAATACTGGGAGATGAAATCCCTGTCGATCCGCTCACTGTCTCCATATGGCTCGGGACTGTACCCAACTAAAACCTGTTTGCACGACTCCTTTGAGCCGTGGTAGGGTAGTAATCGAAGCACAGTGGGAACTCACACGAGACAAATGACGATCTCAGTTCGATGAACTAACCTGTACACATGTCACCAGGGAACTTCTATCTGACGCTAGGTATAGTACCAACTAGCATGTTCTCGCCGAGTCCTGTCCGGTGTACACATAACCCAATGAGCACCTGTATACATCTTAGGTGAACCAACTGACACCAATGGCTTGTGAGACCGGCCACCGCCCCTCGTCAGGGTCTTGACTGTATACACTAGTCTACTAACGGAGTATCGATGCCCAGTCTCGAAACTCCCACGACTAGGGACCACTTTAAGGATGTGCTAATAGACTACCCAACTCTCACGTATATGATTGCCATCATACTGCTGGTAGTCAAGCAAGAATCCTAAGGGCTCTATCAACGTGTAATAGGGACCTGTAAGGTCACCTAAAGCAGTACACGATGATAAAGATAAAACATTGTAGCATACTATTCTCCATCAACGTGTAATAGTGAACCGCAATGTCACCTAAGGCATGTACACGATGATAAAGACAAACCAGATAGCATACAATCATCCAGAGTAAGATTGTCCTACTAGCATAGGTCCTCCCTCAATCATTGCAATCACGTGCCTGCGATCCAATAATTGACTCTGAGGGCACTATATCCAACAGGGACCCAGTGGCGAATGCGGATGGCATATACATACATCATATTTTCGTTCTTTTGTGCTGTGATTAATTGATGGGACTGCATTGATTCGGATCAATGCAAGCTAAACAAACCTATTCTGATGTTGTTGGAACATTTTTTGAAAAGCTGTTATTGCTAGGACGTTTTCTTTTGTTTTGACAGTGGTATTCGGTTATGAATATCCAGCACCTCGGTCAACGAGGCAAGGGCCGAGATCCCTTCACCGGGAGTGACCCCTTGGACAGAAGTTTGCGTCAGGGTAATAACTTCACTATAGTTGATTACTTTTTGCTTTGCATCGTGGTATTCAGTTGGAATATCCTGCACCTCATTCTACGGGGAAAGAGTCGAGATCCCTTCACCGGGAGTGACCTCTTTAGCAAAGGTTTTCGCCACTATATTTTTATAAAAAGCTATCCGGTTCCTTCAACGATATCAAGTTCATTACGTTAATGGTTTTTCGCCAAAAACCATTCGTAGCCCTCCGTCATTTCAGAAAGGCAGCACTTAGTATTCTTGCTATGTATGTTGGCCTTCGTCAAGGCATAGTGTATGGTAGCTATTTATTACTTTTCTGCTGCATAGATAGATGCGTTGGTTTGGGACAGTCGTACTACTATTTTGGCCTTCGTCAAGAGTATGTATGGGTGGGTTCAAATTGTAGGGTCCCTAGGCACACTAGTGAGGTCTCACAAGGCATCAACCATGCCAATTTCAAAAATTCTAGGTGCCGAGAGACCCGACTATGGATCGTTTGCTAGAAAACTAGGCGAAAAGATAACTAGTTAACACTTAACTAAGGGATACGGATATACAACCTTTGTAGATCCGTTTGTCCACCTCCATAGCTCCATGAAGAAGTCATCTCCGCTGTACAAATCCGAAATCCGGGCTCTTGCGTCGGCTTCATCGGAGAAGAAGCGGGCTAGGTCATCGACGACGTGCCGAAGATGATCTACGTCGAAGCATCACTAGATCGAGCTCCACCTTCACCGAGCCATGATGACTTATGAAGGAAACACACTCTACTACTTGGCAAGAGGTAGAGGATGAAGAAATAGGAAGTGGGTTGACTTTAGAATTGGATTTCTCACTCATATGCTCAATATGCCATTGATGAAGACAAGCTTCTTCATGAAGAAGAAGAAGAGCAAGAAGAAGGTAAGTATTATGATAAGAATAAAAGAATAAATAAAAAATCCATTCTTATCATAATTCTCACCATGGTTAGGTGTAGAGAATTAACTTGAGTTAATTGAATTGGTTAGGGTTAAGCATGAGACAAAATGGTGTCTAAGTCAAAAGTTCATGAAGCTTCATGAAAGAAAACAAAAGAAGCCACCATTCTATTTTATGCAATTTATTTTCCAAAAATAAAAACAAATGAATAAATGAATAATCAAATAAAAACCCTAACCATTTCTTTAACCAAGGTTTAATTCTTTACACAAACCCTAATTTGCATGTATCATCAAATATGATACAAACAAGTGCACAAAATCATATCGCATATGCAATGCGCACAACCGAGCGAGAAAATCCATTTAAAGTGAACCGATACTAGTTAATGCAAAGTAATATATCAAATATATAATTATGCATTAAATCATTAAATCAACGCTTGATTTAACGATCCGGTCATGACGCACATAACCGACTGGTATCATTAGTAACATCTTATCGAATCAACACTTGATCCGATAACCCGGCTATATCGCATATAAACGATCAATGTCACATCGTGAGAATCGAATACAGTATCACATACTCGTATTATTCTCGGTCCCGCACATATCTCATATGCGCTCCAATTTCGTTTCGCTTGAGCCAGGAAACCTCTGTGTAGGACTCTAAAGACTCGTCAATACGCCGGCAGCAGATGATGATCATATCAAGCATCCACAAGCCGCAAGCGGTCTGCTAAACGTAACGGCCACCCGGGTATTGAGCGATCTGAAGATCGACGAGCAAGCCTGCTCACACTCCAGTGAATCCGACCAGTAACACTACCGTACAGTCCGGTCTGATCGTCTGATATGTCGCATATCTCGCCTAGGGGTGGTAAACGTCAGACCCCAATAGCTCAATAAGTCGTGTCGATATGAGGTCTATAACAATTCGAGAAACTACTGGTAACACTTACTAGTAAATCTCAGCAACCCTGGCCAGGGATTTCCTGTTATAGCCAATCGAACACAGCGCAACATCAACTCCCTATACCGGGAGAGACGAATCCCCTCCTATCGCTCATTGCCTCCATGTGACTCGGGACTGTACCCAAAAACCACCGTTTTGCACGCCCTCTTGGACGTGGTAAGATGGAAATCAAAGCACAGGGGGAACCACACAAGACTCTATGACGATCTCGGGTCAACAGACTACTCTGTACCAGTGTCACCGGAGAACTGCCATCTGACGTAAGGTATAATACCATCTGGGAGTTCTCGGCGAGTCCGTCCAGTGTACCCAGTCTCTACTGAGCACCCATATATCATCTCTGATGTCAAACACCGATGGATATGGGATCATCCATCGCCCATCTGTATGGGTCTAGAAGGTACACGCTAGTCTACTCTGGTATATCGATGCCCCGTCTCGATACACCCACGACTAGGGACTGTGAAGGATGTACTTATAGACTACCATGTCCCCACTAGTATGATCCGCATCATAGTCCAGGTAGTCAAGTACAGATCCTAAGGGTTTTACCAACATGTAACAGAGAGACAATCAGCATACACGTTAAGGTAAAGTTCAACCAGATAGCATACTATCATGTCGAGCAAGAAAGTCCTCCCTATATATGTCCCAGCATCCACTATAATATACATCCTATGTATAGTAATGGCCTCTAGGGCATACATATAACTAACACAAATTAACCTGGATAATGACGGGTAGAACCTGACATGTGACTTATGATATGTTGGCCTTCGTCAAGGTCATAAGAGCACGGGGCAAAAATCACATCCGGAGTTTCTAAAGAAACTGAAACTTATCAGATATGCCCATACCTTCTGTAGTGTGATAACGTGAGTGGATTCCATCACGTTATCATAAGATGATAGTTGGATCCCGATTCCCACTGATGAGTTGGTTTACTCTTCGGGTGATCCCGACTAATTCTTCTTTCAGGTTTGGAGGAGAATTTGAGGTTACAGTGGGAGGTTTCCTAAGTGTAAGTCCGTGGCGGCGCCCCGACCGTCGATCCGACGCCTGAAACGCGGAAACAAAAAATTTTCAAAACTTGCAACCGGCACCACCGCGCACTTTTCACCCGGATCGGGCCATTAACCTAGCTACTAGCAAACAAGAAAAGAGTAGAGAAGTTATACCAAGCGATCCGTATCCTTCGGTCTTCATCTCCACTCCGATCTCCCGCGGAATCTCCGTCCATCTCCTCGTTGTCGGAAAGGGCACCACGTAGCCGGAATCTTTTATGGGCTCCCACCTCTGGACCGAGGCAACTCGGGCGCGAAGTTGGCTAGCCGACGCGTCCAAGGGATGCTGTAGAATAGTGTAGTAGCCATGTCTCTTTGGGGTTTATAAGGTTGCTATTGATGGAGGTATTGAGAGGAGAATGATAAAGAGCAATGAGATATATGAAGCTAGTCTTTTTCAACCATGGAATGAAATGATGATAGAAATTTGCCACTCCTCAAAAACTTCCCTCCCCTTAGTGGCCGGCCTCTCCTCATCAAGAAGAAGATTGGAGAGAGAAAAAAGCATCTCCATGTAAATATAAAAAGAATGATAATGTGAAAAAGAAAGCATAAAAGAAAATGGCTCACATCAATTTCAACTCACATCCATCCACAAACCATGACATGAAAAGCCAAGGAAAAGACCATAAAAGAATCTCATCATGATGCTAGTCTCATCATATAGCCACAAATGCAAGAAAGCCCCTCACAACTAAGTTAATTGCAAACATGAAATTAACCCCCTCCAACGAAAAGTCCGGCCGCGAAGGAACAAAGGAAAACCGGCCGGAACGGAATGCAAACTGGCAGCTTCAGAAAATTGATCCCGTAATTAATTACAGGAAAACCCTGCTACTGCATATACATGCCCGCATTTGTATTTCCACTGAACACAAATGCAAAGAGACAAAACCACACTATCTAATACTAGGATCCGGCTTAAGCCAAAGCCGGCTAGTAAAAACCGTCCGATCACGATCCGTGCAATATCGCACGTATATGATCGAACCCTGCCATATCTCCATACGGCCTCTACAGCGTTTCGCCCGAAACTTGAGTAACTGTGTGTGTGGTGGACTCTAAGGACTCGTAAATACCTTGGTTGTGGATTTAACCACTAGCAAGTCAGAGGTATAAGCCAATACGTAATGGGCTACCAGGTTTTGACCAAAAGGGACGTCGATGAGCGAACTCATCCTGACACCCTACTGAGCCTGTCAGTGACAATATCCGTACAGTCCGGTCCATTCGTCTATGAGCATCGCATGGTGGGCCTAGGGGGTTGGTAAAAGTCAGACTCCCAATAGTGGTACAAGTCGTGTCGGAGTGTTGCCCAGAACACCCTGAGATACTACTGGAATACCTACCAGCAAATTTCCTGCCTTGGCCAAGGACTTTCATGTTCTGGCTCTCCTGGACACAGCGCGACCTCACCCCCAATACCGGGAAAGACGAACCCCTGCAGATCCGCTCACTGCCTCCATGTGGCTCGGGACTGTACCCAACTAAAACCTGTTTGCACGACTCCTTTGAGCCGTGGTAGGGTAGTAATCAAAGCACAGTGGGAACTCACACGAGACAAATGACGATCTCAGGTCGATGAACTAACCTGTACACATGTCACCTGGGAACTGCTATCTGACGTCTGGTATAATCCCAACCAGCAGGTTCCAGGCGAGTCCTGTGCGGTGTACTCATAACCCAATGAGCACCTGTATACATCTTAGGTGAACCAACTGACACCAGTGGCTTGTGAGACCGGCCACCGCCCCTCGTCGGGGTCTCGACTGTATACACTAGTCTACTCTAGAGAATCGATGCCCTGTCTCGAAACTCCCACGACTAGGGACCTTTTAAGGATGTGCTTATAGACTCTAGCTCTTACGTATATTGTTAGTTATATGTATGCCCTAGAGGCCATTACTGTACATAGGATGTATATTGTAGTGGATGCTGGGACATATATAGGGAGGACTTTCTTGCTCGACATGATAGTATGCTATCTGGTTGCACTTTACCTTAACGTGTATGCTGATTGTCTCTCTGTTACATGTTGGTAAAGCCCTTAGGATCTGTAATTGACTACCTGGACTATGATGCGGATCATACTAGTGGGGACATGGTAGTCCATAAGTACATCCTTCAAAGTCCCTAGTCGTGGGTGTATCGAGACGGGGCATCGATATACCAGAGTAGACTAGCGTATACCTTCTCGACCCATACAGATGGGCGATGGATGATCCCATATCCATTGGTGTTTGACATCAGAGATGATATACGGGTGCTCAGTAGTGACTGGGTACACTGGACGGACTCGCCGAGAACTCCCAGATGGTATTATACCTCACGTCAGATGGCAGTTCTCTGGTGACACTGGTATAGAGTAGTCTGTTGACCCGAGATCGTCATAGAGTCTTGTGTGGTTCCCACTGTACTTTGATCTCCATCTTACCAAGTCCAAGAGGGCGTGCAAAACGGTGGTTTTTGGGTACAGTCCCGAGTCACATGGAGGCAATGAGCGATAGGAGGGGATTCGTCTCTCCCGGTATAGGGGGTTGATGTTGCGCTGTGTTCGATTGGCTATAACAGGAAATCCCTGGCCAGGGTTGCTGAGATTTACTGGTAAGTGTTACCAGTAGTTTCTCGAACAGTTATAGACCTCATATCGACACGACTTATTGAGCTATTGGGGTCTGACGTCTACCACCCCTAGGCGAGATATGCGACATATCAGACGATCAGACCGGACTGTACGGTAGTGTTACTGGTTGGATTCACTGGAGTGTGAGCGGGCTTGCTCGTCGATCTTCTGATCGCTCAATACCCGGGTGGCCGTTACGTTTAGCAGACCGCTTGCGGCTTGTGGATGCTTGATATGATAATCATCTGCTGCCGGCGTATTGACGAGTCTTTAGAGTCCTACACAGAGGTTTCCTGGCTCAAGCGAAACGAAATAGGAGCGCATATGAGATATGTGCGGGACCGAGAATAATGCGTGTATGTGATACCGTATTCTATTCTCGCGATAAATATATCGAATGGTTGTATGCGATATAACCTAGTTATCGATTCAAGCGTTGATTCGATAAGCCGATATATTGTATACTAGTCGGTTGTGTGCGACACAACCGGGTCATTGAATCAAGTGTTGATTTAATGATTTAATGCATATTTATATATTTGATAAATTACTTTGCATCAACTAGTATCGGTTTACTTAAGATGGATTTTCTCACTCGGATGGGCGCATTGTATATGCGATATACTTTTGTGCACTTGATTGTATCATGTTTGATGATACATGTCATGCTAGGGTTCAAGTGTAAAGATTAAACCTTGGTTAATGAAATGGTTAGGGTTTATTATTTATTATTCATTTATCTTATTTAATTATCCTTTTTATTTTTGATAAATGAATAAAAGAAAAGAGAAAAGAATGGTGGCTAATTTTGTTCTTTAGTTGAAGCTTCATGAAGCTTTGTTCAAGTCAACCATTCTTATCTCATCCTTAACCCTAACCATTCCCACTAACCATGATTCATTCTCTACACTTGACTCTAGTTAAAATTATGATAAGAATTCATTTTCTTTTCTTATTCTTTTAACTTATCATAACTATTTCCTTCTTCTTCTTCCTTGAACTCAAGAAGAAAAAGCTTTCTTCATCAATGGTGAATTGAGCAAACAAGTGAGAAATCCAATTCTAAAGTCTACCCACTTCCTATTTCTTCATCCTCTACCTCTTGCCAAGTAGTAGAGTGTGTTTCCTTCACAAGTTTTAGGGCTTGGTGAAGGTGGAGCTTGATTTAGCGATGCCTCGACGTAGATCATCTTCGGCATGGACATCGACGACCTAGCTCGCTTTTTCTCCGACGAAGCCGACTCTAGAGCCCGGATTTGATTTGGACAGCGGAGAGGACCTCGTTGCGGAGCTATGGAGGTGGAGCACCGGATCTACAAAGGTTGTATTTCCGTTAAACTTTTAGTTAAGTGTTAACTAGTTCAATGTTCGCCTAGACATCTAGTTATCGATCCGTAGTTTAGGGTTTGTAGGCACCGTAAAATTTGAAATTGCCATGGTTGATGGCTTAGGAGACCTCTTGGGAGTGCCTAGGAACCCTACAGTGGTATCAGAGCCTAGCTAGAGCCTTAGGCGAAGTCCAGACGGAAATTGAAGTCCGAACGAACCCGAAACCCCGAACCATTATTGCTCTCTGGACTTTTTCCTAAAATGCGGATTTTTGTGAATTAAAAATTTCTAGAAAATACATAAAATAAAACTAAGAATTACGGTGCAAACTCAGGTGAGTAATTCGTTTGAACGGCGGCGGAACCGCGGCATAAGCACTGCTTATGCGGCGGTTCCGCGCTATATTGGTGACGTCATCGTACCTGCTCTGCACAGTAATTCCTATTATTTTATGCTGAGTTTTCTGGGAATATTTAAAACTTATTCCAGAGTTGAAATTTCTGCAGTTGTTTTGGGCATTCGGTGTTTCGATCGGGGTATTAAATTTTGTCTGTTTGGCTTTCCGGATAAATCTTAGAATATGTTAAAAAGTTCGACCGGATATAAATACCCAATTTTTCCCCTGTCGGGAAATTTCCAAGTGTTGGATTTTTCCGTAGTTTAACGACGTTCTAAGTAGTGCAAGTAACGCGATGGTCCCTCTAGAAGACACAAACCTTAACTCGATTATGTGACCGTCTTGAACTGCCCTTTGAACCTTCGGGTTTGGGGCAGTACGGCGTGCCACATGTGAGGCGTTGGCTTGACCCTTCTACGGATGGACCGTTGGTACTGAGGTACGAACTGAATGTTGTTAGACTTATTTCATGTGTTGATCTGTATCGGGAAAAGTTGGGTGTTCGATTGTTCGATCGGAAAGTTTAACATTTTCTGTTTATCTGGAATGTGATACAATAATTGGAATTCACAAAGAGTTATGAGATAACTAAATGAATGTTATAAACACAGCAGTTTAGTCTCACTTGATCGGTTGCCACGGAATTTTGATGTGATCAAAAGTCCGTCGCAATCACGTAGCGTACGCGGATACTCGCCGGGTAAACTTAATAGACAGCCTCACTCCATAGCCCCGACCAAGTGACTGTAGGAGAACCCAGTCGCCGAAAGCATCCGTCCGGGTGCTCCCGGTAACGGTGTTCTGCCTTGGTGCACTTCGTCGACGGTATCAGGGGTGCGACTGTCTACTGAAGTTTGCGACGAGCATTCGATCAGGATGTCGGGAATCTTGTTGAATTACCCGACTTGATATTGAAAAGTGTTTTCGATAATGAGACTAAAATGCGGGGTTTATAATTGTTAGGCATGCGATGTCTAAGTGATTCATTTGGTCAGGCATGCGATGTCTGAGGTGTTTGCGGATTCCAACTGTTGTAGTTTTACACTTTCTTTTCTCTGACCGTAAGTGTAATATGTGATATCGCCGGTTTCGTTGCTATATGTCAACGACAATTGGGATATGCATATTTACTTACGTTGATGACATGTGATGTTATGTGTTGCTGGATATGTTATATTGGATCGTCGTGTTTGAATAGCCGGGGGTTTTTATGTGAGATGAGTGTTTTTCATTTTCATTCATGTAAAAACTTGTATGTAATATTCTTTTATTGGGGCGCTTCCAGGTTGCGGGAGTAGTCACCTGTTGTATATTATTTACTTTTCCGCACTAGGATAGACCCAAGGAGGAGGGCACAAGTAACCGGGTTCTGGAGTCCAGTGGGAGACCAACTCGAGGAGTCGAGGTCGGGTCTCCTAACTCCAGAATTGGTAGGGTTGCTTGCCGCTCTCGTAGGGGTCTAGGGGTGTGGGTTTGGCTATTCATCACGACCGTGGAATCCGTGTTTTATACTGGCTCGTATTGAAAACAAAGACGTCCTAGTATATCCAATATTTCATATGATTCTTCTGCTGTGATATCTGTGATGTGATCATGTGATGTTCTGTGATAGATACAGTATATAGTATATATGATATATTATATAGATGTTACTTATGTTTTACACCCGCGCTAGCCCTGCCCTGCTATGTCGTTAGTTACCTAACCTAACGGTGCACGAGGGGACATCGAGGCGAATGCGGATGGCATAAGTGTACGTCATATCTATCTGTGATGATTAGGTACTTATATGATGGGACTTCATTAATGTGATTAATGAAATAAAAGAAACCTAAGATGTTGTAGAATCGAATTTCAAAATAAAACAGGTAGCTGCAGTTCTTGCTTTGCACAGCGGTATATGTGATATATCCTGCACCTCATCCGACGAGGAAAGGACCGAGATCCCTTCACCGGGAGTGACTCCTTTAGCAATAACTGGCAGATGCTACAAACTCGGTTTGTCTTTTGATTGCTTTTAAGTGTTTTTGCTTTGCACAGCGATATATATGATATATCCCGCACCTCATTCGACGAGGAAAGGACCGACGATCCCTTCACCGGGAGTGACTCCTTTAGCAAAACTAGAAAAGCCTCAAAAGCACTCCATTTTAAAATTCATTCGATCCTACAACGATATCAAGTTCATTACGCAATAGGTTTTCAGAAAAACCTGTCGTAGCCCTCCGTCATTTCAGATATGTACTAGTTAGTATTCGTGCTACGTTTGTTGACCTCTGTCAAGGCGTAGTGTGCGGTAGCTGATTAGTGCTTATCTGCATAAGCATATGATGTGATTGATTTAGGGTAGTCGTGCGACCTTGTTGACCTCTGTCAAGGGTCGTGCAGGTGGGTTTACTTCAATCAGGAAATGACGGGTTGAACTTGACTAGCAGCCTATGGTTTGTTGACCTCTGTCAAGGTCATAGAACGCTAGGGGCAAAATATTATCGGGAATTTCAAGTGTTTAAATTTGCAATGAGATTGCATACCTTCTATGAGATAGTTGGATCCCGATACCCGCTGCGAGTAAGTGTTACTCCTGGGAGAGTTTTATACATTACAATTAGCCGATCAAGTAGGTGTCTAGAAAGGTGTCAACGGGGTTACGCCTCTGGGAAAACGAGGTTTACAGTAATTAGGTTCGTGCGAAAGCACGGGGGACCTCCCTCAAAGTACCGACACTGGCCTGGCTGAAAGATTGGCGAACTTGTAGTGTGTAATTAATCCCGGCTAGTCTTTCCTTTTAGGATTTGAAGGAAGATTTGATAAAAAGCAGTGGGAGCCATCCTGATTAGATAAAATAAAAACCAATCTATTCTTGACAGAGCGCACGGTGAGTGTTTTCTTCTCTCTCTCTCCTGGTAGCGACCATATCACGCCTTAATCAAGATAATAATACGGAATATTGACCGAACCCGCTTGTTATTCTGAGCTGGGGAACGTTGGTCCCGCTCCAACTTATAATTGTTATAAGACAGAGCAGGAAATTGGGGAATACCAGATTTCCCGTGCCGCCCAAACGAAGAGAGTGCATGCTGATGCATCATCTTCGGGTGTGTTCATTACAGAGAACTGTTTCTCAGTATCCTCTACGTCCTGGGTATGTGATACCAGATCAGGATCCCAGATATGTAATCTGTTACATAGGGCTACAGAAAGGTAGAGAACTGAGAACGGATGATAAGTTTCATGAGGCAGAAAACGGGGCAAGTGTTGCAGCCAAGTCTGTTGGTCACTGTCACCCTGTATTACGAATACATTGATTCTGAACGAATGTTATTAGATACCGAACCTGATATACAAAATCATATCTGTCTCTTTATTAGTAAAGAAATGATAAAATTTTGTATTGATGGATAATGTTTTGAACATTTCCTATATCAAAAGTTGATCGTATCAGGCACGTTATCTAAAAGCGTTGATGTTCTAAATCAAACTACAGTTCTTAGTATATGGAACACACACAAGAGGAAGAGTTCAGAAATGAACGAATTCTTCTTGAGGTATTGTAGACTAGGTCAGATCAATGTGACCCGACTAGCTAGAGTTACATAAAGATGCATATTTAAATCAGTTTGAATTTACATCTTGTGAAACTCGCTAGTCATGTCACAAAGATAAGATGACCACAGCTCCGTTTACTGGAAACAGAGAAAGAGTTAGTGAACTCTTGGGATGATACATGTTGATGTATGTAGGTCCCCTGTCTACACATGCGAAGACCGGTTCTTTATACTTCATTACATTCTCTGATAATCTTTCGAGATTCAGACCTATGTTCCTGTTGAAACACAAGTCCGAACCTTTTGAGATATTCACAGAATATAAGCGAGAAGTAGAGAACCAGAATACGGGTATAAGTATTATGTCCTTTGATGTGATCAAGGAGGAGAATACTTGAGCACGGAAATCCTGGACTATTCTAAAGGAGAATGAGATTCTCTCTTAGCATTACTCCTCTGAATACACCATAGCACGATGGTATATCAGGACGGAGCAGATACACCCTATTTGATATGGTGTGCTCTATGATGAGTACTACTGAGTTACCTATTTCCTTTTGGGTGTTATGAACTTGAGGAGTTGCATACCTATTGAATAGGGTTCGATTCAAATCTATTGCCTACCACTTCATATATGATATGGAAAGGGAAGAGCCCATGTCTTAAGCTAGTTAAGATTTGGGGTTGTCCGGCCTGTGTCTAAAAGCAAAATCCGGACAAGCTCGAGGCAAAGACTGTAATGTAGAACTGGAAATGTTCCAGCTATACGAACTACAGCAGATGATTTGATAGAACCAAGGGATTCAGTAGATACCAACGAACCTCAGCCTCTCCGCCGATCTAGTAGGGTTCCTCAGCCACCTGAGAGTTACTTTGGTTTCTCTATGACAGTGGGAGCGAGGATTGCATCATGAGATGATGACCCAACTAGTTTCGAGCTGGCCATCAGGAGTAAGACTCTGTAAGAATGGCTGGATGCTTAGTGATCTGAGATGGAATCCTTATATACCAACAAAGTATGGACTTTGGTTGCTATATCTGAAGGGTTAAATCCCCATCAGGAGCAGGTATATCTTGAGAAGATTACTTGGTGTACATGGAAAAGTTGAGACTTTCAAAGCTAGACTTGTTAAAGGTTTTCGTCATTGACCAGGCGTGGATAATGATGAAACCTTTTCAAGTAGTTATGCTTAAGTCCATCCAGATCCTACTTGTCACGGCTACATACCTTGACTACGATATCTGGTGGTTGGGTGTCATGACTGCTTTTCTAAATGATGTTTTAGAAGAGTGCGTCTATAAGTACACAGCCAGAGGGCTTCGTAGACAGTGGGAGCAGCGGAAACGTGTGCAAGATGCTTTATAGGATTAAAGCAGGCATCGCGGAGTTGAAGCGTCTGTTTTGATGTGTTAGTCAAAGAAGTTGACATCATCAAAATGGTAGATGAACCTTGTATAAACAAGAAGGTAGTAGGGAGTATGGTGGTGATCCTCGTAGAGTACGTGGATGACATACTCTTGATAGGGAAGTAGTTTCCTATGCTACGCTCGGTCAATCTCCGCTTATCACTAGAATTCTCCATATAGGATCAAAGTGATACCTACTAAATCCTGGATTTTGGATCTATAAGATAGATTTAATTGGATGTTAGGATTCTCACTAGTTGTAGTGAGATCGTATCAATCGATCCTGAGGAGAATCACTGGAAGTGTTCCAGGGTGATAAAGACGACTGAATGTCAGTCGCAGGCATTGTCTTTACCCTCAGTAAAGGGACGGTATGTTGGAAGAGTTCCAAGCTAGATACCGTGACATAATAGACGATGAAGGCAGGATACATCGCTACTTAAGATGCTACCAAAAAGGCTGTTTGGATGTATAATGGTTCATGAGATGAACTATGTTCCTCCCATTGTGTGACAATGGAGTTGTGGCTTTTGCCAAGGAACGTCCGCCCCATCAGTGATCCAGACATATTCTAAGGCAGTATCACTTGATCATGGAGATGGTTGATCTCCAGGGAGATCGAGGTTAAGAGAGTAGACTCAAAGGACAACACAACGGATCCACTCACAAAGGCCTGTTCCCAGAGAGAGACTTTCATGGGATGGTTGAGTATGAGATACTGCAACCACTGCTACAGATGGCCCTAGTGCAAGTGGGAGATTGTTAGTTATATGTATGCCCTAGAGGCCATTACTGTACATAGGATGTATATTGTAGTGGATGCTGGGACATATATAGGGAGGACTTTCTTGCTCGACATGATAGTATGCTATCTGGTTGCACTTTACCTTAACGTGTATGCTGATTGTCTCTCTGTTACATGTTGGTAAAGCCCTTAGGATCTGTACTTGACTACCTGGACTATGATGCGGATCATACTAGTGGGGACATGGTAGTCCATAAGTACATCCTTCAAAGTCCCTAGTCGTGGGTGTATCGAGACGGGGCATCGATATACCAGAGTAGACTAGCGTATACCTTCTCGACCCATACAGATGGGCGATGGATGATCCCATATCCATTGGTGTTTGACATCAGAGATGATATACGGGTGCTCAGTAGTGACTGGGTACACTGGACGGACTCGCCGAGAACTCCCAGATGGTATTATACCTCACGTCAGATGGCAGTTCTCTGGTGACACTGGTACAGAGTAGTCTGTTGACCCGAGATCGTCATAGAGTCTTGTGTGGTTCCCACTGTACTTTGATCTCCATCTTACCTCGTCCAAGAGGGCGTGCAAAACGGTGGTTTTTGGGTACAGTCCCGAGTCACATGGAGGCAATGAGCGATAGGAGGGGATTCGTCTCTCCCGGTATAGGGGGTTGATGTTGCGCTGTGTTCGATTGGCTATAACAGGAAATCCCTGGCCAGGGTTGCTGAGATTTACTGGTAAGTGTTACCAGTAGTTTCTCGAACAGTTATAGACCTCATATCGACACGACTTATTGAGCTATTGGGGTCTGACGTCTACCACCCCTAGGCGAGATATGCGACATATCAGACGATCAGACCGGACTGTACGGTAGTGTTACTGGTTGGATTCACTGGAGTGTGAGCGGGCTTGCTCGTCGATCTTCTGATCGCTCAATACCCGGGTGGCCGTTACGTTTAGCAGACCGCTTGCGGCTTGTGGATGCTTGATATGATCATCATCTGCTGCCGGCGTATTGACGAGTCTTTAGAGTCCTACACAGAGGTTTCCTGGCTCAAGCGAAACGAAATAGGAGCGCATATGAGATATGTGCGGGACCGAGAATAATGCGTGTATGTGATACCGTATTCTATTCTCGCGATAAATATATCGAATGGTTGTATGCGATATAACCTAGTTATCGATTCAAGCGTTGATTCGATAAGCCGATATACTGTATACTAGTCGGTTGTGTGCGACATAACCGGGTCATTGAATCAAGTGTTGATTTAATGATTTAATGCATATTTATATATTTGATATATTACTTTGCATCAACTAGTATCGGTTTACATAAGATGGATTTTCTCACTCGGATGGGCGCATTGTATATGCGATATACTTTTGTGCACTTGATTGTATCATGTTTGATGATACATGTCATGCTAGGGTTCAAGTGTAAAGATTAAACCTTGGTTAATGAAATGGTTAGGGTTTATTATTTATTATTCATTTATCTTATTTAATTATCCTTTTTATTTTTGATAAATGAATAAAAGAAAAGAGAAAAGAATGGTGGCTAATTTTGTTCTTTAGTTGAAGCTTCATGAAGCTTTGTTCAAGTCAACCATTCTTATCTCATCCTTAACCCTAACCATTCCCACTAACCATGATTCATTCTCTACACTTGACTCTAGTTAAAATTATGATAAGAATTCATTTTCTTTTCTTATTCTTTTAACTTATCATAACTATTTCCTTCTTCTTCTTCCTTGAACTCAAGAAGAAAAAGCTTTCTTCATCAATGGTGAATTGAGCAAACAAGTGAGAAATCCAATTCTAAAGTCTACCCACTTCCTATTTCTTCATCCTCTACCTCTTGCCAAGTAGTAGAGTGTGTTTCCTTCACAAGTTTTAGGGCTTGGTGAAGGTGGAGCTTGATTTAGCGATGCCTCGACGTAGATCATCTTCGGCATGGACATCGACGACCTAGCTCGCTTTTTCTCCGACGAAGCCGACTCTAGAGCCCGGATTTGATTTGGACAGCGGAGAGGACCTCGTTGCGGAGCTATGGAGGTGGAGCACCGGATCTACAAAGGTTGTATTTCCGTTAAACTTTTAGTTAAGTGTTAACTAGTTCAATGTTCGCCTAGACATCTAGTTATCGATCCGTAGTTTAGGGTTTGTAGGCACCGTAAAATTTGAAATTGCCATGGTTGATGGCTTAGGAGACCTCTTGGGAGTGCCTCGGAACCCTACATATATGATCGCCCTCGTACTGCTGGTAGTCAAGCAAGAATCCTAGGGGCTCTATCAAAGTGTAATAGCGACTCGTAAGGTCACCTAAAACAGTACACGATGATAAAGATAAACCAGATAGCATACTATCATCTCGAGTAAGACTGTCCTACTGGGACAGGTCCTCCCTCAATCATTGCAATCACGTGCCTGTGATCCAATAATTGACTCTGAGGGCACTATCTCCAACAATCTCCTACTTGCACTCATGGCTAATTATTACGATGTCGCATACTCACAGCCCGTGTGATACCGAACACCCAATTCCTCTACTAGTCAGTCTTACAAAGCTCGTTTGCGAAACTATTGCGTTCGGGGAATAGCCTCAGTGAGTGGATCCGCTCTGGTGTTTCTTTCTATGTCTCTCTTTATCTCAAGTTCGCGGAGAAAGCCATCTCCCGAAATGAGCAATACCTGTCTTAGAATATGTCTGGATGTTTGATGGGACCCAGCTCATAAATGAACTCCAAATCCAAACTTCTTAGACTGTATCGACGACTGAACTTAATCAGTGTCCTACGCCATGCCTTCCCTCATTATCTGCTTGGACCACCTGTCCAAAATACTGTCCCTCATCAGAGGGAAAACTATAACTCTGACAGCCACTCTGCCATCCTGGTCACCTTGGAAGCCTGGAATGATAACTGTCTCCCGAAGGAGAATGTCGTTATCATATCCCTAGAGCATCCACTTATGTTCTAAAACTGCTTCCAATTGTTTCTCCAGGATTGGATGAATATCAACTTATTGCGCCTACTGCAAGAACAACATCTGGTGTGGTACTTGACATCTCATGATTGACTCAATTGCCTAAGCAAGTGATCTGCCAATCATGCACATCCCTCTCCCTTTTAGTCTGTAAGATACCTCTAGAGAGGGTGACTCCATCACCTGCAGGTATACTGCCGTGCCAGGAGTCGTCCATTCTAAATATTCGTAGAATGCTGTCTAAGTACCCTGATTGGGAAACCACCCAAATCTAGATCTAAAACCATAGATCTAGTAACCAGAATGTCCGATATAAGATCCAAGTCCTTTGTGGAGAAACCACTGTGTGACAACCAAAGTATAACCGATCGTAGTATAGGAATATCACTTCCTACTCTGTGTATGTCATCAAATACCAAGACATCACACTCTACTACCTTCTCAAAAGATCCATCCCCAATTCTGATGAAGTCAAACCTATGACTGTCACATCAGAAATAGATGATCTATCTCCGCTATATCTGCTTTAGTCTATAAATAGACATAAGCCTGATGTCCACCAATGCTTCCGCTGCTCCTATTGACTACGACAATCCTCTGGCAGAGTCATATACACGTGCACTTCTAAAGCTAGTTTAGAACGACGCTATACTCATCCTCCTGCTGGGTCTCACAGTCTGGAACAATAGCAATGGAAAGTCTGGTTAAACAAGAACCTCCCTGCCACCGTCCTTGAGCATACCGAAGTACCTCTCGAGCGCCTGAGGTTACCCACTTTATCTGCAGAGTGGCCAATGGAATGTCAAACCAAATTGAATCTTTAGGTTCTTATTAAATCTTCAGTAATCGTTTGTGGTTCTGGAATCACTTCCAGTTCTACCATACTCCCACTACTGTTTTTCTGAAAATATCCATTTTTAATTAAAACTGTGGGGAGTTAAGAACAATATCACTATTGATCTTCCAAATGGTAGAAAGTCAACCCTCGTCATAGCACGGGTCAACCCACAAACAGCCATTATAGAAAAGTGCCTTGAGTTATCCGGAGTCTGGTTTTAAGCATAAGCCGGACAACTCCCCGTATCTTAACAATGTCAAGATATGAACTGTTCTATATCCAAGAAACAGAGGCACTGCTTTAATTGAACCAGATTCAAATCATGCAGTTGTCTCCAGTGCATGTCATCTAAATAGAAGGAGGCCGATCAGCGTTACTCAACTTAGGAATACTTCCAATTATGAGTAACCTGAAAGAGAAGCAAGTTCTCTTAACCATTACTGCCATCTGAATACCATATACAAGTATCTACATCTCCGATCACTTTGAAGAATCCCGATACTTGCAATACCTGGTTCTCTACTTTATTCTTATACCTATAACTCCTCAAAACTTAGACCCTGTGTTTCTACGAAACACATGTCTAAGAACTAGAGAAGTTAAAAGTAAACAGAATATAGTATGAGGACCAACCCCTCTGTCCTAATGGACACTGGACAACATACAATACTCTGTATAAGTCCGCTGAGTCTAACAACTCATTCACTGTGTGTCGTAGGTTGAAAACTGTACTTTTGGTTAAGAAGAATTACACCGCTGTTCAATGCTCCTTACCTAACCTTCCACTAGTATAGGTAAATGTCATAGACATAATTTCAAAAAGGTATGTCTCACTCTATAAAAATAGACGTACAGATATATCAATTTGAAATTGGTGCACAACAACGGATATTCAAAACCAAATATTTGCCGACCGGCAAACAACCCAGGTGGCTTCCTCAAATATCACCAATTACAACGAATCCCGATATAATGAGGATGGTCACGTAATTCCCAATAACTTACTCCCACTCATCATCTGTAAAACCATACAGATGTGAGATTCATACCTGGTAAATACATACCCTGGAGCAAGTATCTAATTGGGAAATCAGTTTTCTTTTAACAGTACACAGTGAAACTGAAACATTGAAATGTTTCTATGGGGTATCCTGGTATTCCTAGTAATGCCCCTTCCATTATCCAGATTCACAACTGTAACCGTATAATTCTTTGTCAGCTCTCCAAATCCCTTTATATGTCTTTAGTCATTACCTTCTGTACACCCCTTTAGGCCAAATTGTTTTCTTCCTTCCCTACCGTTCGGCACCAGCCTATGGTTTGGAAGAAGACTATCCAATAAGCATAATGGGTGTACTGTCCTAATCCTAGGAGCACTCGCAATGCGAGAGAAGGTGAAGATAAAAGACAACCTGAATGAACTTTATTCCTATTTCTCCTGAACCAGGATCCATCCCCGAACTGGAACAAGTTCCTTTCGAGTTCGTATATAACCATAAGATGGATTATCCAATAAACTGGGATCTTCGTAGTGATACGGAGTGTCCTGGAGAAATACAAAGGTGATTTAGGATTGGCGAAGAAATACTTGGTTTGGTCGTGAATATCAGTCGCAATTTACTTTGCCCTCTTACTAATCCCTTGCTTTGTCTGAACTTAATACCTTCTGTACACCGTTTAGGCTAATTGGCTTTCTTCATTCCCTACCGGTCGGCACCAGCCTAAGGTCTGGAAGAAGACTATCCAATTTGCGTAATAGGTGTACTATCTCCTAAACCAAGAAGTACTCGCAACCTGAGAGAAGGTAAAAGGAAAAGACAACCGAATAGTCCTATTCGTTTTCTCCAGAACCAGAAACCATCCTCGAATCCTTCGAGTTCGTATATAACCATACGATGGTTTTGTCCAATGGAAGTGGACGTTCGTAGTAATACGGGGTGTCCTGGAGAAAAGGGTAAAAGTAGGAGTGGCAATGAGGTCTGCAACTCTGACAATCCAAAAGCCAGTGTTAAGAAGGTTCGGTCAACTTGGTCACTGAGTCATAGTCTAGGGTCGGGTCAATGGTCGCTGCCAAAGAGAGAGAGAAAAGAAACACTCAGCATGCACTCTAACCTAGATCAGAATGGTTATCACTTTATCTAATCTGGAAACCTCCCACTGTAACGTCAACTTCTTTCCCAAACCGGAAAGAAGAATTAGCCGGGATCACCCGAGGAGTAAACCAACTCATCAGTGGGAATCGGGATCCAACTATCATCGCATGATAACGTGACGGAATCCGCTCACGCTATCACACTCCAGAAGGTATGCGCATATCTGGCTAGTTTCAGTTCTATTGAAATTCTAGATGTGGATTTTTGCCCCATGCTCTTATGACCTTGACTTTGGCCAACATATCATAAGTCACATGTCAAGTTCTACCCGTCATTATCCAGGTTAATTTGAACCCACCCGTACATACCCTTGACTTTGGCCAAAATAGTAGTACGACTGTCCCAAACCAACGCATCTATCTATGCTGCATATGAATACCCAACAGCTACCAAACACTGTGCCTTGACTTTGGCCAACATACACAGCTTGAATACTATTGACTATCCATATGAAATGACGGAGGGCTACGAATGGTTTCTGGCGAAAACCTTTAACGTAATGAACTTGATATCGTTGAAGGAACTGATAGCTTTTTAAAAATTATAGTGACGAAAACCTTTGCTAAAGAGGTCACTCCCGGTGAAGGGATCTCGGCTCTTTCCCCGTAGAATGAGGTGCAGGATATTCCAACTGAATACCACGATGCAAAGCAAAAGTAATCGGCTATAGTGAAGTTATTGCCCTGACGCAAACTTTTGTCCAAGGGGTCACTCCCGGTGAATGGATCTCGGCCCTTGCCTCGTAGACTGAGGAGCAGGATATTCCAACTGAATACCACGATGCAAAACAAAAGTGAACGTCAATGCAATAACAGCTTTTTGAAAAGTGTTCCAACAACATCAGAATAGGTTTGTTTATCTTGCATTGATCCCAATCAACGCAGTTCCATCAATTGATCACACCACAAAGAACGAAAATATACTGACGTACATATATGCCATCCGCATTCGCCACTTGGTCCCGTCATCACCCGTTAGGTTAGCTAACTAACGACAGAGCGGGGACTGGACTAGCGCGGATGCAAAACATATACAACATCTACTAGTATATATATAATATATAATTTTCGCTCTAGGCGTGATAAAATGCAACAGCACAGAAATGTACAGCATTACAGAATAATACAGATATCTGGGATCCCCGGGTTTCACAGAGCCGCTACTGAAACCCGACGTTCCCCTGGTCGTGTGGATAGCCTGTGCAATGAAAATCTAGACCCCTACGGGCACGGCAAGTTACCAGCCAAAACCTGAAGCGAGGCAGCCCCCTTCAACAACGTGAATGGACCACCCAGCACTTAAAGGAATCCGGTAACTTGGGCACCCATCCTGGGTCAATCCTATACCCCCTAAGAGTGCAGCGAATAGCCCGCCAATTCTAGAGTGAAGCCCCCTCCGTCTCAATGCCATGAGATGCGGGCCCGTTTCCTTCTAGAACCCGGCTATCCGTGCACCCCTCCGCGGGGTAATCCTAGTACAGAAAGTAAAATATACATACAACGGGTACATCGACCGCAACCTGGTCGTGCCCCAAAATAATAATACAAACAGGCAGTGACGGCAGTCCACATGTCGGACGCTCGCCCCGCAAAATCAAATGTACATATAAAACAAAACTATACTAGTATTGCATCCAGGCTATCCCCCACTACCGGTCCGCAACATCACAGCACAACACAGAACATCAACGTGAATGTCACGTTCGCAAATCCGTCTAAAAGGGCTATAGCAGATAGACTGGATTTACCGATCGAGTGACATTCACGGTCACAGATATAATGTAAATACTGTGAACTAGCATGTCTAAAATATCCGATCGAACAAATTTATCAAAGTGGGCCCCAAGCAGTACTGTAGCACTCACAGAAAATCTGGGCCCAAAAAGAATATCCCAAAACCCCTATTTTTAACTCAGAAGCAATCTGAAAAAATTTGGTCAAATGATCACTCAAAAGAGCGGCGGAACCGCGGCCCAAGCATGGGTTTGGCCGTGGTTCCGCGGCGTTATGGTGAGATCCCGCGACCAATTTTTCACAGAATTCTTAGATTTCCATGCACAGTGTTCTGCAACAACCTGAAAAATTTTTTGGAGCAGAAAAAATTTCGACAGAAACACGATGCATTGAAAATACAGATTTTGGGGATTTTTGTTTGATCAAGTTCTAAACATACAAGAACAAGCTAGGCATGGTTAATGGCATGGCTCTGATACCATTGTAAGTCCGCGGCGGCGCCCCGGCCGTCGATCCGACGCCGGAAACGCGGAAACAAAAACTTTGCAAAACTTGCAACCGGCACCACCGCGCACTTTTCACCCGGATCGGGCCATTAACCTAGCTACTAGCAAACAAGAAAAGAGCAGAGAAGCTATACCAAGCGATCCGTATCCTTCGGTCTTCGTCTCCACTCCGATCTCCCGTGGAATCTCCGTCCATCTCCTCCTCGTCGGAAAGGGCACCACGTAGCCGGAATCTTTTACGGGCTCCCATCTCTGGACCGAGGCAACTCGGGCGCGAAGTTGGCTAGCCGACGCGTCCAAGGGATGCTGTAGAATAGTGTAGTAGCCATGTCTCTTTGGGGTTTATGAGGTTGCCATTGATGGAGGTATTGAGAGGAGAATGATAAAGAGCAATGAGATATATGAAGCTAGTCTTTTTCAACCATGGAATGAAATGAAGATAGAAATTTGCCACTCCTCAAAAACTTCCCTCCCCTTAGTGGCCGGCCTCTCCTCATCAAGAAGAAGATTGGAGAGAGAAAAAGGCATCTCCATGTAAATATCAAAAGAATGATAATGTGAAAAAGAAAGCATAAAAGAAAATGGCTCACATCAATTTCAACTCACATCCATCCATAAACCATGACATGAAAAGCCAAGGAAAAGACCATAAAAGAATCTCATCATGATGCTAGTCTCATCATATAGCCACAAATGCAAGAAAGCCCCTCACAATTAAGTTAATTGCAAACATGCAATTAACCCCCTCCAACGAAAAGTCCGGCCGCGAAGGAACAAAGGAAAACCTGCCGGAACGGAATGCAAATTGGCAACTTCAGAAAACTGATCCCGTAATAAATTACAGGAAAACCCTGCTACTGCATTTACATGCCCCCATTTGTATTTCCACTGAACACAAATGCAAAGAGACAAAACCACACTATCTAATACTAAGATCCGGCTTAAGCCAAAGCCGGCTAGTAAAAACCGTCCGATCACGATCCGTGCAATACCGCACGTATCTGATCGAACACTGCCATATCTCCATACCGCCTCTACAGCGTTTCGCCCGAAACTTGAGTAACTGTGTGTGTGGTGGACTCTAAAGACTCGCCAATACCTTGGTTGTGGATTTAACCACTAGCAAGTCAGAGGTATAAGCCAATACGTAACGGGCTACCAGGTATTGACCAAAAGGGATGTCGATGAGCGAACTCATCCTGACACCCTACTGAGCCTGTCAGTGACAATATCCGTACAGTCCGGTCCGTTCGTCTATGAGCATCGCATGGCGGGCCTAGGGGGTTGGTAAAAGTCAGACCCCCAATAGCGGTACAAGTCGTGTCGGAGTGTAGCCCAGAACACCCTGAGATACTACTGGAATACCTACCAGCAAATCTCCTGCCTTGGCCAAGGACTTTTCATGTTCTGGCTCTCCTGGACACAGCGCGACCTCACCCCCAATACCGGGAGAGACGAACCCCTGCAGATCCGCTCACTGCCTCCATGTGGCTCGGGACTGTACCCAACTAAAACCTGTTTGCACGACTCCTTTGAGCCATGGTAGGGTAGTAATCAAAGCACAGTGGGAACTCACACGAGACAAATGACGATCTCAGGTCGATGAACTAACCTGTACACATGTCACCTGGGAACTGCTATCTGATGTCTGGTATAATCCCAACCAGCAGGTTCCCGGCGAGTCATGTCCGGTGTACTCATAACCCAATGAGCACCTGTATACATCTTAGGTGAACCAACTGACACCAGTGGCTTATGAGACCGGCCACCGCCCCTCGTCGGGGTCTCGACTGTATACACTAGTCTACTCTGGAGAATCCATGCCCTGTCTCGAAACTCCCACGACTAGGGACCTTTTAAGGATGTGCTTATAGACTCCAGCTCTCACGTATATGATCGCCCTCATACTGCTGGAAGTCAAGCAAGAATCCTAGGGGCTCTATCAACGTGTAATAGCGACTCGTTAGGTCACCTAAAACAGTACACGATGGTAAAGATAAACCAGATAGCATACTATCATCTCGAGTAAGACTGTCCTACTGGGACAGGTCCTCCCTCAATCATTGTAATCACGTTCCTGTGATCCAATAATTGACTCTGAGGGCACTATCTCCAACACTAAGTAGATAAATTGGTAACCATTCTGATCTAGGTTAGAGTGCACGCAGAGTGTTTCTTTTCTCTCTCTCTTTGGCAGCGACCATGACCCGACCCTTGACTATGACTTAGTGACCAAGTTAACCGAACCTTTTTAAAACACTGGCTTTTGGATTGTCTGAGTTGCATACCTCATTACCACTCCTACTTTTACCCTTTTCTCCAGAACACCCCGTATCATTACGAACATCCACTTCCATTAGATAAAACCATCGTATGGTTATATACGAACTCGAAGGAACTTGTTCCAGATTTGAGGATGGTTTCTGGTTCTGGAGAAAATGAATAGGACTATTCAGTTGTCTTTTCCTTTTACCTTCTCTCAAGTTGCGAGTGCTCCTTGGATTAGGACAGTACACCTATTACGCTTATTGGATAGTCTTCTTCCAAACCATAGGCAGGTGCCGAACGGTGGGGAATGAAGAAAACAGTTAGCCTAACGATGGTGTATAGAAGGTAATAAGTTAAGACAAATAAAGGGATTAGTAAGATGGCAAAGTAAATTGCGACTGCTATTCACGACCAAACCAAGTATTTCTTCGCCAATCCTACATCACCTTTGTATTTTACAGATGATGAATGGGAGTAAGCTATTAGGAATTGGGTGATCATCCACATTATATCGGGATTCGATGTAATTGGTGATATTTGAGAAAAATCGCCTGGGTTGTTTGCCGGACGGCAAATATTTGATTTTGAATATCCGTTGTTATGCACCAATTTCAAATTGATATATCTGTACGTTCATTTTTATGAAGTGAGATATAATTTTTTGTAATTATGTCTATGACATTTATCTATATCAGTTGATGGTTAGGTAAGGAGTGTTAAACAGCGGTGTAATTCTTCTTAACCATAAGTACAGTTTTCAGTCTACGACACACAGCGAATGAGTTATTAGACTCAGGGGACTTATACAGAGTATTGTATGTTGTCCGGTGTCATTGAGGACAGAGGGGTTGGTACTCGTACTATATTCTGTTTACTTGTGACTTCTCTAGTTCTTAGACATGTGTTTCGTAGAAATGCAAGGTCTAAGTTTTGAGAAGTTATAGGTATATAAATAAAATAGAGAACCAGGTATTGCAAGTATCGGGATTCTTCAAGGTGATCGAAGATGTAGATACTTGTGTATGGTATTCAGTTGATAGTAATGATTATGAGAACTTGCTTCTCTTTCTGGTTACTCATATCTGGATGTATTCCTAAGTTGAGTAATGCTGATCGGCCTCTCTTCATTTAGTTGACATGCACTGGAAACAGCTGCATGATTTGAATCTGGTTCCAATTAAATCAGTGACTCTGTTTCTATATTGGATATAGAATAGTTCATATCTTAACAATGTTAAGGTACGGGGAGTTGTCCGACTTATGCTTAAAACCAGTCCCTGGATAACTCAAGGCACGTTTCTGTAATGGCTGTTTGTGGGTTGACCCGAGAATGACGAGGGTTGACTATCAACCATCTGGAAGATCAATAGTGATATTGTTCTTAACTCGCCACGGTTTTAATAAAAATTGATTTTTTCAGAAAACAGTTGTGGGAGTATGGTAGAACTGGAAGTGATTCCAGAACCGCAAACGATTACTGAAAATTTAATAGGACCTGAAGAATCAATCTAGTTTGATATTCCATTGGCCACTCCGCCGATATGATGGGTAACCTCGGGCACCCGAGAGGTACTCCGGTAGCCTCAAGGATGGTGACAGGGAGGTTCTTGTTTACCCAGACTTGCCATAGCTGCTGTTCCAGACTGTGAGACCCGGCAGGAGGATAAGTAGAGCGTATTTCTAAACTAGCTTTAGAAAGTGTACGTGTATATGACTCTGCCAGAGAGTTGTCGTAGTCGGTGGGAGCAGCGGAAGCATAGTGGACAAGTAGCTTATGTCTATTTATAGACTAAAGCAGATATAGCGGAGATAGATTGTCTATTTCTGATGTGACAGTCATAGGTTTGACATCATCTGAATAGGGGATGGATCTGTTAAGAAGGTAGTAGGGTGTGATGTCCTGGTATTTGGATGACATACACAGAGTAGGAAGTGAAATTCTTATACTACGATCGGTTATACTTTGGTTGTCACACAGTGGTTTCTCCACATAGGAATTGGATATTATATCAGACATTCTGGTTACTAGATCTATGGTTTTAGATCTGGATTTGGGTAGTATCCCAATATGGGTACTTATACAGCATTCTAAAGGTGTTTTAGAATGGATGACTCCTGGCACGGTAGTGTACCTGCCGGTGATGGAGTCGCCCTCTCTAAAGTTGTCTTACAGACTAAAGGGCAGAGGGATATGCATGTTTGGCAGATCACTTGCTTAGGCAATTGAGTCAATCATGAGATGTCATGTACCACACAAGACGTTGTTTTTGCACTGGATGCAATAAGTTGGTATTAATCATATCCTGGAGAAACGTTCGGAAGCAGTTTTAGAACATAAGTGGATGTTCTAGGGATATGATAACAACAGCCTCTTTTAGGAGATAGTTATCATTCCAGGCTTCCAAGGTGTCCTGGATGACAGAATGGCTGTCAGAGTTATAATTTTCCCTCTGAAGAGGGGCAGTATTTTGGACAGGTGGTCTAAGCGGATACTGAGGGAGGTGTGGCGCAGGATACTGATTAAGTTCGTTTGACGATACAGTCTAAGAAGTTTGGATTTGGAGTTCATTTATGAACTATGTCCCATCAGATATCCAAATATATTCTAAGACAAGTATTGCTCATTTCGGGAGATGGCTTTCTCCGCGAACTTGAGATAAAGAGAGACATAGAAAGAAACATCAGGGCGGATCCACTCACTGAGGCTATTCCTCGAACGCAATAGTTTCGCAAACGGGCTTTGTGAGACTGATTAGTTGACGAGTTGGGTGTTCGGTATCATACGGGCTGTGAGTATGCGACATCGCAATAATTAGCCTCAAGTGCAAGTGGGGGATTGTTGGATATAGTGCCCTCAGAGTCAATTATTGGATCATAAACACGTGATTGCAATGATTGAGGGAGGACCTATGCCGGTAGGACAGTCTTACTCGAGATGATAGTATGCTATCTAGTTTATCTTTGTCATCGTGTATAGCTTTAGGTGACCTTACAAATCACTATTACACATTGATAGAGCCCTTAGGATTCTTGTTTGACGGCCAGCAGTATGAAGGCGATCATATACGTGGGAGCTGGGGTCTATAAGCACATCCTTAAAGTGGTCCCTAGTCATTGGAGTTTTGAGACTGGGCATCGATACTCCATTAGTAGACTAGTGTATGCAGTCGAGACCCCGACGAGGGGCGGTGGCTGGTCTCACAAGCCATTGTTGTCTGTTGGTTCACCTAAGTTGTATACAGGTGCTCATTGGGTTATGAGTACACCGGACAGGACTCGCCGGGAACATGGTAATTGGTATTGTACCTGACGTCAGATAGCAGTTACCTGGTGACATGTGTACAGGTTAGTTCATCGACCTGAAATCGTCATTTGTCTCGTGTGAGTTCCCACTGTGCTTTTATTACTACCCTACCACGGCTCAAAGGAGTCGTGCAAACAGGTTTTAGTTGGGTACAGTCCCGAGCCACATGGAGGCAGTGAGCGGATTGGCAAGGGTTTCGTCTCTCCCGGTATTGGGGGTGAGATCGCGCTGTGTCTAGGAGAGCCATTACATGAAGTCCTTGGCCAAAGCAGGAGATTTACTGGTAGGTATTCCAGTAGTATCTCAGGGTGTTCTAGGCTACACTCCGACACGACTTGTACCGCTTTTGGGGGTCTGACTTTTACCAAGCCCCTCGGCCCGCCATGCGATGCTCATAGACGAACGGACCGGACTGTAAGGATATTGTCACTGGCAGGCTCAGAAGGTTGTCAGGATGAGTTCGCTCATCGACCTCCCTTTTGGTCAATACCTGGTAGCCCGTTACGTATAGCTAGTACCTCTGACGTGCTAGTGGTTAAATCCACAGCCATAGTATGGACGAGTCTTTAGAGTCCCCCACAGACAGTTTTCAAGTTTCGGGCGAAACGTTGTAGAGGCCGTATGGTATTATGGCAGGGTTCGATCATATACGTGCAGTAGTGCACGGATCATGATCGGGCGGATCATACTAGTGGGCTTTGGTTTAAGCCGGATCCTAGTATTAGATTTGTTGGATTACTTTAGTCTCATCGCATTCGCATTCGGTCGAAATATGGATGCAGGTATTTATATACAGGTGAGGGGTATCCTTGTGATCCGTCACGAGTTTACTTTAGATGTTGCCGTATCTTTTTATTGTTGTAAACATTTGGATTAATGTTTACAAATGGAAACTGTGAGCTAGAAATCATCATTTTGTCCGTTTAATGTGTCATAGACTTCATTAGTGACTCATGGTCTCTTTTCTTGTGCTAATGTCTATTGTGTGATTGATTAGTGCATGAAATGAGAGGGAGAGAGAGAAAGGGCAGCCATAAGGGATGGTTAGCTCTTGTATTATTTCTTCATGCTCTCACTCTCATTATCATACAACACAAGAAAGAAAATGGCTCCTCATCTTCTTCTTCCTCTAGATAACAAACTACATTGATGACTTCATCTTCAACCTCCATCCATGCAATGGATGCAAGAGACAAAGTTGTCACACACATTCTCTACTTCACCTTGGACAGGTCGGCTAGCGAAATTCGTGACCGAGTTGCTTCGGATGAAGCGGGAGCCCATAAAAAGACTCGAAGATGTAGTGCCCTTTCCGAAGAGGAGACCGGAGATCGGAGATGCCGCGAGGAGCAAGAGATGGTGGCTAAAGACCGAAGGACACGGATCGATCGGTATTGCTTTTCTAACCCTTCTCTAGTTAGCTAGTTATAGGTTAATGGTTCGATCCGGGATTAAAGTCTGCGATAGCGCCGGTTTCTAGTTTGAAAAAGGTTTTCGTTTCTGCATTTTGGCCTTGGACAGACGGCCGGGGCGCTACCGTAGACTTACAGGGGCCACCATGAGGTGGCCCCTAAAGAATGGCAGACCCGAGAGCACCTGTTTCTGGTGCTCACGGGTCACCGGCCCCCAAGGTCACCATGTGGTGGTCTTGGGGGGTGGTTATAATGCCTTAGATTTCGATTAGTGTTAGTTAAACGATAATGCGGGTTTTTGGTAAATAGTTTACCAATTCGGGTTTCTCACATTTTATAACATTTAATGAATGATTTATTATTATTTGTTATGGCTTGCACACACTTGTGCATGTTAATATGAGGGTGTGTTTGTGTTAATCTAGTGTAGCAACCATGACAATTTAATCCTAATCCTAATCCTTTGCTTTAACCTAATCGTTTGCCTTGATTAAACCTCTAGATATTTCTTGTTGTGAGATATTTCTTTGCCTTGTTTTCGATTTGGGAGGAGGTGGCATTGGTGACTCACTTGTGAGGCATGGCTTGCATTAACGAAGAGTTAATGCAAGGACGCACTCACTTCACTCTTTCATACCCTCACCTCTCTCTTTCCTTACCCTTTCATTCTCTTATTTTTTCTCTATCTCTCATTATTATTCTCATTCCTCATAGCCTCAACTAAACACTTATCATTCTCTTCACTAAACCTTCACTAATCTTCACAAAATCTCACCCAAATCACATCTTAAACCTTGTTTGCCTCTTGGATACCTTGGAGCTTCGAAAGCTAGGATTTTTGAGCTTGTGGGAGTAGGTAATGATCTCTATCGGTTAAGTAGTTGCTTATAGTGTTGTCTAGCTTGTTCGTTTCAGTTTAGAACACTTAAAGTATCGTTTCGTGCACATATCACATTTTTAGTGCCAATATATGATATCTGTGATCTGCTGTGACCCCGAGAGTATACTAGAAAATCTAGCAGTGTAGTTGTGTTGTACCAGAGACCCTAAGACTTCACCCGAAACACGAGACCCACTTGCTCGGAGGGGGCCGGCGACATTCCTTGAAATTCCGGCGACCTCGGCCAACTAGGGAAGTTAGGTTGTGGGCTTTTATGGGTAGCTGTCTTCTTTGGTTTAAGTGTGTTTAGTCCTGTTTGATTTTTGGGTTTTCACTGTATACAAAATCTTGGATCACATAGAAAGTTTCTTGTATTACGATTACGTGTGTTATATTTGTAAGTCTACGGTAGCGCCCCGGCCATCTGTCCGAGGCCAAAAAAACGGGAACGAAAACTTTTTCAAAACATTAAACCGGCGCTATCGTATGCTTAAAACCCGTATCGAACCATTAACCTGCAACTAGCTATGAGAGAAAGGGTTGGAAAGCTATACCGATCGATCCGTGTCCTTCGGTCTTTGGCCACCATCCCAAGCTCCTCGCGGCATCTCCGGTCTCGGTCTCCTCTGTTAGTTATATGTATGCCCTAGAGGCCATTACTATACATAGGATGTATATTGTAGTGGATGCTGGGACATATATAGGGAGGACTTTCTTGCTCGACATGATAGTATGCTATCTGGTTGATCTTTGCCTTAACGTGTACACTGATTGTCTCTCTGTTACATATTGGTAAAGCCCTTAGGATGTGTGCTTGACTACCTCGACTATGATGCGGATCATACTAGTGGGGACATGGTAGTCCATAAGTACATCCTTCAAGGTCCCTAGTCGTGGGTGTATTGAGACGGGGCGTCGATATACCAGAGTAGACTAGCGTATACCTTCTCGACCCATAAAGATGGGCGATGGATGATCCCATATCCATTGGTGTTTGACATCAAAGATGATATACGGGTGCTTAGTGGAGACTGGGTACACTGGACGGACTCGCCGAGAACTCCCAGATGGTATTATACCTTACGTCAGATGGCAGTTCTCTAGTGACACTGGTACAGAGTAGTCTGTTGATCCGAGATCGTCATAGAGTCTTGTGTGGTTCCCACTGTGCTTTGATTTCCACCTTACCACGTCCAAGAGGGCGTGCAAAATGGTGGTTTTTGGGTACAGTCCCGAATCACATGGAGGCAATGAGCGATAGGAGGGGATTCGTCTCTCCCGGTATAGGGAGTTGATGTTGCGCTGTGTTCGATTGGCTATAACCGGAAATCCCTGGCCAGGGTTGCTGAGATTTACTAGTAAGTGTTACCAGTAGTTTCTCGAATTGTTATAGACCTCATATCGACACGACTTATCAAGCTATTGGGGTCTGACGTTTACCACCCCTAGGCGAGATATGCGACATATCAGACGATCAGACCGGACTGTACGGTAAGTGTTACTGGTTGGATTCACAGGAGTGTGAGCGGGCTTGCTCGTCGATCTTCTGATCGCTCAATACCCGGGTGGCCGTTACGTTTAGCAGACTGCTTGCGGCTTGTGGGTGTTTGATATGATCATCATCTGCTGCCGGCGTATTGACGAGTCTTTAGAGTCCTACACAGAGGTTTCCTGGCTCAAGCGAAACGAAATAGGAGCTCATATGAGATATGTGCGGGACCGAGAATAATACATGTATGTGATACCGTATTCTATTCTCGCGATGAATGTGTCGAATGGTTGTATGCGATATAACCTAGTTATCGAATCAAGGATTGATTCGATAAATCGATACATTGGATATTAGTCGGTTATATGCGATATGACCGGATCGTTAAATCAAGTGTTGATTTAATGATTTAATGTATAATTATATATATGATATATTAATTTACATTAACTAGTATTGGTTCACTTTAAATGGATTTTCTCACTTGGATTGTGCACATTGTATATGTGATATACTTTTGTACACAAGTTTGTATCATGTTTGATGATACATGCTCACTATGGTTTGTGTAAAGATTAAACCATGGTTGTGTAATGGTTAGGGTTTTCATTTTCTTATTCATTTATTTATTTATTTCCTTTATTTTATTTTGGAAAAGAAAATGGGAAAGATGGTGGCTTTCTTTGTTGTATTTGAAGCTTCATGAAGTTTGACTAAGTCACCATTTTGTCTCATGCTTAACCTTAACCATTCCACTTAACCCTAGTCTATTCTCTACACTTGACCATGGTTACATTATGATAAGTATTCATTTTATTTCCTTTTTGAAAAATACTCATCATAATATATTCATCTTCTTCATCTTCATCTTCTTCTTGAAGAAAAAGCTTGCCTCATCAATGGCAACTTGATGAAAAGAGTGAGAAATCCAATTCTAAAGTGAACCCACTTCCTATTTCTTCATCCTCTACCTCTTGCCAAGTAGTAGAGTGTGTTTTCTTCACAAGTTTCATGACTTGGTGAAGTTGGAGCTTGATCTAGCGATGCCTCGACGTAGATCATCTTCGGCATCGTCGTCGATGACCTAGCCCGCTTTTTCTCCGATGAAGCCGACGCTAGAGCCCAAGATCCGATTTGTACAGCGAGGAGACATCATCGCGGAGCCATGGAGGTGGAGAACCGGATCTACAAAGGTTGTATTTCTGTTTACCATTTAGTTAAGTTGTTAACTAGTTTCTTTTTCGCCTAAACTTATAGCCAACGATCCGTATTAAGGTTTCTCGGCACCGTAAAATTTAAAATTGGCATGGTTGATGCCTTGTGAGACCTCTTGAAAGTGCCTAGGAACCCTACAGTGGTATCAGAGCCTAGCTAGAGCCTTAGGCGAAGTCTAGACGGAGTTTGAAATCCGAACGAATCGAAACCCTAATCCATAAAGTGCTCTCTGGACTTTTTCTAAAAACTGGGTTTTTTCCAGATTAAAAATTCTTAAAAAATTCAGCAGGGAATTCTAAGAATTACGATACAAAATTTTTTTCATGATACCTCTAATGCGCGGCAGAACCGCGGCAGAAGCCTACCTTCTGCGGCGGTTCCGCGGCCTCTTGACTTGATTGGCCTTCAATCTTTGCACAGTAATTCATGCTTTCTGGTGCTGGTTTTCCTGGGAATTTTTAATATTTATTCCAGAGTTGAATTTTCTGGGGTTGTTTTGGAGATTCGATAATTCGATCGGATTATCAGACTTTGTCTTTGTGGCTTTCCGGATAATTTTTGAATATGTTAAAAAGTTCGACCGGATATAAATACCCAATTTTTCCCCTGTCGGGAAATTTCCAAGTGTTGGATTTTTCCGTAGTTTAACGACGTTCTAAGTAGTGCAAGTAACGCGATGGTCCCTCTAGAAGACAACAAACCTTAACTCGATTATGTGACCGTCTTGAACTGCCCTTTGAACCTTCGGGTTTGGGGCAGTACGGCGTGCCACATGTGAGGCGTTGGCTTGACTCTTCTACGGCTGGACCGTTGGTACTGAGGCACGAACTGAATGTTTTTAGACTTATTTCATGTGTTGATCTATATCGGGAAAACTTGGGTCTTTGACTGTTCGATCGAAAAGTTTAACATTTCCTATTTATCTGGAATGGGATACAATAATTGGAATTCACAAAAGTTATGAGATAACTGAATGAATGTTGTAAATCTAGCAATTTAGTCTCACTTGATCGGTTGCCACGGAATTTTGATGTGATCAAAAGTCCGTCGCAATCACGTAGCGTACGCGGATACTCGCCGGGTAAACTTAATAGACAGCCTCACTCCATAGCCCCGACCAAGTGACTGTAGGAGAACCCCGTCGCCGAAAGCATCCGTTCGGGTGCTCGCGACAGCGGTGTTCCGCCTTGGTGCACTTCGTCGACGGTATCGGGGGTGTAGCCGCCTACTGAAGTTTACGACAAGCATTCGATCAAATTGTCGGGAATCCTGTTGAATTGCCCGACTAGGTATTGAAAAGTGTTTTCGATTTTGAGACTAAAATGCGGGGTTTATAATTGTTAGGCATGCGATGTCTAAGGAATTCATTTGATTAGGCATGCGATGTCTATGGAGGTTGCGGATTCCAACTGTTGTAGTTTTACACTTTCTTTTCTGTGACCGTAAGTGTAATATGTGATATCGCCGGTTTCGTTGCTATATGTCAACGACAATTGGGATGCGCATATTTACTTACGTTGATGACATGTGATGTTATGTGTTGCTGGATATGTTATATTGGATCGTCGTGTTTGAATAGCCGGGGGTTTTTATGTGAGATGAGTGTTTTTCATTTTCATTCATGTAAAAACTTGTATGTAATATTCTTTTATTTGGGGCACTTCCAGGTTGCGGAAGTTGTCACCCTTTGTATATTTTTTTCTTTTCCGCACTAGGATAGACCCAAGGAGGAGGGCACAAGTAACCGGGTTCTGGAGTCCAGTGGGAGACCAACTCGAGGAGTCGAGTCCGGGTCTCCTAACTCTAGAATTGGTAGGGTTGCTTGCCGCTCTCGTAGGGGTCTAGGGGTGTGGGTTTGGCTATTCATCACGACCGTGGAATACGTGTTTTATACTGGCTCGTATTGAAAACACGGACGTCCTAGTATATCCAATATTTCATATGTTTCTTCTGCTGCGATATCTGTGATGTGATCATGTGATGTTCTGTGATAGATACAGTATATAGTATATATGATATATTATATAGGTGTTACTTATGTTTTACACCAGCGCTAGCCCTGCCCCGCTCTGCCGTTAGTTACCTAACCTAACGGTGCACGAGGGGACATCGAGGCGAATGCGGATGGCATAAGTGTACGTCGTATTTATCTGGGATGTTTAGGTACTTAAATGATGGGACTTCATTAATGAGATTAATGAAATAAAAGAAACCTAAAGATGTTGTAGAATTGAATTTCAAAATTAAAACAGGTAGCTACAGTTCTTGCTTTGCACAGCGGTATATATGATATATCCTGCACCTTATTCGATAAGGAAAGGACCGAGATCCCTTCACCGGGAATGACTCCTTTAGCAATAACTGGCAGATGCTACACCCCTCGGTTTGTCTTTTGATTGCTTTTAAGAGTTTTTTCTTTGCACAGTGATATATATGATATATCCCGCACCTCATTCGACGAGGAAAGCACCGACGATCCCTTCACCGGGAGTGACTCCTTTAGCAAAACTAGAAAAGCCTAAAAAACATTCCATTTTTAAAATCATTTGATTCTACAACGATATCAAGTTCATTACGCAATAGGTTTTCAGAAAAACCTGTCATACCCCTCCGTCATTTCAGATAAATAGTAGTTAGTATTCGTGCTGCGTTTGTTGGCCTTTGTCAAGGCGCAGTGTGCGGTAGCTAACTAGTGCTTATCTGCTTATGCATATGATGCAGATTGGATTAGGGTAGTCGTGCGACCTTGTTGGCCTTTGTCAAGGGCCGTGCGGGTGGGTTTAATTCAATCAGGAAATGACGGGTTGAACTTGACTAGCATCCTATGGTTTGTTGGCCTTTGTCAAGGTCATAGGAGGTTAGGGGCAAAATATTATCGGGAATTTCAAGTGTTGAAATTTGCAATGAGATTGCATACCTTCTATGAGATAGTTGGATCCCGATACCCACTGCGAGTAAGAGTTACTCCTGGGAGAATTTTACACATTACAATTAGCCGATCAAGTAGGTGTCTAGAAAGGTGTCAACGGGGTTACGCCTCTTGGAAAACGAGGTTTACATTAATTAGGTCCGTGCGAAAGCACGGGGCACCTCCCTCAAAGTACCGACACTGGCCTGGCTGAAAGATTGGCGAACTTGTAGTGTGTAATTAATCCCGGCTAGCCTTTCCTTTTTGGGTTTGAAGGAAGATTTGATAAAAAGCAGTGGGAGCCATCCTGATTAGATAAAATAATAACCAATCTATTCTTGCAAGAGCGCACGCTGAGTGTTTTCTTCTCTCTCTCTCTCCAGGTAGCGACCATATCACGCCTTAATCAAGATAATAATACGGATTATTGACCGAACCCGCTTGTTATACTGAGCTGGGGAACGTTGGTCCCGCTCCAACTTATAATTGTTATAAGACAGAGCAGGAAATTGGGGAATACCAGATTTCCCGTGCCGCCCAAACGAAGAGAGTGCATGCTGATGCATCATCTTCGGGTGTGTTCATTACAAAGAACTGTTTCTCAGTATCCTCTGCGTCCTGGGTATTTGATACCAGATCAGGATCCCAGATATGTAATCTGTTACATAGGGCTACAGAAAGGTAGAGAACTGAGAACGGGTGATAAGTTTCATGAGACAGAAAACGGGGCAAGTGTTGCAGCCAAGTCTGTTGGTCACTGTCACCCTGTATTACGAATACATTGATCTGAATGAATGTTATTAGATACCGAACCTGATATACAAAATCGTATCTATCTCTTTATTAGTAAAGAAATGATAAAATTTTGTATTGTTGGATAATGTTTTGAATATTTCCTATATCAAAAGTTCATCGGTTCAGGCACGTTATCTAAAAGCATTAATGTTCTAAATCAAACTGCAGTTCTTAGTAAATGGAACACACACAAGAGGAAGAGTTCAGAATTGAACGATTCCGTCTTAAGGTATTGTAGACTAGGTCAGATCAATGTGACCCGACTAGCTAGAGTTACATAAAGATGCATATTTAAATTAGTTTGAATTTACATCTTGTGAAACTCGCCAGTCATGTCACAAAGATAAAATGACCATAGCTCCGTTTATTGGAAACAGAGAAAGAGTTATGTAAACTCTTAGGATGATACATGTTGATGTATGTAGGTCCCCTGTCTACACATGCCAAGACCGGTTCTTTGTACTTCATTACATTCTCTGATGATCTCTCAAGATTCAGACCTATGTTCCTGTTAAAACACAAGTCCGAACCTTTTGAGATATTCACAGAATATAAGTTAGAAGTAGAGAACCAATAATAGGTATAAGTATTATGTCCTTTGATGAGATCGAGGTGGAGAATACTTGAGCACGGAAATCCTGGATTATTCTAAAGGAGAATGAGATTCTCTCTCAGCATTACTCCTCCGTATACACCATAGCACGATGGTATATCGGGGCTGAGCAATAGCACCCTATGTGATATGGTGTGCTCTATGATGAGTACTACTGAGTTACCTTTTTCCTTTTGGGAGTTATGCACTTGAGAAGCTGCATACCTTTTGAATAGGGTTCAAATCAAATCAGTTGCCTACCGCTTCATATGTGATATGGAAAGGGAAGAGCCCATATCTTAAGATGGTTACAATTTGGGGTTGTCTGGCCTATGTCTAAAAGCAAAATCCGGAGAAGCTCGAGGCAAGGTCAGTTATGTAGAACTGGAAAGGTTCCAGCTATGCAAACTGCAGCTGATGATTTGAAAGAACCAAAGGATTCAGTAGATTCCAACGAACCTCAGCCTCTCCGCCGATCTAGTAGGGTTCCTCACCCACCTGAGAGATATTTCGGTTTCTCTATGATAGTGGGAGCGAGGATTGCATCATGAGATGATGACCCAACTAGTTTCGAGCTGGCCATCAGGAGTAAGACTCTGTAAGAATGGCTGGATGCTTAGTGATCTGAGATGGAATCCTTATACACCAACAAAGTATGGACTTTGGTTGCTATATCTGAAGGGTTAAATCCCCATCAGGAGCAAGTATATCTTGAGAAGATTACTTGGTGTAGATGGAAAAGTTGAGACTTTCAAAGCTAGACTTGTTAAAGGTTTTTGATTGATAGATTTTCTGTTGTGTTTGTAGAAAATTGTAAAGAAATCACAACCAAAAATTATTTTGACCGCAATCTAACTACGGTGTCAATTGTAGTTCATGAATGAGTGCGGATCGTCCATAGGGATTGCACGATTCATTTCAATGTTTAATTTGTTTGAATTGAAAAGTTAAGTAACGATAAAAGAAAACATGATTCAAGAATGATTCATATTCAAGTGTCACTATTCTATTCAAGAATAAAGAAAATGTTAAACAATCAAGAATCGGTGTATCGATAATATTTCCAATCAACAATCAAGAATCTAAAAGAGGCTCGTAGGAATCAATCGGGTCTATAGACGTGATGTAATCTAAAGGTTTCGTGTTCTTGTCCTTCGAAGAATTGATACTAGATCAATAGTGATCGACGAGAGTTAGGGCTTTCTTGATGAAATTAGGGTTTCATCTCTTAACCCTTGTTCTTTCGAGGATACCATTTATATTCTAGCCTCTAGCAATTTCAAGAAACGATCGGAACTCCCCAATCTCGAGCGATGTCGATCAAGAAAGCATCGCAACGAATTGGGTCGTCGATTCTTGAACTTGCTAGGGTTTACAAACTCGTGGGATTCAAGAATCGATTGCAAATTTGTTACATCATCATACTAAAGATCGTTTCGACTCCTTAACAAGCGTAGTTTTATTCACACATCACAACACAGAAAATATTTACTAATTGTAAAGAATTCATGATGCAGAAATTAAAGATAGCAAGATAAAAGAATATCACCTTTATTTATCTCAACAATTTTGATTACATTCGCTTCAAGAACTACAAGAAGAAGAATCTAAATCGTTGATCGGGCGTCGCTCGGCTTCGTGAGTCGTGGATCGGCTCGGATCGCTTGCTCCGTTGAAGATCGGCTCCGCTCCTAAAGGTTGTAAGGCTTCTTGCTTAATGGGTACTCGGGATTCTTGATCTCAATTGGAATTAGGGTTAGGGTTTCCTACAAGCCCTCTCACTAGACTTGAGGAGGAAGGAGATGAAAAGAGAGATAGATTGGGGATAGATTCACTAATTGGATGAATAATTCCCAAGGTTGAATAATGTGTGGACCATGAGCCTAGGGTCTTATTTATAGAACACCCAAACCCTAGGTCTAAGTTTGAACTTCCCTTTCCCTCCAAAAGTTTGTTGAGGAGTTTGTTAGGAGCTAGCTTAGGGTTTAAGCTAGGATTAATTAAGCTTAGAAAACCCTAGTTTGCTGATCTGGAAGAAACCCCTGGAGTCTTCTGGAAACTGAGATGCATTTCTGAACTGTAGGACCTGAAACAGGAATTTTGCACTAAAATTAAGAGGCTAACTCCTTGGTTCAACCGCGGATCCGCGGCATTAGCAAGCCCATGCCGCGGATCCGCGGCTGCTTGAGGGGCTTAGGCCTTGGTCTTTTAGGTGCTGTCTTGTACTGCCATTTGGAGCTTTATATGATATGTTGATTTGTGATTTCTCCTTTTGGTTGATACCAGATTTGAAATTAGTGAGTTGACGTATCTTTTGAGCGGTGTAATGTTCGAGCATGCTTTCCTTTTCCTGCACGGACTTCGAAACACGGGTTTCGACATATAGAAATATTGCGATGCCATGCAATGCAGTCAATTTCCCTAGAAATACCGGTTTTAAGGTATAGTACTTGTAATCTGAAAATCTGTGATAGATTTGCTAATATCTGAAATACGGATACCGAACACTTCTATATGAATGCAAATGATGAGGAAATTGCCGGCTAAAATATGCAATATTTTCGACTGATCAAATACCCCCAAACTTAATTTCGATCGCCTCGAGCGAATGTTTTATTAAAAAGAGAAGGAGAAAATAAAGAAAGAGAAAAACTAACTAGCACACTTTCGTAGGCAACACGATTGCACTGAGCACGTGCAACAAGCCTTTAAACCTCTAGGTGTCCCTAGTAGGAGGTGTGTTGTCTCCTGAGGGTTTTCAGCGGATTGCACCCACAAAATCCAATAATAAAAGCAAGATCATGAATATTACATTTAAAGAATAGAATCGTAAAAGAAAAGCTTTGAAAATTAGGGTTTCCAACTAAGCTAGCTTTTCGGTTGTCATGAGCCCTATCTTAATGGTCATGAAAAGATGTTAGAAATCACGTCCTCCCTCAATAAAACATCGTCTTATTCTTCATTCCTATCTGTATTCCAAACATCGATCATATCACCCTGCGTGTGTGTAAATGACATCCCTACACCCGGAGAATTCAATTCAAGCTATCATACTCTTGCCCATCAGCCTCAGTACTTTTTAATTAATGAATATTTAGATGAGATTGCATACATACTTTCATGCGACCGTTAATACTTCTTGAGGTACTAACCGACCGATTACTCCTGTGCTTGCTTACTTAGTGTATTTTCCTCGTCTTGCACCACCTCAGGCATAGCAGTGACTCCCAGACCAGTTGGCCTTAGGGCACTAGGTGAAGAAGCACCCTCGCTATACATTTTTATTGCCCTTGGTGATAACAAAACCAGTGTCCATTTTTCTCACCACTTTATATTTTTTTATTCACTTTTTTTTTCATTTTATTTCCTTCATACTTTTGGCTTTAAGACAAGAGCATTTCAAGGTATCCTCTACTATCCCAGGCTTCAAGACGTGTGTAAGTGCGAATAGTAGGGTAGCAACGTTCATAATGTTTGGCTTCCAGAATAGAAACTATTTTTCAGACTTATTTTTATCCTCAGATTAGTGACGTCTTTCATCTTACTAACCCTTGGGACAACGGCTCATAACTACTTATTACTAGTTCGTATAAGAAAACTTCTAATTTTCTTAGTTTTCTAGAATTTTTCTAATCTCATGGATGTAACTTTTCACTATCTAAACTTTCATTATCTTATTTATATACAAAAAAGTGTAAATATTAAAATTATTTTTATATTTGAAAATTTTAAATTTTTTATGGGTTTCGAAAATTTTTCAATTTTTATAGATTTTTAAAAGAAATGTTTTGTGCTTATGCAGATGATATGCAAATGATGCGAAAATAAGCACAAACCTCCCCCAAACTTGTTTTCAACAGTGTCCTCACTGTTGCCGACTGCTATATCTAAATAAAAAAAAAACTGTAAATCTGGGGGGGATTATTAGTGGGGGCAAAATATATAAGTGAAGAACTTCCCCCAAACTTATCTTTTACTCACCTCCATTCAAAAGATGATGCAATGATATACTGGATATGAAGGTGAGACGGAGGAATTTTAATCTAAATAAACTGGCTCTTGTAAGAACAAGAGCTCCTCCGTGGGGTCAGTGGAATAATACGGCTTTAATCTATGTCCATTTACTTTGAAAACAGTGCCGTTTTAAACATTTTCAACTTCTGCTGCCCCGTGCGGGTATACAGACCGCACAACAAAAGGTACCTTCCATCGAGATCGGAGCTTTCCCGCATGAAGGTGTAATCGTGAATCATAAAGAAGGACTTGTTGACCAGGTGAAAATGTTTTCCTCAAAATGTTTTTATCGTGAAAAACCTTAGTCCTATTCTTTATGATTACAGCATTATCATAAGCTTCATCGCGGAGTTCGCTTAGCTCGTTAAGTTGCAGCTTCCGAAAGTTGCAAGCAAGTTTTAGATCAAAATTTATTTCTTTTATAGCCCACAATGCTTTATGCACTATCTCGACGGGTAAATGACATGCTTTTCCAAACACTATCCTATATGGAGACATTCCTAGGTCGGTCTTAAATGCAGTCCTGAATGCCCAAAGAGCATCCGTCAATTTGGTCGACCAGTCTATTCTATTTTTAGCAACAGTTTTCTCCGGGATAAGTTTGATTTGTCTGTTTGAGATTTCAGCCTGCCAGCTTGTTTGGGGATGATAGGGTGTAGAAAGTCGGTGGTTGATTGAGTATTTTCGCATCAGAGTCTCAAAAGATCTGTTGCAGAAATGTGTCCCATTATCGCTAATGATAGCGCGTGGGTGTCCAAATCGCGAGAAGATATTCTCTTTCAAGAACATAATGACAACTTTCCTGTCATTAGTGCGACATGGAATGTCTTCTACCCACTTGGAGACATAATCAACCGCCAGCAATATGTACAGATTCCCAAAGGAGTTGGGAAAAGGACCCATAAAATCTATGCCCCAAACATCAAATATTTCAACAACCAAGATGGGTTGCTGAGGCATTTCATTCCTCTGGGATATTCTACCCGTATACTGACATTGTGTACAGGTTTTGCAATACTCAAATGCGTCCTTGAATAAGGTCGGCCAATAAAATCAACATTACAAAACCTTTTCCGCTGTCTTTCTAGGACCAAAGTGACCCCCACAAGCCTGATCATGACAAAATGAAAGAACACTCTTGAACTCTTCATTTGGGACACACCGGCGAATGATCTGATCAGGACAATATTTAAACAAATAGGGTTCATCCCGGTAAAAGTGTTTTACTTGGGAAAGAAAACGGTATTTGTCCTGTTTTGACCAATCGCTGGGTATCAGTCCCGTGGCATGATAGTTCACAATATCCCTGAACCATGGTTCAGCGGATATGATTAAGAGTTGTTCGTCAAGGAACGAGTCATTAATCTGCAGGGTCACAGGGGAAGAAATGATGCATGAAAGGTGGTCAGCTACTACGTTTTCACATCCTTTCTTATCTTTGATAACAAGATCAAATTCTTGTAACAGAAGGATCCAACGTATTAGTCGACCTTTTGCATATTTCTTCGCCAGAAGATCTTTTAAAGAGGAATGGTCAGTATACACAACTATAGGTGAGCCAATTAAGTAAGGCCTGAATTTTTCTAATGCAAATACAACCGCTAAGAGTTCCTTTTTGGTGGTTGTATAATTGATTTGCGCATCATTCAGGGTCTTACTTGCATAGTAAATCACGTGTGGCATCTTTTCGATATGCTGTCCTAAGACTGCACCTACTGCAAAATCAGATGCGTCACACATCAGCTCAAAGGGGTAGTCCCAATTTGGTGATGATAAAACGGGGGCTGAAGTGAGTGAGTGTTTAAGTGAGTCGAAAGCTGTCTCGCAATCCGAGTCAAAATGGAAGGTCGTATCCTTGTCCAGGAGTAATGTTAAAGGTCTAGCAATTTTGCTAAAGTCCTTAATGAATCTCCTATAAAAGCCCGCATGGCCAAGGAAAGAGCGAATATCTTTGACGCTTTTGGGATGAGGGAGGTTTTGAATGACATCTACTTTAGCTCTGTCAACCTCAATGCCTTTCTGTGAAATGACATGTCCAAGGACTATTCCTTCTTGGACCATAAAATGGCATTTTTCCCAGTTTAATGTCAAGTTCTTCTCTTTGCAACGAGTAAGAACAGTGTCAAGATTCGCTAGGCAATCAGAAAAAGAGTCTCCAAAAATCGAGAAGTCGTCCATAAAGATCTCCAGAAAATTCTCTACCATATCAGAGAATATCCCCATCATACACCGCTGAAAGGTAGCGGGAGCATTGCATAACCCAAAGGGCATACGACTATAAGCAAAGGTACCAAAAGGACAAGTAAAAGTGGTTTTATCTTGATCCTTTTTGGCGATGGGGACCTGATTGTAGCCTGAGTATCCGTCCATAAAACAATAATACTCTCGTCCCGCTAAGCGTTCCAGCATTTGATCAATAAATGGTAGAGGAAAATGGTCTTTCCTCGTGGCAGCGTTGAGTTTTCTATAATCGATGCATACACGCCACCCAGTTTGGGCGCGTGTCTGAATCAACTCATTCGCCTCATTTGTGATAACTGTGATGCCGGATTTCTTAGGAACGACATGTATAGGACTCACCTACTGGCTATCGGAGATGGGGTATATAATACCATTATCTAAGCATTTGACGATTTCTTTCATGACTGCTTCCTTCATGACGGGATTCAACCGTCTCTGTGGTTCTCGGGTTGGTCTGGCATCATCCATCACATGTATATGATGTTCAACTATCAAGGGACTAATCCCTTTGATGTCCGCCATACTCCAACCAAACGCCTCTTTGTTAGATCTCAATACCGATAAAAGTGCATTCTCTTGCTCTGATGCAAGAGAAGCGGATATGATAACCGGTAAAGACTCATTCTCAACTAGATATGCATATTTCAGGTGAGAAGGTAAAATTTTGAGATCTAACTCAGGCGGAGAAATGATAGAAGGAAGGATCATAGATTGATTTTTGGATCTACAAAGAAGCTCAGAGCCTGTGAAAGATACAGACTCGGGTGGAGAAAAGTCAGAAGTGCAGGACTCATGTGTAGGTAAAGTGTCCTCACTAAGATCTTGTGCAAAGTCAAACAGAGATGTGGTAATGTCATCGAGATCAGTAAACCAAAGATCCTCAGCTCCACAACTATCGGGAGCGATCTCATGGACAGAGCACACATCTAAAATATAAGCAGAGGGTTCTGATGGCTGACTTCCAACTTTGTAGATATTTAGTTCAATGGTCATATTTCCAAATGATAAGTTCATTGAACCATTTCTACAGTTTATAACAGCGTTGGAAGTGGCAAGGAAAGGACGACCCAGAATCACCGGAATTTGGCCCCGGGGGTTTGCTACAGGATGTGTGTCGAGCACAATGAAGTCTACAGGGAAAACAAATTCCCGACCTTTATCAACACATCCTCTAATTCACCCCTTGGTTTGGTGATAGAACGGTCTGCCATCTGGAGAGTGCAGTGAGCAGGTTTCAGCTCTCCAATCCCTAATTGCTCATAGACAGAATAAGGGAGCAGGTTAACACTTGCGCCAAGGTCTAAAAGAGCACGATTTATGTTTTTACCCCCAATCGAAATCGATATTGTAGGACATCCTGGGTCCTTTCTTTTCTTTGGAAGCTGGGGTATAAAAGCAGTGCTGATATTATTAGACATAAAGACCATCTTTGGCACTTGAGTCTTCCTCTTCCTAATGCTCAAGTCCTTAAGAATTTTCGCATAAGCGGGGACTTGCTGAATCGCATCTAGGAGAGGGATATTGATGTTAACCTGTTTGAACATTTCTATAATTTTCTCCATATGAGGACTCGTTCTATTAGCCCTTAACCGGTTCGGGTAAAGAGCTTTTGCAATAAGCGCAGGGTCCATCACAGGAGAAGGAAAGGGGGATAGACGAGGTCCCAAAAGAGGTGTGGGGACCGTCTGTGGAGAACTATACGAGTTGGGTGAAGGTGTCGAGCCTAAAGGGAAATGGAGAATAGGCTCGCTAGAAGGTGGTTTGGTAGAAGAAGAAGGATCAGAAGGAGAAGTGTGTGTGTGTGGAAAGGTCTCAGCCGGGGTGTTGATATGATTTTCAGTATTATCAATACCTTCCCCGACATGATTGTTCAGCACTCTTCCCGATCTCAACGTTGTGATGGCATTTACATTGTAATGCCCAGGATTCTGTAGGGGTTGAGAGGGAAGTTTCCCTTTTTCTCTCGCAGTCATTTCGGCTTTAAGTCGTGCGTTTTCAGCTTCCATCGTTCTGATACTCTCAGCTTGGGACGCTGAGTTTTTCTTTATCTCACCGACGGAAGATCTAACCTCAGCCGAAACCTCTATGAAATTTGACAAAAGTGATTTCATGGTTTGAGTGAATTGAGAGAACTCGTCAGAACAGGACTGCATAGGATTAGACTGTATAGGAGTGTTGCCCTGGTTTTGGAAATTTTGTGACTGATAGGGGTGCTGAGTGAGTTGAAGGGGTTGCTGTTGTGGTGGAGGAAGAGCCCTTTGAAAATTATTCGTGTTTGGAACCGTGTTTTGAGATTGGTTTTGGTTCCAAGAAAAATTCGGGTGGTTCCTCTAACCCTGATTGTACGTGGAAGAATATGGATCGTTTCGAGGTCTTTGAAATGCGGCATTAGAATGCTCGTGACCTTGAAACGCAGAGTTTAATGGACATTCTTCCGTTAAATGTGACGGATCAGAACAGCACCCACAAACAGTTTTGGGGAGTGACACTGGGTTTAGGGAGGCTGCTGCAAATTTGTGTTCCATAGCGTCGAGCTTCTTTTGCATTGCTGCCATTTCAGCTCGAACACCTATGGACACATCTATTTGGTGTACGCCACCCCTATTCAATGGTTGGGTTCCACTCTCCCACTGTAGTGATTTTTCAGCGAACTCTTCTAAGTACCTCCAAGCTTCCCCATCATCCTTAGTCATAAATGTACCTTGACACATGTTTTCAAGGCTCTGTTTCGTGTTAGGGTTACTGCCCTCATATATGATTCGGCAAAGCTCCCATCTCGGGATGCCGTGATGAGGACATTGAACCAATAGATCCTTGAAACGTTCAAAGTATTTAGAGAATGGTTCACAAGGGAGCTGGGCAAATTGGTTCAGTTCGCTACGGATTCGAGCTGTCTTTTGGTGTGGGTAGAATTTCTTAAGGAATGCAGCGACGAATTCTTCCCAATTCGTAATAGAATGTGCGGTAGTGTTATATAGCCACTTCTCGGCTATATCGCACAAAGTAAATGGAAGAAGTCGTAGACGCATCGCATCCACTGAAAGTTGTGACGTACCCATCATTGCGCATACGTTTTCAAATTTGGTAATGAAAACGTAAGCGTCCTCAGTCTCGAGTCCGTGGTATTTAGGTAAAAGATTGATATACTGGGGCTTAATCTCAAAGTTATCCCCATTGGCTGGTGGTGTGGATAAGCAGGTCGAAAGAGGACCTCTATGTGGATAGCATCTTTCCTGGATAGAATTGCGGGTAGGATTCTGTGCACCAACGGACTGCGGCAGATTAGGGTTAAAGAAGTTCGATGGATTCGGATCCATTGGTGTGGATGTGGTAGTGGGTAAAGAATAGGTAAATGGAGAAATATCGACTTCGGAGTCGATAAAAGGTACGCGGACTAAACGGGCACTAGAATCCCGTGTCCAGCCTATCTTGCACTAAAAAGGGTTAGTACAAGTGGCAGCGTTGACTTATAATTAGGGGTAATGAATGCGGTGCTTGCTTTTGAAAAAGGGACGGATTTTGAAAAAATGATGCGACAAAACAAATGCAGCACACAACCCTAGAATCTAGTGGTCACCTTGGTCCGGCTCTAGACCGCTCCTAACTACCAAAAGACAAGTCGCAGGATAGAATCCTCCACTGCCTCTTTGTCCCCCTGTGGCCGGATAAGTGCCAGGTAAGTGGGAAGGTACTCCACTACGTAAGTAGTGGGCCTAATTAAAAACCACTAGCCTTAGACACACTCGCCTTAGGCACCACAAGAAAACGCGGATAAACAATGAATTACCCACGGCCCTCTTCTGTCCTAATTGAGCGCGACAGTCCTTAGAGTCATCTCTAGATTTCTTTTAGTTAATGGGGGTCAATGCGGATGCAAGTTTTGCGATTTTCGGGGCCTAGGAAGGGTAATGAAATCCCCACCTAATTTGGATTTGGCCGTGCCCCTTAAATTTCCGTATTAGAATGCAAACAACCAAGAAATCAAAATCACGCACAATTTTAATTTTGCTTTTGCGGCGCTGCGATTATTCGCAAAGAATCCTGCAGCAAAGTGTTAGTTGGAGCTAAAAAGAGGAGAGGGGAGAGAGCAAGAAATCACCTGCAGAATGTTGGTACAGAGAACCCTCTGTGGGACCGCGGTTCCGCCGCAAGTACCACCAATATGCCGCGCTTCCGTGCCTAAATTGTGGGTTCACTTCACAATATTTCAACAGCTGCTTGCTGTTGCTTCCCTCTGTTCTCGGGTACTCTCAAAAAAAATTTCCCACAGCACAGAATGCTCCAGATCACCTTGCAATCAAATCACAACTCACGTATAAGAGTTTGTACGAATTTTGATTTCAAGAAGTAAAATGTAATAATTCTTTCACTTCAAACTAAAAATGCAAATGAATTAGCGCGATCCCCGGCAACGGCGCCATTTTGATTGATAGATTTTCCGTTGTGTTTGTAGAAAATTGTAAAGAAATCACAACCAAAAATTATTTTGACCGCAATCAAACTACGGTGTCAATTGTAGTTCATGAATGAGTGCGGATCGTCCACAGGGATTGCACGATTCATTTCAATGTTTAATTTGTTTGAATTGAAAAGTTAAGTAACGATAAAAGAAAACATGATTCAAGAATGATTCATATTCAAGTGTCACTATTCTATTCAAGAATCAAGAAAATGTTAAACAATCAAGAATCGGTGTATCGATAATATTTCCAATCAACAATCAAGAATCTAAAAGAGGCTCGTAGGAATCGATCGGGTCTATAGACGTGATGTAATCTAAAGGTTTCATGTTCTTGTCCTTCGAAGAATTGATACTAGATCAATGGTGATCGACGAGAGTTAGGGCTTTCTTGATGAAATTAGGGTTTCATCTCTTAACCCTTGTTCTTTCGAGGATACCATTTATATTCTAGCCTCTAGCAATTTCAAGAAACGATCGGAACTCCCCAATCTCGAGCGATGTCGATCAAGAAACTGTTAGTGTATATGCCCTAGAGGCCATTACTGTATCATACTAGTTTGTATATTACTTGATGGAAGCTTGGGATATTCACCTTGTATAAACAATCTTGCTCAATATAGTAGTTTGCTACTTGGTTCGTTTCTACTTCAATGTGTACTTGTGTTTATTTCAGTATATCACTTATACGCATTAGTGGAGCCCTTAGGATCTTTGCCTGATTACCAGCGTTGTGATGGCAGTCACACTAGTGGGGGCTGGGTAATCTATAGGCACATCCTTATACAGGTCCCTAGTCGTAGGACTATCGAGACAGGGCATCGATACTCCGGAGTAGACTAGCGTATGCGCTTCTCATCCCAGTGTGGGAGATGGTCTGTCCCACAGCCATCAGTACGTCGTACTGGAGATAGTATACGGGTGCTCGTTGGGTTACGAGTACACTGGACAGGACTCGTCGGGAACTGACAGGTTGGTATTATACCTATCGTCAGTTATCAGTTCCCAGGTGACATGAGTACAGCTTAGTCCGCTGACTTGACACTGACACTTCGCCTCGAGTGTGTTCCCACTGCACTTTGATCACTACCCTACCACGGCTCAAAGGAGTCGTGCAAACAGGTGGTGGTTGGGTGCAGTCCCGAAGCACTTGGAGGCAGTGACGGTTAGACAGGATTCGTCTCTCCCGGTATTGGGGGTTGACATCGCGCTGTGTCTAGGAGAGCCATTACACGAGTAGTCCCTGGCCAGGGCAAGCGAGATATACTGGTAGGTTTCCAGTGTTATCTCAGGGTGTTTTGGGCTTCACTCCGACACGACTTGTACCGCTATTGGGGGACTGACGTTTTACCGCCCCCTAGGCCCGCCATGCGATGTATCAGACGAACAGACCGGACTGTACGGAGAATGTCACGATTCAGACTCAGTAGGAGTTCAGATGGGGTTTCACCTCGTCAGCCTTCTTGTCGGCATCTACCTGGGGACCGTTACGCACAGCTAGTGCCGCTTGCGGTCTGTGGTTAAACCCACTGCCAGCGTAGTGTCGAGTCTTTAGAGTCCCACACAGAGGGTATTCGCCTCTGGGCAAAACAGAGTAGAGGTCGCATGGTTTTGCGACAGGGTTCGTTCTCATCCGCGCACTTGTGCACGTTTGGAGTCCGGACGGATTATACTGGCAGGCTCTGGTTTGAGCCAGATACTGGTATATGTTTTGGGGGTTGCTTTTTATTCTTGGTATTCTTGTTCCTCGGAACGAGAATGCAGGTGTGTATGCACAGTTGCTTGAGGCGGAGAATGAGGTTTTTCATTAGGGTTTCGGATCGGGTGCGTATGCACAGCTGACAGTTATCTTTTTCCAAACCCTAATGGATTTGTATATTATCTATTAATAATAGTAATTAAATGAGAATTATGTTATGGTTGATTTTTTGTTGACTTGTTGACCTTGGTTGACTTGTTGACCTTTGACCACCATCATGCTTTGAAGATCCTCCTTGATTCATGCTTACACTTCATTTAAAGAAGCATGATAGTGGTCATTCCTAAAATAACCATCAACTATTCTTATTTCAATTATTATCATTTAGATAATTCTTTTCTTTTTGCAATATGGTTGCAAGAAAGAGAAAATATTGCTCATTCTATCATTCTCACTCTCTCTCCTCATTTTCATCTTCTTCTTCCTCTTGAAAAGAGAAACCTTCTCATGTGTTGAGAATCATTCTCTTTAGATAGAAAAGCAAACCCTAATCACTCTCTACTCATTCTAGGATGAAGGTTTAGCAAGCCGGAAAACCTAGTTCACTCAAAGATCGAGGAAGAGCCCAAAGTCGAACCTTCGAGGTGGATCCATCTTCGACGGGAGAAGGCGACGAAAAGAGAACCATCAACCTCTACAAGGTTTGAAGAAGAAGGAGTTCAAGTTTAGGTATAACCATCTTCCATAGTAGCTAACTCTCTTTAGCTTGTTAACTAGTTTTAGTTTAGACAACGATCCCGACAAAGTTTAGTCCATGTTGCCTCTTGCGATAAAAATTCGTTTTTTATACCGTTTCCGCCTCCCCGTAAGTACCGGGGGTCGCAATATGGACTTACAGTGGTATCAGAGACTAACTAAACTTAAACTAGCTTGGTAGTGAAGTGTAACGAAGTTCGGAACCGAAAAATCGCAAAACCGGAAAATCGAAAACCTAACTTTCTGTTGAAATTTTTTCTGCTCAAATTGAAAAACTTTATACTTGTAAAATCGTCTCAGGGTTTTCTAAGAACACACAAGAAAAACGACATCATGTTACCTCCAAACCGCCGCGCTTCCGCGGCCTCACCTATTCATCTGGCCGCGGAACCGCCGCAAGTTGGTGTCTTCCATGCATCGTTTTTCGTGCAGTGTTCTTCTGTGTTGGTTTTGGGATTTTTAAGATATATTATATGTACCCAGATTTTCCAGAACTGAAATTCACTTTTGGGGTCCTATAATTCCGTATTTTTTTCCGAACTTCAATGCACTTTGGCTATGTTGGTTATATCTGTGATGTTTGCATGTATTGAACGTCGGCTAATCGCTATAAGTCGATTAGTCGGGGTTATACATGATCTGTAATGTTCTGGAATGTGTATATGAATGTGTTGGACTGTCGCGGGTGAATAGCCGGGGTGGATGTGAGATGAGCTTTTGTTTTTTCTTTCATTCATTGTAAATGTAAATTGATGTAATTATATTATTTGTTTGGCCGCACAACCGGGTCGGGGTTGTAGCCGTCATTGTATAATTCTTTTTACTGTTTTTTTGCTCCTAGGATAGACCCATGGTGGGGTGCACTAACTACCGGGAACTTGGCGGGTAGTTTGCCGCACCCGTAGGGGTCTTGGGTGGGGTATTTGCTATTCACCGCGACCGTGTTATCCGCTTTTCGTTTCAGGCTCGAAAGAAATGCGGATTGCTAGTATATCCAATATATTCATCTGTGATCTGTAATGTCTATCATTGCTTTCTATTTAGGCGTTGCTTATGTTTTACAGCCGCGCTAGCCCAGCCCCCGCTCTGTCGTTAGTTAAGTAACCTAACGAGTGATGACGGGACCCCGTGGCGAATGCGAATGGCATAAGCGTACGTCATATTTTGGTTGTTTTCTGCAATGGTAGGAATTAAATGATGGGACGCATTAAAAGAACTAATGCAAGAATATCACGCATTAAAAGAACTAATGCAAGATAATAAACCAAGTTTTAAGTCGATGGAACACTTTCGAAAAACCACTCGGTTCTTTTCAAAAACTAACTTTTAAATGCGGAGCTTGAGCCACTCCTTCTAAAAGCTATCTCGTTCCATCGATTATATCAAGTTCACTACGTTCACGGTTTCGCCAAAACCATTCGTAGCCCTCCATCATTTCAGTTAGATATACGGTAGTATTCAAGCTATGTATTTTGACCTCACGCCAAGGCATAGTGATTGGTAGCTGCCGGATATTTATCTGTTGCATAGATAGAATGCGTTGTTTTGAGACAGTCGTACCACCATTTTGGCCTACGTCAAGGGTAGGTACGGGTGGATTCAAATCAACCGGGATAATGATGGGAAGAACTTGACATGTGACTTATGACATTTTGACCTCACGCCAAGGTCATAAGAGCATGGGGCAAAAATCCACATCGGGAGTTTCATAAGTACTGAAACTTGCTAGATTTGCATACCATTTGGAGTGTGATGATTATGGTAGGATTCCTTCATTTTCGTCACGCAATGATATTTGGATCCCGATCCTACTGTGAGTATATGCTACTCCTCGGGAAATTTCTCACTAAACGATCAATGCTATAAACCTAGTAGGTGCCTAGAAAGGTGTTAGCGGGGCTACGCCCCCAGGGAAAAGAGGTTCTTAAATTAAGGAACTTCGCGAAAGCGTTGGAAAACCTCCCTCGAAGTACCGACACTGGCCTGGCTGAACGGTTAAGCAAGTATTGTACGGTGGGATTGATCCCGGCTAATTCTTCCTTTGTGGTTTGAGGAGGGATTCGAGAGACAGTGGGAGCCATCCTGTTTAGACAAATTAAAAACCATTCTAAACTTGCAAGAGCATCGTGCTAAGTGTTTCTTCTCTCCCCCTGCAGCGACCAAATCGAAATGACTGGACTTAAGTTACTTCTAGATAAAAACATACTGACAGGGCCAAACTACAAAGATTGGCTCAGGAATGTCAAATTGGCAATCTCTTACGACAAGCTGGGGTATCTTCTTACCAGCAAAGCTCCCCCCGTCCCAGGTCCCACCTCCAGCGTCGCGGATAAGGAAATCCGTAAGACTTGGGAGATTGACAGCGCGAAGGCCAGATGCCTCGTACTTGCCTCGATGGACAATGACCATCAGAGGAGGCACGAGAATATGGATTTGGAATCCATATTTCTTCATACAAAAGAACTGTATGGAGAGCAGTCTCGTATCGCAAGATACGAAGTGTCGAAGAAGTTATTTTCGACTAAGTTGGCCGTCGGATCATCGGTAGCGGACCACGTGCTTAAGATGATTGGCTACACTGAGGAGCTCGCAGAACTTGGGACCACGTTGGATAGTGAACTCTACACAGATATAATTCTCCAGTCCCTTCCATCCACTTACGCCCAGTTCATACTGAATTTCAACTTGCAAGAAAAGGAAGTTGAACTTTCAGAACTCCTCAACCTGCTGAGGAGCGCAGAGGGCACCCTACAGAAGGGTAGGGATACATCCACTTTGTTTGTAGGAGGATCTTCTTCTTCTAGGTCCAAGGCGAAAGCCAAGGGAAAGAAGAAGAAAGCCCCCGCCAAACCAAGAGGCGGTGTTAGTAAAGTGGGTGCGAAGGGAAAGGAAAAGGCAACAAAGATAGCGGGGAAGCTTGTTGGTAAAGAGGAATGCTTCTATTGTCACAAGAGTGGACACTGGAAGAAAGATTGCAGGGCTTGGAAAGCCAGGACACAGGAACTGAAGCAGGTTGCGGCTTCAGCTTCAGGTGTGTATGTTATTGAAAACTGTCTTTCTATAAACTCTACTTCCTGGGTATTGGATACCGGATCAGGATCTCATATCTGTAATTCTTTGCAGGCGTTGAGAAACCGTAGGTTTTTGAAGGAAGGTGACATGACCCTCAGAGTTGCGAACGGAGCTAGCATGGATGCTAAAGCCGTGGGGGACTATCACCTAGGAATGTCAGATGGACATGTTTTGGTTTTGCGTAATTGCTTTTTTGTACCCAACGCAACTTGTAATATCATTTCTGTATCTTTGGTTTCTAAAGAAGGTTATGAATTTGCGTTTGTAAGTAATGTTGTTAACATTCACCTTAATCAAGTTCTGATTGGGTCAGGTACATTGAGCAATGGTATATACGTATTAAACCAACCACAGATTTTCAATGTCCAGAATACACACAAAAGAAAGTCACCAGATATTAATCAGACTTTCTTATGGCATTGTAGATTGGGTCACATCAATGAGAGAAGGTTGACGAAGTTACATACAGAAGGGTATTTGAATGCGTTCGAATATCAATCGTATGCCACTTGTCAATCCTGTCTCAAAGGAAAGATGACAAAGACTCCGTTTACTGGACATGGAGTAAGAGCGAGCGAGCTCTTGGGACTCGTACACAGTGACGTGTGCGGTCCAATGTCTACACATGCCCGAAGCGGACATTCTTACTTCATTACTTTTACGGATGACTTCTCAAGGTACGGTTATGTCTTCTTAATGAAACATAAGTCCGAGGCCTTTGGAAAATTCCAGGAGTATAAGAATGAAGTAGAGAAACAGACCGGCAAAAGTATTAAGATTCTAAGATCGGATCGAGGTGGAGAATACTTAAGTGCCGAATTCCTGGACTATTTAAAAGAGAATGGGATTCTCTCTCAGCTTACTCCTCCATACACCCCGCAACATAACGGTGTATCGGAGAGACGGAATCGCACCCTATTGGATATGGTACGGTCTATGATGAGTAACGCTGAGTTACCGCGATCATTCTGGGGGTATGCGCTAGAAACAGCTGCATACCTATTGAACCAAGTTCCTACTAAGACTGTGCCTACCACACCATATGAGCTATGGAGTGGGAAGAAACCCTATCTTCAGTACTTGAAGATTTGGGGATGTCCAGCTTATGTCAAAAAGCAGCATGCGGACAAGCTCGAGGCACGCTCAGTACTGTGCAAGTTTGTGGGATACCCAAAGAACTCCAGGGGGTATCTTTTCTATTACGCAGAGGAGCAAAAAGTCCTTGTTTCTCGTAATGCCCATTTTCTGGAACATCAGTTCTTAGAAAAAGAAGTAAGTGGGAGCGAAATAGAACTGGAAGAAATTCCAGAACCACAGACTATTACTGAAAGCTTAATGGAACCGGAGGGTTCAAATGAACAGGACATTCCTATGCCGCTCCGCAGAAGTAGTAGGCAGTCTCATCCGCCCGAGAGATACTACGGTTTTCTCATAGACGGGGATAGAGAGGATTGCATCATAGACTATGATGAGCCTACTAGCTTCCAGCAGGCCGTTCAGAGCATTAACTCGGTAAAATGGCTGGATGCAATGCGGACCGAAATGGAGTCCATGTACACCAACAAAGTATGGACGTTGGACATTGCTCCAGACGGGGTAAAACCCGTAGGATGCAAGTGGATCTTCAAAAGGAAGATTGGTGTAGATGGACAGGTTGAGACCTATAAAGCTAGACTTGTAGCAAAGGGTTTCCGTCAAAGACCTGGCTTGGACTACGACGAAACCTTTTCTCCAGTGGCTATGCTGAAATCCATTCGGATCCTTCTTGCCATTGCTGCCTTCCACGATTATGAGATTTGGCAGATGGACGTAAAAACCGCTTTTCTAAATGGAAATTTAGAGGAGTGTGTCTATATGGATCAGCCAGAGGGTTTCATTCAGAGTGGGAGCAGCGGAAAGGTGTGCAAGTTGCTTAAGTCCATCTATGGACTAAAGCAGGCATCGCGGAGTTGGAACATCTGTTTTGATGAGACGGTCAAGGAATTTGACTTTATCAAAAATCCAGATGAACCATGCATCTATAGTAGATTTATAGCGAGAACTGTGGTATTCCTTGTTTTATACGTGGATGACATTCTCTTAATAGGAAATGACATTCCTATGCTACAATCTGTCAAGGGTTTCTTGTCACACAGGTTCTCCATGAAAGACCTGGGTGATGCCTCTTACATCCTGGGATCCGGATCCATCGTGATAGATCCAAGAGGATATTAGGACTTTCACAGTCCAGGTATATCGACACCGTACTGAAAAGATTCAGTATGGAAGATTCCAAGCGCGGTAACTTACCGGCTTGTCACGGGATCACCCTCTCTAAAGAGATGTCTCCTAAGACTGATTTGGAGAGGGATCGCATGTCTATTATACCCTACGCTTCTGCGGTAGGCTCTATAATGTATGCGATGTTGTGTACCAGACCGGATGTAGCTTATGCACTGAGTGTAGTAAGCCGGTATCAGTCAAACCCTGGGGAGAAACATTGGATAGCGGTAAAGAACATTCTCAAGTACCTGAGGAGGACAAAGGAGATGTTCTTGGTGTATGGCGGAAAAGACCTCCAGATTGAGGCCTTTGCTGACTCCAGCTTCCAGAGTGACAAGGATGATTCCAAGTCCATGTCGGGTTTTGTCTTTACCCTCAATGGAGGGGCGGTGTGTTGGAAGAGTTCCAAACAGGAAACCGTTGCAGACTCGACTATGGAAGCGGAATACATCGCTGCATCTGATGCCGCAAAAGAAGCTGTCTGGATAAGGAAGTTCTTAAAGGAACTTCAGGTGGTTCCGTCCATTGTTGACCCAGTACCTCTGTATTGCGACAACAACGGGGCTATAGCTTTAGCAAAGGAACCCAGGTCCCATCAGAGATCCAGGCACATCTTGAGGCGGTATCACCTGATCAGGGAGATCGTGGATCGCAAGGAGATCGAGGTTCGGAGGGTTGCTTCAGAAGAGAACACTGCAGATCCATTCACCAAGGCCCTACCCCAGACTCAGTTCGAGCGGCTGATCGAGATGATAGGTCTTCGATACGCCAGTACATGGCCTTAGTGCAAGTGGGAGATTGTTAGTGTATATGCCCTAGAGGCCATTACTGTATCATACTAGTTTGTATATTACTTGATGGAAGCTTGGGATATTCACCTTGTATAAACAATCTTGCTCAATATAGTAGTTTGCTACTTGGTTCGTTTCTACTTCAATGTGTACTTGTGTTTATTTCAGTATATCACTTATACGCATTAGTGGAGCCCTTAGGATCTTTGCCTGATTACCAGCGTTGTGATGGCAGTCACACTAGTGGGGGCTGGGTAATCTATAGGCACATCCTTATACAGGTCCCTAGTCGTAGGACTATCGAGACAGGGCATCGATACTCCGGAGTAGACTAGCGTATGCGCTTCTCATCCCAGTGTGGGAGATGGTCTGTCCCACAGCCATCAGTACGTCGTACTGGAGATAGTATACGGGTGCTCGTTGGGTTACGAGTACACTGGACAGGACTCGTCGGGAACTGACAGGTTGGTATTATACCTATCGTCAGTTATCAGTTCCCAGGTGACATGAGTACAGCTTAGTCCGCTGACTTGACACTGACACTTCGCCTCGAGTGTGTTCCCACTGCACTTTGATCACTACCCTACCACGGCTCAAAGGAGTCGTGCAAACAGGTGGTGGTTGGGTGCAGTCCCGAAGCACTTGGAGGCAGTGACGGTTAGACAGGATTCGTCTCTCCCGGTATTGGGGGTTGACATCGCGCTGTGTCTAGGAGAGCCATTACACGAGTAGTCCCTGGCCAGGGCAAGCGAGATATACTGGTAGGTTTCCAGTGTTATCTCAGGGTGTTTTGGGCTTCACTCCGACACGACTTGTACCGCTATTGGGGGACTGACGTTTTACCGCCCCCTAGGCCCGCCATGCGATGTATCAGACGAACAGACCGGACTGTACGGAGAATGTCACGATTCAGACTCAGTAGGAGTTCAGATGGGGTTTCACCTCGTCAGCCTTCTTGTCGGCATCTACCTGGGGACCGTTACGCACAGCTAGTGCCGCTTGCGGTCTGTGGTTAAACCCACTGCCAGCGTAGTGTCGAGTCTTTAGAGTCCCACACAGAGGGTATTCGCCTCTGGGCAAAACAGAGTAGAGGTCGCATGGTTTTGCGACAGGGTTCGTTCTCATCCGCGCACTTGTGCACGTTTGGAGTCCGGACGGATTATACTGGCAGGCTCTGGTTTGAGCCAGATACTGGTATATGTTTTGGGGGTTGCTTTTTATTCTTGGTATTCTTGTTCCTCGGAACGAGAATGCAGGTGTGTATGCACAGTTGCTTGAGGCGGAGAATGAGGTTTTTCATTAGGGTTTCGGATCGGGTGCGTATGCACAGCTGACAGTTATCTTTTTCCAAACCCTAATGGATTTGTATATTATCTATTAATAATAGTAATTAAATGAGAATTATGTTATGGTTGATTTTTTGTTGACTTGTTGACCTTGGTTGACTTGTTGACCTTTGACCACCATCATGCTTTGAAGATCCTCCTTGATTCATGCTTACACTTCATTTAAAGAAGCATGATAGTGGTCATTCCTAAAATAACCATCAACTATTCTTATTTCAATTATTATCATTTAGATAATTCTTTTCTTTTTGCAATATGGTTGCAAGAAAGAGAAAATATTGCTCATTCTATCATTCTCACTCTCTCTCCTCATTTTCATCTTCTTCTTCCTCTTGAAAAGAGAAACCTTCTCATGTGTTGAGAATCATTCTCTTTAGATAGAAAAGCAAACCCTAATCACTCTCTACTCATTCTAGGATGAAGGTTTAGCAAGCCGGAAAACCTAGTTCACTCAAAGATCGAGGAAGAGCCCAAAGTCGAACCTTCGAGGTGGATCCATCTTCGACGGGAGAAGGCGACGAAAAGAGAACCATCAACCTCTACAAGGTTTGAAGAAGAAGGAGTTCAAGTTTAGGTATAACCATCTTCCATAGTAGCTAACTCTCTTTAGCTTGTTAACTAGTTTTAGTTTAGACAACGATCCCGACAAAGTTTAGTCCATGTTGCCTCTTGCGATAAAAATTCGTTTTTTATACCGTTTCCGCCTCCCCGTAAGTACCGGGGGTCGCAATATGGACTTACAGAAACCATCGCAACGAATTGGGTCGTCGATTCTTGAACTTGCTAGGGTTTACAAACTCGTGGGATTCAAGAATCGATTGCAAATTTGTTACATCATCATACTAAAGATCGTTTCGACTCCTTAACAAGCGGAGTTTTATTCACACATCACAACACAGAAAAGATTTACTAATTGTAAAGAATTCATGATGCAGAAATTAAAGAAAGCAAGATAAAAGAATATCACCTTTATTTATCTCAATAATTTTGATTACATTCGCTTCAAGAACTACAAGAAGAAGAATCTAAATCGTTGATCGGGCGTCGCTCGGCTTCGTGAGTCGTGGATCGGCTCGGATCGCTTGCTCCGTTGAAGATCGGCTCCGCTCCTAAAGGTTGTAAGGCTTCTTGCTTAATGGGTACTCGGGATTCTTGATCTCAATTGGAATTAGGGTTAGGGTTTCCTACAAGCCCTCTCACTAGACTTGAGGAGGAGGAGATGAAAAGAGAGATAGATTGGGGATAGATTCACTAATTGGATGAATAATTCCCAAGGTTGAATAATGTGTGGATCATGAGCCTAGGGTCTTATTTATAGAACACCCAAACCCTAGGTCTATGTTTGAACTTCCCTTTCCCTCCAAAAGTTTGTTGAGGAGTTTGTTAGGAGCTAGCTTAGGGTTTAAGCTAGGATTAATTATGCTTAGAAAACCCTAGTTTGCTGATCTGGCAGAAACCCCTGGAGTCTTCTGGAAACTGAGATGCATTTCTGAACTGTAGGCCCTGAAACAGGAATTTTGCACTAAAATTGAGAGGCTAACTCCTTGGTTCAACCGTGGATCCGCGGCATTAGCAAGCCCATGCCGCGGATCCGCGGCTGCTTGAGGGGCTTGGGCCTTGGTCTTTTAGGTGCTGTCTTGTACTGCCATTTGGAGCTTTATATGATATGTTGATTTGTGATTTCTCCTTTGGGTTGATACCAGATTTGAAAGTAGTGAGTTGACGTATCTTTTGAGCGGTGTAATGTTCGAGCAAGCTTTCCTTTTCCTGCACAGACTTCGAAACACGGGTTGCGACATATAGAAATATTGCGATGCCATGCAATGCAGTCAATTTCCCTAGAAATGCCGGTTTTAAGGTCTAGTACATGTAATCTGATAATCTGTGATAGATTTGCAAATATGTGAAATACGGATACCGAACACTTCTATATGAATGCAAATGATGAGGAAATTGCCGGCTAAAATATGCAATATTTTCGACTGATCAGTTTTCGTCATTGACCAGGCGTGGATAATGATGAAACCTTTTTCCAGTATCTATGCTTAAGTCCATCCAGATTCTACTTGCCACGGCTGCATACCATGACTACGATATCTGGTAGTTGGGTGTCATGACAGCTTTTCTAAATGATGTTTTAGAAGAGGGAGTCTATAAGTACACAGCCAGAGGGCCTCGTAGACAGTGGGAGCAGCGGAAACATGTGCAAGATGTTTTATTGGATAAAGCAGGCATCGCGGAGTTGGAGCATCTGTTTTGATGTGGTAGTCAAAGAGTTTGACATCATAAAAATGGTAGATGAACCTTGTATAAACAAAAAGGTAGTAGGGAGTATGGTGACGATCCTCGTAGAGTACGTGGATGACATACTCTTGATAGGGAAGGAGTTTCCTATGCTACGCTCGATCAATCTCCGCTTATCACAATGATTCTCCACATAGGATCAAGATGATACGTCCTAAATCCTGAGTTTTCATCTATGAGATAGATGTTATTTGGGTGTTAGAATACTCACTAGCTGTAGTGAGATGGTATCAGTTGATCCTGGGGAGAATCACTGGAAGGGTTCCAGGGTGATAAAGACGACTGAATGTCAGTCACAGGCATTGTCTTTACCCTCAGTAAAGGGACGGTATGTTGGAAGAGTTCCAAGCTAGATACCGTGGCATACTAGACGATAAAGGCAGGATACATCGTTACTTAAGATGCTACCAAAGAGGCTGTTTGGGTGTATATTGGTTCATGAGATGAACTATGTTCCTCCCATTGTGTGACAATGGAGTTGTGGCTTATGCCAAGGAACACCCGTCCCATCAGTGATCCAGACAAACTCTAAGGCAGTGTCACCTGATCATGGAGATGGTTGATCTCCAGGGTGATCGAGGTTAGGAGAGTAGAGTCAGAGAACAACACGGCAGATCCACTCACGAAGGCCTATTTCCAGAGAGAGACTTTTATGGGATGGTTGAGTATGAGATACTACAACCACTGCAACAGATGGCCCTAGTGCAAGTGGGAGATTGTTAGTTATATGTATGCCCTAGAGGCCATTACTATACATAGGATGTATATTGTAATGGATGCTGGGACATATATAGGGAGGACTTTCTTGCTCGACATGATAGTATGCTATCTGGTTGATCTTTACCTTAACGTGTACACTGATTGTCTCTCTGATACATGTTGGTAAAGCCCTTAGAATGTGTGCTTGACTACCTAGACTTTGATGCGGATCATACTAGTGGGGACATGGTAGTCTATAAGTACATCCTTCAAGGTCCCTAGTCGTGGGTGTATCGAGACGGGGCGTCGATATACCAGGGTAGACTAGCGTATACCTTCTCGACCCATACAGATGGGCGATGGATGATCCCATATCCATTGGTGTTTGACATCAGAGATGATATACGGGTGCTCAGTGGAGACTGGGTACACTGGACGGACTCGCCGAGAACTCCCAGATGGTATTATACCTTACGTCAGATGGCAGTTCTCTGGTGACACTGGTACAGAGTAGTTTGTTGACCCGAGATCGTCATAGAGTCTTGTGTGGTTCCCACTGTGCTTTGATTTCCATCTTACCACGTCCAAGAGGGCGTGCAAAATGGTGGTTTTTGTGTACAGTCCCGAATCACATGGAGGCAATGAGCGATAGGAGGGGATTCGTCTCTCCCGGTATAGGGGGTTGATGTTGCGCTGTGTTCGATTGGCTATAACCGGAAATCCCTGACCAGGGTTGCTGAGATTTACTGGTAAGTGTTACCAGTAGTTTCTCGAACTGTTATAGATCTCATATCGACACGACTTATCGAGCTATTGGGGTCTGACGTTTACCACCCCTAGGCGAGATATGCGACATATCAGACGATCAGACCGGACTGTACGGTAGTGTTACTGGTTGGATTCACTGGAGTGTGAGCGGGCTTGCTCGTCGATGTTCTGATCGCTCAATACCCGGGTGGCCGTTACGGTTAGCAGACCGCTTGCGGCTTGTGGGTGTTTGATATGATCATCACCTGCTGCCGGCGTATTGACGTGTCTTTAGAGTCCTACACAGAGGTTTCCTGGCTCAAGCGAAACGAAATAGGAGCGCATATGAGATATGTGCGGGACCGAGAATAGTGCGTGTATGTGATACCGTATTCCATTCTCGCGATGAATGTATCGAATGGTTGTATGCGATATAACCTAGTTATCGAATCGAGGATTGATTCGATAAAACGATACATTGGATATTAGTCGGTCATATGCGATATGACTGGATCGTTAAATCAAATGTTGATTTGATGATTTAATGCATAATTATATATTTGATATATTACTTTGCATTAACTAGTATTGGTTCACTTTTAAATCGATTTTCTCACTTGGATTGTGCACATTGTATATTTGATATACTTTTGTACACAAGTTTGTATCATGTTTGATGATACATGCTCACTAGGCTTTGTGTAAAGATTAAACCATGGTTGTGAAATGGTTAGGGTTTTCCTTTTGTTTTCTTATTCATTTATTTATCTATTTATTCTTTTTGGAAAAATATTAAGCACAAGGGAAAATGGTGGCTTTGTTTGTTTGTATGTTGAAATTTCATGAAGTTTTGACTAAGTCACCATTTTGTCTCATGCTTAACCCTAACCATTCCCACTAACCCTAGTTTAGTCTCTACATATAACCATGGTTTGAATATGATAAGGATTGATTTTCTTTTCCATTTTTAAAAAAACACTTATCATATTCTTTCTTTCTTCTTCTTCTTCTTCACTTGAAGAAAGCTTGCTTCAACAATGGCAACTTGAGCAAATGAGTGAGAAATCCAATTCTAAATTGAACCCACTTCCTATTTCTTCATCCTCTACCTCTTGCCAAGTAGTAGAGTGTGTTTTCTTCACAAGTTTCATGACTTGGTGAAGTTGGAGCTTGATCTAGTGATGCCTCGACGTAGATCATCTTCGGCATCGTCATCGATGACCTAGCCAGCTCTTTCTCCGATGAAGCCGATGCTAGAGTCATGGTTCGATTTGGGCAGCGGAGAGGACCTCATCATGGAGCTATGGAGGTGGAGAAACTGATCTACAAAGGTTGTATTTCCGTTCTTTTAGTTTAGTTGTAAACTAGTCTAGGGTTTCTCGGCACCCCTAAAATTTGAAATTGGCATGGTTGATGCCTTGTGAGACCTCTTGAGAGTGCCTAGGAACCCTACAGGCTTAAACCAAAGCCCGCTAGTATAAGCTGTCCGGACAGCAAACGTGCACAAGGGCACGGATGTGAACGAACCCTGTCGCAAAACTATGCGACCTCTACTCATTTTGCCTAAAGGCGAATAACTCTCTGTGTAGGACTCTAAAGACTCGACACTACGCTGGCAGTGGGTTTAACCACAGACCGCAAGCGGCACTAGCTGTATGTAACGGTCCCCAGGTAGATGTCGATAAGAAGGCTGACGAGGTGAACCCCATCTGAACTCCTACTGAGCCTGTATGTGACACTCTCCGTACAGTCCGGTCTGTTCATCTAATACATCGCATGGCGGGCCTAGGGGGCGGTGAACGTCAGTCCCCTAATAGCGGTACAAGTCGTGTCGGAGTGTAGCCCAGAACACCCTGAGATAACACTGGAAACCTACCAGTATATCTCGCTTGCCCTGGTCAGGGACTACTCGTGTAATGGCTCTCCTGGACACAGCGCGATGTCAACCCCCAATACTGGGAGAGACGAATCCTGTCTAGCCGTCACTGCCTCCAAGTGCTTCGGGACTGCACCCAAAAACTACCTGTTTGCATTACTCCTTTGAGCCGTGGTAGGGTAGTAATCAAAGTGCAGTGGGAACACACTCGAGGCGAAGTGACAGTGTCAAGTCAGCGGACTAAGCTGTACTCATGTCACCTGGGAACTGATAACTGACGATAGGTATAATACCAACCAACAGTTCCCGACGAGTACTGTCTAGTGTACTCGTAACCTAACGAGCACCCGCATACTATCTCAAGTACGACGTACTGACGGCTGTGGGACAGACCGTCTCCCACGCTGGGATGAGAAGCGCATACGCTAGTCTACTCCGGAGTATCGATGTCCTGTCTTGATAGTCCAACGACTAGGGACCTGTATAAGGATGTGCTTATAGATCACCCAACTCCCACGAGTGTGAGCGCCTGTTCATATATGATTTTTGCATTTTCATACCGCCCAATTTTTGTCACATTGCATATCGGTAGATACTCTTGAGCCGTGTTTGCTAGTCAATTGCAGGATACAGGTTCTCGGTTCTAAAACGGTAAAATTCATATAAAACACGACAAAAATCCGGGTTCCTGCCAACCACAGATAAAACATGAATCTCCGCTCTTTATCCGTCTGTTGCCACACACCAGTTTAAGAGACGAAATGTCAAATCAATGTCGTTTTCATGCACAAGGCTCAATGGCAGCACAAGATCCAAGAAATCTACACGGAGCTCGAGGAAATCATGACAAAAAGATACACATCAAATCACCTTTTGCTCAACAGAAATTCTGGAAAAATCGTGAACAAAATCGGAGAAAATACATATACCAGACTCATGGGCACAGCAAACCAGGGAATCACACAAAAAATGGGCACCTAACTCCACTAAAGGGCCGCGGATCCGCAGCATAAGTAGGCTTAGGCCGCGGAACCGCGGCCGTATAGTGGAGGCAGGTGTCCAAATTTTGTGGGTATATTGGTCTTTTTGTTTGTGTTCTGGTGGTTGCCCTAGGTTTTCATTTTTCAGCCTATAAATAGCCCAGAACTTTGTGAAGGAAAGGGTCCATAATCTTGTATTTTCTTTTCTAGGTATTGTTGTGTTTCTTCTTCCTCTTCTCATCTCTTCTCCATTAAAACTTGTAGTGAGCTTTGTGAGTGAAGAATGATGAATAAAGAAGACTCTTTTGCTATTATATCTTGTCTTGTTCTTTTATAATTGCTTGTAATTTTAATTTGTTAACAAGTTGTTGTTATTTCTTGTTCTTTCTTTCTTCTCTCTTTTTCTTTATCCTTAACACAACCATGATGCTTACGCTTGATCCTCGCCAAGGTGAGGTCGCAAATAGCTAGTTGTTATCCTTCTAATCTCTTTCTTTCTATCTTCCTCTTTTGTTTTGTTTTATTTTTCCGTATCATGATGTGTGAGTAGTTTCATACTTGTTAGGGTAGGATAAGGGAAGTTTGAGAGAAGGAAATCTCTCTCACTCTTTCCTTTCCCAACAGCTTAATTCGACTCCCGTTAATTGAACCACAATCCGCTCCTTACGGCACCCTATCCTACATAATAGCGGTGAGACCGGTTGTGGTTGAATTAACCGGAGGTTATGGCTAAGAGCCAAGAACGGACGGACAAGCACCAAAAGGAAGAACTTATGCGTTGGAAAGCCTAGCTTATACTCGCAAGTTCCTTCCTAGTCATGCTAATCCCCGTTGTTGCCGATTACCGTAACACCGAGATTAAGAGGGGCAACGAAAGATGTGGGAGACTCCTAACTCAAACTAACCTAATCCTAACCCTAACAAGCTCTCTTTACATATCATTTTAACACTTAGATAATCACAAACAATTCTGGACTCTCGGACTTAACTCGTTAAAGCACATAGAAAAAGATTCCCATCTCCCTGCGGACGACCCGTACTCAATCGGCTAGCTACAAGCGAAACCTTCTTGATTGCGGTAATTAACTAAAACTTGAACACGCAGAACCTCTAACAATCAAATGGCGCCGTTGCCGGGGAGACGGTAGTTTATTTCCATGTGTAATTTCGGGTTAAATTGTGAATATAACCGAAAAACAAAAAAAAAAATATACTTTGCAAAAAAATCATCTTGTTATTTTTGATTAGCTTTTGTGCAAGTGTGCAGGAAAATACGAAGTTCAAGATCAGCGCCAAAGACGTCGGATAATACGGAGTTCAAGTTTAGTGCCAAAGACGTGGGAAGATAGACCCACATTTCGTGGCTACACCGCGACGGATCAAAACGAAGCAAACGGTCTACTGTAAAAATCTGGAGCAGATACAGTAAGCAATTCAAAGTTCAGCACATCCAGACAAGCAGAGGACACCCAACAGAGCATAACCGAGAAAAATGAAGGCCCAAGCCCATCATTTTGCCGTGGAACCGCGGCATAAGCAAGCTTAGGCCGCGGATCCGCGGCCGTTTGGTAGCTTCAGGCTCCCAAAATCTCTTGGTAAGTCTCTCTTCTTCTCCACACTCCTCTGGACTCCAATAAATTGTGTTTTCTGCAGCCTTCTTTGCGCAAATTCTCTTCCCCCTTCCAATAAACTGTTCTTGCGCAGGATTCTTTGCGCCGCGCTAAAAATAAAAATTGTTTGCAGTTGATTTGTTACTGCTTTGCATTTCTTAATACGGACTTAAGGGGCTCAAAACCAATCCAGATTGGGTGGGGATTTCATCACCCTTCCCAGGACCCCAAAAATCACAAAAGCATATGCATTGTCCATTGTAAATAAAAAAATACTAGACTTCAGCCCTAAGGACTTCGCGCTCATTAGGAGAAGTTAAACCGTGTCTAGAATCTCGCTGAACGGTATATTGTTTACGGGGTGTCTAGGAAAGTGTTAACGGCGCAACCGCCAAAAGAGAAAGGGTTATTTAATTAAGGAACTTCGCGAAAGCGTTGGAAAACCTCCCCTTATCTCTGCACTTACCTGGCCTCGTGATCAGTGTATCTTAAGCCCGTTTCTCGACACTGTTTAATTTCGACAATCAAGTTCTGGAGCAGGTCTAGCAGACCTAGGTGACCCTAGATCTAGGTGTGATTGTGCATATCTTGTTTGTGATTACTTAAGTCATATATCCGTACATATCTTTGTAAAGCTCTTTCTAAAAAAAAAAAAAGAGAAAAATCAAAAACTTTTATAAAAACTTGCCCTTTGCCGCCAAATCCATTTTTCACCCACCACCCATCGCCTTTCTCCATCGACGTTTTCTTACACTCACCTTCTCTGCTTTGACTATACTAAACCCGTTTAGTGTATGTCCGCTTGGACTCGGGACACTAGCGCCCGTCTAGTCCGCGTTACGTTAGTCGCTACCGACTACGCGATCGACTCCGAAGTCGATACTCCGTCCACTCCTCTTTCACCCCTTCCTTTGCCGGCCAACTCCGACGTTGACCGGAATTCTGTTCATACATCTTCACCTTCACCTTCACCAACCTCTTCTTCCGCGATGTCAGGATTTAATCCGAACATCTCTTTGATTACCCCTGGATTGGCTCCACCTCCTACGGAGACCAATATCCCACCACCACCGCCTGTTGTAGCGCCGCAGCGAATCGCGCTCCAGGATCGTTTCTATCCCACCCGTTCTTCACTTCCCACCTGCCTTTCTCTTCCTCCGGCCAATGGGGACAACTTTGAAATTAAGCCCCACTTCATCAACATGCTTCCACGTTTTCATGGGCTTGAATCTGAAGATGCCTATATCTTCATCAATAAATTTCAAAACGTCTGTGCCATGATGAAAACCACCCAGCTGTCGGACGATGCTATACGTCTACGGGTCATTCCGTTCACTTTATGCGATCTTGCTGAAAAATGGCTGTATAGCACCGCTTCCCACTCCATAACCAGCTGGGACGTGTTTGTTAAAGCGTTTCTCAAAAAGTTTTATCCGAATCATAAAACCGCAAGGATTCGAAATGAAATCAACCAATTCTCTCAGCTTCCTTCTGAACCCTTCTGGAAGTGCTTAGACCGGTACAAAGACCTTCTTGTTCAGTGTCCTCACCACGGTATAGAGAAATGGCAACTCTGCCAAACCTTATACGAGGGCCTGAACCCAGCAACGAAGCAGTTGTTGGAAACTATCTGTCAGGGCCACTTCCTATCGAAATCTGACGAGGAAGCATGGCAGTTCTTTGACGACCTTGCCGAGCAAACGCTACAATGGGAGAGCACCAGACCGACTTCTTCTTCTACCTCCACTTCTACCGGTCAGTCTAGGGTAGGAATTCACCAACTTGATGTCTCTATTGCGATGAATGCTGAAATGGCTGCAATAACAAGAAAGCTTGAAGCGATAGAGAGCAAATTTTCTTCTCCTGCCCCTGTTCTCCCCCTTCGTACCATTTGCGCTTGTTGTTCCGATCCTTCTCACTTGACCGAAGAGTGTCCTTACAATCCACCATCGCAAGGACAGGATCAGGTTAATGCTATATTCCAGCAAAGACCGAGGAATGATCCATACTCTTCCACCTACAATCCCGGTTGGAGGAACCACCCCAATTTTGCCTGGAATCAGAATCAGAATCAATTCCAGGGCAACAATTTCCAAAGGACCCCTCCGCCGCAACAACAAGCGCAACAACAAACTCAGTTTCAGCAGCCCTTCCAACCCCAACCTTTCCAAAATCAGACGAACAACTTTGCACCCAACAATTCTTTTCCACCAAACAACTTTGTTCCGTCAAACAACGATAAGGTTTCCTCGCTCGAACGAAGTCTGGAGGCGTTCGTTAAACAATCGACACAATCCACCGCAAACATCCAGTCTTCCATTCAGTCCTTAGTGCAACACACTGCCGCACACGGGCAAAGCATCAAGACCATCGAGGCCCAGATTGCACAGCTGAACGCGGCCTTAAGCGAGCGAGAGAAGGGGAAGCTCCCGTCCCAGCCACTCCCAAATCCCGGTCACCCACATAATGCACATGTTGCTCTTGAACAACAGAACCATAATGTGAGTGCCGTGACCACATTGAGATCGGGAAGGATGCTGCAAAACAACATTGGCAAACGGATCAACGATGACACCCCGGCCGCTGCTTCTTCTTCTTCTTCTTCTTCTTCTTCTTCTTTTTCGTCTTCTGAGCCTATTCTCCGTTCTTCACAAGGCTCTCCTTCCTCTTCTTCTGCTCTGAACGGACCCACTTCTCACTCCACGAAAACACCTATTCTGGGATCCGTTCCAACTCCACAATCTCCTCCTCCAGCATTAGACTCAACCAATTTTCAAAATGTTCCATTTCCAAACCGGTTGAGGTCTAATAAACAAAATCCTCAAATGGAGAAGATTCTGGAGTTATTTAAGCAGGTTAACATTAACATTCCTCTTTTAGATGCTGTCCAACAAGTCCCGTCCTACGCGAAAATCTTAAAGGACTTGTGCACGAAAAAGAGGAAGTCTCAAGTACCCAAGAAAGTTTTCTTGGCTAGTGCTGTGAGTGATGCTCTTACCCAATCTTTACCACAAAAACAGAAGGACCCTGGCTGTCCTACGATTTCAATTACTATTAGGGATAAGAACATCAACCGCGCACTATTAGATCTTGGTGCCAGTGTTAACCTGCTTCCGTATTCAGTATACGAGCAATTAGGCGTCGGAGAGCTGAAACCCACGCACTGCACTCTCCAAATGGCCGACCGATCGATCACCCATCCTAGGGGTGAGCTAGAGGATGTGTTAATAAAAGTCGGGGACTTCATATTCCCCGTTGACTTTATTGTATTAGATACACAGCCTGTAGCTAACCCCCGGAATCAAATTCCGGTGATACTCGGTCGCCCATTCCTTGCAACCTCAAATGCTGTGATCAATTGTCGCAATGGTTCGATGAACCTCTCTTTTGGAAACATGACGATTGAACTCAACATTTTTAGGTTGGGGAATCAGCCCGCCGAACCTAATGCTCATATACTGGACGTCTGCTCAATCCAGGAGATCATCCAAGAAGAGTGTGAATTCGAGGAGTTTCTGTTTGAACACATTAATCTTGACGCCACTAGTGCGTTTCTCTTCGAACCTGCTGCTGTTTCTGCGCCCGACAACGACTACGAGTGTTTCACGTTCTCGAACGATCTTAGCCGCGCACAACCCGAGTTTGAATCCTTCGACTTTCCGGATGAGTTACCTGAACCATCCGACTCGGTCGCCTACACTCGTTTCGAACCTTTGCTGGAGTCCTTTGAGTTCGAGACCTTTGCACCAATCTTGCCTTCCATCGTTTGACCTCCAACGCTCGAACTCAAGCCTTTGCCGTCTCACCTTAAGTACGCTTACTTAGGTGAGAATGAGACCCTCCCTGTCATCATCTCGGCTTCTCTAGCTCCCGAGCAAGAGAAAGCCCTTCTCGCGGTCTTGCACAGCAACAGGTAAGCTTTTGGCTGGTCCATGGCGGACATCAATGGGATTAGTCTCCTGGTCGTTGAGCATCACATTCATCTGATGGATGATGCCAAACCAGCCCGGGATCCACAAAGACGTCTCAATCCAGTCATGAAAGAGGCTGTGAAGAAGGAGATCGTAAAATGTCTTGATAGTGGTATCATTTACCCTATCTCTGATAGCCAGTGGGTTAGCCCCATCCACGTTGTCCCCAAGAAGTCGGGCATCACGGTCATAACCAACGAGGCGAACGAGTTAATCCCTACTCGCACCCAAACTGGGTGGCGAGTATGCATTGATTACAGAAAACTCAACGCCGCAACGCGGAAAGACCACTTTCTGCTACCTTTCATTTACCAGATACTTGAACGATTGGCCGGACACGAGTACTACTGCTTTCTTGATGGCTACTCCGGCTATAATCAGATTCCCATCGCTGAAAAAGACCAGGACAAGACCACATTCACTTGTCCTTTCGGCACGTTTGCATATCGTCGCATGCCCTTTGGGTTATGCAATGCGCCCGCTACCTTTCAGCGGTGTATGATGGGAATTTTCTCAGACATGGTGGAAAAATTTCTGGAGATTTTCATGGATGACTTCTCCATCTTCGGCGATTCCTTCAACGGGTGTTTGCTGCATCTTGACGCTGTCCTTACCCGATGTAAGTACAAGAATCTCACTTTGAACTGGGAGAAATGCCACTTCATGGTGTGCGAAGGTATTGTTTTAGGACATATCATCTCGCAAAATGGCATAGAGGTTGACAAAGCAAAGATTGAGGTCATTTCCAATCTGCCTCCTCCCCGATGCGTCAGAGATATCCGAGCCTTCCTTGGCCATGCCGGTTTCTATAGACGGTTCATCAAGGACTTTAGCAAGATTGCTAGGCCCTTGACTCTTTTGCTGGCCAAGGATACGCCATTCGACTTCAACTCGAGCTGTGTGACTGCATTCGAGTCATTGAAACGCTCACTCACTTCTGCTCCCGTTCTTTCTTCACCTGACTGGACGCACCCATTTGAGATTATATGCGATGCATCCAACTTTGCCATTGGTGCTGTCCTTGGACAACACATCAACAAGATGCCGCACGTAATCTATTATGCGAGCCGAACCCTGAACGGCGCCCAACTCAATTATACAACAACTGAGAAGGAATTCTTAGCTGTTGTATTTGCTTTAGAAAAGTTCAGGCCCTACCTCATCGGCTCTCCAGTCATTGTCTACACTGACCATTCTGCTCTGCGCCATCTTTTTGCGAAGAAAGATGCAAAATCTCGGTTAATACGTTGGATCCTCTTGCTTCAAGAGTTTGACCTTGTCATTAAGGACAAAAGAGGATGTGAAAACGTAGTTGCCGACCATCTCTCACGACTTCCTTCTTCGCCTTCGCTTCCAATTCCGATCAACGACGTTTTCCCGGATGAACAGCTCTTGACAGTATCTTGCGAACCTTGGTTCGCAGATATTGTGAACTATTTGGCCACAGGATTACTACCGACTGAATGGTCAAGTCAGGACAGACTTCGCTTCTTATCCCAAGTAAAACACTTTTACTGGGACGAACCCTATTTGTTCAAGTACTGTCCCGACCAGATTATTCGTCGGTGTGTCCCTGACGAGGAATTCAAGAGTGTGCTGTCATTTTGCTACGATCAAGCGTGTGGCGGGCATTTTGGCCCCAGAAAGACAGCTGAGAAGATCTTGCAATGTGGTTTCTACTGGCCACAACTCTTCGAAGACGCTCATGACTATTGCAAGACTTGCTCCCGGTGCCAACACTTGGGCCGGATATCCCGGAGGAACGAGATGCCGCTCCAACCAATCTTGGTTGTGGAGATTTTCGATGTTTGGGGGATAGATTTCATGGGGCCGTTTCCCAGCTCTTTTGGGAACTTGTACATCCTTCTCGCTGTTGATTACGTCTCTAAATGGGTTGAGGCTGTGCCCAGCCGGACTAACGACAACAAGGTTGTCGTTAGGTTCCTTAAAGAAAACATTTTCTCCCAGTTTGGGCACCCCCGAGCGATCATTAGCGACAATGGTAGTCATTTCTGCAATAAAACTTTCGAAGCTTTGGTGCGGAAATATTCCATTAATCATAAGCTCTCTACGCCCTACCACCCCCAAACCTGCAGGCAGGCCGAAGTTTCAAATCGGCAAATCAAGCAGATACTGGAGAAGATGGTTTCCAAGAACCGTTAGGATTGGTCGCTGAAACTCACTGATGCCCTCTGGGCATTTCGAACCGCTTATAAGACCGACCTTGGCATGTCTCCCTATCGGCTTGTGTACGGAAAAGCCTGCCACCTACCGGTCGAAATAAAGCATCGCGCATTTTGGGCGATAAAGGAGCTGAATCTGTCTCTCGAGGATGCGGGCAGCCATCGGAAGCTGCAACTGAACGAACTGAGCGAGCTTAGGGATGAGGCTTACGATAACGCGGTTGTCGTTAAGAATCGAACGAAGGTGTTTCACGATAAACACCTTTTGCGCAAAACCTTCGTACCTGGTCAGCAGATACTGCTTTACGACACCCGACTTCACTTCCATCCAGGAAAGCTCAGATCTCGCTGGAAAGGGCCGTATTTTGTGTGGAATGTATATCCGCAAGGCGCTGTGGATTTGGAGAATCCAAAGGACGGCTCATTTTTCAAAGTGAACGGACACCGATGCAAACCGTACCTTAGCGCCGAACAAACAGAGGAACTCCTACTCTTACAGGAGCCGGTTTACCCTGCCTAATCTTCCTCTGCCTACCTCCAAACTTCGGTTATCCAGCCAAGAACAGTGGACACTGTTCCAAACAAGTTTGGGGGTATGTATAAACCATTTTGTATATATTTATGTATATTCTTTTTCTTTTTCTTTTTCTTTAAAAACAAAAACAAAAAAAAATTTGTGTATCGCTAACCGACAATTTTGACCCTTCAAATGATCTCTTCATGCAACGACAGTGAGGACACTGTCCAGTTTAAGTTTGGGGGTACGCTCGGTACGCATTTCTTACCTTCGCATTCATATGTATATTTTGCATCTGCATATTAAAATCCATAAAAATCTGAAAATTTTCTAAAAAAATATAAAAAAATTTCTGTCAAGTTAGCTTGTGGAAGAACTCTGATTCAACATTTCGACGGTTTTTGTTTGAAAAATAGGAATAACTAAATCTTATGTTTAGATTTTGAAAACCTGAAAGATAACTCTCCTTTGAAGTTAACTATAGCTGATATACTTCTTTACATCACACTACACGTGTCGTGAGTTTTTGGGAATTAGATGACAAGTCTTTTATGTTTAGAAACTTTTAAACAGATAAATGATTTTTTGAGGATCAAATAGGTTTGTTCTGAAATAAGTAATGTCAAGAATAGTTTATGAAGTAAAGCGAATATGAAGGAATGTTATTGATGCCGTAATTGGAACTAAGTCTGAAAAATAACCCATCTGAAACTTGATTGGAATGATTACACACCGAACCCACTAAACACGTCTTTTATCCAAAAAAAAAATAATTGAACTGCCGGTTATATCTCCGTTCGTATTAAATCATCTGATTTTCACGCCAAACTGTCTTTTATTTTTGGACCTAGGTAACTTGAGTAATTAAGTCCGCTGGGGTGTTTCTACACCTAATGCCCTAAAATCAACTGGTTTGGGTGCATCGGCCCAAAGCTCGCTAAGAAGTCTAGAAAGTCCAAATTAAAACATAGTCAAGCAAGTGTTCTCTCCTAGTTAAAATTCCTAACGGTTCTTTGTGTGAGAATAATCTAGATAAAAGACAGGCTTTTATAAAAAAATTTAACGGAGATATGAAGGTTTTATTCTATGATAAAGACTATTGCACGTTCACAGAGGTGTGTATGAAATGAAAACAAGAAAAAGGTGGAGTGAAAAATACGACTTAATTTCCTGTTAAGGAAGATAGAAATTCTGAAGTTGAAACCTTACTGGAAAACGAAATTTGAAAAATGCTTAACTCTTTATAAAACTTATGTGATCCTTTTAAAATTGTTATCTGGGCTTTATTGTGTGACATGATGTCTTTAATCGATCCTTCTGGAACTTAACGACACTATTTGCACTGCACGTAAAGACATATAAAATATGTAGTTAAATAAGAAGCGAGGTGTGAAAAATAAAGGTTCGATAGTCTAGACTTAGGATAATAGAATTGTTATTTTCTGAAACAAAACTTTAGGGTTTGAATCTTAGTTATTTTACAAAACTAGCTTGACCGGATTTTGTGGGTAGTATCCGCTGAAAACCCTCAGGAGACAACACTCCTCCTACTAGGGACACCTAGAGGTTCAACGGCTTGTTGCACATGCTCAGTGCAATCGCGTTCCCTGCGAAAGTGAGGTTAGGAAATTTTTTGTGAATAAATTGGCTTTGCTCGGGACGAGCAAATGATAAGTTTGGGGGTATTTGTTCATATCAGATTTTTGCATTTTCATACCGCCCAATTTTTATCACATTGCATATCGGTAGATACTCTTGAGCCGTGTTTGCTAGTCAATTGCAGGATACTGGTTCTCGGTTTTAAAACGGTAAAATTCATGGAAAACATGACAAAAATCCGGATTCCTGCCAACCACAGATAAAACACGGATCTCCCCTCTTTATCTGTCTGTTGCCACACACCAGTTTAAGAGATGAAATGTCAAATCAATGTCGTTTTCATGCACAAGGCTCAATGGCAGCACAAGATCTAAGAAATCTACACGGAGCTTGAGGAAATCGTGACAAAAAGATACACATCAAATCACCTTTTGCTCAACAGAAATTCTGGAAAAATCGTGAACAAAATCGGAGAAAATACATATACCAGACTCATGGGCACAGCAAACCAGGGAATCACACAAAAAATGGGCACCTAACTCCACTAAAGGGCCGCGGATCCGCGGCATAAGTAGGCTTAGGCCGCGGAACCGCGGCCGTATAGTGGAGGCAGGTGTCCAAATTTTGTGGGTATATTGGTCTTTTTGTTTGTGTTCTGGTGGTTGCCCTAGGTTTTCATTTTTCAGCCTATAAATAGCCCAGAACTTTGTGAAGGAAAGGGTCCATAATCTTGTATTTTCTTTTCTAGGTTTAGTTGTGTTTCTTCTTCCTCTTCTCATCTCTTCTCCATTAAAACTTGTAGTGAGCTTTGTGAGTGAAGAATGATGAATAAAGAAGACTCTTTTGCTATTATATATTGTCTTGTTCTTTTATAATTGCTTGTAATTTTAATTTGTTAACTAGTTGTTGTTATTTCTTGTTCTTTCTTTCTTCTCTCTTTTTCTTTATCCTTAACACAACCATGATGCTTACGCTTGATCCTCGCCAAGGTGAGGTCGCAAATAGCTAGTTGTTATCCTTCTAATCTCTTTCTTTCTATCTTCCTCTTTTGTTTTGTTTTATTTTTCCCTATCATGTTGTGTGAGTAGTTTCATACTTGTTAGGGTAGGATAAGGGAAGTTTGAGAGAAGGAAATCTCTCTCACTCTTTCCTTGCCCAACAGCTTAATTCGACTCCCGTTAATTGAACCACAATCCGCTCCTTACGGCACCCTATCCTACATGATAGCGGTGATTCCATAGTGAGACCGGTTGTGGTTGAATTAACCGGAGGTTATGGCTAAGAGCCAAGAACGGACGGACAAGCACCAAAAGGAAGAACTTATGCGTTGGAAAGCCTAGCTTATACTCGCAAGTTCCTTCCTAGTCATGCTAATCCCCGTTGTTGCCGATTACCGTAACACCGAGATTAAGAGGGGCAATGAAAGATGTGGGAGACTCCTAACTCAAACTAACCTAATCCTAACCCAAACAAGCTCTCTTTACATATCATTTTAACACTTAGATAATCACAAACAATTCTGGACTCTCGGACTTAACTTGTTAAAGCACATAGAAAAAGATTCCCATCTCCCTGCGGACGACCCGTACTCAACTGGCTAGCTACAAGCGAAACCGTCTTGATTGCGGTAATTAACTAAAACTTGAACATGCAGAACCTCTAACAATCAGCGCCATCACAACACTGGTAATCAAGCAAAGATCCTAAGGGCTCTACTAATATGTATATCAGCGATATGCTAAAAGAAACACATGCACATATTAAAGCAGAGACAAACCAAGTAGCATACTACCATTTCGAGCAAGATTGTATATACAACTGTGAATATCCCAAGCTTCCATCAAGTAATATACAAACTAGTATGATACAGTAATGGCCTCTAGGGCATATACACTAACACAGATAGCATACTATTATCTTGAGTAAGACTGTCCTACCGGTATAGGTCATCCCTCAATTTTTGCAATCACGTGCCTGTGATCCAATAATTGACTCTGAGGGCACTATATCCAACAATCTCCCACTTGCACTCAAGGCTAATTATTGCGATGTCGCATACACACAGCCCGTGTGATACCGAACACCCAACTCCTCTACTGATCAGTCTTACATAGCCCATTTGTGAAACTATTGCGTTCGAGGAATAGCCTCAGCGAGTGGATCCGCCCTGATGTTTCTTTCTATGTCTCTCTTTATCTCAAGTTCGCGGAGAAAGCCATCTCCCGAAATGAGCAACACCTGTCTTAGAATATGTCTGGATATCTGATGGGACCTAGTTCATAAATGAACTCTAAATCCAAACTTCTTAGACTGTATCGTCAACTGAACTTAATCAGTATCCTGCGCCACACCTCCCTCGGTATCCGCTTGGACCACCTGTCCAAAATACCGCCCCTCGTCAGAGGGAAAACTATAACTCTGACAATCACTCTGTCATCCAGGTCACCTTGGAAGCCTCGAATGATAACTGTCTCCCGAAGGAGGCTGCCGTTATCATTTCCCTAGAACAACTACTTATGTTCTAAAACTTCTTCCGAACGTTTCTCCAGGATAGGATTAATATCAACTTATTGCATCTAGTGCAAAAAACAATGTTTGGTGTGGTACTTGATATCTCATGATTGACTCAATTTCCTAAGCAAGTAATATGTCAATCATGCACATCCCTCTCCTCTTTAGTCTTTAAGACACCTTTAGAGAGGGTGACTCCATCACCTGCAGGTACACTACCGTGCCAGGAGTCGTCCATTCTAAAACTCCTTTAGAATGCTGTCTAACTACCAAGATTGGGAAACTACCCAAATCTAGATCTAAAACCACAGATCTAGTAACCAGAATATCTGATATAATATCCAAGTCCTATGTGGAGAAACCACTGTGTGACAACTAAAGCATAACCGATCGTAGTATAGGAATTTCACATCCCACTCTGTGTATGTCATCCAAATACCAGGACATCACACCCTACTAACTTCTTAACAGATCCATCCCCTATTCTGATGAAGTCAAACCTATGACTGTCATATCAGAAATAGATGATCTATCTCCGCTATATCCGCTTTAGTCCGTAAATAGACATAAGCTGCTTGCCCACTATGCTTCCGTTGCTCCCACTGACTACGACAACCCTCTGGCAGGGTCATATACACGTACACTTCTAAAGCTGATTTAGAACGACGCTATACTCATCCTCCTGCCGGGTCTCACAGTCTGGAACAACAGCAATGGCAAATCTAGGTAAACAAGAACCTCCTTGTCACCGTCTTTGAGCATACCTAAGTACCTCTCGAGTGCCTGAGGTTACCCACCATATCTGCAGAGAGGCCAATGGAATGTCAAACCGGATTGAATCTTTAGGTCCTATTAAATTTTCAGTAATCGTTTGCGGTTCTGGAATCACATCTAGTTCTTCCATACTCCCACTACTGTTTTTTGAAAAAATCCATTTTTATTAAAACTGTGGCGAGTCAAGAACAATATCACTATTGATCTTCCAGATGGTAGAAAGTCAACCCTCGTCATAGCCCGTGTCAACCCACAAACAACCATTACAAAAGCGTGCCTTGTGTTATCCAGAGTCTGGTTTTAAGCATAAGCCGGACAACTCCCCGTATCTTAACATTATTAAGATATGAACTATTCTATATCCAATATAGAAACATAGGCACTGATTTAATTGGAAACAGATTCAAATCATGCAGTTATCTCTAGTCCATGTCAACTAAATGCAGAGAGGACGATCAGCATTACTCAACTTAAGAGTGCTTCCAATTATGAGTAAGCTAAAAGAGAAGCTAGTTCTCATAATCATTACTATCAATTGAATACCATACTCAAGTATCTACATCTTTGATCACTTTGAAGAATCCCGATACTTGCAAGACCTGGTTCTCTACTTTACTCTTAAATCTATAACTTCTCAAAACTTAGACCTTGCATTTGTACGAAACACATGTCTAAGAACTAGAGAAGTCACAAGTAAATAGAATATAGTACGAGTAGCAACCCCTCTTTCCTCATGGACACTGGACAACATACAATACTCTGTATAAGTCCCCTGAGTCTAATAACTCATTCCCTATGTGTCGTCGGTTGAAAACTGTACTTATAGTTAAGAAGAATTACACCGCTGTTTAATGCTCCTTACCTAACCATCCACTGATATAGATAAATGTCATAGACATAATTTCAAAAAGTTATATCTCACTTTACAAAAATAAACGTACAGATATATCAATTTGAAATTGGTACACTATAACGGATATTCAAAACCAAATATTTGCCGTCCGGCAAACAACCCAGGTGATTTCATCAAATATCACCAATTACAGCGAATCCCGATATAATGAGGATGATCACCCAATTCCCAATAACTTACTCCCACTCATCATCTGTAAAACCATACAGATGTGAGAATCAAACCTGGTAAATACATACCCTGGAGTAAGGACTAATTGGGAAATCAGTTTTCTTTTAACAATACACAGTGAACTGAAACATGTAAATGTTTCGAAGGGGTATCCGGGTATTCCTATTAATGCCTCTTCCATTATCAGATTCACAACTGTAACCGTATATTTCTTTGCCATCTTTCCAAATCCTTTTATATGTCTTTACTCATTACCTTCTGTACACCCTCTTAGGCTAAATGGTTTTCTTCCTTCCCTACCGTTCGGCACCAGCCTATGGGTTGGAAGAAGACTATTCAATAAGCGTAATAGGTGTACTGTCCAAATCCTAGGAGCGCTCGCAACCCGAGAGAAGGTAAAGATAAAAGACAACTGAATAAAACCTTATTCCTATTTCTCCTGAACCAGATTCCATCCCCGAACTGGACCAAGTTCCATCGAGTTCGTATATAACCATATGATGGAATATCCAATAAACTGTGGATCTTCGTAGTGATACGGGGTGTTCCGGAGAAATACAAAGGTGAAGTAGGAGTGGCGATGAAATACTTGGTTTGGTCGTGAATGATAGCAGTTGCAATTTATTTTGCCCTCTTACTAATCCCTTTATTTGTCTTAACTTAATAACTTTTGTACACCCTTTAGGCTAAATGGTTTTCTTCATTCCCTACCGTTCGGCACCTGCCTATGGTTTGGATGAAGACTGTCCAATTAGCGTAATGGATGTACTGTCCTAATCCAAGGAGCACTCGCAACCTGAGAGAAGGTAAAAGGAAAAGACAACTGAATAGTCCTATTCATTTTCTCCAGAACCGGAAACCATCCTCGAATCTGGAACAAGTTCCTTCGAGTTCGTATATAACCATACGATGGTTTTATTCAATGGAAGTGGATGTTCGTAGTAATACGGGGTGTTCTGGAGAAAAGGGTAAAAGTAAGAGTGGCAATGAGGTATGCAACTAAGACAATCCAAAAGCCAGTGTTTAAGAAGGTTCAGTTAACTTGGTCACTGAGCCATAGTCAAGGGCCGGGACATGGTCGCTGCCAAAGAGAGAGAGAAAAGAAACACTCTGTGTGCACTCTAACCTAGATCAAAATGGTTGTCAATTTATCTAATCAGGAAACCTCCCACGGTAACCTCAAACTGTCCTCCAAACCTGAAAGAAGAATTATTCGGGATCACCCAAGGAGTAAACCAACTCATCAGTGGGAATCGGGAACCAATTATCATCGCATGATAACGTGATGGAATCCACTCACGTTATCACACTCCAGAAGGTATGCGCATATCTGTCAAGTTTCAGTTTCTTTAGAAACTCCCGATGTGTGTTTTTACCCCAAGGACCCAAGTGACCTTGACTGAGCCAACATATCAAAGGATACTAGCCAAGTTCAACCCGTCATTATCTTGATTGCATTAGACCCACCCGCACGAGTCCTTGATTGAGCCAAAATGACCATACAACTGTCCTAACAAATCACATATCCATAAGACAGAAAAGCATTACAGAACTACCGCACACTACGCCTCGGCTGAGCACGACATGCGTAGAACGAATACTAAGCAATACTAATCTGAAATGACGGACGGCTACGTTTGGTTTTTGGCGAAAAACCTTTAACATAATGAACATGATATCGTTGAAGGAACTGCATAGCTTTTATAAATATATAGTGGCGAAAACCTTTGCTAAAGAGGTCACTTCCGGTGAAGGGATCTCGGCACTTTCCCCGTAGAATGAGGTGCAGGATATTCCCACTGAATACCACGATGCAAAGCAAAAAGTAATCGGCTATAGTGAAGTTATTACCCTGATGCAAACTTATGTCCAAGGGGTCACTCCCGGTGAAGGGATCTCGGCCCTTGACTCGTCCACTGAGGTGCTGGATATTCATAACCGAATATCACTGTGCAAAACAAAAGAGAACGACCTCACAATAACAGCTTTTTTTTGAAAAATGTTCCAACAACATCAGAATAGTTTTGTTTAGCTTGCATTGATCCGAATCAATTAATCACACCACAAAAGAACGAAAATACGATGTACGTACATGCCATCCGCATTCGCCACTGGGTCCCGTCATCACCCGTTAGGTTACTTAACTAACGATAGAGCGGGAACTGGACTAGCGCGGGCGTAAAACATATACAACATCTACTGGTATATATATCAATATATAATATTCGCTCCAGGCATAATAAAATGCAACAACACAGAAAGTAATAAGCATCACAGAACAATACAGATAATCTGGGATCCCCGGGTTTCATAGAGTCGCTACTGAAACCCGACGTTCCCCTCGCCATGTGGATAGCCTGTGTAATGAAATCCTTGACCCTTACGGGTGAGGCAAGTTACCCGCCAAAACCTGAAGCGAGGCAGCCCCCTTCAACAACGTGAATGGACCACCCAGCACTTCACGGAATCCGGTAACTTGAGCACCCCTCCTTGGGTCAACCTGTGCCCCCTACGAGTGCGGCGAACAGCCCGCCAATTCTAGAGTTAAGCCCCCTCCGTCTCAAAGCCATGAGATGCGGGCCCGTTGGCCTCTAGAACCAGGCTATCCGTGCATCCCTCTGAGGGGTAATCCTAGTACAGAAAGAAAAATATATACAACGGGTACATCGACCTCAGCCCGGTCGTGCCCCAAAAGAATAATATACAAACAGGCAGTGATGGCAGTCTACATGTCGGACGCTCGCCGCGCAATATCAAATGTACAAATACAACCAAACTGTACTACCACTGCATCCAGGCTATCCACCACGGCAAATCCGCAACATCACAGCACAACACAGAACATCAACGTGAATGTCACGTTCGCAAATCCGTCTAAAAGGGCTGTAGCAATTAGACAAGATTTACCGATCAAATGTCATTCACGGTCGCAGATATAATATAAGTACTGTAAACTAACATGTTTAAAATTTTCGATCGACAAAAATTTCACGAAGTGGGCCCCAAGCACAATACCCAGTACTCAAAGTAATCTGGGCGAAAAATAAAATTACCAGAAACCCCATTTCCAAGTCAAAAACCACTGTAGAAATTTTGGTGCAGTGTTGCTACAGTACTGCAGCGGATCCGCAGCCAAAACATTGGTACGGCCGCGGTTCCGCCGTGCTACAGTGAAATCAGCCTACAAAATTTCTGCAGTTTTCTTAGAAAAGCCTGCCTGATTTTCTGACACTCCCAAAATAATTTTTCGACGATAATAAAAATTCGACAGAAAGATCAGTATTTGAAATGCAGTTTTTGAAAATTTCGTCCGATCGAAGTTCTAAACACGTTAGAGCAAGCTCGTAAAGATTAATGGCGTGGCTCTGATACCATGTAAGTCTACGGTAGGGCCCCGGCTGTCTGTCCGAGGCCAAAATTCGGAAACGAAACTTTTCAAAACTTTAAACCGACGCTATCGTATGCTTAAAACCCGGATCGAACAATTAACCTACAACTAGCTACTAGAGGAAGGGTTGGAAAGCTATACCGATCGATCCGTGTCCTTCGGTCTTTGGCCACCATCCCAAGCTCCCCGAGGCATCTCCGGTCTCGGTCTCCTCGTCGGAAAGGGCACCACATCTTCGAGTCGTTGTACGGGCTCCCGCTTCATTCGAAGCAACTCAGGTACGAAGTTCGCTAGCCGACGTGTTCAAGGCGAAGTAGAGAATTTTTGTGACAACTTTGTCTCTTGCATCCACTGCATGGATGGAGGTTAGAGATGATGCCATTAATGGAGGTTGTGAGCTAGAGGAAGAATAAGAAGAGGAAGAAGAAGAAGTCCCCTTTTCTTTTTCTTATGTGTTGTGTTCATAATGAGAGTGAGAATGTTAGATCAAAAATACAAGACAAAACATTATCATATGGCAGCCCCCCTCTCTCTCCTTCCTATTTCAACACTCAAATCCATCAAATAAAGTGACATATATGCAAAAGAAATGATACCAAGAGTCACCTATGAAGTACATGTATCATTTAATGCACAAAATGATGACTTAAGCTCATAATTTCCATTTGTAAACATTAACCCAAATGTTTACAACAATAAAAAGATATGGCAACATCTAAAGTAAACTCGTGACGGATCACAAGGATACCCCTCACCTGTATATACTTACCTGCATCCAGATTTCGACTGAATGCGAATGCGATGGGACTAAAGTAATCCAACAAATCTAATACTAGGATCCGTCTTAAACCAAAGACCACTAGTATGATCCGCCCGATCATGATCCATGCACTGCTCCACGTATTGTTGGAGATAGTGCCCTCAGAGTCGATTATTGGATCACAGGCACGTGATTGCAAGGATTGAGGGAGGACCTATCCCGGTAGAACAGTCTTACTCGAGATGATATTATGCTATCTGGTTCATCTTTATCATCGTGTACTGCTTTAGGTGACCTGACAGGTCACTATTACACGTTGATAGAGCCCCTAGGATTCTTGCTTGACTGCCAGCAGTATGAGGGCGATCATATAAGTGAGAGCTGGAGTCTATAAGCACATCCTTAAAAGGTCCCTAGTCGTGGGAGTTTCGAGACAGGGCATCGATTCTCGAGAGTAGACTAGTGTATACAGTCGAGACCCCGACGAGGGGCGGTGGCCGGTCTCACAAGCCACTGGTGTCAGTTGGTTCACCTAAGATGTATACAGGTGCTCATTGGGTTATGAGTACACCGGACAGGACTCGCCGGGAACATGCTAGTTGGTCTTATAGCTGACGTCAGACAGCAGTTCCCAGGTGACATGTGTACAGGTTAGTTCATCGACCTGGGGATCGTCATTTGTCTCGTGTGAGTTCCCACTGTACTTTGATTACTACCCTACCACGGCTCAAAGGAGTCGTGCAAACAGGTTTTAGTTGGGTACATTCCCGAGCCACATGGAGGCAGTGAGCGGATCATCGGGGGTTCGTCTCTTCCGGTATTGGGGGTGAGGTCGCGCTGTGTCTAGGAGAGCCATTACACGAAGTCCTTGGCCAAGGCAGGAGATTTACTGGTAGGTGTTCCAGTAGTATCTCAGGGTGTTCTGGGCTACACTCCGACACGACTTGTACCGCTTTTGGGGGTCTGACTTTTACCAACCCCCTAGGTCCGCCATGCGATGCTCATAGACGAACGGACCGGACTGTACGGATATTGTCACTGACAGGCTCAGTAGGGTGTCAGGATGAGTTCGCTCATCGACGTCCCTTTTGGTCAATAGCTGGTGGCCCGTTACGTATTGGCTTATACCTCTGACGTGCTAGTGGTTAAATCCACAGCCATAGTATTGACGAGTCTTTAGAGTCCACCACACATTCAGTTACTCAGCTTTCGGGCGAAACGCTGTAGAGGCCGTATGGAGATATGGCTGGGTCCGATCAGATACGTGCGGTATTGCACGGATCAGGATCGGACGGTTTGTACTAGAGGCCGTATAGATATATGGCAAGGTTCGATCGGATACGTGCGGTATTGCACGGATCAGGATCGAACGGATATTACTAGCCGGCTTTGGTTTAAGCCGGATCCTAGTATAGTACAGTGTAGATTTTGTCTCATTGCATTTGTATCCGGTCGGAATACAGATGCGGGTGTGTATGCACAGTATCGGGGTTTTCCTGTAATTTATTACGGGACAAGTTTTCTGGAGTTGCCAGTTTGCATTCCGTTCCGGCCGGTTTTCGTTTGTTCTTTCCCGGCCGGACTTTTCCGATGGAGGGGGTTATTTGCAATTGTGCAAATAACTTTTGTGGAGGGGGTTTCTAGCAAATATATTCATTATGATATGTTTAGCATCTTTCATCCATGATGGTGCATTAATTGAGATTTGAAAGGGTATGGAGTGTTAAGTATGGTTGATGTTTCTTTGCTTTATGATATGGTCACCATTTCTATTTCCTACACTTGCCTCCCTCTTGTATTTTGTTTTTGCACTCCACCATTTTCCACCATTGATAAAGCCGGCCACTTCTTTGAGTGAGAAAGGGAGAGTTTCATTTTTGAGAGTGTGGCATTCTTGATCTCATTTTATGCTAGAAAAATGCAAGCACCATTTTTCTTATCTTGATTCCTCCATCATCTTCAAAAGCAACAAAACCCCAAATGAGACACAACCCTACACATTATACAGTACTTCTTGGGCACGTCGACTTGCCAGCTTCGTGCCCGAGTTGCCTCGGCATTGAGGTGGGAGCCCGTAAAAGATACAGACGATGTGGTGCCCTTCCGGCAAGGAGGCGACGACCGGAGTTTCCGCGGGAGATCGGGACGATGACGAGAAGACCGGAGGACTCGGATCACTCGGTATATCTCTAACCCGTATTGTTGTTAGCTAGATCTAGTTTAATGGCCCGATCCGGGGTTTAGTGCGCGGTGGTGCCGGTTTGCTAAGTTCGCAAAATTAAAGTTTATCACCGTTTCCGCATTTGGCCGTCGGATTGACGACCGGGGCGCCGCCGTGCACTTACAGTGGTATTAGAGCCTCGCCATTAACTTCGTCTAGCTTTGTTTGATGTGTTTGCATTTCCGATCGACCAAAATTCCAAAAAACCACATTTTCCTCACATCAGTTTTCTGTCGATTTTTTTCTGGCTCTAAAATTTTTTCAGGTTGTAGAAAACTGATGTACAAGAAGTTCTAAGAGTTCTGGGAAAATTCGAGACATTGATCTCTCAGGTAGAGCGCGGAACCGCGGCAAAACCCCCCTTGTTACAGCGGTTCCGCCGCCGTGTTGAGGGATCAATGCGTCACAATTTTCCCATGGGCTGGTGGGCTGAAAATAGGGGTTTTGGAATATTAAAATTGGGCCCAGAATTTCTGTGAGTGCTACAGTATTGCTTGGGGACCCACTTGTTAATTTTTGATCAATCGGATATTTTAAACATATTATTTCACAGTATTTACATTATATCTGCGACCGTGAATGCCTCTTGATCGGTAAATCCGGTCTAACTGCTATAGCCCGGTTAGACGGATTTGCGAACGTGACCTTCATGTTGATGTTCTGTGTATTTGCTGTGATGTTGCGGATCGGTCGTGGGGATAGCCTGGATGCAATGCTAGTACAGTTTCTGTTGTATTATGTACATTTGATATTGCGGGGCGAGCGTCCGACATGTGGACTGCCGTCACTGCCTGTTTGTATTATTCTTTTGGGGCACGACCTGGTTGCTGTCGATGTACCCATTGTATGTATATTTTACTTTCTGTACTAGGATTACCCCGCGGAGGGGTGCACGGATAGCCGGGTTCTAGAGGGCAACGGTCCCACATCTCAGGGCATTGAGACGGAGGGGGCTTCAGTCTGGAATTGGCGGGCTATTCGCCGCACTCGTAGGGGGTACAGGTTGACCCAGGAGGGGTGCCCAAGTTACCGGATTCCGTGAAGTGCTGGGTGGTCCATTCACGGTGCTGCTTCAGGTTTTGGCGGGTAACTTGCCGCGCCCGTAGGGGTCTAGGGTTTTCATTGCACAGGCTATCCACACGACCAGGGGAACGTCGGGTTTCAGTAGTGGCTCTGTGAAACCCGGGGATCCCAGATATCTGTATTGTTCTGTGATGCTGTACATTTCTGTGATGTTGCATTTTATTCACGCCTTGAGCGAAATATAATATATTGGTATATATATTAGTAGATGTTGTATATGTTTTTCCTCCGCGCTAGTCCAGTCCCCGCTCTGCCGTTAGTTAGCTAACCTAACGGGTGATGACGGGACCCAGTGGCGAATGCGGATGGCATATACGTACGTCAGTATATTTTCGTTCTTTGTGGTGTGATCAATTTATGGGACTGCATTGATTCGGATCAATGCAAGCTAAACAAACCTATTCTGATGTTGTTGGAACACTTTTCAAAAAGCTGTTATTGCAAGGACGTTCACTTTTGTTTTGCATCGTGGTATTCATTTGGAATATCCTGCTCCTCAGTCGACGAGGCAAGGGCCGAGATCCCTTCACCGGGAGTGACCCCTTGGACAGAAGTTTGTGTTAGGGCATTAACTTCACTATAGCCGATTACTTTTGCTTTGCACAGTGGTATTCGGTTATGAATATCCAGCACCCCATTCTATGGGGAAAGAGCCGAGATCCCTTCACCGGGAGTGACCTCTTTAGCAAAGGTTTTCGTCACTATATTTTTCTAAAAAGATATCCGTTCCTTCAACAATATCAAGTTCATTACGTTAAAGGTTTTCGCCAGAAACCATTCGTAGCCCTCCGTCGTTTCATATGGGTAGTCAATAGTATTCAAGCTGTGTTTGTTGGCCAAAGTCAAGGCACAGTGTTTGGGAGCTGTTGGGTATTCATATGCAGCATAGATAGATGCGTTGGTTTGGAACAGTCGTACTGCCTTGTTGGCCAAAGTCAAGGGTAGGTACGGGTGGATTCAAATTAACCTGGAGAATGACGGGTAGAACTTGACATGTGACTTATGAATTGTTGGCCAAAGTCAAGGTCATAAGAGCATGGGGTAAAAATCACATCGGGAGTTTCAAAAGAACTGAAACTTGCCAGATATGCGCATACCTTCTGGAGTGTTATAGCGTGAGCGGATTCCGTCACGTTATCATGCGATGATAGTTGGATCCCGATTCCCACTGATGAGTTAGTTTACTCCTCGGGTGACCCCGACTAATTCTTCTTTCAGGTTTGGAGGAGAATTTGAGGTACAGTGGGAGGTTTCCTGATTAGATAAATTGGTAACCATTCTGATCTAGGTTAGAGTGCACGCTGAGTGTTTCTTTTATCTCTCTCTTTGGCAGCGACCATTGACCCGACCCAAAGACTATGACTCAGAGACCAATTTAACCGAACCTTCTTTACACTGGCTTTTGGATTGTCAGAGTTGCAGACCTCATTACCACTCCTACTTTTACCCTTTTCTCCAGGACACCCCGTATTACTACGAACGTCCACTTCCATTGGACAAAACCATCGTATGGTTAGATACGAACTCGAAGGAATTCGAGGATGGTTTCCGGTTCTGGAGAAAACGGATAGGATTATTCAGTTGTCTTTTCCCTTTTACCTTCTCTCAAGTTGTGAGTACTCCTTGGTTTAGGAGATAGTACACCTATTATGCAAATTGGATAGTCTTCTTCCAAACCTTAGGCTGGTGCCGACCGGTAGGGAATGAAGAAAACCAATTAGCCTAAACGGTGTGCAGAAGGTATTAAGATTAAGACAAAGCAAGGGATTAGTAAGAGGGCAAAGTAAATTGCGACTGATATTCACGACCAAACCAAGTATTTCTTCGCCAATCCTAAATCACCTTTGTATTTCTCCAGGACACTCCGTATCACTACGAAGATCCACAGTTTATTGGATACTCCATCGTATGGTCATATACGAACTCGAAAGGAACTTGTTCCAGTTCGGGGATGGATTCTGGTCCAGGAGAAATAGGAATAAGGTTTATTCGGTTGTCTTTTATCTTCACCTTCTCTCGCATTGCGAGTGCTCCTAGGACTAGGACAATACACCCATTATGCTTATTGGATAGTCTTCTTCCAAACAATATGCTGGTGCCGAACGGTAGGGAAGGAAGAAAACCATTTGGCCTAAGGGGTGTGCAGAAGGTAACGACTAAAGACATATAAAGGGATTTGGAGAGGTGGCAAAGAATTATACGGTTATAGTTGTGAATCTGGATAATGGTAGAGGCATTACTAGGAATACCAGGATACCCCATCGAAACATTTCAATGTTTCAGTTCAACTATGTACTGTTAAAAGAAAACTGATTTCCTGATTAGACACTTGCTCCAGGGTATGTATTTACCAGGTTTGATTCTCACATCTGTAAGGTTTTACAGATGATGAGTGGGAGTAGGTTATTGGGAATTGGGTGATCATCCTTATTATATCGGGATTCGTTGTAATCGGTGATATTTGAGGAAATCACCTGGGCTGTTTGCCGGTCGGCAAATATTTGGTTTTGAATATCCGCTTTTATGCACCAATTTCAAATTGATATATCTGTACGACTATTTTCATAGAGTGAGATATACCTTTTGATATTATGTCGATGACATTTACCTATATCAGTGGATGGTTAGGTAAGGAGCATTAAACAGCGGTGTAATTCTTCTTAACCATAAGTACAGTTCTCAACCTACAACACACAGTGAAAGAGTTGTTAGACTCAGCGGACTTATACAGAGTATTGTATGTTGTCCAGTGTCCATTAGGACAGAGGGGTTGGTCCTCATACTATATTCTGTTTACTTTTAACTTCTCTAGTTCTTAGACATGTGTTTCGTAGAAACACAGGGTCTAAGTTTTGAGGAGTTATAGGTATTTGAATAGAGTAGAGAACCAAGTGTAGCAAGTATCGGGATTCTTCAAAGTGATCGAAAATGTAGATACTTGTGTATGGTATTCAGTTGATAGTAATGATAAAGAGAAATTGCTTCTCTTTCAGGTTACTCATAATTGGAAGCATTCCTAAGTTGAGTAACGCTGATCGGCCTCCTTCCATTTAGTTGACATGCACTGGAGATAGCTGCATGATTTGAATCTGGTTCAATTAAATCAGTGCCTCTGGTTCTATATTGGATATAGTACAGTTCATATCTTAACATTGTTAAGGTACGGGGAGTTGTCCGGCTTATGATTAAAACCAGACTCTGGACAACTCAAGGCACGTTTCTGTAATGGCTGTTTGTGGGTTGACCCAGGCTATGACGAGGGTTGATTTTCTTCCATCTGGGAGATCAATAGTAATATTGTTCTAGACTCGCCACAATTTTAATAAAAATGGATTTTTTCAAAAACAGTAGTGGGAGTATGGTAGAACTGGAAGTGATTCCAGAACCGCAAACGATTACTGAAGATTTGATAAGGAACTTAAAGATTCAATCTGATTTGACATTCCATTGGCCACTCCACAGATAAGGTGGGTAACTTCAGGCACCCGAGAGGTACTCCGGTAGCCTCAAGGACGGTGACAGGGAAGTTCTTGTTTACCCACACTTGCCATTGCTGTTGTTCCAGGCTGCGAGACCCGGTGGGAGGATGAGTATAGCGTCGTTCTAAACTAGCTTTAGAAGTGCACGTCTATATGACTCTGCCAGAGGGTTGTCGTAGTCAGTGGGAGCAGCGGAAGCATTGGTGGACATCAGGCTTATGTCTATTTATAGACTAAAGCAGATATAGCGGAGATAGATCATCTATTTCTGATGTGACAGTCATAAGTTTGACGTCATCAGAATAGGGGATGGATCTGTTGAAAAGGTAGTAGGGTATGATATCCGGGTTTTTGGATGACATACACAAAGTAGGAAGTGATATTCCTATACTACGATCGGTTATACTTTAGTTGTCACACAGTGGTTTCTCCACATAGGACTTGGATATAATATCCGACATTCTGGTTACTAGATCTATGGTTTTAGATCTAGATTTGGGTTGTTTCCCAATCAGGGTACTTAGACAACATTCTATGAGTATTTAGAATGGTTTACTCCTGGCACGGTAGTATACCTGCAGGTGATGGAGTCACCCTCTCTAAAGGTGTCTTATAGACTAAAGTAGAGAGGGATGTGCATGATTGGCAGATCACTTGCTTAGGCATTTGAGTCAATCATGAGATGTCAAGTACCACACCAGATGTTGTTCTTGCACTAGATGCAATAAGATGATATTGATCCAATCCTGGAGAAACAGTCGGAAGCAGTTTTAGAACATAAGTGGATGTTCTAGGGATATGATAACGACAGCCTCATTTGGGAGACAGTTATCATTCCAGGCTTCCAAGGTGACATGGACGACAAGGATGTTATCAGAGTTATAGTTTTCCCTCTGACGAGGGGCAGTATTTTGGATAGGTGATCCAAGGCAATACTGAGGGAGGCATGGCGCAGGATACTGATTAAGTTCAGTTGACGATACAGTCTAAGAAGTTTGGATTTGAAGTTCATTTATGAACTGGGTCCCATCTGACATCCAGACATTCTAAGACAGGTATAGCTTATTTCGGGAGATGGCATTCTCCGCGAACTTGAGATTTAGAGAGACATAGAAAGAAACATCAGAGCGGATCCACTCACTGAGGCTATTCCTCGAACGCAATAGTTTCGCAAACGAGCTTTGTGAGACTGACTAGTAGAGGAGTTGGGTGTTCGGTATCACACGGGCTGTGAGTATGCGACATCGCAATAATTAGCCTTGAGTGCAAGTGGGAGATTGTTGGAGATAGTGCCCTCAGAGTCGATTATTGGATCACAGGCACGTGATTGCAATGATTGAGGGAGGACCTATCCGGGTAGAACAGTCTTACTCGAGATGATAGTATGCTATCTGGTTCATCTTTATCATCGTGTACTGCTTTAGGTGACCTGACAGGTCGCTATTACACGTTGATAGAGCCCCTAGGATTCTTGCTTGACTGCCAGCAGTATGAGGGCGATCATATAAGTGAGAGCTGGAGTCTATAAGCACATCCTTAAAAGGTCCCTAGTCGTGGGAGTTTCGAGACAGGGCATCGATTCTCCAGAGTAGACTAGTGTATACAGTCGAGACCCCGACGAGGGGCGGTGGCCGGTCTCACAAGCCACTGGTGTCAGTTGGTTCACCTAAGATGTATACAGGTGCTCATTGGGTTATGAGTACACCGGACAGGACTCGCCGGGAACATGCTAGTTGGTCTTATACCTGACGTCAGATAGCAGTTCCCAGGTGACATGTGTACAGGTTAGTTCATCGACCTGGGGATCGTCATTTGTCTCGTGTGAGTTCCCACTGTACTTTGATTACTACCCTACCACGGCTCAAAGGAGTCGTGCAAACAGGTTTTAGTTGGGTACAGTCCCGAGCCACATGGAGGCAGTGAGCGGATCTTCGGGGGTTCGTCTCTCCCGGTATTGGGGGTGAGGTCGCGCTGTGTTTAGGAGAGCCATTACACGAAGTCCTTGGCCAAGGCAGGAGATTTACTGGTAGGTATTCCAGTAGTATCTCAGGGTGTTCTGGGCTACACTCCGACACGACTTGTACCGCTTTTGGGGGTCTGACTTTTACCAACCCCCTAGGCCCGCCATGCGATGCTCATAGACGAACGGACCGGACTGTACGGATATTGTCACTGACAGGCTCAGTAGGGTGTCAGGATGAGTTCGCTCATCGACGTCCCTTTTGGTCAATAGCTGGTGGCCCGTTACGTATTGGCTTATACCTTTGACGTGCTAGTGGTTAAATCCACAGCCATAGTATTGACGAGTCTTTAGAGTCCACCACACATTCAGTTACTCAGCTTTCGGGCGAAACGCTGTAGAGGCCGTATGGAGATATGGCAGGGTCCGATCAGATACGTGCGGTATTGCACGGATCAGGATCGGACGGTTTGTACTAGAGGCCGTATAGATATATGGCAAGATTCGATCGGATACGTGCGGTATTGCACGAATCAGGATCGAACGGATATTACTAGCCGGCTTTGGTTTAAGCCGGATCCTAGTATAGTACAGTGTAGATTTTGTCTCATTGCATTTGTATCCGGTCGGAATACAGATGCGGGTGTGTAAGCACAGTATCGGGGTTTTCCTGTAATTTATTACGGGACCAGTTTTCTGGAGTTGCCAGTTTGCATTCCGTTCCGGCCGGTTTTCGTTTGTTCTTTCCCGGCCGGACTTTTCCGATGGAGGGGGTTATTTGCAATTGTGCAAATAACTTTTGTGGAGGGGGTTTCTTGCAAATATATTCATTATGATATGTTTAGCATCTTTCATCCATGATGGTGCATTAATTGAGATTTGAAAGGGTATGGAGTGTTAAGTATGGTTGATGTTTCTTTGCTTTATGATATGGTCACCATTTCTATTTCCTACACTTACCTCCCTCTTGTATTTTGTTTTTGCACTCCACCATTTTCCACCATTGATAAGGCCGGCCACTTCTTTGATTGAGAAAGAGAGAGTTTCATTTTTGAGAGTGTGGCATTCTTGATCTCATTTTATGCTAGAAAAATGCAAGCACCATTTTTCTTATCTTGATTCCTCCATCATCTTCAAAGGCAACAAAACCCCAAATGAGACACAACCCTACACATTATACAGCACTTCTTGGGCACGTCGACTTGCCAGCTTCGTGCCCGAGTTGCCTCGGCATTGAGGTGGGAGCCCGTAAAAGATACAGACGATGTGGTGCCCTTTCGGCAAGGAGGCGACGACCGGAGTTTCCGCGGGAGATCGGGACGATGACGAGAAGACCGGAGGACTCGGATCACTCGGTATATCTCTAACCCGTATTGTTGTTAGCTAGATCTAGTTTAATGGCCCGATCCGGGGTTTAGTGCACGGTGGTGCCGGTTTGCTAAGTTCGCAAAATTAAAGTTTATCACCGTTTCCGCATTTGGCCGTCGGATTGACGACCGGGGCGCCGCCGTGCACTTACACGTATATGATCGGACCCTGCCATATATCATACGGCCTCTACAACGTTTCGCCCGAAACTTGAAAACTGTCTGTGGGGGACTCTAAAGACTCGTCAATACTTTGGCTGTGGATTAAACTACTAGCTCGTCAGAGGTACTAGCCGTATGTAACGGGCTACCAGGTATTGACCAGAAGGGAGGTCGATGAGCGAACTCATCCTGACACCCTACTGAGCCTGTCAGTGACAATATCCGTACAGTCCGGTCCGTTCGTCTATGAGCATCGCATGGCGGGCCTAGGGTGTTGGTAAATGTCAGACCCCTGAAAGCGGTACAAGTCTTATCAGAGTGTGGCCCAGAACACCCTGAGATACTACTGGAATACTTACCAGTAAATCTCCTGCCTTGGCCAAGGACTTCGTGTAATGGCTCTCATAGATACAGCGCGATCTCACCCCCAATACCGGTAGAGACGAAACCCCTGCCGATCCGCTCACTGCCTCCATGTGGCTCGGGACTGTACCCAACTAAAACCTGTTTGCGCGACTCCCTTGAGCCGTGGAAGGGTAGTAATCAAAGCACAGTGGGAACTCACACGAGACAAATGACGATTTCAGGTCGATGAACTAACCTGTACACATGTCACCAAGGAACTGCTGTGTGACGTCAGGTATAATACTAACTAGTATGATCCCAGCGAGTCCTGTCCGGTGTACTCATAACCCAATGAGCACCAGTATACATCTTAGGTGATCCAACTGACACCAATGGCTTGTGAGACCAGCAACCGCCCCTCGTCGGGGTCTCGACTGTATATACTAGTCTACTAATGGAGTATCGATGCCCGGTCTCGAAACTCCCACGACCAGGGACCACTTTAAGGTTGTGCTTATGTACCCCAGCTCCCACGTATATGATCGCCATCATACTGCTGGCCGTCAAACAAAAATCCTAATGGCTCTATCAACGCTCAATAGTGACCTGTAAGGTCACCTAAAGCGGTACACGATGATAAAGATAAACCAGATAGCATACTATCTTCTTGAGGAAGACTGTCCTACCGGTATAGGTCATCCCTCAATCATTGCAATCGCGTGCCTGTGATCCAATAATTGACTCTGAGGGCACTATATCCAACAACGTTATCCGACACGGTGCGTGTACTTGTATAGCTTTTGCTCTTGAGTTGGGTTCGTAGTGTCGCTACGCACGTTAGCCACTAAACGAACACTTGAGAGTATGTTTAGAGTTGTTGCGTCGGTCAAACAGAGTTTGTACGTGTTATTGGCCGATTGCTAATATATACTTGCTTTGTTGTTTTGTGATTTTTGGATCGCAGGCGGGGACTTCGGACGATGCAAAGAAGGAGAAAGAGAGTGGTTGGCTTTACTTAGCCCCAGGATCTTCTGTGAGTAGATTTAACATATACAGGGGAATCGCCCACATGGCGTTATGTGTCTTGGCTAGAGATGCTATGATATTAGTCTCATATTTATATTGCATAAATAGAGTTTGCGCATACACCTCATTACATATTATTACTTGTTATGCTTGGACTTGTACCCTTTTGACACTGTACTATTGTTGACGGCTCATGTCGCACGAGCACTGATTATATGCCGCTCACACCGTCAATAATTGCCATGACACGCACAACACTTATACATACAGGAGATTGTAATAGTTAGGGACATTGAGACATCGATTCATATTCTATCGCGCATATGGCATATAGTATACCTGTATACCTACATGCTTACACATATGCCTTGATATTCCTACAAGATAGTTACCTTTATACCTATATGGTAGTTTACCTTTAGTGATATTTATATACACATTTGATACATAGCTACATGTGTTAGTGTATATGCCCTAGAGGCCATTACTGTATCATACTAGCTTCTATATTACTTAATGGAAGCTTAGGATATTCACAGTTGTATTGACAGTCTTGCTCAAAATGGTAGTATGCTATTTGGTTTGTCTCTTCTTCAATATGTGCATGTGTTTCTTTTAGAATATCGCTTATACATATTAGTGGAGCCCTTATGATCTTTACTTGATTACCAGCGTTGCGATGGCAGTCATACTTGTGGCGGCTGGGTAATCTATAAGCACATCCTTATACAGGTCCTTAGTCGTAGGACTATCGAGACAAGGCATCGATACTCCGGAGTAGACAAGCGTATGCGCTTCTTATCCCAGCTGGGGAGATGGTCTGTCCCACAGCCATCAGTACGTCGTACTGGAGATAGTATGCGGGTGCTCGTTGGGTTACGAGTACACTGGACAGGACTCGTCGGGAACTGTTGGTTGGTATTATACCTATCGTCGGTTATCAGTTCCCTGGTGACATGAGTACAGCTTAGTCCGCTGACTTGACACTGTCACTTCGCCTCGAGTGTGTTCCCACTGTACTTAGATTACTACCCTACAACGGCTCAAAGTAGTCGTGCAAACAGGTAGTAGTTGGGTGCAGTCCCGAAGCACTTGGAGGCAGTGACGGTTAGACAGGATTCGTCTCTCCCGGTATTGGGGGTTAACATCGCGCTGTGTCTAGGAGAGCCATTACACGAGTAGTCCCTGTCCAGGGCAAGCGAGATATACTGGTAGGTTTCCAGTGTTATCTCAGGGTGTTATGGGCTACACTCCGACACGACTTGTACCGCTATTAGGGGACTGACGTTCACCACCCCCTCGGCCCGCCATGCGATGTATCAGACGAACAGACCGGGCTGTACGAGGATTGTAACATACAGGCTCAGTAGGAGTTCGGATGGGTTTACCTCATCGGCCTTCTTATCGACATCTACCTGGGGACCGTTACGTACAGCTAGTGCCACTTGCGGTCTGTGGTTAAACCCACTGCCAGCGTAGTGTCGAGTCTTTAGAGTCCCACACAGAGAGTTTCCCTTCACTGAACGAAACGTATAGAGGCCGTATGGTTTTACGGCAGGGCTGCGATCACTTACGTGCACTTGCGTATGCTGTTCGGGCAGGCAATACTAGTGGGCTTTGGTTTAAGCCGGATCCTAGTATTGCACAGATGGATTTGTTTTGTCTTCTGTGCATTTGCATTCTACGGAATGCGGATGCTGGTGTGTATGCACAGTTTTGAGGAGCGATGAAGGAGGAGGTGCCTCATTAGGGTTTTGGCAGTTGGTTCGGCCAAAACCGTTATGTGGCAGGCTCATTAGGGTTTTGGCGATTTGTTCGGTCAAAACCATTATGAGCCGGAGACATTATTGCTAATTCTTTTAGTGATAATTTTGTGATGGCTAATTGCATTGACCATTTGACCACCATGACCTCTCTTGACTTTGTTGACCCGTTGACCGGAGTTGACCATTGACCTTCATGAGAGGTCTACACACTTCTTTGGATTTTCTTTTTCTTTTTGATTATGAAAATGGTCAATTCAATGTAGCATCAACTTTATCATGATAGGATTTGTAATGATGTTATTTTTGCATTATTACAACCATGGTTCATTTTCTTTAGCTCATAATTCTTTTCTCATTATCTCTCTTGCTAGTGAGAAGGAAAAAAAAGCTCCATAGTTGGTAGTGTTTCTCCTTCATATTCCTCCTCTTGATAAATTCTTTTGATCTCATGTGTTGAGAGAAAAAGAATCCACATAGACAAAAACCTCCATTATTCTCTTCTACACAACCTAGGACATCAAGACTACCAATCTTGTTGCCCTAGTTGCCTCGGCTCGAGGTGGAGCTCGGTGTACATCTCTCGGGTGGATCGTCTTCGACTCAAAGAGGCCGCGGAGGTGACCAAGATCCGGATCGTTCCTTAGAGCTTGGATGGACGAGCGGGACAGCGGAATGAAGACCCGAAGGACCGGTTTCGTGAGGTATAATTTCTACGGCATAGTAGTTAAAGCCTCTAGTAGTTTGCTAGTTTCTAGTTTAGCAAAGATCCGGCTTCAAGTCCATGTTGCCTTGCGCCAAATAATTGTTTTTCGCCGTTTCCGCCCCCCCGTAAGAACCGGGGTGAGCAACATGGACTTACAACATGTACATCTTGTATACATACTTGTGTATATGCATACCTAGCTTGATATAGCTACACATATACCTGGAGGGTATTAAATCATTACTGATAGGTAGATACATATATCATGTTATACCGACATGGTTACACAAACCTTGCTATAGCTACTTGTTCACCTTTATGTGATGTTCTATGGATTTAGAGAAATTTGGAACCGCATGATATATTTCATAACTTGTTGCAATTAAGTAGCGTTTTTTCCTTTATATGCTCATATTACTGTTTCAAGTTGCATATATTATATTTCATGGATTTCGCATTGATATATGGATTTCACATGATATTTTCTGGATTTGAGTATCGTGGTAGTTTCATGAAATTATGCATTATTTGAAAAACCCGATTTCTCTTGATATGATATTTCAGCACCCACCATGAGATTTCTCGGTTTTGATATATACTCCATGAGAGGAGGTGTCGTGGGCTATGTGAGGGTACAAGGTGGGGCCCGGAGGTACCCGGGGCAAGAAAGGTATGTCGAAGGTTCACACCGATGAGCCTGGCAGGGGAATCATACTTACCAGGGAAAGTATTGGACTCGTCGGTGATCGCGTAGATATCGACCGGAGTCACATACGTTTGGATACGGGGAATTCGAGTGCCGACAGCTGGGTACTCGGGTTTCCGATGAACGTATGATACGTACATATCTGGGGCAGTCGTGGTGACGATGCCTGATAGATGAGTATTTATGGGTCGATGCTAGACACTAGTTTTCATGATATTTTACCTCTAGATATTTTACCTCTAAATAATTATATCAGTGGTATGGGACGATGTTATATATGCATGTATATATATCATTCGTATGGGACGCTGTTATATATATATATATATATATATATTATATTTATCATCATAATGATCTGTGCATGTATTCTTATTCGTTCCGATATGAGGGGCTGTGCACGATGTGAGGGGCCGATGTGACCGATGTGAGGGGCCGACATTCCCGATATGAGGGCCGATCTGTGGGCCGACCTGAGGGCCGATTTGAAGATATTTGGGATTTGGTTTGTCTAGATGGACACTGGTCCTGCCACGTTGAGGATTCCATGAGGATGACATGTTTTAACCCATATTCCGCATTTATTTATATGCAATACTTCATTTATTAGTAGTAGCTGATAAAGTACCATTTCATGACTGTTGCATATACATATTGCCATATTATTGCTTCATGTATTAGTTGTACCTGCTAGAGTACCTTTCATGACTGTTGCATATACATATTACTATATTATTGCTTCATTTATTAGTTGTACCTGCTAGAGTACCTTTCATGACTGTTGCAAACATATAACCATTTATTGCTATTAGCTTGCATGTGATTGATTCGCGCAGTACGTGCAGACTTGCGATTACCTACATATGTTATTTACTATTCACGAGTTGGAAACTCACCCCCGTTTTGCCATAGGGTTTGCAAGTTGTTCTTAAGAATAGTCAGAGGCATGGCTTTCTTCTACTGTATCATCTTTTACTGCGGATACCGCTACGGCTGACTGTGTGCAGTTTTGATATAGGTGGGTTTTGCGGTTATCCGATGTTGCTTATTGTATATCTTTGTAATATGTACTCTCCATCTACCATTTTTATGTATTGACTTAGGGACGAGTTGTGAGGACGATATTGTATTTTATTTTGTGACTTGGAGGTCTTTTATGCAGTTTCATTTTATATCGTCTTTTCTTCGCTACGGCGTCGTATATTTGCTTGTGGTGGTTGTTTTCTGCCTTTGGGCATGGATTTGCTCCCGTTAGGGATGCTTTACTTATATATTTATGTTGTACCCTTTTTGGGGGCTTGTTTTACAAAGGAGGTGCTGCCAAATTTTTAAAGGAAATAAATTTGGACTTTAAAGAATTTGATTGAGTTTTTAAAAGTTTTAACAATGTTATTATCACTTACTACTTTTGGTTTTTGGCTTACTTGAATTACGTTACGCCTGGAGACGTTACGTAGTTTAAGGGCCGTCACGTGCTCAATTTCGGGTCGTGACAAAGTTGGTATCGAAGTGCTAGGTTTTACCTTTCGGATTGTAGAATGACCTTGGTATGATAGAGTAGGTAGCTTAAGCAGAGTGATGTAGCGTGTGTATATCCGCGGCATACTTATGACACGGTACTCCGCCTAAGTGACCTAAGTACTAATTGTTTGAAATTCGTTCCTTGATGATACATATCCTTGTGATTCGATTTCTGTGTTCATATCGAATTCTATTTCCTTTTATAGCCTTTTGCCGTCGATGACTATGAGGGCTAAGAGAGGTGCAGCGAGAGACGAGATTAGAGTTGACTCGTTTGGGGCGAGGACTGACCAGGATGGTACGCTCATTGCACAGGAGCAGATTGATCCTCCTTCGATAGATCGTATCGCTAGGTTTGAGGCAGAGATGTGGGACTTGCGCTAGACGATGAGGTCGTTGGTTGAGACAAGCCGAGCGCAGCGACAGGAGGTTGCCACCCCTGTTACCCAGTTGTTCTTTGCGATCAGCACACAGAATTATGTCACGTATACAGCAGCAGTGGATACAGCCCGTTTAGCTGAAGGGCGTCTTCCCGAGACATTAGGAGTTCCGAGACCGAGGAGGGCTCGTGCAGGTGTACCAGCCCAGAGACAGAGCTTCAGTCGCCATGACAGATTTCATGCACGTCGTAGGAGTAGCAGAGGCTTTGGACGAGCACAGTCGTTTAGATCTTATCCCCAGTAGGATCAGCAGCCATCGTATGGATGTTCCGGTCTGGGAGTTTCCATTACCTCGTCAGAGTTTGTACCTTGGTATGCCAGAGGAGGACAGCTGTACTACATGGTACCTTACCACCTTCACTTCAGGGTGAGTCGCCTGTGCGCCTGTTGTTGATCCGCGTTAGACTTATGTTCAGAGAGGTCATGGCCGGGGAGGATTTTATTGCGAGTGTGCAGGATGGTAGAGGAGGAGTATAGCCAGTTGCTGGTAGAAGGCAGACATGAGCGTTTCCTTCTACTCATCGGGACGCGCGGGCGTCCAATGCAGAGTTTTCAGGTAATCTTATTCATATGTTTTCTTATTGCACTTGTCAATTTATTTCGGTATCTTTGCACTCGTTTGTTCTACACACTTCGTGCCATGGTTGGGCCAAGGGTCGTGTATGCTAGATCAGCCGTTTGTTGTGTTTAATTCTGTCAGCGATTCCTTTGGTTGACCGACACGTGTTTCGGTCATGTGCCAATTTGGTAGGAGATAGAGATTCGTCCTTCGATTTGATCCTTACTGAGATGTTGGACTTTGACGTTCACCTGGGAATGGACTGGTTAGGTACGAGCTAGGCGTTTGTTGACTGCTGCGAGAAGACAATCAGGTTTTGTTTCCCCGACGAGTCAGTCCTTGTTGTGCAGGGGGACTGTGGTGCCGCCTCACACAGCTTGAATTCAGCCTTTTTCGCTAGTCGGCTTTGGAGGAGAGGATGTCATGGATTCTTGGATTTCATTTGTGATACGGAGGCAAAGTGGGTTCGTTGCACCGGGTTCCTATCGTGCGAGAGTTTTACGACGTTGTTCCAGATGAGCCGGCGGAGCTCAGGGAGTTTAAGGATCTGCTGCAGAGTTGCTAGACAAGGGGACTTGTGCGTCCGAGTGTTTCGCTTTGGGGTGCTCCTGTTCTATTCATCAAGGAGAAGAACGGCAGTTTGAAGCTGTGTATCGATTGATCGTCAATTGAACCGAGTTATGGTGCGGATAGGTATCCTTTACCTCGCATTGACGATTTGTTCGATCAGCTCCATCGTGCGAGGCATTTTTTCTAAGTTTGTTTGGTATCAGGTCATCATTTTTGCAGGATCGGAGTGATGACATTCCGAAGACTGCTTTTGTGCGTGCGACGGGCACTATGAGTTTTTGGTGGTGTCGTTGGACTCGCCAATGCCCTAGCAGCATTCATGGATATGATGAACCAGATTTCTTCAGGCCATTCCTCGACAGTGTATTGTTGTGTTATAGATGACATTCTGGTCTATTCCAAGAGTCGTGAGGAACGTGTGTAGCACTTGAGGATTTTCTTTGCAGACATTGGGAGAGCGCCAGCTGTTTGGTAGATTCTCGGAGTGTTCCATCATGCTTGATAGTGTTGAACTTCCTCGGTCATAGGGTTACGGGAGACGGTTTTCGTATGGACCCAAGGGATATCGAGGCCATACAGCTTGGCCCAGACTTGCATCAGGGACAGAGGTCCGCAGCTTTTAGGCTTAGCCTGTCTTTACCACCATTTCGTGAAGGATTTCTTGAGTATCACTGCACCGTTGACCGTACAGACAAGGAAGGGGGCTCCTTTACTTTAGACTGGGGCATGCGTGCGGAGTTTTCAGCAGTTGAAGTCTCGGTTGACGACTTCACCAGTTCTATCTTTGCTTTCTGTATCGAGCGACTTTGTTGTTTACTGTGATGTTTAACGAGTGGGGCTCGATTGTGTACTGATGTAGCATGATAGAGTTATCGCTTATGCTTCCCGACAGTTGGAGGACGTACGAGCAGGATTTATCCCACTCATGATCTGGAGATGGCCGCGGTGGTTTTGCGCTGGAGATTTGGGGACATTACTTGTTCGGAGAGTCGTGTCAGATTTTCACGGATCACCAGAGCTTAATGTACATCTTCTTACAGCGGGTTTTGATTGTTGAGATAGCGCCTTTGGATGGAGCTTCCGAAGGATTGTGATTGTGAGATCCTTCATTTCCCGTGGCAAGACGATTGTGGTAGCTGATGCTTGAGTCGTACGCCGGGGGGTAGTTTTTCCCAGTTGTGCGCAGTATGGAGACAGTCATCTACAGATTTACAATTCTTGTGTAACCGTTGAGTACAGTTTTGGTTCGCCTCTACTGAAGGGATAGCTTGCTCATGTCCGCGCCCGTCTACTTTTACGAAATCGTTTTCGTGAGGCACAGCCTGCCGATGCTCGTTGTTGAGATTCTGAACATGTTCGGCTGGGTAAAGATCCGGAGTTCTTGATTTAGGACCAGGGTGTGCTATATTAGGGACTCACGTGTACCGATATTGATGGGTTGAGATGCGAGGTCCTAGAGCAGGCACATCAGTCAGCTTCTTTTGTTCATCCAAGTGCCACCAAGATGTAACTTGACATAAGAGTTGGTTATAGGTGGGCAGGGATGATGAATGGAGTTTCGGATTTCGTTTTCGAGGTTTCTGACTTATTGCGAGCTAAGGTTGAGCATGTAGGGCCGGCTGGAGAGTTGCATCCTTTTTACCGTTCCAGAGTGGGAATGGGAGCAGATCTCCATAAATTTCGTTGTGGTGTCTACCCAGGTCTAGTCGAGGGTATGACTCCATTCGGGTGATTGTTGTCCGGTTATATTAAGATTGCTCGTTGTTCTTCGGTAAGTTTGTGCGTTTGTATGGAGTTCCTTCATGCGTTGTATCTGATAGAGGCATCATGTTCGCTAGCCGTCTTTGGCAGAAGTTTCAGGAAGCCATAGGCACTGGTTGAGCATTAGCTCCGCTTTTCCATCCGTAGGCCGATGGTCAGACAGAGCGAACTATACAGACTCTGGAGGATATGTTTGTGCATACGTACTAATTTGTTGTTGGCTGTTAGGATCGTCAATTGCCACTGATGGGTTTCTCCTTCGATAGCTATTATTAGGAGACTTTCCAATCGGCAACTTTCAGGCCTGCTGTGATTGGTTGTGTCGATCGCCAGTCTGTTTTACTGACTTCGCGAGAGTAGGAGTTTTGGACCCCAGCTAGTCGAGAACCTTCGGAGAAGATCCAGTTGATTCAGGTCAGGATGAAAGCAGCCCAGTGCAGACAGAAGTCTTATGCCGACCGTGGTGGTCGCAGACTTGAGTTCGCAGTTGGAGATCATGTTTTCCTACGGATTTTCCGATGAAATGGCATGTTGAGTTTTGTGAAGTTTAGTCACAGATTGTAGGTCCTTTTGAAATCCTTTAGCGAGTTAGTACCGTTGCCTATAATTTGGCACATCCACCCAGATTTTTGCGTATTCATCCCGTATTCCTTGTGTTGATGCTTTGCAATTACTTTCATGACCTTTTCATAAGATTTAGCATCAGACCGTTTAGCTTGGACGCGATCTTTTCGTTCACCGGTAGCCAATAGTGTTAGTGGATCGGCAGGCGGAGAAAACTTCGGTCATGGGTCTTGCCAGCTGTGGAGCTTTTCTTTGGCGCAGCCTTATAGTGATGTGATCACTTGGGAGGCTGCGAGCGAGATTGGAAGTTTTGCACTCATCTATTTGAAGGTACGCTTAGTAAGAATTTTAATTCGGGGACGGATTTTCTTTAAGGGAGGAGATTGTAACGCCTTAGATTTCGATTAGTTTTAGTTAAGTGATAATGCGGGTTTTTGCTTTTGAGTTGGGTTCGTAGTGTCGCTATGGACGTTTGCCACTAAACGAACAATTGAGAGTATGTTTAAGGTTGATGCGTCGGTCAAACGTAGTTTGTACGTGTTATTGGCCGATTTCTAATATATACTTGCTTTGTTGTTTTGTGATGTTAGCATCGCAGGCGGGGACTTCGGACGCTGCAAAGAAGGGGAAAGCGAGTGGTTGGCTTTACTTAGCCCCAGGATCTTCTGTGAGTAGATTTAACAACTACAGGGGAATCACCCGCATGGCGTTATGCGACTGGGTTAGAGATGATAAGATATTAGTCGCATGTTTATAATGCACATATAAAGTTTGCGAGTACACCTCGTTGCATATTATTACTTGTTGTCCTTGTACTTATACCTTTTGGACACTGCACTATTATTGACGGCTCATGTTGCACGAGCACTGATTGTATGCCACTCACACCGTCAGTAATTACCATGACACGCACAACACTTATACATACGGGAGATTGTATTGGTTAGGGACATTGAGACATTGATTCATATTCCATTGCGCATATGACATATAACATACCTGTAAACCTATATGTCTTGACATGCCTACATGCTAGTTACCTTTATACCTATATGGTAGTGTAACATTAGTGATAGGTATATACACATTTGAGATATTACTACATGTACATCTTGTATACATATATATACACATACCTAGCTTGATATAGCTACACATATACCTGGAGGGTATTACATCATTACTGATAGGTAGATACACTTATCTTGCTATACCGACATGGTTATGCATATCTGGCTATAGCTACTTGTTCACCTTTATATGATGTTTTATGGATTTGGATAAATTAGGAACCGCTTGATATATTTCATAACTTGTTGCAGTTAAATAGCGGTCTTTCCTTTATGGGCTCATATTACAGTTTCATGTTGCATATGTTATATTTCATAGATTTCGCATTGATATATGGATTTCATATGATGTTTTCTCGATTTGAGGACCGCGGTAGTTACATGAAATTAAGCATTATTTCAAAAACCCGATTTCTCTTGATATGATATTTCGGCACCCACCATGGGATTTCTCGGTTCCGATATATACCCCATGTGAGGAGGTATCATGGGCCGTGTGCGGGTAGATGGTGGGGCCTGGAGGTACCCCGGGGCAAGAAAGGTATGTCGAAGGTTCACGCCGATGAGCGTGGCAGGGGAATCATACCTACCGGTGACAGTATTGGACTCGTCGGTGATCGCGTAGATATCGACCGGAGTCACGTACGTATGGATACGGGGAATTCGAGTGCCGACAGCTGGGTACTTGGGTTTATGATGAACGTATGATACGTACATATCAGGGTCCGTCGTGGTGACGATGCCTGATAGATGAGTATTTATGTATCGATGCTAGACACTTGTTTTCATGATATTTTATCTCTAAGTATATATATCGGTGGTATGGGACGCTGTTATATATGCATGTATATATATATATATCAATGGTATGGGACGTTGTTATATATATATTTAATATTTATCATCATAATGATCTGTGCATGTATTCTTATTCATTCCGATGTGAGGGGCCGATGTGCCCGATGTGAGGGGCCGATGTGCACTATGTGAGGGGCCAACGTGCCCGATGTGAGGGCCGATCTGTGGGCCGATATGAGGGCCGATTTGAGGATATTTGGGATTTGGTTTGTCTAGATGGACACTGGTCCTGCCACGATGAGGATTCCGTGAGGATGACATGTTTTATCCCATATTCTGCATTTATTTATACGCATTGCTTCATGTATTAGTAGTATTTGATAGATTACCATTCCATGACTGTTGCATATACATATTGCCATATTATTGCTTCATGTATTAGTTGTACCTGATAGAGTACCTTTCATGACTGTTGCATATACATATTGCCATATTATTGCTTCATGTATTAGTTGTACCTGCTAGAATACCTTTCATGACTGTTGCACACATATGGCCATTTATTGCTATTAGCTTGCATGTGATAGATTCGCGCAGTACGTGCATACTTGCGATTACCTGCATATGTTATTTATTATTCATGAGGTGGCAACTCACCACCGTTGTGCCACAGGGTTTGTAGATTGTTCCTTAGAGTAGTCAGAGGCAGGGCTTTCTTCTTGTAACATTTAAGGAAAAAAAATATTATTTTTAGGAATTTTTATAATTAAATAATAATTATTATGAATATTTTAATAATGCAGTGTAATTAATTACCGATAAAGTGGAAAATATTTCGAAAATTATAGAAATTACTGAAATGAGGGTGTTTGAAGTGATTTAGGCGAATTAAGAATTTTTATGATAAATTATATGCACTTTTAATGCTAATCGTGATTAAATATCGCTAATTGCGCATTAAGCATGTTTTGTGCCCATGAAATGCACATGTCACATTTTTTCACACTTGTGTTATACTTTCCTACATGGCTTTCTTGTTTTGTTTTTGTTTTTATTTAGTAAAGAGAGAAGAAAAAGAAAAGGAAAGGAAAAAAAAAAGAAAGGGTATCATGATGATTTGGAGAGAGAGAGGGGACATAATGATGATATGAGGCCATGCTTGGAGAGAGAGAGGGTCAGAGGTCAAAACATAATCATGGCTCATCTTATCACTCCATTATCTTCATCTTTCTTCTTCTTCTTCCTCACCCAAGGAAGCACCTCATCTCCCTTTCCTCTTCAACCCTCATAACATCATCAAAAACAACCCAAAACCCCATCCCCACTTCACAAAAAACAAGCACAAGCTCATACGCTACACTTTGGACAAAGGAAAATTTGATTTTGGTGCTCTATGGGATGCATGAGTGCCAAATGAGGTATATCTTACACATTAAGTCTAGTGTTTCCTTTGTTTTAGCCTCTATTCAAGTTTAAATTCAATTTTTGTGCAGTTTTGTGCACTTTGGAAATTCTTAAGGAGGGTTAGGGATTAAGTTGAGTTGTGTGGTGAACTTGAGTGTATTTAGTGACCTTAAAAACCTACATGGTGTTAGAAACCTAGATCAAGCATGAATTAAAACCTGAAACCCAAATTTAAAACTTGCCATGTCGGTTTGTGAGTGTATAAAGTGTGCAAGGAAATCTGGAATGAACCGGGACTTTTACGAGAGAAGCAAACAACTTCAGGGACCTAGATGAACCACTACGAGGACACCCTACCAATACGAACTGAATCCCATCACCCCAAACCTAGCTGGTCGGAATTTCTGGGGGTGTGGCCGACCACTTGGTCTTGTTAGGCTCCCAAGTTGCTTCTGTAGGTCATATACCCTATATACTTCACCCCATATTGTTTGTGCACCTTTTTTTCACTCTAAAAAAATTCTGGGTCCATTTTATTGGGTTGCTGCTTTGAATTCTTTAATGTTTATGAATCTATGTTTTGGTATTTGGTTTTGTATCAATCACTTGGCGTTTATACGCCTATATCGAGGGTTGTTTGGTTGAATTGCGAGATGTAGACCATAGGTTTTGACCTATGGGTGATTCGTGCGACATTTTGGTTTTGTGTGTCGTTTTGGTTTTGAATTGGATTATAATGCGATACGATACGTTATAATGTGTAGGTGCCCTCACGAGGACTTGGAGACGACAAGCAAGCCCGTGGCGACGTCGGCATCGACAAGTGAAGATCAGGTGAGTAGATTTATATCTACGGGGGAAGTCGGGTGGATGGCGTATAGCACCCCCGCAATGTTGTGAGAAATGATGGGATGTGATATATATATATATATATATATATACTTTTATATGTTAGTGTGTGATATGAACCCTAGCAAGAAAAGCTTTAGGAGATTAGGGGTTAGTGTTAGCGAGAATTGAAGAATGGACTCTAATTGATTTCTTAGTAACGAAACACTAGAGTAAAGATTTGCATACACGTACATACACATACTCGCATACTTTTACTTCCTTGTGCGTAGTGGGGACATATATATATTGGTATTCATACGCTGGGATGATGAGGATGTTATATGATACTTGGGAATGAGTCGATATGATCGGACATGATGCTGTGAGATATTTAATATGTGACCGAGATATGTCATGATGTTATAGCGGATCATTGGACGACGATACTATGTGGATGATAATATAAATATATGATAGTTGACATATGATCGAGATATGAGATGAGATATGTTATGATATTTATAATGGATCGCTTGGGCGATGTATACTTCTATATGATAATATGTGTTGATCACATCGGATTGTATGAGACTTTAGATCAGTTGCCAGATCATGATATTGTTGATGATATTAGTAGGGTATTAGACTTAGATCAATACCCCTGCTCACGATATGTGATGATGTAGATACCAGATGAATAATGAGATAAATGTGATATTTGACACGTACTATTTGGGATGTCGTACGATGGATTTAACGTACGAGCTATTGATGATAGATCCGCACTCTTGACTCGAGGATTTCATATTAGATGGTGTATCGTGGGATACTATTGAGGCGGGATCACCGGCTATTATATAGATATAGATATATCGACTCAGATGTAGGTGGTTTTCTTGCCCGTTCGATTAGCCTATTAGCTCAGTCCTGTAGTTCATTTGTAGATGTTAGACTAGATTCGATTCATACCTATTTCAAAACTAACGGATCGTGTGTATTTTAAAGACAAGACAAGGGATTTTATGGATATTTCAAAAGACGTATCTTTTCATAAAAACACCGTAGCCCTTATTTTCAAAACTCCACGATTCGTATTGTTTCAAATGGCAAAACAGTATGAAACATGTATAGCGATGTAGGCACCTTATTGTTACGTTATCATTCTTGTTCCGCATATTATTGTTGCATTTACTATTCATTGCCATTTTTTATGTCGTTATCGTCTCATTTTATGTTTATTGTGTACTTAGTTATTATGAAACCATGCTGTCAGGACACGAGCACCATTACCGATGATGCCTATGCTCCACATACACTTACTTGCCGGCTCACACACATCATCATCGGTAATTGCCATGTCACGTACAGTTTAGAACATATTATTTCATTGATATAATCAGCTAAATGCTAGTTACCACATAATTTTGCGTGATTGCTCTCATTTGTTATCTTAGAGATTGCATTCTTTACATAGATATCAAATGCATCCATATGTTCATTGGTTATGCAGTATTATGGAAATTTATGTCGGTTTTCATTGTTATTGACATGGTGACATGATGATTTCGGATTCATCTTGATATTTTCTGGATTTGGAAACCGCATGTGAAAGTTTTGTAAACTGATGAATTATTTTAAAGAGAAAAAATGCGGTTTTCCTTGATATGTTTAGTATTGTCCACCATGATGTTTTATCGGTTCTGAGTTGTTTTTGAGACCCGATTCGAGGAGTTGGATGAACCGTCTCGGGTACGTAGTGGGACCCATAAGGTACCCCAAGGCAAGAAGCTCGAGTGGTAGACGATGAGCCCGGCAGGGCCAGACTGCCTACCGGTGATTTTACCTGGCGCGGCGGATATCCGGAGGATACCGTTCGTGGTCGTGTGATTGATGATATGGGCCGATCCGGAAGAACGGAGCCCGAGGTATTGAGATATTGAGATATGGGACACTGAGATATTGAGACTAGAGACACTGAGATATTGATGATATAGGCTAGTCCAGATTGCCGGAGCCTGAGATATTGAGATACTGAGATTTATATTTTGTGTTGATGTTGGACACTGTTTTATCTGTCGATTTCATTGATGATACACGATTTACATACATACAGAAATCTCATTAAATAAAGAAAACAGTTTTCTCATTCACGATGTATTCTGTTTCATTTGTAATGAATTCATACATCATATATCTGATATGTTGCTATCTGAGACGCTGACACAAGCACGTAGCATTGCACTTATATGTAGATGGATCAGGATATTGTTTGAGGATATTACTCGATGTGACCTAGGATAGCGTCATACATGCGATTTCTGCTCTGTGATGTTTTCTACTCACGAGTTGGCAACTCACCCCCGTTGTGCCACAGTTTCTTGCAGGTTTTGCCGTACAGGTTTAGTTGCGGTTTTGCTGGCACACTGTTCCTTCCGGGTGATTGCTTTGGTAGGTGGATTCTTTTGCATCAGGACCACCATTGTATATTTGTTATTTCCGTTATATCTAGTAAAACTCCATCAACCAGATTTTGTATATTTGATAGAGATAGATGACCAGTGTATATTCTTTCGACCATAGAGTCGCGCGCTGTATTATTATGGTTTTCCTCTGGTTTTCTTGATGATGTTGTATTTTTATCCTGGGTTTGATCCTCGCCTTTATGCATTGTATATTATATTGCATTGCGTGGTTTTGTCCACCGTTTGGCGAAGAGCTAGCTCCCGCTTGGGGACGCCTTTATTCATTATACATGCTTATCAGGTTTTGTACCCGTTTGGGGTCTGAATTTACAAAGGAAACTCTACCGAAAATTTCAGAAAATACTTGATTTTTTTTAAAATGCATATTTCAGCTTATGTTGTTAAACTTCTTGCTTAAAATTGGTTTTTCCTTCACTCTACTGCTTTACTTGGTTTTGATTTTTGGGTTTTGGCTTACTTAGATTACGTACGCCTTGAGACGTTTCGTAATTTAAGTGCCAGTCACGCTCAGTATTGTAGGGTTCCTAGGCTCCCTAATGAGGTCTCACAAGGCATCAACCATGCCAATTTCAAATAAATACGGTGCCGAGAAACCCTAGACTATGGATCGTTGGCTAGATTTCTAGGCGAAAAGTAAACTAGTTAACACTTAACTATATGAATCGGAAATACAACCTTTGTAGATCCGGTGCTCCACCTCCATAGCTCCGCAATGAAGTCTCCTCGCTGTCCATAACAAGTCCCGGGCTCTAACGTCGGCTTCATCGGAGAATGGACGGGCTAGGTCATCGATGTCCATGCCGAAGATGATCTACGTCGAGGCATCGCTAAATCAAGCTCCGACTTCACCAAGTCAAGAAACTTGTGAAGAAAACACACTCTACTACTTGGCAAGAGGTAGAGGATGAGAAAATAGGAAGTGGGTTCAATTTAGAATTGGATTTCTCACTCTTTATCATCAATCACCATTGATGACCTCAAGCTTCTTCAAAGAAGAAGATGAAGAAGAAGAAGAAAGTCTTATGATAAGTTATTCCAAAATTGGAAAATAAATGGAATGTTTATCATAATCTAACCATGGTAATGTGTAGAGAATTAACCAAAGTTAGTTGAATGGTTAGGGTTAAGAATGAGATAAGAATGGTGGACTTTGGTCAAAGCTTCATGAAGTTTCAACTAAACTACAAATAAAGCCACCATTCTTTCTCTTTATTCTTATTTATTTCAAAATGAATAAATGAAATAAATAAATGAGAAAAGGAAATGAAACCCTAACCACTTAAGTAACCATGGTTTAATTCTTTACACAAACCCAAACTAGCATGTATCATCAAACATGATACAATCTTGTGTACAAAAGTATATCACATATACAATGTGCACAAAAAGTGAGAAAATCCATTTAAAGTGAACCAATACTAGTTAATGCAAAGTAATATATCAAATATATAATTATGCATTAAATCATTAAATCAACACTTGATTCAATGATCCGGTCATGTCGCACACAACCGACTAGTATACAATGTACCGGCTTATCGAATCAATCCTTGATTCGATAACTAGGTTATATCGCATACAACCATTCGATACATTTATCGCGAGAATCGAATACGGTATCACATACACGCATTATTCTCGGTCCCGCACATATCTCATATGCGCTCCTATTTCGTTTCGCTTGAGCCAGGAAACCTCTGTGTAGGACTCTAAAGACTCGTCAATACGCCGGCAGCGGATGATGATCATATCAAACATCCACAAGCCACAAGCGGTCTGCTAAACGTAACGGCCACCCGGGTATTGAGCGATCTGAAGATCGACGAGCAAGCCCGCTCACACTCCAGTGAATCCAACCAGTAACACTACCGTACAGTCCGGTCTGATCGTCTGATATGTCGCATATCTCGCCTAGGGGTGGTAAACGTCAAACCCCAATAGCTCGATAAGTCGTGTCGATATGAGGTCTATAACAATTCGAGAAACTACAGGTAACACTTACCAGTAAATCTCAGCAACCCTGGCCAGGGATTTCCTGTTATAGCCAATCGAACACAGCGCAACATCAACTCCCTATACCGGGAGAGACGAATCCCCTCCTATCGCTCATTGCCTCCATGTGACTCGGGACTGTACCCAAAAACCACCGTTTTGCACGCCCTCTTGGACGTGGTAAGATGGAAATCAAAGCACAGTGGGAACCACACAAGACTCTATGACGATCTCGGGTCAACAGACTACTCTGTACCAGTGTCACCAGAGAACTGCTATCTGACGTGAGGTATAATACCATCTGGGAGTTCTCGGCGAGTCCGTCCAGTGTACCCAGTCTCGACTGAGCACCCGTATATCATCTCTGATGTCAAACACCAATGGATATGGGATCATCCATCGCCCATCTGTATGGGTCGAGAAGGTATACGCTAGTCTACTCTGGTATATCGATGCCCTGTCTCGATACACCCACGACTAGGGACTTTGAAGGATGTACTTATGGACTACCATGTCCCCACTAGTATGATCCGCATCATAGTTCAGGTAGTCAAGCACACATCCTAAGGGCTTTACCAACATGTAACAGAGAGACAATCAGTATACACGTTAAGGTAAAGTTCAACCAGATAGCATACTATCATGTCGAGCAAGAAAGTCCTCCCTATATACGTCCCAGCATCCACTACAATATACATCCTATGTACAGTAATGGCCTCTAGGGCATACATATAACTAACAATCTCCCACTTGCACTAGGGCCATCTGTAGTAGTGGTTGCAGTATCTCATACTCAACCATCCCATAAAAGTCTCTCTCTGGGAAAAGGCCTTTGTGAGTGGATCCGCTGTGTTGTCCTCTGAGTCTACTCTCCTTACCTCGATCCCTTGGAGATAATCCATCTCCATGATCAGGTGATACTGCCTTAGAATATGTCTGGATCACTGATTGGACCGGCGTCCCTTGGCATAAGCCACAACTCCATTGTCACACAATGGGAAGGACTAAGTTCATCTCATGAACAAATATACATCCAGACTTCCTCTTTGGTAGCATCTTAAGTAGCTATGTATCCTGCCTTTATTGTCTAGTATGTCACGGTATCTAGCTTGGAACTCTTCCAACATACCGTCCCTTTACTGAGGGTAAAGATAATGCCTGTGACTGACATTCAGCCGTATTTATCACCCTGGAACACTTCCAGTGATTCTCCCCAGGATCAATTGATACTATCTCACTACAACTAGTGAGTATCCTAACATCCAATAAGATCTATCTCATAGATCCAAAATCCAGGATTTAGGAGGTATCACTTTGATCCTATATGGAGAATCATTGTGATATGCGGAGATTGACCGAGCGTAGCATAGGAAACTCCTTCCCTATCAAGAGTATGTCATCCACGTACTCTACGAGGATCACCACCATACTCCCTACTACCTTTTTGTTTATACAAGGTTCATCCATCATTTTGATGATGTCAAACTCTTTGACTTATCCATCAAAACAGATGTTCCAGCTCCGCGATGCCTGCTTTATCCTATAAAACATCTTGCACACGTTTCCGCTGCTCCCACTGTCTACGAAGCCCTCTGGCTGTGTACTTATAGACGTTCTCTTCTAAAACATCATTTAGAAAAGCTGTCATAACACCCAACCACCAGATATCATAGTCATGGTATGTAGCCGTGGCAAGTAGGGTCTGGATGGATTTAAGCATAGTCACTTGAAAAGGTTTCATCATAATCTACGCCTGGTCGATGACGAAAAGCTTTAACAAGTCTAGCTTTGAAAGTCTCAACTCTTCCATGTACACCAAGTAATCTTCTCAAGATATACTTGCTCTTGATGGGGATTTAACCCTTTAGATATAGCAACCAAAGTCCATACTTTGTTGGTGTATATGGATTCCATCTCAGATCACTAAGCATCCAGCCATTCTTACAGAGTCTTACTCCTGATGGCCAGCTCGAAACTAGTTGGGTCATCATCTCATGATGCAATCCTCGCTCCCACTGTCATAGAGAAACAGAAGTATCCCTCAGGTGGGTGAGGAACCCTACTAGATCGGTGGAGAGGCTGAGGTTCGTTGGTAACTATTGAATCCTTTGGTTCTTTCAAATCATCAGCTGCAGTTTGTATAGCTGGAACATTTCCGGTTCTACATAACAGATCTTGCCTCGAGCTTGTCCGGATTTTGCTTATAGACATAGGCCGGACAACCCCAAATCTTAACTAACTTAAGAAATGGGCTCTCACTTTTCCATATCACATATGAAGTGGTAGGCAACTGATTTGATTGGAACCCTATTCAATAGGTATGCAGCTTCTTAAGTGCATAACTCCCAGAAGGAAATAGGTAACTCAGTAGTACTCATCATAGAGCACACCTTATCATATAGGGTGTATCTGCTCCACCCCGATATACCATCGTGCTATAGTGTATACAGAGGAGTAATGCTGAGAGAGAATCTCATTCTCCTTTAGAATAGTCCAGTATTTCCGTGCACTAGTATTCTCCTCCCTGATCTCATCATAGGACATAATACTTATACCCGTATTTTGGTTCTCTACTTCTAACTTATATTCTGTGAATATCTTAAAAGGTTCGGACTTATGTTTCAACAAGAACATATGTCTGAATCTAAAGAGATCATCAGAGAACGTAATGAAGTTTAAAGAACCAGTCCTGGTATGTGTAGACAGGGGACCTTGCATACATCAACATGTATCAATCCCAAGAGTTCACTAACTCTTTCTCTATTTCCAGTAAACGGAGCTATGGTCATCTTATCTTTGTGACATGACTGGCGAGTTTCACAAGATGTAAATTCAAACCGATTTAAATATGCATCTATATGTAACTCTAGCTAGTCGGGTCACATTGATATGACCTAGTCTACAATGCCTCAAGAAGGATTCGTTCATTTCTGAACTCTTCCTCTTGTGTGTGTTCCGTATACTAAGAACTGTAGTTTGATTTAGAACGTCAATGCTTTTAGATAACGTGCCTGAACCGATCAACTTTTGATATAGGAAATGTTCAAAACATTATCCAACAATACAAAATTATATCGTTTCTTTACTAATAAAGAGACAGATATGATTTTGCATATCAGGTTCTGTATCTAATAACATTCGTTCAGAATCAATGTATTCGTAATACAGGGTGACAGTGACCAACAGACTTGGCTGCAACACTTGCCCCATTTTCTGCCTCATGAAACTTATCACCCGTTCTCAGTTCTCTACCTTTCTGTAGCCCTATGTAACAGATTACATATCTGGGATCCTGATCTGGTATCACATACCCAGGACGTAAAGGACACTGAGAAACAGTTCTATATAATGAACACACCCGAAGATGATGCATCAGCATGCACTCTCTTCGTTTGGGCGGCACGGGAATTCTGCTATTCCCCAATTTCCTGCTCTGTCTTATAACAATTATAAGTTGGAGCGGGACCAACGTTCCCCAGCTCAGTATAACAAGCGGGTTCGGTCAATAATCCGTATTATTATCTTGATTAAGGCGTGATATGGTCGCTACCTGGAGAGAGAGAGAAGAAAACACTCAGCGTGCGCTCTTGCAAGAATAGATTGGTTATTATTTTATCTAATCAGGATGACTCCCACTGCTTTTTATCAAATCTTCCTTCAAACCTTAAAAGGAAAGACTAGCCGGGATTAATTACACGCTACAAGTTCGCCAATCTTTCAGCCAGGCCAGTGTCGGTACTTTGAGGGAAGTCCCCCGTGCTTTCGCACGAACCTAATTAATGTAAACCTCGTTTTCCCAGAGGCGTAACCTCGTTGACACCTTTCTAGACATCTACTTGATCGGCTAATTGTAATGTATAAAACTCTCCCAGGAGTAACTCTTACTCGCAGCGGGTATCGGGATCCAACTATCTCATAGAAGGTATGCAATCTCATTGCAAATTTCAACACTTGAAATTCCCGATAATATTTTGCCCCTAACGTGCTATGACCTTGACGAAAGCCAACAAACCATAGCCCGTTAGTCAAGTTCAACCCGTCATTTCCTGATTGAATTAAACCCACCCGCACGACCCTTGACGAAAGCCAACAAAGCCGCACGACTACCCTAATCCAATCGCATCGTATGCTAGCAGATAAGCAGCATATAGCTACCGCACACTGCACCTTGACGAAAGCCAACAAATGAAGCACGAATACTATATACAACTTATCTGAAATGACGGAGGGCTACGACAGGTTTTTCTGAAAACCTATTGCGTAATGAACATGATATCGTTGTAGGATCGAATGAATTTTTAAAATGGAGTGCTTTTGAGGCTTTTCTAGTTTTGCTAAAGGAGTCACTCCCGGTGAAGGGATCGTCGGTCCTTTCCTCGTCGAATGAGGTGCGGGATATATCATATATATCACTGTGCAAAGCAAAAACTCTTAAAAGCAATCAAAAGACAAACCGAGTGTGTAGCATCTGCCAGTTAATGCTAAAGTAGTCACTCCCGGTGAAGGGATCTCGGTCCTTTCCTCATCGAATAAGGTGCAGGATATATCATATATACCGCTGTGCAAAGCAAAAACTGTAGCTACCTGTTTTATTTTGAAATTCGATTCTACAACATCTTAGGTTTCTTTTATTTCATTAATCACATTAATGAAATCCCATCAATTATGTACCTAAGCATCACAGATAAACACGACGTACACTTATGCCATCCGCATTCGCCTCGATGTCCCCTCGTGCACCGTTAGGTTAGGTAACTAACGGCAGAGCGGGGCAGGGCTAGCCCGGGTGTAAAACATAAGTAGCGTCTATATAATATATCATATATACTATAGACTGTATCTATCACAGAACATCACATGATCACATCACAGATATCGCAGCAGAAGAAACATATGAAATATTGGATATACTAGGACGTCCGTGTTTTCAATACGAGCCAGTATAAAACACGGATTCCACGGTCGTGATGAATAGCCAAACCCACACCCCTAGACCCCTACGAGAGCGGCAAGCAACCCTACCAATTCTAGAGTTAGGAGACCCGGACTCGACTCCTCGAGTTGGTCTCCCACTGGACTCCAGAACCCGGTTACTTGTGCTCCCCTCCTTGGGTCTATCCTAGTGCGGAAAAGTAAATAATATACAAATGGTGACTACTTCCGCTACCTGGAAGTGCCCTAATAAAAAGAATATTACATACAAGTTTTTACATGAATGAAAATGAAAAACACTCATCTCACATAAAAACCCCCGGCTATTCAAACACGACGATCCAATATAACATATCCAGCAACACATAACATCATATGTCATCAACGTAAGTAAATATGCGCATCCCAATTGTCGTTGACATATAGCAACGAAACCGGTGATATCACATATTACACTTACGGTCACAGAAAAGAAAGTATAAAACTACAACAGTTGGAATCCGCAACCACCTCAGACATCGCATGCCTGACCAAATGAATTACTTAGACATCGCATGCCTAATAATTATAAACTCCGCATTTTAGTCTCAAAATCGAAAACACTTTTCAATACCAAGTCGGGTAATTCAACAAGATTCCCGACATGCTGATCGAATGCTCGTCGCAAACTTCAGTAGACGGCTGCACCCCCGATACCGTCGACGAAGTGCACCAAGGCGGAACACCGCTACCGTGAGCACCCGGACGGATGCTTTCGGCGACGGGGTTCTCCTATAGTCACTTGGTCGGGGCTATGGAGTGAGGCTGTCTATTAAGTTTACCCGGCGAGTATCCGCGTACGCTATGTGATTGCGACGGACTTTTGATCACATCAAAATTCCGTGGCAACCGATCAAGTGAGACTAAAGTGCTATGTTTATAACATTCATTCCGTTATCACATAACTACTTGTGAATTCCAATTATTGTATCCCATTCCAGATAAATAGAAAATGTTAAACTTTCCGATCGAACAGTCGAACACCCAAGTTTTCCCGATACAGATCAACACATGAAATAAGTCTAACAACATTCAGTTCGTGCCTCAGTACCAACGGTCCAGCCGTAGAAGGGTCAAGCCAACGCCTCACATGTGCCACGCCGTACTGCCCCAAACCCGAAGGTTCAAAGGGTAGTTCAAGACGGTCACATAATCGAGTTAAGGTTTGTTGTCTTCTAGAGGGTCCATCGCGTTACTTGCACTACTTAGAACGTCGTCAAACTACGGAAAAATCCAACACTTGGAAATTTCCCGGCAGGGGAAAAAGTGGGTATTTATATCCGGTCGAACTTTTTAACATATTCTAAAATTTATCCGGAAAGCCACACAGACAAAATTTGATAATCCGATCGAATATACGAATCCCCAAAACAACCCAGAAAAATTCAACTCTTGAAAAAATATTAAAAATACCCAGGAAAACCAGCACTGTTAAATAGGAGTTACTGTGCAAACATCACCTCACAACACGACAAACAGGCCGCGGTTCCGCCGCACGAGCCATGCTCGTGCCGCGGAAGCGCGGCGCTTTAATGGAATTACGGCATCGAAATTTACAGTAACTCTTAGATATTCCTGCTGATATTTCTACATATTTTTAATACTGAAAAATCCCTGTTTTTAGAAAAAGTTCAGAGAGCACATTTGAGTTGGGGTTTCGGGTTCGTTCGGGTTTCAAACTTCGTCTGGACTTTGCCTAAGGCTCTAGCTAGGCTCTGATACCACTGTAGGGTTCCTAGGCACCCTAATAAGGTCTCACAAGGCATCAACCATGCCAATTTCAAATAAATACGGTGCCGAGAAACCCTAGACTATGGATCGTTGGCTAGATTTCTAGGCGAAAAGTAAACTAGTTAACACTTAACTATAAGAATCGGAAATACAACCTTTGTAGATCCGGTGCTCCACCGCCATAGCTCCGCAATGAAGTCTCCTCGCTGTCCATAACAAGTCCCGGGCTCTAGCGTCGGCTTCATCGGAGAATGGACGGGCTAGGTCATCGATGTCCATGCCGAAGATGATCTACGTCGAGGCATCGCTAAATCAAGCTCCGACTTCATCAAGTCAAGAAAATTGTGAAGAAAACACACTCTACTACTTGGCAAGAGGTAGAGGATGAGAAAATAGGAAGTAGGTTCAATTTAGAATTGGATTTCTCACTCTTTATCATCAATCACCATTGATGACCTCAAGCTTTTTCAAAGAAGAAGATGAAGAAGAAGAAGAAAGTCTTATGATAAGTTATTCCAAAAATGGAAAATAAATGGAATGTTTATCATAATCTAACCATGGTAATGTGTAGAGAATTAACCAAAGTTAGTTGAATGGTTAGGGTTAAGAATGAGATAAGAATGGTGGACTTTGGTCAAAGCTTCATGAAGCTTCAACTAAACTACAAATAAAGCCACCATTCTTTGTCTTTATTCTTATTTATTTCAAAATGAATAAATGAAATAAATAAATGAGAAAAGGAAATGAAACCCTAACCACTTAAGTAACCATGGTTTAATTCTTTACACAAACCCAAACTAGCATGTATCATCAAACATGATACAATCTTGTGTACAAAAGTATATCACATATACAATGTGCACAAAAAGTGAGAAAATCCATTTAAAGTGAACCAATACTAGTTAATGCAAAGTAATATATCAAATATATAATTATGCATTAAATCATTAAATCAACACTTGATTAAATGATCCGGTCATGTCGCACACAACCGACTAGTATACAACGTATCGGCTTATCGAATCAATCCTTGATTCGATAACTAGGTTATATCGCATACAACCATTCGATACATTTATCGCGAGAATAGAATACGGTATCACATACACGCATTATTCTCGGTCCCGCACATATCTCATATGCGCTCCTATTTCGTTTCGCTTGAGCCAGGAAACCTCTGTGTAGGACTCTAAAGACTCGTCAATACGCCGGCAGCGGATGATGATCATATCAAACATCCACAAGCCGCAAGCGGTCTGCTAAACGTAACGGCCACCCGGGTATTGAGCGATCTGAAGATCGACGAGCAAGCCCGCTCACACTCCAGTGAATCCAACCAGTAACACTACCGTACAGTCCGGTCTGATCGTCTGATATGTCGCATATCTCGCCTAGGGGTGGTAAACGTCAGACCCCAATAGCTCGATAAGTCGTGTCGATATGAGGTCTATAACAATTCGAGAAACTACAGGTAACACTTACCAGTAAATCTCAGCAACCCTGGCCAGGGATTTTGTTGGAGATAGTGCCCTCAGAGTCAATTATTAGGTCACAGGTACGTGATTGTAATGATTGAGGGAGGACCTATCCCGGTAGGACAGTCTTACTCGAGATGATAGTATGCTATCTGGTTTACCTTTATCATCGTGTACTGCTTTAGGTGACATGACACGTCGCTATTACACGTTGATAGAGCCCCTAGGATTCTTGCTTGACCACCAGCAGTATGAGGGCGATCATATAAGTGGGAGCTGGGGGTCTATAAGCTTATCCTTAAAAGGTCCCTAGTCGTGGGAGTTTCGAGACTGGGCATCGATACTCCATTAGTAGACTAGTGTATACAGTTGAGACCCCGACGAGGGGCGGTGGCCGGTCTCACAAGCCACTGGTGTCAGTTGGATCACCTAAGATGTATACAGGTGCTCATTGGGTTATGAGTACACCGGACAGGACTCGCCGGGAACATGCTAGTTGGTCATATACCAGACGTCAGATGGCAGTTCCCTGGTGACATGTGTGCAGGTTAGTTCATCGACCTGGGGATCGTCATTTGTCTTGTGTGAGTTCCCACTGTACTTTGATTACTACCCTACCACGGCTCAAAGGAGTCGTGCAAACAGGTTTTAGTTGGGTACAGTCCCGAGCCACATGGAGGCAGTGAGCGTATCTTCAGGGGTTCGTCTCTCCCGGTATTGGGGGTGAGGTCGTGCTGTGTCTAGGAGAGCCATTACACAAAGTCCTTGGCCAAGGCAAGGAGATTTACTGGTAGGTATTCCAGTAGTATCTCAGGGTGTTCTGGGCTACACTCCGACACGACTTGTACCGCTTTTGGGGGTCTGACTTTTACCAACCCCCTAGGCCCGTCATGCGATACTCATAGACGAACGGACCGGACTGCACGGATATTGTCACTGACAGGCTCAGTTGGGTGTCGGGGTGAGCTTCCTCATCGACGTCCCTTTTGGTCAATAGCTGGTGGCCCGTCACGTATTGGCATATACCTCTGACGTGCTAGTGGTTAAATCCACAGCCATAGTATTGACGAGTCTTTAGAGTCCACCACATTTACAGTTACTCAGCTTTCGGGCGAAAGGTTGTAGAGGCCGTATGGAGATATGGCAAGGTCGGATCAGATACGTGCGGTATTGCACGGATCAGGATCGGACAGTCTGTACTATAGGCCGTATGGTTATATGGCAGGGTTCGATCAGATACGTGCGGTATTGCACGGATCAGGATCGAACGGATATTACTGGCCGGCTTTGGTATAAGCCGGATCCTAGTATTGTACAGTGTAAAGTTTGTCTCATTGCATTTGTATTTCGGTCGAAATACAGATGCGGGTGTGTATGCACAGTATCGGGGTTTTCCTGTGATTTATTACGGGACCAGTTTTCTGGAGTTGCCAGTTTGCTTTCCGTTTCGGCCAATTTCCTTTGTTCCGTTCATTGGCCGAAGTTTGGTGGAGGAGGGCTTATTTGCATTGTTGCAAATAGGCATTTGTGGAAGGGGGTCTTTGCTTTTTGTAGCATCATGATAGTCTTCATGATGGTGCACCTTCCATTGACTTGCTTGACCTTGACTTCTAGCTATCATGATGGCTTGACTTTGTTTAGTGATGGTTGTGGTTTGAGTGTGGTTTTGGTGTTGTGATCATATTCTTTCATAATTGTTTTTGATGCCTTGCATTATTGTTCAAGCCTCTCACTCTCTCATGGTGATCCATCTCATTCTCTCCCTCACTCACTAGAGCATGGCCGGCCTCCCTCTTGAAGGGGCTGTCCAAATTATTTGGGGAGGTATTTTTGTTCATATCATGCTCAAAAATACCCCAAGCTCCTCCACACTTTGTTCTTGTTTCATCCCTCCACCAATGGCAACCTCCACTACCCCAAAAAGAGACACAAGCTCACTACATATTCTACAACGAACCTTGGGCACGTCGAGTAGCCGGCTTCGTGCCCGAGTTGCCTCGGCATTGAGGTGGGAGCCCGTAAACGATGTAGGCGACGTGGTGCACTTCCGGCGACGAGGAGGAGACGGACGGAGATCCCGCGAGGAGATCGGATTGGAGATGAAGACCGGAGGACTTGGATCGTCGGTATATCTCTTTCCCATCTTCTTGTTAGCTTAGACTTGTTAATGGTAACGATCCGGGTTATAGTGCGCGGTGGTGCCGGTTTGCTAAGTCCGCAAAATTTTAGTTATTCACCGCTTCCGCTTTCCGGCGTCGGATTGACGGCCGGGGCGCAGCCGTGCACTTACAGTGGTATCAGAGCCTCGCCATTAACTTCGTCTAGCTTCGTTTGATGTGTTTTGCGGTTCCGATCGACCAAAATTCCAAAAACTCATTTTTACCTCACATCAGTTTTCTGTTAAGAATTTTTGGTGTCTAAAAATTTTTCTGGTGGTCTCAGAATGATGTGTAGGAGATTCTAAGAACTCTGGGAAAATTCGACGCACTGATCCCTCTTCCAGAGCGCGGAACCGCGGCCTCACCCTTCTATTGGGCCGCGGATCCGCCGCAACTTAGAGAGATCAATGGGCCAAAATTTCCCAGTGGGCTTCTGGGCTAGTATTAGGGGTTTTGGAATATTAAAATTGGGCCAATTATTTCTGTGAGTGCTACAGTATTGGTTTGGGGCCCACTTGTTAATTTTTGGTCAATCGGAAAATTTTAAACACATTTTTCACAGTATTTACATTATATCTGCGACCGTGAATGTCACTCGATCGGTAAATCCTGTCTAACTGCTATAGCCCGGTTAGACGGGTTTGCGAACGTGACTTTCACGTTGATGTTCTATGTATTTGCTGTGTTGTTGCGGATCGGTCGTGGGGGATAGCCTGGATGCAATGCTAGTACAGTTCTGTTGTATTATGTACATTTGATATTGCGGGGCGAGCGTCCGACATGTGGACTGCCGTCACTGCCTGTATGTATTATTTTTTTGGGGCACGGCCTGGTTGCGGTCGATGTACCCGGTGTATGTATATTTTACTTTCTGTACTAGGATTGCCCCGCGGAGGGGTGCACGGATAGCCGGGTTCTGGAGGGCAACAAGCCCGCATCTCATGGCATTGAGGCGGAAGGGGGCTTCGCTCTAGGATTGGCGGGCTATTCGCCACACTCGTAGGGGGTACAGGTTGACCCAGGAGGGGTGCCCAAGTTGCCGGATTCCGTGAAGTGCTGGGTGGTCCATTCACGGCGCTGAAAGGGGCTGCCTCGCTTCAGGTTTTGGCGGGTGACTTGCCGCGCCCGTAGGGGTCTAGGATTTCATTGCACAGGCTATCCACACGACCAGGGGAACGTCGGGTTTCAGCGGCTCTGTGAAACCCGGGGATCCCAGATATCTGTATTGTTTCTGTGATGCTGTTCATTCTCTGTGATGTTGCATTTTATTCATGCCTTGAGCGAATATAATATATTGGTATATATATTAGTAGATGTTGTATATGTTTTGCATCCGCGCTAGTCCAGTCCCCGCTCTGTCGTTAGTTAGCTAACCTAACGGGTAATGACGGGACCCAGTGGCGAATGCGGATGGCATATACGTACATCAGTATATTTTCGTTCTTTTTGGTGTGATCAATTGATGGGACTGCATTGATTCGGATCAATGCAAAGTTAAAAACAAACCTAATCTGATGTTGTTGGAACAATTTTCTAAAAGCTGTTATTGCATGGACGTTTACTTTTGTTTTGCATCGTGGTATTCAGTTGGAATATCCTGCTCCTCAGTCGACGAGGCAAGGGCCGAGATCCCTTCACCGGGAGTGACCCCTTGGACAAAAGTTTGCGTCAGGGCAATGACTTCACTATAGCCGATTGCTTTTGCTTTGCATCGCGGTATTCATTTGGAATATCCTGCACCCCATTCTACGGGGAAAGAGCCGAGATCCCTTCACCGGGAGTGACCTCTTTAGCAATGGTTTTCGTCACTATATTTTCAAAAAGCTATCCGTTCCTTCAACGATATCAGGTTCATTACGTTAAAGGTTTTCGCCAGAAACCATTCGTAGCCCTCCGTCGTTTCAGACGGGTAGCACGTAGTATTCATGCTATGTTTGTTGACCTTCGTCAAGGCATAGTGTATGGTAGCTGCCTGTTACCTTTCTGCTGCATAGATAGATGCGTTGGTTTGGGACAGTCGTATAGCCTTGTTGACCTTCGTCAAGGGCTTGTACGGGTGGATTCAGATTAACCCTGGATAATGACGGGTAGAACTTGACATGTGACTTATGATTTGTTGACCTTCGTCAAGGTCATAAGAGCATGGGGCAGAAATCACATCGGGAGTTTCAAAAGAACTGAAACTTGCCAGACATGCGCATACCTTCTGGAGTGTGATGACGTGAGCGGATTCCGTCACGTTGTCATGCGATGAGAGTTGGATCCCGATTCCCACTGATGAGTTAGTTTACTCCTCGGGTAACCCCGACTAATTCTTCTTTCAGGTTTGGAGGAGAATTTGAGGTACAGTGGGAGGATTCCAGATTAGATAAATTGTGACCATTCTGATCTAGGTTAGAGTGCACGCTGAGTGTTTCTTTTCTCTCTCTCTTTGGCAGCGACCATTGACCCGACCCTAAGACTTTGACTCAGTGACCAAGTTGACCAAACCTTCTTAAACACCGGCTTTTGGATTGTCAGAGTTGCAGACCTCATTGCCACTCCTACTTTTACCCTTTTTCTCCAGGACACCCCGTATTACTACGAACGTCCACTTCCATTGGACAAAACCATCGTATGGTTAGATACGAACTCGAAAGAATTTATTCGAGGATGGTTTCCGGTTCTGGAGAAAACGGATAGGATTATTCAGTTGTCTTTTCCTTTTACCCTCTCTCAGGTTACGAGTACTCCTTGGTTTAGGGGTAGTACACCTATTACGCAAATTGGATTGTCTTCTTCCAAACCTTAGGCTGGTGCCGACCGGTAGGGAATGAAGAAAACCAATTAGCATAACGATGGTGTGCAGAAGGTATTAAGTTCAGACAAAGCAAGGGATTAGTAAGAGGGCAAAGTAAATTGCAACAGATATTCACGACCAAACCAAATATTTCATTACCACTCCCACATCACCTTTGTATTTCTCCAGGACACTCCGTATCACTACGAAGATCCACAGTTTATTTGGATACTCCATCGTATGGTTATATACGAACTCGAATGGAACTTGTTCCAGTTCGGGGATGGATTCTGGTTCAGGAGAAATAGGAATAAGGTTTATTCGGTTGTCTTTTATCTTCACCCTCTCTCATTGCGAGTGTTCCTAGGATGCGGACAGTACACCCATTATGCTTATTGGATAGTCTTCTTCCAAACCATAGGCTGGTGCCGAACGGTAGGGAAGGAAGAAAACCATTTGGCCTAAAAGGGTGTGCAGAAGGTAAAGACTAAAGACATATGAAGGGATTTGGAGAGGTGGCAAAGAACTATACGGTTACAGTCGTGAATCTGGAAGAGGCATTACTAGGAATACCAGAATACCCCATCGGAACATTTCAATGTTTCAGTTTCACTGTGTAATGTTAAAGGAAAACTGATTTCCCGATTAGATACTTACTCCAGGGTATGTATTTACCAGGTACGATTCTCACATCTGTATGGTTTTACAGATGATGAGTGGGAGTAAGTTGTTGGGAATTGGGTGATTATCCTCATTATATCGGGATTCGTTGTAATCGGTGATATTTGAGGAAATCACCTGGGCTGTTTGCCGGTCGGCAAATATTTGGTTTTGAATATCCACTGTTATGCACCAATTTCAAATTGATATATCTGTACGTCTATTTTCATAGAGTGAGATATACCTTTCTGTAATTATGTCTACGACATTTACCTATATCAGTGGATGGTTAGGTAAGGAGCATTAAACAGCGGTGTAATTCTTCTTAACCATAAGTACAGTTTTCAACCTACGACACATAGTGAATGAGTTATCAGACTCAAGGGACTTATACAGAGTATTGTATGTTGTCCAGTGTCCATTAGGACAGAGGGGTTGGTCCTCGTACTATATTCGGTTTACTTATGACTTCTCTAGTTTTTAGACAAGTGTTTCGTGGAAACACAGGGTCCGAATTTGGAGAAGTTATAGGTATTTGAATAGAGTAAAGAACCATGTGTAGCAAGTATCGGGATTCTTCAAAGTGATCGAAGATGTAGATACTTGTATATGGTATTCAGTTGATAGTAGTGATTAAGAGAAATTGCTTCTCTTTCAGGTTACTCATAAATGGAAGCATTCCTAAGTTGAGTAACGCTGATCGGCCTCCTTCCATTTAGTTGACATGCACTGGAGACAGTTGCATGATTTGAATCTGGTTCAATTAAATCAGTGCCTCTGGTTCTATATATGATATAGAACAGTTCATATCTTAACGATGTTAAGGTACGGGGAGTTGTCCGGTTTATGATTAAAACCAGACACTGGACAACTCAAGGCACGTTTCTGTAATGGCAGTTTGTGGGTTGACCCAGGCTATGACGCGGGTTGACTTTCTACCATCTGGATGAACAATAGCAATATTGTTCTAGACTCGCCACAGTTTTATTAAAAATGAACTTTTTCAGAAAACAGTAGTGGGAGTATGGTAGAACTGGAAGTGATTCCAGAACCACAAACGATTACTGAAGATTTGATAAGGAACCTTAAGATTCAATCTGAATTGACATTCCATTGGCCACTCCGCAGATAAGGTGGGTAACTTCAGGCACCCGAGAGGTACTCAGGTAGCCTCAAGGACGGTGACAGGGAAGTTCTTGTTTACCCACACTTGCCATTGTTGTTGTTCCAGGCTGCGAGACCCGGCAGGAGGATGAGTATAGCGTCGTTCTAAACTAGTTTTAGAAGTGCACGTCTATATGACTCTGGCAGAGGGTTGTCGTAGTCAGTGGGAGCAGCGGAAGCATTGGTGGACATCAGGCTTATATCTATTTATAGACTAGAGCAGATGTAGCGGAGATAGATCATCTATTTCTGACGTGACAGTCATGGGTTTGACTTCATCAGAATAGGGGATGGATCTGTTGAGAAGGTAGTAGGGTGTGATATCCTGGTATTTGGATGATATACACAGAGTAGGAAAAGAAACTCCTACACTACGATCGGTTATACTTTGGTCGTCACACAGTTGTTTCTCCACAAAGGAAATGGATTTTATATCAGACATACTGGTTACTAGATCTATGGTTTTAGATCTAGATTTGGGTGGTTTCCCAATCAGGGTACTTGACAGCATTCTAAGAGTATTTAGGATGGACGACTCCTGGCACGGTAGTGTTCCTGCAGGTAATGGAGTCACCCTCTCCAAAGGTGTCTTACAGACTAAAGGGGAGAGGGACGGGCATGATTGGCAGATCACTTGCTCAGGCAATTGAGTCAATCGTGAGATGTCAAGTACCACACCAGATGTTGTTCTTGCACTAGATGCAATAAATTGACATTAATCCAATCCAGGAGAAGCAGTCGGAAGCAGTTTTAGAACATAAGTGGATGTTCTAGGGATATGATAACGACAGCCTCATTCAGGAGACAGTTATCATTCCAGGCTTCCAAGGTGACATGGATGACAAGGAGGTTGTCAGAGTTATAGTTTTCCTTCTGTCGAGGGGCAGTATTTTGGACAGGTGGTCCAAGGCAATACTGAGGGAGGCATGGCGCGCAGAATACTGATTAAGTTCAGTTGACGATACAGTCTAAGAAGTTTGGATTTGGAGTTCATTTATGAGCTAGGTCCCATCAGACATCCAGACATATTCTGAGACAGGTATTGCTCTTTTCGGGAGATGGCTTTCTCCGCGAACTTGAGATATAGAGAGACATAGAAAGAAACAACTAAGCGGATCCACTCACGGAGGCTATTCCTCGAACGCAAAAGTTTCGCAAACGAGCTTTGTGAGACTGACTAGTAGAGGAGTTGGATGTTCGGTATCACACGGGCTGTGAGTATGCGACATCGCAATAATTAGCCTTGAGTGCAAGTGGGAGATTGTTGGAGATAGTGCCCTCAGAGTCAATTATTAGGTCACAGGTACGTGATTGTAATGATTGAGGGAGGACCTATCCCGGTATGACAGTCTTACTCGAGATGATAGTATGCTATCTGGTTTACCTTTATCATCGTGTACTGCTTTAGGTGACATGACACGTCGCTATTACACGTTGATAGAGCCCCTAGGATTCTTGCTTGACCACCAGCAGTATGAGGGCGATCATATAAGTGGGAGCTGGGGGTCTATAAGCTTATCCTTAAAAGGTCCCTAGTCGTGGGAGTTTCGAGACTGGGCATCGATACTCCATTAGTAGACTAGTGTATACAGTTGAGACCCCGACGAGGGGCGGTGGCCGGTCTCACAAGCCACTGGTGTCAGTTGGATCACCTAAGATGTATACAGGTGCTCATTGGGTTATGAGTACACCGGACAGGACTCGCCGGGAACATGCTAGTTGGTCATATACCAGACGTCAGATGGCAGTTCCCTGGTGACATGTGTGCAGGTTAGTTCATCGACCTGGGGATCGTCATTTGTCTCGTGTGAGTTCCCACTGTACTTTGATTACTACCCTACCACGGCTCAAAGGAGTCGTGCAAACAGGTTTTAGTTGGGTACAGTCCCGAGCCACATGGAGGCAGTGAGCGTATCTTCAGGGGTTCGTCTCTCCCGGTATTGGGGGTGAGGTCGTGCTGTGTCTAGGAGAGCCATTACACAAAGTCCTTGGCCAAGGCAAGGAGATTTACTGGTAGGTATTCCAGTAGTATCTCAGGGTGTTCTGGGCTACACTCCGACACGACTTGTACCGCTTTTGGGGGTCTGACTTTTACCAACCCCCTAGGCCCGCCATGCGATACTCATAGACGAACGGACCGGACTGCACGGATATTGTCACTGACAGGCTCAGTTGGGTGTCGGGGTGAGCTTCCTCATCGACGTCCCTTTTGGTCAATAGCTGGTGGCCCGTCACGTATTGGCATATACCTCTGACGTGCTAGTGGTTAAATCCACAGCCAAAGTATTGACGAGTCTTTAGAGTCCACCACATTTACAGTTACTCAGCTTTCGGGCGAAAGGTTGTAGAGGCCGTATGGAGATATGGCAAGGTCGGATCAGATACGTGCGGTATTGCACGGATCAGGATCGGACAGTCTGTACTATAGGCCGTATGGTTATATGGCAGGGTTCGATCAGATACGTGCGGTATTGCACGGATCAGGATCGAACGGATATTACTGGCCGGCTTTGGTATAAGCCGGATCCTAGTATTGTACAGTGTAGAGTTTGTCTCATTGCATTTGTATTTCGGTCGAAATACAGATGCGGGTGTGTATGCACAGTATCGGGGTTTTCCTGTGATTTATTACGGGACCAGTTTTCTGGAGTTGCCAGTTTGCTTTCCGTTTCGGCCAATTTCCTTTGTTCCGTTCATTGGCCGAAGTTTGGTGGAGGAGGGCTTATTTGCATTGTTGCAAATAGGCATTTGTGGAAGGGGGTCTTTGCTTTTTGTAGCATCATGATAGTCTTCATGATGGTGCACCTTCCATTGACTTGCTTGACCTTGACTTCTAGCTATCATGATGGCTTGACTTTGTTTAGTGATGGTTGTGGTTTGAGTGTGGTTTTGGTGTTGTGATCATATTCTTTCATAATTGTTTTTGATGCCTTGCATTATTGTTCAAGCCTCTCACTCTCTCATGGTGATCCATCTCATTCTCTCCCTCACTCACTAGAGCATGGCCGGCCTCCCTCTTGAAGGGGCTGTCCAAATTATTTGGGGAGGTATTTTTGTTCATATCATGCTCAAAAATACCCCAAGCTCCTCCACACTTTGTTCTTGTTTCATCCCTCCACCAATGGCAACCTCCACTACCCCAAAAAGAGACACAAGCTCACTACATATTCTACAACGAACCTTGGGCACGTCGAGTAGCCGGCTTCGTGCCCGAGTTGCCTCGGCATTGAGGTGGGAGCCCGTAAACGATGTAGGCGACGTGGTGCACTTCCGGCGACGAGGAGGAGACGGACGGAGATCCCGCGAGGAGATCGGATTGGAGATGAAGACCGGAGGACTTGGATCGTCGGTATATCTCTTTCCCATCTTCTTGTTAGCTTAGACTTGTTAATGGTAACGATCCGGGTTATAGTGCGCGGTGGTGCCGGTTTGCTAAGTCCGCAAAATTTTAGTTATTCACCGCTTCAGCTTTCCGGCGTCGGATTGACGGCCGGGGCGCCGCCGTGCACTTACAGATTTCCTGTTATAGCCAATCGAACACAGCGCAACATCAACTCCCTATACCGGGAGAGACGAATCCCCTCTTATCGCTCATTACCTCCATGTGACTCGGGACTGTACCCAAAAACCACCGTTTTGCACGCCCTCTTGGACGTGGTAAGATGGAAATCAAAGCACAGTGGGAACCACACAAGACTCTATGACGATCTCGGGTCAACAGACTACTCTGTACCAGTGTCACCAGAGAACTGCCATCTGACGTGAGGTATAATACCATCTGGGAGTTCTCGGCGAGTCCGTCCAGTGTACCCAGTCTCTACTGAGCACCCGTATATCATCTCTGATGTCAAACACCAATGGATATGGGATCATCCATCGCCCATCTGTATGGGTCGAGAAGGTATACGCTAGTCTACTCTGGTATATCGATGCCCTGTCTCGATACACCCACGACTAGGGACTTTGAAGGATGTACTTATGGACTACCATGTCCCCACTAGTATGATCCGCATCATAGTCCAGGTAGTCAAACACACATCCTAAGGGCTTTACCAACATGTAACAGAGAGACAATCAGTATACACGTTAAGGTAAAGTTCAACCAGATAGCATACTATTATGTCGAGCAAGAAAGTCCTCCATATATACGTCCCAGCATCCAATACAATATACATCCTATGTACAGTAATGGCCTCTAGGGCATACATATAACTAACAGGTATTTTTCGGGTCGTGACAAAGTTAGTATCAGAGCGTTAGGTTTTACCTCCTGAGTGTAGGATGACCCTTGGTTAATGGGGTAGGTGACTCAGGCAGAGTGACGTACCGTGTGTATGTTCCGCGGCATACTTACGATACGATACTCCGCTTAATAAGCCATAGGATGTACAATTCCTTCCACAGTTTTACATTCATTCCTATGATCTATCTTCATCAGTACCAGTTATGGTTTTGTTACCACGGTTGTACGGGCACAGAGAGCTACAGCTAGAGTTGCGGTCAGCACGAGCTCGTCACGGATGAGGACTGACCTGGACGTGATTCCAGGGACATATGATTGCATAGACGTATCGTTTAATTGTGCTGTCGCACCATTAGCGTTGATGGATCGCTGTTACGAGATTTCTCGGACGTGGAGATTAGCACCAGAGGATTGGACCACTAATATAGGCCAGCCAGGATGTGATGACCGTCAAAGCACCGATTATAATTGATGATTGGGGCAGTGTTCAGCGTGCGGACAAATGATCCAATTGTTGCTGCGAATGAGGAGATATCGCCCTAGATGTTTGAGGCTATTGCCGCACGAGTTATACTTCGAGATATGATAGAAGATCGCTAGTCACCAAAGATGACAGACTAGGACATGTGATTCATTCCCTACCCCGATGCGAGGTCGTCAGATTGATTCCAGCTAGAGACGACTTCACGTTGATACGTTGAGAGTCGATACAGATGATCGAATGTCAGGAAACCATTTTCCAAGTTTAAATTATTCAAAAAACAATGCAAGTAATTCTATGGAACCTCTAACTCGACATAATGACCATGGAACGACAGTGAAACTTAAGGTTTGCGGCAGTTCAGCGGTGCCATTAGTGAGGCTTGTGTTTGTCCTTCTACGGTTGGTCCATAGGTGCTGTGGCATATTTTCGATACTATTAAACTGTACCCAAGATGTTGTGCTCTTGGGGGATTATGGAACCTCGATGAATCGATTGAAAAGTTCAACATCATTCGGATATCATGTGATGGGATACATTGCTTGGGAGACTCCAGATACGAGCATAGCCGTTGGAGCGCAGTCCAAGCAGCCACGAGGAGACGAGTCCGAATCAGTCGACATTGGAGAAAAGTGGAGTTAGAGGTTCGCACAAGATCGTGACGAGAGGACGTTCCATTCCGCTGACATCACAGATGTGATACGCATGCAGAGGCGTTGTAAATGGATATATCTTCCAGGAGGAGTCGTGATGAGTATGCAGCCGTCCCGGAACAAGAAAGAGATATAGTAAAAGATGATAGCCTCCGTACAAGTCGGCATAGGCGAGATCGGAAGAGACGCTGAGCAGGTTCTCTCCAGGACACTGCTGCAATGAGATTTGCATCGAGCAACAGATGTGTGACGTATATTCAGTGGACCAGAGGCCGACGTCAGAGACGTGCTTCCTAATGAGTGGTCGTGCTAATTGGCCGTGAGAGAACTGTAGGTTTCCTAGGCACACTAATGAAGTCTCACAAGGCATCAACCATGCCAATTTCAAAAATTTCCTATGTGCCTACAAACCCTAAGCAAGATCGTGACTAGAGGATAGGCGAAACAAATGCAAATAGTTAACAACTTAACTAAGTGAACGGAAATACAACCTTTGTAGATCCGGTCCTCCACCTCCATAGCTCCGTGATGATGTCCCCTCGCTGCGATCATCGGATCCCGGACTCTAGTGTCGGCTTCATCGGAGAAATGGGCGGGCTAGGTCGTCGACTTCGATGCCGAAGATGATCTACGTCGAAGCAACACAAGATCAAGCTCCAACTTCACCAAGCCATGAAACATGTGAAGAAAACACCCTATACAAGTTGGCAAGTGGTAGAGGATGAAGAAATAGGAAGTGGGTTCACTTTAGAATTGGATTTGTCACTCTTTTTCTCAAATCACCATTGAAGCTAGCAAGCTTCTTTCTTCTTGAAGAAGAAGAAGAAGAAGAAAAAGAATATGATAAGAATTCATGGAAAAAAGAAATCATTAATTCTTATCATATTAGCAACCATGGTTAAAATAACAAGTGTGGAGAATAAACTATGGTTCAAGTGAATGGTTAGGGTTAAGGAAAGAAACAAAATGGTCAAACTATTCAAAGCTTCATGAAGCTTCAAAAGAAAATCCAAAATTAGTCACCATTTTATTTCTTTCTCAAATGAATAAATAAATAAATAAATAAGCAAATAAATCAAATGAAACCCTAACCATTAACTAACCATGGTTTAATACAAACATACACCTAAGTTTGGATGTATCATCAAACATGATACAAACTTGTGCACAAAAATATATCACATATACAATGTGCACAAATAAGTGAGAAAAATATCTTAAGTGAACCAATATTAGTTAATGGAAATTGATATATCAAATATCTAATTATACATTAAATCATTAAATCAACACTAGACTTAATGATCCGGTCATATCACATATAACCGACTAATATCAATAGTAACAACTTATCGAATCAACACTTGATCCGATAACCCGGCTATATCGCATATAACCGATCAATGTCACAAATCGCGAGAATCGAATACAATATCACATACTGGTATTATTCTCGGTCCCGCACATATCTCATATGAGCTCCTATTTCGTTTCGCTTGAGCCAGGAAACCTCTGTGTAGGACTCTAAAGACTCGTCAATACGCCGGCAGCAGGTGATGATCATATCAATCACCCACAAGCCGCAAGCGGTCTGATAAACGTAACGGCCACCGGGGTATTGAGCGATCAGAAGATCGACGAGCAAGCCCGATCACACTCCTGTGAATCCAACCAGTAACACTTACCGTACAGTCCGGTCAGTTCGTCTGATATGTCGCATATCTTGCCTAGGGGTGGTAAACGTTAGACCCCAGTAGCTCGATAAGTTGTGTCGATATGAGGTCAATAACAGTTTGAGAAATTACTGGTAACACTTACCAGTAAATCTCAGCAACCCTGGCCAGGGATTTCCGGTTATAGCCAATCGAACACAGCGCAACATCAACTCCCTATACCGGGAGAGACGAATCCCCTCCTATCGCTCATTGCCTTCATGTGATTCAGGACTGTACCTAAAAACCACCGTTTTGTACGCCCTCTTGGACGTGGTAAGGTGGAAATCAAAGCACAGTGGGAATCACACAAGACTCTATGACAATCTCGGGTCAACAGACTACTCTGTACCAGTGTCACCAGAGAACTGCCATTTGACGTAAGGTATAATACCATCTGAGAGTTCTCGGCGAATCCGTCCAGTGTACCCAGTCTCCACTGAGCACCCGTATATCATCTCTGATGTCAAACACCAATGGATATGTGATCATCCATCGCCCATCTGTATGGGTCGAGAAGGTATACGCTAGTCTACTCTGGTATATCGATGCCCCGTCTCGATACACCCACGACTAGGGACCTTGAAGGATGTACTTATGGACTACCATGTCCCCACTAGTATGATCTGCATCATAGTCCAGGTAGTCAAGTACACATCCTAAGGTCTTTCCCAATATGTAACAGAGAGACAATCAGTGTACACGTTAAGGTAAAGAGCAACCAGATAGCATACTATCATGTAGAGCAAGAAAGTCCTCCCTATATATGTCCCAGCATCCACTACAATATACATCCTATGTATAGCAATGTCCTTTAGGGCATACATATAACTAACAATCTCCTACTTGCACTAGGGCCATCTGATAGCAGTGGTTGTAGTATCTCATACTCAACCATCCCATAAAAGTCACTCTCTGGGAAAAGGCCTTTGTAAGTGGATCCGCCGTGTTGTCCTCTGAGTCTACTCTCCTAACCTCGATCCCCTGGAGAACTACCATCTCGATGATCATGTTATACTGCCTTAGAATATGTCTGGATCACTGATGGGACGGACGTTTCTTGGCATAAGCCACAACTCCATTGTCTCACAATGGGAGGAAGTAAGTTCATCTCATGAACAAATATACACCCATACAGCCTCTTTGGTAGCTTCTTAAGTAGCGATGTATCCAACCTTTATCGTCTAGTATGCCACGGTATCTAGCTTAGAACTCTTCCAACATACCGTCCCTTTACTGAGGGTAAAGACAATGCCTGTGACTGACATTCAGTCGTTCTTATCACCCTGGAACCCTTCCAGTGATTCTCCCCAGGATCGATTGATACCATCTCACTACATCTAGTGAGTATCCTAACATCCTTTTAGATCTATCTCATAGATCCAAAACCCAGGATTTAGTAGGTATCACTTTGATCCTATATAGAGAATCCTTGTGATAAGCGGAGATTGACCGAGCGTAGCATAGGTCACTCCTTCCCTATCAAGAGTATGTCATCCACGTACTCTACGAGGATCGCCACCATACTCCCTACTACCTTTTTGTATATACAAGGTTCATCTACCATTTTGATGAAGTCAAACTATTTGACTACTACATCAAAACAGATGTTCCAACTCCGCAATGCCTGCTTTATCCTATAAAGCATCTTGTACACGTTTCCGCTGCTCCCACTGTCTGCGAAGCCATCTGACTGTGTACTTATAGACTCTCTCTTCTAAATCAATATTTAGAAAAGCAGTCATGACACCCAACCACCAGATATCGTAGTCATGGTATGTAGCCGTGGTAAGTAGGATCTAGATGGACTTAAGCATAGCTCCTTAGAAAAGGTTTCATCATGATCCATACCTGGTCAATGATGCAAACCTTTAACAAGTCTATCTTTGAAAGTCTCAACTTTTCCATGTACACCAAGTAATCTTCTCAAGATATACTTGCTCCTGATGGGGATTTAACCCTTCAGATAAAGCAGCCAAAGTCCATCTTTGTTGGTGTATAAGGATTCCATCTCAGATCACTAAGCATCCAGCCATTCTTACAGAGTCCTACTCCTGATGGCCAGCTCGAAACTAGTTGGGTCATCATCTCATGATGCAGTCCTCACTCCCACTGTCATAGAGAAACCAAAGTATCTCTCAGGTGGGTGAGGAACCCTACTAGATCGGTGGAGAGGCTGAGGTTCGTCGGGGACTATTGAATCCTTTGGTTCTATCAAACCATCAGCTATAATTTGTATAGCTGGAACCATTACAGTTCTACATAACTGACCTTGCCTCGAGCTTGTCCAGATTTTGCTTTTAGACATAGGCCGGACAACCCCAAATCTTAACTAACTTAAGAAATGGGCTCTTTCCTTTCCATATCACATATGAAGTGGTAGGCACTGATTTGATTCGAACCTAATTCAATAGGTATGCAGCTTCTCAAGTGCATAACCCTCAAAAGGAAAAAGGTAACTCAGTAGTACTCATCATAGAGTGCACCTTATCATATAGGGTGTGATTGCTCTGCCCCGATATACCATCGTGCTATGGTGTATACGGAGGAGTAATGCTGAGAGAGAATCTCATTCTCCTTTAGAATCATCCAGGAATTCCGTGCTTAAGTATTCTCCTCCTTGATCTCATCATAGGACAAAATACTTATACTCGTACTTTGGTTCTCTACTTCTAACTTATATTCTGTGAATATCTCAAAAGGTTCGGACTTATGTTTCAACAGGAACATTTGTCTGAATCTTGAGAGATCATCAGAGAATGTAATGAAGTACAAAGAACCGGTCTTGGCATGTGTAGACAGGGGACCTTTATATATCAACATGTATCATCCTAAGAGTTTACCAATTCTTTCTCTGTTTCCAATAAACAGAGCTGAGGTCATTATATCTTTGTGACATGACTGGCAAGTTTCATAAGATGTAAATTCAAACTGATTTAAATATGCATCTAAATGTAACTTCAGCTAGTCGGGTCGCATTGATATGACCTTGTCTACAATACCTCAAGTTTCATAAGATGTAAATTCAAACTGATTTCTGAACTCTTCCTCTTGTGTGTGTTTTGTATACTAAGAACTGTAATTTGATTTAGAACATCAATGCTTTTAGATAACGTGCCTGAACAGATCAACTTTTGATATAGGAAATGTTCAAAACATTATCCAACATTACAAAATTATATCCTTCTTTACTAATAAAGAGACTGATATGATTTTGTATATCAGGTTCGGTATCTAATAGCATTCGTTCCGAATCAATGTATTTGGAATACAGGGTGACAGTGACCAACAGACTTGGCTGCAACACTTGCACCGTTTTCTGTCTCATGAAACTTATCACCCGTTCTCAGTTTTCTACCTTTCTGGAGCCCTATATATCAGATTACATATCTGGGATCCTGATCCGGTATCTAATTCCCAGGACGTAGAGGATACAGAGAAACAGTTCTTTGTAACGAACACACCCGAACATGATGCATCAGCATGCACTTTCTTCATTTGGGCGGCACGGGAATTCTGGTAATCCCCTATTTCCTGCTCTGTCTTATAACAATTATAAGTTGGAGCGGGTCCAACGTTCCCTAGCTCAGTATAACAAGCGGGTTCGGTCAATATTCCGTATTATTATCTTGATTAAGGCGTGATATGGTCGCTACCTGGAGAGAGAGAGAAGAAAACACTCAGCGTGCGCTCTTGCAAGAATAGATTGGTTATTATTTTATCTAATCAGGATGGCTCCCACTGTTTTTATCAAATCTTCCTTCAAACCCTAAAAGGAAAGACTAGCCGGGATTAATTACACGGTACAAGTTCGCCAATCTTTCAGCCAGGCCAATGTCGGTACTTTGAAGGAGGTCCCCCGTGCTTTCGCACGAACCTTATTAATGTAAACCTCATTTTCCCAGAGGCGTAACCTCGTTAACACCTTTTTAGACACCTTCTTGATCGGCTAATTGTAATGTGTAAAACTCTCCCAGGAGTAACAATTACTCGCAGCGGGTATCGGGATTCAACTATCTCATAGAAGTTATGCAATCTCATTGCAAATTTCAACACTTCAAATTCCCGATAATATTTTGCCCCTAGCATCCTATGACCTTGACGAAAGCCAACAAACCATAGGCTACTAGTCAAGTCCAACCCGTCATTTCTTGATTGTATTAAACCCACCCGCACGACCCTTGACGAAAGCCAATAAAGCCGCACGACTACCCTAATCCAATCGCATCATATGCAGCAGATAAGAAGCAGACAGCTACCGCACACTATACCTTGACGAAAGCCAACAAATGTAGCACGAATACTATATACAACTTATCTGAAATGACGGAGGGCTACGACAGGTTTTTCTTAAAACCTATTGCGTAATGAACTTGATATCGTTGTAGAATCAAATGATTTTGAAATGGAGTGTTTTCGAGGCTTTTCTAGTTTTGCTAAAGGGGTCACTCCCGGTGAAGGGATCGTCGGCCCTTTCCTCGTCGAATGAGGTGCGGGATATATCATATATATCACTGTGCAAAGCAGAAACTATAGAAGCTATCAAATGACAAACCGAGTGTATAGCATCTGCCAGTTATTGCTAAGGGAGTCACTCCCGGTGAAGGGATCTCGGTCCTTTCCTTATCGAATAAGCTGCAGGATATATCATATATACCGCTGTGCAAAGCAAGAACTGTAGCTACCTGTTTTATTTTTGAAATTCGATTCCACAACATCTTAGGTTTCTTTTATTTCATTAATCTCATTAATGAAGTCCCATCATTTAAGTACCTAAACATCACAGATAAATACGACGTACACTTATGCCATCCGCATTCGCCTCGATGTCCCCTCGTGCACCGTTAGGTTAGGTAACTAACGGCAGAGCGGGGCAAGGCTAGCGCGGGTGTAAAACATAAGTAACGTCTATATAATATATAATATATACTATATACAGTATCCATCACAGAACATCACATGATCACATCACTGATATCGCAACAGAAGAATCATATGAAATATTGGATATACTAGGACGTCCGTGTTTTCGATACGAGCCAGTATAAAACACGGATTCCACGATCGCGATGAATAGCCAAACCCACACCCCTAGACCCCTATGAGAGCGGCAAGCAACCCTACCAATTCTAGAGTTAGGAGACCCGGACTCGACTCCTCGAGTTGGTCTCCCACTGGACTCCAGAACCCGGTTACTTATGCCCTCCTCCTTGGGTCTATCCTAGAGCAGAAAAGTAAATAATATACAAAAGGTCACATCTTCCGCAACCTGGATGTGCCCCGATAAAAGAATATTACATACAAGTTTTTACATGAATGAAAATGAAAAACACTCATCTCACATAAAACCACCCCGGCTATTCAAACACGACGATCCAATATAACATATCCAGCAACACATAACATCACATGTCATCAACGTAAGTAAACATGCGTATCCCAATTATCGTTGGTATATAACAACGAAACCGGCGATATCACATGTTACACTTACGGTCACAGAAAAGAATGTGTAAAACTACAACAGTTGGAATCCGCAACCTCTTTAGATATCACATGCCTAAACAAATGAATTCTTTAGACATCGCATGCCTAACAATTATAAACCCCGCATTTCAGTCTCATTATCTAAAACACTTTTCAATATCATGTCGGACAATTCAACAAGATTCCCGACATTTTGATCGAATGCTCGTCGCAAACTTTATTAGGCGGCCGCACCCCCGATGCCGTCGACGAAGTGCACCAAGGCGGAACACCGCTGCCGCGAGCACCCGAACGGATGCTTTCGGCGACGGTGTTCTCCTACAGTCACTTGGTCGGGGATATGGGGTGTAGCTGTCTATTAAGTTTACCCAGCGAGTATCCGCGTACGCTACGTGATTGCGACGAAATTTTGATCGCATCAAAATTCTGTGGCAACCGATCAAGTGAGACTAAAATGCTATGTTTATAACATTCATTCAGTTATCTCATAACTACTTGTGAATTCCAAATATTGTATCACATTCTAGATAAAATAGTAAATGTTAAACTTTCCAATCGAACATTCAAACACCGAAGTTTTCCCGAAACAGCTCAAGACATGAAATAGGTTTAAAAACATCCAGTTCATGCCTCAGTACCAACGGTCCAGCCGTAGAAGGGTCAAGCCAACGCCTCACATATGGCACACCGTACTGCCCCAAACCTGAAGGTTCAAAGGGCAGTTCAAGACGGTCACATAATCGAGTTAAGGTTTGTTGTCTTCTAGAGGGTCCATTGCGTTACTTGCACTACTTAGAACGTTATTAAACCACGGAAAGATCCAACACTTGGAAATTTCGCGACGGGGAAAAAGTGGGTATTTATATCCGGTCGAACTTTTTAACATATTCTAAAATTAACCGGAAAAACACATAGACAAAGTTTGATAATCCGATCGAATCGACGAACTCCCAATACAACCTAGAAAACTCAACTTTTGGGTAAAATTTAAAAATTCCCAGAAATACAGCACCAAAATATAGGAATTACTGTGCAAAAACCAATTGAAGAAAAGACAAAGTGGCCGCGGAACCGCCGCATTAGCCATGCTAATGCCGCGGTTCCGCCGCGCTTTGATGGAATCATGAGTACGTGCTTCACAGTAATTCTTAGAAACTCCTGCTGATTTTTCTGCATATTTTTAATTCTCAAAAATCCCCGATTTCAAAAAATGTACAGAGAGCAATTTTGCATTAGGGTTTCGGTTCGATCGGACTTCTAACTCCGTCTACGCATCGCCTAAGGCTCTAGCTAGGCTCTGATACCACTGTAGTTTCCTAGGCACACTAATGAGGTCTCACAAGGCATCGACCATGCCAATTTCAAAATTTCCTATGTGCCTACAAACCCTAACCAAGATCGTGACTAGAGGATAGGCGAAATAAATGCGAATAGTTAACAACTTAACTAAGTGAACGGATATACAACCTTTGTAGATCCGGTCCTCCACCTCCATAGCTCCGTGATGATGTCCCCTCGCCGCGATCATCGGATCCCGGGCTCTAGCGTCGGCTTCTTCGGAGAAATGGGCGGGCTAGGTCGTCGTCTTCGATGCCGAAGATGATCTACGTCGAGGCAACACAAGATCAAGCTCCAACTTCACCAAGCCATGAAACTTGTGAAGAAAACACCCTATACTAGTTGGCAAGTGGTAGAGGATGATGAAATAGGAAGTGGGTTCATTTTAGAATTGGATTTCTCACTCTTTTTCTCAAATCACCATTGAAGCTAGCAAGCTTCTTTCTTCTTGAAGTAGAAGAAGAAGAAGAAAAAGAATATGATAAGAATTCATGGAAAAAAGAAAATAATTCATACTTATCATATTAGCAACCATGGTTAAGATAACAAGTGTAGAGAATAAACTATGGTTCAAGTGAATGGTTAGGGTTAAGGAAAGAAACAAAATGGTCAAACTATTCAAAGCTTCATGAAGCTTCAAAAGAAAATCCAAAATTAGCCACCATTTTATTTCTTTCTCAAATGAATAAATAAAAAAGCAAATAAATCGAATGAAACCCTAACCATTAACTAACCATGGTTTAATACAAACATACACCCAAGTTTGCATGTATCATCAAACATGATACAAACTTGTGCACAAAAATATATCACATATACAATGTGCACAAATAAGTGAGAAAAATATCTTAAGTGAACCAATATTAGTTAATGTAAAGTGATATATCAAATATATAATTATACATTAAATTATTAAATCAACACTTGACTTAATGATCCGGTCATATCACATATAACCGACTAATATCAAAAGTAACAACTTATCGAATCAACACTTGATCCGATAACCCGGCTATATCGCATATAACCGATCAATTTCACAAATCGCAAGAATCGAATACAGTATCACATACCGGTATTATTCTCGGTCTCGCACATATCTCATATGTGCTCCTATTTCGTTTTGCTTGAGCCAGGAAACCTCTGTGCAGGACTCTAAAGATTCGTCAATACGCCGGCAGCAGGTGATGATCATATCAAACACCCACAAGCCGCAAGCGGTCTTCTAAACGTAACGGCCACCCCGGTATTGAGCGATCAGAAGATCGACGAGCAAGCCCGATCACACTCCTGTGAATCCAACCAGTAACACTTACCGTAGAGTCCGGTCTGTTCGTCTGATATATCGCATATCTCGCCTAAGGGTGGTAAACGTCAGACCACAGTAGCTCGATAAGTCGTGTCGATATGAGGTCTATAACAGTTCGAGAAACTACTGGTAACACTTACCAGTAAATCTCAGCAACCCTGGCCAGGGATTTTCGGTAATAGCCAATCGAACACAGCGCGACATCAACTCCCTATATCGGGAGAGACGAATCCCCTCCTATCGCTCATTGCCTCCATGTGATTCGGGACTGTACCCAAAAACCACCGTTTTGCACGCCCTCTTGGACGTGGTAAGGTGGAAATCAAAGCAAAGTGGGAATCACACAAGACTCTTTGACGACCTCGGGTCAACAGACTACTCTGTACCAGTGTCACCAGAGAACTGCCATCTGACGTAAGGTATAATACCATCTGGGAGTTCTCGGCGAATCCGTCCAGTGTACCCAGTCTCCAATGAGCACCCGTATATCATCTCTGATGTCAAACACCAATGGATATGGGATCATCCATCGCCCATCTGTATGGGTCGAGAAGTTATATGCTAGTCTACTCTGGTATATCGATGCCCCGTCTCGATACACCCATGACTAGGGACCTTGAGGGATGTACTTATGGACTACCATGTCCCCACTAGTATGATCCGCATCATAGTCTAGGTAGTCAAGTACACATCCTAAGAGCTTTACTAACATGTAACAGAGAGACAATCATTGTACACGTTAAGGTAAAGAGCAACCAGATAGCATACTATCATGTCGAGCAAGAAAGTCCTCCCTATATATATCCCAGCATCCACTACAATATACATCCTATATATAGCAATGGCCTCTAGGGCATACATATAACTAATAAGAACTAGAGGAGTACTAGAGCGGATAGTTTCCGTTATTACACCGGACCGGTCCGACGTGCGGATGGATTGCAATATTGGTAATCCATAAAGAAATGAAGACTAAGAGACAAAATACGCCAGACTATGAGCAGGAGGCACCGGATGTTTTTGCTCTGCCAGTTTTAGTTGCACCGACACTTTTCGACATTGTGGGAGGCGGACCTCAGCGTCTATCGTTTCGATTTGCGTTGTGATCCGAGTATCACGCTTTTATCGCTTGGATTTGAGTTTTGATGATTGGGCTTTATGGTATTATTTTCGTGCACCATGGCTGCACCTACTGGGTACTTACGTTTTTGTGCATGGTTATTGCACTTGAGATATGTTTTTGTACACCGTGTGTTGATTTATGATTTGTGCGTATTTATTGCACTTGATATCGGTTTGTGCCTTGGCTGCACATGTTTATGATTTCGTGGATTCCCTACGGTTGATTTGATTTTGTGCATATGGTATGCACTCGATTTGGTTTTTGCACTCGGTATAGCTTACATGTGCTTGCAGTGCATTGATAGGTGTTTTGTGCACGCAGTTGCACGCTTTTATGATTTTATACACCTTGGCACACTCGGTGTTGCTTTTTATACGCATTTGAGTTATTGATGCATCTCCGTACACTTGTTGCACGCGATTTGTATTTTGTTCACTGGATGCACTGCATTTAGGATTTTGTGCATGTTGCATGCACATGATTTAGATTTTATTCGTACATGATGGATGCACCTGATTTGGATTTTGGCGCATGTTGGGCGCATGATAGGGGATACGATTTTGGTGCACACCAGATGGACTAAATCGGGCTTCTTTGCGCATATCAGATTCACCTGATATTGTTGTCATGCACACCCGTTGTACTGGACAGATGCTTTCATGCACAGCCGTTTCACTTAGATGTTGGTTCTGGGAACATGTATGTCACATTCATGGATTTTGATTTCCGTGCGCACCAGACGCACGTAGCATTCATATGCACATTTCGGGATTGATTCTTATGGAGCAGTACGTTTTTACGTTATTACTATTTGTTTTCGTACTGAGCGGGACAAGTCAGAGGATAGTACCTGGATATGTTTTGCAAGTATTGATAGCAATCGAAGGGATTTCCAAAAAGGGAGCTATAGTCTCAGTATTTACCCACGTGTCTGAGATGACACGAAATATTTTATAAAGGAAACCCTTCTAAAAATTTTTAAAACGGTGGGACGTACATATTAAACAAAGGATAAGTCTATATATAGTTATTTTCTTACAATATACGTCCGCCACTATGCCACGATACGCGCATCGCACAACAGCATGAAAGGTTAGGCATGCATTTCCTTCTGATGTTTACAAGTATGGTTTTAATGTATATCATGATTGGTTTCGTTTTGGGCTTTGACATTGATGTCTTCGCCATGACTCCGATGATTGCGGGATGCTTGACAGAGTTTTGATTTAGAGTTATCTGCTAACTGTTCATGCGCATGTTTTGCGCTATGATGCGTCTTATGTATTGATGATTTTGGAGCCCCGACGACTTGGACGTTTTACTGAAATGTTTTAGTATTTGAAGGCTTTAAATTTAAATTCGGCGACCGAATTTCATTAAGGGGGAATATTGTAACATTTTAGGATAATAAAATATTATTTTTGGGAATTTTTATAATTAAATAATAATTATTATGAATATCTTAATAATACGGTATAATTAAATACCGATAAAGTGGAAAATATTTGGAAAATTATAGAAATACTTGAAATGAGGGTGTTTTAAGTGATTTAGGTGAATTATGAATTTTTTTGATAAATTATATCCACTTTTAGCGCTAATCGCGATTAAATATCACTAATCGCGCATTAAGTATGTTTTGTGCCCATAACATGCACATGTCACTTTTTTTTAACACTTGTGTTACATTTTCCTACATGGCTTTCTTGCTTTGTTTTGGTTTTTATTTAGTAAAGAAACAAGAAAAAGAAAAGGAAAGGAAAAAAAAAGAAAAGGTATCATGATGATTTGGAGAGAGAGAGGGGACATAAGGACGATATGAGGCCATGCTAGGAGAGAGAGAGGGTGAGGGGTCAAACCATAGTCATGGCTCATCTTATCACTTCATCATCTTCATCTTTATTCTTCTTCTTCCTTACCCAAGGCAGAACCTCATCTCCCCCTCCTCTTCAACCCTCATAACATCATCAAAAACAACCCAAAACCCTATCCCAACTTCACTAAAAACATGCAAAAGCTCATAACCTACACTTTGGACAATGAAAAATTTGATTTTGGTTCTCTAGGGGATTAATGAGTGCCAAATGAAGTATATCTTTCACATTAAGTGTATTGTTTTCTTTGTTTTAGCCTCTAGTCAAGTTTAAATTCAATTTTTGTGTAGTTTTGTGCACTTTGGAAATTCCTAAAGAGGGTTAGGGTTTAAGTTGAGTTGTATGGTGAACTTGAGTGTATTTAATGACCTTAAAAATCCCCATTGTGTTAGAAACCCACATCAAGCAAGAACTAAAACCTGAAACCCAAATTTAAAACTTGCTATGTCGGTTTGTGAGTGTATAGGGTGTGCAGGGAAATCTGGAGTGAACTGGGATTTTTACGAGAGAAGCAAACAACTTCAGGGACCAAGATGAATCACTACGAGGCCACCCTCCAAATACGAACTGAATCCCATCACCCCAAACCGAATTGGCCGGAATTACTGGGGGTGTGGCCGGCCACTTGGTCTCGTTAGGCTCCCAAGTTGCTTCTGTAGGACATATACCCTATATACTTCACCCCAGTATTGTTTGTGCACCTTTTTTTCACCCTTAACAAAATCTGGGACCATTTTATTAGGTTGCTGCTTTGAATTCTTTAATGTTTATGAATCTAAGTTTTGGTATTTGGTTTTTTATCGATCACTTGGCGTTTGTATGCCTATATCGAGGGTTGTTTGGTTGAATTGCGAGATGTAGACTATAGGTTTTGACCTATGGGTGATTCGTGCGACATTTTGATTTCGTGTGTCGTTTTGGTTTTGAATTGGATTATAATGCGATACGATACGTTATAATGTGTAGGTGCCCTCATGAGGACTTCGAGACAACAAGCAAGCGTGTGGCGACGTTGGCATCGGCAAGCGAAAATCAAGTGAGTAGATTTATATCTACGGGGGATATCGGGTGGATGGCGTGTAGCACCCCCACAATGTTGGGATGTGATATATATATATATATATATATATATACTTTTATATGTTAGTGTGTGATATGAACCCTAGCAAGAATAGCTTTAGGAGATTAGGGGTTAGTGTTAGCGAGAATTGAAGAAAGGACTCTAGTCGATTTCTTAGTAACGAAACCCTGAAGTAAAGATTTGCATACACGCACATACACATACTCGCATACATTTACTTCCTTGTGCGTAGTGGGGATACATATATATTGGAATTCATACGCTTGGATGATGAGGATGTTATATGATACTTAGGAATGAGTCGATATGATCGGACATGATGCTGTGAGATATTTAATATGTGACCGAGATATATCATGATGTTATAGCGGATCGTTGGACGGCGATGCCATGTGGATGATGATATATATGATAGTTGACATATGAGATGAGATATGTTATGATATTTATAATGGATCGCTTGGGCGATGTATACTTCTATATGATAATATGTGTTGATGACATCAGATTGTATGAGACTTTAGATCAGTAGCCAGATCATGATATTGTTGATGATATTAGTAGGGTACTAGACTTAGATCAGTACCCTCTGCTCACGATATGTGATGATGTGGATACCAGATGAATAACAAGATAAATGTGATATTTGACACGTACCCTGACTTGCTATGCCGTACGATGGTTTTACCGTATGAGCTATTGATGATAGATCCACAATCTTGACTCGCGGATGTCATATTAGATGGTGTATCGTTGGATACTATTGAGGCGGGATCACCGACTATTATATAAATATAGATATATCGACTCAGATGTAGGTGGTTTTCTTGCCCGTTCGATTAGCCTGTTAGCTCAGTCCTGTAGTTCATTTGTAGATGTTAGACTAGATTCGATTCATACCTATTTCAAAACTAACGGATCGTGTGTATTTTAAAGACAAGACAAGGGATTTTATGGATATTTCAAAACACATATCTTTTCATAAAAACACCGTAGCCCTTATTTTCAAAACTCCACGATTCGTATTGTTTCAAATGGCAAAACAGTATGACACATGTATAGCGATGTAGGCTCCTTATTATTACGTTATCATTCTTGTTCCGCATATTATTGTTGCATTTACTATTCATTGCCATTTATTATGTCGTTATCGTCTCATTTTATGTTTATTGTGTACTTAGTTATTATGAAACCATGCTGTCAGGACACGAGCACCATTACCGATGATGCCTATGCTCCACATACACTTACTTGCCGTCTCACACACATCATCATCGGTAATTGCCATGTCATGTACAGTTTATGTAAGTGCACGGCGGCGCCCCGGCCGTCAATCCGACGCCGGAATGCGGAAACGGTGAATAACTTAAATTTTGCGGACTTAGCAAACCGGCACCACCGCGCACTAAAACCGGGATCGAACCACTAACTAGTCTAAGCTACTAACAAGATAGGGAATAGAGATATACCGACGATCCAAGTCCTCCGGTCTTCTCGTCATGGTCCCGATCTCCTGCGGAAAAGTCCCGTCTCCTCCTCGTCGCCGGAAGTGCACCACATCGCCTACTATGTTTACGGGCTCCCACCTCAATGCCGAGGCAACTCGGGCACGAAGCCGGCTACTCGACGTGCCCAAGATATGCTGTAGAATATAATGTGGATTGCATGTCTCAATTTGGGATTATGGAGTTGCCCTTTTGTGGAGGAAGAAGAACTTGGAGAGAGGTGGGAATAATGTAGCATACTAAAGAATGAGAATAACAATTTTTCCCCACCCCAAAGAAAATGAATCCCATTCCTCATCTTAGGAATGGCCGGCCCCCCCTCCCCATTTGTGATTGGAGAGAGAAAGAGTAAGGTCAAGGGAGTGGGTGGAAGCAATGATGAAAAGAGATGATGAAAGAATCCAATGATCACAACCATAACCCACTCACCAAAACAAGTAATCAACAACCATGATGGTTACTAAAAGTCAAGCCATCAAGAAGATATGAAGTCAAATGATGGGACAAGTATCATGACATGATAATATGCAAAGACCCCCTCCACAAATGCTTATTTGCAACAATGCAAATAAACCCTCCTCCACCAATCTTCGGCCAATGAACGGAACAATGGAAATTGGCCGAAACGGAAAGCAAACTGGCAACTCCATAAAACTGGTCCCGTAATAAATTACAGGAAAACCCCGATACTGTGCATACACACCCGCATTTGTATTTCGACCGAAATACAAATGCAATGAGACAAAATCTACACTGTACTATACTAGGATCCGGCTTATACCAAAACCGGCTAGTAATATCTGTTCGATCCTGATCCGTGCAATACCGCACGTATCTGATCGAACCCTGCCATATAACCATACGGCCTATAGTACAGACTGTCCGATCCTGATCCGTGCAATACCGCACGTATCTGATCGGACCTTGCCATATCTCCATACGGCCTCTACAACCTTTCGCCCGAAAGCTGAGTAACTGAATGTGGGGGACTCTAAAGACTCGTCAACACCTCGGTTGTGGATTTAACCACTAGCACGTCAGAGGTATAAGCCAATACGTAACGGGCTACCAAGTATTGACTAAAAGGGACGTCTGTGAGTGAACTCAGCCTGACAACCCTACTGAGCCTGTCAGTGACAATATCCGTGCAGTCCGGTCCGTTCGTCTATGAGTATCGCATGGCGGGCCTAGGGGGTTGGTAAAAGTCAGACCCCCAAAAGCGGTACAAGTCGTGTCGGAGTGTAGCCCAGAACACCCTGAGATACTACTGGAATACCTACCAGTAAATCTCCTTGCCTTGGCCAAGGACTTTGTGTAATGGCTCTCCTAGACACAGCACGACCTCACCCCCAATACCGGGAGAGACGAACCCCTGAAGATACGCTCACTGCCTCCATGTGGCTCGAGACTGTACCCAACTAAAACCTGTTTGCACGACTCCTTTGAGCCGTGGTAGGGTAGTAATCAAAGTACAGTGGGAACTCACACGAGACAAATGACGATCCCCAGGTCGATGAACTAACCTGCACACATGTCACCAGGGAACTGCCATCTGACGTCTGGTATATGACCAACTAGCATGTTCCCGGCGAGTCCTGTCCGGTGTACTCATAACCCAATGAGCACCTGTATACATCTTAGGTGATCCAACTGACACCAGTGGCTTGTGAGACCGGCCACCGCCCCTCGTCGGGGTCTCGACTGTATACACTAGTCTACTAATGGAGTATCGATGCCCAGTCTCGAAACTCCCACGACTAGGGACCTTTTAAGGATAAGCTTATAGACCCCCAGCTCCCACTTATATGATCGCCCTCATACTGCTGGTGGTCAAGCTAGAATCCTAGGGGCTCTATCAACGTGTAATAGCGACGTGTCAGGTCACCTAAAGCAGTACACGATGATAAAGGTAAACCAGATAGCATACTATCATCTTGAGTAAGACTGTCCTACCGGCATAGGTCCTCCCTCAATCATTACAATCACGTACCTGTGACCTAATAATTGACTCTGAGGGCATTATCTCCAACAATCTCCCACTTGCACTCAAGGCTAATTATTGCGATGTCGCATACTCACAGCCCGTGTGATACCGAACACCCAACTCCTCTACTAGTCGATCTCACAAAGCTCGTTTGCAAAACTATTGCGTTCGAGGAATAGCCTCAGTGAGTGGATCCGCTTAGTTGTTTCTTTCTATGTCTCTCTATATCTCAAATTCGCGGAGAAAGCCATCTCCCGAAAAGAGCAATACTTGTCTCAGAATATGTCTGGATGTCTGATGGGACCTAGCTCATAAATGAACTCCAAATCCAAACTTCTTAGACTGTATCGTCAACTGAACTTAATCAGTATCCTGCGCCATGCCCCCCTCAGTATTGCCTTGGACCACCTGTCCAAAATACTGCCCCTCATCAGAAGGAAAACTATAACTCTGACAACCTCCTTGTCGTCCATGTCACCTTGGAAACCTGGAATGATAACTGTCTCCGGAATGAGGCTGTCGTTATCATCTCCCTAGAACATCCACGTATGTTCTAAAACTGCTTCCGACTGTTTCTCCAGGATTGGATTAATGTCAACTTATTGCATCTAGTGCAAGAACAACATCTGGTGTGGTACTTGACATCTCACGATTGACTCAATTGCCTGAGCAAGTGATCTGCCAATCATGCCCGTCCCTCTCCCCTTTAGTCTGTAAGACACCTTTGGAGAGGGTGACTCCATTACCTGCAGGTACACTACCGTGCCAGGAGTCGTCCATCCTAAATACTCTTAGAATGCTGTCAAGTACCCTGATTGGGAAACCACCCAAATCTAGATCTAAGACCATAGATCCAGTAACCAGTATGTCTGATATAAAATCCATGTCCTTTGTGGAGAAACAACTGTGTGACGACCAAAGTATAACCGATCGTAGTGTAGGAGTTTCTTTTCCTACTCTGTGTATATCATCCAAATACCAGGATATCACACCCTACTACCTTCTCAACAGATCCATCCCCTATTCTGATGAAGTCAAACCCATGACTGTCACGTCAGAAATAGATGATCTATCTCCGCTACATCTGCTTTAGTCTATAAATAGACATAAGCTACCTGTCCACCAATGCTTCCGCTGCTCCCACTGACTACGACAACCCTCTGGCAGAGTCATATAGACGTACACTTCTAAAACTAGTTTAGAATGACGCTATACTCATCCTCCCGCCTGGTCTCGCAGCCTGGAACAACAGCAATGGTAATTGTGGGTAAACAAGAACTTCCCTGTCACCGTCCTTGAGGCTACCGTAGTACCTCTCGGGTGCCTGAAGTTACCTACCTTATCTGCGGAGTGGCCAATGGAATGTCAATCCAGATTGAATCTTTAGGTTCCTTATCAAATCTTCAGTAATCGTTTGTGGTTCTGGAATCACTTCCAGTTCTACCATACTCCCACTACTGTTTTCTGAAAAAATCCATTTTTAATAAAACTGTGGCGAGTCTAGAACAATATTGCTATTGTTCATCCAGATGGTAAAAAGTCAACCCGCGTCATAGCCTGGGTCAACCCACAAACAGCCATTACAGAAACGTGCCTTGAGTTGTCTAGTGTCTGGTTTTAATCATAAACCGGACAACTCCCCATACCTTAACATCGTTAAGATATGAACTGTTCTATATCCAATATAGAAACAGAGGCACTGATTTAATTGAACTAGATTCAAATCATGCAGCTGTCCCCAGCGCATGTCAACTAAATGGAAGGAGGCCGATCAGCGTTACTTAACTTACGAATGCTTCCAATTATGAGTAACCTGAAAGAGAAGCAATTTCTCTTTATCATTACTATCAACTGAATACCATACACAAGTATCTACATCTTCGATCACTTTGAAGAATCCCGATACTTGCTATACCTGGTTCTCTACTCTATTCAAATACCTATAACTCCTCAAAACTTAGACCCTGTGTTTCAACGAAACACATGTCTAAGAACCAGAGAAGTTAAAAGTAAACAGAATATAGTATGAGGACCAACCCCTCTGTCCTAATGGACACTGGACAACATACAATACTCCGTATAAGTCCCTTGAGTCTGATAACTCTTTCACTGTGTGTCGTAGGTTGAAAACTGTACTTATGGTTAAGAAGAATTACACCGCTGTTTAATGCTCCTTACCTAACCATCCACTGATATAGGTAAATGTCGTAGACATAATTTCAGAAAGGTATATCTCACTCTATGAAAATAGACGTACAGATATATCAATTTGAAATTGGTGCATAACAGCGGATATTCAAAACCAAATATTTGCCGACCGGCAAACAGCCCAGGTGATTTCCTCAAACATCACTGATTACAACGAATCCCGATATAATGAGGATAATCGCCCAATTCCCAATAACTTACTCCCACTCATCATCTGTAAAACCATACAGATGTGAGAATCGTACCTGGTAAATACATACCCTGGAGTAAGTATCTAATCGGGAAATCAGTCTTCCTTTAACATTACACAGTGAAACTGAAACATTGAAATGTTCCGATGGGGTATTCTGGTATTCCTAGTAATGCCTCTTCCAGATTCACGACTGTAACCGTATAGTTCTTTGCCACCTCTCCAAATCCCTTCATATGTCTTTAGTCTTTACCTTCTGCACACCCTTTAGGCCAAATGGTTTTCTTCCTTCCCTACCGTTCGGCACCAGCCTATGGTTTGGAAGAAGACTATCCAATAAGCATAATGGGTGTACTGTCCCAATCCTAGGAACACTCGCAATGAGAGAGGGTGAAGATAAAAGACAACCGAATAAACCTTATTCCTATTTCTCCTGAACCAGAATCCATCCCCGAACTGGAACAAGTTCCATTGGAGTTCGTATATAACCATACGATGGAGTATCCAAATAAACTGTGGATCTTCGTAGTGATACGGAGTGTCCTGGAGAAATACAAAGGTGATGTGGGAGTGGTAACGAAATATTTGGTTTGGTCGTGAATATCTGTTGCAATTTACTTTGCCCTCTTATTAATCCCTTGCTCTGTCTGAACTTAATACCTTCTGCACACCATCGTTATGCTAATTGGTTTTCTTCATTCCCCACCGGTCGGCACCAGCCTAAGGTTTGGAAGAAGACAATCCAATTTGCGTAATAGGTGTACTACCCCTAAACCAAGGAGTACTCGTAACCTGAGAGAGGGTAAAAGGAAAAGACAACTGAATAATCCTATCCGTTTTCTCCAGAACCGGAAACCATCCTCGAATAAATTCTTTCGAGTTCGTATCTAACCATACGATGGTTTTGTCCAATGGAAGTGGACGTTCGTAGTAAAACGGGGTGTCCTGGAGAAAAGGGTAAAAGTAGGAGTGGCAATGAGGTTTGCAACTCTGACAATCCAAAAGCCGGTGTTTAAGAAGGTTCGGTCAACTTGGTCACTGAGTCAAAGTCTTAGGGTCGGGTCAATGGTCGCTGCCAAAGAGAGAGAGAGAAAAGAAACACTCAGCGTGCACTCTAACCTAGATCAGAATGGTCACCAATTTATCTAATCTGGAAACCTCCCACTGTACCTCAAATTCTCCTCCAAACCTGAAAGAAGAATTAGTCGGGGTCACCCGAGGAGTAAACTAACTCATCAGTGGGAATCGGGATCCAACTATCATTGCATGATAACGTGACGGAATCCGCTCACGCTATCACACTCCAGAAGGTATGCGCATATCTGGCAAGTTTCAGTTCTTTTGAAACTCCCGATGTGATTTCTGCCCCATGCTCTTATGACCTTGACTTTGGCCAACATATCATAAGTCACATGTCAAGTTCTGCCCGTCATTCTCCAGGTTAATTTGAATCCACCCGTACATACCCTTGACTTTGGCCAAAATGGCAGCACGACTGTCCCAAACCAACGCATCTATCTATGCTGCATATGAATAACCAACAGCTACCAAACACTGTGCCTTGACTTTGGCCAACATACACAGCTTGAATACTATTGACTACCCATATGAAACGACGGAGGGCTACGAATGGTTTCTGGCGAAAACCTTTAACGTAATGAACTTGATATCGTCGAAGGAACGGATAGCTTTTAAAAAATATAGTGACGAAAACCGTTGCTAAAGAGGTCACTCCCGGTGAAGGGATCTCGGCTCTTTCCCCGTAGAATGGGGTGCAGGATATTCCAAATGAATACCACGGCGCAAAGCAAAAGTAATCGGCTATAATGAAGTTAATGCCCTGACGCAAACTTTTGTCTAAGGGGTCACTCCCGGTGAAGGGATCTCGGCCCTTGCCTCGTCGACTGAGGAGCAGGATATTCCAACTGAATATCACGATGCAAAACAAAAGTGAACGTCCTTGCAATAACAGCTTTTTGAAAAAGTGTTCCAACAACATCAGATTAGGTTTGTTTTTAAACTTGCATTGATCCGAATCAATGCAGTCCCATCAATTGATCACACCAAAAAGAACGAAAATATACTGATGTACGTATATGCCATCCGCATTCGCCACTGGGTCCCGTCATTACCCGTTAGGTTAGCTTACTAACGACAGAGCGGGGACTGGACTAGCGCGGATGCAAAACATATACTACATCTACTAATATATATACCAATATATTATATTTCGCTCAAGGCGTGAATAAAATGCAACATCACAGAGAATGAACAGCATCACAGAAACAATACAGATATCTGGGATCCCCGGGTTTCACAGAGCCACTACTGAAACCCGACGTTCCCCTGGTCGTGTGGATAGCCTGTGCAATGAAATCCTAGACCCCTACGGGCGCGGCAAGTCACCCGCCAAAACCTGAAGCGAGGCAGCCCCCTTCAGCGCCGTGAATGGACCACCCAGCACTTCACGGAATCCGGCAACTTGGGCACCCCTCCTGGGTCAACCTGTACCCCCTACGAGTGCGGCGAATAGCCCGCCAATTCTAGAGTGAAGCCCCCTCCGTCTCAATGCCATGAGATGCGGGCTTGTTGCCCTCTAGAACCCGGCTATCCGTGCACCCCTCCGCGGGGCAATCCTAGTACAGAAAGTAAAATATACATACACCGGGTACATCGACCGCAACCAGGTCGTGCCCCAAAATAATAATACAAACAGGCAGTGACGGCAGTCCACATGTCGGACGCTCGCCCCGCAAAATCAAATGTACATAATACAACAAAACTGTACTAGCACTGCATCCAGGCTATCCCCCACGACCGATCCGCAACATCACAGCAAATACATAGAACATCAACGTGAAAGTCACGTTCGCAAATCCGTCTAACCGGGCTATAGCAGTTAGACCGGATTTACCGATCGAGTGACATTCACGGTCGCAGATATAATGTAAATACTGTGAAAAATGTGTTTAAAATATTCCGATTGATCAAACTTTAACAAGTGGGCCCACAAAGAATACTGCAGCAGTCACAGAAACAATTGGCCCAACTTTAATATTCCAAAGCCCATATATTAAACCCAGAAAACATCTGAAAAAAAATGGAGCAGTAATGTGAACAGTGTGCCGCGGAAGAGCGGCGTAATGGGGTTTTTCGCCGCCCTTCCGCGGTCGTACGGACGAATTGTGCTACCAAATTTTTTCTGTGTTCTTTGTACTCCCTGCACATCATTCTGAGACTACCTGAAAAATTTTTAGACTCCAAAAAATTTCGACAGAAAACTGATGTGATCAAAATACGGGTTTTGGAACTTTTTGATCGATTGGAAATGCAAACACATTACACAAAGCTAGACTAAGTTAATGGCGAGGCTCTGATACCACTGTAAGTGCACGGCGGCGCCCCGGCCGTCAATCCGACGCCGGAATGCGGAAACGGTGAATAACTTAAATTTTGCGGACTTAGCAAACCGGCACCACCGCGCACTAAAACCGGGATCGAACCACTAACTAGTCTAAGCTACTAACAAGATAGGGAATAGAGATATACCGACGATCCAAGTCCTCCGGTCTTCTCGTCATGGTCCCGATCTCCTGCGGAAAAGTCCCGTCTCCTCCTCGTCGCCGGAAGTGCACCACATCGCCTACTATGTTTACGGGCTCCCACCTCAATGCCGAGGCAACTCGGGCACGAAGCCGGCTACTCGACGTGCCCAAGATATGCTGTAGAATATAATGTGGATTGCATGTCTCAATTTGGGATTATGGAGTTGCCCTTTTGTGGAGGAAGAAGAACTTGGAGAGAGGTGGGAATAATGTAGCATACTAAAGAATGAGAATAACAATTTTTCCCCACCCCAAAGAAAATGAATCCCATTCCTCATCTTAGGAATGGCCGCCCCCCCCCCATTTGTGATTGGAGAGAGAAAGAGTAAGGTCAAGGGAGTGGGTGGAAGCAATGATGAAAAGAGATGATGAAAGAATCCAATGATCACAACCATAACCCACTCACCAAAACAAGTAATCAACAACCATGATGGTTACTAAAAGTCAAGCCATCAAGAAGATATGGAGTCAAATGATGGGACAAGTATCATGACATGATAATATGCAAAGACCCCCTCCACAAATGCTTATTTGCAACAATGCAAATAAACCCTCCTCCACCAATCTTCGGCCAATGAACGGAAAAATGGAAATTGGCCGAAACGGAAAGCAAACTGGCAACTCCATAAAACTGGTCCCGTAATAAATTACAGGAAAACCCCTATACTGTGCATACACACCCGCATTTGTATTTCGACCGAAATACAAATGCAATGAGACAAAATCTACACTGTACTATACTAGGATCCGGCTTATACCAAAACCGGCTAGTAATATCTGTTCGATCCTGATCCGTGCAATACCGCACGTATCTGATCGAACCCTGCCATATAACCATACGGCCTATAGTACAGACTGTCCGATCCTGATCCGTGCAATACCGCACGTATCTGATCGGACCTTGCCATATCTCCATACGGCCTCTACAACCTTTCGCCCGAAAGCTGAGTAACTGAATGTGGGGGACTCTAAAGACTCGTCAACACCTCGGTTGTGGATTTAACCACTAGCACGTCAGAGGTATAAGCCAATACGTAACGGGCTACCAAGTATTGACTAAAAGGGACGTCTGTGAGTGAACTCAGCCTGACAACCCTACTGAGCCTGTCAGTGACAATATCCGTGCAGTCCGGTCCGTTCGTCTATGAGTATCGCATGGCGGGCCTAGGGGGTTGGTAAAAGTCAGACCCCCAAAAGCGGTACAAGTCGTGTCGGAGTGTAGCCCAGAACACCCTGAGATACTACTGGAATACCTACCAGTAAATCTCCTTGCCTTGGCCAAGGACTTTGTGTAATGGCTCTCCTAGACACAGCACGACCTCACCCCCAATACCGGGAGAGACGAACCCCTGAAGATACGCTCACTTCCTCCATGTGGCTCGGGACTGTACCCAACTAAAACCTGTTTGCACGACTCCTTTGAGCCGTGGTAGGGTAGTAATCAAAGTACAGTGGGAACTCACACGAGACAAATGACGATCCCCAGGTCGATGAACTAACCTGCACACATGTCACCAGGGAACTGCCATCTGACGTCTGGTATATGACCAACTAGCATGTTCCCGGCGAGTCCTGTCCGGTGTACTCATAACCCAATGAGCACCTGTATACATCTTAGGTGATCCAACTGACACCAGTGGCTTGTGAGACCGACCACCGCCCCTCGTCGGGGTCTCGACTGTATACACTAGTCTACTAATGGAGTATCGATGCCCAGTCTCGAAACTCCCACGACTAGGGACCTTTTAAGGATAAGCTTATAGACCCCCAGCTCCCACTTATATGATCGCCCTCATACTGCTGGTGGTCAAGCTAGAATCCTAGAGGCTCTATCAACGTGTAATAGCGACGTGTCAGGTCACCTAAAGCAGTACACGATGATAAAGGTAAACCAGATAGCATACTATCATCTCGAGTAAGACTGTCCTACCGGGATAGGTCCTCCCTCAATCATTACAATCACGTACCTGTGACCTAATAATTGACTCTGAGGGCATTATCTCCAACAGTTTAGAACATATTATTTCATTGATAAAATCAGCTAAATGCTAGTTACCACATAATTTTGCGTGATTGCTCTCATATGTTATCTTAGAGATTGCATTCTTTACATAGATATCAAATGTATCCATATGTTCTTTGGTTATGCAGTATTATGGAGATTTATGTCAGTTTTCATTGGTATTGACATGGTGACATGATGATTTCGGATTCATCTTGATATTTTCTGGATTTGGAAACTGCATGTGAAAGTTTTGTAAACTGATGAATTATTTTAAAGAGAAAAAATGCGGTTTTCCTTGATATGTTTAGTATTGTCCACCATGATGTTTTTGTAAGTGCACGGCGGCGCCCCGGCCGTCAAACCGACGGCCAAATGCGGAAACGGTGATAAACTTTAATTTTGCGAACTTTGCAAACCGGCACCACCGCGCACTAAACACCCGGATCGGGCCATTAAACTAGATCTAGCAAAAACAAGATGGGAATAGATATACCGAGTGATCCAAGTCCTCCGGTCTTCTCGTCGTCGTCCCGATCTCCCGCGGATCCTCCGGTCGCCATATCCTTGCCGGAAGGGCACCACATCGTCTGCATCTTTTACGGGCTCCCACCTCTATACCGAGGCAACTCGGGCATGAAGCTGGCAAGTCGACATGTCCAAGAAGTGCTGTAGAATGTAGTGTAGATGATGCTAGTCTCATTTGGGGTTTTGGTTGCCTTGATGGAGGAATCAAGATGATATGAACTTGGGGATTTTTGTGGCAATGGAAAATGATATGAATGATTAATTTTCCCACACCAAATGAAACTCTCTCATTCTCTCCTCCTCAAAAATGAATGGCCGGCACCCTTTAGGAAATGGTGGAGTGAATGGATATGTAGCATGAAGGGAGGTGAGTGTAGGAGAGAAGAAAAGGTGACCACATCAAAAGACAAAGAAACATCAACCATGCTTCACACTTTTAAACCCATACCCTTTCATTAATCACAAATAATGCAAGAGAATCAAAATGATGGTGGAAAAGATATGATGCCATCATAATCAAAACAATTGCAAGAAACCCCCTCCACAAATGTTATATGCACAATTGCAAATAACCCCCTCCATCGGAAAAGTCCGGCCGGGAAAGAACAAAGGAAAACCGGCCGGAACGGAATGCAAACTGGTAATTCCAGAAAACTGGTCCCGTAAAAAATTACAGGAAAACCCCAATACTGTGCATACACACCCGCATCTGTATTCCGTCCGGATACAAATGCAAAGAGACAAAATCTACACTGTACTAAACTAGGGTCCGGCTTAAACCAAAGCCGGCTAGTAATATCCGTCCGATCCTGATCCGTGCAATACCGCACGTATCTGATCGAACCCTGCCATATATCTATACGGCCTCTAGTACAAACCGTCCGATCCTGATCCGTGCAATACCGCACGTATCTGATCGGACCCTGCCATATCTCCATACGGCCTCTACAGCGTTTCGCCCGAAAGCTTGAGTAACAGAATGAGTGGTGGACTCTAAAGACTCGTCAATACTATGGCTGTGGATTTAACCACTAGCACGTCAGAGGTATAAGCCAATACGTGACGGGCCACCAGCTATTGACCAAAAGGGACGTCGATGAGCGAAGTCATCCTGACACCCTACTGAGCCTGTCAGTGACAATATCCGTACAGTTTGGTCCGTTCGTCTATGAGCATCGCATGTCGGGCCTAGGGGGTGGGTAAAAGTCAGACCCCCAAAAGCGGTACAAGTCGTGTCGGAGTGTAGCCCAGAACACCCTGAGATGCTACTGGAATACCTACCAGTAAATCTCCTGCCTTGGCCAAGGACTTCGTGTAATGGCTCTCCTAGACATATCGCGACCTCACCACCAATACCGGGAGAGACGAACCCCTGAAGATCCGCTCACTGCCTCCATGTGGCTCGGGACTGTACCCAACTAAAACCTGTTTGCACGACTCCTTTGAGCCGTGGTAGGGTAGTAATCAAAGCACAGTGGGAACTCACACGAGACAAATGACGATCCCCAGGTCGATGAACTAACCTGTACACATGTCACCTGGGAACTGCTATCTGACGTCAGGTATAAGACCAACTAGCATGTTCCTGGCGAGTCATGTCCGGTGTACTCATAACCCAATGAGCACCTGTATACATCTTAGGTGAACCAACTGACACCAGTGGCTTGTGAGACCGGCCACCGCCCCTCGTCGGGGTCTCGACTGTATACACTAGTCTACTCTGGAGAATCGATGCCCTGTCTCGAAACTCCCACGACTAGGGACCTTTTAAGGATGTGCTTATAGACTCCAGCTCTCACTTATATGATCGCCCTCATACTGCTGGCAGTCAAGCAAGAATCCTAGGGGCTCTATCAACGTGCAATAGTGACCTGTCAGGTCACCTAAAGCAGTACACGATGATAAAGATAAACCAGATAGCAAACTATCATCTCGAGTAAGACTGTCGTCCCGGAATAGGTCCTCCCTCAATCATTGCAATCACGTGCCTGTGATCCAATAATTGACTCTGAGGGCACTATCTCCAACAATCTCCCACTTGCACTCAAGGCTAATTATTGCGATGTCGCATACTCACAGCCCGTGTGATACCGAACACCCAACTCCTCTACAAGTCAGTCTCACAAAGCTCGTTTGCGAGACTATTGGGTTCGAGGAATAGCCTCAGCGAGTGGATCCGCTCTGAAGTTTCTTTCTATGTCTCTCTATATCTCAAGTTCGCGGAGAAAGCCATCTCCCGAAATGAGCAATACCTGTCTTAGAGTGTCTGGATGTCTGATGGGACCGAGCTCATAAATGAACTCCAAATCCAAACTTCTTAGACTGTATCGTCAACTGAACTTAATCAGTATCCTGCGCCATGCCACCCTCAGTATTTCCTTGGACCACCTGTCCAAAATACTGCCCCTCGTCAGAAGGAAAACTATAACTCTGACAACTTCCTTGTCGTCCATGTCACCTTGGAAGCCTGGAATGATAACTGTCTCCCAAATGAGGCTGTCGTTATCATATCCCTAGAACATTCACTTATGTTCTAAAACTGCTTCCGACTGTTCCTCCAGGATTGGATCAATATCAACTTATTGCATCTAGTGCAAGAACAACATCTGGTGTGGTACTTGACATCTCATGATTGACTCTATTGCCTAAGCAAGTGATCTGCCAATCATGCACATCCCTCTCTACTTTAGTCTACAAGACACCTTTAGAGAGGGTGACTCCATCACCTGCAGGTACACTACCGTGCCAGGAGTCGTCCATTCTAAATACTCTTAGAATGCTGTCAAAGTACCCTGATTGGGAAACCACCCAAATCTAGATCTAAAACCATAGATCTAGTAACCAGTATGTCTGATATAATGTCCAAGTCCCATGTGGAGAAACCACTGTGTGACGACCGAAGTAAAACCGACCGTAGTATAGGAGTTTCCTTTCCTACTTTGTGTATGTCATCCAAATACCATGACATCACACCCTACTACCTTCTCAACAGATCTATCCCCTATTCTGATGAAGTCAAACTTATGACTGTCACGTCAGAAATAGATGATCTATCTCCGCTATATCTGCTTTAGTCTATAGACATAAGCCTGATGTCCACCAATGCTTCCGCTGCTCCCACTGACTACGACAACCCTCTGGCAGAGTCATATAGACGTGCACTTCTAAAGCTAGTTTAGAACGACGCTATACTCATCCTCCCACCGGGTCTCGCAGCCTGGAACAACAGCAATGGCAAGTGTGGGTAAACAAGAACTTCCCTGTCACCGTCCTTGAGGCTACCGGAGTACCTCTCGGGTGCCTGAAGTTACCCACCTTATCTGCGGAGTGGCCAATGGAATGTCAAATCAAATTGAATCTTTAGGTTCCTTATCAAATCTTCAGTAATCGTTTGCGGTTCTGGAATCACTTCCAGTTCTACCATACTCCCACTACTGCTTTCGAAAAAATCCATTTTTAGTAAAACTGTGGCGAGTCTAGAACAATATTTCTATTGATCTGCCAGATGGTAGAAAGTCAACCCTCGTCATAGCCTGGGTCAACCCACAAACAGCCATTACAGAAACGTGCCTTTGAGTTATCCAGAGTCTGGTTTTAAGCATAAGCCGGACAACTCCCCGTACCTTAACATCGTTAAGATATGAACTGTACTATATCCAATATAGAACCAGAGGCACTGATTTAATTGAACCAGATTCAAATCATGCAGCTTTCTCCAGTGCATGTTAACTAAATGGAGAGAGGCCGATCAGCGTTACTCAACTTAGGAATGCTTCCATTTATGAGTAACCTGAAAGAGAAGGAATTTCTCTTTATCGTTACTATCAACTGAATACCATACACAAGTATCTACATCTTCGATCACTTTGAAGAATCCCGATACTTGCTACACCTGGTTCTCTACTCTATTCAAATACCTATAACTCCTCAAAACTTAGACCCTGTGTTTCTACGAAACACATGTCTAAGAACTAGAGAAGTTAAAAGTAAACAGAATATAGTATGAGGACCAACCCCTCTGTCCTAATGGACACTGGACAACATACAATACTCTGTATAAGTCCACTGAGTCTGTCAACTCTTTCACTGTGTGTCGTAGGTTGAAAACTGTACTTATGGTTAAGAAGAATTACACCGCTGTTTAATGCTCCTTACCTAACCATCCACTGATATAGGTAAATGTCATCGACATAATATCAAAAGGTATATCTCACTCTATGAAAATAGACGTACAGATATATCAATTTGAAAATTGGTGCACAACAGCGGATATTCAAAACCAAATATTTGCCGACCGGCAAACAGCCCAGATGATCTCCTCAAATATCACCGATTACAACGAATCCCGATATAATGAGGATGATCACCCTATTCCCAATAACTTACTCCCACTCATCATCTGTAAAACCATACAGATGTGAGAATCAAACTTGGTAAATACATACCCTGGAGCAAGTGTCCAATCGAGAAATCAGTTTTCTTTTAACAGTACATAGTTGAACTGAAACATTGAAATGTTTCGATGGGGTATCCTGGTATACCTAGTAATGTCTCTACCATTATCCAGATTCACAACTATAACCGTATAATTCTTTGCCACCTCTCCAAATCCCTTTATATGTCTTTAGTCATTACCTTCTGCACACCCCTTTAGGCCAATTGGTTTTCTTCCTTCCCTACCGTTCGGCACCAGCCTATGGTTTGGAAGAAGACTATCCAATAAGCATAATGGGTGTACTGTCCTAGTCCTAGGAGCACTCGCAATGCGAGAGAAGGTGAAGATAAAAGACAACCAAATAAACCTTATTCCTATTTCTCCTGGACCAGAATCCATCCGCGAACTGGAACAAGTTCCTTTCTAGTTCGTATATAACCATACGATGGAGTATCCAATAAACTGTGGATCTTCGTAGTGATACGGAGTGTCCTGGTGAAATACAAAGGTGATTTAGGATTGGCGAAGAAATACTTGGTTTGGTCGTGAATATCAGTCGCAATTTACTTTGCCCTCTTACTAATCCCTTGCTTTGTCTTAATCTTAATACCTTCTGCACACCGTTTAGGCTAATTGGTTTTCTTCATTCCCTACCGGTCGGCACCAGCCTAAGGTTTGGAAGAAGACTATCCAATTTGCGTAATAGGTGTACTATCTCCTAAGCTAAGGAGTACTCGTAAATTGAGAGAAGGCAAAAGGGAAAAGACAACTGAATAATCCTATCCGTTTTCTCCAGAACCGGAAACCATCCTCGAATTCCTTCGAGTTCATATCTAACCATACGATGGTTTTGTCCAATGGAAGTGGACGTTCGTAGTAATACGGGGTGTCCTGGAGAAAAGGGTAAAAGTAGGAGTGGCAATGAGGTCTGCAACTCTGACAATCCAAAAGCCAGTGTTAAGAAGGTTCGGTCAACTTGGTTACTGAGTCATAGTCTTAGGGTCGGGTCAATGGTTGCTGCCAGAGAGAGAGAAAAGAAACACTCAGCGTGCACTCTAACCTAGATCAGAATGGTTACCAATTTATCTAATCTGGAAACCTCCCACTGTACCTCAAATTCTCCTCCAAACCTGAAAGAAGAATTAGTCGGGGTCACCCGAGGAGTAAACCAACTCATCAGTGGGAATCGGGATCCAACTATCATCGCATGATAACGTGACGGAATCCGCTCACGCTATCACACTCCAGAAGGTATGCGCATATCTGGCAAGTTTCAGTTCTTTTGAAACTCCTGATGTGATTTCTACCCCATGCTCTTATGACCTTGACTAAGGCCAACAAATCATAAGTCACATGTCAAGTTCTACCCGTCATTGTCCAGGTTGATTTGAACCCACCCGTACAAGCCCTTGACTAAGGCCAACAAGGCTATACGACTGTCCCAAACCAACGCATCTATCTATGCAGCATATGAATACCCAATAGCTACCAAACACTGTGCCTTGACTATGGCCAACAAACACAGCTTGAATACTATTGACTACCCATATGAAACGACGGAGGGCTACGAATGGTTTCTGGCGAAAACCTTTAACGTAATGAACTTGATATCGTTGAAGGAACGGATAGCTTTTTATAAAATATAGTGACGAAAACCTTTACTAAAGAGGTCACTCCCGGTGAAGGGATCTCGGCTCTTTCCCCGTAGAATGGGGTGCTGGATATTCATAACCGAATATCTCTGTGCAAAGCAAAAGTAATCGGCTATAGTGAAGTTAATGCCCTGACACAAACTTCTGTCCAAGGGGTCACTCCCGATGAAGGGATCTCGGCCCTTGCCTCGTCGACTGAGGAGCAGGATATTCCAAATGAATACCACGATGCAAAACAAAAGTGAACGTCCTTGCAATAACAGCTTTTTGAAAAGTGTTCCAACAACATCAGAATAGGTTTGTTTTAACTTGCATTGATCCGAATCAATGCAGTCCCATCAATTGATCACACCACAAAGAACGAAAATATACTGACGTACGTATATGCCATCCGCATTCGCCACTGGGTCCCGTCATCACCCGTTAGGTTAGCTAACTAACGGCAGAGCGGGGACTGGACTAGCGCGGATGAAAAACATATACAACATCTACTAATATATATACCAATATATAGTATTTCGCTCAAGGCGTGAATAAAATGCAACATCATAGAAATGTACAGCATCACAGAACAATACAGATATCTGGGATCCCCGGGTTTCACAGAGCCACTACTGAAACCCGACGTTCCCCTGGTCGTGTGGATAGCCTGTGCAATGAAAACCTAGACCCCTACGGGCGCGGCAAGTCACCCGCCAAAACCTGAAGCGAGGCAGCCCCCTTCAGCACCGTGAATGGACCACCCAGCACTTCACGGAATCCGGTAACTTGGGCACCCCTCCTGGGTCAACATGTACCCCCTACGAGTGCGGCGAATAGCCCGCCAATCCTGGAGTGAAGCCCCTTCCGTCCCAATGCCATGAGATGCGGGCTTGTTGCCCCCCAGAACCCGGCTATCCGTGCACCCCTCCGCGGGGCAATCCTAGTACAGAAAGTAAAATATACATACAACGGGTACATCGACCGCAACCAGGTCGTGCCCTAAAAGAATAATACAATCAGGCAGTGACGGCAATCCACATGTCGGACGCTCGCCCCACAAAATCAAATGTACATAATACAACAACACTGTACTAGCATTGCATCCAGGCTATCCCCCACGACCGATCCGCAACATCACAGCAAATACAAAGAACATCAACGTGAAAATCAGGTTCGCAAATCCGTCTAACCGGGCTATAGCAGTTAGACCGGATTTACCGATCGAGTGACATTCACGGTCGCAGATATAATATAAGTACTGTGAAATAATGTGTTTAAAATATCCGATCGATCAAAAATTAACAAGTGGGCCCCCAAGCAATACTGTAGCACTCACAGAAAATCTGGGCCCAAATTTAATATTCCAAAACCCATAAAATCAGCTCACAAGCCCACTGAAAAAATTGGACACAGTGAGGACACTAGAGTGCGGCGGAACCGCGGCCCAAGGGGGGGTTTGGCCGCGGTTTCGCGCTCAAGTCGTCGACTGAAAGTGTCGAATTTTTACAGAGGTCTTATAATATCTTGTACATCAGTTTTATGCAACCTGAAAAAATTTTGGACACCAAAAAATCTCAACAGAAAACTGATGTGAACTAAAATTGGGTTTTTGGAATTTTGATCGATCGGAACTGAAAAACACATCAAACGAAGATAGACGAAGTTAATGGCGAGGCTCTGATACCACTGTAAGTGCACGGCGGCGCCCCGGCCGTCAAACCGACGGCCAAATGCGGAAACGGTGATAAACTTTAATTTTGCGAACTTTGCAAACCGGCACCACCGCGCACTAAACACCCGGATCGGGCCATTAAACTAGATCTAGCAAAAACAAGATGGGAAGAGATATACCGAGTGATCCGAGTCCTCCGGTCTTCTCGTCGTCGTCCCGATCTCCCGCGGATCCTCCGGTCGCCATATCCTTGCCGGAAGGGCACCACATCGTCTGCATCTTTTATGGGCTCCCACCTCTATACCGAGGCAACTCGGGCATGAAGCTGGCAAGTCGACATGTCCAAGAAGTGCTGTAGAATGTAGTGTAGATGATGCTAGTCTCATTTGGGGTTTTGGTTGCCTTGATGGAGGAATCAAGATGATATGAACTTGGGGATTTTTGTGGCAATGGAAAATGATATGAATGATTAATTTTCCCACACCAAATGAAACTCTCTCATTCTCTCCTCCTCAAAAATGAATGGCCGGCACCCTTTGGGAAATGGTGGAGTGAATGGATATGTAGCATGAAGGGAGGTGAGTGTAGGAGAGAAGAAAAGGTGACCACATCAAAAGACAAAGAAACATCAACCATGCTTCACACTTTTAAACCCATACCCTTTCATTAATCACAAATAATGCAAGAGAATCAAAATGATGGTGGAAAAGATATGATGCCATCATAATCAAAACAATTGCAAGAAACCCCCTCCACAAATGTTATTTGCACAATTGCAAATAACCCCCTCCATCGGAAAAGTCCGGCCGGGAAAGAACAAAGGAAAACCGGCCGGAACGGAATGCAAACTGGCAACTCCAGAAAACTGGTCCCGTAAAAAATTACAGGAAAACCCCAATACTGTGCATACACACCCGCATCTGTATTCCGTCCGGATACAAATGCAAAGAGACAAAATCTACACTGTACTAAACTAGGGTCCGGCTTAAACCAAAGCCGGCTAGTAATATCCGTCCGATCCTGATCCGTGCAATACCGCACGTATCTGATCGAACCCCGCCATATATCTATATGGACTCTAGTACAAACCGTCTGATCCTGATCCGTGCAATACCGCACGTATCTGATCGGACCCTGCCATATCTCCATACAGCCTCTACAGCGTTTCGCCCGAAAGCTTGAGTAACAGAATGAGTGGTGGACTCTAAAGACTCGTCAATACTATGGCTGTGGATTTAACCACTAGCACGTCAGAGGTATAAGCCAATACGTGACGGGCCACCAGCAATTGACCAAAAGGGACGTCGATGAGCGAACTCATCCTGACACCCTACTGAGCCTGTCAGTGACAATATCCGTACAGTCCGGTCCGTTCGTCTATGAGCATCGCATGTCGGGCCTAGGGGGTAGGTAAAAGTCAGACCCCCAAAAGCGGTACAAGTCGTGTCGAAGTGTAGCCCGGAACACCCTGAGATGCTACTGGAATACCTACCAGTAAATCTCCTGCCTTGGCCAAGGACTTCGTGTAATGGCTCTCCTAGACACAGTGCGACCTCACCCCCAATATCGGGAGAGACGAACCCCTGAAGATCCGCTCACTGCCTCCATGTGGCTCGGGACTGTACCCAACTAAAACCTGTTTGCACGACTCCTTTGAGCCGTGGTAGGGTAGTAATCAAAGCACAGTGGGAACTCACACGAGACAAATGACGATCCCCAGGTCGATGAACTAACCTGTACACATGTCACCTGGGAACTGCTATCTGACGTCAGGTATAAGACCAACTAGCATGTTCCCGGCGAGTCCTGTCCGGTGTACTCATAACCCAATGAGCACCTGTATACATCTTAGGTGAACCAACTGACACCAGTGGCTTGTGAGACCGGCCACCGCCCCTCGTCGGGGTCTCGACTGTATACACTAGTCTACTCTGAAGAATCGATGCCCTGTCTCGAAACTCCCACGACTAGGGACCTTTTAAGGATTTGCTTATAGACTCCAGCTCTCACTTATATGATCGCCCTCATACTGCTGGCAGTCAAGCAAGAATCCTAGGGGCTCTATCAACGTGCAATAGTGACCTGTCAGGTCACCTAAAGCAGTACACAATGATAAAGATAAACCAGATAGCAAACTATCATCTCGAGTAAGACTGTCGTCCCGGAATAGGTCCTCCCTCAATCATTGCAATCACGTGCCTGTGATCCAATAATTGACTCTGAGGGCACTATCTCCAACAGTTTTATTGGTTCTGAGATGTTTTTGAGACCCGATTCGAGGAGTTGGATGAACCGTCTCGGGTACGTAGTGAGACCCGTAAGGTACCTCAAGGCAAGAAGCTCGAGTGGTAGACGATGAGCCCGGCAGGGCCAGACTGCCTACCGGTGATTTTACCTGGCGTGGCGGATATCCGGAGGATACCGTTCGTGCTCGTGTGATTGATGATATGGGCCGATCCAGAAGAACGGAGCCCGAGGTATTGAGATATTGAGATATGGGACACTGAGATATTCAGACTAGAGACACTGAGATATTGATGATACAGGCCAGTCCGGATTGCCGGAGCCTGGGGTATTGAGATACTGAGATTTAAGTTTTGTGTCGATGTTGGATGATTAGTCGAAAATATTGCATATTTTAGCCGGCAATTTCCTCATCATTTGCATTCATATAGAAGTGTTCGGTATTCATATTTCACATATTAGCAAAACAGTCGCAAAATATCAGATTGCATGTATTAGACTCTAATACCGACACTATAAAGGAAATTGACTGCATTTCATGGCATCGCATCATTCCTATATTGCGCAACACTTGTTTTAAGATATTTGCAGGAAAAATCCAGAAGAAAGGCCACAATCTATACGGTACCGATCAAATATTACGCCAACTCAAGGATTTCAATTCTGGTATCAATTCAAAGAGACAAACTAAAATCAACATATCAAAGAAATCTCCAAATATTAGCCCAAGACCACAGAAGAAGCCCCAAGCCCCAAGCCCCCTACATGGCCGCGGAACCGCGGCCAGAGCCTGCTTGAGCCGCGGTTCCACGGCCGTCTTGCCACGTCAGCCCTAAATCTTTGGTGTACAGTTCTTCACTCAGGGCCCACATTCAGCTCATATACTTCAAATTCAAGAAGACTCCAGAGACTTCTGCCAGATCAGCAAGCTTTGGGACCAATACTAAACTAGCCTTGTATTCTAGAAACTTCTCCTTAAACCCTAGCTTAAACCCTAAGCTAAAGCCTAACAAACTCCTTCTAGAAGCCTCAACGAACTTTTGGAGGGAATTGTAAATTCAAACCTAGACCTAGGGTTTGGGAGATCTATAAATAAGACCCGACGCTCACTTGTATCATAATCTCTAATCTTGGAAAAATCCCTCCATTAGTTCATCTTTAGCCATTCACTCTCTTCATCTTCTTCCACAAGTCTAGTGAGAGGACTTGTGTGAAACCCTAACCCTAATTCCAATCAAAAGCCAAGATCCCGAGTACCCATCAAGCAAGAAGCCTTGCAACCTTTTATGAGCCGAGCCGATCTTCAACAGAGCAAGTGGTCCGAGCCGATCCGCGACTCACGGAGCCGAGCGACGCCAATTCAACAATTTAGTTCTTCCTCTTGTAGTTCTTGAGCGACTGTAATCAAATTGTTGATATAAATAAAAGGTGATATTCTTTTATCTTGTTTTCTTTAAATTCTCGCATCATGATATCTTTTCAATTCTTGAATACTTTCTGTGTGATGATGTTTGAGTAATACTCCGCTCGTCGAGGAGTCGAGACGATCAATAGAATGATGATGTAATATATCTTAAATCGGTTCTTGAGTCCTACGAGTTTTGTAAACCCTAGCAAGTTCAAGAATCGATGACCCAATTCGTTGCGATGCTTTCTTGATTGATATCGCTCGTGATTGGGGAGTTTCGATCGTTTCTTGAAATTGTTAGAGGCTAGAATGCGAACGATATCAACGAAAGAACAAGGGATAAACGATGAAACCCTAGTTTCATCAAGAAAGCCCTAACTCTCGTCGATCATCATCGATCTAGTATCAATCCTTCGAAGGACAAGAACACGAAATCTTGAGATTACATCACGTCTATGGATCCGATCGATTCCTACGAGCCTCATTTAGATTCTTGACATTTTGGTTGGAAATATTATCGAAACACCGATTCTTGATTTGTTTATTAGCTTCTTGATTCTTAATTAAACATCGTGACACCTGAATCAATCGATAAATTCTTGAATCATGTTTTATTTTCTTTTCGATTAACTTTTCGATTCAAACAAATTAAACATAGAAACGAATCGCACAATCCCTGTGGACGATCCGCACTCGCTTACGATCTACAATCGACACCGTAATTGATTGCGGTCAAATATAATTCTTTGATTGTGAATTTTATTCAATATTACCTACACATTGAAATTCATTCGCTTATTTCGATTTACGCAAACAAGAAATCATTACAATCAAATGAAACCGTTATCGGGAATCATTTGAGTATTTGATTTGATACACACAATCGAATTTTATAGCAATCAAAATGGGGCCGTTACCCGAGAATTTCGACTCGTGACCGGCACTTAACCACGCAACGTCTACAGGCGTAACGCGGCTAAGTAAGCCGAACCCAGAAATCAAAACCAATAAATATAGAGTGGTTTAAAACATTTCCGTAAAACAGTCATACATGTCCGAAAAACTTTTATTAATTTAGTAGAAATCCCTTTTAGTTCAAGAGTTATAATTTTATAATTTTGTCAACATTTCCTCTAAAAACATTTGTCCCGCAAGTCGGGTAAAAGCAAGGAGTAGCAGAAATAACAAGTGAAATGAATAAAGCATCACAATATGATATACGACGCCGTAGCGAAGAATACATAGTAAAGCAAGGACAATATCACCAAGGGTAAGACTGCATAAAATAAAGTCGGCTCACATGCGAGCTCGACACCAGAGTATAAAATCATACACATCGTCCTCACAACTGTCTCTAAGTCAATACAGAAAGGTAGATGGAGAATACTAGATACATCAATATACAACTGAAGGATAACAGATACCATACAAAAACCCACCCAACAGCAAAAAGGCTAACTCGCCTCAGCAACGGTATCGGTGCTAAAAGATGCGGTAAACAGCCAGCCGTGACTACTCCCAAGAGCAACCTGCAAATACTGTGGCACAACGGGGGTGAGTTGCCAACTCGTGAATAGAGATAACATATATAGGTGATCGCGAGCATGCACATATAGCGCGGCTCTACTAATGCCAGTAGATGATGTCAATGCATGACAAACAGTGGATGCAATAGTATTGCAAGAGCTCTATCAGGTAAATGCTACAGGATGAGGTATATAGTAATCAATACTGAGCATGGGATAAATAACATCTACATGGATATGTCAACATGGAAAACAATAATCGGTGCCTCAGGCTGCACCCAAATCCCAAATACACCCAGGCGTCGGCACACCCATCGGCCCTCAAATCCTGTACATCTCTGAGAAATCACGAGTGCCCAACATCGATACCCAAAATATCATAAAATACTCGTGTCCAGTATCGACACGCAAATCCTCATATATCGGGCTCCGTCAGTCCGGATCGGCCCACGGGGTCCGTCTGCGGTATCGGCCCTCGGCCCCGGCAGTACGGATCATCCCGTATCCATCTCTCGACTCTGGTCAGTATCCTCCGGACAACTGCCAGGTCCAACCAATCACCGGTAGGTACTCGCCCTCCTCCAGGCTCAATCGGCAAAACCCATCGATCATCTCGCCGAGGGGAACCATACCGGGCCCACCACGAACCCGCAGACGGATCATCCACTCCTCGAATCGGGTTTCAAGCACACGTCTCAGCATCGAGAAAACGCGTGGTGGACGCACCAAAATATCATATCACGAGGTACCGGGTTTTTCAAAATAGTGCATCTTTTCTTAAATAGTTCCACGGTCCTCAAAACCAGAAATCACATGAAAATCCATCACTGATAAGTAAATCCAATAAGTGGTACAATGTAAATCAATCCATGGTATGGGTATAAGGGGAAAACCGCTTTTAAAATATTTTTCCGTTTTTAAAGATGTCATGCGGCTCCCAATGTCCAGGAAATCATCACCAATCATATGTAAGATAAACTATAACAATATAATCATGGCAGCTCTACAGTGAGTGTGGCATGGCAATTAATAACGGTGTGTGTGTAGCATGCAAATAGTGCTCGTGCAACATAAACCGTTAGTAATAGTGCGGTGTTCTATCAGTTCTAAGCATATATCTATAAACACATAGCAGGGAAAGGCAATATGCAATGACAGTCCATGGGGTAAATGCAATATATATACTAAGGTCCTATCAACCCTGACGCATAACGCCAAGTGGGCAATATCCCCGTAGATGTGAAATCTACTCACCGTGTCTCGCGCTAAGTGTATCCAACAACTTGTTTGCCCTTCTTCGCAGCGTCCGTCTCACTGGCCTGCGAACCTAGAATCACATAACACATATCACACATAAGCTCAATTTCACAGAAACGCGACATTACGGTCCAACTAGAAACCCGTGTCGCAAACCAATCGCGCGTGTGCGCGATACGCTAAGACGTGTGATCACGCGCCTGAAGCTACCCCGACGCGTCGCGATACGCAGAAACCCCAAACCTACTCACGTATCACGCGTGTCGCGAAGGTTTAGAAAAACGGCAAAATAGATATTTGGTCCCAGATTTCTACACAGAACTAAACTTACAAAACTATATATGTAACAACACTCCACACACTAGCAGACACCTACAGGACCAAACACCAACCCAAACCCTACCCATCTGGCCGCAATTTGCGGCCAGAATGAAGAAATTGGCGGCCAAAGGGGTGAATTAGGGGGTCGGGTTAAATCTAGGGTATCAGCACATCTCCACTACACTGCAGTCTTCCCAATTTCAATCTGAACTCAACGGGTCAAAAGCAGTTCCAGAAAAGCTCAAGTTTGCTTAAAAACGACAAATTGCATCAAATAGGAAAACTGGTGGTATTTTAGTGTAATAAGGGTTAAGCTAAGCTAATATGGCCTCAATAACTCACTAACAACCTACTGAAACCATAACGCATCACATTAGCACAAAGTTCCCACTAAACACCTCATATCGCACTAAAACACACTAAAAATCACTGACCGAAGCAAATCTACACTAACCAAGCAAACTAGGGAAGCAAGTTAGGAAGTATACCTCATACTTAACCCTAAGAAGCTGGAGGATGAGGAAGAGGTGCAGGGAAGGGGCTGCACTAGGTGCTGGTGCTGCTGCTGCTCACTGTGCTGCTGCTACTGCCTCTGCATGCTGCTGCTTCTGGCCTCAGATGTTGCTGTTGCTGTGCTTGCTGCTGTTGCTGCTACTATGCTTTTTGTTGCTGCTGCTTCTGCTGGGGTTTGAGAGGTAAGTGTGTGTGTGTGTGTATGTGAGAGTTGAGAGGAACAAAGAAATGAGAGAAAAACAACACTCAAGTGTCAACCCTCCTCACTCTCTCTTCATTTAATGCAAGCATGGCTTGAGCCATGATGCACCCTACCTCTCTCTCACAAGTCAACACCTAAAACAATTCAAATTAAAATAGCTTTTAATTAGCTAATTAAACCCACTTAAAAACCCACAAGACTTAATCCTATGATTAACCCACCATGGTTAATAATTCATGGTATTAACTAAATTTAAAAACCCTAGTTTACATGCACATGTGTGTGCAAGCCTAGGAAAATATTTATTAAATTAGGAAAAATATTTAAAACACAATTTGGTAAACTTTTTGTTAAAAACCATTATTTAAGTATAATTATTCTCTAAACATATCCAAAGGTGTTACAATCTCTCCCCCTTAAAGAAATTCGTCCCCGAATTTCAAAATCTAACAACAAGTACCTTCAAAAAGATGGGGATACGTCTTCATCATCTCGCTTTCGGTCTCCCAAGTGACCTCCTCACGGTTCTGACCACGCCAAAGTACCTTAACTGATGGAATGTCCTTCGATCTTAATTTCTTCACTTGTCGATCCAAGATCAACACCGGCTGTTCTGCATAGGAAAGGTCACGCTCAAGCTGGATCGTCGGATGCTGAATCGCATGCGAAGGATCATGAAGATATCTGCGGATCATCGAGACATGAAATATGGGATGCACATCTGGAAAGCTAGGCGGAAGGGCTAACCGGTAAGCTACTGCACCAACACGCTCGAGGATCTCAAAGGGGCCCACATACCTGGGACTGAGCTTCCCCTTCTTCCCAAACCTCATCACACCTTTCATTGGGGAGACCCTCAAGAAAACATGATCACCAACAGAAAACTCAAGTCTGCGTCGCCGACGGTCCGCATAAGATCTCTGCCTACTCTGGGCTGCTCTCATCCTATCGCGAATCAACTGGATCTTCGCTGTCGTCTCCTCAACGATCTGTGGCCCTAAGATACTGCTCTCACTGAGCTCTGTCCAACAAGTGGGCGACCTGCATCTCCTCCCATAAAGAGCCTCAAATGGTGCCATCTGAATGGTCTCCTGGTAGCTGTTATTGTAGGAGAACTCTACTAAGGGCAAATGATGATCCCAGCTACCTCCGAAATCCAATACACAAGCTCTGAGCATGTCCTCGAGAGTCTGAATGGTCCGCTCTGACTGTCCGTCGGTCTGCGGATGAAAAGCTATGCTGAAACTCAAGCGAGTGCCCAAAGCCTCCTGAAGCCTCTGCCACAGTCTACTGGTAAACTGGGTGCCTCTGTCGGACACAATACATATCGGGACTCCGTGTAGTCGTACTATCTCGTCAATGTAGATCTGGGCATACTAGGTAAACCTGAAAGTCATCTTCACCGGTAGGAAGTGAGCCGCTTTCGTCAAACGATCCACGATCACCCAGATGGAGTCATACCCTCGACTGGTCCTGGGTAGTCCCACAACGAAATCTGTTCCCATTTCCACTCCGGAATGGGTAACGGCTGTAGCTCTCCCGCGGGCCTCTGGTGCTCAGCCTTGACTTGCTGACAAGTCAGGCATCTCGCCACAAAATCTGCGATGTCCCTCTTCATCCCGTCCCACCAGTAAACACCTGTCATATCATGATACATCTTGGTGGAACCAGGATGGACGCTATATACTGATCGATGTGCATCCTCAAGAATCTCGCGCCTCAGTCCCTCAGCATCTGGTACACACTGTCTGACTCCAAATCGTAGTATCCCCTGATCATCGATCACGAACTCGGAAAATCTGCCCTGTCCAATCTGTGCCATGATCTCTGAACATCGGTCATCACTGAGCTATGCATCACGTATACGATCGATCAACTGTGGGCGTGCACGGACATGCGCTATCTGTCCTCCAATCGGCGTGAACTCGAACTTTATCCGGCTGTCGCATAATATCTGCCAATCTGCTGATGACTGCTCCTGTACTGCGCTCAAACAAGATAGACTACTCCCGGGCCTCCTGCTCAAAGCATCAGCCACCACATTTGCCTTGCCCGGGTGATATAAGATCTCGCAATCGTAATCCTTCACTAACTCCATCCATCGGCGCTGTCGAAGGTTCAGGTCCCGCTGCTGGAATATGTATTTCAGACTCTTGTGATCCGTGAATATCTGGCACGACTCGCCGTATAGGTAATGTCGCCAGATCTTAAGTGCGAAAACCACTGCTGCCATCTCCAAATCGTGAGTGGGGTAGTTCTGCTCATGCTTCTTCAATTGTCGCGAGGCATACGCGATCACTCTATCATGATGCATCAGTACGCACCCTAACCCCACTCGAGAAGCATCACAATAGACCACAAATCCGCCCGATCCGGAAGGTAAAGATAACACCGGTGCCGTCGTCAGCCGTGTCCGTAACTGCTGGAAACTGTGCTCGCACTCCTCCGTCCAATCGAAAGGAACTCCCTTCCGGGTCAACCCGGTCAACGGTGTAGCAATACGGGAGAAGTCCTGCACAAAACGTCTGTAGTAACCGGCCAACCCCAAAAAGCTGCGAATCTCCGTCACCGATGTGGGTCTGGGCCAACGCTGAACGGCCTCGATCTTCCTCGGGTCTACACATATACCGTCTCGTGAAATCACGTGCCCCAAAAAGTCTACGCTGTCCAGCCAAAAAGCACACTTGGAAAATTTCGCATAAAGCTGGTGCTCTCTCAAGGTCCGCAATGTAATCCGCAGGTGCTGCTCGTACTCCTCACTACTCCGGGAATACACCAAGATATCTTCAATGAAGACTATGATGAACAGATCCAAATATGGCCGGAAAATACGGTTCATCAAGTCCATGAAGGCTGCTGGCGCATTGGTGAGTCCGAACGACATCACCAAAAACTCGTAATGGCCGTAGCGCGTACAGAAAGCTATCCTGGGAATGTCCTCCTGTCGAACCCGCAGCTGATGATAGCCCGATCGTAAATCGATCCTCGAAAAGTACCCTGCCCCTTGAAGCTGGTCGAACAAATCGTCGATACGCGGCAAAGGATACCTGTTCCGCACTGTCACCCTGTTCAGCTGGCGGTAGTCGATACACAGACGCAAACTGCCGTCTTTCTTCTTGACGAACAGGACTGGAGCACCCCAAGGAGAAACACTGGGTCGAATAAGTCCCTTGTCCAGCAAATCTTGCAACTGACCCTTCAATTCTCTAAGTTCCGCCGGGGCCATCCGATAAGGCGGTATGGAAATAGGCCCCGAGCCAGGAACCAAATCAATATAGAAAGAAATGTCGTGCTCGGGCGGCAACCCTGGAAGCTCGGCAGGGAACACATCGGGAAACTCTCTAACAACCGGAACCTGATCCAATGGAACCTCTGTAGCGCGAGCATCGCAAACATAGGCGAGAAATCCCTGACATCCCTTCCTCAAAAGCTGTCCAGCGCGAAAAGAAGAAATCACACTTTGAGGGGCGGCACCACGGTCCCCCAACACAACAAAAACCGACTCGCCGGGAAAACAGAATCTAACTGTCTTCTCACGGCAGTCCACAGAAGCATAGCACATGGCTAACCAATCCATGCCCAAAAGAACATCGAAGTCCAACATCTCCAGAAGGATCAAGTCGACAGGCAACTCTCTCTCGCCAATACAGACGATACAGGATCGGAACACGTGCCTAGCAACAAACGACTCTCCCACAGGAGTGGTCACCACAAGCGGCTGATCAAGCAAGCCGGACACTCTACCCAAACTCGGCACAAAGTGTGTGGATACGTACGAGTGTGTGGATCCGGGATCGAACAGTACGTGTGCATCAACTGTACATATAGGAAGGATACCTGAAACCACTGCATTGGACGCCTGCGCGTCCTGATGTGTCAAAGCAAAGACCCGTGCCTGTCCGCCACCTGTAACTGACTGCCCTCTGCCTCAGTCATCTCGCCCCCTCTGAGCAACTCCTCCACGCCCATGACCTCTCTGTGCGTGAGTCTGGCGCGGAGCAACGGTAGGTACAACGGGCAACGCCCTCTGGGGTGGTGAAGGTGGTAAAGTAACATGCGGTGCTGCCGCCTCCCTCCGGTGTGTCTCTAGACAATCTCGAACGAGGTGAAGTAGGCTGCCACATCTGAAGCAACCCCGCGGCGACTGCTGACTTTCCTGGGGATACGAACTAAACATCCGGCCTCGTCCCGAATCTCTACTACTCCTCGTATCATAACGATACCTGTCACGGCGTCTGAATGACTGCCTCCGTGCGGAAATACTGGTACGAACTCTCTTCGGCTCTGGAACTACCGAAGTCTCAGCAAGGTGCTCCTCCACTAGTAGGGCCGCGTCTACAGCTGCTGCATAGGTTTCGTAGTGCTGCGCGCTGATCGCGAGGAACAGTGGTGTAAGCAAGCCTCGAACAAATCTCCTGACTCGCAACTCCTCGGTAGCCACTAAATATGGGGCGTAGACTGCTAGCTCTGTAAACAGCACGTCATACTCTGCCACTGTCATCCATGGCGTCTGGCGCAAGGACTCAAATCTGCGTGCTCGGGCATCCCTAACACTCTGGGGAAGGAAACGGGCTAGCAATATGGTCACGAACTCCGTCCAGGTCATAGGAGGAAGACCTGCTGCTCTGCCCTTCTCAACTGAATCACACCACTTCTGCGCAAGACCTTCTAGGCGAAAGCTCGTGAACTCGACCCATCTCGTATCCGCGCATCTGAGGGAACGGCATATCCTGGCGATCCTGTCGATGAAAGACTATGGGTCCTCGGCTGTATCGGTGCCTGTGAAGACCGGAGGCTTCAGCCTCATGAACTCCGATAGCGATACTATAATCACCTCCGTGGCTGCAGGGGCAACTGGCTGTGCGGTAGGTACCATCGCGGTCGCTGGAACAGGTGGTGCTACCTCTGGTCGCTGGGCTCGAAGCGTCTCAATTAGCGACCCTATCATCTGGCGCATCTCCTGCATGCTAGATCCCACCGTCTGGCGCATCTCCTGCATACCAGCCCCTAGCGTGGCGATCTGGTCTGTCATAGGAGGAACAGTCTGCTCGGGTACAATGGGTGCACTGCCCGGATCAGTCCTCGTCTCGGACGAGTCAACATGAATCTCGGCCCTCGCGGCCGCTCTCTGTGCCCTCGTAGTCTTAGGCGGCATAATGGCTGAAAGAAAATTAGGATTCGATAAGAACACGGAAATCGAATCGCAAGAACATATGTAATCAAGGAGGAATTTAAATCAACAAGACCTAAGGTCACGTAGGCGGAGTACCGTGTCGTGAGTATGCCGCGGAACATACACACGCTACGCTACCCTGCTGCAGCTACCTACTCCATCATACCAGGGTCATCCTACACTCCGAAGGTAAAACCTACGCTCTGATACCAACTTTGACACGACACGAGAATTTCGACTCGTGACCGGCACTTAACCACGCAACGTCTACAGGCGTAACGCGGCTAAGTAAGCCGAACCCAGAAATCAAAACCAATAAATATAGAGTGGTTTAAAACATTTCCGTAAAACAGTCATACATGTCCGAAAAACTTTTATTAATTTAGTAGAAATCCCTTTTAGTTCAAGAGTTATAATTTTATAATTTTGTCAACATTTCCTCTAAAAACATTTGTCCCGTAAGTCGGGTAAAAGCAAGGTGTAGCAGAAATAACAAGTGAAATGAATAAAGCATCACAATATGATATACGACGCCGTAGCGAAGAATACACAGTAAAGCAAGGACAATATCACCAAGGGTAAGACTGCATAAAATAAAGTCGGCTCACATGCGAGCTCGACACCAGAGTATAAAATCATACACACGTTCTCACAACTTTCTCTAAGTCAATACAGAAAGGTAGATGGAGAATATTAGATACATCAATATACAACTGAAGGATAACAGATACCATACAAAAACCCACCTAACAGCAAAAAGGCTAACTCGCCTCAGCAACGGTATCGGTGCCAAAAGATGCGGTAAACAGCCAGCCGTGACTACTCCCAAGGGCAACCTGCAAATACTGTGGCACAACGGGGGTGAGTTGCCAACTCGTGAATAGAGATAACATATAAACGTGATCGCGAGCATGCACATATAGCGCGGCTCTACTAATGCCAGCAGATGATGTCAATGCATGACAAACAGTGGATGCAATAGTATTGCAAGAGCTCTATCAGGTAAATGCTACAGGATGAGGTATATAGTAATCAATACTGAGCATGGGATAAATAACATCTACATGGATATGTCAACATGGAAAACAATAATCGGTGCCTCAGGCTGCACCCAAATCCCAAATACACCCAGGCGCCGGCACACCCATCGGCCCTCAAATCCTGTACATCTCTGAGAAATCACGAGTGCCCAACATCGGCACCCAAAATATCATAAAATACTCGTGTCCAGCATCGACACGCAAATCCTCATATATCGGGCTCCGTCAGTCCGGATCGGCCCACGGGGTCCGTCTGCGGTATCGGCCCTCGGCCCCGGCAGTACGGATCATCCCGTATCCATCTCTCGACTTTGGTCAGTATCCTCCGGACAACTGCCAGGTCCAACCAATCACCGGTAGGTACTCGCCCGCCTCCAGGCTCAATCGGCAAAACCCATCGATCATCTCGCCGAGAGGAACCATACCGGGCCCACCACGAACCCGCAGACGGATCATCCACTCCTCGAATCGGGTTTCAAGCACACGTCTCAGCACCGAGAAAACGCGTGGTGGACGCACCAAAATATCATATCACGAGGTACCGGGTTTTTCAAAATAGTGCATCTTTTCTTAAATAGTTCCACGGTCCTCAAAACCAGAAATCACATGAAAATCCATTACTGATAAGTAAATCCAATAAGTGGTACAATGTAAATCAATCCATGGTATGGTATAAGGGGAAAACCGCTTTTAAAATAGTTTTCCGATTTTAATGATGTCATGCGGCTCCCAATGTCCAGGAAATCATCACCAATCATATGTAAGATAAACTATAACAATATAATCATGGCAGCTCTACAGTGAGTGTGGCATGGCAATTACTAACGGTGTGTGTGTAGCATGTAAATAGTGCTCGTGCAACATAAACCGTTAGTAATAGTGCGGTGTTCTATCAGTTCTAAGCATATATCTATAAACACATAGCAGGGAAAGGCAATATGCAATGACAGTCCATGGGGTAAATGCAATATATATACTAAAGTCCTTTCAGCCCTGACGCATAACGCCATGCGGGCGATATCCCCGTAGATGTGAAATCTACTCACCGTGTCTCGCGGTAAGTGTATCCAACAACTTGTTTGCCCTTCTTCGCAGCGTCCGTCTCACTTGCCTGCGAACCTAGAATCACATAACACATATCACACATAAGCTCAATTTCACAGAAACGCGACATTACGGTCCAACTAGAAACCCGTGTAGCAAACCAATCGCGCGTGTGCGCGATACGCTAAGACGTGTGATCACGCGCCTAAAGCTACCCCGACGCGTCGCGATACGCAGAAACCCCAAACCTACTCACGTATCACGCGTGTCGCGAAGGTTTAGAAAAACGGCAAAATAGGTATTTGGTCCCAGATTTATACACAGAACTAAACTTACAAAAATATATATGTAACAACACTCCACACACTAGCAGACACCTACAGGACCAAACACCAACCCAAACCCTACCCATCTGGCAGCAATTTGCGGCCAGAATGAAGAAATTGGCGGCCAAAGTGGTGAATTAGGGGGTCGGGTTAAATCTAGGGTATCAGCACATCTCCACTACACTGCAGTCTTCCTAATTTCAATCTGAACTCAACGGGTCAAAAGCAGTTCCAGAAAAGCTCAAGTTTGCTTAAAAACGACAAATTGCATCAAATAGGAAAACTGGTGGTATTTTAGTGTAATAGGGGTTAAGCTAAGCTAATATGGCCTCAATAACTCACTAACAACCTACTTAAACCATAACGCATCACATTAGCACAAAGTTCCCACTAAACACCTCATATCGCACTAAAACACACTAAAAATCACTGACCGAAGCAAATCTACACTAACCAAGCAAACTAGGGAAGCAAGTTAGGAAGTATACCTCATACTTAACCCTAAGAAGCTGGAGGAAGAGGAAGAGGTGCAGAGAAGGGGCTGCACTAGGTGCTGGTACTGCTGCTGCTCACTGTGCTCCTGCTACTGCCTCTGCATGCTGCTGCTTCTGGCCTCAGATGTTGCTGTTGCTGTGCTTGCTGCTGTTGCTGCTACTATGCTTGTTGTTGCTGCTGGTTCTGCTGGGGTTTGAGAGGTAAGTGTGTGTGTGTGTATGTGAGAGTTGAGAGGAACAAAGAAATGAGAGAAAAACAACACTCAAGTGTCAACCCTCCTCTCTCTCTCTTCATTTAATGCAAGCATGGCTTGAGCCATGATGCACCCTCCCTCTCTCTCACAAGTCAACACCTAAAACAATTCAAATTAAAATAGCTTTTAATTAGCTAATTAAACCCACTTAAAAACCCACAAGACATAATCCTATGATTAACCCACCATGGTTAATAATTCATGGTATTAACTAAATTTAAAAACCCTAGTTTACATGCACATGTGTGTGCAAGCCTAGGAAAATTTTTGAAAAATATTTATTAAATTAGGAAAAATATTTAAAACTCAATTTGGTAAACTTTTTGTTAAAAACCATTATTTAAGTATAATTATTCTCTAAACATATCCTAAGGTGTTACATCACTGCTATGCCTGAGGTGGTGCAAGACGAGGAAAATACACCAAGTAAGCAAGCATAGGAGTAATCGGTCGGTTAGTAGCTCAAGAAGTATTAACGGTCGCATGAAAGTGTGTGAGCAATCTCATCAAAATATTCATTAATTAAAAAGTACTGAGACTGATGGGCAAGAGTACGATAGCTTGAATTGAATTCTCCGGGTGTAGGGATGCCTTTACACACACGCAGGGTTATATGATCGATGTTTGGAAGAAAGATAGGAATGAAGAATAAGACGATGTTTTATTGAGAGAGGACGTGATTTCTAACATCTTTTCATGACCATTAAGATAGGGCTCATGACAACCGAAAAGCTAGCTTAGTTGGAAACCCTAATTTTCAAAGCTTTTCTTTTACAATTCTTTTTTTCAAATGTAACATTCATGATCTTCCTTTTATTATTGGATTTTGTCGGTGCAATCCGCTAAAAACCCTCAGGAGACAACACTCCTCCTACTAGGGACACCTAGAGATTTAAAGGCTTGTTGCACGTGCTCAGTGCAATCGTGTTGCCTACGAAAGTTTGCTAGATAGTTTTTCTCTTTCTTTATTTTCTCCTTCTCTTTTTAATAAACAGTTCGCTCGAGACGATCGAAATTAAGTTTGGGGGAATTTGATTAGTCGAAAATATTGCATATTTTAGCTGGCAATTTCCTCATCATTTGCATTCATATAGAAGTGTTCGGTATTCATATTTCACATATTAGCAAAACTGTCGCAAAATATCAGATTGCATGTATTAGACTCTAAAACCGACACTATAAAGGAAATTGACTGCATTTCATGGCATCGCATCATTCCTATATTGCGCAACACTTGTTTTAAGATCTGTGCAGGAAAAATCCAGAAGAAAGGCCACAATCTATACGGTACCGATCAAATATTACGCCAACTCAAGGATTTCAATTCTGGTATCAATTCAAAGAGACAAACTAAAATCAATATATCAAAGAAAGCTCCAAATATTAGCCCAAGACCACAGAAGAAGCCCCAAGCCCTAAGCCCCCTAAATGGCCGCGGAACCACGGCCAGAGCCTGCTTGAGCCGCGGTTCCGCGGCCGTCTTGCCACGTCAGCCCTAAATCTTTAGTGCACAGTGCTTCACTCAGGGCCCACATTCAGCTCATATACTTCAAATTCCAGAAGACTCCGGAGACTTCTGCCAGATCAGCAAGCTTTGGGACCAACACTAAACTAGCCTTGTATTCTAGAAACTTGTCCTTAAACCCTAGCTTAAACCCTAAGGTAAAGCCTAACAAACTCCTTCTAGAAGACTCAACAAACTTTTGGAGGGAATTGTAAATTCAAACCTAGACCTAGGGTTTGGGAGATCTATAAATAAAACCCTAGGCTCACTTGTATCATAATCTCTAATCTTGGAAAAATCCCTCCATTAGTTCATCTTTAGCCATTCACTCTCTTCATCTTCTTCCACAAGTCTAGTGAGAGGACTTGTGTGAAACCCTAACCCTAATTCTAATCAAAAGCCAAGATCCTGAGTACCCATCAAGAAAGAAGCCTTGCAACCTTTTATGAGCCGAGCCGATCTTCAACAGAGCAAGTGGTCCGAGCCGATCCGCGACTCACGGAGCCGGGCGACGCCAATTCAACAATTTAGTTCTTCCTCTTGTAGTTCTTGAGCGACTGTAATTAAATTGTTGATATAAATAAAAGGTGATATTCTTTTATCTTGTTTTCTTTAAATTCTCGCATCATGATATCTTTTCAATTCTTGAATACTTTCTGTGTGATGATGTTTGAGTAATACTCCGCTCGTCGAGGAGTCGAGACGATCAATAGAATGATGATGTAATATATCTTAAATCGATTCTTGAGTCCTACGAGTTTTGTAAACCCTAGCAAGTTCAAGAATCGACGACCTAATTCGTTGCGATGCTTTCTTGATTGATATCGCTCGAGATTGGGGAGTTACGATCGTTTCTTGAAATTGTTAGAGGCTAGAATGCGAATGATATCAGCGAAAGAACAAGGGTTAAACGATGAAACCCTAGTTTCATCAAGAAAGCCCTAACTCTCGTCGATCATCATCGATCTAGTATCAATCCTTCGAAGGACAAGAACACGAAATCTTGAGATTACATCACGTCTATGGATCCGATCGATTCCTACGAGCCTCATTTAGATTCTTGACATTTTGGTTGGAAATATCATCGAAACACCGATTCTTGATTTGTTTATCAGTTTCTTGATTCTTGATTAAACATCGTGACACCTGAATCAATCGATAAATTCTTGAATCATGTTTTCTTTTCTTTTCGATTAACTTTTCGATTCAAACAAATTAAACATAGAAACGAATCGCACAATCCCTGTGGACGATCCGCACTCGCTTACGATCTACAATCGACACCGTAATTGATTGCGGTCAAATATAATTCTTTGATTGTGAATTTTATTCAATATTACCTACACATTGAAATTCATTCGCTTATTTCGATTTACGCATACAAGAAATCATTACAATCAAATGAAACCGTTATCGGGAAACATTTGAGTATTTGATTTGATACACACAATCGAATTTTATAACAATCATTGGACACTGTTTTATCTGTCGATTTCATTGATGATACGCGATTTATATACATACAAAAATCTCGTTAAATAAAAAAACAGTTGTCTCATTCCCGATATATTTTGTTTCATTTGTAATGCATTCATACATTATATATCTGATATGTTGCTATCTGAGGCATTGACACGAGCACGTAGCATTGCACTTATATGTTGATGGATCAGGATATTGTTTGAAGATATTACTCGATATGACCTAGGATAGCGTCATACATGCGATTTCTGCTCTGTGATGTTTTCTACTCACGAGTTGGCAACTCTCCCCAGTTTTGCCACAGTTTCATGCAGGTTTTGCCGTACTGGTTTAGTTGCGGTTTTGCTGGCACACTGTTCCTTCCGGGTGATTGCTTTGGTAGGTGCGTTGTTTTGCATCCGGTGCACCATTGTATATTTGTTATTTTAGTTGTATCTAGTAAAACTCCATCAACCAGACTTGTATATTTGATATAGATAGATGACCAGTGTATATTCTTTCGACCTTAGAGTCACGCGCTGTATTATTATGGTTTTCCTCTGGTTTTCTTGATGATGTTGGATTTTTATCCTGAATTTGATCCTCACATTTCGGCGTTGTATATTATATTGCATGGCGTGGTTTTGTCCGCCGTTTGGCGAAGAGCTAGCACCCGCTTACGGATACCTTTATTCATTATACATGCTTATCAGGTTGTACCCGTTTGGGGTCTGAATTTACAAAGGAAACTCTGCCGAAATTTTCAGAAAAGACTTGATTTTTATAAAAATGCATACTTCGGCTTATATTGTTAAACTTCTTACTTAAAATTGGTTTTTCCTTCACTCTACTGCTTTACTTGGTTTTGATTTCTGGGTTTTGGCTTACTTAGATTATGTACGCCTTGTGACGTTTCGTAATTTAAGTGCCAGTCACGCTCGGTACTTTTTGGGTCGTGAGACTTCTATCGTATCATCTTTTGCTTCAGATACCGGTACGGGTGACTGTGTGTTGTTTTGCTATAGGTGGGTTTTGCGGTTATCCGATATTGCTTATTGTATATCTTTGTACCATGTACTCTCCATCTACCATTTTCATGTATTGACTTAGAGACGAGTTTTGTGGGCGATATTGTATTTTATTTTGTGATTTGGAGGTCTTTTATGCAATTTCATTTTATATCGTCTTTTTTTCGCTATAGCGTCGTAATTTTTCTTGTGGTGGTTGTTTTCCGCCTTTGGACATGGATTTGCTCTCGTTAGGGATGTTTTACTTATATATTTATATTGTACCCTTTTGGGGGGCTTATTTTACAAAGGTGGTACTGCCAAATTTTTAAAGGAAATAAATTGGGACTTTAAAGAATTTGATTGAGTTTTCAAAAGTTGTAAAAATGTTATTATCACTTACTACTTTTGATGGTTTAGATTGCTCGGTTTTTGGCTTACTTGAATTACGTTACGCCCGGAGACGTTACGTAGTTTAAGGGCCGTCACGTACTAAATTTCGGGTTGCGCACGCTTCACCTCATGGCTTCTCGGTTCAAACCGTGAGCCCGCAGGGTGTGCAAACAACTTAAAACCTCACTTTTGAAAACTGTTTTTGTCTATAGTTTTTCCACGACAAAAACGGTGGAATTCTAACATCTCTACAAGCTATCTAAAGTTTATGAGAGGCTCTGATACTACTATAAGTCGATGTCGCACACCCCACATGTTCGCGGGGAGACGTAATTTGCAAAAAATTATTTTTACGAGCTTCGCAACACCGACTAAAACCAAGGATCGTTCATAAACTTTAGCTAGCAAACTACTTGAGGTTTAACTACTCCGATACAAAGTTATACCTCACGATACATGTCCTTCGGGTCTTCATCGCTGTCCTCCTTGTATACGTAGGCTCAAAGGATCGATCCAGATCGTAGCAACCTCCACGGCCTCCTCGAGTCAAAGTTGATACAGCCGAGAGTCTATAGTCCGAGCTCCACCTCAAAACTGAGCTAACTAGGGCAATAACCATGATAAACTTGATGTCCTAGGTGATGTAGAGTATGAAGATGGATTTATATGTCTCTTTAAACCCTAATTTACTCAACTCATGAGAGCTCACTTCAGGAAAGAAAAAGTATTTTGATAAATGATACTGATCAATGAAAATTGAGATGGCTACCTTGACATGACCACTATCATGGCATCAAAATATCTCATCAAAATATCTTACAAAAATATCTAGGTTAAATAGTCAAACCAAATCAAATGGTCAAGCCAAGTCAAATGGTCAAGCAAAGTCAAGTAGTCGAAACTAGTAGCCATGTCTCAATTATCATTTACAAAAAACAACAAATACTTTCTTCCACCTCATAATTCTTTTAATCAAGTAAATGGTCAAAACCCAAATGAGGTATCTCCTTCTGTGCTCCTCTCATCCGTATATACATAACCGCATTCGAGTTCCGAGAAACACGAATAGAAAGAGACGAAACCGATCCATCAATATAATACTAGGATCTGGCTAAAACCAAAGCCCACTAGTATTATCCGCCCGAACATCATACTGCACAAGTGTACGTATGTGATCAAAACCTTGCCGTAAAACCATACGGCCTCTACACCTTTTGCCTAGTGCAGGTAAACTCTCTGTGTGGGACTCTAAAGACTCGACACTACGCTGGAAGTGGGTTTAACCATAAGCCGCAATCGGTACTACCTGCATGTAACGGTCCCCAGGTAGATGTCGATAACAAGGCCGATGAGGAAAACCCATCCGAACTCCTACTGAGCCTGAATGTGACAATCTCTGTACAGTCCGGTCTGTTCATCTAAGAGTATCGCATATCGGGCCTAGGGGGGCAGAAATCATCAGACCCCTAATAGCTCAATAAGTCGTGTCGGAGAGTAGCCCAATACACCCAGAGAATATACTGGAATACCTACCAGTAAATCTCGCTTTATTTTGCCAAGGACTTTGTGTAATGGCCTTCCGAACACAGTGCGATATCAACCCCCAATACCGGAAGAGACGAATCCTATCTAACCGCCACTGCCTCCTGTTAGTTATATGTATGCCCTAGTGGCCATTACTGTACATATGTTGTATATTGTAGTGGATTCTTGGACATATATAGGGAGGACTTTCTTGCTCAACATGATAGTATGCTATCTGGTTACTCTTTATCTTAACCTGTACTCTGATTGTCTCTATGACACATGTTGATAAAGCCCTTAGGATGAGTACCTGACTACCAGGACTATGATGCAGATCATACTAGTGGAGACAGTGTAGTCGCCAAGTACATCCTTCAAATGTTGCTATTCATGGGAGTACCTTGATAGGGCATCGATACTCCAGAGTAGACTAGCGTATGCGCTTCTTGACCCGTATGATGGGCGATGAATGATCTCATATCCATTGGTGTTTGACATCAGAGAAGGTATACGGGTGCTCAGTGGAGACTCGGTACACTGGACGAACTCACCGAGAACTCCCATATTGTATTATACCTCACGTCAGATAGTAGTTCTCTGGTGACACTGGTACAGGTTAGTCTGTAGACCCGAGATTGTCATAGAGTCTTGTATGATTCCCACTGTGCTTTGATTTCCATCATACCACGTCCAAGAGGGCATGCAAAAAGGTGGCTTTTGGGTAAAGTCCCGAATCACATGGAGGCAATGAGCGATAGAAGGGGTTTCGTCTCTCCCGGTATAGGGAGTTGATGTTGTGCTGTGTTCGATTGGCTATAACTGGAAATCTCTGGCCAGGGTTGCTGAGATTTACTGGTAAGTGTTATCAGTAGTTTCTCGAACTGTTATGGACCTCATATCGACACGACTTATCAAGCTACTGGAGTCTGACGTTTAACACCCCTAGGCGAGATATGCGACATATCTGACGAAGAGACCGGACTGTACGGGAGTGTTACTGATTGGATTCATGGGAGAATGTACAGGCTTGCTTGTTGATCTTCTGATCGCTCAATACCTGTGTGGCTATTATGTTTAGCTGGCCTCTTGCAGCTTATGGGTGTTTGATATGATCATCACCTACTTCCGACGTATTGACGATTCTTTAGAGTCCTACACAGAGGTTTCCTGGCTCTGGAAAAACGGAGTAGGAGCACATATATGATATGTGCGGGACCGAGAACAATACGTGTATGTGGTACCGTATTAGATTCTCGCGATATGAGATATCGGCCGGGTATGTGTGATATAGCCGGGTCATCGGATCAAGTGTTGATTCGATGAACTGATACAGATTATATTAGTCGGTTATTTGTGAAATAGCTGGATTATCGGATCAAGTGTTGATTCAATAATTTAATGTAAAATTATATATATTTGATATATTAAATTACATTAACTAGTATAAGCTCGCTAAAAGATTCTTTTTCTCACTCGGGTAATATATTGATATATATGCGATATATGCTAATTGTATTATTTTATTTTGTTACAATAAATATTGTATATGTGATATATAATATTGTAACATGTTATGATTACTAATGCAACATGCTTAGTGGAGATTAAATATGGTTAGGGTTTGATTTGGGTTAAACTTTTCTAGAAGCTTCTAGAAGCTTTTATTTTGTTTCTTGGAAAGATATTTTGTTTAGATATTTTGCTTGATATTTCCTAGCCCTACCCACACCCTTTAACCCTAGTCAAATCTCTACAATGGTTAAGTCCTTCTTGACTTAACCATGGTTGCATTTGTAATTATAACACACTTTCATTATTCATCACAAAAAGAATGATTCTTCTTCTTCTTCCTTCTTGCTTGAAAAGCTTTCTAGCTTTTTGAGAAGTGATGAAAATGAGTGAGATAATGAAAACAAATGAGAGCTAAATTCCTACATCATCATCCTCATCTATTCTAGCCACTTAGATTAGGGTGTTTGCTTTGCTAATACTTGATTAGTAAAGCAAGAGCTTGGGTTTGAGTTTCTTCAAGGTAGATCATCTTTGTTATCGAATATCGGATGTAAGCTTGCATCTTTCTTTTGTGGAGCCTCTCTAGAGTCCGGATACTCGATGATCGCAGCGAAGGGACCACAACACGGAGCTTTAGAAGTGAAGGACCGGACTACAAAGGTTGTAATCCCAAACTCTTAGAAGTAAAGTTGTTTACTTGCTTTGTTTCGCCTAATCTCTAGTCTAAGATCTTGGTTAGGATTTGTTCGGCATGTTTAAATTTTAAATCGGGCATGGTTGATGCCTTATAGACCCTTGTGAGAGTGCCCAGTAACCCTGCAGTGGTATCAGAGCTACTAGGCATTAGATGTCGACCTATGGGGGGTTCTCACTGTGTGACAGTGTGGCGAAGCATAGGCTCTTACCCTCAGGGTGTCCCGAGACCGGAAGGTGTTCTAGCGGGTTGAAGTCCTCGCGAGGGGGCATGCATAAAAAGTAGTTGCTGAGGTATCCGTTGGTGCTACGGCGACCCCGTGTAACGTTTTAGAAATCGTTTTGCAAATTTTTTCCGTTTTAGGGCAAAATTGTCGGTATTTTCCGTTTTAACCTAATTTCGATGAAACGTCCGTATAAGCTTGCCGGCACATTTTTGAGCTAAAATAAAGCTTGTGCGTGAACTTTAGGGGTATTTGGGAGGTTTTGGTTCAGATAGAATTTTTTTCAAATAAAATATTATTTTAAGCGGTATTTGGTGCATGTAAATCGGGAAATTTCTTTTCTTAAGAATAAATTATTTTTTTGTCACTAGAATATTTTGGAAACTTCTTTTAAAATATCTAGATATTTTTTTGGAGTGCAAAAGCTTTTATTTTAAAAATAAAAGAAAAGAGTGAAAGGTGGCAAATAGCTTTAATTAGCATTTATTACTCTCTTTCCTAGCTATTTCTTCACAAAATACTCACAAAAATATCCCCCATCCCTCCATGGCCGAGCCTCATCCCCATTTTTGTCCATTTCATTTTCCAAGCTCATTTCTCACTCTTTTTCACTCAAAAACACAAAAGAATTCCAAAAATAAATCCAAAAATTCCTATATAAAAATTAAACCATTTTTCCTTCACTAATCCTTTATGGATCTTCAATAAAGCTTTTTTTTTTATGCTAAGATGTTGGATTAAGTTTCATTTTGTGTTCTTGGAGAGTTATAATTCTTACCTTAATCCTTTAATATTTTCTTTAATCTTATTCTAGCTAATTTAGTTAGCTAATTATGTGTTGTGTTTAGTTTTTAAATTATGATTAATTCATTTATTTTTGGTTTAAGAAATTCGTGTTATGGTTAAATTTTTTGTTTAAGTGTTTAGTGTTTATTTGAAGTGTTAATTTGTGTTTTGGAGAATATTAACCTAGTAGAAAATGTTAATTTTTGCTAATGAACACTTTGTTTAACTATGCAATTTTGCTAATGAACACTTTGTTTAACTATGCAATTTTGCTTACTAGGTTTTTGCTAAAATTTATTTAGCAAGTGTTTAAAATATAGGAATGGTTTAGATAGCTTAGTTAAGCTATTTTAAGGTGTTTGTAATCGCTACATATGCGTTAGCTTGAAACTAGTGCGAAATATTACGATAGGTTACTTATTAGATTTCGGGGTTTTTCCGACGTGAGTTCGATTGGTCGTTGCGAGGTTATATCTATTGTATTTCTCGTAATTTTTGTGTTGTGTTGCGCGATCGGGACGATTGGGTTCTAGACATAGTGTTTTGTAGTTTAGCGACCCCAATTAGGGTTTTTGGCCGATGTCTTGCGCGATTGATGCGCTAAGCGCGCAGTGTAATTTTTCCGGGCGTTTTCATCGCGTTTCGTTGTCTTTTCGTCATTGTAGGATTTTTGCTTATGTGATGTGTTTGTGAAATTTTAGGTTCGCAAGCGGGGACTTCGGAAGCTACGTCAGGGGAAAACAGGTGGTAGGCTTTATTTAGCCAGGAGCGTTGGTGAGTAGATTTAACATCTACAGGGGAATTGCCCGCATGGCTTTATGCGTCTGGGCTAGAGATGTTATTTCTGATGCATATTCTATGTCATATTTGGAATTGCGCATTCACCCTACTGCTTAGTTAGTGTTGTGCTTGGACTAGTATCCTTAGGACACTGCACTATTATTAACGATTCATGTTCTACGAGCACTGATTGTATGTCACACACACCGTCAATAATTGCCATGTCATGCACAACCCACTTATGGACATGATATTGCTTGGTTAGGGATATTGGAACTTTGATTCATATTTCTTATCGCATATGACATATAGCATACCTGTATATCCACATGCTTACACATATACCTTCACATACTTACATGCTAGATACATGTATACCTATAGGATATTGTACAATTAGTGATAGGTACATACACACTTTATGACATAGCTACAGGTATACCTTGCACACATATTTCACTTATACCCAGGGGGCATACTATATCATTACTTATAGGTAGATATATATACCCTTATGTTTACACATACATCTGGTTATAGCTACATGTTTATCTTTACTTGATGTTATTTTAGAATTGGAGAAAATTAAGAACCGCATGATATTTATATTAACTTGTTGCGGTTAATTAGCGGCTTTTACTTTATATGCTTACATTTTAGTTTATGCTGCATATGTTATATTCATGGATTTTCGCATTGTGATATGGATTTTTCATGATGTTTTCTGGATTTGGGGACCGTGGGAGTTCATGAAATTATGCATTATTTGAAAAAACCCGGTTTCCCTTGATATGATATTACAGCATCCACCATGAGATTTATCGGTTCTGATTATATACCCGATTCGAAGAGCGGGAGGCACCGTCTGTGGGTACATGGTGGGGCCCGGGAGGTACCACGGGGCAAGAATCGTGGAGTAGACGATGAGTTAGTGGGGGAACCATACCATCCGGTGACATTACTAATGACTCAGCGGTTATCATGGGGATACCGAAGGGAGTCATGTACTTATAGATACGTCGAGAGGCGAGGGTCAGATCTAGGCACTCGTGCTTTCGGTATAGCGTATGATACGTACCTATCAGCGTGCCAGTCTTGGTGACAGCACCTGATAGATCAGCATTTCTGTGTCGATGCTTGACACATTGGTTTCATGATATTTCTTTTTACTCCTTTGTATATATAACAGGAGTTTAAGCCGCTGTTATATATGCCCTTACACCAATATTAGTGGAATTGGACGCTAATATATGTGTATTGACATTAAATTATATACATCATCATATTTATTCACGTAAATATATTTAGGATGTTAGATTTTTACTTGATAATTTAATTTGGGATATAGGTGATTCATTTGATATTGGATACAGGATATTTTTGAGATTGCTGATTTGTACATTCAGGATATATGAGATTTATTCGATATTGTACATTCAGGATTTATGAGACTTATATGATATAGCCAATTTGGGGGCTGATTTGAGGAATTGGGATTTGGATTTGTCTTGATGGATTGTGATCCTACCACGATGTCAGGATTCCGTGGAAATGACATATTTCATTCCATACTTCACATTTATTGTTTATGCACTGCTTCATGTATTAGTAGTACCTGTTAGAGTACCTTTCATGATTGTTGCATTTACATACCTTTATTTATATGCATTGCTTCATGTATTAGTTGTACCAGCTAGTGTACCTTTCATGATTATTGCATTCATATGAATTTTTATTGCTATTAATTGCACATGTTAGATTCGCGCTGTACGTGCATACTCGCGATTACCTGCATATGTTATTTACTATTTACGAGTTGGCAACTCACCCCCCGTTGTGCCACAGTGTTTGCAGGTGTTCCTTAGGATAGTCAGTGGCTGGCTATTATTACACATCTTATCATCTTTTGCTACGGATACCGCATCAGCTCACAGTTTGCAGTTTGCTTAGGTGGGTTTTGTGGTTATTCGTTGTATTGTATATTCGTTGTATCCCTGTACTCTCCATCTACTATTTTTATATTGACTTAGAGACTTGGTGAGGTTGATGTTGTATATTATTTGTGACTTGTTGTCTTTTATACAGTTTCCTTTCTACCGTCTTTTATTTCTTCGCTACGGCGTCGTATATTTGTTGTGGTGGTTGTTTTCCGCCTTTGGGCGTGTATTTGCACCCATTCGGGGATGCTTTACTTTATATTTATGTTGTACCCATTTTTGGGGCTAGCTTTTACAAAGGTGGTGCTGCCAAAATTTTAAAGGAAATAAAGTTGGAATTTTAAAGAATTTGAGTTGTGATTTTAAAGACTTTTAAACAATGTTTCTTATCTTTTCTTATCTTTTAACTGGTTTAGATTTCTGGGTTTTGGCTTTCTTTTACCGCGTTACACCTCTAGACGTTGCGTAGTATTAGGGCCGTCACGTGCCAATTTCGGGTCATAACAAAGTTGGTATCAGAGCGCTAGGTTTTTACCTTTCGGAGAGTAGGATGAGCTTGGTATGATGGAGTAGGTAGCTTTAGCAGAGTAACGTAGTGTGTGTATGTCTGCAGCATGCTCACGATGCGGTACTTCGCCTAAAGTGACCTAAGTACAATTACTTGAAATTCCTTCCTTGATGATTCATATCCTTGTGATTCGATTTCCGTGTTCATATTGAATCCTATCCCTATTTATAGCCTTTGCCGCCGACGACTATGGGGACTCAGTGAGGTGCAGCGAGGGCCGAGGTCAGAGTTGACTCGGGTGGGTAATGGACTGACCAGGATGGCACGCTCGTTGCACAGGTGTAGACGGATCCGCCTTCGACAGATAGTATCGCTAGGCTTGTGTCAGAGATGCAGGACCAGCGCCAGACGATGAGTTCTTTGGTGGAGACCATTCGAGCGCAGCGACAGGAGGTTGTCACCCCTGTTACCCAGTTGTTCCTTACGATCAGCAGACAGCTTTCCATCACTTACATAGCCCCAGTGGATGCAGCCCTAGTTGACGAGACATGTATTCCAGAGTCTTCAGGAATTCCGGGACCGTGGAGGACTCGTACCAGGGTATCAGCTCAGAGACAGAGGCTTAGTCGTCGAAACAGCTTTCATGACCGTTGCGGGAGTAGCAGAGGTTTGGGACGAGGGGATTCGTGTTAGCTAGATCAGCCGTTTGTTGTGTTAACTTCTGTCAGCGATTCTTTTGTTGCGCGACACGTATTTCAGTCGTATGCCAATCGGTTAGGAGATTCATCCGTCACTTTATCCTTCTAGAGATGTTGGATTTGACGTTCTCCTGGGCACAGACTGGTTAGTTACGTGCTAGGCGTCTGTGGACTACCGCGAGGAAACAGTCATGTTTTTTTTCCCGGCAAGTCAGTTCTTATTGTGCAGGGGGCAGTGGTGCCGCCTCTCACAGCTTGAATTCATCCTTTTTCGCTAGTCGGCTTTTGAGGAGAGGATGTCGAGGATTCTTGGCGTTCATTCGTGATACCGGAGCCACAGTGGGTTTGTTGGACCGGGTTCTTATCGTGCGAGAGTTTTCCGATGTTGTTCCAGATGAGCCGGCGGAGCTTAGGGAGCTTAAGGATCAGCTGCAGAGTTGTTGTTGGGGGGATAGTTGCGTCTGAGCATTTCGCTTTCGGAAGCTCCTATTTCTGTTCGTGAAGGAGAAAGACGACAGATTGCGGTTGTGGATTGATAAATCGTCAATTGAACCAGCTTACGGTGCGGATAAGCATCCTTTACCTCGCCTTGACGATTTCTTCAATCAGCTCCACATTGCGAGACATTTTCTAAGTTGTTTGGGATCAGGTCATCATTGTTGTGGGTTCGGAGTGAGGACATTCCGAAGGCTGCCTTGTGCGTGCTACGGGCTTTATGTGTTTTAGTGTGTCATTGGACTCACCAATGCCCTACCAGCATTCGTAGATATGATGAACCGGATTTCTTTAGGCCGTTCCTCGAACAGTTAATGTTGTGTTATTGATGACATTCTGGTCTATTCTTTGTTTCCAGCACTTGAGGATTTGTTCTGCAGACATTGGGAGAGCCCCAGCTTTTTGCTAGATTCTCGGAGTGTTCCTTCAGGCTTCTTTTTGTTGATTCCTAGGTCTTGTAGTTAAGGGAGACGGTTTTTCGTATGGTCCCGAGGAAGATCGTGGCCGTACAACTTACTCCCAGGCTTGTGTTCGGACAGAAGTCCGCAGATTTTTGGGCTTAGCAGGTTTTTACCGCCGTTTCGTGCAGGATTGCTAGTGTAGTGCTGCACCGTTGACTGGACTGACCTGAAAGGAGGTTTCTTTTCTTTGGACTGAGGCATGCGTGCGGAGTTTTTTAGAAGTTGGAGATTCGGTTAGCAACTGCACCAGTTCTTTCTTGCTTTTTGGTTTGGGCGATTTTGTTGTTTTAACTGTGATGTTTCGCGAGTGGGGCTCGATTGTGTACTGAGGTGACACTATAGAGTTATCGCTTTTGCTTCCCTACATTTGGAGGAAGTACGAATAGGATATCCCACTCATGATCTGGAGATGGTCGCGGTGGTAGTGCATTGTGGATTAGAGACACTACTTGTTCAAGAGTCGTGTCAGATTTTCACGGACCACCAGAGCTTAATGTACATCTTCCCGCAGCGGGTTTTGATTGTTGAGACAGCACCGTTGGATGGAACGTGTGGAGGATTGTGTTTGTGAGATCCTTTATTACCCTTGGCAAGGCGACTGTGGTAGCTGATGCTGGAGTCGTAGGCCCTGGGTTAGTTTGTTCCAGTTGTGCGCAGTCAGAGACAGTCTTCTGCAGATTTACTGTTCGTGTGCGATCGTGGAGTACAGCTTAGGTTCGCCTCTACTAAGGGGACAGCTTGCTCATGTCCGCGCCCGACCACTTTTTCCTAATCGTTTTCGCGAGACACTGCCTACCGACGAACGTTCGTTAGAGATACTTGAGCATACCCGGCTGGGAAATGATTCGGAGTCCTTAATTTGTGACAATAGTGTGCTAAGTTAGGGACGCGTTTGTGTACCTGATATTATCGGGTAGAGACGTGAAATCCTAGAGCTAGCACATCTGTCAATTCTCTGTACTCATTCAAGTTCCACCGGCATTTGACGTGACTTGTGAGATAGTTACGGGTGGGCCGGGATGTAAAGGGCAGTTTCGGGTTTCGTTTCAAGGAGTCTGTGTTGTTGTGAGCTAAGGTTGAGCATTTGAGACCGGCTGGAGAGTTGCAATCTTTAACTGTTCCGAATTGGGAATGGGAGCAGATCTCCATGAAATTCGTTATGGTGTCTATCCAGGTTTAGTCATGGTATGACTCCATTCGGATGCTTGTTGTCCGGTTTTTCTCAGTCTGCTCAGTTGTTCTTTGTTAAGTTTGTGCGTTGCATGGAGTTCCTTCGAAGGTCGTATCCAATGAAGGCACCCTGTTCGCTTGCCGTCTTGGGCAGGAACTTCAGGAAGCCTTAGGTACTGGTTGAGCTTTAGCTCCGTCTTTCCATCCGCAGGATGATGGTTTTATGAGAGCGTGCTATACTGACTCTAGAGGTTATACTCATGCATACGTACTAATTGTTGTCGGCAGTTGGGATCGTCACTTGCCATTGTTGGGACTCTCCTTCGATAGCAGTTATCAGGAGACATTCCAATTGGCAACCTTTAAGTTTTGTTTGTTAGGTGGTGTCGATCTCCAGTCTGTTTTTCTGACTCTGCGTAGTAGGATTTTTGGACCCCAGCTAGTCTAGAGGCTTCGGAAATGATCCAGCTGTTTCAGATGAGGATGATGACAGTCCTGCGCGGACAGAGGTCTTTTGCCGACCATGGTGATCGCAGGCTCGAGTTCGCAGTAAGAGATCATGTATTCCTACGGATTTTTCTGATGAATGACGTGTTGAGTTTTAGGAAGCTTACCCACAATTGTAGGTCCTTTCGAGATCCTTAAAGCGAGTTAGTTCTGTTGCCTTTAATTTGGCACTTCCGCCCAGATTATTGAGTATTCATCCCGTATTCCTTGTCTCGATACTTTGCAATTACCTTCATGACCTTTCTCACTTGATTCAGTATCAGACCAATTAGCTTGGACGTGATCTTTCGTTCACCAGCAGCCGCTAGTTATAGTGGATCAGCAGGTGGAGGAACTTCGGTCAAGGGTCTTGCCGTCAGTGAGGGTTCTTTGGCGTAGCTGTATAGTGAGGTGATCACTTAGCAAGCTGCGAGCGAGAATTGGGAGTTTTGTACTCATCTTCTTTAAGGTACGCGTAGATGAATTTTAATTCAGGGACCGAATATCTTTAAGGGGGAAGATTGTAACGTTTTAGAAATCGTTTCGCGAATTTTTTCCGTTTTAGGGCAAAATTGTCGGTATTTTCCGTTTTAACCCGATTTCGATCAAACATCCGTATAAGCTTGCCGGCACCTTTTTTAGCTAAAATAAAGCTTGTGCGCGAACTTTAGAGGTATTTAGGAGGTTTTGGTTCAGAAAGAATTTTTCCCAAATAAAATATTATTTTAAGCTGTATTTGGTGCACGTAAATCGGGAAATTTTTTTTCTTAAGAATAATTTTTTTTTGTCACTAGAATATTTTGGAAACTTCTTTTTAAATATCTAGATATTTTTTGGAGTGCAAAAGGTTTATTTTAAAAAGAAAAGAAAAGAGTGAAAGGTGGCAAATAGCTTTAATTAGCATTTATTACTCTCTTTCCTAGCTATTTCTTCACAAAATACTCACAAAAATACCCCCCATCCCTCCTTGGCTGAGCCTCATCCCCATTTCTGGCCATTTCATTTTCTAAGCTCATTTCTCACTCTTTTTCACTCAAAAACACAAAAGAATTCCAAAAATAAATCCAAAAATTCCTATATAAAAATTAAACCATTTTTCCTTCACTAATCCTTCATGGATCTTCAATAATGCTTGGTTTTTTATGCTAAGATGTTGGATTAAGTTTCATTTTGTGTTCTTGGGGAGGTATAATTCTTACCTTAATCCCTTAATATTTGTTTTAATCTTATTCTAGCTAATTTAGTTAGCTAATTATGTGTTTAGTTTAGTTTTTAAATCATGATTAATTCATTTATTTTTGGTTTAAGAAATTCGTGTTAGGGTTAAATTTTTTGTTTAAGTGTTTAGTGTTCATTTGAAGTTTTAATTTGTGTTTTGGAGAAGATTAACCTAGTAGAAAATGTTAATTTTTGCTAATGAACACTTTGTTTAATTATGCAATTTTGCTTACTAGGTTTTTGCTAAAATTTATTTAGAAAGTGTTAAAAATATAGGAATGGTTTAGATAGCTTAGTTAGATTATTTTAAGGCGTTTGAAATCGCTACATATGCGTTAGCTTGAAACTAGTACGAAATATTGCGATAGGTTGCTTACTAGATTTCGGGGTTTTTCCGACGTGGGTTGGATTGGTCGTTGCGAGATTATATCTATTGTATTCCTCGTAATTTTTGTGTTGTGTTGCGCGATCGGGACGATCGGGGTCTAGACTTAGTGTTTTGTAGTTTAGCGACCCCAATTAGGGTTTTTGGCCGATGTCTTACGCGATTGATGCGCTAAGCGCGCGGTGTAATTTTTCCGGGCGTTTTCATCGCGTTTCGTTGTCTTTTCGTCATTGTAGGATTTTTTCTTATGTGATGTGTTTGTGAAATTTTAGGTTCGCAAGTGGGGACTTCAGAGGCTACGTCAGGGGAAAACAGGTGGTAGGCTTCACTTAGCCAGGAGCGTTGGTGAATTGATTTAACATCTATAGGGGAATCGCTTGCATGGCTTTATGCGTCTGGGCTAGAGATGTTATTTCTGTCACATATTTTATGTCATATTTAGAATTGTGCATTCACCCTACTGTTTAGTTAGTGTTGTGCTTGGACTAGTATCCTCAGGACACTGCACTATTATTGACGATTCATGTTGCACGAGCACTGATTGTATGTCACACACACCGTCAATAATTGCCATGTCACGCACAACCCACTTATAGACATGATATTGCTTGGTTAGGGACATTGGGAATTTGATTCATAATTCTTATCGCATATGACACATAGCATACCTGTATATCCACATGCTTACAGATATACCTTCACATACTTACATGCTAGATACCTGTATACCTATAGGATATTGTACCATTAGTGATAGGTACATACACACTTTATGACATTGCTACAGGTATATCTTGCACACATATCTCATTTATACCCAGGGGGTATGCTATATCATTAATTATAGGTAGATACATATACCTTGCTATACCCTTATGTTTACACATACATCTGGATATAGCTACTTGTTTACCTTTACTTGATGTTATTTTAGAATTGGAGAAAATTAGGAACCGCATGATATTTATATTAACTTGTTGCAGTAAATTAGCGGCTTTTCCTTTATATACTTACATTTCAGTTTATGTTTCATATATTATATTCATGGATTTTCGCATTGTGATATGGATTTTTCATGATGTTTTCTGGATTTGGGGACCGTGGGAGTTCATGAAATTATGCATTATTTGAAAAACCCGGTTTCCCTTGATATGATATTACAGCATCCACCATGAGATTTATCGGTTCTGATTATATACCCGATTCGAGGAGTGGGAGGCACCGTCTGTGGGTACATGGTGGGGCTCGGGAGGTACCACGGGGCAAGAATCGTGGAGTAGACGATGAGTTAGTGGGGGAACCATACCATCCGGTGACATTACCAATGACTCAGCGGTTTTCATGGGGATACCGATGGGAGTCATGTACGTATAGATACGTCGAGAGGCGAGGGTCAGAGCTAGGCACTCGTGCTTTTGGTATAGCGTATGACACATACCTATCAGGGTGCCAGTCTTGGTGACAGCACCTGATAGATCAGCATTTCTGTTTCGATACTTGACACATTGGTTTCTTCTTTTTACTCATTTATATATATAACAAGGGTTTCGGCCACTGTTATATATGCCCTACACCAATATTAGTGGAATGGGACGCTAATATATATGTATTGACATTAAATTATATACATCATCATATTTATTCATGCAAATATATTTAGGATGTTAGATTTTTACTTGATAATTTGATTTGGGATATAGGTGATTCATTTGATATTGGATACAGGATATTTATGAGATTGCTGATTTGTACATTCAGGATATATGAGATTTATTCGATATTGTACATTCAGCATTTGTGAGACTTATATGATATGACAGCCAATTTGGGGGCTGATTTAAGGAATTGGGATTTAGATTTGTCTTGATGGATTGTGATCCTACCACGATATCAGGATTCCGTGGAAATGACATTTTTCATTCCATACTTCACATTTATTGTTTATGCACTGCTTCATGTATTAGTAGTACCTGTTAGAGTACCTTTCATGATTGTTGCATTTACATACCTTTATTTATATGCATTGCTTCATGTATTAGTTCTACGTGCTAGTGTACCTTTCATGATTATTGCATTCATATGACTTTTTATTGCTATTAATTGCACATGTTAGATTCACGCTGTACGTGCATACTCGCGATTACCTGGATATGTTATTTACTATTCACGAGTTGGCAACTCACCCCCGTTGTGCCACAGTGTTTGTAGGTGTTCCTCAGGATAGTCAGAAGCAGGCTATTATCACACATCTTATCATCTTTTGCTACGGATACCGCATCAACTCACAGTGTGCAGTTTGCTTAGGTGGGTTTTGTGGTTATTCGTTGTATTGTATATTCGTTGTATCCCTGTACTTTCCATCTACTATTTTCATATTGACTTAGAGACTTGGTGAGGACGATGTTGTATATTATTTATGACTTGTTGTCTTTTATACTGTATTCTTTCTACCGTCTTTTATTTTTTCGCTACGGCGTCGTATATTTGTTGTGGTGGTTGTTTTCTGCCTTTGGGCGTGTATTTGCTCCCGTTTGGGGATGCTTTACTTTATATTTATGTTGTACCCATTTTTTGGGCTAGCTTTTACAAAGGCGGTGCTGCTAAAATTTTAAAGGAAATAAAGTTGGACTTTCAAAGAATTTGGGTTGTGATTTCCAAGACTTTTAAATAATGTTTCTTATCTTTTCTTGTCTTTTAACTAGTTTATATTTCTGGGTTTTGGCTTTCTTTTACTGCGTTACGACTGTAGACGTTGCGTTGTATCAGGACCGTTACGTGCCAATTTCGGGTCGTGACACCCCGTTGGATAGGGTGGCTGCCTGACCTTCAGTGGTATCAGAGCCAAGCTAGAGCTTTAGGCAAAATCTAGGCGAAGTTTAAAGCCCGATCGAACTCCGAATACCCGATAAAACCTAGTTTCTGGAAATTTTTGCAAAAGTTGACTTTTTTCATATTAAAAATACTCAGAAAAATAAGCAGGAAAATCTAAGAATTACTGTAAAGTACGGACACTCAACTCCTTCATTAGACCGCGGAATCGTGACCAAACCACGCGTTTGCCGGCGGTTCTGCTGTAAAAATTTTGAGTTGGGGGCTACTACTTCAAGTGTTCATTCTTAAGCCTTTTTTCATAGTTCTGGGAATTTTTAATTCTACTCAAGTGTTGAGTTTTCTGGGATGTATTGGGAACTCGTTGATTCGATCGGAAAGTTTAACTTCTTTTAAGTTTTTTCCGGGTAATTTAGAACGTGTTAAAAAGTTCGAACGGATATCAATAACTCACTTTTTCCCGACCCGGAAAATTTCCATGTGTTGGATTTTTCCATAGTTAAAGAACGTTCTAAGTCGTGCAAGTAACGCGGTGGACCCTATAGAAGAACACAAATCTTAACTCGATTATGTGACCGTCTAAACAGCCTCTAAACCTAGGGTTTGGAGCAGTACAGCGTTGCCACATGTGAGGCGTTGGTTTGACCCTTCTACGGCTGGACCATCAGTACTGTGGCATGTGATGGATACTTTTTAAACTCCGCTCAAGTGTTGAGCTATTTGGGAAATCTTGGGTGTTTGTTTATTCGATTGGAAAGTTTAACATTGTCTATTTATCTGCAATGCGATACAATATTTGGAATCCACAAGTAGTTATGAGATAACTAATTTGAATGTTATAAATCTAGTAGTTTAGTCTCATTTGATCGGTTGCCACGGGATTTTGATGTGATCAAAAGTCCGTCGCAATCACGAAGCGTACGCGGATACTCGCCGGGTAAACTTAATAGATAGCCACGCCCCATAGGCTCGACCAAGTGACTATAGGAGAACCTCGTCGCCAAAAGCATCCATTCGGGTGCTCGCGGCAGCGGTGTTCCGCCTTAGTGCACTTCGTCGACGGCATCCGGGGGTGCGGCCGTGTACTAAAGTTTGCGACGAGCATTCGGTCAGGATGTCGGGAATCTTGTTGAATTGCCCGACTTGATATTGAAAAGTGTTTTCGATAATGAGACTAAAATACGGGGTTTATAAATGTTAGGCATGCGATGTCTAAGGAATTCATTTGGTTAGGCATGAGATGTCTAAGGAGGTTGCGGATTCCAACTGTTGTAGTTTTACACTTTCTTTTCTACGACCATAAGTGTAATATGTGGTGTATCGCCGGTTTCATTGCTATACATCAACGACAATTGGGATACACATATTTACTTACGTTGATAATATATGATATTATGTGTTTCTGTGATATGTTATATTGAATCGTCGTGTTTGAATAGCCGGGGTTTTTATGTGAGATGAGAGTTTTTCTTTTTCATTCATGTAAAATTCATTGTATGTAATATTCTTTTATTGGGTAACTTCCGGGCTGAGGATGATGTCACCAATGTATATTATTTACTTTTCCGCATTAGGTAGACCCAAGGCGGGGAGCACAAGTAACCGGGTTCTAAGGTCCAGTTGGAGATCATCTCGAGGAGTCGAGACCGGGTCTCCTAACACTAGAATTGGCAGTGTTGCTTGCCGCTCTCGTAGGGATCTAGGGATGTGGGTTTGCCTATTCATCGCGACCGTGGAATCCGCGTTTTACACAGGCTCGCATAAAACACGGAAATCCTAGTATATCCAATATTTCATATGTTATCTTCTGCTGCAATGTTCTGTGATGAGATCATATTACTGCCTGAGACGAATCTTTATTATATATATATAAGATATATATTGTATATTGTTGATTTCGTTTCTAATATGATGCTTGTGTCATGACCCAAAAATTTGTCCTGTAACCGGCACTTAAACTACGTAACGTCTACAGGCGTACGCAACTCAAGTAAGCCGAAACCTAGAAATCTAAACCACCCAAATCTGGATCAACGGAGAAAAACATAGTTTTAACATTCGGAAAAATCTCTAACTCTAGTTTTTTTTCTTGAAAATTTCGGCAGCACCTCCTATGTAAAAACTAGCCCCGAAAATGGGTACAACACAGATAATATATAAAGCATCCCAAACGGGAGCCAAATCACGCCCAACGGCGGTGACAATCACCACAACATTTATACGACGCCGAAGCGAAGAAATATCAAAGAAAAGATTGCAATAAGAAATAAACTTTCCCAAAACAAAAACCGGCTCTCACGAGCACGGCTCCCAAGTTACCAAAATAATACAACACCGAATCCTCACAAGTCGTCTCTAAGTCATATACAAACAGTGGTAGATGGAGAATACTAGATCCAACAAAAAGATATGCAATGTGCAAGCAGATAACCGCAAACCCACCTAAAAGCAAAGGCCTCAATGCCTAACAAAGTGGTATCCGCAAAAGTAGAGATGATAAGACGTCCTGCCGCGACCACTCAGAGGGTAAGTCCTGCAAAACACTGTGGCACAACGGGGGTGAGTTGCCAACTCATGAATAGTAATAACCATCATACTATAGTCGCAACTATGCACGAATAGCGATTTATCAATAACATGTAATCTGATAGCATAAGTATGATAAGTGAATATGCAATAATCATGTAAAGGTATATCATCAGGGTACTACAACTACATGAAACAATGCATATCAAAATAATCCTGAGTGTGCGGGATGATATAATAAAATCTTATGCAAAATCATCAGCATGGAAAACACCAGTGTCCCTCACTGACACATCAAATCCCAAATCCTCATGCACCGCATCCTTAGATCGGCTCTCACATCCTGTAAGTCTTATGGAACCTGAGTGTCTAACATCGACACCCGAAACATCATGAAAACCCGTGTCTATCATCGACACGTAAATCCTCATAACTCAGGCGCCGTCAGCACGACTGGCCCTGACGATATGTCATACATCAGTCCGGTTGGTATCCCAACGATAACCACTGAGTCCAAATACTATCACCGGTAGGTAGTGGTCCCACCGCCAGACTTATCGTCTATACCACGAAATCACCACTCGCCCAAGGTTACCATACCGGGTCCACCATGTACCCGCAGACGGTGCCTCCCGCTCCTCGAATCGGGTATCACAAGCCAAATCTCAGAGCCGAGAAATCACATGGTGGACACACTGAAATATCAAATCAAGAGAAACCGGGTTTTCAAACAATACATAGTTTCTTGAAATACCCCCACGGTTCTCAAATCCATAAATCTTATGAAATCCATATCTCAATGCGTAAATCCATGAAAAAACTGATAGATGCAACATAAAACAACAATATGAGCTTATCAATGGAAATCCGCTCTTTTAAATGAATCCGTCTTTATAATATATCTTGCGGTTCCTAAAATCCTCCGAAAAACAATTGTAGCATCATATGTGGTGTACAAGTGAGTGTAGCAAGGTTTAAGTATCTACATGTAAGCAAGTAGGTATGATACATTTCATAAGCGCAATGATCAACAACTCAATATCACCTATCAAAACAATACCACTTGGAGTACATACAACTATAGCGAAAATATGCGGGTGTACATGTCAATATGTATGAATTATACACATGTAGCTGTAATAGACTATGTGGGTGTACATGTCAATCTGTATGCAAAATGTACAAGTAGCTATAGTAAGGTATACGTGAAATGGATTAAGAGTTACTATCTTAACTATCCATGTCAAACTTAATAACACGTATATAGGTGTCAACAATATCTCCTATGCACAAAAGAATAAGAGTTACTACTGTAAGTTGATGTACAACACCCCACGACTTGCGGGGAGGCGGAAATATGAAAAGCGATCTTGTTCTTATGCTAAACATCGACTAACCGCATGAATCGAAGATAAATGATAACTAACATCAAACATAGAAGTTAACAACTACTATGTAAAGGGATTATACCTAAAGAACCGTGTCCTTCGTCTTTACGAACTTCACCTCCTCCTCGGCCTTCTCGAAGTAGTAGACGATCCACCCGAGAGCTTTACTCCAAGCTTAGCCTCTAAACTTGAGGCAACTAACTTTCTTTAAGTGCTAATCAAAGAAGCTAGGTGATATAGAGTGAGGGTTATGGTTTAATTAGTCTAACTAATCCTTGTACTCAGCACATGAGAGGGGTGGATTAGGGTTTGAAGAGGGAGAGCTTGAGGAGAGAGAAGGTGAAGATAATAATGAAGTGAGAATAATGAGTTATCATAATATATATCAAGCATTTTGTTATATCAAGAAAAGAAAAGAAAATGATTTACAACCATGCTTGATAAATATCTTGTGCTTATTCATCTCCATGAGTCATTAAGCAATTATGAAGCATTAATGACTTGGATGAATCATCCATATGACTCACTAATCACATTCATTGTATATGCCACCTAAATCTCCTTAGTCACCATCTTTTAGAAGCTTCTCGCGCAATTACGAGAACGCCCCTCCTTTCCGCAAAAATACAGAAAAACTTTAGACTATATAAATCCAATAACCGGATACTAGTAACTGGCTTAAACCAAAGCCGACTGGTAAAAACTGTCCGAAAGTCATACGTGTGTAAACACACGTATGCGTCCGAACCCTTGTCGTAAAACCATACGACCTCTATATCGTTTCGCCTTGAGTAGGGAAACTCTCTGTGTGGGACTCTAGAGACTCGACTACTACGCTGGCAGTGGGTTTAACCAAAGACCGCAAGCAGCACTAGCTGTACGTAACGGTCCCCAGGTAGATGTCGATAAGAAGGCCGATGAGGAAACCCATCCGAACTCCTACTAAGTCTGATGTGACAATCTCCATACAGTCCGGTCCGTTCGTCTAAGACTATCGCATATCGGGCCTAGGGGGCGGCAAGCGTCAGTCCCCTAATAGCGGTATAAGTCGTGTCGGAGCGAAGCCCAATACACCCTGAGAAACTACTGGAACCTACCAGCAAATCTCGCTTGCCCTGGCCAGGGACTTTGCGTAATGGCTCTCTGACACAGCGCGATATCAACCCCTAATACCGGGAGAGACGAATCCTGTCTAACCGCCACTGCCTCCAAGTGCTCGGGACTGCACCCAACTGCTACCTATTTGCATGACTCCTTTGAGCCGTAGTAGGGTAGCAATCTAAGAACAGTGGGACACACTCGAGGCGAAGTAGCAGTGTCAAGTCTGCGTACTATGCTGTACTCATGTCACCTGGGAACTGTTCACTGACGACTGGTATAAAACCATCCAACAGTTCTCTGTGAGTCCTGTCCGGTGTACCCGTTACCCAACGAGCACCTGCATACTATCTCCAGTATGACGTACTGACGGTTGTGGGACAGACCATCTCCCCAACTGGGATGAGAAGCGTACACACTAGTCTACTCCGGAGTATCGATGCCCTGTCTCGATAATCCTATGACTATGTACCTGAATAAGGATGTGCTTGTAGACTACCCAGCCCCCACTAGTGTGACTGCCATCACAACGCCGGTAGTCAAGCAAGATCCTAAGAGCTCTATCAATACGTATACCCACATATTAAGATAGAAGAAACCAAGTAGCATACTACCATATTTAGCAAGACTGTTATATACATGTGAATATCCCAAGCTTCCATTAAGTAATATACAAACTAGTATGATACAATAATGGCCCCTAGGGCATATACACTAACAATCTCCCACTTGCACTAGGGCCATGTACTGGCATATCGAAGACCGATGATCTCGAGTAGCCTCTCGAACTGAATCTGAGGTAGGGCCTTTGTGAATGGATCAGCAATGTTCTCTTCAGAAGCAACTCTCCGTATCTCGATCTCCTGACGATCAATGATCTCCCTGATCAGGTGATACCGCCTTAAGATGTGTCTGGACTTCTGATGGGACCTTGGTTCCTTTGCTAAAGCTATAGCTCCGTTGTTGTCGCAATACAGAGGTATTGGATCAACTATGGTAGGAACCACCTGAAGTTCTGTTAGGAACTTCTTCATCCAGACTGCTTCTTTTGCGGCATCGCAAGCAGCTATATACTCCGCTTCCATCGTCGAGTCAACAACGGGGTCCTGCTTGGAGCTCTTCCAGCACACCGCCCCTCCATTGAGGGAAAAGACATAACCCGACATGGACTTGGAATCGTCCTTATCACTCTGGAAGCCGGAATCAGCAAAGGCCTCCAACCTGAGGTCTTTTCCGCCGTAAACCAAGAGCATCTCCTTAGTCCATCTCAGGTACTTGAGAATGTTCTTTACTGCTATCCAGTGCTTCTCCCCTGGGTCTGACTGATACCGGCTTACCACGCTCAGTGCGTAAGCTACATCTGGTCTGGTGCACAACATCGCATACATTATAGAGCCTACCGCAGAAGCGTAGGGTATAACAGGCATGCGTTCCCTTTCCAAATCAGTCTTGGGAGACATCTCTTTGGAGAGGGTGATTCCGTGACAAGCCGGTAGATTCCGCGCTTAGAATCTTCCATACTGAATCTTTTCAGTACAGTGTCGATATACCTGGACTGCGAAAGTCCCAACATCCTTTTGGATATATCACGATAGATCCGAATCCCCAGAATGTAAGAGGCATCACCCAGGTCTTTCATGGAGAACCTGTGTGACAAGAATCCTTTGACAGATTGTAGCATAGGAATGTCATTTCCTATCAATAGAATGTCATCCACGTACAAGATGAGGAATATGACACTTCTTGCTACAACTTTACTATATATGCACGGTTCATCTGGATTTTTGATAAAGTCATATTCTTTGACTGTTTCATCAAAACAGATGTTCCAACTCCGCGATGCCTGCTTTAGTCCATAAATGGACTTAAGCAGCTTGCATACTTTCCCGCTGCTCCCACTCTGATTGAAACCCTCTGGCTGATCCATATAGACGCATTCTTCTAAATTTCCATTCAGAAAAGCCGTCTTTACGTCCATCTGCCAGATTTCATAATCATGGAAGGCAGCAATAGCAAGAAGGACCCGAATGGATTTGAGCATAGCCACTGGAGAAAAAGTTTCGTCATAGTCCAAATCAGGTCTTTGACGAAAACCCTTTGCAACAAGTCTAGCCTTATAGGTATCCACCTTTCCATCTACACCAATCTTTTTCTTGAAGATCCATTTGCATCCTATGGGTTTTACCCCATCTGGAGCAAAGTCCAAAGTCCATACTTTGTTGGTGTACATGGACTCCATTTCGGTCCGCATTGCATCTAGCCATCGTACCGAGTCGCCGCTCTGGATGGCCTGCTGGAAGTCAGTAGGTTCATCATCATCTATGATGCAATCCTCTCTATCCCCATCTATGAGAAAACCGTAGTATCTCTCAGGCGGATGAGACGGCCTACTACTCCTGCGGAGGGGTGCGGGAATGTCTTGTTCTTCTTGAACTACCGGTTCTACCAAACTTTCAGTATTAGTTTGTGGTTCTGGAATTTCTTCCAGTTCTATTTCTCTCCCACTTGATTCCTTTTCTAAAAACTGATGTTCTAGAAAATGGGCATTACGAGAAAAAAATACCTTTTGTTCCTCTGCGTAATAGAATAGATATCCTCTGGAGTTCTTTGGATATCCCACAAAACTACACTTTACTGATCGTGCCTCGATCTTGTCCACATGCTGCTTTTTAACAAAAGCTGGATATCCCCAAATCTTTATATACTGTAGATGGGGTTTCTTCCCGCTCCACATCTGATATGGAGTGGTAGGCACAGTCTAGGTAGGAACCATGTTCAAAAGATATGCCGCTGATTCTAGCGCATAACCCCAGAAAGATCGCGGTAACTCAGCATTACTCATCATTGATCGTACCATATCCAATAGGGTTCGATTCCGGCTGTCCGATACACCGTTATGCTGTAGAATGTATAGAGGAGTAAGCTGAGAGAGAATTCCTTTCACTTTTAGGTAACCTAGGAACTCGGCACTCAAGTATTCACCACCTCGATCAGATCAAAGTGTCTTGATACTTTTGCCGGTTTGGTTTTCTACTTCATTCTTATACTCTCGGAATTTCTCAAAAGCCTCGGATTTATGTTTCATCAGATAAAGGAATCTGTATCTTGAGTAATCATCCGTGAAAGTAATGAAATAGGAAAAACCACCTCTTGCATGTGTAGACATTGGACCACATACATCGCTGTGTATGAGTCCTAAGAGCTCGCTCGCTCTTACTCCATGTCCAGTAAATGGAGTCTTTGTCATCTTTCCTTTGAGACAAGATTGACAAGTGTCATAAGGTTAATATTCGAACGAGTCCAAATATCCTTCTCTATGCAACTTAGTCAACCTTCTCTCATTGATGTGACCCAGTCTACAATGCCATAAGAAAGCTTTATATAAATCTAGAGACTTTCTTTTAAGTGTGTTCTGGACATTGAAAATTTGGAGTTGGTTTAAAACATATATACCGTTATTTAGTGTACCGGACCCAATCAAACCATGATTAAGGTGGATGTTAACAACATCTCTTACAAACGTGAAATCATAACCTTTATTTGATAACAAGGAAACTGAAATGATATTACACGTTAAGCTTGGTACAAAAAAACAGTTATGTAAAACCAAAATGTGTCCACTCGTCAATCCTAGGTGATAATCCCCGACGGACGCAGCTCCCACGCTAGCTCCGTTAGCAACCTTTAGGGTCATATCACCTTCCTTCAGCACTCTACGGTTTCTCAGTGCCTGCAATGAATTGCAAATATGAGATCCCGATCCGGTATCCAATACCCAGGAAGTAGAGTTGATCGACAGACAATTCTCAATTACAAACACACCTGAAGTCGAAGCCACAGCTTGCTTCGGTTCCTGGTTCTTGGCGTTCCACGCTTTGCAATCCTTTTTCCAGTGCCCTTTACTGTGACAATGGAAGCACTCATCCTGGCCAATTACCGGTACCGCAAACTTTTTCTTTCCCTTCCCTCCCACCTTACTAACACCTCCTCTAGGTTTGGTGGCGGCCTTCTTCTTCCTTCCTTTGGCCCTTGCCTTGGACCCGGAAGAAGATGTTGAAAGGTTCCTAGGCACCCTAGAGTGGTCTCACAAGGCATCGAACATGCCATTTTTAAAAAAAAAATTGGTGCGGAGAAACCCTAGACTACGGATCGTCGCTAGAATTCTAGGCGAAACTAAAAGCTAGTTAACACTTAACTACTAGGATACGGAAATTACAACCTTTGTAGATCCGGATATCCACCTCCACGGCTCCGCAACGAAGTCTTCTCGCTGTCCATCTTGAAGCTTGGACTCTCGTGACGGCTTCATCGGAGAAACGTGCGGAATAGGTCGCCGGCTTCGTGTCAAAGACGATCTACGTCGAGGTTGCACAAACTCAAGCTCCGACTTCACAAAGTTGTGATACTTGTGAAGAAAACACCCAAAACAACTTGGCAAGAGGTAGAGGGTGAAGAAATAGGAGGTGGGTTCACTTTAGAATTGGATTTATCTCACTTTAACTCAAGTTGCCCTTGATGGACCTTGAGCTTGAAGAAGAAGAAGAAGATGAAGATGATGAAAGAAAGATAAGTCTTCATATTTTAAAATAAAACTAATATGAATACTTATCATATCTTGACCATGGTCAAGTGTAGAGATTAAACCAAGGTTAGTAAGTGTGGTTAGGGTTAAAGATGAGATAAGGATGGTGGACTTTGTCAAAGCTTCATGAAGCTTCAACATAGCTCCAAAATAAGCCACCATTCTTAACTTAATCCTTTCAAATAAATAAACAAATAAATAAATGAAAAACCAAAACCCTAATCATCACTTAACCATGGTTTAACCCTTTACACTTAATCACATTATCAAGTATCATCAAACATGATACAAAGTAGTGCACTAAAGCATATCACATATACAATGTGCATCAAGTGAGAAAAATCCGTTTAAAGTGAACCAATACTAGTTAATGCAATGCAATATATCAAATATATAATTATGCATTAAATCATTAAATCAACATTTGATTCAATGATCCGGTCATGTCGCAAATAACCGACTAGAATCTAATGTATCGATTTATCGAATCAATGATTCGATAACTAGGTCATATCGAATATAACCAATCGAAACATATATCGCGAGAATGAAATGCGGTATCACATACACGCATCATTCTCGGTCCTGCACATATCTCATATGCGCTCCTATTTTGTTTCGCTTGAGCCAGGAAACCTCTGTGTAGGACTCTAAAGACTCGTCAATACGCCGGTAGCAGATGATGATCATATCAAGCACCCACAAGCCGCAAGCGGTCTGCTAAACGTAACGGCCACCCGGGTATTGAGCGATCAGAAGATCGACGAGCTAGCCCGCTCACTCTCCTGCGAATCCGACCAGTAACACTTACCATACAGTCTAGTCTCTTCGTCAGATACGTCGCATATCAAGTCTAGGGGTGGTAAACGTCAGACCCCAATAACCCGATAAGTCGTGCCGATGTGAGGCTCGTAACGGGTCGAGAAACTACTGGTAACACTTACCAGCAAATCTCTGATCAGCCCAGGCCAGGGACTTCCCTGTTACGGCCAATCGAGCACAGCGCAACATCAACCCCCAATACCGGGAGAGACGAAACCCCTCCTATCGCTCATAGCCTCCATGTGACTCGGGACTGTACCCAAAGACCACCGTTTTGCATGCCCTCATGGACGTGGTAAGGTGGAGATCAAAGCACAGTGGGAATCATACAAGACTCTATGACGATCTCGGGTCTACAGACTAACCTGTACAAGTGTCACCTGAGAACTGCCATCTGACGTGAGGTATAATACCATCTGGGAGTTCTCGGCGAGTCCGTCCAGTGTACTCAGTCTCCACTGAGCACCCGTATACCATCTCTGATGTCAAACACCAATGGATATGGGATCATCCATCGCCCATCACATGGGTCGAGAAGCGTATACGCTAGTCTACTCTGGTATATCGATGCCCCGTCTCGATACACCCACGACTAGGGACCTTGAAGGATGTACTTATGGACTACCATGTCCCCACTAGTATGATCTGCATCATAGTCCAGGTAGTCAAGTACAAATCCTAAGGGCTTTACCAACATGTAACTATAAGACAGTATAAAGAGACTAGTGTACATGTTAAGATAAATAGCAACCAGATAGCATACTATCATGTCGAGCAAGAAAGTCATCTCTATATATGTCCAAGCATCCAATATAATATACATAATCTGTACAATACTGGCCTCTAGGGCATACATACAACTAACAATCTCCCACTTGCACTAGGGCCAGCTGCTGTAGTATCTCATACCGAGCATCCCGAAGAGTCTCTCAAACTGTATCTGGGGAATGGCCTTCGTGAGTGGATCCGCCGTGTTGTTCTTCGTGTCAACCCTCCTGACCTCGATCTCCCGGCGATCAACTATCTCCCGGATCAGGTGATACCGCCTCAGAATATGCCTGGCCCGCTGATGGGACCTGGGTTCCTTGGCCAAAGCCACCGCTCCATTGTTATCGCAATACAAAGGTATTGGATGCTCAATGGATGGAACCACTCCAAGTTCAGTAATGAACTTCTTGATCCAGACAGTCTCTTTGGCAGCATCGTTGGCAGCGATGTATTCAGCCTCCATCGTCGAGTCTGCCACGGTTTCCTGCTTGGAACTCTTCCAGCTAACCGCCCTCCGTAAAGGGTAAAGACAAAGCCCGACTGCGACTTAGAGTCGTCCTTATCACTCTGAAAGCTCGAATCGGTAAAGGACTCCACTTGGAGTTCTCCGTTACCATACACCAAGAACATATCTGTAGTCCTTCGCAAGTACTTGAGAATGCTCTTCACAGCTGTCCAGTGACTCTCTCCAGGATCAGCTTGATACCTGCTCACTACACTTAGTGAGTATGCTACATCGGGTCTGGTACATAGCATCGCATACATGATAGAGCCTACTGCCGAAGCATAGGGTATCCCTTGCATGCGAGCTCTCTCCAAATCAGTCTTAGGAGACATCTCTTTGGAGAGAGTGACTCCAGAGATCGTGGGCAAGTTCCCACGCTTGGACTCTTCCATACTAAACCTCTTTAGTATGGTGTCAATGTACCTGGATTGGGACAATCCCAAAATCCGTTTGGATCTATCTCTATAGATCCTGATCCCCAATATGCAGGAGGCATCACCAAGATCTTTCATTGAGAATCTTTGTGATAAGAAGAGCTTGACCGATTGCAGCATAGGAATATCATTTCCTATCAAGAGTATGTCGTCCACGTACAATACGAGGAAGACAACTTTACTCTCTGCCACCTTCTTGTAGATACAAGGTTCATCTGGATTTTTGACGAAATCAAACTCTTTGATAACGACGTCAAAGCAGATGTTCCAACTCCGCGATGCTTGCTTTAATCCATAAATGGATTTAAGCAACTTGCACACCTTCCCGCTGCTCCCACTGTCTACGAAGCCCTCTGGCTGAGTCATGTACACGCACTCTTCTAAATCACCATTTAGAAAGGCGGTCTTAACATCCATTTGCCAGATTTCGTAATCATGATAAGCAGCGATGGCAAGCATGATCCGGATGGATTTAAGCATAGCCACTGGAGAAAAGGTCTCGTCATAGTCCACACCTGGTCTTTGACGAAAACCCTTTGCTACAAGTCTAGCTTTGAAAGTCTCCACTTTCCCATCTACACCAAGTTTCTTCTTGAAGATCCACTTGCTCCCAATGGGTTTTACCCCTTCAGGAGCAACTTCCAAAGTCCATACTTTGTTGGTGTACATGGAATCCATCTCAGACCGCATAGCATCCAGCCATTTCACTGAGTCCCCACTCGTGATGGCCTGCTCGAAGCTAGTTGGGTCATCATCCTCCATGATGCAATCCTCGCTCCCACCGTCCATGAGAAAACCGTAGTATCTCTCAGGTTGGCGAGGAACCCTACTAGATCGGCGGAGTGGCTGTGGTTCATCGGGAACTATGGAATCCTTTGGTTCCACCAGATCTTCTGTTGTAGCTTGTGCAGCTGGAACCTCTTCCAGTTCTACCTCATGACCACTAATCTCTTTTTCAAGAAATTCCTTTTCTAAAAAGGTGGCATGCCGAGAAACAAACACTCTTTGTTCCTCAGGGTGGTAGAAGATATACCCTCGCGAATGTTTGGGATATCCAATAAACTTACACAGAATGGACCTTGCCGCGAGTTTGTCCGGATTTTGCGTTTTTACATAGGCCGGACAACCCCATATCTTAACATAATTAAGATATGGTCTCTTTCCTTTCCATATCTCATATGGAGTGGTCGGCACGGTTTTGGTGGGAACCATATTCAATAGGTCTGCAGCTGTTTCCAGTGCATATCCCCAGAAGGAAATAGGTAACTCAGCTGTGCTCATCATAGAGCGCACCATATCTAATAGGGTGCGGTTCCTTCGTTCTGATACACCGTTGTGCTGTGGTGTATATGGAGGAGTCAGCTGAGAGAGAATCCCATTCTCTTTTAGGAAGTCCAGGAATTCATTGCTTAAGTATTCTCCTCCTCGATCAGATCGTAGGATTTTAATACTTTTTCCGGTTTGGTTCTCAACTTCTTGCTTATATTCCCTAAATTTCTCAAAAGCTTCTGATTTGTGTTTCATCAGGAACACATACCCGAACCTAGAGAGATCGTCAGTGAATGTAATGAAGTATGAAGAACCATCCCTGGCATGTGTAGACATGGGACCGCATACATCACTATGTATCAGTCCTAAGAGTTCGGTAACTCTTTCTCCGTGTCCCGTAAACGGAGTCTTGGTCATCTTGCCTTTGAGACATGACTGGCAAGTGTCATAAGATGAAAATTCAAACGGATTTAAATATCCATCTTTATGCAACTTAGCTAGTCGTGTCGCATTGATGTGACCCAGTCTACAATGCCACAAGAAGGATTCGTTGAGTTCAGAACTCTTCCTCTTGTGTGTGTTTGTTATGCTCAGAACTGTTGATTGATTTAGAACATAAATGCCATTGCATAACGTGCCTGATCCAACCAACTTTTGGTCACGGAAAATGTTCATAACATTGTCCTGTAATACAAAATTATATCCCTCTTTACTTAATAAAGAAACCGATATAATGTTGCATATCAGGTTCGGCATGTAATAGCATTCGTTCAGAACCAATGTATTACCAGTTGGTAATACAAGGTGATATTCCCCGACAGTCTTAGCTGCAACAATTGCACAATTTCCAACTCTAATGTCTTTATCACCTTCTCCAAGTTCTCTACCTTTCTTTAGCCCATGTAACTGATTACATATATGGGATCCCGACCCGGTATCCAATACCCAGGACGTAGAGCAAATAGAGAAACAGTTTTCAGTAACGAACACACCCGAAGAAAATGCATCAACATGTACTTTCTTCATTCGGGTGGCATGGGAATCCTGGTATTCCCCTATATCCTGTTCATTCCTATAACTCTTATAAGAAAGAACGGAACCAACGTTCCCCAGCACAGTATAACATGCGGGTTCGGTCAATACATCCATATTATTATCTTGATTAAGGCATGAAATGGTCGCTACCTGGATAGAGAGAGAAGAAAACACTTTAGCGTAAGCTCGTGCAAGATCAGATTGGTTATTATCTTATCTAATCAGGATGGCTCCCACTGCTTTTTATCAAATCTTCCTTCAAACCCTAAAAGGAAAGACTAGCCGGGATTAATTACACACTACAAGTTCGCCAATCTTTCAGCCAGGCCAGTGTCGGTACTTTGAGGGAGGTCCCCCGTGCTTTCGCACGAACCTAATTAATGTAAACCTCGTTTTCCCAGAGGCGTAACCCCGTTGACACCTTTCTAGACACCTACTTGATCGGCTAATTGCAATGTGTAAAACTCTCCCAGGAGTAACTCTTACTCGCAGCGGGTATCGGGATCCAACTATCTCATAGAAGGTATGCAATCTCATTGCAAATTTCAACACTTGAAATTCCCGATAATGCTTTTGCCCCTAGCGTGCTATGACCTTGACGCAGGCCAACAAACAATAGTGCGCTAGTCAAGTTCAACCCGTCATTTCCTGATTGAATTAAACCCACCCGTACGACCCTTGACACGGGCCAACAAAGTCGCACGACTACCCTAATCCAATCTGCATCATATGCATAAGCAGATAAATACTAGTTAGCTACCGCACACTACGCCTTGACGCAGGCCAACAAACGTAGCACGAATACTAACTACTACTCATCTGAAATGACGGAGGGCTACGCCAGGTTTTTCTGAAAACTATGAGCGTAATGAACTTGATATCGTTGTAGAATCAAATGAAGTTTTGAAATGGAGTGATTTTGAGGCTTTTCTAGTTTTGCTAAAGGAGTCACTCCCGGCGAAGGGATCTCGGTCCTTTCCTCGTCGAATGAGGTGCGGGATATATCATATATATCGCTGTGCAAAGCAAAAACGCAAAAGCAGTCAAAAGAAAACCGAGTGTGTAGCATCTGCCAGTTATTGCTAAAGGAGTCACTCCCGGTGAAGGGATCTCGGTCCTTTCCTCATCGAATAAGGTGCGGGGTATATCATATATACCGCTGTGCAAAGCAAGAACTGTAGCTACCTGTTTTATTTTAAAATCTGATTCTACAACATCTTAGGTTTCTTATCTTTCATTAATCACATTAATGAAGTCCCATCATTTAAATACCTAAACATCACAGATAGATATGACGTACACTTATGCCATCCGCATTCGCCTCGATGTCCCCTCGTGCACCGTTAGGTTAGGTAACTAACGACAGAGCAGGGCAGGGCTAGCGCGGGTGAAAAACATAAGTAACGTCTATATAATATATCATATATACTATATACTATATCCATCACAGAATCACATCACAGATATCGCAGCAGAATAAACATATGAAATATTGGATATACTAGGACGTCCGTGTTTTCAATACGAGCCAGTATAAAACACGGATTCCACGGTCGTGATGAATAGCCAATCCCACACCCCTAGACCCCTACGAGAGCGGCAAGCAACCCTGCCAATTCTAGGGTTAGGAGACCCGGACTCGACTCCTCGAGTTGGTCTCCCACTGGACCCCAGAACCCGGTTACTTGTGCTCCCCTCCTTGGGTCTATCCTAATGCGGAAAAGTAAATAATATACAAAGGGTGACAACTTCCGCTACCTGGAAGCGCCCCAAATAAAAGAATATTACATACAAGTTTTTACATGAATGAAAATGAAAAACACTCATCTCACATAAAAACCCCCGGCTATTCGAACACGACGATCCAATATAACATATCCAGCAACACATAACATCACATGTCATCAACGTAAGTAAGTATGCATACCCCAATTGTCGTTGACGTATAGCAACGAAACCGGCAATATAAACATACTGCACTTACGGTCACAGCAAAGAAAGTGTAAAACTACAACAATTGGAATCCGCAACTGCTTTAGACATCACATGCCTAATCAGATATAAATCCCGCATTTTAGTCTCATTATCGAAAACTCTTTTCAATATCATATGGGACTAAATTGCTAGATTTATAACATTCATTCAGTTATCTCATAACTACTTGTGAATTCCAATTATTGTATCACATTCCAGATAAACAGAAAATGTTAAACTTTCCGATCGAACAATCGAACACCCAAGTTTTCCCAATACAGATCAACACATGAAATAAGTCTAACAACATTCAGTTCGTACCTCAGTACCAACGGTCCAGCCGTAGAAGGGTCAAGCCAACGCCTCACATGTGGCACGCCGTACTGCCCCAAACCCGAAGGTTCAAAGGGCAGTTCAAGACGGTCACATAATCGAGTTAAGGTTTGTTGTCTTCTAGAGGGACCATCGAGTTACTTGCACTACTTAGAACGTCGTTAAACTACGGAAAAATCCAACACTTGGAAATTTCCCGACAGGGGAAAAATTGGGTATTTATATCCGGTCGAACTTTTTAACATATTCTAAAATTTATCCGGAAAGCCAAATAGACAAAATTTGATACCCCGATCGAAACACCGAATCCCCAAAACTATTCCAGAAAATTCAACTCTTGAATAAATATTAAAAATTCCCAGAATATTCAGCATAATTAAATATGAGTTACTGTGCAATCAGTATTCTGCAATATGAACAGTACGCCGCGGAAGCGCGGCAGAAGGCATGATTCTGCCGCGTTTCCGCGCCTGTATAGATGAATTAAGAGATCGTGTTTCACCATAACTCTTAGATATTCCTGCTGAATTTTTTAGGCATTTTTAATCTGGAAAAATCCCGGTTTTTAGAAAATGTACAGAGAGCATTATAGATTTGGTGTTTCGGGTTCGTTCGGACTTCAAATCGCGTCTAGACTTCGCCTAAGGCTCTAGCTAGGCTCTGATACCAGTGAAAGGTTCCTAGGCACCCTAGAGTGGTCTCACAAGGCATCGAACATGCCATTTTTTAAAAAAAAATTGGTGCCGAGAAACCCTAGACTACGGATCGTCGCTAGAATTCTAGGCGAAACTAAAAGCTAGTTAACACTTAACTACTAGGATACGGAAATTACAACCTTTGTAGATCCGGATATCCACCTCCACGGCTCCGCAACGAAGTCTTCTCGCTGTCCATCTTGAAGCTTGGACTCTCGTGACGGCTTCATCGGAGAAACGTGCGAAATAGGTCGTCGGCTTCGTGTCAAAGACGATCTATGTCGAGGTTGCACAAACTCAAGCTCCGACTTCACAAAGTTGTGATACTTGTGAAGAAAACACCCAAAACAACTTGGCAAGAGGTAGAGGGTGAAGAAATAGGAGGTGGGTTCACTTTAGAATTGGATTTATCTCACTTTAACTCAAGTTGCCATTGATGGACCTTGAGCTTGAAGAAGAAGAAGAAGATGAAGATGATGAAAGAAAGATAAGTCTTCATATTTTAAAATAAAACTAATATGAATACTTATCATATCTTGACCATGGTCAAGTGTAGAGATTAAACCAAGGTTAGTAAGTGTGGTTAGGGTTAAGGATGAGATAAGGATGGTGGACTTTGTCAAAGCTTCATGAAGCTTCAACATAGCTCCAAAATAAGCCACCATTCTTAACTTAATCCTTTCAAATAAATAAACAAATAAATAAATGAAAAACCAAAACCCTAATCATCACTTAACCATGGTTTAACCCTTTACACTTAATCACATTATCAAGTATCATCAAACATGATACAAAGTAGTGCACTAAAGCATATCACATATACAATGTGCATCAAGTGAGAAAAATCCGTTTAAAGTGAACCAATACTAGTTAATGCAATGCAATGTATCAAATATATAATTATGCATTAAATCATTAAATCACCATTTGATTCAATGATCCGGTCATGTCGCAAATAACCGACTAGAATCTAATGTATCGATTTATCGAATCAATGATTCGATAACTAGGTCATATCGAATATAACCAATCGAAACATATATCGCGAGAATGAAATGCGGTATCACATACACGCATCATTCTCGGTCCTGCACATATCTCATATGCGCTCCTATTTCGTTTCGCTTAAGCCAGGAAACCTCTGTGTAGGACTCTAAAGACTCGTCAATACGCCGATAGCAGATGATGATCATATCAAGCACCCACAAGCTGCAAGCGGTCTGCTAAACGTAACGGCCACCCTGGTATTGAGCGATCAGAAGATCGACGAGCTAGCCCGCTCACACTCCTGCGAATCCGACCAGTAACACTTACCATACAGTCCAGTCTCTTCGTCAGATACGTCGCATATCAAGTCTAGGGGTGGTAAACGTCAGACCCCAATAACCCGATAAGTCGTGCCGATGTGAGGCTCGTAACGGGTCGAGAAACTACTGGTAATACTTACCAGCAAATCTCTGATCATCCCTGGCCAGGGACTTCCCTGTTACGGCCAATCGAGCACAGCGCAACATCAACCCCCAATACCGGGAGAGACGAAACCCCTCCTATCGCTCATTGCCTCCATGTGACTCGGGACTGTACCCAAAGACCACCGTTTTGCACGCCCTCTTGGACGTGGTAAGGTGGAGATCAATGCACAGTAGGAATCATACAAGACTCTATGACGATCTCGGGTCTACAGACTAACCTGTACAAGTGTCACCTGAGAACTGCCATCTGACGTGAGGTATAATACCATCTGGGAGTTCTCGGCGAGTCCGTCCAGTGTACTCAGTCTCCACTGAGCACCCGTATACCATCTCTGATGTCAAACACCAATGGATATGGGATCATCCATCGCCCATCACATGGGTCGAGAAGCGTATACGCTAGTCTACTCTGGTATATCGATGCCCCGTCTCGATACACCCACGACTAGGGACCTTGAAGGATGTACTTATGGACTACCATGTCCCCACTAGTATGATCTGCATCATAGTCCAGGTAGTCAAGTACAAATCCTAAGGGCTTTACCAACATGTAACTATAAGACAGTATAAAGAGACTAGTGTACATGTTAATATAAATAGCAACCAGATAGCATACTATCATGTCGAGCAAGAAAGTCATCTCTATATATGTCCAAGCATCCAATATAATATACATAATCTGTACAATACTGGCCTCTACGGCATACATACAACTAACAGATGTACCGCTAACAAACATAGCGGGTGTTTCCCTTGTCTTCTGCAAGGTGCCCTCTGCACTCCTTAACATGTTCAGGAGTTCCGGAAGTTCAACTTCTTTTCTTTGAATGTTGAAGTTCAGGATAAACTGGGCGTAGGTGTGAGGAAGGGACTGGAGAATAAGGTCTGTATAGAGCTCATTATCCAAAGTCGTCCCAAGGTCTGCGAGCTCTTCAATATAGCCGATCATCTTTAGGACATGTTCTCCTACCGATGACCCGACAGCCAACCTCGCTCGAAACAAGTTCTTAGAGGTCTCGTATCTTGCTATACGAGATTGCTCTCCATAAAGTTCCTTTGTATGGAGAAATATGGCATCAAGGTCCATATCCTCGTGCCTCCTCTGATGTTCATTGTTCATTGAGGCAAGCACGATGCACTTGGCTTTCGCGCAATCTAAATCCCAGGTTTTGTGGATTTCCTTATCCGCATTGCTGGATTTGGGACCAGGGACAGCAGGTGCCGTAGCGGTGAGGACGTACCCCAATTTGTCATAGGTCAAAGCCATTTTGACATTCCGCAGCCAATCTTTATAGTTTGGCCCTGTCAGTATATTTTTCTCTAAAAGTAACTTAAGTCCAGTCATTTTCAGGGTCGCTGCAATTAGGAGAGAGAGAAGAAAACTCTTTAGCATGATGCTCTTGCAAGTTTAGAGTGGTTTTTAGTTTATTTAAACCGGATGGCTCCCACTGTTTCTCGAATCCTTCCTCAAACCATAAAAGAAGAATTAGCCAGGACTATTCTCACTGTACAATTCTTGCTTAACCGTTCAGCCAGGCTAGTGTCGATACTTCGAGGGAGGTTTTCCAACGCTTTCGCGAAGTTCCTTAATTAAATAACCTCTTTTCTCTTGGGGTGTAACCCCGCTGACATCTTTCTTGACACCTACTTGGTTTATAGCATTGATCGTTAAGTGACGAATATCCTGATAAGTAGCATATACTCACAGTAGGATCGGGATCCAAATATCATTGTATGATAATGTTGAAGGAATCCTACCAACATTCATCAAACTCCAAATGGTATGCAACTCTTTGCAAATTTCAGTTTCTTTAGAAATTCCCGATATATATTTTTCTGCCCCATGCTCTTATGACCTTGGCGTTAAGTCAAAATGTCATAAGTCACATGTCAAGTTCTACCCATCATTATCCTGTCAATTTGAACCCATCCGTATATATCCTTGACATTCGGCCAAAATGATAATACGACTGTCCCAAACTAACTCATCTATCTATGCAACAAATGAATACCTAGTAGCTACCAAACACTATGCCTTTGCGTTAGGTCAAAATACATAGCTTGAATACTACTGAAAACCCAGATGAAATGACGGAGGGCTACGAATGGTTTTGGCTAAACCGTGAACGTAGTGAACTTGATATAACCGAAGGAACCTGATAGCTTTTAAAAGGAGTGGTTAAAGCTCCGCATTTAAAAATATCTGTTTTTAAAATTAACCGAGTGGTTTCTTTTAAATTGTTCCAACGATTAAACTTTTTGGTTTATTTTCATTGCATTATAAATAATACGTCCCATCATTAACCTATCATTGCAGAAAACAACGAAAATACAACGTCCTCTTATGCCATCCGCATTCGCCACGGGGTCCCGTCATCACCCGTTAGGTTACTTAACTAACGACAGAGCGGGGGCTGGGATAGCGCGGGTGTAAAACATAAGTGACGTCTAAATAGCTATCATATATAGACATTGTACATTCGTCAGACGCAATAATAGGCATTCCAGATCACAGATGAACTTTATTGGATTTGCAAGCAATCCGTGTTTGTTTTGAGCCTGCAACAAAAGACGGATTACACAGTTGTGATGAATAGCCATTACCCCACCCAAGACCCCAACGGGTACGGCAAACTACCCACCCGGCAGTTTGTGCACCCCACCTTGGGTCTGTCCTAGGAGCATAAACAGTAAAATGAAATAATACAACGGTGGCTACAACCGCAACCTGGATATGCCCCGCAAAATAATATTACAACAAATTACATTTACATCAAATGAATTAAATAATAACCCATCACATAACCCCGGCTATACATCACAACAGTCCAACACAGTTCATATCCACAAACAGTAAAAACCATTACAGAAATATGCAACCCCCTGCCAACCGACATACTAGCAGTTAGGGGAGGTTTACGAACACATTATACAAACACAGATATATTCCAACAAGAAAATACTGTATAATTTCGATCGATTAAACACTTTTAATTTTTCTCCAATACTTCTCTGTAAATCTGAAACCTGAGCAAAAATAAAATATTCCAGAAAATACCAAATGTCACAGAGAAGCAACACAGGAAAATTGGGTTCCTGAATCGCCAACTCGGCGGCGGAATCGCGGCGGATCGGTGGGATTCGTCGCGGTTCCGCGGCGCTTTAGGCGATTCAGGGGCCCAATTTTCTTGGGTGTTCTTTTACTGTCTTTTCAAGCTTTCTGAACATCCCTGAATAATTTTTGGACTTCATTTAAAAATCGGCAGAAACTTGTGATTTCGGGCTTTTCCGGTTTCGTTTTTTCCGTTCGAAATTCATACAAATTTGCAAGTAAGTTATTTATTGTTTAGCGAGGCTCTGATACCACTGTAAGTCGATGTACAACACCCCACGACTTGCGGGGAGGCGGAAATATGAAAAACGATCTTGTTCTTATGCTAAACATCGACTAACCGCATGAATCGAAGCTAAACGATAACTAACATCAAACATAGAAGTTAACAACTACTATGTAAAGGGATTATACCTAAAGAACCGTGTCCTTCGTCTTTATGAACTCCACCTCCTCCTCGGCCTTCTTGAAGTAGTAGACGATCCACCCGAGAGCTTTACTCCAAGCTTAGCCTCTAAACTTGAGGCAACTAACTTTCTTTAAGTGCTAATCAAAGAAGCTAAGTGATATAGAGTGAGGGTTATGGTTTAATTAGTCTAACTAATCCTTGTACTCAACACATGATTGGGGAGGATTAGGGTTTGAAGAGGGAGAGCTTGAGGAGAGAGAAGGTGAAGATAATAATGAAGTGAGAATAATGAGTTATCATAATATATATCAAGCATTTTGTTATATCAAGAAAAGAAAAGAAAATGATTTACAACCATGCTTGATAAATATCTTGTGGTGATTCATCTCCATGAGTCATTAAGCAATTATGAAGCATTAATGACATGGATGAATCATCCATATGCCTCACTAATCGCATTCATTGTATATGCCACCTAAACCTCTTTAGTCACCATCTTCTAGAAGCTTCTCGCGCAATTACGAGAACGCCCCTCCTGTTAGTTATATGTATGCCCTAGAGGCCATTACTATACATAGGATGTATATTGTAGTGGATGCTTGGACATATATAGGGAGGACTTTCTTGCTCGACATGATAGTATGCTATCTGGTTGATCTTTACCTTAACGTGTATACTGATTGTCTCTCTGTTACATGTTGGTAATGCCCTTAGGATATGTACTTGACTACCTGGACTATGATGCGGATCATACTAGTAGGGACATGGTAGTCTATAAGTACATCCTTCAAAGCCCCTAGTCGTGGGTGTATCGAGATGGGGCATCGATATACCAGAGTAGACTAGCGTATACCTTCTCGACCTATACAGATGGGCGATGGATGATCCCATATCCATTGGTGTTTGACATCAGAGATGATATACGGGTGCTCAGTAGAGACTGGGTACACTGGACGGACTCGCCGAGAACTCCCAGATGGTATTATACCTTACGTCAGATGGCAGTTCTCTGGTGACACTGGTACAGAGTAGTCTGTTGACCCGAGATCGTCATAGAGTCTCGTGTGGTTCCCACTGTGCTTTGATTTCCATCTTACCACGTCCAAGAGGGCGTGCAAAATGGTGGTTTTTGGGTACAGTCCCGAGTCACATGGAGGCAATGAGCGATAGGAGGGGATTCGTCTCTCCCGGTATATGGGGGTTGATGTTGTGCTGTGTTCGATTGGCTATAACAGGAAATCCCTGGCCAGGGTTACTGCGATATACTGGTAAGTGTTACCAGTAGTTTCTCGAATTGTTATAGACCTCATATCGACACGACTTATCAAGCTATTGGGGTCTGACGTTTACCACCCCTAGGCAAGATATGCGACATATCAGACGATCAGACCGGACTGTACGGTAGTGTTACTGGTTGGATTCACTGGAGTGTGAGCGGGCTTGCTCGTCGATCTTCTGATCGCTCAATACCCGGGTGGCCTTACGTTTAGCAGACCGCTTGCGGCTTGTGGATGTTTGATATGATCATCATCCGCTGCCGGCGTATTGACGAGTCTTTAGAGTCCTACACAGAGCTTTCCTGGCTCAAGCGAAACGAAATAGGAGCGCATATGAGATATGTGCGGGACCGAGAATAACGCGTGTATGTGATACCGTATTCCATTCTCGCGATGAATGTATCGAATGGTTATATGCGATATAACCTAGTTATCGAATCGAGGGTTGATTCGATAAGCCGATACATTGGATACTAGCCGGTTATATGCGATATGACCGGATCGTTAAATCAAGTGTTGATTTAATGATTTAATGCATAATTATATATTTGATATATTACTTTGCATTAACTAGTATTGGTTCACTTAAGATGGATTTTCTCACTTGGATGTGCGCATTGTATATGCGATATGATTTTGTGCACTTGGGTGTATCATGTTTGATGATACAAGTTTACTTGAGTTTGTGTAAAGATTGAACCATGGATATTTAAATGATTAGGGTTTAGATTTTCATATCTATTTATTTATTTATTTATTATGGAAATGATAATGAGAAGAATGGTTGCTAGTTTTGTTTTATTCTTTGAACCTTCATGAAGCATTGACTTTAGTAACCATTTTGTCTCATGCTTAACCCTAACCATCCCACTTAACCATAATTCATTCTCTACACTAGACCATGGTTAGTTTATGATTTATTTTATATTTAATATATACTTATCATAACACATTTCCATCTTCTTCTTCATCTTGACACATGAAGAAAGCTTGCTTCATCAATGGTGATTGATGAAAAAGATTGAGAAATCCAATTCTAAAGTCTACCCACTTCCTATTTCTTCATCCTCTACCTCTTGCCAAGTAGTAGAGTGTGTTTTCTTCACAAGTTTCATGACTTGGTGAAGTTGGAGCTTGATCTAGCGATGCCTCGATGTAGATCATCTTCGGCAAGGACATCGACGACCTAGCTCGCCATTTCTCCGACGAAGCCGACGCTAGAGCCCGGAAATTCATTTGGACAGCGAGGGGACTTCGTTGCGGAGCTATGGAGGTGGAGCACCGGATCTACAAAGGTTGTATTTCTGTTTAACCTTTAGTTAAGTTGTTAACTAGTTTCATTTTCGCCTAGACATCTAGCCAACGATCCGTATTAGAGTTTCTCGGCACCGTTAAAATTTGAAATTGGCATGGTTGATGCCTTGTGAGACCTCTTGGGAGTGCCTAGGAACCCTACAGTGGTATCAGAGTCTAGCTAGAGCCTTAGGCGAAGTCTAGACGGAGTTTGAAGTCCGAACGAACCCGAAAACCCATTTCCAAAATGCTCTCTGTCCAATTTTTAAAAATCTGGATTTTTCAATATTAAAAATATGCAGAAAATTAAGCAGGGTTTTTTATGAATTACTGTGAAAAATGGAGACCTAACTCCGTCATAACGCCGCGGAACCGCGGCCTGAGTCCACGTGGCGCGGCGGTTCCGCGGCCATATTGTTGACTCTTTGACTCCTTTTTGCACAGTAATGTTTATAATTAATTCCTGTGTTTTCTGGGTAATTTTAATATAAGCTATGCAGTTGAGTTTTCTGGGGTTGTTTTGGGGATTCGGCGTTTCGATCGGAGTATCAGATTTTGTCTATGAGGCTTTCCCGATAATTTTTGAATATGTTAAAAAGTTCGGCCGGATATAAATACCCAATTTTTCCCCTGTCGGGAAATTTCCAAGTGTTGGATTTTTCCGTAGTTTAACGACGTTCTAAGTAGTGCAAGTAACTCGATGGACCCTCTAGAAGACATCAAACCTTAACTCGATTATGTGACCGTCTTGAACTGCACTTTGAACCTTCGGGTTTGGGGCAGTACGGTGTGCCACATGTGAGGCGTTGGCTTGACCCTTCTACGGCTGGACCGTTGGTACTGAGGCACGAACTGAATGTTGTTAGACTTGTTTCATTTTTTGATCTGTATCGGGAAAACTTGGGTGTTTGACTGTTCGATCGAAAAGTTTAACATTTTCTATTTATCTGGAATGGGATACAATAATTGGAATTCACAATGAGTTATGAGATAATTGAATGAATGTTATAAACATAGCACTTTAGTCTCACTTGATCGGTTTCCACGGAATTTTGATGTGATCAAAAGTCCGTCGCAATCACGTAGCGTATGCGGATACTCTCCGGGTAAACTTAATAGACAGCCTCACTCCATAGCCCCGACCAAGTGACTGTAGGAGAACCCCGTCGCCGAAAGCATCCGTCCGGGTGCTCGCGGTAGCGGTGTTCCGCCTTGGTGCACTTCGTCGACGGTATCAGAGGTGCAGCTGTCTACTGAAGTTTGCGACGAGCATTCGATCAGGATGTCGGGAATCCTGTTGAATTGGCCGACTTGATATTGAAAAGAGTTTTCGATAATGAGACTAAAATGCGGGGTTTATAATTGTTAGGCATGTGATGTCTAAGTAATTCATTTGGTCAGGCATGCGATGTCTGAGGAGGTTGCGGATTCCAACTGTTGTAGTTTTATACTTTCTTTTCTGTGACCGTAAGTGTAATATGTGATATCGCCGGTTTCGTTGCTATATGTCAACGACAATTGGGATGGACATATTTACTTACGTTGATGACATGTGATGTTATGTGTTGCTGGATATGTTATATTGGATCGTCGTGTTTGAATAGCCGGGGGTTTTTATGTGAGATGAGTGTTTTTCATTTTCATTCATGTAAAAACTTGTATGTAATATTCTTTTATTGGGGCACTTCCAGGTTGCGGAAGATGTCACCGTTTGTATATTATTTTCTTTTCTGCACTAGGATAGACCCAAGGAGGAGGGCACAAGTAACCGGGTTCTGGAGTCCAGTGGGAGACCAACTCGAGGAGTCGAGTCCGGGTCTCCTAACTCTAGAATTGGTAGGGTTGCTTGCCGCTCTCGTAGGGGTCTAGGGGTGTGGGTTTGGCTATTCATCACGACCGTGGAATCCGTGTTTTATACTGGCTCGTATTGAAAACACGGACGTCCTAGTATATCCAATATTTCATATGTTTCTTCTGCTGCGATATCTGTGATGTGATCATGTGATGTTCTGCTGATAGATACATTATATAGTATATATGATATATTATATAGGCGTTACTTATGTTTTACACCCACGCTAGCCCTGCCCCACTCTGCCGTTAGTTACCTAACCTAACGGTGCACGAGGGGACATCGAGGCGAATGCGGATGGCATAAGTGTACATCGTATTTATCTGTGATGTTTAGGTACTTAAATGATAGGACTTCATTAATGTGATTAATGAAATAAAAGAAACCTAAGATGTTGTAGAATCGAATTTCAAAATAAAACAGGTAGCTATAGTTCTTGCTTTGCACAGAGGTATATATGATATATCCTGCACCTTATTCGATAAGGAAAGGACCGAGATCCTTTCACCGGGAGTGACTCCTTTAGCAATAACTGGCAGATGCTACACACTCGGTTTGTCTTTTGATTGCTTTTAAGTGTTTTTGCTTTGCACAGTGATATATATGATATATCCTGCACCTCATTCGACGAGGAAAGGACCGACGATCCCTTCACCGGGAGTGACTCCTTTAGCAAAACTAGAAAAGCCTCAAAAACACTCCATATACAAAATCATTTGATTCTACAACGATATCAAGTTCATTACGCAATGGGTTTTCAGAAAAACCTGTCGTAGCCCTCCGTCATTTCAGATAAGTAGTAATTAGTATTCGCGCTGCGTTTGTTGGCCTTTGTCAAGGCGCAGTGTGCGGTAGCTAACTGGTGCTTATCTGCTTATGCATATGATGCAGATTGGATTAGGGTAGTCGTGCGACCTTGTTGGCCTTTGTCAAGGGCCGTGCGGGTGGGTTTATTTCGATCAAGAAATGACGGGTTGAACTTGACTAGCATCCTATGGTTTGTTGGCCTTTGTCAAGGTCATAGGAGGTTAGGGGCAAAATATTATCGGGAATTTCAAGTGTTGAAATTTGCAATGAGATTGCATACCTTCTATGAGATAGTTGGATCCCGATACCCGCTGCGAGTAAGAGTTACTCCTGGGAGAGTTTTATACATTACAATTAGCCGATCAAGTAGGTGTCTAGAAAGGTGTCAACGGGATTACGCCTCTGGGAAAACGAGGTTTACATTAATTAGGTTCGTGCGAAAGCACGGGGGACCTCCCTCAAAGTACCGACACTGGCCTGGCTGAAAGATTGGCGAACTTGATGTGTGTAATTAATCCCGGCTAGTCTTTCCTTTTAGGGTTTGAAGGGAGATTTGATAAAAAGCAGTGGGAGCCATCCTGATTAGATAAAATAATAACCAATCTATTCTTGAAAGAGCGCACGCTGAGTGTTTTCTTCTCTCTCTCTCCAGGTAGCGACCATATCACGCCTTAATCAAGATAATAATACGGAATATTGACCGAACCCGCTTGTTATACTGAGCTGGGGAACGTTGGTCCCGCTCCAACTTATAATTGTTATAAGACAAAGCAGGAAATTGGGGAATACCGGAATTCCCGTGCCGCCCAAACGAAGAGAGTGCATGCTGATGCATCATCTTCGGGTGTGTTCATTACAGAGAACTGTTTCTCAGTGTCCTTTACGTCCTGGGTATGTGATACCAAATCAGGATCCCAGATATGTAATATGTTACATAAGGCTACAGAAAGGTAGAGAACTGAGAACGGGTGATAAGTTTCATGAGACAGAAAATGGGGCAAGAGTTGCAGCCAAGTCTGTTGGTCACTGTCACCCTGTATTCCAAATACATTGATTCTGAACGAATGTTATTAGATACCGAACCTGATATACAAAATCATATCTATCTCTTTATCAGCAAAGAAATGATAAAATTTTGTATTGTTGGATAATGTTTTGAACATTTCCTATATCAAAAGTTGATCGGTTCAGGCACGTTATCTAAAAGCGTTGATGTTCTAAATCAAACTACAGTTCTTAGTATACGGAACACACACAAGAGGATGAGTTCAGAACTGAACGAATCCTTCTTGAGGCATTGTAGACTAGGTCATATCAATGTGATCCGACTAGCTGAAGTTACATGTAGATGCATATTTAAATCAGTTTGAATTTACATCTTATGAAACTTGCCAGTCATGTCACAGAGATAAGATGACCATAGCTCCGTTTAATGGAAACAGAGAAAGAGTTAATGAACTCTTGGGACGATACATGTTGATGTATGTAGGTCCCCTGTCTACACATGTCAAGACTGGTTCTTTGTACTTCATTACATTCTCTGATGATCGTTCGAGATTCAAACCTATGTTCCTGTTGAAACACAAGTCCGAACCTTTTGAGATATTCACAGAATATAAGTTAGAAGTAGAGAACCAATACGGGTATAAGTATTATGTCCTTTGATGAGATCAAGGAGGAGAATACTTGAGCACGGAAATCCTGGATTATTCTAAAGGAGAATGAGATTCTCTCTCAGCATTACTCCTCCGTATACACCATTGCACGATGGTATATCGGGGTGGAGAAACCACACCCTATATGATAAGGTGTGCTCTATGATGAGTACTACTGAGTTACCTATTTCCTTTTGGGTGTTATGCGCTTGAAAAGCTGCATACCTATTGAATAGGGTTCAAATCAAATCAGTTGCCTACCACTTCATATGTGATATGGAAAAGGAAGAGCCCATTTCTTAAGTTAGTTAAGATTTGGGGTTGTCCGGCCTATGTCTGAAAAGCAAAATCCGGACAAGCTCGAGGCAAGGTCAGTCATGTAGAACTGGAAATGTTCCAGCTATACAAAACTGCAGCTGAAGATTTGACAGAACCAAAGGATTCAATAATTACCAATGAACCTCAGCTTCTCCGCCGATCTAGTAGGGTTCCTCACCCACCTGAGAGATACTTCGGTTTCTCTATGACAGTGGGAGCGAGGATTGCATCATGAGATGATGACCCAACTAGTTTCGAGCTGGCCATCAGGAGTAAGACTCTATAAGAATGGCTGGATGCTTAGTGATCTGAGAAGGAATCCTTATACACCAACAAAGTATGGACTTTGGTTGCTATATCTGAAGGGTTAAATCCCCATCAGGAGCAAGTATATCTTGAGAAGATTACTTGGTGTACATGGAAAAGTTGAGACTTTCAAAGCTAGACTTGTTAAAGGTTTGCATCATTGACCAGGTGTGGATCATGATGAAACTTTTTCTAAGGATCTATGCTTAAGTCCATTCAGATCCTACTTGCCACGGCTACATACCATGACTACGATATCTGGTGGTTGGGTGTCATGACAGCTTTTCTAAATGATGTTTTAGAAGAGGGAGTCTATAAGTACACAGCCAGAGGGCCTCGTAGACAGTGGGAGCAGCGGAAACATGTGCAAGATGCTTTATAGGATAAAGCAGGCATCGCAGAGTTGGAACGTCTATTTTGATGAAGTAGTCAAAGAGTTTGACATCATCAAAATGGTAGATGATCCTTGTATAAACAAAAAGGTAGTAGGGAGTATGGTGACGATCCTCGTAGAGTACGTGGAAGACATACTCTTGATAGGGAAGTAGTTTCCTATGCTACGCTCGATCAATCTCCGATTATCACAAAGATTCTCCATATAGGATCAAAGTGATACCTACTAAATCCTGGATTTTGGATCTATGAGATGATCTAATTGGATGTTAGGAATCTCACTAGAAGTAGTGAGATGGTATCAATCGATCCTGGGGAGAATCACTGGAAGGGTTCCAGGGTGATAAAGACGACTGAATGTCAGTCACAGGCATTGTCTTTACCCTCAGTAAAGGGACGGTATGTTGGAAGAGTTCCAAGCTAAATACCGTGGCATACTAGACGATAAAGGCAGGATACATCGCTACTTAAGATGCTACCAAAGATGTTGTTTGGGTGTATAGTGGTTCATGAGATGAACTATGTTCCTCCCATTGCGTGACAATGGAGTTGTGGCTTATGCCAAGGAACGCCGGTCCCATCAGTGATCCAGACATATTCTTAGACAGTATCACCTGATCATGGAGATGGTTGATCTCCAAGGAGATCGAGGTTTGGAGAGTAGACTCAGAGGACTACACAGCGGATCCACTCACAAAGGCCTGTTCCCAGAAAGAGATTTTTATGGGATGGTTGAGTATGAGATACAACAACCACTGCTATCAGATAGCCCTAGTGCAAGTGGGAGATTGTTAGTTATATGTATTCCCTAGAGGCCATTACTATACATAGGATGTATATTGTAGTGGATACTTGGACATATATAGGGAGGACTTTCTTGCTCGACATGATAGTATGCTATCTGGTTGATCTTTACCTTAACGTGTATACTGATTGTCTCTCTGTTACATGTTGGTAAAGCCCTTAGGATATGTACTTGACTACCTGGACTATGATGCGGATCATACTAGTGGGGACATGGTAGTCCATAAGTACATCCTTCAAAGTCCCTAGTCGTGGGTGTATCGAGATAGGGCATCGATATACCAGAGTAGACTAGCGTATACCTTCTCGACCTATATAGATGGGCGATGGATGATCCCATATCCATTGGTGTTTAACATCAGAGATGATATACGGGTGCTCAGTAGAGACTGGGTACACTGGACGGACTCGCCGAGAACTCCCAGATGGTATTATACCTTACGTCAGATGGCAGTTCTCTGGTGACACTGGTACAGAGTAGTCTGTTGACCCGAGATCGTCATAGAGTCTCGTGTGGTTCCCACTGTGGTTTGATTTCCATCTTACCACGACCAAGAGGGCGTGCAAAACGGTGGTTTTTGGGTACAGTCCCGAGTCACATGGAGGCAATGAGCGATAGGAGGGGATTCGTCTCTCCTGGTATAGGGGGGTTGATGTTGTGCTGTGTTCGATTGGCTATAACAGGAAATCCCTGGCCAGGGTTACTGAGATATACTGGTAAGTGTTACCAGTAGTTTCTCGAATTGTTATAGACCTCATATCGACACGACTTATCAAGCTATTGGGGTCTGACGTTTACCACCCCTAGGCAAGATATGCGACATATCAGACGATCAGACCGGACTGTACGGTAGTGTTACTGGTTGGATTCACTGGAGTGTGAGCGGGCTTGCTCGTCGATCTTCTGATCGCTCAATACCCGGGTGGCCGTTACGTTTAGCAGACCGCTTGCGGCTTGTGGATGTTTGATATGATCATCATCCGCTGCCGGCGTATTGACGAGTCTTTAGAGTCCTACACAGAGCTTTCCTGGCTCAAGCGAAACGAAATAGGAGCGCATATGAGATATGTGCGGGACCGAGAATAATGCGTGTATGTGATACCGTATTCCATTCTCGCGATGAATGTATCGAATGGTTATATGCGATATAACCTAGTTATCTAATCGAGGGTTGATTCGATAAGCCGATACATTGGATACTAGCCGGTTATATGCGATATGACCGGATCGTTAAATCAAGTGTTGATTTAATGATTTAATGCATAATTATATATTTGATATATTATTTGCATTAACTAGTATTGGTTCACTTAAGATGGATTTTCTCACTCGGATGTGCGCATTGTATATGCGATATGATTTTGTGCACTTGGGTGTATCATGTTTGATGATACAAGTTTACTTGAGTTTGTGTAAAGATTGAACCATGGTTATTTAAATGATTAGGGTTTAGATTTTCATATCTATTTATTTATTTATTTATTATGGAAATGATAATGAGAAGAATGGTTGCTAGTTTTGTTTTATTCTTTGAACCTTCATGAAGCATTGACTTTAGTAACCATTTTGTCTCATGCTTAACCCTAACCATCCCACTTAACCATAATTCATTCTCTACACTAGACCATGGTTAGTTTATGATAAGTATTTGATTTATTTTCTATTTAATATATACTTATCATAACACATTTCCATCTTCTTCTTCATCTTGACACATGAAGAAAGCTTGCTTTATCAATGGTGATTGATGAAAAAGAGTGAGAAATCCAATTCTAAAGTCTACCCACTTCCTATTTCTTCATCCTCTACCTCTTGCCAAGTAGTAGAGTGTGTTTTCTTCACAAGTTTCATGACTTGGTGAAGTTGGAGCTTGATCTAGCGATGCCTCGACGTAGATCATCTTCGGTATGGACATCGACGACCTAGCTCGCCATTTCTCCGACGAAGCCGACGCTAGAGCCCGGGAATTCATTTGGACAGCGAGGGGACTTCGTTGCGGAGCTATGGAGGTGGAGCACCAGATCTACAAAGGTTGTATTTCCGTTTAACCTTTAGTTAAGTTGTTAACTAGTTTCATTTTCGCCTAGACATCTAGCCAACGATCCGTATTAGAGTTTCTCGGCACCGTTAAAATTTGAAATTGGCATGGTTGATGCCTTGTGAGACCTCTTGGGAGTGCCTAGGAACCCTACAGTGGTATCAGAGCCTAGCTAGAGCCTTAGGCGAAGTCTAGACGGAGTTTGAAGTCCGAACGAACCCGAAAACCCATTTCCCAAATGCTCTCTGTCCAATTTTTAAAAATCTGGATTTTTCAATATTAAAAATATGCAGAAAATTAAGCAGGTTTTTTTATGAATTACTGTGAAAAACGGAGACCTAACTCCGTCATAACGTCGCGGAACCGCGGTCTGAGCCCACGTGGCGCGGCGGTTCCGCGGCCATATTGTTGACTCTTTGACTCCTTTTTGCACAGTAATGTTTATAATTAATTCCTGTGTTTTCTGGGTAATTTTAATATAAGCTATGCAGTTGAGTTTTCTGGGGTTGTTTTGGGGATTCGGCGTTTCGATCGGAGTATCAGATTTTGTCTATGAGGCTTTTCCGATAATTTTTGAATATGTTAAAAAGTTCGGCCGGATATAAATACCCAATTTTTCCCCTGTCGGGAAATTTCCAAGTGTTGGATTTTTCCGTAGTTTAACGACGTTTTAAGTAGTGCAAGTAACTCGATAGACCCTCTAGAAGACAACAAACCTTAACTCGATTATGTGACCGTCTTGAACTGCACTTTGAACCTTCGGGTTTGGGGCAGTACGGCGTGCCACATATGAGGCGTTGGCTTGACCCTTCTACGGCTGGACCGTTGGTACTGAGGCACGAACTGAATGTTGTTACACTTGTTTCATGTGTTGATCTGTATCGGGAAAACTTGGGTGTTTGACTGTTCGATCGAAAAGTTTAACATTTTCTATTTATCTGGAATGGGATACAATAATTGGAATTCACAATGAGTTACGAGATAACTGAATGAATGTTATAAACATAGCACTTTAGTCTCACTTGATCGGTTGCCACGGAATTTTGATGTGATCAAAAGTCCGTCGCAATCACGTAGCGTACGCGGATACTCGCCGGGTAAACTTAATAGACAGTCTCACTCCATAGCCCCGACCAAGTGACTGTAAGAGAACCCCGTCGCCGAAAGCATCCGTCCGGGTGCTCGCGGTAGCGGTGTTCCGCCTTGGTGCACTTCGTCGACGGTATCAGGGGTGCAGCTGTCTACTGAAGTTTGCGACGAGCATTCGATCAGGATGTCGGGAATCCTGTTGAATTGCCCGACTTGATATTGAAAAGTGTTTTCGATAATGAGACTAAAATGCGGGGTTTATAATTGTTAGGCATGTGATGTCTAAGTAATTCATTTGGTCAGGCATGCGATGTCTGAGGAGGTTGCGGATTCCAACTGTTGTAGTTTTACACTTTCTTTTCTGTGACCGTAAGTGTAATATATGAGATCGCCGGTTTCGTTGCTATATGTCAACGACAATTGGGATGGACATATTTACTTACGTTGATGACATGTGATGTTATGTGTTGCTGGATATGTTATATTGGATCGTCGTGTTTGAATAGCCGGGGGTTTTTATGTGAGATGAGTGTTTTTCATTTTCATTCATGTAAAAACTTGTATGTAATATTCTTTTATTGGGGCACTTCCAGGTTGCGGAAGATGTCACCGTTTGTATATTATTTTCTTTTCTGCACTAGGATAGACCCAAGGTGGAGGGCACAAGTAACCGGGTTCTGGAGTCCAGTGGGAGACCAACTCGAGGAGTCGAGTCCGGGTCTCCTAACTCTAGAATTGGTAGGGTTGCTTGCCGCTCTCGTAGGGGTCTAGGGGTGTGGGTTTGGCTATTCATCATGACCGTGGAATCCGTGTTTTATACTGGCTCGTATTGAAAACACGGACGTCCTAGTATATCCAATATTTCATATGTTTCTTCTGCTGCGATATCTGTGATGTGATCATGTGATGTTCTGCTGATAGATACATTATATAGTATATATGATATATTATATAGGCGTTACTTATGTTTTACACCCGCGCTAGCCCTGCCCCACTCTGTCGTTAGTTACCTAACCTAACGGTGCACGAGGGGACATCGAGGCGAATGCGGATGGCATAAGTGTACGTCGTATTTATCTGTGATGTTTAGGTACTTAAATGATGGGACTTCATTAATGTGATTAATGAAATAAAAGTAACCTAAGATGTTGTAGAATCGAATTTCAAAATAAAACAGGTAGCTACAGTTCTTGCTTTGCACAGAGGTATATATGATATATCCTGCACCTTATTCGATAAGGAAAGGACCGAGATCCCTTCACCGGGAGTGACTCCTTTAGCAATAACTGGCAGATGCTACACACTCGGTTTGTCTTTTGATTGCTTTTAAGTGTTTTTGCTTTGCACAGTGATATATATGATATATCCCGCACCTCATTCGACGAGGAAAGGACCGACGATCCCTTCACTGGGAGTGACTCCTTTAGCAAAACTAGAAAAGCCTAAAAAACACTCCATATTCAAAATCATTTGATTTTACAATGATATCAAGTTCATTACGCAATGAGTTTTCAGAAAAACCTGTCGTAGCCCTCCGTCATTTCAGATAAGTAGTAGTTAGTATTCGTGCTGCGTTTGTTGGCCTTTGTCAAGGCGCAGTGTGCGGTAGCTAACTGGTGCTTATCTGCTTATGCATATGATGCAGATTGGATTAGGGTAGCCGTGCGACCTTGTTGGCCTTTGTCAAGGGCCGTGCGGGTGGGTTTATTTCGATCAAGAAATGACGGGTTGAACTTGACTAGCATCCTATGGTTTGTTGGCCTTTGTCAAGGTCATAGGAGGTTAGGGGCAAAATATTATCGGGAATTTCAAGTGTTGAAATTTGCAATGAGATTGCATACCTTCTATGAGATAGTTGGATCCCGATACCCGCTGCGAGTAAGAGTTACTCCTGGGAGAGTTTTATACATTACAATTAGCCGATCAAGTAGGTGTCTAGAAAGATGTCAACGGGGTTACGCCTCTGGGAAAACGAGGTTTACATTAATTAGGTTCGTGCGAAAGTACGGGGGACCTCCCTCAAAGTACCGACACTGGCCTGGCTGAAAGATTGGCGAACTTGTAGTGTGTAATTAATCCCGGCTAGTCTTTCCTTTTAGGGTTTGAAGGAAGATTTGATAAAAAGCAGTGGGAGCCATCCTGATTAGATAAAATAATAACCAATCTATTCTTGAAAGAGCGCACGCTGAGTGTTTTCTTCTCTCTCTCTCCAGTTAGCGACCATATCACGCCTTAATGAAGATAATAATACGGAATATTGACCGAACCCGCTTGTTATACTGAGCTGGGGAACGTTGGTCCCGCTCCAACTTATAATTGTTATAAGACAGAGCAGGAAATTGGGGAATACCAGAATTCCCGTGCCGCCCAAACGAAGAGAGTGCATGCTGATGCATCATCTTCGGGTGTGTTCATTACAGAGAACTGTTTCTCAGTGTCCTTTATGTCCTGGGTATGTGATACCAGATCAGGATCCCAGATATGTAATATGTTACATAGGGCTACAGAAAGGTAGAGAACTGAGAACGGGTGATAAGTTTCATGAGACCGAAAACGGGGCAAGAGTTGCAGCCAAGTCTGTTGGTCACTGTCACCCTGTATTCCAAATACATTGATTCTGAACGAATGTTATTAGATACCGAACCTGATATACAAAATCATATCTATCTCTTTATCAGCAAAGAAATGATAAAATTTTGTATTGTTGGATAATGTTTTGAACATTTCCTATATCAAAAGTTGATCGGTTCAGGCACGTTATCTAAAAGCGTTGATGTTCTAAATCAAACTATAGTTCTTAGTATACGGAACACACACAAGAGGATGAGTTCAGAACTGAACGAATCCTTCTTGAGGCATTGTAGACTAGGTCATATCAATGTGATCCGACTAGCTGAAGTTACATGTAGATGCATATTTAAATCAGTTTGAATTTACATCTTATGAAACTTGCCAGTCATGTCACAGAGATAAGATGACCATAGCTCCGTTTACTGGAAACAGAGAAAGAGTTAATGAACTCTTGGGACGATACATGTTGATGTATGTAGGTCCCCTGTCTACACATGTCAAGACTGGTTCTTTGTACTTCATTACATTCTCTGATGATCTTTCGAGATTCAAACCTATGTTCCTGTTGAAACACAAGTCCGAACCTTTTGAGATATTCACAGAATATAAGTTAGAAGTAGAGAACCTATACGGGTATAAGTATTATGTCCTTTGATGAGATCAAGGAGGAGAATACTTGAGCACGGAAATCCTGGATTATTCTAAAGGAGAATGAGATTCTCTCTCAGCATTACTCCTCCGTATACACCATTGCACGATGGTATATCGGGGTGGAGCAACCACACCCTATTTGATAAGGTGTGCTCTATGATGAGTACTACTGAGTTACCTATTTCCTTTTGGGTGTTATGCGCTTGAAAAGCTGCATACCTATTGAATAGGGTTCAAATCAAATCAGTTGCCTACCACTTCATATGTGATATGGAAAAGGAAGAGCCCATTTCTTAAGTTAGTTAAGATTTGGGGTTGTCCGGCCAATGTCTGAAAAGAAAAATCCGGACAAGCTCGAGGCAAGGTCAGTCATGTAGAACTGGAAATGTTCCAGCTATACAAAACTGCAGCTGAAGATTTGACAGAACCGAAGGATTCAATATTTACCAATGAAGCTCAGCCACTCCGCCGATCTAGTAGGGTTCCTCCACCCACCTGAGAGATACTTCGGTTTCTCTATGACAGTGGGAGCGAGGATTGCATCATGAGATGATGACCCAACTAGTTTCGAGCTGGCCATCAGGAGTAAGACTCTATAAGAATGGCTGGATGCTTAGTGATCTGAGATGGAATCCTTATACACCAACAAAGTATGGACTTTGGTTGCTATACCTGAAGGGTTAAATCCCCATCAGGAGCAAGTATATCTTGAGAAGATTACTTGGTGTACATGGAAAAGTTGAGACTTTCAAAGCTAGACTTGTTAAAGGTTTGCATCATTGACCAGGTGTGGATCATGATGAAACTTTTTCTAAGGATCTATGCTTAAGTCCATTCAGATCCTACTTGCCACGGCTACATACCATGACTACGATATCTGGTGGTTGGGTGTCATGACAGCTTTTCTAAATGATGTTTTAGAAGAGGGAGTCTATAAGTACACAGCCAGAGGGCCTCGTAGACAGTGGGAGCAGCGGAAACTTGTGCAAGATGCTTTATAGGATAAAGCAGGCATAGCGGAGTTGGAACGTCTGTTTTGATGAAGTAGTCAAAGAGTTTGACATCATCAAAATGGTAGATGAACCTTGTATAAACAAAAAGGTAGTAGGGAGTATGGTGACGATCCTCGTAGAGTACGTGGATGACATACTCTTGATAGGGAAGTAGTTTCCTATGCTACGCTCGATCAATCTCCGATTATCACAAAGATTCTCCATATAGGATCAAAGTGATACCTACTAAATCCTGGATTTTGGATCTATGAGAAAGATATAATTGGATGTTAGGAATCTCACTAGAAGTAGTGAGATGGTATCAATCGATCCTGGGGAGAATCACTGGAAGGGTTCCAGGGTGATAAAGACGACTGAATGTCAGTCACAGGCATTGTCTTTACCCTCAGTAAAGGGACGGTATGTTGGAAGATTTCCAAGCTAAATACCGTGGCATACTAGACGATAAAGGCAGGATACATCGCTACTTAAGATGCTACCAAAGATGCTGTTTGGGTGTATAGTGGTTCATGAGATGAACTATGTTCCTCCCATTATGTGACAATGGAGTTGTGGCTTATGCCAAGGAACGCCGGTCCCATCAGCTATCCAGACATATTCTAAGGCAGTATCACCTGATCATGGAGATGGTTGATCTCCAAGGAGATCGAGGTTTGGAGAGTAGACTCAGAGGACAACACAGCGGAACCACTCACAAAGGCCTGTTCCCAGAGAGAGATTTTTATGGGATGGTTGAGTATGAGATACTATAACCACTGCTATCAGATGGCCCTAGTGCAAGTGGGAGATTGTTAGTTATATGTATGCCCTAGAGGCCATTACTATACATAGGATGTATATTGTAGTGGATGCTTGGACATATATAGGGAGGACTTTCTTGCTCGACATGATAGTATGCTATCTGGTTGATCTTTACCTTAACGTGTATACTGATTGTCTCTCTGTTACATGTTGGTAAAGCCCTTAGGATATGTACTTGACTACCTGGACTATGATGCGGATCATACTAGTGGGGACATGGTAGTCCATAAGTACATCCTTCAAAGTCCCTAGTCGTGGGTGTATCGAGACGGGGCATCGATATACCAGAGTAGACTAGCGTATACTTTCTCGACCTATACAGATGGGCGATGGATGATCCCATATCCATTGGTGTTTGACATCAGAGATGATATACGGGTGCTCAGTAGAGACTGGGTACACTGGACGGACTCGCCGAGAACTCCCAGATGGTATTATACCTTACGTCAGATGGCAGTTCTCTGGTGACACTGGTACAGAGTAGTCTGTTGACCCGAGATCGTCATAGAGTCTCGTGTGGTTCCCACTGTGCTTTGATTTCCATCTTACCACGTCCAAGAGGGCGTGCAAAACGGTGGTTTTTGGGTACAGTCCCGAGTCACATGGAGGCAATGAGCGATAGGAGGGGATTCGTCTCTCCCGGTATAGGGGGGTTGATGTTGTGCTGTGTTCGATTGGCTATAACAGGAAATCCCTGGCCAGGGTTACTGAGATATACTGGTAAGTGTTACCAGTAGTTTCTCGAATTGTTATAGACCTCATATCGACACGACTTATCAAGCTATTGGGGTCTGACGTTTACCACCCCTATGCAAGATATGCGACATATCAGACGATCAGACCGGACTGTACGGTAGTGTTACTGGTTGGATTCACTGGAGTGTGAGCGGGCTTCCTCGTCGATCTTCTGATCGCTCAATACCCGGGTGGCCGTTACGTTTAGCAGACCGCTTGCGGCTTGTGGATGTTTGATATGATCATCATCCGCTGCCGGCGTATTGACGAGTCTTTAGAGTCCTACACAGAGCTTTCCTGACTCAAGCGAAACGAAATAGGAGCGCATATGAGATATGTGCGGGACCGAGAATAATGCGTGTATGTAATACCGTATTCCATTCTCGCGATGAATGTATCGAATGGTTATATGCGATATAACCTAGTTATCGAATCGAGGGTTGATTCGATAAGCCGATACATTGGATACTAGCCGGTTATATGCGATATGACCGGATCGTTAAATCAAGTGTTGATTTAATGATTTAATGCATAATTATATATTTGATATATTACTTTGCATTAACTAGTATTGGTTCACTTAAGATGGATTTTCCCACTCGGATGTGCGCATTGTATATGCGATATGATTTTGTGCACTTGGGAGTATCATGTTTGATGATACAAGTTTACTTGAGTTTGTGTAAAGATTGAACCATGGTTATTTAAATGATTAGGGTTTAGATTTTCATATCTATTTATTTATTTATTTATTATGGAAATGATAATGAGAAGAATGGTTGCTAGTTTTGTTTTATTCTTTGAACCTTCATGAAGCATTGACTTTAGTAACCATTTTGTCTCATGCTTAACCCTAACCATCCCGCTTAACCATAATTCATTCTCTACACTAGACCATGGTTAGTTTATGATAAGTATTTGATTTATTTTCTATTTAATATATACTTATCATAACACATTTCCATTTTCTTCTTCATCTTGACATATGAAGAAAGCTTGCTTCATCAATGGTGATTGATGAAAAAGAGTGAGAAATCCAATTCTAAAGTCTACCCACTTCCTATTTCTTCATCCTCTACCTCTTGCCAAGTAGTAGAGTGTGTTTTCTTCACAAGTTTCATGACTTGGTGAAGTTGGAGCTTGATCTAGCGATGCCTCGACGTAGATCATCTTCGGCATGGACATCGACGACCTAGCTCGCCATTTCTCCGACGAAGCCGACGCTAGAGCCCGGGAATTCATTTGGACAGCGAGGGGACTTCGTTACGGAGCTATGGAGGTGGAGCACCGGATCTACAAAGGTTGTATTTCCGTTTAACCTTTAGTTAAGTTGTTAACTAGTTTCATTTTCGCCTAGACATCTAGCCAACAATCCGTATTAGAGTTTCTCGGCACCGTTAAAATTTGAAATTGGCATGGTTGATGCCTTGTGAGACCTCTTGGGAGTGCCTAGGAACCCTACACCTCCTTTCCGCAAAAATACGTAAAAACTTTAGACTGTATAAATCCAATAATCGGATACCAGTAACTGGCTTAAACCAAAGCCGACTGGTAAAAACTATCCGAAAGTCGTACGTGTGTAAACACACGTATGCGTCCGAACCCTTGTCGTAAAACCATACAACCTCTATATCGTTTCCCCGGGAGTAGGGAAACTCTCTGTGTGGGACTCTAGAGACTCGACTACTATGCTGGCAGTGGGTTTAACAACAGACCGCAAGCGGCACTAGCTGTACGTAACGGTCCCCAGGTAGATGTCGATAAAAGGGCCGATGAGAAAACCCATCCGAACTCCTACTGAGTCTGATGTGACAATCTCCGTACAGTCCGGTCCGTTCGTCTAAGACTATCGCATATCGGGCCTAGGGGAGCGGCAAGCGTCAGTCCCCTAATAGCGGTATAAGTCGTGTCGGAGCGAAGCCCATTACACCCTGAGAAATTACTGGAACCTACCAGCAAATCTCGCTTGCCCTGGCCAGGGACTTTGCGTAATGGTTCTCTGACACAGCGCGATATCAACCCCCAATACCGGGAGAGACGAATCCTGTCTAACCGCCACTGCCTCCAAGTGCTCAGGACTGCACCCAACTGCTACCTGTTTGCATGACTCCTTTGAGCCGTGGTAGGGTAGCAATCTATGAACAGTGGGACACACTCGAGGCGAAGTAGCAGTGTCAAGTCTGCGGACTATGCTGTACTCATGTCACCTGGGAACTGTTCACTGACGACTGGTATAAAACCATCCAACAGTTCTATGTGAGTCCTGTCCGGTGTACCCGTAACCCAACGAGCACCTGCATACTATCTCCAGTACGACGTACTGACGGCTGTGGGACAGACCATCTCCCCAACTGGGATGAGAAGCGTACACACTAGTCTACTCCGGAGTATCGATGCCCTGTCTCGATAATCCTACGACTAGGGACCTGAATAAGGATGTGCTTGTAGACTACCCAGCCCCCACTAGTTTGACTGCCATCACAACGCCGGTAGTCAAGCAAGATCCTAAGAGCTCTATCAATACGTATACTCACATATTAAGATAGAAGAAACCAAGTAGCATACTACCATGTTTAGCATGACTGTTATATACATGTGAATATCCCAAGCTTCCATTAAGTAATATACAAACTAGTATGATATAATAATGGCCCCTAGGGCATATACACTAACAACTACCTCCACTATCCCTATCCACTACCATATCACGTTTGTAGGTGGTTTGTGCATGTCATGTCAATTACTGACGGTGTGGGTGTAGCATACAAATAGTGCTTGTGCAACATGAACCGTCAGTAATGTGTTATATCTAAAGGTACAACACATACTACTATGCAATGACATTCATATGAAATTAACCAATATGCAATAACATGCAGCTATCCTATCATATCAGCCCCGACGCATAACGCCATACGGGCGATTTCCCCATAGATGTTAAATCTATTCACCAATGGTCTCCAGGTATGAAAACCCGACCACCTGCTTCCCCTTGTTCGCAGCGTCCGAAGTCCCCGCTTGCGACGCTGTAATTTCACAAACACACAAATAGTGCAAACATCTCAAAATCGACTAACATAACGTAAAACTACACTTAAAACGACACACCAACACTAAACTAACTCACGAGTGTCCGTATAGTGACTAACGTGCGTTGCGACACTACTAAACCAAACTGAGTACATCAGCTGCATCAGATCATGATTCGTGTCGGATTACGTAACATGCGTATTCAAAACACTAGGTTATAGGTAAACGATCCCAGAATTTTCATACTGGAATTAGTAAAAAAGTAAATAATACCATACACCCCTAACGAACAGCAGACAACTACCCACAAAAGCCAAAACCAAGCAGCTCCCGACATCGTCGGCGTCGCCGGAATTCGTCAAAGGGGTCGCCGGCCCCGGCCAGTGGGGTGGTCCTCGTGTCTCAGGTGGTGCTCCAGGGTCACTAGTACATCACTAAAATTTTGTTTGGTCACTCACTAAAATTTCCAGATCACAGCAGGTATAGAGGCTCTAAAACGACACTAAAAACACGATATTGCACTAATCGATATTTAAAGTGTTCTAAAACATATTCAACGAGCTATACCACATAAAAACTCCTATTTATCAGTGTAGGGATTATACCTATCCAGTTTAGCTCACAAGATCCAAGCTTTCCTAGTTTCCTAGTGATCCAAGAGCAAGAATCAAGACTTTTAGAATTTTTGTGCTATATTTATGAATTTTGGGGATTTAAAAGCTTTGAATTGTTGCAAAAGGAGAAAGAATTGATTAAGAGCAGAAGAGAGAGAGAAGGATTCGGCCAAGGTCAGGAGGTGAGGAAATTGTGTAGGGTTTTCAAGGAAATTCCTTGCAATAAATGCAATTTAAAGCAAATGCATGCACATGCCACCTCTTTCCTTTATTCTTTTCCATTTCTTTTAAACATAATCCATATGCACCACAAATATCTAGATATATGAGAAGGTTTTAGTTTACTCAAGTAAAATTGATGAAAAGTTCACTCAAAATAAATTTCCCAAAATATAAATACCGCATTAAAATAATATTAAAATTGGTAAAAATTCTAATTGAACCAAAACGTCCCATATACCCCCAAAGCTTACGCAGTAGCTTTATTTTAGATAAACTAGGTGCTGGTAAGTATATATGGTCGTTTGAACACATTCGGGTTAAAACGGAAAATACCGACAATTTAACCCTAAAACGTAAAAATTCGCATAACGATTTCTAAAACGTTACAGCTTGTGAAGCATAATAAAATGAGACTTCATTAATGAGATTAATGAAACTAAAAGAAACCAAAAGATGTTGTAGAAACTTGTCTCGAAAACTGGTAGCTCTAGTTCTTGCATTGCATAGCGTTGTTCCTTGTTGAACATACAACACCTTATTCGATAAGGAAAGAGCCGAGATCCCTTCACCGGGAGTGACCTCTTTAGCGAAACTAGCAGATGCTACAAACTCGATTTGTCTTTTGATTGTTTTTATAGTTTTTGCTTGGCATAGTGATATTTGTGAAACATCCTGCACCTTATTCGATGAGGAAAGAGCCGACGATCCCTTCACCGGGAGTGACCTCTTTAGCGAAACTAGCAAAGACCTCAAAAACATTCCATTTAAAATCACTCGATTCTACAACGAAATCAAGTTCATTACGCAAAGGGTTTTCTTAAAAACCTATCGTAGCCCTCCGTCATTTCAGATAAGTACTACTTGGTAATCGTGCTACGTTTGTTGACCTCAGCCAAGGCGTAGTGTGCGGTAGCTAATTAGTGCTTATCTGTATAAGCATATGATGCGATTGAGTTAAGGTAGTTGTGCGCCTTTGTTGACCTTAGCCAAGGGTCCTGCGGGTAGGTTTAATTTAATCGGAAAATAAGGGGTTGAACTTGGCTAGCGCTTAAGATTTGTTGACCTTAGCCAAGGTCATAAGTTGCTAGGGGTAAAATATTATCGGGAATTTCAAGTGTTGAAATTTGCAATGAGATTGCATACCTTCTATGAGATAGTTGGATCCCGATACCCGCTGCGAGTAAAAGTTACTCCTGGGAGAGTTTTACACATTACAATTAGCCGATCAAGTAGGTGTCTAGAAAGGTGTCAACGGGGTTTTGCCTCTGGGAAAACAAGGTTTACTTAAATTAGGTCCGTACGAGAGCACGGAGAACCTCATTCAAAATACCGGCACTGGCCTGGCTAAAAGATTGGCGAACTTGTAGAGTGTAATTAATCCCGTCTAGTGTTTCCTTTTAGGGTTTGAAGGAAGATTTGACTAAAACAGTGGGAGACATCCTGATTAGATATATTAATAACCAATCTAGTCTTGCAAAATCATACGCTGAGTGTTTTCTTCTATCTCTCTCCAGGTAGCGACCATGTCACGCCTTAATCAAAATAATAATACGGATGTATTGACCGAACCCGCTTGTTATACTGTGCTAAGGAACGTTGGTCCCGCTCCAACTTATAATTGTTATAAGACAGAGCAGGAAATAGGGAATTACCAGAATTCCCGTGCCGCCCAAACGAAGAAAGTATATGTTGATGCATCTTCTTCGGGTGTGTTCATTACCGAGAACTGTTTCTCAGTATTCTTTACGTTCTAGGTATGAGATACCGGAACAGGATCCCGCAAATGTAATTTGTTACATGGGCTACAGATAGGTAGAGAACTGAGAACAGGTGATAAGTTTCAAGAGTTGGAAATGATGCAAGTGTTGCAGCCAAGTCTGTTGGCAGTTACCCTGTATTACCAGAATACATTGATTCTTAACGAATGTTATCAGATACCGAAACTGATATACAACATCATATCAGTCTCTTTATTAGTAAAGAAAGATATAATTTTGTATTGTTGGATAATATTTTGAACATTTCTATATCAAGAGTTGATCGGTTCAGGTACGTTATCTAGAAGCATAGACGTTCTAAATCAAACCACAGTTCTTAATGTACAGAACATACACAAGAGGAAGAGTTCAGAAATGAACGAATCCTTCTTGAGGCATTGTAGACTAGGTCATATCAAAGCGACCCGACTAGCTGAAGTTACATAAAGATGCATATTTAAATTAGTTTGAATTTACATCTTATGAAACTTGTCGGTCATGTCATAGAGATAAGATGACCATAGCTCCGTTTATTGGAAACAGAGAAAGAGTTAGTGAACTCTTAAGATTGATACATGATGATGTATGAAGGTCCCCTGTCTACACATGCCAAGACCGGTTCTTTGTACTTCATTATATTCACTGATGATCTCTCAAGATCCGGACATATGTTCCTGTTGAAACACAAGTCCGAAACTTTTGAGATAATCACAGAATATAAGATAGACGTAGAGAACCAAAAACCGGGTATAAGTATTATGTCCTTTGATGTGATCAAGGAGGAGAATACTTGAGCACGGAATTCCCAGACTATTCTAAAGGAGAATGAGATTCTTTCTCAGCAATACTCCTCCGAATACACCACAACACGTCGGTTTATCGGGGCGGAGCAATCACACCCTATGTGATATGGTGTGCTCTATGATGAGTACTACTGAGTTGCCTATTTTCTACTGGGGTTATGCACTTGAGAAGTTGCATACCTATTGAATAGGGTTCCAACCAAATCAGATGCCTACCACTCCATATGTGATATGGTATGGTAAGAACCCATCTTTTAGGGAAGTTAAGATTTGGGGTTGTCCGGCCAATGTCAAAAGCAAAATCCGGACAGGCTCGAGGCAAGGTCAGTTCTGTGGAAGTTTGTTAGATATCCCAAGCATTCGCAAGGGAATATCTTCTACCAAACCGAGGAACAAAAGATTTTTCGTTTCTCAGCATGCCACCTTTGAGAAAGGGAATTTCTTGTGAAGAAATTAGTGGTTATGAGGTAGAACTGGAAGGAGTTCCAGCTATACAAACTGTAGCTGATGATTTGGTAGAACCGGAGAGTTCAAAAGTTTCCAACGAACCTCAGCCTCTCCGCCGATCTGGTAGGGTTCCTCATCCACCTGAGAGATTCTTCGGTTTCTCTATGACAGTAGGAGAGAGAATTGCATCATGAGATGATGACCCAACTAGTTTCGAGCAGGCCATCAGGAGTGAGGACTCTGTGAGAATGGCTGGATGCTTAGTGATCTGAGATGGAATCCTTATACACCAACAAAGTTTGGACTTTGGTTGCTTTATCAGACGGGTTAAATCCCCATCAGGAGCAAGTGTATCTTGAGAAGATTACTTGGTGTACATGGAAAAGTTGTGGCTTTCAAAGCTATGCTTAAGTCCATTCAGGTCCTACTTGCCACTGCTACATACTATGACTACGATATCTGGCGGTTGGGTGTCATAACTGCTTTTCTAAATGATGATTTAGAAGAGTGCATCTATAAGTACACAGCCAGAGGGCTTCATAGACAGTGGGAGCAGCGGAAACGTGTGCAAGTTATTTTATGTAATAAATCAAGCATCGCTGAGTTAGAACGTCTGTTTTGATGTAGTAGTCAATGAGTTTGACTTCATCAAAATGGTAGATGAACCTTGTATATACAAAAAGGTAGTAGAGAGTATGGCGGTGATCCTCGTAGAGTACGTGGTGTTAGTTATGTAGATGCCCTAGAGGCCATTGTTGTACATATGATGTATATTATAATGGATGCTTGGATATATATAGAGATGACTTTCTTGCTCGTCATGATAATATGCTATTTGGTTTCACTTTATCTAAACATGTTGACTTATATTAGTTTACTGTGTTACTCTCACATGTTGATAAAGCCCTGAGGATATGTACTCGACTACTGGGACTATTATGAGATCATAGTAGTGGGGCCACTATAGTTGATGAGTACATCCTATAACTGTTCCTAGTCGAGGGTGTGTCAAGACAGGGCATCGATACACCAGAGTAGACTAGCGTATACGCATCTTGACCCATATGATGGGCGTTGGATGATCCCATATCATTCAGTGTTTGACATCAAGGATGGTGTACGGGTGCTCAGTGGAGACTGGGTACACTGGACGGACTTGCCGAGAACTCCCAGATGGTATTATACCTCACGTCAGATGGCAGTTCTCTGGTGACAATGATACAGGGTAGTCTGTAGACCCAAAATAGTTATAGAGTCTTGTGTGATTCCCATTATGCTTTGATTTCCACCTTACCACGTCCAAGAGGGCGTGCAAAACGGTGTCTTTTGGGTACAGTCCCGAATCACATGTAGGCAATGAGCAATAGGAGGGGATTCGTCTCTCCCGGTATAGGGAGTTGATATTGTGCTGTGTTCGATTGGTTATAACTGAAAGTCCCTGGACAGGGCGGATATTGAGTACTACTGGTAAGTGTTATCAGTAGGTTCTCGACCTGTTTTGAGCCTCACATCGATACGACTTATCGGTTATTGGGGTCTAACGTAAACCACCCCGAGACTAGATATGCGAAATAGCAGACGAAGAGACCGGACTGTACGGGAGTGTTACCAATTGGATTCACAGAAGAATGTACAGGCTTGCTTGTTGATGTTCTGATCGTTCAATACCTGGGTAGCTGTTACGTTTAGCTGACCGCTTGCAGCTTGTGGGTGTTTGATATGATCATCACCTACTTCCGGCGTATTGACGATTCTTTAGAGTCCTACACAGAGGTTTCTTGACTCAGGAAAATTGGAGTAGGGGCACATATGTGATATGTGTGGGACCGAGGATAATACGATATAAGATACCATATTATATTCTCGCGATATTATGATATGAGCCGGCTCATCGGATCAAGTGTTGATTCGATCAATCGGTACATGATATATTAGCCAGTTATATTCGATATAGCCGGATTGTCGGATCATGTGTTCATTCGATAATTTAATGTATAATAATATATATGATATATTGCATTATATTATCTAATATTGGCTCGCTTTATTGATTCATTTTCTCACCGGATAATACATTGATATATATGCGATATATGTTAATTGTATTATTTTCTTTTGTTACAAAGATATATTATATATGTGATATATAATATTGTAACATGATATGATTACTAATGCAACATGTTTAGTGGAGATTAAACAAGGTTAAGGTTTGAATTGGGTTGGATCTTTCATGAACCGTCTAGAAGGTTTTCTTTGGTCATGAGCTAAGATATTATGGTTGATATTTTCTAGTGACTCATTCTTAACCCAACCCAAACCTTTAGCCTTAGTTAATTCTCTACAATGGTTAGCCTTGTCATAGTTGACCATGGTTACATTATTAATCATATATCATTTCATTATTCATCATAAAAGGAATTATTTCATTTTTCTTCTTCTTCTTCAACCTTGAGCTTTGAGAAAGCTTGCTAGGTTTTCATTTTGTGATGATTAAGAGTGAGAATTTGACAAGAAAAGAGAGCACAAATACTACTCCATCATCCTCATCTAATCTAGACAATTAGATTAGGGTGTTCACCTTATTTGAGAGAGAGAGAGCTTGAGTTTTAGAAACTTCGAGGTAGATCATCGGAGAAAAGGAAGACTACAAGCTAGCATGGATCGTTCGAGTTGTGGAGCCTCTCTTGAGTCTTGGAGATCGTGGATCGCGGCGAAGGGACTTCTACTCGGAGCTTATGAAGCGAAGGAGCGGACTACAAAGGTTGTAATCCCTCACTCTTAGTTGTAAAGATGTTTACTTGCATGTTAAACCCTAATAATCTAGCAAAGATCCCGGCTTTGGGTTGTTCGGCACGTCTAAATTTTAATTCGGGCATGGTTGATGCCTTATTAACCCTTGTAAGAGTGCCTAGGAACCCTACAGTGGTATCAGAGCAAAGATAGAGCATTAGGCGAAATGTATACGAAGTTAAAACTCCGATCGAACCCCGAAACATCGATAATGACCTCCTTTCTGGAAATTTTGTAAAAATGTGATTTTTTTTGCGTTAAAAATTCTTTAAAAAATCAGCAGGGAATTTAAAGGGTTACCCTAAAATACGAGCCCCTAAGTCTCTCATATAGCCGCGGAACCGCGGCAAGAACCTACTTGTCGCGGCGGTTCCGCGGCAGGACAGTAAATTGGGGACTGTTTTTTAAACAGTAATATCCGTAGCCAATCATGCCTATTTCTGGGTATTTTTAATCTGACACAAGTGTTGAGTGTTCTGGGGATTATTTTGAATTCGTTGATTCGATCGAAAAATTTAATTTCGTTCTGTTTCTGGATAATTTAGAAACTGTTAAAATGTTCGAACGGATATCATTAACTCAATTTTTCCCGGCACGAAAAACATTCAAGTGTTGAATTTTTCTTGAGTTTAAATCTTTCGGAAAAACGTGCAAGTAACTTGGTGGACCCTCTAGAAGAACACAAAACTTAACTAGATTATGTGACTGTCTGAACTGCCTCAAAACATTAGGGTTTGGTACAGTACGGTGTGCCACATGTGTGGCGTTGGCTTGACCCTTCTACGGCTGGACCGTTGGTTCTGTGACGTATTCTGGGACTTTTTTGAACTCCGCTCAAGTGTTGAGCTATTTTAGAAATCTTGGTATTTGATTATTCGATCGGAAAGTAAAATATTGTTTATTTATCTAGAATGTGATACAATATGTGGAATTCACGTAGTTAGGCATGAAATGCGAAGTATGTGATATTTCGGATTTACAATGTCTAATGTGATTGTGGATTCCAAATGTTTTAGTTTTACAATTTCTTTTCTGTGACCGTAAGTGTAGTATGTAGTTGTATTGCCGGTTTTCGTTGCTATACATCAACGACGATCGGTGTATGCATACTTACTTACGTTGATGATATGAGATATTTTGTGTTGCTGTGATATGTTATATTGGATCGTCGTGTTCTGAATAGCCGGGGGGTTTTATGTGACATGAGGGTTTTTATTTTCATTCATGTAAAATTCATTTGTATGTAATATTCTTTTATTGGGGAACTTCCGGGATGAGGTTGATGTCACCAGTGTATATTATTTATTTTTCCGGATTAGGTAGACCCAAGGAGGGGAGCATAAGTAACCGGGTTCTAGGGTCCAGTAGGAGGCCATCTCGAGGAGTCGAGACCGGGTCTCCTAACCCTAGAATTGGCAGTGTTACTTGCCTCTCTCGTACGGGTCTAGGGATGTGGGTTTGGCTATTCATCGTGACCGTGGAATCCGTGTTTTATACAGGCTCGTATTGAAAACACGGACATCCTAGTATATCCAAAATTTCATATATGTTCTTCTGCTGCAATGTTCTGAGATGAGATCATATTACTGCCTGAGACGAATGCTTATACTATATATATGTTGATACATAAATATTACTGCTTTCGTTTCTTCTGTGATACTTAGCAAGTATTTATTGATGGGATTTTTATTAATGAGATTAATAAAAGAAAAGAAACCTAAAAGATGTTATAGAATCAAAACTTTATAAAAGGGTAGCTACGGTCTTGCTTTGCACAGCGCTATATATGATATACTCTGCACCTTATTCGATGTGGAAAGAGCCGAGATCCCTTCACCGGGAGTGAAATCTTTAGCAAAACTGGCAGATGCTACAAACTCGCGGTTTAGTTTTTGACAGCTTATATAGTTTTTGATTTGCACAGTGGTATATATGATATACCCTGCACCTTATTTGATGGGGAAAGAGCCGAGATCCCTTCACCGGGAGTGGCCGCTTTAGCGAAAGTAGAAAAGCCTCAAAAACACTCCTTTTTCAAAATCACCTGATTCTACGTCGATATCAAGTTCTTTACGCTCATGGTTTTCTGAAAAACCTGCGTAGCCCTCCGTCATTTCAGATAGACTCTAGCTAGTATTCGTGCTGCGTTTGTTGACCTTAGCCAAGGCGTAGTGTACGGTAGCTAATTAGTATTTATCTGTTAAAACATGAGATGTGATTGAGTTAGGGTAGTCATACGACTTGGTTGACCTTAGCCAAGGGTCGTACGAGTGGGTTTAATTCAATCGGGAAATGACGGGTTGAACTTGGCTAGCACTTATGATTTGTCGACCTTAGCCAAGGTCATGAGTTGCTATGGGCAAAAGTATCATCGGGAATTTCAAGTGTTGAAATTTGCAATGAGATTGCATACCTTCTATAGGATAGATGGATCCTGATACCCACTACGAGTAAGAGTTACTCCTGAGAGAGTTTTACACAGGACAATTAGCCGATCAAGTAGGTGTCTAGAAAGGTGTTAACGGGGTTAAGCTTCTGAGAAGACGAGGTTTATTTTAATTAGGTCCGTGCGAAAGCTCGGGGAACCTCCCTCAAGTACCAACACTGATCTGGCTGAAAGATTGACGAAATTGTAAGGTGTGATTAATCTCGGCTAATCTTACCTTTTAGGGTTTGAAGGAAGATTTGATAAAAACAGTGGGAGATATCCTGATTAGATAAGATAATAACCAATCTAATCTTGCAAGAGCATACGCTAAAGTGTTTCCTTCTCTCTCTCTCCAGATAGCGACCATGTCAGGACTTAATCAAGATAATAAAATGGATGTATTGATTGAAGCCGCTTATTATACTGAGCAAGGGAACGTTGGTCCCGTTCATTCTTATAAGTGTTATAAGACTGAGCAGGGAATAGAACAATATCTGGATTCTCACGCCGCCCAAACGAAGAACAAGCATGTTGATGCATCTTCTTCGGGTGTGTTAGTTATTGAGAACTATTTCTCAGTTCACCCTATATCCTGGGTATTGGATGCCGGATCGGGATCCCACACATGTAAATTGTTACGTGGGCTACGTAAAGTTAGAGAACTGGGAAAAGGTGATCATTTTGTACAAGTAAGGAATGGTGCAAGTATTGTAGCCAAAGCAGTTGGCGAATATCACCTTGTATTACCAAGTAGTACAACAATAATTCTAAACGAATGCTATTATATATCGAACATGATGTGCAACATTATATCAGTTTCATTATTAAGTAAAGAAGGATATAATTTTGTAGTAAAGGATAATGTTATGAACATATTCCTGAATCAAAAGTTGATTGGATTAGGCTCATTACATAATGGCATATACGTTCTCAATCAAAATACAGACCTTAATATACAAAACACAAATAAGAGGAAAAGTTCAGAAATGAACGAATCCTTCTTATGGCATTGTAGACTTGGTCATATCAATGCGACACGGCTAGCTAAGTTACATAAGGATGGATATTTGAATCCGTTCGAATTATCATCTTATGATACGTGCCATTCATGTCTCAAAGGCAAAATGACCCAAGCTCCGTTTAGTGGACACGGAGAAAGAGTTACCGAACTCTCACGGCTGGTACATAGTGATGTATGCGGTCTCATGTCTACACATGCCAGGAAGGGTTCTTCCTACTTTAAAACATTCACTGACGATCTCTCAAGATTCGGATATGTGTTCCTGATGAAACACAAGTCTGAAGCTTTTGAGAAATTCGGAGAATATAGGCACGAAGTAGGGAACCAAACGGACAAAAGTATTAAGATCTTTCGATCTGATCGAGGAGGAGAATACTTAAGCATTGAGTCCCTAGATTATCTAAAAGAGAATGGGATTCTCTCTCTGCTTACACCTCCATATACACCACAGCACAATGGTGTATCGGAGCGGAGGAATCACACCCTATTAGATATGGTGCGCTCTATGATTAGCAATGCTGAGTTGCCTATTTCCTTTTAGGGGTATGCGCTTGAGACAGCCATATACCTATTGAATAGAGTTCCAATCAAATCAGTGCCTACCACTCCATATGAGATATGGAATGGGAAGAGACCATCTCTTAAACGAGTTAAGATATGGGGTTGTCCGGCCTATGTTAGAAAGCAAAATCCGGACAAGCTCGAGGCACGATTAGTTCTTTGTAAGTTTGTAGGATATCCAAGCAATTCGTATGGATATCTATTCTACCATAGTGAACAACAAAAGGTGCTTGTTGCTCAGAATGCCACCTTTTTAGAAAAGGAATTTCTTACAAAAGAAATTAGTGGCGAAGAGGTAGAGCTGGAAGAGGTTCCAGCGACACAAACTGCAACTGAAGATTTAGTGGAACCAGAGGATTCAGTAATTCCCGACGAACCCCAGCCTCTCCGCCGATCTAGTAGGGTTTCTCATCCACCTGAGAGATACTACGAATTTCGCATTGATGGTGGAAGTGAGGATTGCATCATGGAAGATGATGACCCGACTAGTTTCGAGCAGGCCATCACGAGTGGTGACTCTGTGAAATGTCTGGATGCTATGCGATTTAAGATGGAATCCATGTACACCAACAAAGTATGGACTTTGGAAGTTGCTCCTGATGGGGTAAAACTCATTGGGAGCAAATGGATCTTTAAAAGGAAAATTGGTGTAGATGGAAAAGTTGAGACTTTCAAAGCTAGACTTGTTGCAAAGGGTTTTCTTCAACGACAAGGTGTGGATTATGACGAAACCTTTTCTCCAGTGGCTATGCTTAAGTCCATCCGGATCTTACTTGCCATTGCTGCATACCATGTCTTCGAAATCTGGCAAATGGATGTTAAGACAGCCTTTCTAAACGGTGATTTAGAAGAGTGCGTATACATGACTCAGCCAGAGGGCTTCGTAGATAGTGGGAGCAGCGGAAAGGTGTGCAAGCTGCTTAAATCCATTTATGGATTAAAGCAAGTATCGCGGAGTTGGAACATCTGTTTTTATGTTGTAGTAAAAGAGTTTGACTTCATCAAAAATATAAATGAACCTTGTATTTATAAAATGGTTGCAGAGAGTAAGGTTGTCTTCCTCGTATTATACGTCGATGACATACTCTTGATAGGAAATGATGTTCCTATGCTGCAATCAGTCAAGCTCTTCTTATCACAAAGATTCTCAATGAAAGGTCTAGGTGATGCCTCCTGCATACTGGGAATTATGATCTATAGAGATAGATCTAAACGGATACTGGTATTGTCCCAATCCAGGTACATTGACACCATACTAAAGAGGTTTAGTATGGAAGAATCCAAGCGTGGGAACCTTCCCACGATCTCTGGACTCACTCTCTCCAAAGAGATGTCTCCGAAGACTGATTTAGAGAAAGCTCGCATGCAAGGGATACCCTATGCTTCGGCAGTAGGCTCTATCATGTATGCGATGCTATGTACCAGACCCGATATTGCATACTCACTAAGTGTAGTGAATAAGTATCAAGCAGATCCTGGAGAGTGTCACTGGATAGTTGTGAAGAACATTCTTAAGTACTTGAGAAGTACTAAAGAGATGTTCTTGGTGTATGGTAACGGAGAACTTCAGGTGGAGTCCTTTACTGATTCGAGCTTCCAAAGTGATAAGGACGACTCTAAGTCGCACTCAGGATTTGTCTTTACCCTCAATGGAGGGGCGGTATGTTGGAAGAGTTCCAAACAGGATACCGTTGCAGACTCAACGATAGAGGCTGAATACATCGCTGCCAATGATGTTGCCAAAGAAGCTGTCTGGATAAAGAAGTTCATTAGTGAACTTGGTGTGGTTCCATCCATTGAGCATCCAATACCTCTGTACTGTGATAGCAATGGAGCTGTGGCTTTGGCCAAGGAACCCAGGTCCCATCAGAAGTCCAGACATATTTTGAGGCGGTATCACCTGATCAGGGAGATAGTTGATCGCCGGGAGATCGAGGTCAGGAGAGTAGATACGAAGGACAAAACTGTCGATCCACTCACGAAAGCCACTCCCCAGATGCAGTTTGAGAGATTATTCGGGATGCTAGGTATGAGATACTACAGCAGGTGGCCTTAGTGCAAGTGGGAGATTGTTAGTTATGTATATGCCCTAGAGGCCATTGTTGTACATATGATGTATATTATAATGGATGCTTGGATATATATGGAGAGGACTTTCTTGCTCGTCATGATAGTATGCTATTTGGTTTTACTTTATCTTGACATGTTGACTTATATTAGTTTACTGTCTTACTCTCACCTGTTGATAAAGCCCTTAGGATATGTACTCGACTACTGGGACTATGATGAGATCATACTAGTGGGGCAACGGTTGTCGATGAGTACATCCTATAACTGTTCCTAGTCGAGGGTGTGTCGAGACAGGGCATCGATTCACCAGAGTAGACAAGCGTATACGCATCATAACCCATATGATGGGCGATTGATGATCCCATATCTATCGGTGTTTGACATCAAGGATGGTGTACGGGTGCTCAGTGGAGACTGGGGACACTGGACGGACTCGCCGAGAACTCCTAGATGGTATTATACCTCACGTCAGATGGCAGTTCTCTGGAGACACTGGTAAAGGGTAGTCTGTAGATCGAGATCGTCATAGAGTCTTGTGTGATTCCCACTGTGCTTTGATTTCCACCTTACCACGTCCAAGAGGGCATGCAAAACGGTGGCTTTTGGGTACAGTCCCGAATCACATGGAGGCAATAAGCGATCGGAGGGGATTCGTCTCTCCCTGTATAGGGAGTTGATGTTGTGCTGTGTTCAATTGGCTATAACTGGAAGTCCCTGGCCGGGGCGGATATTGAGTACTACTGGTAAGTGTTATCAGGTGGTTCTCGACCTGTTATGAGCCTCACATCGATACGACTTATCGGTTACTGGGGTCTGACGTATACCACCCCTAGACTAGATATGCGACATATCAGACGAAGAGACCGGACTTTACGGGAGTTTTACTAATTGGATTCACAGAAGAATGTACAGGCTTGCTTGTTGATGTTCTGATCGCTCAATACCTGGATGGCTGTTACGTTTAGCTGACCGCTTGCAGCTTGTGTGTGTTTGATATGATCATCACCTACTGCCGGCGTATTGACGATTCTTTAGAGTCCTACACAGAGGTTTCTTGACTCAGCCAAAATGAAGTAGGGGCACATATGTGATATGTGCAGGACCGAGGATAATACGATATGAGATACCGTATTATATTCTCGCGATATTATGATATGAGCCAGCTCATCGGATCAAGTGTTGATTCGATGAATCGGTACATGATATATTAGTCGGTTATATTCGATATAACCGGATTGTCGGATCAAGTATTAATTCGATAATTTAATGTATAATAATATATATGATATATTGCATTACATTATCTAATATTGCCTCGCTTTATTAATTCATTTTCTCACCGGATAATACATTGATATATATGCGATATATGTTAATTGTATTATTTTCTTTTGTTACAAATATATATTATATATGTGATATATAATATTGTAATATGATATGATTACTAATGCAACATGTTTAATGGAGATTAAACATGGTTAAGGTTTGAATTGGGTTGGATCTTTCATGAACCTTCTAGATGGTTTTCTTTTGTCATGAGCTAAGATATTATGGTTGATATTTTCTAGTGACTCATTCTTAACCCAACTCAAAACCTTAGCCTTAGTTAATTCTCTACAATGGTTAGCCTTGTCATAGTTGACAATGGTTACATTATTAATCATATATCATTTCATTATTCATCACAAAAGAAATTAATTCATTTTTCTTCTTCTTCTTCAACCTTGAGCTTTGAGAAAGCTTGCTAGGTTTTCATTTTGTGATGATTAAGTGTGAGAATTTTATAATTAAAGAGAGCACAAATACTACTCCATCATCCTCAACTAATCTAGCCAATTAGATTAGGGTGTTCACCTCATTAGAGAGAGAGAGAGCTTGAGTTATAGAAACTTCGAGGTAGATCATCGGAGAAAAGGAAGACTACAAGCTAGCATGGATCGTTCGAGTTGTGGAGCCTCTCTTGAGTCCGGGAGATCGTGGATCGCGGCGAAGGGACTTCTACTCGGAGCTTATGAAGCGAAGGAGCGGACTACAAAGGTTGTAATCCCTCACTCTTAGTCGTAAAGATGTTTACTTGCATGTTAAACCCTAATAATCTAGCAAAGATCCCGGCTTTGGGTTGTTCGGCACGTCTAAATTTTTATTCGGGCATGGTTGATGCCTTATTAACCGTTGTAAGAGTGACTAGGAACCCTACACGTGGATGACATACTCTTGATAGGGAAGGAGTTTCCTATGCTACGCTCGGTCAATCTCCTCTTATCACAAAGATTCTCCATATATGATCAAGGTGATACCTCCTAAATCCTGAGTTATGGATCTATGAGATAGATCTAATTGGATGTTAGGATTATCACTAGTTGTACTGAGATGGTATCAATCGATCTTAGGGAGAATCACTAGAATGGTTCCAGGGTGATAAGGACGACTGAATGTCAGTCGCAGGCATTGTCTTTACCCCCAGTGGAGGGACGGTATGTTGGAAGAGTTCCAAGCTAGATACCGTGACTACTAGACGATTAAAGGCAAGATACATCATTACCAAGGATGCTACCAAAGAGGCAGTCTGGATATATATGAGTTCATGAGATGAACTTGTTTGTTATATGTATGCCCTAGAGGCCATTACTGTACATATGATGTATATTGTAGTGGATGCTTGGACATATATAGGGAGGACTTTCTTGCTCGACATGATAGTATGTTATCTGGTTGCATTTTATCTTAACATGTACTCTGATTGTCTCTTTGTTACATGTTGATAAAGCCCTTAGGATATGTACTCGACTACTGGGACTATGATGAGATCATACTAGTGGGGCCACGGTAGTCGATGAGTAAATCCTATAACAGTTCCTAGTCGAGGGTGTATCGAGACAGGGCATCATACACCAGAGTAGACAAGCGTATACGCATCTTGACCCATATGATAGGCGATGGATGATCCTATATCCATCGGTGTTTGACATCAAGGATGGTGTACGGGTGCTCAGTGGAGACTGGGTGCACTGGACGGACTCGCCAAGAACTCCCAGATGGTATTATACCACACGTCAGAAGGCAGTTCTCTGGTGACACTGGTACAGGTTAGTCTGTAGACCCGAGATCATCATAGAGTCTTGTATGATTCCTACTGTGCTTTAATTTCCATCATACCACGTCCAAGAGGGCAAGCAAAAAGGTGGCTTTTGGGTACAGTCCCGAATCACATGGAGGCAATGAGCGATAAGTAGGGATTCGTCTCTCCTGGTATAGTGAGTTGATGTTGCGCTGTGTTCGATTGGCTATAACTAGAAATCCCTGGCCAGGGTTGCTGAGATTTCCTGGTAAGTGTTATCAGTAGTTTCTCGAACTGTTATAGACCTCATATCGACACGATTTATCAAGCTACTGGGGTCTGACGTTTACCACCCCTAGCCGAGATATGCGACATATCAGAAAAAAGAGACCGGACTGTACGGGAATGTTACTGATTGGATTCGTGGGAGAAAGTACAGGCTTGCTTGTTGATCTTCTGATCGCTCAATACCAAGGTGGCTGTTACGTTTAGCTGACCGCTTGCAGCTTGTGGGTGTTTGATATGATCATCACCTACTACCAGTGTATTGACGATTCTTTAGAGTCCTAGACAGAGGTTTCTTAACTCAGGCAAAACGGAGTAGGAGCACATATATGATATGTTCGGGACCGAGAACAATACGTGTATGTGATACCGTATTAGATTCTCGCGATATGAGATATCGGCCGGGTATATGTGATATAGCCGGTTCATCGGATTAAGTGTTAATTCGATGAACTGATACAGATTATATTAGTCGGTTATTCGTGAAATAGCCGGATTATCGGATCAATTGTTGATTCGATAATTTAATGTATAATTATATATTTGATATATTAAATTACATTAACTAATATAAGCTCACTAAAAGATTCTTTTTCTCACCCGGGTAATACATTGATATATATGCAATATATGTTAATTGTATTATTTTATTTTGTTACAATAAATATTGTATATGTGATATATAATTTTGTAACAATGTAGGGTTATTAATGCAACATGATTAGTGGAGATTAAACATGATTAAGATTTGATTTGGGTTAATTTTTCTAGAAGTTTCTTGAAGCTTTTTTGTTTTGTTTTTGGAAAGAAATTTTGTAAAGATATTATGGATGATATCTAGTTAACCCAACCCAACCCTTGACCATGGTTCGTTCTCTACATGGGTTAAGTTATCATACTTAACCCATGGTTGCATTTCTAACCTCACATGGATTCATTTTTCATCACAAATGAAATGGTTCTTCTTCTTCCTTCTATTTTTCAATGCAAAATCGTACTAGCTTTTTCATTAGTGATGATTTTGTTAGTGTATATGCCCTTGAGGCCATTACTGTATCATACTAGTTTGTATATTACTTGATGGAAGCTTGGGATATTCACAGTTGTATATACAATCTTGCTCGAAATGGTAGTATGCTACTTGGTTTGTCTCTATTTCAATATGTGCATATGTTTCTTTTAGCATATCGCTTATATACATATTAGTAGAGCCCTTAGGATTATTGCTTGATTACCAACGTTGTGAGGGCGCTCACACTCGTGGGGGCTGGGTAATCCATAAGCACATCCTTATACAGGTCCCTAGTTGTTGGACTATCGAGACAGGGCATCGATACTCCGGAGTAGACTAGCGTATGCGCTTCTCATCCCAGCGTAGGAGACGGTCTGTCCCACAGCCGTCAGTATGTCGTACTTGAGATAGTATGCGGGTGCTCGTTCGGTTACGAGTACACAGGACAGGACTCGTCGGGAACTGTTGGTTGGTATTATACCTATCGTCAGTTATCAGTTCCCAGGTGACATGAGTATAGCTTAGTCTGCAGACTTGACACTGTCACTTCACCTCGAGTGTGTTCCCACTGCACTTTGACCACTACCCTACCACGGCTCAAAGGAGTCGTGCAAACAAGTAGTTTTTGGGTGCAGTCCCGAAGCACTTGGAGGAAGTGACGGTTAGACAGGATTCGTCTCTCCCGGTATTGGGGGTTGACATCGCGCTGTGTCTAGGAGAGCCATTACACGAGTAGTCCCTGGCCAGGGCAAGCGAGATATACTGGTAGGTTTCCAGTGTTATCTCAGGGTGTTCTGGGCTACACTCCGACACGACTTGTACCACTATTAGGGGACTGACGTTCACCGCTCCCATAGGCCCGCCATGCGATGTATCAGACGAACAGACTGGACTGTATGGAGACTGTCACATACAGGCTCAGTAGGAGTTCAGATAGGGTCACCTCGTCAGTCTTCTTATCGGCATCTACCTGGGGACCGTTACGTACAGCTAGTGCCGCTTGCGGTCTGTGGTTAAACCCACTGTCAGCGTAGTGTCGAGTTTTTAGAGTCCCACACAGAGAGCTATTCGCCTTTAGGCAAAATGAGTAGAGGTCGCATGGTTTTGCGACAGGGTTCATTCATATCCGCGCACTTGTGCACGTTTGTTTTCCGGACAGCTTATACTAGCGGGCTTTGGTTTAAGCCAGATCCAAGTATATGATTTGGGATTGGTTTTATCTCATTGTATTCGTGTTCCTCAGATCACGAATGCGGGTGCGTATGCACAGTTGATTGAGGCAGAGGAAGAGGACTTTGATTAGGGTTAATGACCATTGTCATTTTGTTAACCCTAATGCTTATGTGTGTATTATGATTAATTGATATTAGTTTAATATAATTGTGCATGGTTAGGGTTTTTGACCATTTGACATTCTTGACTTGTTGACCTAGGTTGACACTTTGACCATCATCATTTCATTTGGAAAATGCTCTTTGATCCTTGCAATTTGCATTTAAAATGAAATGATAATGGTCATGTCTTGATTAAGCCATGCCAATTATCTCACTAATTATCAATTTACAATAATTCACACATATATGTGAGAATGCTTCATAATTCTCTCATTCTATCATATGCTTTCTCTCTCCTCCTCTTCCTCTCTCTCAAGCTCTCCCCTCTCATGTGTTGAGAAACACTTGAGCTTGAGAAAAACCTCTTCTTGATAATCTTTACTCTCATCTAGGGTTCTAGGATTAGCACTTCTAGCACCTTAGTTACTTCTAGCTTGAAGTTGAAGCCAAAGGTTGAGGCTTTCGGGTGGATCCTTCTTCGAGTCGAGAAGGCGACAAGGCGATCTCTTTCTTACACTCCAAGGAGCAAGGAGAGAAAGACATAAAGCCCTAGGTATAACCATTCTTCCTTGTAGCTACTTTCTAGTTAGCTTTTAGTTAGTTTTGTTTACTAAAGATCCCGACTTTGTCTAGTCCATATTGCCTAGAGTAGTAAAAATCCGATTTTTATTCCGTTTTCCGCCTACCCGTAAGCACCGGGGTGGGCAACGTGGACTTACAGTGGTATCAGAGCCCAACTAAACATAAACTAGCTAGGTAGTAAAGTGTATGAAAGTTCAATCGGAAAAAATCACAAAACTAAAAACGCAAAACCTAACTTTCTGTTGAAATTTTTTCTGCTCAAAATAAAATAAATCTTACGTCAAAAATCATCTCACGGTTTTGTGAAGAAAGCCACCAAAAACGATCCAGTGAATCGTTCAACGCGCCGCGGTTCCGCGGCAATAGCAAGCTATTGCCGTGCAACCGCGGCCGAATTGACTCGGTTCAGGGTCGAGATTAGTGCAGTGTTCTTCTGACATGGTTTTGGGATTTTTAAGATGGTTTATTTGTGCCCAGGCTTTCCAGAAAAGAAATTTGTTTTTGGGGGCCTATAAATCCGTATTTTTGATCGAACTTCACTACATTTTGACTAATGGGTTATATCTGTGATGTTTATATGTATTGAACGTCGGCTAATCGCTATATGTCGATTAGTGGGGGTTATACATATCTGTGATCTGTGTTTGATGATGGTATGTGTATATGAATGCGTTGGATTGTCGCGGGTGAATAGCCGGGGTGGATGTGAGATGAGTGTTTCTTTTTCTTTCATTCATTGTAATATGTAAATTGATGTATTATTATTTGTATGGCCGCACAACCGGGTCGGGGTTGTAGCCGTCATTGTATAATTCTTTTTACTGTTTTTGCTCCTAGGATAGACCCATCGAGGGGGTGCACAAACTACCGGGTATCTCGAAGTGCCGAGTGGCCTACTCACGGTGTTGAGGGAGGTTGCTTCGCTTCGGGTACTTGGCGGGTAGTTTGCCGCACCCGTAGGGGTCTTGGGTGGGGTATTTGGCTATTCACTTCGACCATGTAATCCGCTTTTCGTTGCAGGCTCGAACGGATTGCGGATTCCTAGTATATCCAATGTATTCATCTGTGATCTGTAATGTCTATCATTGCTATATATCTATATACTATAACTATTTAGGCGTTGCTTATGTTTTACAGCTGCGCAAGCCCAGCCCCCGCGCTGTCGTTAGTTAAGTAACCTAACGGGTGATGACGGGGCCCCGTGGCGAATGCGAATGGCATAAGCGTACATCATATTTTGGTTGTTTTCTGTAATGGTAGGATTAAATGATGGGACGCATTAAAAGAACTAATGCAAGAAAATAAACCAAGTAAAAGTCGATTGGAACATTTTGAAAACTACTCGGTTCCTTTCAAAACTAAACTTTTAAACGTGGAGCTTGAACCACTCCTTTTAAAAGCTATCTCGTTCCATCGATTATATCAAGTTCACTACGTTCACGGTTTCGCCAAAACCATTCGTAGCCCTCCGTCATTCTACATGAATGGTCAAAAAGTATTCAAGCTATGTATTTTGGCCAAAGTCAAGGCATAGTGATTGGTAGCTATTGGGTATTCATGTGCGGCATAGATAGATGTGTTGGTTTGGGACAGTCGTGCTGTCATTTTGGCCAAAGTCAAGGGTAGGTACGGTTGGGTCCAAATTAACCAGGAGAATGACGGGTAGAACTTGACATGTGACTTCTGATATTTTGGCCAAAGTCAAGGTCATAAGAGCATGGGGAAAAAATCCACATCGGGAGTTTCATAAGTACTGAAACTTGCTAGCGCTGTATACCATTTGGAGTGTGATGATTCTAGTAGGATTCCTTCGGTTTTATCACGCGATGATATTTGGATCCCGATCCTACTGTGAGTATATGCTACTCCTCGGGAAAACTCTCACTTAACGATCAATGCTATAAACCTAGTAGGTGTCTAGAAAGGTGTTAGCGGGGCTACGCCCACAGGGAAAAGAGGTTATTTAATTAAGGAACTTCGCGAAAGCGTTGGAAAACCTCCCTCGAAGTACCGACACTGGCCTGGCTGAACGGTTAAGCAAGTATTGTTCGGTGAGATTGATCCCGACTAATCCTTTCTTTACGGTTTGAGAAGGGATTCGAGAGACAGTGGGAGCCATCCTGTTTAGACAAACTAAAAACCACTCTAAACTTGTAAGAGTATCATGCTAAAGTGTTTCTTTTCTCTCTCCTAATTGCAGCGACCATTCGACATGACCGGACTTAAGTTATTACTAGATAAAAACATACTGACAGGGCCAAACTACAAAGATTAGCTCAGGAATGTCAAGATGGCAATCACTTATGACAAGTTGGGGAATCTCCTTACCACCAAAGCTCCCCTTGTCCCAGGTCCCAAAACCAGTGTCACGGATAGGAAAATCCGTAAGACCTGGGAAATAGATTGCGCGAAGGCCAAATGCCTCGTACTTGCCTCGATGGACAATGAACATCAGATGTGCCACAAGAATATGGACCTAGAGTCCATATTTCTTCATACAAAAGAACTGTATTGAGAGCAGTCTCGTATCGCCAGATACGAAGTGTCGAAGAAGTTATTTTCGGCAAGGTTGGCCGTCGGATCATCGGTAGCGGAACACGTGCTTAAGATGATTGGCTACATAGAGGAGCTCGCGGAACTTGGGACCATGTTGGAGAATGAGCTCTATACGGACTTGATTCTCTAGTCCCTTCCTTCCACTTACGCCCAGTTCATCCTGAACATCAACTTACAGGAAAAGGAAGTTGAACTTTCAGAGCTCCTCAACATGCTGAGGAGTGCGGAGGGCACCCTACAGAAAAGTAGGGAGACATCCACTTTGTTTGTAGGAGGATCTTCCTCTTCTAGGTCCAAGGCAAAAGCCAAGGGCAAGAAGAAGAAAGCCCCCGCCAAACCAAGAGGCGGTGTCAGTAAAGTGGATACGAAGGGAAAAGGAAAGGGAAAAGCAACAAAGGTTGCGGGGAAGCTTGTGGGGAAGGAAGAATGCTTCTACTGTCACAAAAGTGGACACTGGAAACAGGATTGCAAGGCTTGGAAGGCCAGAACCCAGGATCTGAAGCAAGTTGCGGCTTCAGCTTCAGGTGTGTATGTTATTGAAAACTGTCTATCAATAAACTCTACATTTTGGGTATTGGATACCGGATCAGGATCTCATATCTGTAATTCTTTGCAGGCGTTGAGAAAGCGTAGAGTTTTGAAGGCAGGTGACATGACCCTCAGAGTTGCAAACGGAGCTAGCATGGATGCTGAGGCCGTGGGGGACTATCACCTGGGATTGTCAGATGGACACTTTTTGGTTTTGCGTAGTTGTTATTTTGTACCAAATGCAACCTGTAATATCATTTCTGTATCTTTATTATCTAAAGAAGGTTATGAATTTGAATTTGTAAGCAATGTAGTGAACATTCACCTTAATCAAGTTTTGATTGGGTCTGGTACATTAAACAACGGTATATACGTATTAAACCAACCACAAATTTTCAATGTCCAGAATACACACAAAAGAAAGTCTCCTGAAATCAATAAAACTTTCTTATGGCATTGTAGACTGGGTCACATCAATGAGAGAAGGTTGACTAAGTAACATACAGAAGGATATTTGGATTCGTTCAAATATCAATCGTATGCAACTTGTCAATCCTGTCTCAAAGGAAAGATAACAAAGACTCCGTTCACTGGACACGGAGTAAGAGCGAGCGAGCTCTTGGGACTCGTACACAGCGACGTATGCGGTCCAATGTCTACGCATGCACAAAGCGGTTATTCTTACTTCATTACTTTTACGGATGACTTTTCAAGGTACAGTTATGTCTTCTTAATAAAACATAAATCGGACGCTTTTGAAAAATTCCAGGAATATAAGAATGAAGTAGAAAAACAAACAGGCAAAAGTATCAAGGCACTAAGATCTGATCGAGGTGGTGAATACTTGAGTGCCGAGTTCCTGGGTTACTTAAAAGAGAATGGAATTCTCTCTCAGCTTACTCCTGTATACACATCGCAACATAACGGTGTATCGGAGAGACGGAACCGAACCCTATTGGATATGGTACGGTCCATGATGAGTAACGCTGAGTTGCCGTGATCGTTCTGGGGATATGCTCTACAATCAGCTGCATACCTTTTGAACCGAGTTCCAACTAAGACTGTGCCTACTACACCATATCAGATGTGGTGTGGGAAGAGACCCTATCTTAATCACATTAAGACATAGGGATGTCCAGCTTTTGTAAAAAAGCAGCATGCGGACAAGCCCGAGGCACGCTCAGTACAATGCAAGTTTGTGGGATATCCAAAGAACTCCAAAGGATATTTCTTCTATTGCGAAGAGGAACAAAAGGTTTTGTTTCTCGCCATGCCCACTTTCTAGAACACCAGTTCATAGAAAAAGAAATAAGTGGGAGCATAGTAGAACTGGAAGAAATTCTAGAATCACGAGCTATTACTGAAAGCTTAGTAGAACCAGAGGGTTCGAAAGATCAGGAAATTCCCACGCCACTCCGTAGAAGTAGTAGGCAGTCTCATCCACCCGAGAGATACTACGGTTTTCTCATTGACGGGGATTGAGAGGATTGCATCATAGATAGTGATGAGCCTACTAGCTTCCAGCAAGCCATTCAGAGCGTCGACTCGGTAAAATGGCTGGATGCTATGCGGGCCGAAATGGAGTCCATGTACACCAACAAAGTATGGATGTTGAACATTGCTCCAGATGGGGTAAAACCCGTAGGATGCAAGTGGATCTTCAAAAGGAAGATTGGTGTAGATGGACAGGTTGAGACCTATAAAGCTAGACTGGTTGCAAAGGGTTTCCGTCAGCGACATGGTTTGGACTATGACGAAACTTTTTCTCTAGTAGCTATGCTGAAATCCATTCGGATCTTTCTTGCCATTGCTGCCTTCCACGATTATGAGATTTGGCAGATGGACGTAAAAACCGCTTTTCTAAATGGTCATTTAGAGGAGTGTGTCTATATGGACCAGCCAGAGGGTTTCATTCAGAGTGGGAGCAGCGGAAAGGTGTGCAAGTTGCTTAAGTCCATTTATGGACTAAAGCAGGCATCGCGGAGTTGGAACATCTGTTTTGATGAGACGGTCAAGGAATTTGGCTTTATCAAAAATCCAGATGAACCATGCATCTATTGTAGATTCGTAGCGAGAACTGTAGTATTCCTCGTTTTATACGTGGATGACATTCTCTTAATAGGAAATGACATTCCTATGCTACAATCTGTCAAGGGGTTCTTGTCACACAGGTTCTCCATGAAAGACCTGGGTGATGCCTCTTACATTCTGGGGATCCGGATCTACCGTGACAGATCCAAGAGGATTTTAGGACTATCACAGTCCAGGTACATCGACACCATACTGAAAAGATTCAGTATGGAAGGTTCCAAGCGCGGTAATCTACTGGCTTGTTACGGGATCACCCTCTGCAAAGAGATGTCTCCCAAGACTGATTTGGAGAGGGATCGCATGTCTATTATACCCTACGCTTCTGCGGTAGGCTCTATAATATATGCGATGTTGTGTACCAGACCAGATGTGGCTTATGCACTGAGTGTGGTAAGCAGGTATCAGTCAAACCCTGGGCAGAAACATAGCAGTAAAGAACATTCTCAAGTACCTGAGAAGGACTAAGGAGATGTTCTTGGTGTATGGAAGAAAAGACCTCCAGATTGAGGCCTTTGCTGACTCCAGCTTCCATAGTGACAAGGATGATTCCAATTCCATGTCGGGTTTTGTCTTTACCCTCAATGGAGGGGCGGTGTGTTGGAAGAGCTCCAAACAGGAAACCGTTGCTGAATACATCGCTGCATCTGATGCCGCAAAAGAAGCTGTCTGGATGAGGAAGTTCATGAAAGAACTTCAGGTGGTTCCGTCCATTGTTGACCCAATACCTCTGTATTGCGACAACAACGGGGCTATAGCTTTAGCGAAGGAACCCAGGTCCTATCAGAAATCCAGACACATCTTAAGGCGGTATCACCTGATCAGGGAGATCGTGGATCGCCAGGAGATCGAGGTTCGGAGGGTTGCTTCAGAAGATAACACTGCAGATCCATTCACCAAGGCCTTGCCCCAGACTCAGTTCGAGCGGCTGATCGAGATGATAGGTCTTCGATACGCAAGTACATGGCCTTAGTGCAAGTGGGAGATTGTTAGTGTATATGCCCTAGAGGCCATTACTGTATCATACTAGTTTGTATATTACTTGATGGAAGCTTGGGATATTCACAGTTGTATATACAATCTTGCTCGAAATGGTAGTATGCTACTTGGTTTGTCTCTATTTCAATATGTGCATATGTTTCTTTTAGCATATCGCTTATATACATATTAGTAGAGCCCTTAGGATTATTGCTTGATTACCAGCGTTGTGATGTCGCTCACACTCGTGGGGGCTGGGTAATCCATAAACACATACTTATACAGGTCCCTAGTCGTTGGACTATCGAGACAGGGCATCGATACTCCGGTGTAGACTAGCGTATGCGCTTCTCATCCCAGCGTGGGAGACGGTCTGTCCCACAGCCGTCAGTACGTCGTACTTGAGATAGTATGCGGGTGCTCGTTAGGTTACGAGTACACGGGACAGGACTCGTCGGGAACTGTTGGTTGGTATTATACCTATCGTCAGTTATCAGTTCCCAGGTGACATGAGTACAGCTTAGTCCGCTAACTTGACACTGTCACTTCGCCTCGAGTGTGTTCCCACTGCACTTTGATTACTACCCTACCACGGCTCAAAGGAGTCGTGCAAACAGGTAGTTTTTGGGTGCAGTCCTGAAGCACTTGGAGGCAGTGACGGTTAGACAGGATTCGTCTCTCCCGGTATTGGGGGTTGACATCGCGTTGTGTCTAGGAGAGCCATTACACGAGTAGTCCCTGGCCAGGGCAAGCGAGATATACTGGTAGGTTTCCAGTGTTATCTCAGGGTGTTCTGGGCTACACTCCGACACGACTTGTACCGCTATTAGAGGACTGACGTTCACCGCCCCCTAGGCCCACCATGCGATGTATCAGACGAACAGACCGGACTGTACGGAGACTGTCATATACAGGCTCAGTAGGAGTTCAGATGGGGTCACCTCGTCAGTCTTCTTATCGGCATCTACCTGGGGACCGTTGCGTACAGCTAGTCCCGCTTGCGGTCTGTGGTTAAACCCACTGCCAGCGTAGTGTCGAGTCTTTAGAGTCCCACACAATGAGCTATTCGCCTTTAGGCAAAATGAGTAGAGGTCACATGGTTTTGCGACAGGGTTAGTTCACATCCGCGCACTTGTGCACGTTTGTTGTCCGGACAGCTTATACTAGCGGGATTTGGTTTAAGCCAGATCCTAGTATATGATTTGGGATTGGTTTTATCTCTTTGTATTCGTGTTCCTCGGATCACGAATGCGGGTGCGTATGCACAGTTGATTGAGACAGAGGAAGAGGACTTTGATTAGGGTTAATGACCATTGTCATTTTTTTAACCCTAATGCTTATGTGTGTATTATGATTAATTGATATTAGTTTAATATAATTGTGCATGGTTAGGGTTTTTGACCATTTGACATTCTTGACTTGTTGACCTAGGTTGACACTTTGACCATCATCATTTCATTTGGAAGATGCTCTTTGATCCTTGCAATTTGCATTAAAAATGAAATGATAATGGTCATGTCTTGATGAAGACATGACAATTATCTCACTAATTATCAATTTACAATAATTCACACATATATGTGAGAATGCTTCATAATTCTCTCATTCTATCATATGCTTTCTCTCTCCTCCTCTTCCTCTCTCTCAAGCTCTCCTCTCTCATGTGTTGAGAAACACTTGAGCTTGAGAAAAACCTCATTTTGATAATCTTTACTCTCATCTAGGGTTCTAGGATTAGCACTTCTAGCACCTTAGTTACTTCTAGATTGAAGTTGAAGCCAAATGTTGAGGCTTTCGGGTGGATCCTTCTTCGACTCGAGAAGGCGACAAGGCGATCTCTTTCTTACACTCCTAGAAGCAAGGAGAGAAAGACATAAAGCCGTAGGTATAACCATTCTTCCTTGTAGCTACTTTCTAGTTAGCTTTTAGTTAGTTTTGTTTAGTAAAGATCCCGACTTTGTCTAGTCCATGTTGCCTAGAGTAGTAAAAATCCGATTTTTATTCCGTTTTCCGCCTCCCCGTAAGCACCGGGGTGGGCAACGTGGACTTACAGATTTTGAGTGACAAATAGAAAACAAATGAGAGCTAAAATCCTACTTCATCATCCTAATCTATCCTAGCCATTTAGATTAGGGTTTCACTTCATTTGTGAGTGAGAGCTTGTGTTAAAGAAACTTCAAGGTAGATCATCTTTGTTATCGAAGATCGGAAGCAATTTTGCATCATTCTCTTCTTGGAGCCTCTCTAGAGTCCGGGTACTCGATGATCGCAGCGAAGGAACCTCAACACGAAGCTTTAGAAGTGAAGGACCGGACTATAATGGTTGTAATCCCAAACTCTTAGATGTTATAGTGTTTAACATGCTTTGTTTCGCTTAATCTCTAGTTTAAAGATCTTGGTTAGGGTTGTTCGGCACGTCTAAATTTTAAATCGGGCATGGTTGATGCCTTGAAGACCCTTGTGAGAGCGCCTAGTAACCCTACAGTGGTATCAGAGCCAAGCTAGAGCTTTAGGCGAAGTCTAGACGAAGTTTAATGTCTGATCGAACTCCAAATAACCGAAAAACCCAAGTTTCTGGAAAAAAAATTCAAAAGTAGACATTTTTCATATTAAAAATGCTCAGAAAATTCAGTAGGTGATTTGATGGATTACTGTGAAAAACATGCCCAAAATGCCTTTATTGCACCGCGGAACCTCGGCAATAGCCTTGCTTGTGCGGCGGTTCCGCGGCCAAACAGTGAAATTTGGGTTTGTATTTTACACCATATTATCCGTACAGATTTCCTGATTGTTACGGGAATTTTTGTTCTACTCAAGTAGTTAGTTTTCTGGGTTGTATTGGGAGCTTGTTGATTCGATCGGAAAGTTTAACTTCGTTAAAGTTTTTCCGGGTAATTTTAGAACGTGTTAAAAAGTTCGACCGGATATCAATAACTCACATTTTCCCCTGCCGAAAAATTTTCCAGTATTGGATTTTTCCATAGTTTAAGAACGTTCTAAGTCGTGCAAGTAACGCGGTGGACCCTCTAGAAGACAACAAAGCTTAACTCGATTATGTGACCATCTGAACCGCCTCTGAACCTTAGGGTTTGGGGTATCACGACGTTGCCACATGTGTGGCGTTGGTTTGACCCTTCTACGGCTGGACAATTGGTACTGTGGCATGGGATGGATACCTTTTTGAACTCCGCTCAAGTGTTGAGCTATTTGGGAAAACTTGGGTGTTTGATTATTCCATCGGAAAGTTTAACATTGTCTATTTATCTTGAATGTGATACAATATTTGGAATCCACAAGTAGTTATGAGATAACTAATTTGAATGTTATAAATCTAGCAGTTCAGTCTCAGAAGATCGGTTGCCACGGAATTTTGATGAGATCAAAAGTCCGTCGGAATCACGTAGCATACGCGGATACTCGCCGGGTAAACTTAATAGACAGCCATGCCCCATAGCCCCGACTAAGTGACTGTAGGAGAACCCCGTCGCCAAAAGAATCCGTTCGGGTGCTCGCGGCAGCGGTGTTCCGCCTTAGTGCACTTCGTCAACGGCATCCGGAGGTGCGGCCGTCTACTAAAATTTGCGACGAGCATTCGATCAGGATATTGGGAATCTTGTTGAATTGCCCGACTTGATATTGAAAAGATTTTTCGATAATGAGACTAAAATGCGGAGTTTATAATTGTTATGCATGCGATATCTAAAGAATACATTTGGTTAGGCATGCGATGTCTAAGGAGGTTGCGGATTCCAATTGTTGTACTTTTACACTATCTTTTCTGCGACCGTAAGCGTAGTATGTGGTGTATCGCCGGCTTCGTTGCTATACATCAACGACAATCGGGATACGCATACTTGCTTACGTGGATGATATGTGATATTATGTGTTGCTGTGATATGTTATATTGGATCGTCGCATTTTGGAATAGTCGGGGGTTTTATGTGTTAGTGTTTATGCCCTAGAAGGCCATTACTGTATCATACTAGTTTGTATATTACTTAATGGAAGCTTGGGATATTCACATGTATATAACAGTCTTGCTAAACATGGTAGTATGCTACTTGGTTTTTCTATCTTAATATGTGAGTGTACGTATTGATAGAGCTCTTAGGATCTTGCTTGTCTACCAGCGTTGTGATGGCAGTCACACTAGTGGGGGCTGGGTAGTCTACAAGCACATCCTTATTCAGGTCCCTGGTCGTTGGATTATCGAGACAGAGCATCGATACTCCGGAGTAGACTAGTGTGTACGCTTCTCATCCCAGTTGGGGAGATGGTCTGTCCCACAGCCGTCAGTACGTCGTACTGGAGATAGTATGCAGGTGCTCGTTAGGTTACGGGTACACCAGACAGGACTCACAGGGAACTGTTGGTTGGTTTTATACCAGTCGTCAGTGAAAAGTTCCCAGGTGACATGAGTACAGCATAGTCCGCAGACTTGACACTGCTACTTCGCCTCGAGTGTGTCCCACTGTTCTTAGATTACTACCCTACCACGGCTCAAAGGAGTCGTGCAAACAGGTAGCAGTTGGGTGCAGTCCCGAGCACTTGGAGGCAGTGGCGGTTAGACAGGATTCGTCCCTCCCGGTATTGGGAGTAGATATCGCGCTGTGTCAGAGAGCCATTACGCAAAGTCCCTGGCCAGGGCAAGCGAGATTTGCTGGTAGGTTCCAGTAGTTTCTCAGGGTGTAATGGGCTTCGCTCCGACACGACTTATACCGCTATTAGGGGACTGACGCTTGCCGCCCCCCTAGGCCCGATATGCGATTGTCTTGGACGAACGGACCGGACTGTATGGAGATTGTCACAGCAGGCTCAGTAGGAGTTCGGATGGGTTTCCTCATCGGCCTTCTTATCGACAACTACCTGGGGACCGTTACGTACAGCTAGTGCCGCTTGCGGTCTGTGGTTAAACCCACTGCCAGCGTAGTAGTCGAGTCTCTAGAGTCCCACACAGAGAGTTTCCTACTCCAGGCGAAACGATATAGAGGTCGTATGGTTTTACGACAAAGGGTTCGGACGCATATGTGTGTTTACACACTTACGTCGTTTGGATAGTTTTTACCAGTCGGCTTTGGTTTAAGCCAGTTATTGGTATCCGGTTATTGGATTTATACAGTCTAAAGTTTTTCCGTATTTTTCCGGATCGGAGGGGCGTTCTCGTAATTACTCGAGAAGCTTCTAGAAGATGGTGACTAAGGAGGTTTAGGTGTCATATGCATTGAATGAGATTAGTGAGTCATGAGAGTGATTCATCATAGTCATTAATGCATCATAAATGCTTAATGACTCATGATAATGAATCACCACTTGATATTTATGAAGCATGATTATTCATCACTTATTTTCTTTTCTCTTTTAAAAGATAATGCTTCATATATATTATGATAACTTACTATTCTCACTCATAATATCATTCACATTCTCTCTCCTCAAGCTCACTCTCTTCAAACCCTAATCCTCACCTCTCATGTGTTGAGAACAAGGATTAGTTAGACTAAACAATCCATAACCCTCACTCTATCTCATCTATCTTCTTTGATTAGCAATCCAAGAAGGTTAGTTGCCTCAAGTTTAGAGGCTAAGCTTGGAGTTTTGCTCTCGGGTGGATCGTCTACTACAAAGAGAAGGCCGAGGAGGACGAGGAGATCGTAAAGACGAAGGACTTGGATCGATAGGTATAATCCCTAAGCATAGTAGTTTAGAACAACTATATGTTTGGTTAGTTATCGTTTAGCTTCGATTCAAGCGGTTAGTCGATGTTTGTTCACTAAACAAGTTCGTTTTTGAAAATTCCGCCTCCCCACAAGTATTGGGGTGTAGTACATCGACTTACAGTGGTATCAGAGCCTCGCTAAACAATAAATAACTTTATTGCAAATTTGTACGAATTTCTAACGGAAAAACGAAGCCGGAAAACCCTAAAAATATCAGTTTTCTGTCGATTTTAAAATGAAGTCTAAAAATTTTTCAGGGATGTTCAGAAAGCTTGGAAAGCATCCAGGAGAACACCCAAGAAAATTGGGCCCATGACTCGGCTAAAGCGCCGCGGAAGCGCGGCGGATCCTACACGATCCGCCGCGGTTCCGCCGCCGAGTTGCCGAGTCATGAACCCAAATTTCTTGTGTGGGTCCCCTGTGATATTTGGTATTTTCTGGTTATTTTTAATTTTGCTCAGGTTTCAAGTTTACAGAGCAGTTTTGGAGCAATGTTAAATCCGTTTAATCGATCGAAATTATACAGTATTTGCATATTGGATTATATCTGTGATTGTTTAATATGTTCGTAAACCTCTCCTAACTGCTAGTATGTCGGTTGGCAGGGGGTTGCACATTTCTGAAATGGATTTTATCTGTTTGTGCATATGAACTGTGTTGGACTGTTGTGATGTATAGCCGGGGTTATGTGATGGGTTATTGTTTAATTCATTTGATGTAAATGTAATTTGTTGTAATATTATTTTGCGGGGCACTTCCAGGTTGCGGTTGTAGCCACCGTTGTATTATTTCATTTTACTGTTTTTGCTCCTAGGACAGACCCAAGGTGGGGTGCACAAACTGCCGGGTGGGTAGTTTGCCGTACCCGTAGGGGTTGTGGGTGGGGTAATGGCTATTCATCACAACTGTGTAATCCGTATTTTGTTGCAGGCTCAAAACAAACACGGATTGCTTGCAAATCCAATTAAGTTCATCTGTGTTCTGGAATGTATATCATTGCGTCAGACGAATGTAAAATATCTATATATATGATAGCTATTTAGACGTCACTTATGTTTTACACCCGCGCTAGCCCAGCCCCCGCTCTGTCGTTAGTTAAGTAACCTAACGGGTGATGACGGGACCCCGTGGCGAATGCGGATGGCATAAGAGGACGTTGTATTTTCGTTGTTTTCTGCAATGATAGGTTAATGATGGGACGCATTATCTATAATGCAAAGAAAAACAAACCAAAGTTTAAATCGTTGGAACAATTTAAAAGAAACCACTCGGTTAATTTTAAAAACAGATATTTTTAAATGCGGAGCTTTAACCACTCCTTTTAAAAGCTATCAGGTTCCTTCGGTTATATCAAGTTCACTACGTTCACGGTTTCGCCAAAACCATTCGTAGCCCTCCGTCATTTCATCTGGGTATTCAGTAGTATTCAAGCTATGCATTTTGACCTACCGCCAAGGCATAGTGTTTGGTAGCTACTGGGTATTCATTTGTTGCATAGGTAGATGAGTTAGTTTGGGACAGTCGTATTATCATTTTGGCCGAACGTCAAGGATATATACGGATGGGTTCAAATTGACAAGATAATGATGGGTAGAACTTGACATGTGACTTATGACATTTTGACCTAAGGCCAAGGTCATAAGAGCATGGGGCAGAAATATATATCGGGAATTTCTAAAGAAACTGAAATTTGCAAAGAGATGCATACCATTTGGAGTTTGATGAATGTTGGTAGGATTCCTTCAACATTATCATACGATGATATTTGGATCCCGATCCTACTGTGAGTATATGCTACTTATCAGGAGATTCGTCACTTAACGATCAATGCTATAAACCTAGTAGGTGTCCAGAAAGGTGTCAGCGGGGTTACGCCCCCAGAGAAAAGAGGTTATTTAATTAAGGAACTTCGCGAAAGCGTTGGAAAACCTCCCTCGAAGTATCGACACTGGCCTGGCTGAACGGTTAAGGAAGTATTGTACGGTGAGAATAGTCCTGGCTAATTCTTCTTTTATGGTTTGAGGAAGGATTCGAGAAACAGTGGGAGCCATCCAGTTTAGATAAACTAAAAACCACTCTAAACTTGCAAGAGCATCATGCTAAAGAGTTTTCTTCTCTCTCTCCTAATTGCAGCGACCCTGAAAATGACTGGACTTAAGTTACTTTTAGAGAAAAATATACTGACAGGGCCAAACTATAAAGATTGGCTGCGGAATGTCAAAATGGCTATGACCTATGACAAATTGGGGTACATCCTCACCGCTATGGTACCTGCTGTCCCTGGTCCCAAATCCAGCAATGCGGATAAGGAAATCCGCAAAACCTGGGATTTAGATTGCGCGAGAGCCAAGTGCATCGTGCTTGCCTCAATGAACAATAAACATCAGAGGAGGCACGAGGATATGTCCCTAGATGGCATATTTCTCCATACAAAGGAACTTTATGGAGAGCAATCTCGTATAGCAAGATACGAGACCTCTAAGAACTTGTTTCGAGCGAGGTTGGCTGTCGGGTCATCGGTAGGTGAACATGTCCTAAAGATGATCGGCTATATTGAAGAGCTCGCAGACCTTGGGATGACTTTGGATAATGAGCTCTATACAGACCTTATTCTCCAGTCCCTTCCTCCCACCTACGCCCAGTTTATCCTCAACTTCAACCTTCAAGAAAAAGAAGTTGAACTTGCGGAACTCCTGAACATGTTAAGGAGTGCAGAGGGCACCTTGCAGAAAGCAAGGGAAACACCCGCTATGTTTGTTGGCGGTACATCTTCTTCCGGGTCTAAGGCTAGGGCCAAAGGAAGGAAGAAGAAGGCCGCACCCAAACCTAAAGGAGGTGTTAGTAAGGTGAGAGGGAAGGGAAAGAAAAAGTTTGCGGTACCGGTAGTGGGCCAGGATGAGTGCTTCCATTGTCACAGGAAAGGGCACTGGAAGAAGGATTGCAAGGCGTGGAACGCCAAGAACCAGGAACCGAAGCAAGCTGTGGCTTCGACTTCAGGTGTGTTTGTAATTGAGAATTGTCTGTCGATCAACTCTACTTCCTGGGTATTGGATACCGGATCAGGATATCATATTTGCAATTCTTTGCAGGCACTGAGAAACCGTAGAGTGCTGAAGGAAGGTGATATGACCCTAAAGGTTGCTAACGGAGCTAGCGTGGGAGGTGCGTCCGTCGGGGATTATCACCTACGATTGACGAGTGGACACATTTTGGTTTTGCTTAACTGTTATTTTGTACCAAGCTTAACGTGTAATATCATATCAGTTTCCTTGTTATCAAATAAAGGCTATGATTTCACGTTTGTAAGAGATGTTGTTAACATCCACCTAAATCATGGTTTGATTAGGTCCGGTACTCTAAATAACGGTATATATGTTTTAAACCAACTCCAAATTTTCAATGTCCAGAACACACTAAAAAGAAAGTCTCCAGATTTAAATAAAGCTTTCTTATGGTATTGTAGACTGGGTCACATCAATGAGAGAAGGTTGACTAAGTTGCATAGAGAAGGATATTTGGACTCGTTCGAATATCAAACTTATGACACTTGTCAATCTTGTCTCAAAGGAAAGATGACAAAGACTCCATTTACTGGACAAGGAGTAAGAGCGAGCGAGCTCTTAGGACTCATACACAGCGATGTATGCGGTCCGATGTCTACACATGCAAGAGGTTGTTTTTCCTATTTCATTACTTTCACGGATGATTACTCAAGATACGGATTCATTTATCTGATGAAACATAAATCCGAGGCTTTTGAGAAATTCCGAGAGTATAAGAATGAAGTAGAAAACCAAACCGGCAAAAGTATCAAGACACTTAGATCTGATCGAGGTGGTGAATACTTGAGTGCCGAGTTCCTTGGTTACCTAAAAGAGAAAGGAATTCTCTCTCAGCTTACTCCTCCATACACTCCACAGCATAACGGTGTATCGGAAAGACGGAATCGAACCCTATTGGATATGGTACGATCCATGATGAGTAATGCTGAGTTACCGCGATCTTTCTGGGGTTATGCGCTAGAATCAGCGGCATATCTTTTGAACATGGTTCCTACCAAGACTGTGCCTACCACTCCATATCAGATGTGGAGCGGGAAGAAACCCCATCTACAGTATATAAAGATTTGGGGATATCCAGCTTTTGTTAAAAAGCAGCATGTGGACAAGATCGAGGCACGATCAGTAAAGTGTAGTTTTGTGGGATATCCAAAGAACTCCAGAGGATATCTATTCTATTACGCAGAGGAACAAAAGGTATTTGTTTCTCGTAATGCCCATTTTCTAGAACATCAGTTTCTAGAAAAGGAATCAAGTGGGAGCGAAATAGAACTGGAAGAAATTCCAGAACCACAAACTAATACTGAAAGTTTGGTAGAACCGGTGGTTCAAGAAGAACAGGACATTCCCGCACCCCTCCGCAGGAGTAGTAGGCCGTCTCATCCGCCTGAGAGATACTACGGTTTTCTCATAGATGGGGATAGAGAGGATTGCATCATAGATGATGATGAACCTACTGACTTCCAGCAGGCCATCCAGAGCGGCGACTCGGTACGATGGCTAGATGCAATGCGGACCGAAATGGAGTCCATGTACACCAACAAAGTATGGACTTTGGACTTTGCTCCAGATGGGGTAAAACCCATAGGATGCAAATGGATCTTCAAGAAAAAGATTGGTGTAGATGGACAGGTGGAAACCTATAAGGCTAGACTTGTTGCAAAGGGTTTTCGTCAAAGACCTGGTTTGGACTATGACGAAACTTTTTCTCCAGTGGCTATGCTCAAATCCATTCGGGTCCTTCTTGCTATTGCTGCCTTCCATGATTATGAAATCTGGCAGATGGACGTAAAGACGGCTTTTCTGAATGGAAATTTAGAAGAGAGCGTATATATGGATCAGCCATAGGGTTTCAATCAGAGTGGGAGCAGCGGGAAAGTATGCAAGCTGCTTAAGTCCATTTATGGACTAAAGCAGGCATCGCGGAGTTGGAACATCTGTTTTGATGAGACAGTCAAAGAATATGACTTTATCAAAAATCCAGATGAACCATGCATATATAGTAAAGTTGTAGCAAGAAGTGTCGTATTCCTCGTCTTGTACGTGGATGACATTCTATTGATAGGAAATGACATTCCTATGCTACAATCTGTCAAAGGATTCTTGTCACACAGGTTCTCCATGAAAGACCTAGGTGATGCCTCGTACATTCTGGGGATCCGGATCTATCGTGATAGATCCAAGAGGATGTTGGGACTTTCGCAGTCCAGGTATATCGACACTGTACTGAAAAGATTCAGTATGGAAGATTCTAAGCGCGGTAATCTACCGGCTTGTCACGGAATCACCCTCTCCAAAGAGATGTCTCCCAAGACTGATTTGGAAAGGGAACGCATATCTATTATACCCTACGCTTCTGCGGTAGGCTCTATAATGTATGCGATGTTGTGTACCAGACCAGATGTAGCTTACGCACTGAGCGTGGTAAGCCGGTATCAGTCAGACCCAGGGGAGAAGCACTGGATAGCAGTAAAGAACATTCTCAAGTATCTGAGAAGGACTAAGGAGATGTTCTTGGTTTACGGCGGAAAAGACCTCAGGTTGGAGGCCTTTGCTGATTCCGGCTTCCAGAATGATAAGGACGATTCCAAGTCCATGTCGGGTTATGTCTTTACTATCAATGGAGGGGCGGTGTGCTGGAAGAGCTCCAAGCAGGACACCGTTGCTGACTCGACGATGGAAGCGGAGTATATAGCTGCTTGCGATGCCACAAAAGAAGCAGTCTGGATGAAGAAGTTCCTAACAGAACATCAGGTGGTTCCTACCATAGTTGATCCAATACCTCTGTATTGCGACAACAACGGAGCTATAGCTTTAGCGAAGGAACCAAGGTCCCATCAGAAGTCCAGACACATCTTGAGGCGGTATCACCTGATCAGGGAGATCATTGATCGTCAGGAGATCGAGGTTCGGAGAGTTGCTTCTGAAGAGAACATTGCTGATCCATTCACGAAGGCCCTACCCCAGATTCAGTTCGAGAGGCTACTCGAGATCATTGGTCTACGATATGCCAGTACATGGCCCTAGTGCAAGTGGGAGATTGTTAGTGTTTATGCCCTAGAAGGCCATTACTGTATCATACTAGTTTGTATATTACTTAATGGAAGCTTGGGATATTCACATGTATATAACAGTCTTGCTAAACATGGTAGTATGCTACTTGGTTTTTCTATCTTAATATGTGAGTGTACGTATTGATAGAGCTCTTAGGATCTTGCTTGTCTACCAGCGTTGTGATGGCAGTCACACTAGTGGGGGCTGGGTAGTCTACAAGCACATCCTTATTCAGGTCCCTGGTCATTGGATTATCGAGACAGAGCATCGATACTCCGGAGTAGACTAGTGTGTACGCTTCTCATCCCAGTTGGGGAGATGGTCTGTCCCACAGTTGTTAGTACGCCGTACTGGAGATAGTATGCAGGTGCTCGTTAGGTTACGGGTACACCGGACAGGACTCACAGGGAACTGTTGGTTGGTTTTATACCAGTCGTCAGTGAACAGTTCCCAGGTGACATGAGTACAGCATAGTCCGCAGACTTGACACTGCTACTTCGCCTCGAGTGTGTCCCACTGTTCTTAGATTGCTACCCTACCACGGCTCAAAGGAGTCGTGCAAACAGGTAGCAGTTGGGTGCAGTCCCGAGCACTTGGAGGCAGTGGCGGTTAGACAGGATTCGTCCCTCCCGGTATTGGGAGTAGATATCGCGCTGTGTCAGAGAGCCATTACGCAAAGTCCCTGGCCAGGGCAAGCGAGATTTGCTGGTAGGTTCCAGTAGTTTCTCAGGGTGTAATGGGCTTCGCTCCGACACGACTTATACCGCTATTAGGGGACAGACGCTTGCCGCCCCCCTAGGCCCGATATGCGATAGTCTTGGACGAACGGACCGGACTGTATGGAGATTGTCACAGCAGGCTCAGTAGGAGTTCGGATGGGTTTCCTCATCGGCCTTCTTATCGACAACTACCTGGGGACCGTTACGTACAGCTAGTGCCGCTTGCGGTCTGTGGTTAAACCCACTGCCAGCGTAGTAGTCGAGTCTCTAGAGTCCCACACAGAGAGTTTCCTACTCCAGGCGAAACGATATAGAGGTCGTATGGTTTTACGACAAAGGGTTCGGACGCATATGTGTGTTTACACACTTACGTCGTTTGGACAGTTTTTACCAGTCGGCTTTGGTTTAAGCCAGTTACTGGTATCCGGTTATTGGATTTATACAGTCTAAAGTTTTTCTGTATTTTTACGGATCGGAGGGGCGTTCTCGTAATTACTCGAGAAGCTTCTAGAAGATGGTGACTAAGGAGGTTTAGGTGTCATATGCATTGAATGAGATTAGTGAGTCATGAGAGTGATTCATCATAGTCATTAATGCATTATAAATGCTTAATGACTCATGATAATGAATCACCACTTGATATTTATGAAGCATGATTATTCATCACTTATTTTCTTTTCTCTTTTAAAAGATAATGCTTCATATATATTATGATAACTTACTATTCTCACTCATAATATCATTCACATTCTCTCTCCTCAAGCTCACTCTCTTCAAACCCTAATCCTCACCCCTCATGTGTTGAGAACAAGGATTAGTTAGACTAAACAATCCATAACCCTCACTCTATCTCATCTATCTTCTTTGATTAGCAATCCAAGAAGGTTAGTTGCCTCAAGTTTAGAGGCTAAGCTTGGAGTTTTGCTCTCGGGTGGATCGTCTACTACAAAGAGAAGGCCGAGGAGGACGAGGAGATCATAAAGACGAAAGACTTGGTTCGATAGGTATAATCCCTAAGCATAGTAGTTTAGAACAACTATATGTTTGGTTAGTTATCGTTTAGCTTCGATTCAAGCGGTTAGTCGATGTTTGTTCACTAAACAAGTTCGTTTTTGAAAATTCCGCCTCCCCACAAGTATTGGGGTGTAGTACATCGACTTACATTATGTGAGATGAGAGTTTTTCGTTTTAATTCATGTAAAATTTATTGTATGTCATATTCTTTTTTTGGGGCACTTCCGGGAAGAGGATGATGTCACCATTGTATATTTTTTACTTTTCCGCATTAGGTAGACCCAAGGAGAGGAGCACAAGTAACCGGGTTCTAGGGTCCAGTGGGAGACCATCTCTAGGAGTCGAGACCGGGTCTCCTAACCCTGGAATTGGCAGTGTTGCTTGCCGCCCTCGTAGGGGTCTAGGGATGTGGGTTTGGCTATTCATCGCGACCGTGGAATCCGTTTTTTTACAGGCTCGTATTAAAAACACGGACCTCCTAGTATATCTAATATTTCATTTATGTTCTTCTGCTGCAATGTTCTGTGATGAGATCATATTACTGCCTGAAATGAATGTTTATATTATATATATGAGATATATGTTATACTGCAGATTTCGTTTCAAATGTGATGCTTGTGAAGCATAATAAAATGGGACTTCATTAATAAGATTAATGAAACTAAAAGAAACCTAAAGATGTTGTAGAAACTTGTCTTAAAAACAGGTATCTCTAGTTCTTGCTTTGCATAGCGGTGTTCCTTGTAGAACATCCAACACCTTATTCGATAAGGAAAGAGCCGAGATCCCTTCACCGGGAGTGACCTCTTTAGAGAAACTAGCAGATGCTACAAACTCGGTTTGTCTTTTGATTGCTTCTATAGTTTTTGCTTTGCATAGTGATAGTTATGAAATATCCTGCACCTTATTCGATGAGGAAAGAGCCGACGATCCCTTCACCGGGAGTGACCTCTTTAGCAAAACTAGAAAAGGCCTCAAAAACATTCCTTTTAAAAATCACTCGATTCTACAACGATATCAAGTTCATTACGCAAGGGGTTTTCTTAAAAACCTGTTGTAACCCTCCGTCATTTCAGATAAGTACTTCATAGTATCCGTACTACGTTTGTTGGATTTCGTCAAGGCGTAGTGTGCGGTAGCTATTTATGCTTATCTGCTTATGAATATGATGCAGATTGAGTTAGGGTAGTCGTGCGACTTTGTTGGCTTTCGTCAACGGCCGTGCGGGTGGGTTAAATTCAATCGGGAAATGACGGGTTGGACTTGACTAGTAGCCTATAGTTTGTTGGCTTTCGTCAAGGTCATAGGATGCTAGGGGTAAAATATTATTGGGAATTTCATGTGTTGAAATTTGCAATGAGATTGCATACCTTCTATGAGATAGTTGGATCCCGATACCCGCTGCGAGTAAGAGTTACTCCTGGGAGAGTTTTACACATTATAATTAGCCGATCAAGTAGGTGTCTAGAAAGGTCTTAACGGGGTTACGCCCCCTGGGAAAACGAGGTTTACTTTAATTAGGTCCGTGCGAAAGCACGGGGAACCTCCCTCAATGTACCGGCACTGGCCTGGCTGAAAGATTGGCGAACTTGTAGAGTGCAATTAATCCCGGCTAGTCTTTCCTTTTTGGGCTCGAAGGAAGATTTGACTAAAACAGTGGGAGGCATCCTGATTAGATAAATTGATAACCAATCGAATCTTGTAAAAGCGCACGCTAAGTGTTTTCTTCTCTCTCTCTCCTGGTTGCGACTATGTCACGCCTTAATCAAGATAATAATACGGATGTATTGACCGAACCCCCTTATTATACTGCGCTAAGCAAAGTTGGTCTCGCTCCAACTTATAATTGTTATAAGACAGAGCAGGAAATAAGGGATTACCAGAATTCCCGTGCCGCCCAAACGAAGAAAGTGCATGATGATGCATCATCTTCGGGTGTGTTCATTACACAGAACTGTTTCTCAATATCCTTTACGTCCTGGGTATTTGATACCGGATCAGGATCCCACATATGTAATTTGTTACATGGGCTACAGATAGGTAGAGAACTGAGAACGGGTGATAAGTTTCATGAGATAGAAACGGTGCAAGTGTTGTAGCCAAGTCTGTTGGTAGTTATCACCCTGTATTACCAGAATACATTGATTCTGAACGAATGTTTTTAGATACCGAACCTGATATACAACATCATATCAGTCTCTTTATAAGTAAAGAAAAGATATAATTTTGTATTGTTGGATAATGTTTTGAACATTTCCTATATCAAGAGTTGATCGGTTCAGGCACGTTATCTAAAAGCATAGACGTTCTAAATCAAACCACAGTTCTTAACGTACAGAACACACACAAGAGGAAGAGTTCAGAAATGAACGAATCCTTTTTGAGGCATTGTACACTAGGTCATATCAATGCGACCCGACTAGCTGAAGTTACAAAAAGATGCATATTTAAATTAGTTTGGATTTACATCTTGTAAAACTTTCCAATAATGTCACTAAGATAAGATGACCACAGCTCCGTTTATTGGAAACAGAGAAAGAGTTAGTGAACTCTTGTGATTGATACATGCTGATGTATGATAGTACCTTGTCTACACATGCCAAGACTGGTTCTTTGTACTTCATTACATTCACTAATTATCTCTCAAGATCCGGACATATGTTCCTGTTGAAACATATGTCTAGAACTTTTGAGAAATTCAATGAATATAAGTTAGAAGTAGAGAACCAAAAATGGGTATAAGTATTATGTCCTTTGATGAGATCAAGGAGGAAAATACTTGAGCACGGGATTCCTGCATTATTCTAAAGGAGAATGAGATTCTCTCTCAGTATTACTCCTCCGTATACACCACAGCACGTCGGTGTATCGGGGTGGAGCAATCACACTCTATTTGGTATGGTGTGCTCTATGATGAGTACTACTGAGTTGTCTATTTTCTTTTGGGGTTATGCACTTGAGAAGTTGCATACCTATTGAATAGGGTTCCAATCAAATCAGTTGCCTACCACTTCATATGTGATATGGAATGGGAAGAGACCATATCTTAAGTATGTTAAGATTTGGGGTTGTCCAGCCTATGTCTAAAAGTATAATCCGGACAAGCTCGAGGCAAAGTCAGTTCTGTACAAGTTGGTTGGATATCCCAAACATTCATAAGCGAATATCTTCTGCCAAACCGAGGAACAAAAGATGTTTTGTTTCTCAACATGCCATCTTTGTGAAAGGGAATTTCTTGTGAAGAAATTAGTGGTCATGAGGTAGAACTGGAAATAGTTCCAGCTATACAAACTGCAGCTGATGATTTGGTAGAAACAAAGAATTCAATAGTTTCCAACGAACCTCTGCCTCTCCGTCGATCTAGTAGGGTTTTCTCACCCACCTGAGAGAAACTTCGGTTTCTCTATGACAGTGGGAGAGAGGGTTGCATCATGAGATGATGACCCAACTAGTTTCGAGTAGGCCATCAGGAGTAGGACTCTGTAAGAATGGCTCGATGCTTAGCGATCTGAGATGGAATCCTTATACACTAACAAATTATGGACATTGGTTGCTTTATCTGAAGGGTTAAATCCCCATCAGGAGCAAGTATATCTTGAGAAGATTACTTGGTGTACATGGAAAAGTTGAGACTTTCAAAGCTATGCTTAAGTCCATCCAGGTCCCACTTGCCACGGCTACATACCATGACTACGATATCTGGCGGTTGGGTATCATGACTTCTTTTCTAAATGATGATTTAGAAAAGAGCGTCTATAAGTACACAGCCAGAGGGCTTCGTAGACAGTGGGAGCAGCGGAAATGTGAGCAAGATGTTTTATGTGATAAATCAGGCATCGCGGAGTTGGAATGTCTGTTTGGATGTGGAAGTCAAAGAGTTTGACTTCATCAAAATGGTAGATGAACCTTGTATATACAAAAAGGTAGTAGAGAGTATGGTGGTGATCCTCGTAGAGTACGTGGATGGCATACTCTTGATAGGGAAGGAGTTTCATATGCTACGCTCGGTCAATCTCCGCTTATCACAAGGATTCTCCATATAGGATCAAGGTGATACCTCCTAAATCCTGGGTTATGGATCTATGAGATAGATCTAATTGGATGTTAGGATTCTCACTAGTTGTAGAGAGATGGTATCAATTGATCCTGGGGAGAATCACTGGAAAGGTTCCAGGGTGATAAGGACGACAGAATGTCAGTCGCAGGCATTGTCTTTACACTCAGTGGAGGGACGGTATGTTGGAAGAGTTCCAAGCTAGAAACCGTGACATACTAGACGATTAAAGGAAAGATACATCGTTACCAAGTATGCTACCAAAGAGGCAGTCTGGATATATATATGTTCATGAGATGAACTTCGTTCCAACCATTGTGTGACAATGGAATTATGGCTTTTGCCAAGGAACCTCCGTCCCATCTGAACTCCAGATATAATTCTTAGGCAGTATCACCTGATCATGGAGATGGTTGATCTCTAGGATGATCGAGGTTAGGAAAGTAGACACAGTGGACAACAGCGCGGATCCACTCACAAAGGCCTTTTTTTCCCATTAGAGACTATTATGGGATGGTTGAGTATGAGATACTTCAACCACAGCTAATTATTAGGTATGCGATACCACAACAGATAGCCCTAGTGCAAGTGGGAGATTGTTAGTTATATGTATTCCTTAGAGGCCATTACTGTACATATGATGTATATTGTAGTGGATGCTTGGACATATATAGGGAGGACTTTCTTGCTCGATATGATAGTCTGCTATCTGGTTGCACTTTATCTTAACATCTACTCTAATTGTCTCTAAGTTACATGTTGATAAAGCCCTTAAATATGTGCTCGACTACTGGGACTATGATGAGATCATACTAGTAGGGCCATGGTAGTCGATGAGTACAACCTATAACAGTTCCTAGTCGAGGGTGTATCGAGACAGGGCATCGATACACAAGAGTAGACTAGTGTATACGCATCTTGACCCATATGATGGGAGATGGATGATACCATATCCATCGGTGTTTGACATCAAGGATGGTGTACGGGTGCCCAGTGGAGACTGGGTACACTGGACGGACTCGCCGAGAACTCCTAGATGGTATTATACCTCACGTTAGATGGCAGTTCTCTGGTGACACTGGTACAGGTTAGTCTGTAGACCCGAGATCGTCATAGAGTCTTGTGTGATTCCCACTGTGCTTTGATTTCCATCATACCACGTCCAAGAGGGCGTGCAAAAAGGTGGCTTTTGGGTACATTCCCGAATCAGATGGAGGCATTGAGTGATAGGAGGGGATTCGTCTCTCCCGGTATAGTGAGTTGATGTTGCGCTGTGTTCGATTGGCTATAACTAGAAATCCCTGGCCAGGGTTGCTGAGATTTACTGGTAAGTGTTATCAGTAGTTTCTCGAATTGTTATAGACCTCATATCGACACGACTTATCAAGCTACCGGGGTCTGACGTTTACCGCCCCTAGGCGAGATATGCGACATATCAGACGAAGAGACCGGACTGTACGGGAGTGTTACTGATTGGATTCGCGGGAGAAAGTACAGGCTTGCTTGTTGATCTTCTGATCGCTCAATACCTGGGTGGCTGTTACGTTTAGCTGACCGCCTGCAGCCTGTGGGTGTTTTATATGATCATCACCTATTGCCGGCGTATTGACGATTCTTTAGAGTCCTACACAGTGGTTTCTTGACTCAGGCAAAACGGAGTAGGAGCACATATATGATATGTGCAGGACCGAGAACAATACGTGTATGTGATACCGTATTAGATTCTCGCGATATGAGATATCGGCCGTGTATATGTGATATAGCCGGGTCATCGGATCAAGTGTTGATTCGATGAACTGATACAGATTATATTAGTCGGTTATTTGTGAAATAGACGGATTATCGGATCAAGTGTTGATTCGATAATTTAATGTATAATTATATATTTGATATATTAAATTATATTAAATAATATAATCACACTAAAAGATTCTTTTTCTCACTCGGGTAATACAATGATATATATGCGAAATATGTTAATTGTATTGTTTTATTTTGTTACAATAAATATTGTATATGTGATATGTAATATTGTAACATGTTAGGGTTATTAATGCAACATGATTAGTTGAGATTAAACACGATTAAGGTTTGATTTGGGTTAATTTTTCTAGAAACTTCTAGAAGCTATTTTTTTTGTTTTTGCAAAGATATTTTGTACAGGTATTTTGGATGATATTTAGTTAACCCAACCCAACCCTTGACCATGATTCATTCTCTACATGGGTTAAGTTATCATACTTAAGCGATGGTTGCATTTTTAACCTCACATGGATTCATTATTCATCACAAAAGAAAAGGTTCTTCTTCTTCCTTCTCTTTTTCAATGGAAATGCATACTAGCTTTTTCATTAGTGATGATTTTGAGTGAGAAATAGAAAACAAATGAGAGCTAAAATCCTACATCATCATCCTAATCTATCCTAGCCATTTAGATTAGGGTGTTCACTTCATTTGTGAGTGAGAGCTTGTGTTAAAGAAACTTCAAGGTAGATCATCTTTGTTATCGAAGATCTGAAGCAAGTTTGCATCATTCTCTTTGTGGTGCCTCTATAGAGTCCTAGTACTCGATGATCGCAGCGAAGGGACCTCAACATGGAGCTTTAGATGTGAAGGACCGGACTACAAAGGTTGTAATCCCAAACTTTTAGATGTTAAAGTGTTTAACATGCTTTGTTTCGCCTAATATTTAGTTTAAAGATCTTGGTTAGGGTTGTTTGGCACGTCTAAATTTTAAATCGGGCATGGTTGATACCTTGTAGACCCTTGTGAGTGTGCCTAGTAACCCTACAGAACTTCGTTCCAACCATTGTGTGACAATGGAGTTATGGCTTTAGCCTAGGAACCCCCATCCCATCAGAAATCCAGATATATTCTTAGGCAGTATCAACTGATCATGGAGATGGTCGATCTTCAGGTAGATCAAGGTTAGGAGAGTAGACACAGAGGACAACAGCGCGGATCCACTCACAAAGGCCTATTTCCCAGTAGAGACTTTTATGGGATGGTTGAGTATGAGATACTTAAACCACAGATGATTGATGGGTATGCGATACCACAACAGATGGCCTTAGTGCAAGTGGGAGATTGTTAGTTATATGTATGCCCTAGATGCCATTACTGTACATACGTTATATATTGTTGTGGATGCTTGGACATATATAGGGAGGACTTTCTTGCTCGACATGATAGTATGCTATCTAGTTACTCTTTATATTAACATGTACTCTGATTGTCTCCATGACCCATGTTGATAAAGCCCTTAGGATGAGTACTTGACTACCAGGACTATGATGCAGATCATACTAGTGGGGACAGTGTAGTCGCCAAGTAAATCCTTCAAATGTTCCTAGTCGTGGGAGTACCGTCATAGGGCATCGATACTCCAGAGTAGACTAGCGTATGCGCTTCTTGACCCATATGATGGGCGATGGATGATCCCATATCTATTGCTGTTTGACATCAGAGAAGGTATACGGGTGCTCAGTGGAGACTGGGTACACTGGACGGACTCTCCGAGAACTTCCAGATGGTATTATACCTCAGGTCAGATGGCAGTTCTCTGGTGACACTGGTACAGGTTAGTCTATAGACCCGATATCGTCATAGAGTCTTGTGTGATTCCCACTGTGCTTTGTTTTCCATCATATCACGTCCAAGAGGGCGTGCAAAAATGTGGCTTTTGGGTACAGCCCCGAATCACATGGAAGCAATGAGCGATAGGAGGGGTTTCGTCTCTACCGGTATAGGGAGTTGATGTTGTGCTGTGTTCGATTGGCTATAACTGGAAATCCCTGGTGTCAGGACCCGAAAGTACGGAACATGACCGGCACATAAACTACGAAATGTCTCGAGGCGTACGTAATCAAAGTAAGCCGAAAACCCAGAAATCCAAACCAAGAAAAGTAGAAGAGTGAAGGAAAACCAATTTAAAATCAAGTAGTTTTAATAGCATAAGCCGAGTTATGCGGTTTTTTAAAAACATCAAAAATTTCCTGAAAATTTCGGCAGAGTCTACTTTGTAAATACTGGCTCCCAAACGGGATACAACATGAATAGTATACGAAATCAATAAAAAGGCATCCCTAAGCGGGAGCTAGCTCTTCGTCAATCGACGGTCACAACCACACAAGCAATATAATATACAACGCCAACGGCGAGGATCAAAATTCAAAAGGAAACTCAAAACCATAAGAAAACCACAGAAATATAACGCGCGACTCTAAGGTCGAAGGAATAACATTACTGGTCTCTATCTCAAAATAAGTACATGTTTGGTTGAAGGAACTTCTAGATACAACAGAATAATAATATACAAGATATATAATGGGGGTACGATACAAGTAAACCCACCTACTAGCAAATTACCCGAACGAAACTATCCCCACAAAGCCGTAATGAAACCTGTACGGAAAACCTGCAAGAAACTGGGGCACAACGGGGGTGAGTTGCCAACTCGTGAATAGAAAAACATCTACGGAAAGAAATCGCATAAATAACGCAACCTAGGTCAATGATCAGAATATATCCTCAAATATATGAATAACATGCAGCCTATAACAATGGCTAGGATAATATCTAACCCGAGTGTGATCTCATGTGCCCGTGTCAGTGCCTCAGGTAGCAATATATCATATGAATGAGGTATGAATGCATGGAACAGAATGCATGTACTGACGAAAACTGCTTTCATAAATCAGTGAGATTTCTGTATTTTAAAAGTGAGGTACCATAAATGAAATCAGCATAAAACAGTGCCCAGCATCGACACAAAACAAGTGTCCAAATATCTCGATATCTCTGTATCACAATCGCTGTACCTCAATATCTCAAATCACAATATCTAGGGCGCCGTCAATCCAGACCGGCCCCTACCATCCATCTCAAGACCACGACGGTATCCTCCGGATATCCGACGCGTCGGGTAATATCACCGGTCGGTAGTGCTCCCCTGCCGGGCTCAACGTCAACAACACATTCCTTTTGCCCCGGGGTACCGCACCGGGCCCACCATGTACCCGAAACGGTTCCTCCACTCCTCGAATCGGGTCTCGAAATCCATCAGCAAACTCATGGTGGACGACTCATACATCATGGGAAAAACCGCACTTTTTATTTAAAAAGAAAGAAAGCAGTTTATATAAGTTTTGCGGTTTCCCCCGCCCAAATCCAGAAAATCTCATGGAAATCCGAATCCAAATCATCAATAGAATGTAAAACCATGAATGCGGCATAACAATGAATAACAGTATGCATGAAGTGACAAGTAATAACTACAATGTTAAGCTGGCATATGTAAGGCAGGTACACTAATATCATGTCAAATTACAAACTAACAAGCTAAGTCAAGCAATAATATTTTCTAAGGTGTACGTGACATGGCAATTACCGATGAAGATGTGTGTGAGCCGGCAAGTAAGTGTACGTGGTACATAGGCATCATCGGTAATGGTGCTGGTGTCCTAACAGTATGATATCAACAAAGCAATAAGAAATTATAATATAAGTATGCGATGCGGAGCGAACAACAATAATGAGTGGGAGCTGAATACTAAACACAATGATACTATAAGTCAACAGTAGTGCCTTTTGAAATAACACGAATCGCGGTGTTTTGAAAATAAGGGCTACGGTGTTTTTAAGAAAAGATACTTCTTTTGAAATATCCGTAGAATCCCTTGACCTGTTTTTTAAAATACCCACGATCCGTTAGTTTTGAAATAGGTATGAGTCTAATCTAGTCTAATAACTACACTAAACTATACGGCTGAACTAACAAGCTGAACTACAGGTAAGGAAACCGCCTGACATCTGAGTCGATACATATACATACTTCTATATATATTAGTCGGTGATCCCGCCTCAATAACATCATATCCGATACCATATCTATAATCAGATATCCCAAGTCAAGAGTGCGGATCAAACATCAATATATAGCTCGTACGTAAATCCGTCGTACGGCATCCCCAAATCTGGGTACGGGCCAATATCATACTCATCCATTCTATGCATATCACTATTCACATGGTATCGTCGTCCAAAGATCCGCTATAAACATCAGGACATATCTCAAGTACGAATCCTGCCATGTCACCGATATCATAATCTCAAATCAAATCTCATCGACTCATCTCAATCCCAAGTATCATCCTCAAATCCAGTATATGAACACATAGTCCCATACCCATGTGAACACATAACAATATAACCCCATATAAGCACATATGAAAGAAGAATGTATGCAAGTATGGGTGTGTGTGTGTAAATGTGGTGCAACCTCTACTCTAGGGTCTCGCAACACTAAACATATCCAATCACACATAAAATCTATCTTTAACCAATAAACTCAACAATACATAATCAATATATATATGTTTATACGTATTCGTATACTTCACCACGAACAGCGTGGGTGCTATACGCCATCCACCCGACTCCTCCCCGTAGATATAAATCTACTCACCTGGTCCTCGCTCGCCGGTGCCGACGTCGCCACGCGCTTGCTTGTCGTCTCGAAATCTTCGTAAGGGTACCTACATATCATAACGCACCGTATCGCATTAAAATCCGACTCATGACTAAAACGACACACAAATCCCATATAGGTCAAAACCTATGGCTGCTTTCACAAATCAACCCAAAAACCCTCGACGTCGGTGTACAAACGCCAAACCATCGAGAAAAACCCAAACACACTCATTTGCACGATCACAAGCACTAATTATACTGTAAAATAGGTTAAAATTCACAAAAACCCCAAACTCACTTTAAAAGCCATTTTTCCGAAAATCTAGTAAGCAAATATTACCCGTTTTAGTACAAAACCCGACGTTTAAACAAATCTAGCGGCCATAATACTTATTAAACATCTCAAATAAGTCATAAAAACAATTTTCACAATTTAATCTCATTAAATTTCATTAACATCAAAATTCTAGTTTACAATATACCCAATTTTAACAATTTTATAGCAAAAATGCAAAACAACAATTTAGCTTGGATTTCCATGAACTAAAGTATTAAACTACACTTTATAATGTTAATGAAGTCATGAAAAACCTAATTACATTTTTAAACCCATTTATTTAACCAATTTTAAAAACCTAGTTAGCAAATTAGCGTAATTATCATAATTTTTAAAGTAACAATTAACAACTAGCTAGAAACTTTGTTTTAACAAGTCATAAGGGCCTAATTACAACACACAACCATACACCAAATTCACAAAACCCTAACTTGCATTCAATCCCTTCCTAGAATTTCTAAACTTGCAACAAAAGCCTAATTTACACTTAAATAAATTAGCTTTAAGGAATTAACTAACAAATTAAGCTAAAGATTTAGAAATTATACCCAAAACATTTGAAGATCCATAAGCACCCATAGCCTCCCAAATTGAAATCTTGTTCCCTAGATCCATTCTAGATAGGGAAATGAGAAATGGGTAAGAGATGGATTTTGATTTCGGTGAGGTTTTACTTGATTTTTGAAGAAGTTTTTGAAGGATTTTGGAGATGGGATAAGGTGGTGAAATGGGGGGAATTAGGTGCAGAATTTCGGCCAGAGGAGAGGAGAGGGAGAGGTGAGAGGATTTGTGTGGAAATTCCAAGGTCAATGCCCTCACAAATTACCATAATACCCCTACCCTTTTAATATATATAAAAAAAACCCTTTTTAAACCATTTCTTCACATGATTTAAGGTCAAAAAGAGGGAAAGAAAATTCTTGGGCTGATACAATAGTGTGGGGACAGACAAGGGGAGTGAGGGTGAGTGTGAGAGACTTTACAAAAAAAATCTATGCAAAAAGACCCCCCACAATACCATATTTGCAAGTTTTATTTCAAAATAATTATATTTTTGTTTTCCATAATAAAAACCAATTAAAACTTGAAATAAAATACTAAAAAATTATATTACAACTAGATTTTAATTAACATGATTTTAAAGATTAAAATTATCCCATTTAAATTTGTATTTATCACTAATTTAATGTATTTTCTTACCGGCTTAAAATAATATTAAAAATAATTTTTTTCAGAAAATTTGAAATTTCACCAGTGGCTCAATAAACACCAAATACTAGCAATTACATAGCTAGAATATGTATATTTAATTTTTATAATAAGATATTTGTATTTTGACTTTTTACAGAAAACCCCCTTATTTTACCGTTTTTTTCGAAATTTCACCGAAACGATTTTCAAAACGTTATAATCTTCCCCCTTAAAGAAATTCGGTCCCCGAATTTAAATTAAAACTCTCCCCAAATACTAAAACATCGAAGTAAAACCATCAAGTCGTCGGGGCTCCGAAATCATAAATACATAAAACAAATCGTAGCGCAGCGCATGCGCATGAAAAATAAGCATATAACTCAAATCAAAACTCCATCCAGCATCCCGCAATCATCGGAGTCATGGTGAAGACACAATGTCCAAATCTAAAATGAAAATCAATATGATATACATCATTAAAACATCTGGAAGAATTGCATGCCAAATCTTCTTCAAATCGTTGTGCGATGCTCGCAGCACTGCACAGTGGCGGACGTTTATTGTAAAAAAAAATACTAGATATATATATATATATATATATATATATATATACTTTGTTTAATATGCACGTCCCGCCGTTTTGGAAGCAATTTCAGAAGGGTTTCCTTTATAAAATGTTTCGTGTCATCTAGGACACGTAGGTAAATACTGAGACTATAGCTCGCTTTTTGGAAATCCCTTCGATAACTATCAATGCATGCAAAATATATTCAGGTACTGTCCTCTGACTAGTCCTGCTCAGTACGAGAACATATAGCGAATATCATAAAAACGTACTGCTCCATAAGAAATCAATCACAAATATATATGAATACTACGTACGTTAGGTGCGCACGGAAATCAAAATCTATAAATGTGCCATACATGTGCACAGAAACAACATCTAGGTGCAACAGGTGTGCACACAACATCAGTCATAGGCAACGTGTGTGCCTGACAGCAAAATCAGGTGCATCTGACATGCACGAAAAATCCCGATTCAGTGCATCTGGTGTGCACCAAATCGCATCTCATAACAGGCGCCCAACATGCGCTAAAAATCCAAATCTGGTGCATCCATCATGCACAAAATCAACTCAACTGTACGAAACCCATAAAATCATAAACATGAGAAACCAAGGCACGAAAACGATGTCAAGTGCAACAACTGTGCAAAATCATAAATACTCAGTAGGTGCAACCATGGTCCATGAAATCTAATATCATGAAACTCAATCATCAAAATCAATCATGCGAATAGATCGTCCAAAATACCCAAAATCAAGTATAGCGGAATAGTCCCGCTCAAGTACATCCTCCAAGAATCTCTGGCCAACTGCCGTGGTCACTCATAGCATGTCTCGTCGACGATCCTGAACTCTGGCCTGCCGGTGTGCATAACATGACCACTACTGGGTCCAAGTCTTCTCGTAATTTATTCCAGAAAGGTCCTATCGAGATCTCTCCCAAATCTCTTCTCTGCCGAACTGTCCGGAAGTCATCGTCCCTTACTAGATCTATTCTCGTTCCTGAACGGCTACATACTCATCGCGACTCCTTCTGGAAGGTATATCCAAGTACAATGCCTCGGCATGCGTACCGCATCTCTGATGTCGACTGAGTGGAACGTCGTCTCATCAAGATCTCGTACGAACCTCTTACTCCACTTTTCTCTAATGTCGACTGCTCCGGACTCGTCTCGTCGTGGCTGCATGGACTGAGCTCCAACGGCTATCCTCGTATCTGGAGTCTCCCAAGAAATGCATCTCACCACCTAGCATCCAAATGAAGTCGAACCATCCGATCGATTCTTCAAAACCTCATAATCCCCCAAGAGCTCAACATCTTGGGTACAGTTTAACAGTATCGAGTACATACCACAGCATCGATGGTCCAGCCGTAGAAGGGCAAACCCAAGCCTCACTATTGGCGCCGCGGAACTGCCGCAAACCCTAAGGTTCAAAGGCTTTCACACGGTCATTAAGTCGAGTTAGGGTTTCATTTTTCTAGAGGGACCATAGAATTGCCTGCATGTCTTTCCGAGTACCTTAAACTTGGAATAGTAGGTTTCTGATATTCGATCGTCTCTGTTGACTCTCAACGTCTCCGCGTGAAGTCGTCTCTAGCTGGAATCAATTTATCTGATGACCTCGCATCGGTAAGCGAACGATCCACACGTCCTAGTCATTCTTCCTTGGTGACTAGCGGCCTTCTATAATCTCTTAGTACAACCTCGTACTCCAATAGCTCCCACATCTGGGGCGATATCTCGTCGTTCACAGCAAAAACTGGTTCGCTCATCTACACGCTGAACCGTGCCTCAATCACTTCAATGGTCATCTAAGTATGGCTGGCCTCTACCGGTGGCTCAATCCTCTGGTGCTAATCTGCACGTTCGAGCGATCTCATACGGCGATCCATCCAACGCTCGTGGCATAAAACACAATCAAAAGACATCTCTCTACACTCGGGTGTCGCCGGAATCACGCCTTGGTCAGTCCTCGTTCGTGACGAGCTCGTGCTGACCGCAACTCTAGCCGTAGCCCTCCCTGCCCGTAATCGTGGCAGCAAAACCAAACTGGTACCGATGAGGCTAGATCAGGAAGGAATATAATACTGAACAAGGAAATGTACATCCTAAGGCTTCTTAAGTGGAGTGGCGTGTCGTAAATATGCCGCGGAACATACCAACGGTACGTCACTCTACTTTAGTCACCTATTCCATCAACCAAGGGTCATCCTACATTCCGAAGGTAAAACCTAACGCTCTGATACCAACTTTGTCAGGTCCCGAAAGTACGGAACATGACCGGCACTTAAACTACGAAACGTCTCGAGGCGTACGTAATCTAAGTAAGCCGAAAACCCAGAAATCCAAACCAAGAAAAGTAGTAGAGTGAAGGAAAACCAATTTAAAATCAAGTAGTTTTAATAGCATAAGCCGAGTTATGCGGTTTTTTAAAAACATCAAAAATTTCCTGAAAATTTCGGCAGAGTCTCCTTTATAAATACTGGCTCCCAAACGGGATACAACATGAATAGTATACGAAATCAATAAAAAGGCATCCCCAAGCGGGAGCTAGCTCTTCGTCAATCGACGGTCACAACCACACAAGCAATATAATATACAACGCCAACGCTGAGGATCAAAATTCAAAAGGAAACTCAAAACCATAAGAAAACCACAGAAATATAACGCGCGACTCTAAGGTCGAAGGAATAACATTACTGGTCTCTATCTCAAAATAAATACATGTTTGGTTGAAGGAACTTCTAGATACAACAGAATAATGATATACAAGATATATAATGGGGGTACGATACAAGTAAACCCACCTACTAGCAAATTACCCGAACGAAACTATGCCCGCAAAGCCGTAATGAAACCTGTACGGCAAACCTGCAAGAAACTGGGGCACAACGAGGGTGAGTTGCCAACTCGTGAATAGAAAAACATCTACGGAAAGAAATCGCATAAATAACGCAACCTAGGTCAATGATTAGAATATATCCTCAAATATATGAATAACATGCAGCCTATAACAATGGCTAGGATAATATCTAACCCGAGTGTGATCTCATGTGCCCGTGTCAGTGCCTCAGGTAGCAATATATCATATGAATGAGGTATGAATGCATGGAACAGAATGCATGTACTGACGCAAACTGCTTTCATAAATCAGTGAGATTTCTGTATTTTAAAAGTGAGGGACCATAAATGAAATCAGCATAAAACAGTGCCCAGCATCGACACAAAACAAGTGTCCAAATATCTCGATATCTCTGTATCACAATCGCTGTACCTCAATATCTCAAATCACAATATCTAGGGCGCCGTCAATCCAGACCGGCCCCTACCATCCATCTCAAGACCACGACGATATCCTCCGGATATCCGACGCGTCAGGTAATATCACCGGTCGGTAGTGCTCCCCTGCCGGGCTCAACGTCAACAACACATTCCTCTTGCCCCGGGGTACCGCACCGGGCCCACCATGTACCCGAAACGGTTCCTCCACTCCTCGAATCGGGTCTCGAAATCCATCAGCAAACTCATGGTGGACGACTCATACATTATAGGAAAAACCGCACATTTTATTTAAAAAGAAAGAAATCAGTTTATATAAGTTTTGCGGTTTCCCCCGCCCAAATCCAGAAAATCTCATGGAAATCCGAATCCAAATCATCAATAGCATGTAAAACCATGAATGCGGCATAACAATGAATAACAGTATGCATGAAGTGACAAGTAATAACTACAATGTTAAGCTGGCATATGTAAGGCAGGTACACTAATATCATGTCAAATTACTAACTAACAAGCTAAGTCAAGCAATAATAATTTCTAAGGTGTACGTGACATGGCAATTACCGATGAAGATGTGTGTGAGCCGGCAAGTAAGTGTACGTGGTACATAGGCATCATCGGTAATAGTGCTGGTGTCCTAACAGTATGATATCAACAATGCAATAAGAAATTATAATATAAGTATGCGATGCGGAGCGAACAACAATAATGAGTGGGAGCTGAATACTAAACACAATGATACAATAAGTCAACAGTAGTGCCTTTTGAAATAACACGAATCGCGGTGTTTTGAAAATAAGGGCTACGGTGTTTTTAAGAAAAGATACTTCTTTTAAAATATCCGTAGAATCCCTTGACCTGTCTTTTAAAATACCCACGATCCGTTAGTTTTGAAATAGGTATGAGTCTAATCTAGTCTAATAACTACACTAAACTATACGGCTGAACTAACAAGCTGAACTACAGGTAAGGAAACCGCCTAACATCTGAGTCGATACATATACATAATTGTATATATATTAGTCGGTGATCCCGCCTCAATAACATCATATCCGATACCATATCTATAATCAGATATCCCAAGTCAAGAGTGTGGATCAAACATCAATATATAGCTCGTACGTAAATCTGTCGTACGGCATCCCCAAATCTGGGTACGGGCCAATATCATACTCAACCATTCTATGCATATCACTATTCACATGGTATCGTCGTCCAAAGATCCGCTATAAACATCAGGACATATCTCAAGTACGAATCCTGCCATATCACCGATATCATAATCTCAAATCAATTCTCATCGACTCATCTCAATCCCAAGTATCATCCTCAAATCCAGTATATGAACACATAGTCCCATACCTATGTGAACACATAACAATATAACCCCATATAAGCACATATGAAAGAAGAATGTATGCAAGTATGGGTGTGTGTGTGTAAATGTGGTGCAACCTCTACTCTAGGGTCTCGCAACACTAAACATATCCAATCACACATAAAATCTATTTTTAACCAATAAACTCAACAATATATAATCAATATATATGTGTGTATACGTATTCGTATACATCACCACGAACTGCGGGGGTGCTATACGCCATCCACCCGACTCCTCCCCGTAGATATAAATCTACTCATCTGGTCCTCGCTCGCCGGTGCCGACGTCGCCACGCGCTTGCTTGTCGTCTCAAAATCTTCGTAAGGGTACCTACATATCATAACGCACCGTATCGCATTAAAATCCGACTCATGACTAAAACGACACACGAATCCCATATAGGTCAAAACCTATGGCTGCTTTCAAAAATCAACCCAAAAACCCTCGACGTCGGCGTACAAACGCCAAACCATCGAGAAAAACCCAAACACACTCATTTGCACGATCACAAGCACTAATTATACTGTAAAATAGGTTAAAATTCACAAAAACCCCAAACTCACTTTAAAAGCCATTTTTCCGAAAATCTAGTAAGCAAATATTACCCGTTTTAGTACAAAACCCGACGTTTAAACACATCTAGCGGCCATAATACTTATTAAATATCTCAAATAAGTCATAAAAATAATTTCCACAATTTAATCTCATTAAATTTCATTAACCACAAAATTCTAGTTTACAATATACCCAATTTTAACAATTTTATAGCAAAAATGCACAGCAACAATTTAGTTTGGATTTCCATGAACTAAAGTATTAAACTACACTTTATAATGTTAATGAAGTCATGAAAAAACTAATTACATTTTTAAACCCAATTTTAAAAACCTAGTTAGCAAATTAGCGTAATTATCATAATTTTTAAACTAACAATTAACAACTAGCTACAAACTTTGTTTTAACAAGTCATAAGGGCCTAATTACAACACACAACCATCCACCAAATTCACAAAACCCTAACTTGCATTCAATCCCTTTCTAGAATTTCCAAACTTGCAACAAAAGCCTAATTTACACTTAAATAAATTAGCTTTAAGGAATTAACTAACAAATTAAGCTAAAGATTTAGAAATTATACCCAAAACATTTGAAGATCCATAAGCACCCATAGCCTCCCAAATTGAAATCTTGTTCCCTAGATCCATTCTAGATAGGCAAATGAGAAATGGGTAAGAGTTGGATTTTGATTTCGGTGAGGTTTTACTTGATTTTTGAAGAAGTTTTTGAAGGATTTTGGAGATGGGATAAGGTGGTGAAATGGGGAGAATTAGGTGCGGAATTTTGGCCAGAGGAGAGGAGAGGGAGAGGTGAGGGGATTTGTGTGGAAATTCCAAGGTCAATGCCCTCACAAATTACCATAATACCCCTACCCTTTTAATATATATAAAAAAACCCTTTTTACACCATTTCTTCACATGATTTAAGGTCAAAAAGAGGGAAAGAAAATTCTTGGGCTGATACAATAGTGTGGGGATAGCCAAGGGGAGTGAGGGTGAGTGTGAGAGACTTTACAAAAAAATTCTATGCAAAAAGACCCCCCACAATACCATATTTGCAAGTTTTAGTTCAAAATAATTATATTTTTGTTTTCCATAATAAAAACCAATTAAAACTTGAAATAAAATAATAAAAAATTATATTACAACTAGATTTTAATTAACATGATTTTAAATATTAAAATTATCCCATTTAAATTTGTATTTATCGCTAATTTAATGTATTTTCTTACCGGCTTAAAAAAATATTAAAAATAATTTTTTTTCAGAAAATTTGAAATTTCACCAGTGGCTCAATAAACACCAAATACTAGCAATTACATAGCTAGAATATGTATATTTAATTTTTATAATAAGATATTTGTATTTTGACTTTTTACAGAAAACCCCCTTATTTTACCGTTTTTTTCGAAATTTCACCGAAACGATTTTCAAAACGTTACACCTGGCCAGGGTTGCTGAGATTTACTGATAAGTGTTATTAGTAGTTTCTTGAACTGTTATGGACCACATATTGACACGACTTATCAAGCTACTGGGGTCTGACGTTTACCACCCCTAGGCGAGATATACGACATATTATACGAAGAGACCGGACTGTACGGGAGTGTTACTGATTTGATTTATGGGAGAATGTACAGGCTTGCTTGTTGATCTTATAATCGCTCAATACCTGGGCGGTTGTTACGTTTAGCTGACCGCTTGCAGCATGTGGGTGTTTGATATGATCATCACCTACTTCCGGTGTATTGACGATTCTTTAGAGTCCTACACAGAGGTTTCCTGGCTCAGGAAAAACGGAGTAGGAGCACATATATGATATGTGCGGGACCGAGAACCATACATGTATGTGATACCGTATTAAATTCTCGCGATATGAGATATCGGCCGGGTATATGTGATATAGCCGGGTAATCGAATCAAGTGTTGATTCGATGAACTGATACAGATTATATTAGTCGGTTATTTTTGAAATAGCCGGATTATCGGATAAAGTGTTGATTCGATAATTTAATGTATAATTATATATATTTGATATATTAAATTACATTAACTAGTATAAGCTCACTAAAAGATTCTTTTTCTCACTCGGGTAATACATTGATATATATGCGATATGTGTTAATTGTATTATATTTTTGTTACAATAAATATTGTATATGTGATATATAATATTGTAACAAGTTATGATTACTAATGCAACATGCTCAGTGGAGATTAAATATGGTTATGGTATGATTTGGGTTAAAATTTTCTGGAAGCTTCTAGAAGCTTTTATTTTGTTTCTTGCAAAGATATTTTGTTTAGATATTTTGCTTAATATTTCCTAAGCCAACACACACCCTTTAACCCTAGTCAAAAATCTACAATGGTTAAGTTCTTCTTGACTTAACCATGGTTGCATTTGTAATTATAACACACTTTCATTATTCATCACAAAAAGAATGATTCTTCTTCTTCTTCCTTCTTGCTTGAATAGCTTTCTAGCTTTTTGAGAAGTGATGAAAATGAGTGAGATTAAGAAAACAAATGAGAGCTAAATTCCTACTTCATCATCCTCATCTATTCTAGCCACTTAGATTAGGGTGTTTGCTTTGCTAATACTTGATTAGCAAAGCAAGAGCTTGGGTTTGAGTTTCTTCAAGGTAGATCATCTTTGTTATCGAAGATCGGAAGCAAGCTTGCATCTTTCTTTTGTGGAGCCTTTCTAAAGTCCGGATACTCGATGATCGCAGTGAATGGACCACAACACGGAGCTTTAGAAGTGAAGGACCGGACTACAAAGGTTGTAATCCCAAACACTTAGAGGTAAAGTTGTTTACTTGCTTTGTTTCGCCTATTCTCTAAAGATCTTGGTTAGGGTTGTTTGGCACGTCTAAATTTTAAATCGGGTATGGTTGATGCCTTATAGACTCTTGTGAGAGTGCCTAGTAACCCTGCACCTCCAAGTGCTTCGGGACCGCACCCAACTACTACCTGTTTGCACGGCTCCTTTGAGCCGTGGTAGGTTAGTAATCATAGAACAGTGGGAACAAAATCGAGGCGAAGTAGCAATGTCAAGTCGACGGACTAAGCTGTACTCATGTCACCTGGGAACTTCTACCCGACGATAGGTATAATACCTACCAACAATTCCTGACGATTCCTGTCCAGTGTACTCATAACCTAATGTGCACCTGCATACTATCTCCAGTACGACGTACTAATGGCTGTGGGACAGACCATCTCCCCTGCTGGGATGAGAAGTGTGTACACTAGTCTCCTCCGGAGTATTGATGCCCCATCTCGATAATCCTACGACTAGGGAGCTGTATAGGATGTGCTTATAGACTACCCAACCCCTACTAGTGTGATTGCCATCACAATGCTGGTAATCAAGAAAAATTTTTAAGGGCTCTACCAATATGTATAAGCGATATGCTAAAAGAAACAAATGCACATATTAAGGTAGAAACAAACCAGGTAGCATACTACCATTTCGAGCAAGACTGTTACTATAACCGTGTATATCCCAAGCTCCCATTAAGTAATATGCAATCGAGTATGATACAATAGTGGCCTCTAAGTCATATATCACTAACAACATCATCCCCCAATACCGGGAGAGACGAAACCCCTCTGTTCGGAATTCACCGGCGCGCGCAAACGCGTATGTTTTGGAAATGTGTGTGTTTAATGAAACGGAATGCGCACACGAGATCGTTCTCGTTTTAAATATTTATAACCGGAAGTGCACGGCGCGTTGTAGTGAGCCGGCAAGCATGTGTCGATCCACAGGGAGTTGTGTATTAGGTATTATGATTTAAGGTTCAACAAATTAATGAATGGGGTTTTGTCACAAAAAAATATAAAAAGAATACGAAAACAATAAAAAGCAAGAAAAGGAGTTAAAGTAGAATGGTTGTGGTTTAGGATTGGAAGGTCGAATCGCGACGTTTACCTCTTGTCACGACCCAAATTAGGCACATGACCGGCCCTCAGACTACGTAACGTCAACAGGCATAACGCAATTTAAGTAAACCGAAAATCCAGCAATCTAAACCATTACAAGAAGTAAAGGGTCGAAACACATAAAAATCTCAAGTAAGAACTTAAACCTTAATTTTGTTTTCATAATAATTTCGGCAGCACCTCCTTTGTAAAAGCTAGCCCTGAAACGGGTAAAAAAATAAGATATAAGTAAAGCATCCCCAAATGGGAGCAAATCTCGCTCAAAGGCGGAAACAACCACGACAACAGATATACGACGCCGTAGCGAAGAAATGAGATAATGAACATAAATAAAGGCCGGCTCACACGAGCACGACAACCAGAGTCATAAGAATATACAATATCGATCCTCAGAACTCATGCCTAAGTCAAAACATGAAGGCGGTATATGGAGAGTACTAGATACAAAAGGTATACAATGTACATCATCGAATAACTGCAACCCACCTATAGCAAAAAGCCTCACAGCCAACCATAGTGGTATCCGCAAAAGCAGAATAATAAGGCGCCTTGCCGCGACTACTCTGAGGATCAGACCTGCAAAACGCTGTGGCACAACGTGGGTGAGTTTCCAACTCGTGAATAGCAAATAACATCATACAGTAATCGCAAGTATGTAGGAACAGCGAAAAATCTATCACATGTAATCTGATAGCAAAAGTATGGCAATATGAATATGCAACAATCATGATCAAGGTACACCACCAGGGTACTATATCTATATGAATCAAATGCATATAAATAAATCCGGAGAGTGGGATAAATAATAAACCTTATGCACAATCATCAGCATGGAAAAGCTGGTGTCTATCAACTGTAGGGTTCCTAGGCACTCTTACAAGGGTTCATAAGGCATCAACCATACCCGAATAAAAATTTAGACATGCCAAACAACCCAAACCTGGGATCTATGGTAGATTATTAGGGTTTAACATGCAAGTAAACATCTTTACAACTATCTGTGAGGTATTACAACCTTTGTAGTCCGCTCCTTCGCTTCATAAGCTCTGAGTAGAAGTCCCTTCGCCGGGATCCATGATCTCCCGGCCTCAAGAGAGGCTCCACGACTCGAACGATCTATGCTAGCTTGTAGTGTTTCTTTTCTCCGATGATCTACGTCGAAGTTTCTATAACTCAAGCTCTCTCACTCTAATGAGGTGAACACCCTAATCTAATTGGCTAGATTAGATGAGGATGATGGAGTAGTATTTAGGCTTTCCTTTTATATCAAATTCTTACATGAAATCATCACAAAATGAAAACCTAGTAAGCTTTCTCAAAGCTCAAGGTTGAAGAAGGAGAAGAAAAATGAATTAAACCTTTTGCGATGAATAATGAAATGAATATATGAATAATAATGCAACCATGGTCAAGGATGACAAGGATAACTCTTGTAGAGAATTAACGATGGCTAGGGCTTGGTTGGGTTAAACAATGAGTCATAAGAAAATATCAACATAATATCTTCTTCGTGACAAAAGAAAAACTTCTAGAAGGTGCTAGAAAGAACTAACCAAATCAAACCCTAACCTTGTTTAATCTCCACTAAACAAGTTGCACTAGTAATCATATCATGTTACTATAATATATATCATATATATATATTATATATTTGTAACAAAAGAAAATAATACAATTAACATATATCGCATATATATCAATGTATTACCCGGTGAGAAAATGAAATAATAAAGCGAGCCAATAGCAGATAATGTAATGCCATATATCATATATATTATTATATATTAAATTATCGAATCAACACTTGATCCGACAATCCGTCTATATCGAATATAACCGACTAATATATTATGTACCGATTCATCGAATCTACACTTGATCCGATAATCCCGCTCATATCTAAATATCGCGAGAATATAATACGGTATCTCATATCGTATTATCCTCGGTCCTGCACATATCACATATGCGCCCCTACTCCGTTTTGCCTGAGTCAAGAAACCTCTATGTAGGACTCTAAAGAATCGTCAATACGCCGGTAGCAGGTGATGATCATATCAAACACCCACAAGCTGCAAGCGGTCAGCTAAACGTAACAGCCACCTAGGTATTGAGCGATCAGAAGATCAACAAGCTAGCCTGTACGTTCTCCTGGGAATCTAATCAGTAACACTCCCGTAAAATCCGGTCTCTTCGTCTGATATGTTCCATATCAAGTCTAGGGGTAGTATATGTCAGATCCCAGTAACCGACAAGTCGTGTCGATGTGAGGCTCATAACGGGTCGAGAAACTACTGGTAACACTTACCAGTAAATCTTTATATCAGCCCTGGCTAGGGACTTTCAAGTTATAGCCAATCAAACACAGCACAACATCAACTCCCTATATCGGGAGAGACGAATCCCCTCCTATCGGTCATTGCCTCCATGTGATTCGGGACTGCACCCAAAAGCCACCGTTTTGCATGCCCTCTTGGACGTGGTAAGGTGGAAATCAAAGCACAGTAGGAATCACATAAGACTCTATGACGATCTCGGGTCTACAGACTACCCTGTAGCAGTGTCACCGGAGAACTGCCATCTGACATGTGGTATATCACCATCTGGGAGTTCTCGGCGAGGCCGTCCAGTGTACCCAGTCTCCACTGAGCACCCGTACACCATCTTTGATGTCAAACACCGATGGATATAGGATCATTTATCGCCCATCATATGGGTCAAGATGCATATACGCTAGTCTACTCTGGTGTATCGATGCACTGTCTCGACACACCCTCGACTAGGAACAGTTATAGGATGTACTCATCGACTACTGTGGCCAAACTAGTATGATCTCATCATAGTCCCAGTAGTCGAGTACAGATCCTAAGGGCTTTATGAACATATGAGAGTAAGACAGTAAACAAATAAAAGTCAACATGTTAAGATAAAGTGAAAACTAAATAGCATACTATCATGACGAGAAAGAAAGTCCTCTCTATATATATCCAAGCATCCATTATAATATACATCATATGTACAACAATGGCCTCTAGGGCATATACATAACTAACAATCACCCACTTGCACTAAGGCCAGCTGCTGTAGTATCTCATACCTAGCATCCCGAATAATCTCTCAAACTGTATTTGGGGAATGGCCTTCGTGAGAGGATCCGCAGTGTTGTCCTTCGTATCTACTCTCCTGACCTTGATCTCCCGGCGATCAACTATCTCCCTGATCATGTGATACCTTCTCAGAATATGTCTGGACTTCTGATGGGACCTGGGTTCCTTGGCCAAAGCCACAGCTCCATTGTTATCGCAGTATAGAGATATTGGATGTTCAATGGATGGAACCACACCAAGTTCACTAATGAACTTCTTTATCTAGACAACCTCTTTGGCAGCAACGTTGGCAGCGATGTATTCAGCCTCCATCGTCGAGTCTGCAATGGTATCCTGTTTGGAACTCTTCCAATATACCGCTCCTCCATTGAGGGTAAAGACAAATCCCGAGTGCGACTTAGAGTCGACCTTATCACTTTGGAAGCTCAAATCGGTAAAGGACTCCACCTGGAATTCTCCGTTACCATACACCAAGAACATCTCTTTAGTCCTTCATAAGTACTTGAGAATGTTCTTCACAGCTGTCCTGTGACTCTCTCAGGATCTTCTTGATACCGACTCACTACACTTAATGAGTATGCTACATCGGGTCTGGTACATAGCATCGCATACATGATAGAGCCTACTGCCGAAGCATAGGGTATCCCTTGCATGCGAGCTCTCTCCAAATCAGTCTTGGGAGACATCTCTTTGGAGTGAGTGAGTCTAGAGATCGTGGGTAGGTTCCCACGCTTGGATTCTTCCATACTAAAGCTCTTTAGTATGGTGTCAATTTACCTGGATTGGGATAATCCCAGTATCCATTTAGATCTCTCTCTATAGATCATAAAACCCAGTATGCAGGAGGTGTAAGTGCACGGCAGCGCCCCGGCCGTCTGAACGAGGCCAAAATGCGGAATATAAGAACTTTTCTAAAAACTAGAACCGGCGCTCCTGCGGCCTTTTAAACCCGGATCGGGCCATTAACCTAATGCTAGCAAACTAGAGAAGGGGTAGAGAGATATACCGAGCGATCCGTGTCCTTCGGTTTTCTCGTCGTCGTCCCGATCACCCCGCGGAATCTCCGGTTTTCATCTCGTCGTCGGAAGGGCACCACATCGCCGGGTTCTTTTACGGGCTACCACCTCTGGACCGAGGCAACTCAGGCACGAAGTTAGCGAGTCGACGTGTCCAAGAATACTGTAGGCTAAGTGTAGTACTCTTTGTCTCAAGGGGTTTAATAAGTTGCCATGGTTTTAGTGGAGAAGGAGATGTGAGCTTTGGAGATGAACCAAGAGGATTTTTGCAAGCAAATGAGATGAAAACCACACCCAAAAAAATTGGGACAGCCCCCTTTACTTTTGGCCGGCCATCTTTGTGAAAGGGGAGAGAGAGAAAAGCCAAGGGGTGGGTAGAAAGCAATAATGCACGCAAGTGATGATGAGAAACAATGATCACTCCTAAGTCCCTACTCCATCACCAAATCATATCCCAAAAGTCAAGCAATCATTATCAAAAGAAAGTCAAGGGATGGTGGAACCATCATGATGCAACTACTTGCAAAAACAACCCTCCAAATTGCTCATTTGCACATATGCAAATAAGCCCCTCCACAGCAATTTTCAGCCAAAGAAAGAAACAACGAAAAATGGCCGAAACGGAAAGCAAACTGGCAACTTCAAAAAAACGATCCCGTAATAAATTACAGGAAAACCTCGTGACTGTATATACATACCCGCATTTGTATTCCGAAAGAATACAAATGCAATGAGACAAGATCTACATTGTACAATACTAGGATCCGGATTAAACCAAAGCCCTCTAGTATTATCCGTCCGATCATGATCCGTGCAATACCGCACGTACATGATCGAACCCTGCCATATCTCCATACGGCTTCTACAGCGTTTCTCCTGAAACTTGAGAAACGGTCTGTGGGGGACTCTAATGACTCGTCATTCTCTTGGCTGTGGATTTAACCACTAGCATGTCAGAGTAATTAGCCATACGTAACGGGCTACCAGGTATTGACCAAAAGGGACGTCGATGAGCGAACTCATCCTGACACCCTACTGAGCCTGTCAGGGACAATATCCGTACAGTCCGGTCCGTTCGTCTATGAGCATCGCATGGCGGGCCTAGGGGGTCGGTAAAAGTCAGACCCCCAAAAGCGGTACAAGTCGTGTCGGAGTGTAGCCCAGAACACCCTGAGATACTATTGGAATACCTACCAGTAAATCTCCTGCTTTGGCTAAGGACTTCGTGTAATGGCTCTCCTAGACACAGCGCGACCTCACCCCCAATACCAGGAAAGACGAACCCCTGAAGATCCGCTCACTGCCTCCATGCGGCTCGGGACTGTACCCAACTAAAACCTGTTTGCACGACTCCTTTGAGCCGTGGTAGGGTAGTAATAAAAGTACAGTGGGAACTCACACGAGACAAATGACGATCTCAGGTCGATGAACTAACCTGTACACATGTCACCAGGGAACTGCTATCTGACGTCTGGTATATGACCAAATAGCATGTTCCCGGCGAGTCCTGTCCGGTGTACTCATAACCCAATGAGCACCTGTATACATCTTAGGTGAACCAACTGACACCAGTGGCTTGTGAGACCGGCCACCGCCCCACGTCGGGGTCTCAACTGTATATACTAGTCTACTCTGGAGTATCGATGCCCTGTCTCAAAAACTCCCACGACTAGGGACTTTTTAAGGATGTGCTTATAGACCCCTGCTCCCACGTATATGATCGTCATCATACTGCTGGCCGTCAAGCAAGAATCCTAAGGGCTCTATCAACGCGCAATAGTGACTTGTAAGGCCACCTAAAGCAGTACACGATGATAAAGATAAACCAGATAGCATACTATCATCTTGAGTAAGACTGCTCTAACGGTATAGGTCATCCCTCAATCATTGCAATCACGTGCCTGTGATCCAATAATTGACTCTGAGGACACTATCTCCAACAATCTCCCACTTGCACTCAAGGCTAATTATTGCGATGTCGCATACTCACAGCCCGTGTGATACCGAACACCCAACTCCTCTACTAATCAGTCTCACGAAACCCGTTAGCGAAACTAATGCGTTTGAGGAATAGCCTCAGTGAGTGGATCTGCCCTAATGTTTCTTTCTATGTCTCTCTTTATCTCATGTTCGCGGAGAAAGCCATTTTCCGAAATGAGCAATACCTATCTTAGAATATGTTCGGATGTCTGATGGGACCTAGTTCATAAATGAACTCCAAATCCAAACTTCTTAGACTGTATCGTCAACTGAACTTAATCATTATCCTGCGCCATGCCTCCCTCAGTATCCGCTTGGGCCACCACTCCCAAATGCAGCCCCTCGTCAGAGGGAAAACTATAACTCTGACAGTCACTCTGTCATCCATGTCACCTTGGAAGCCTGGAATGATAACTGTCTCCCGAATAAGGCTGTCGTTATCATATCCCTAGGACATCAACTTATGTTCTAAAACTGCTTCCGAATGTTTCTCCAGGATTGGATTAATATCAACTTATTGCACCTACTGTAAAAATAACATCTGGTGTTGTACTTGACATCTCATGAGTGACTCAATTGCCTAAGCAAGTGATCTTCCAATCATGCACATCCCTCTCCACTTTAGTTCGTAAGACACCTTTAGAGAGGGTGACTCCATCACCTGCAGGTACACTACCGTGCCAAGAGTCGTCCATTCTAAAGCACCTTTAGAATTCTGTCTAAGTACCCTGATTGGGACACTCCACAAATCTAGATCTAAAACCATAGATCTAGTAACCAGAATGTTTGATATAATATCCAAGCCTTATGTGGAGAAACTACTGTGTGACAACCAAAGTATAACCGACCGCAGTATAGGAATTTCACTTCCTACTCTGTGTATGTCATCCAAATAACAGGACATCACACCCTACTACCTTCTTAACAGATCCATCCCCTAATCTGATGAAGTCAAACCTATGACTGTTAAATCAGAAATAGATGATCTATCTCCGCTATATCTGCTTTAGTCTATAAATATACATAAGCCACATATCCACCAATGCTTCCGCTGCTCCCACTGACTACGACAACACTTTGGCAGAATAATATACACGTGCACTTGTAAAGCCAGTTCAGAATGACGCTATACTCATCCTCTTGCTGGGTCTTATAGTCTGGAACAACAGCAATGGAAAGTTTGGGTAAACAAGAACCTCCCTGTCACCGTCCTTGAGGCTACCGGAGTACCTCTCGGGTGTCTGAAGTTACCCATCATGTCTGCGGAGTGGCCAATGGAATGTCAAACCAGATTGAATCTTTAGGTTCTTCAGTAATCGTTTGCGGTTCTGGAATCACTTCCAGTTCTACCATACTCCCACTATTGTTTTCTGAAAAAATCCATTTTTGTTAAAACTGTGGCGAGTCTAGAACAATATCACTATTGATCTTCCAGATTGTAGAAAGTCAACCCACGTCATAGCCCGGGTCAACCCACAAACAGCCATTACGGAAACGTGCCTTGAGTTCTCCAGAGTCTGGTTTTAAGCATAAGCTGGACAGCTCCCCATACCTTAACATCGTTAAGATATGAACTGTTCTATATCCAATACAGAAACAGAGGCACTGATTTAATTGGAACCAGATTCAAATCATGCAGCTGTGTCCAGTGCATGTCAACTAAATGGAAAGAGGCCGATCAGCATTACTCAACTTTGGAGTACTTCCAATTATGAGTAACCTGAAAGAGAAGAATGTTCTCTTAATCATTACTATCAACTGAATACCATGCATAAGTATCTACATCTTCGATCACCTTGAAGAATCCCGATACTTGCAACATCTGGTTCTCTACTTTATTCATATACCTATAACTTCTCAAAACTCAGATCTTGTGTTTCTACGAAACACTTGTCTAAGAACTAGAGAAGTCATAAGTAAACCGAATATAGTACGAGGACCAACCCCTCTGTCCTAATGGACACTGGACAACATACAGTACTCTGTATAAGTCCCCTGAGTCGAATAACTCAAGAACCTGTGCGTCGTAGGTTGAAAACTGTACTTATGGTTAAGAAGAATTACACCGCTGTTAAATGCTCCTTACCTAACTATCCACTGATATAGGTAATTGTCATAGACATAATTTCAAAAAGGTATATCTCACTCTAAAAATAGACGTACAGATATGTTAATTTGAAATTGGTGCATAGCAGCGGATATTCAAAACCAAATATTTGCCGTCCGGTAAATAACCCAGGTGACTTCCTCAAAATCACCAATTACAACGAATTCCGATATAATGAGGACAATCACCTAATTCCCAATAACTTACTCCCACTCATCATCTGTAAAACCATACAGATGTGAGATTCATACCTGGTAAATACATGCCATGGAGCAAGTGTCTAATTGGGAAATCAGTTTTCCATTAACAGTACACAGTGAAACTGAAATATTGAAATATTTCGTAGGGGTATCCGGGTATTCCTAGTAATGCCTCTTCCATTATCAGATTCACAACTGTAACCGTTTATTTCTTTGCCATCTCTTCACATCCCTTCATATGTCTTTACTCATTACCTTCTGTACACCCTCTTAGGCTAAATGGTTTTCTTCCTTCCCTACCTTTCGGCACCAACCTATGGTTTGAAAGAAGAATATCCAATAAGCATAATGGATGTACTGTCCTAATCCTAGGAGCACTCGCAATGAGAGAGAAGGTGAAGATAAAAGAAAACCGAATAAACCTTATTCCTATTTCTCCTGAACCAGATTCCATCTCCAAACTGGAACAAGTTCCTTTCGAGTTCGTATATAACCATACGATGGAGTATCCAAAAAAACTGTGGAACTTCGTATTGATACGGAGTTTCCTAGAGAAATACAAAGGTGAAGTGGGAGTGGTAATGAAATATTTGGTTTGGTCGTGAATAGGAGTCGCAATTTACTTTGCCCTCCTTCTCATCCCTTTATTTGTCTTAACTTAATACCTTCTGTACACCACACTTAGGCTAATCGGCTTTTTTCATTCCCTACCGTTAGGCACCAGCCTAAGGTTTGGAAGAAATTATCCAATAGGCGTAACGGGTGTACTATCCCCTAATCCAAGGAGCACTCGCAACCTGAGAGAAGGTAAAAGGAAAAGACAACTGAATAGTCCTATTCGTTTTCTCCAGAACCGGAAACCATCCTCGAATAAATTCCTTCGAGTTCGTTTATAACCATATGATGGTTTTATCCAATGTTAGTAGACGTTCGTAGTAATACGCGGTGTCCTGGAGAAAAGGGTAAAAGTAGGAGTGGCAATGAGGTTTGCAACTCTGACAATCCAAAAGCCAGTGTTTAAGAAGGTTCGGTTAATTTTGGTCACTGTGTCATAGTCAAGGGTCGGGTCATGGTCGCTGCCAAAGAGAGAGAGAAAAGAAACACTCAGCGTGCACTCTAACATAGATCAGAATGGTTATCACTTTATCTAATCAGGAAACCCCCCACTGTATCATCAAATTCTCCTCCAAACCTGAAAGAAGAATTAGTCGGGATCACCCGAGGAGTAAACTGACTCATCAGTGGGAATCGGGATCCAACTATCATCGCATGATAATGTGACGGAATCTACTCACATTATCACACTTCAGAAGTTATGCGCATATCTGGCAAGTTTCAGTTTCTTTAGAAACTCCCGATGTGATTTTTGCCCCATGCTCTTATGACCTTGACTAAGACCAACAAATCATAAGTCACATGTCAAGTTCTACCCGTCATTGTCCAGGTTAATTTGAACCCACCCGTACAAGGCCTTGACTAGGGCCAACAAGGCTGTACGACCATCCCGAACCAACGCATCTATCTATGCAGCAGAAAGGTAACAAGCAGCTACCATACACTATGCCTTGACTAAGGCCAACAAACATAGCATGAATACTACGTGCTTCCCGTCTGAAATGACGGAGGGCTGCGAATGGTTTTTGGCGAAAAACCATTAACGCAATGAACTTGATATCGTTGAAGGAACTGGATAGCTTTTTAAAAATATAGTGGCGAAAATATTTGCTAAAGAGGTCACTCCCGGTGAAGGGATCTCGGCTCTTTCCCCATAGAATAAGGTGCAGGATATTCCAACTGAATACCACGATGCACAGCAAACGTAATCGACTATAGTGTAGTTTTTGCCCTGATGCAAACTTCTGTCCAAGGGGTCACTGCCGGTGAAGGGATCTCGGCCCTTGCCTCGTCGACTGAGGTGCTGGATATTCATAACCGAATACCACTGTGGAAAACAAAAGAGAACGCCCTTGCAATAACAGCTTTTTGAAATGTTTTTCCAACAACATCAGAATAGGTTTGTTTAGCTTGCATTGATCCGAATCAATGCAGTCCCATCAATTGATCACACCAATAAAGAACGAAAATAATGATGTACGTATATGCCATCTACATTCGCCACTGGGTCCCGTCATTACCCGTTAGGTTACTTAACTAACGACAGAGCGGGGACTGGACTAGCGCGGATGCAAAACATATACAACATCTACTAGTATATATATCAATATATATTATACGCTCAAGGCGTGATAAAATGCAACATCACATAAATGTTATAAGCATCACAGAACAATACAAATATCTGGGATCCCCGGGTTTCATAGAGCCGCTACTGAAACCCGACGTTCCCCTGGTCGTGTGGATAGCCTGTGCAATGAAATCCTAGACCCCTATGGGTGCGGCAAGTTACCCGCCAAAACCTGAAGCGAGGCAGCCCCCTTCAACAACGTGAATGGACCACCCAGCACTTCACGGAATCCGGTAACTTGAGCACCCCTCCTTGGGTCAACCTGTACCCCCTACGAGTGCGGCGAACAGCCTGCCAATTCTAGAGTGAGGCCCCCTCCGTCTCAATGCCATGAGATGCAGGCCCGTTGCCCTCTAGAACCCGGCTTCTCCTGCACCCCTCCGCGGGATAATCCTAGTACAGAAAGTAAAATAAACATACAACGGGTACATCGACCTCAGCCCGGTCGTGCTCCAAAAGAATAATATACAAACAGGCAGTGACGGCAGTCCACATGTCGGACGCTCGCCCCGCAATATCAAATGTACATAATAAACCAAACTATACTACCATTGCATCCAGGCTATCCCCACGACAAATCCGCAACATCATAGCACAACACAGAACATCAACGTGAATGTCACGTTCGCAAATCCGTCTAAAATGGCTATAGCAGTTAGACTGGATTTACCGATCAAGTGACATTCACGGTCGCAGATATAATGTAAATACTGTGAACTAACATGTTCAAAATTTTCGATCGACTAAATTTTCCGAAGTGGGCCCCAAGCACTACTGTAGCACTCAAAATAAATCTAGGCCCAAATAGAATATTCCAAAAGCCCCTTTTCCAAGACAGAGACAAAACTGCAAATTTTGGTGCACTGTTTCCTTAATACTGCGGCGGAATCGCGGCCGGAACAGGGGTAAGGCCGTGGTTCCGCGGTGCTACAGGAACATCAGCGAACAAAAATTTCACAGAATACTTAAAAAACCCTGCACGTATTTTTCCAATATACCAAATAATTTTTAGAGCACTGGAAAAATTCGAAAGAAACTGTGCTTGAAAATACGGTTTTTGTAAAATCCGTTCGATCGAACTTGTAAACACGCTTGAGCAAGCTAGACTAGGTTAATGGCGTGGCTCTGATACCAGTGTAAGTGCACGGCAGCGCCCCGGCCGTCTGAACGAGGCCAAAATACGGAATATAAGAACTTTTCTAAAAACTAGAACCGGCGCTACCGCGGACTTTTAAACCCGGATCGGGCCATTAACCTAATGCTAGCAAACTAGAGAAGGGGTAGAGAGATATACCGAGCGATCCGTGTCCTTCGGTCTTCTCGTCGTCGTCCCGATCACCCCGCGGAATCTCCGGTCTTCATCTCGTCGTCGGAAGGGCACCACATCGCCGGGTTCTTTTACGGGCTACCACCTCTGGACCGAGGCAACTCGGGCACGAAGTTGGCGAGTCGACGTGTCCAAGAATACTGTAGGCTAAGTGTAGTACTCTTTGTCTCAAGGGGTTTAATAAGTTGCCATGGTTTTAGTAGAGAAGGAGATGTGAGCTTTGGAGATGAACCAAGAGGATTTTTGCAAGCAAATGAGATGAAAACCACACCCAAAAAAATTGGGACAGCCCCCTTTACTTTTGGCCGGCCATCTTTGTGAAGGGGGAGAGAGAGAAAAGCCAAGGGGTGGGTGGAAAGTAATAATGCACGCAAGTGATGATGAGAAACAATGATCACTCCTAAGTCCCTACTCCATCACCAAATCATATCCCAAAAATCAAGCAATCATGATCAAAAGAATGTCAAGGGATGGTGGAACCATCATGAAACCATCATGATGCAACTACTTGCAAAAACAACCCTCCAAATTGCTAATTTGCACATATGCAAATAAGCCCCTCCACACCAATTTTCAGCCAAAGAAAGAAACAAAGAAAAATGGCCGAAATAGAAAGCAAACTGGCAACTTCAAAAAAACGATCCCGTAATAAATTACAGGAAAACCCCATGACTGTATATACATACCCGCATTTGTATTCCGACCGAATACAAATGCAATGAGACAAAATCTATATTGTACAATACTAGGATCCGGCTTAAACCAAAGCCCGCTAGTATTATCCGTCCGATCATGATCCGTGCAATACCGCACGTACATGATCGAACCCTGCCATATCTCCATACGGCTTCTACAGCGTTTCGCCCGAAACTTGAGAAATGATCTGTGGGGGACTCTAAAGACTCGTCAATCCCTTGGCTGTGGATTTAACCACTACCACGTCAGAGGTATTAGCCATATGTAACGGGCTACCAGGTATTGACCAAAAGGGACGTCGATGAGGGAACTCATCCTGACACCCTACTGAGCCTGTCAGTGACAATATCCGTACAGTCCGGTCCGTTCGTCTATGACCATCGCATGGCGGGTCTAGCGGGTTGGTAAAAGTCAGACCCCCAAAAGCGGTACAAGTTGTGTCGGAGTGTAGCCCAGAACACCCTGAGACACTATTGGAATACCTACCAGTAAATCTCCTGCTTTAGCCAAGGACTTCTTGTAATGGCTCTCATAGACACAGCGCGACCTCACCCCCAATACCGAGAGAGACGAACCCCTGAAGATCCGCTCACTGCCTCCATGCGGCTCGAGACTGTACCCAACTAAAACCTGTTTGCACGACTGCTTTGAGCCGTGGTAGGGTAGTAATCAAAGTACAGTGGGAACTCACACGAGACAAATGACGATCTCAGGTCGATGAACTAACCTGTAGACATGTCACCAGGGAATTGCTATCTGACGTCAGGTATAAGTCCAACTAGCATGTTCCCGGCGAGTCCTGTCCGGTGTACTCATAACCCAATGAGCACCTGTATACATTTTAGGTCAACCAACTGAGACCAGTGGCTTGTGAGACCGGCCACCGCCCCTCGTCGGTGTAAGTCGATGTACAACACCCCACGACATGCGGGGAGGCGGAAAAATGAAAAACGATCTTGTTCTTTGCTTAAACATCGACTAACCGCACGAATCGAAGCTAAACGATAACTAACAAGAAACATAGAAGTTCTATACTACTATGTTTAGGGATTATACCTAACGAATCGTGCCCTTCGTTTTTGTGAACTCCTCCTCCTCCTCGGCCTTCTCGAAGTAGTAGACGATCCACCCGAGAGCTTTACTCCAAGCTTAGCCTCTAAACTTGTGGCAACTAACCTTCTTTAAGTGCTAATCAAAGAAGCTAGGTGATATAGAGTGAGGGTTATGGTTTAATTAGTCTAACTAATCCTTGTACTCAACATATGAGAGGGGAGGATTAGGGTTTGAAGAGGGAGAGCTTGAGGAGAGAGAAGGTGAAGATAATAATGAAGTGAGAATAATGAGTTATGATAATATATATCAAGCATTTCTTTTTTTTCAAGAAAAGAAAAGAAATGAATTTAACAACCATGCTTGATAATATCTAGTGATGATTCACATCCATGAGTCATTAAGCATTTATGATGCATTAATGACATGGATGAATCATCCATATGACTAACTAATCACATTCATTGTATATGCAACCTAAACCTCCTTAGTCACCATCTTCTAGAAGCTTCTCGCGCAATTACGAGAACGCCCCTCCTTTCCGCAAAAATACGGAAAAACTTTAGACTGTATAAATCAAATAACCGGATACCTGTAACTGGCTTAAACCAAAGCCGACTGGTAAAAACTGTCCGAAAGTCGTACGTGTGTAAACATACGTATGCGTCCGAACCCTTGTCGTAAAACCATACGACCTCTATATCGTTTCGTTCGGAGTAGGGAAACTCTCTGTGTGGGACTCTAGAGACTCAACTACTATGCTGGCAGTGGGTTTAACCACAGACCGCAAGTGGCACTAGCTGTACGTAACGGTCCCCAGGTAGATGTCGATAAGAAGGCCGATGAGGAAACCCATCTGAACTCCTACTGAGTCTGATGTGACAATCTCCGTACAGTCCGGTCCGTTCGTCTTAGACTATCGCATATCGGGCCTAGGGGGCGGCAAGCGTCGGTCCCCTAATAGCGGTATAAGTCGTGTCGGAGGGAAGCCCATTACACCCTGAGAAACTACTGGAACCTACCAGCAAATCTCGCTTGCCCTGGCCAAGGACTTTGCGTAATGGCTCTCTGACACAGCGCGATATCAACTCCCAATACCGGGAGAGACGAATCCTATCTAACCGCCACTGCCTCCAAGTGCTCGGGACTGCACCCAACTGCTACCTGTTTGCACCACTCCTTTGAGTCGTGGTAGGGTAGCAATCTAAGAACAGTGGGACACACTCGAGGCGAAGTAGCAGTGTCAAGTCTGCGGACTATGCTGTACTCATGTCACCTGGGAACTGTTCACTGACGACTGGTATAAAACCAACCAACAGTTCCCTGTGAGTCCTGTCCGGTGTACCCGTAACCTAACGAGCACCTGCATACTATCTCCAGTACGACGTACTGACGGCTGTGGGACAGACCATCTCCCCAACTGGGATGATAAGCGTACACACTAGTCTACTCCGGAGTATCGATGCTCTGTCTCGATAATCCAACGACCAGGGACCTGAATAAGGATGTGCTTGTAGACTATCCAGTCCCCACTAGTGTGACTGCCATCACAACGCTGGTAGTCAAGCAAGATCCTAAGAGCTCTATCAATACGTATACTCACAAATTAAGATAGAAAAACCAAGTAGCATACTACCATGTTCAACAAGACTGTTATATACATGTGAATATCCCAAGCTTCCATTAAGTAATATACAAACTAGTATGATACAGTAATGGCCTTCTAGGGCATAAACACTAACAATCTCCCACTTGCACTAGGGCCATGTACTGGTGTATCGAAGACCGATGATCTCGAGTAGCCTCTCGAACTGAATCTGAGGTAGGGCCTTCGTGAATGGATCAGCAATGTTCTCTTCAGAAGAAACTCTCCGAACCTGGATCTCTTGACGATCAATGATCTCCCTGATCATGTGATACCGCCTTAAGATGTGTCTGGACTTCTGATGGGACCTTGGTTCCTTTGCTAAAGCTATAGCTCCGTTGTTGTCGCAATACAGAGGTATTGGATCAACTATGGTAGGAACCACCTGAAGTTCTGTTAGGAACTTCTTCATCCAGACTGCTTCTTCTGCGGCATCGCAAGCAGCTATATACTCCGCTTCCTTCGTTGAGTCAGCAACGGTGTCCTGCTTGGAGCTCTTCCAGCACACCGCCCCTCCATTGAGGGTAAAGACATAACCCGACATGGACTTGGAATCGTCCTTATCACTCTGGAAGCCGGAATCAGCAAAGGCCTCCAACCTGAGGTCTTTTCCGCCGTAAACCAAGAACATCTCCTTAGTCCTTCTCAAGTACTTGAGAATGTTCTTTACTGCTATCCAGTGCTTCTCCCCTGGGTCTGACTGATACCGGCTTACCACGCTCAGTGCGTAAGCCACATCTGGTCTGGTGCACAACATCGCATACATTATAGAGCCTACCGCAGAAGCGTAGGGTATAATAGACATGCGTTCCCTTTCCAAATCAGTCTTGGGAGACATCTCTTTGGAGAGGGTGATTCCGTGACAAGCCTGTAGATTACCGCGCTTAGAATCTTCCATACTAAATCTTTTCAGTACAGTGTCCATATACCTGGACTGCGAAAGTCCCAACATCCTCTTGGATCTATCACGATAGATCCGGATCCCCAGAATATAAGAGGCATCACCCAGGTCTTTCATGGAGAACCTGTGTGACAAGAATCCTTTGACAGATTGTAGCATAGGAATGTCATTTCCTATCAATAGAATGTCATCCACGTACAAGACGAGGAATACAACACTTCTGGCTACAACTTTACTATATATGCACGGTTCATCTGGATTTTTGATAAAGTCATATTCTTTGACTGTCTCATCAAAACAGATGTTCCAACTCCGCGATGCCTGTTTTAGTCTATAAATGGATTTAAGCAGCTTGCATTCTTTCCCGCTGCTCCCACTCTGATTGAAACCCTCTGGCTGATCCATATAGACGCAGTCTTCTAAATTTCCATTCAGAAAAGTCGTCTTTACGTCCATCTGCCAGATTTCATAATCATGGAAGGCAGCAATAGCAAGAAGGACCCGAATGGATTTGAGCATAGCCACTGGAGAAAAAGTTTCGTCATAGTCCAAACCAGGTCTTTGACGAAAACCCTTTGCAACAAGTCTAGCCTTATAGGTTTCCACCTGTCCATTTACACCAATCTTTTTCTTGAAGATCCATTTGCATCCTATGGGTTTTACCCCATCTGGAGCAAAGTCCAAAGTCCATACTTTGTTGGTGTACATGGACTCCATTTCGGTCCGCATTGCATCTAGCCATCGTACCGAGTCGTCGCTCTGGATGGCCTGCTGGAAGTCAGTAGGTTCATCATCATCTATGATGCAATCCTCTCTATCCCCATCTATGAGAAAACCGTAGTATCTCTCAGGCGGATGAGACGGCCTACTACTCCTGCAGAGGGGTGCGGGAATGTCCTGTTCTTCTTGAACTTCCGGTTCTACCAAACTTTCAGTAGCAGCTTGTGGTTCTGGAATTTCTTCCAGTTCTATTTCGCTCCACTTATTTCCTTTTCTAAAAACTGATGTTCTAGAAAATGGGCATTACGAGAAACAAAAACCTTTTGTTCCTCTGCATAATAGAAATAATATCCCTTGGAGTTCTTTGGATATCCCACAAACATACATTTTACTGATCGTGCCTCGAGCTTGTCCACATGCTGCTTTTTAACAAAACCTGGACATCCCCAAATCTTCATATGCTGAAGATGGGGTTTCTTCCCAGTCCACATCTGATATGGAGTGGTAGGCACAGTCTTGGTAGGAGCCCTGTTCAAAAGATATGCCGCTGATTCTAGCGCATAACCCCAGAAAGATCGCGGTAACTCAGCATTACTCATCATGGATCGTACCATATCCAATAGGGTTCGATTCCGTCTCTCCGATACACCATTATGCTGTGGAGTGTATGGAGGAGTAAGCTGAGAGAGAATTCCTTTCTCTTTTAGGTAACCTAGGAACTCGGCACTCAAGTATTCACCACCTCGATCAGATCTAAGTGTCTTGATACTTTTGCCGGTTTGGTTTTCTACTTCATTCTTATACTCTTGGAATTTCTCAAAAGCCTCGGATTTATGTTTCATCAGATAAATGAATCCGTACCTTGAGTAATCATTCGTGAAAGTAATGAAATAGGAAAAACCACCTCTTGCATGTGTAGACATTGGACCGCATACATCGCTGTGTATGAGTCTTAAGAGCTCGCTCGCTCTTACTCCTTGTCCAGTAAATGGAGTCTTTGTCATCTTTCCTTTGAGACAAGATTGACAAGTGTCATAAGTTTGCTATTCGAACGAGTCCAAATATCCTTCTCTATGCAACTTAGTCAACCTTCTCTCATTGATGTGACCCAGTCTACAATGCCATAAGAAAGCTTTATTTAAATCTGGAGACTTTCTTTTTAGTGTGTTCTGGACATTGAAAATTTGGAGTTGGTTTAAAACATATATACCGTTATTTAGTGTACCGGACCCAATCAAACCATGATTAAGGTGGATGTTAACAACATCTCTTACAAACGTGAAATCATAACCTTTATTTGATAACAAGGAAACTGATATGATATTACACGTTAAGCTTGGTACAAAAAAACAGTTATGTAAAACCAAAATGTGTCCACTCGTCAATCCTAGGTGATAATCCCCGACGGACGCAGCTCCCACGCTAGCTCCGTTAGCAACCTTTAGGGTCATATCACCTTCCTTCAGCACTCTACGGTTTCTCAGTGCCTGCAATGAATTGCAAATATGAGATCCTGATCCGGTATCCAATACCCAGGAAGTAGAGTTGATCGACAGACAATTCTCAATTACAAACACACCTGAAGTCGAAGCCACAGCTTGCTTCGGTTCCTGGTTCTTGGCGTTCCACGCCTTGCAATCCTTCTTCCAGTGCCCTTTCCTGTGACAATGGAAACACTCATCCTGGCCAACTACCGATACCGCAAACTTTTTCTTTCCCTTCCCTCCCACCTTACTAACACCTCCTCTAGGTTTGTTGGCGGCCTTCTTCTTCCTTCCTTTGGCCCTAGCCTTGGACCCGGAAGAAGATGCACCGCTAACAAACATAGCGGGTGTTTCCCTTGCTTTCTGCAAGGTGCCCTCTGCACTCCTTAAGATGTTCAGGAGTTCCGGAAGTTCAACTTCTTTTCTTTGAAGGTTGAAGTTCAGGATAACCTGGGCGTAGGTGGGAGGAAGGGACTGGAGAATAAGGTCTGTATAGAGCTCATTATCCAAAGTCGCCCCAAGGTCTGCGAGCTCTTCAATATAGCCGATCATCTTTAGGACATGTTCTCCAACCGATGACCCGACAGCCAACCTCACTCGAAACAAGTTCTTAGAGGTCTCGTATCTTGCTATACGAGATTGCTCTCCATAAATTTCCTTTGTATGAAGAAATATGCCATCAAAGCCCATATCTTCGTGCCTCCTCTGATGTTCATTTTTCATTGAGGCAAGCACGATGCACTTGGCTTTCGCGCAATCTAAATCCCAGGTTTTGCGGATTTCCTTATCCGCATTGCTGCATTTGGGACCAGGGACAGCAGGTGCCGTAGCGGTGAGGACGTACCCCAATTTGTCATAGGTCAAAGCCATTTTGACATTCCGCAGCCAATCTTTATAGTTTGGCCCTGTCAGTATATTTTTCTCTAAAAGTAACTTAAGTCCAGTCATTTTCAGGGTCGCTGCAATTAGGAGAGAGAGAAGAAAACTCTTTAGCATGATGCTCTTGCAAGTTTACAGTGGTTTTTAGTTTATCTAAACTGGATGGCTCCCACTGTTTCTCGAATCCTTCCTCAAACCATAAAAGAAGAATTTGCCAGGACTATTCTCACCGTACAATACTTGCTTAACCGTTCAGCCAGGCCAGTGTCGATACTTCGAGGGAGGTTTTCCAACGCTTTCGCGAAGTTCCTTAATTAAATAACCTCTTTTCTCTGGGGGCGTAACCCCGCTGACACCTTTCTTGACACCTACTTAGTTTATAGCATTGATCGTTAAGTGACGAATCTCCTGATAAGTAGCATATACTCACAGTAGGATCGGGATCCAAATATCATCGTATGATAATGTTGAAGGAATCCTACCAACATTCATCAAACTCCAAATGGTATGCAACTCTTTGCAAATTTCAGTTTCTTTAAAAATTCCCGATATATATTTTTGCCCCATGCTCTTATGACCTTGGCTTTGGTCAAAATGTCATAAGTCACATGTCAAGTTCTACCCGTCATTATCTTGTCAATTTGAACCCATCCGTATATACCCCTGACTTTGGTCAAATGATAATACGACTGTCCTAAACTAACTCATCTATCTTATGCTACAAATGAAAACCCAGTAGCTACCAAACACTATGCCTTGACTTTGGCCAAAATGCATAGCTTGAATACTACTGAATACCCAAATGAAATGACGGAGGGCTACGAATGGTTTTGGCGAAACCGTGAACGTAGTTAACTTGATATAACCGAAGGAACCTGATAGCTTTTAAAAGGAGTGGTTAAAGCTCCGCATTTAAAAATATCTGTTTTTAAAATTAACCGAGTGGTTTCTTTTAAATTGTTCCAACGATTAAACTTTTGGTTTATTTTCTTTGCATTATAGATAATGCGTCCCATCATTAACCTATCATTGCAGAAAACAACGAAAATACAACGTCCTCTTATGCCATCCGCATTCGCCACGGGGTCCCGTCATCACCCGTTAGGTTACTTAACTAACGACAGAGCGGGGGCTGGGCTAGCGCGGGTGTAAAACATAAGTGACGTCTAAATAGCTATCATATATAGATACTGTACATTCGTCAGACGCAATAATAGGCATTCCAGATCACAGATGAACTTTATTGGATTTGCAAGTAATCCGTGTCTGTTTTGAGCCTGCAACAAAAGACGGATTACAAAGTTGTGATGAATAGCTATTACCCCACCCAAGACTCCAACGGGTACGGCAAACTACCCGCCCGGCAGTTTGTGCACCCCACCTTGGGTCTGTCCTAGGAGCAAAAACAGTAAAATGAAATAATACAACGGTGGCTACAACCGCAACCTGGATGTGCCCCGCAAAATAATATTACAACAAATTACATTTTATGAAATGAATTAAATAATAACCCATCACATAACCCCGGCTATACATCACAACAGTCCAACACAGTTCATATCCACAAACAGTAAAAACCATTACAGAAATGTGCAACCCCCTGCCAACCGACATATTAGCAGTTAGGGGAGGTTTACGAACATATTATACAAACACAGATATAATCCATCAAGCAAATACTGTATAATTTCGATCGATTAAACACTTTTAATTTTGCTCCAATACTTCTCTGTAAACCTGAAACCTGAGCAAAAATAAAATATTCCAGAAAATACCAAATATCACAGAGAAGCAACACAGGAAATTTGGGTTCCTGAATCGCCAACTCGGCGGCGGAAGCGCGGCGGATCGGTGAGATCCGCCGCGGTTCCGCGGCGCTTTAGGCGATTCAGGGGCCCAAATTTCTTGGGTGTTCTTCTACTGTCTTTTTAAGCTTTCTGAACCTCCCTGAAAAATTTTAGGACTTCATTTAAAATTCGACAGAAACTAGTGATTTCGGGGTTTTCCGGTTTCGTTTTTTCCGTTCGAAATTCATACAAATTTGCAAGTAAGTTATTTATTGTTTAGCGAGGCTCTGATACCACTGTAAGTCGATGTACAACACCCCACGACATGCGGGGAGGCGGAAAAATGAAAAAATGATCTTGTTCTTTGCTTAAACATCGACTAACCGCACGAATCGAAGCTAAACGATAACAAACAAGAAACATAGAAGTTCTATACTACTATGTTTAGGGATTATACCTAACGAATCGTGTCCTTCGTCTTTGTGAACTCCTCCTCCTCCTCGGCCTTCTCGAAGTAGTAGACGATCCACCCGAGAGCTTTACTCCAAGCTTAGCCTCTAAACTTGAGGCAACTAACCTTCTTTAAGTGCTAATCAAAGAAGCTAGGTGATATAGAGTGAGGGTTATGGTTTAATTAGTCTAACTAATCCTTGTACTCAACACATGAGAGGGGAGGATTAGGGTTTGAAGAGGGAGAGCTTGAGGAGAGAGAAGGTGAAGATAATAATGAAGTGAGAATAATGAGTTATGATAATATATATCAAGAATTTCTTTTATTTTTCAAGAAAAGAAAAGAAATGAATTTAACGAACATGCTTGATAATATCTAGTGATGATTCACATCCATGAGTCATTAAGCATTTATGATGCATTAATGACATGGATGAATCATCCATATGACTCACTAATCACATTCATTGTATATGCCACCTAAACCTCCTTAGTCACCATCTTCTAGAAGCTTCTCGCGCAATTACGAGAACGCCCCTCCCTTCCGCAAAAATACGGAAAAACTTTAGGCTGTATAAATCCAATAACCGAATACCAGTAACTGGCTTAAACCAAAGCCGACTGGTAAAAACTGTCCGAAAGTCGTACGTGTGTAAACACACGTATGCGTCCGAACCCTTGTCGTAAAACCATACGACCTCTATATCGTTTCGCCCGGAGTAGGGAAACTCTCTGTGTGGGACTCTAGAGACTCGACTACTACGCTGGCAGTGGGTTTAACCATAGACCGCAAGCGGCACTAGCTGTACGTAACGGTCCCCAGGTAGATGTCGATAAGAAGGCCGATGAGGAAACCCATCTGAACTCCTACTGAGTCTGATGTGACAATCTCCGTACAGTCCGGTCCGTTCGTCTTAGACTATCGCATATCGGGCCTAGGGGGCGGCAAGCGTCAGTCCCCTAATAGCGGTATAAGTCGTGTCGGAGTAAAGCACATTACACCCTGAGAAACTACTGGAACCTACCAGCAAATCTCGCTTGCCCTGGCCAGGGACTTTGCGTAATGGCTCTCTGACACAGCGCGATATCAACTCCAAATACCGGGAGAGACGAATCCTGTCTAACCGCCACTGCCTCCAAGTGCTCGGGACTGCACCCAACTGCTACCTGTTTGCACGACTCCTTTGAGTCGTGGTAGGGTAGCAATCTAAGAACAGTGGGACACACTCGAGGCGAAGTAGCAGTGTCAAGTCTGCGGACTATGCTGTACTCATGTCACCTGGGAACTGTTCACTGATGACTGGTATAAAACCAACCAACAGTTCCCTGTGAGTCCTGTCCGGTGTACCCGTAACCTAACGAGCACCTGCATACTATCTCCAGTACGACGTACTGACGGCTGTGGGACAGACCATCTCCCCAACTGGGATGAGAAGCGTACACACTAGTCTACTCCGGAGTATCGATGCTCTGTCTCGATAATCCAACGACCAGGGACCTGAATAAGGATGTGCTTGTAGACTACACAGCCCCCACTAGTGTGACTGCCATCACAACGCTGGTAGTCAAGCAAGATCCTAAGAGCTCTATCAATACGTATACTCACATATTAAGATAGAAAAACCAAGTAGCATACTACCATGTTCAGCAAGACTGTTATATACATGTGAATATCCCAAGCTTCCATTAAGTAATATACAAACTAGTATGATACAGTAATGGCCTTCTAGGGCATAAACACTAACAGTCGGGGTCTCGACTCTATACACTAGTCTACTCTAAAGTATCGATGCCCTGTCTTGAAAACTCCCACGACTAGGGACCTTTTAAGGATGTGCTTATAGACCCCATCTCCTACGTATATGATCGCCATCATACTGCTGGCCGTCAAGCAAGAATCCTAAGGGCTCTATCAACACACAATAGTGACTTGTAAGGTCACTTAAAGCAGTACACGATGATAAAGATAAACCAGATAGCATACTATCATCTTGAGTAAGACTGTTCTAACGGTATAGGTCCTCCCTCAATCATTGCAATCAGGTGCCTGTGATCCAATAATTGACTCTGAGGGCACTATCTCCAACATGAGGCATCACCTAGATCTTTCAATGAGAATCTTTGTGATAAGAAGAGCTTGACTGATTGCAGCATAGGAACATCATTTCCTATCAAGAGTATGTCATCGACGTACAATACGAGGAAGTCAACTTTACTCTCTGCAACCTTCTTATAGATACAAGGTTCATCTACGTTTTTGATGAAGTCAAACTCTTTCACTACAACATCAAAGCGGATGTTCCAACTCCGCGATTCTTGCTTTAACCCATAAATGGATTTAAGCAGCTTGCACACCTTTCCACTGCTCCCACTATCTACGAAGCCCTCTGGCTGAGTCATGTACACGCACTCTTCTAAATCACTATTTAGAAAGGCGGTCTTAACATCCATCTTCCAGATTTCGTAGTCATGGTTTGCAGCAATGGCAAGTAAGATTCGGATGGACTTAAGCATAGCCACTGGAGAAAAAGTTTCGTCATAATCCACACCTGGTCGTTGACGAAAACCCTTTGCAACAAGTCTAGTTTTGAAAGTCTCAACTTTTCCATCTACACCAATTATATTTTAAAAGATCCACTTGCTCCCAATGGGTTTTACCACTTCAGGGGCATTTTCCAAAGTCCATACTTTGTTGGTGTACATGGATTCCATCTCAGATCGAATTGCATCCAGTCATTTCACAGAGTCACCACTCGTGATGGCCTACTCGAAACTAGTCGGGTCATCATCTTCCATGATGCAATCCTCGCTTCCACCATCAATGAGAAAACCGTAGTATCTCTCAGGTGGATGAGAAACCCTACTAGATCGGCAGAGAGGCTGGGGTTCGTCGGGTACTACTGAATCCTCTGGTTCTACCAAATCTTCTGTTGCAGTTTGTGTTGCTGGAACATCTTCCAGTTCTACCTCATTGCCACTAACTTGTTTCATAAGAAAACCCTTTTCTAAGAAGGTGGCATGTCGAGAAACAAACACTTTTTGTTCCTCGGAGTGGTAGAAGATATACCCTCGTGAATGTTTGGGGTATACAATAAACTTGAACAGAACAAACCTTGCCTCGAGCTTGTCCGGATTTTGTGTTTTACATAGGCCGGACAACCCCATATCTGAATAAAATTAAGACATGGTCTCTTCCCTTTCCATATCTCATATGGAGTGGTAGGCACTGATTTGGTTGCAACTCTATTCAATAGGTATGCAGCTGTTTCCAGAGCATGTCCCCAAAAGGAAATAGGTAAATCAGCAGTGCTCATCATAGAGCGCACCATATCTAATAGGGTGTGATTCCTCCGTTCCGATACACCGTTGTGCTGTGGTGTATAAGGAGTAGTAAGCTGAGGGAGAATCCCATTCTCTTTTAGATAATCCAGAAAATCATTGCTCAAGTATTCTCCACCTCGATCAGATTGAAGGATCTTAATACTTTTGCCGTTTGGTTATCTACTTCGTGTTTATATTCTCTGAATTTCTCAAAAGCTTCAAACTTGTGTTTTATCAGGAACACATGTCCGTATCTAGAGACATCGTCAGTGAATGTAATAAAGTAGGAAGAACCGTTCCTGGCATGCGTAGACATGGCACCGCATACATCACTATGTACCAGTCCTAAGAGTTCGGTAACTCTTTCTCCGTGTCCACTAAACGGAGATTTGGTCATTTTTCCTTTGAGACTTGAATGGCAAGTATCATAAGATGATAATTCGAACAGATTCAAATATCCATCCTTATGTAACTTAGCCAGTCGTGTCGCGTTGATATGACCAAGTCTACAATGCCACAAGAAGGATTCGTTCATTTCTGAACTCTTCCTCTTGTGTGTGTTTTGTATATTAAGGACTGTATTTTGATTGAGAATGAATATGACATTATGTAACGAGCCTGATCCAATCAACTTCTGATCTAGGAATACGTTCATAACATTATCCATGACTACAAAATTATATCCTTCTTTACATAATAAAGAAACTGATATAATGTTGCACATCATGTACGGTATATAATAGCACTCATTCAGAATCAGTGTATTACCACTCGGTAATACTAGGTGATATTCGCCAACTGCTTTGGCTACAATACTTGCACCATTCCCTACTTGAACGGAATGATCACCTTTTCCCAGTTCTCTATCTTTCCTTAGCCTATGTAACAATTTACATATGTGGGATCCCGATCCGGTATCTAATACCCAGGACGTAAGGTGAACTGAGAAACAGTTCTCAATAACTAATACACCCGAAGAAGATGCAACAGCATGCTTGTTCTTCGTTTGGGCGGTGTGAGAATCCAGATTTTCTCCTGTTTCCTGCTCAGTCTTATAACTCTTATAAGAAAGAACGGGACCAACGATCCCCTTCTCAGTATAATAACTACGTTCAGTCAATACATCCATTTTATTATCTTGATTAAGTCCTGACATGGTCGCTACCTGGAGAGAGAGAGAGAAGAAAACACTTTAGCGTATGCTCTTGCAAAATTAGATTGGTTATTATCTTATCTAGTCAGGATGTCTCCCACTGTTTTTATCAAATCTTCCTTCAAACCCTAAAAGGTAAGATTAGCCGGGATTAATTACACCCTACAATTTCGTCAATCTTTCAGCCAGATCAGTGTCGGTACTCGAGGGAGGTTTCCCGTGCTTTCGCACGGACCTAATTAAAATAAACCTCATCTTCCCAGAGGCATAACACCGTTAACACCTTTCTAGACACTTACTGTAGCGCCTTGAAATGTCGTTTTGGTGTTTTCCCGAAAATCGGTCAAAATGTGGTATTTTTTCCGTACATCGTCTTTTTTGTTATTTTGCAGTTTAGGACTAATTATACCTAATTTGGATAGGTAATTGCTAGTTTTAGTAGCAAATGAGTTTATTATGAAATTCTGGTTGTTTAAAAATTTTCCCTAATTTTTCAATTTTTTAATATTATTTTAAGCCGGTAAGAAAATACATTAAATTAGCGATAAATACAAATTTAAATGGGCTAAATTTAAGCTTTAAAATCATGTTAATTAAAATCTAGTTGTAACATAAATTTTTAGTAATTTATTTTAAGTTTTAACTAATTTTTATTATGGAAAACGAAATTTATTGAATTTTAAACTAAAACTTGCAATTTTGGACTTGTGGGGGGTCTTTTTGCATAGAATTTCTTTGTAAAATCTCTCACACTCACTCCCCTCCTCTAGGCCGGCCCCACCATCATCAGGTCCAGAAATTCCGTGCCTCACTTTGACTTTAACTATTGTGAATGAATTGTTTTGGATAGGATTAAAATATAGTAATTTAGGTATGGGTTTTGAGTGACATGTGAGAGCTTTGACTTTAGTTTTTCCAACTCCAATTCCTCACTTTCCCCCACATCCTTTTCCCTGGCCGAGCCTCAAATTTGTGCAGGTCCCCATTTTCCACCATCTTCTTTTGCTCCAATTTCATCAAAAAAAAGTCCACCGAAATCCCTAATTTTCTTCACAAATTCAACACAAAACCTTATCCTATCTCTTTTCAAGCCCAAATTGGTTTAAATCTTGGAGAAAAATGGCATCTTTGGAGGCATATTGTTCTTGCTAGATCTTTAGTTTGACCTATAAATTCTACCTAATTAAATTCGTTTGGTTAAGTTTCATAAATTAAATTGTTTTAGTGTTAATTTAGTGTTAGTTTCATTCTAGTTTTTTTAAAGTTAATGGTTTGAGTTAACTAGGGTTTTAGAAACCCTTATTTAGTTAATTAAATCTATTTTGATATCTAGTTGTTTGCTAATCTAAGTTAATGAGGTTACTTTATTTGTGTGGACTTCAAATTAGTGTTAATTTGGTATTGTCATGTTTAGTTTCGGATTGAAATTGCTAATTATGAAAATCAAGAAAGGTTTTGTTTATGGAAATTAGGTTTTTAAGCATTGCTAGTGGTTTAAAATTATTGTAGTGGCTATCTAGTGGGTTAGTTGGAGGTTTGTGTTGGATTGTGAGCACTTTATCGCATAACGACGATGTTGCGTCGTTTTTTTTAGAATGTTTGTGCTTACTAGTTTTGTGATAAAGGTATGTGATAAATTATTGATGTCTTGATGACATTTTTAGCGTATCTTATGACTTTTGGGATGTGTGAGTGCGGATGTTTGAGTGATCGGGTTTTAGCTTTGCCGGGCGACCAAATCGGCGATTTTAGTTAGTTTTTGCGATTTTCGCGTGTGTTCCGCGCACCTCATACACATTGTACCTAGCTTGTGAACTATGGTATTTTCGTTTGGGATTTGCGTCGTTTCATGGTATGTAACCTTATGTTTGGTATTGATGTAAATTCCAGGTTCGGTCGCGAAGACGTCAGACGCGGCACGAAAGGGGAAAGCGGTGATTGGACGTGACTAGCTAGGGATTCCGGTGAGTAGATGTAACATCTACGGGGGACTATCGTTGGATGGCGCAAGTCGCCCGATAGTTTTAGTAGCTTAAAAAGATTCTTAGTAATGTTAGTAATTAGGGGTGTAATACTTGTATGATTATTTGCTACATTCATGCCTTATATTGTCATACATATGCGAACCCATTCTATAGGACACCTGCACCATTGCCAGGGTTTTTATATGCAGCACGAGCACTATTCATGCTTACACACACACCCTGGTAATTGCCATGCCACCACACTAGATAACCTTTAAATTGAAACCTTTTACTATAATTGATACTTAAACTTGTGCTATTGCCTTTAATTCCTTAAAATGAAATCGTAGGATTGCTATTCATGTGCATGTACCTCATCATATTATTTGTTCATGCCTAGTCTATTAATCACACATTGCAACTTGATTATTGATACCATATGCATTCATTATCATTGGCATATGCATTTATGAGGATTTCTTGAGATTTTGTGATATTTCTGGATTTCGGGGGAAAGCCGCAAAATTTCTAAACTTATTATATTTTTAAAATATGTAAATTGCGGTTTTCTAGTGATGTAAGTGTCGTCCACCATGAGTTTGCTGTGGTTTTCGAGACCCGTTTTGAGGAGTTGGATGAACCGTCTCGGGTACATGGTGGGCCCGGTAAGGTACCCCGGGGCAAGAAGCTCGTGGTGCTGACGATGAGCCTGGCACGGGGCGGATTACCTACCGGTGACTGTTTGGGACGGCGGATATCCAGAGGATACCGACCGTAGCCGCGAGATGATGAGATATTGATATTGAGATGGGTCAGCCGGATGGCTGAGGCCAGAGATACTATGACATGGATATATGAGATTTGTGATAGTTTTGATGTGTCGTTGCTGGACACAGGTTCTTGTTGATTCTAGTGGTATTATGCTGGTATTTCAAAAGAGGTTCCTAAAGGAAAAACATGATTCTTATACTTACACATTCAGATCATGAGTTGATTCACATTGCATTCATACCTGCTAGTATATTCATATTGCATACATACCTGCTATTATGTCCTGCCATACCTGTATTATAGATGCTAGGATGCTTGTGTGCATGCATTCGATAGCCTGTGTAGATGTTATTTATTACTCACGAGTTGGCAACTCACCCCCGTTGTGCCACAGCCTTTTTCAGGTCCGCTCCGTCAGTACAGTAGCGGCAGGCGCACTTGCTTCTTTTGCCTGGACTCGAGGTTTTGCTCTTAGGTGGGTTATATTATTATTTTTGTACCACCTTGTATATTCTTTGTATCTAGTGTACTCCATCTACTGTATCTACCAGTATTGTTGTATATTGACCTAGAGATAAGACTGTGAGATTGTGGACTTTTTATGTTGTATTTTGGGGTCGAGCTCACTTGAGTCGACATGCTGTTTTTCTCATGCTTCCTTATGATTATTTCACATGTTGTTGCTTTATATTGCGTGGGATTTGTGACCGCCTTGTGGCGAAGAGCTAGCTCCCGCTTGGTTTGATAAAGAGAGAGATACAAAGTGAGAAATGAAATTCAAAAGTGTACCCATTTCCTATCTTACCATCCTCTACTAGACTAGCACTTTATTTTAGGGTGTTAGCTTCACTAATTCTTTGGTTAGTGAAGTAGAAGCTTGAGTCCGTATTCCCTCGACGTAGATCATCTTCGGCCTCGAAGAATTCAAGCAATACCGTTGCAACTTTCTCATGGAGCCGTCCGAGAGTCCGGGAACACGTGATCGCAGCGAAGGAACTACAACAAGGAGCTTTAGAATTGATGGACCGATATACAAAGGTTGTATTTCTTATTCACTTAGTGTAAATGTGATTTACTTGCATGTGATCGCCTAATTTCTACTTAACGATCTTGTTTAGAGTTATTCGGCATGGCTAAAATTTTAATCCGGCATGGTTGTGTTAGTTATATGTATGCCCTAGAGGCCATTACTATACATAGGATGTATATTGTAGTGGATGCTTGGACATATATAAGGAGGACTTTCTTGCTCGACATGATAGTATGCTATCTGGTTGCTCTTTACCTTAACGTGTACACTGATTGTCTCTCTGTTACATGTTGGTAAGGCCCTTAGGATGTGTACTTGACTACCAGGACAATTATACGGATCATACTAGTGGGGACATGGTAGTCCATAAGTACATCCTTCAAGGTCCCTAGTCGTGGGTGTATCGAGACGGGGCATCGATATACCATAGTAGACTAGCGTAAACCTTCTCGACCCAGACAGATGGGCGATGGATGATCCCATATCCATTGGTGTTTGACATCAGAAATGATATAAGGGTGCTCAGTGGAGACTGGGTACACTGGACGGACTCACCAAGAACTCCCAGATGGTATTATACCTTACGTCAGATAGCAGTTCTCTGGTGACACTGGTACAGGTTAGTCTGTAGACCCGAGATCGTCATAGAGTCTTGTGTGATTCCTACTGTGCTTTGATTTCCACTTTACCATGTCCAAGAGGGCATGCAAAACGGTGGTTTTTGGGTACAGTCCCGATTCACATGGAGGCAATGAGCGATAGGAGGGGATTTGTCTCTCCCGGTATAGGGAGTTGATGTTGTGCTGTGTTCGATTGGCTATAACCGGAAATCCCTGGACAGGGTTGCTGAGATTTACTGGTAAGTGTTACCAGTAGTTTCTCGAACTGTTATAGACCTCATATCGACACGACTTATCGAGCTACTGGGGTCTGACGTTTACCACCCCTAGGCGAGATATGCGACATATCAGACGACGAGACCGGACTGTACGGAAGTGTTACTGCTTGGATTCATAAGAGTGTGAGTGGGCTTGCTCGTTGATCTTCTAATCGCTCAATACCCGGGTGGCCGTTACGTTTAGCAGACCGCTTGCGTCTTGTGGGTGTTTGATATGATCATCACCTACTGCCGGCGTATTGACGAGTCTTTAGAGTCCTACACAGAGGTTTCCTGGCTCAAGCAAAACGAAATTGGAGCGCATATGAGATATGTGCGGGACCGAGAATAATACAAGTATGTGACACTAAATTCTATTCTTGCGATTTGTATCATCGGACGGTTATATAAGATATAGCCCGGTTACAGAATCAAATGTTGATTCGATATAATGATACACTTGATATTAGTCGGTTATATACAGTATGACCGGATCATTAAATCAAGTGTTGATTTAATGATTTAATGTATAATTATATATTTGATATATTACTTTACATTAACTAGTATTTGTTCACTTAAGATTGATTTTCTCACTTGATATGCACAAGTTGTATATATGATATATGTTTGTGCACTAGTTTGTATCATGTTTGATGATACATGCAAACTTGGGTGTGTGTTTGCTTTAAACCATGTTTAGGTTAATGGTTAGGGTTTTAAATTATTTATTTATTTTATTTATTTTTGGAAAAAATAAAATGGTGGCTTTCTTTCTTTCTTTGCTTCAAGCTTCATGAAGCTTTTTAGCATCTTTGAAAAGTCTTAACCATTTTGTTTTTTACTTTAACCTGACCATTACTTGTAAACTCTAGTTTACTCTCTACATTAGTTACCTCACCCATGGTTGCATTATGATAAGTCTTCACTTGATTTATTATTTTCAAAAAGATCAATTTTCTTTTCTTTTTCTTCTTCTTCTTCATGAAGTGAAGAAAGCTTTCTTGAAAATTTCAAGTGTTGAAATCAAGTGAGAAATCCAAATCCAAAGTGAACCCACTTCCTACTTATTCATCCTTTACCACTTGCCATGTTGTATAGGGTGTTTTCTTCACAAGGTTCATGACCAAGTGAAGATGGAGCTTGAGTTTGAGTCGTCTCGACGTAGATCATCTTCGGCACCGAAATCAACGACCTAGCCCGCTCATTTCTCCGATGAAACCAACGCTAGAGTCCGGGATCCCGATGATCACAGCGGAGGGACGTCATCATGGAGCTAAAGAAGTGGAGGACCGGATCTACAAAGGTTGTAATCCCTTTCACTTGTAGCAAAGTAGTTTGCTTGCTTTATTTTCGCCTAATCCCTAGTTAACGATCTCAATTAGGGTTTCTCGGCACATGAAAAAATTTGATTTTGGCATTGTTGATGACTTGTGGAACCTCATATGTGTGCCTAGGATCCCTACGGTGGTATCAGAGCCTAGCTAGAGCTTTAGGCGAAGTGTAGACGAAGTTAGAAACCCGATCAAACCCCGAAACCCTAAACAAAACCCTTCTCTATAAAATTTTCCAAAACGATGATTTTTGTGAATTAAAAATTCTCACAAAATTAAGCAGGGTTTTCTAGGAATTACTGTGGAGCATGTGACCCTAACTCAACTAATGCGCCGCGGAACCGCAGCCCCACCCTGTCTTGTGCGGCGGTTCCGCGGCCATAAAGGTGACTCTGGGCACGTGCTTTGCACGGTAATGCCCGTCTGTAATTCCTCTGTTTTCAGGGAATTTTTAATATATACTCAACAGTTGAGTTTTCTTGGTTGTTTTGGAGACTCGATGGTTTGATAAGATATTTTAACTTTGTTTTTTTATTTTTTCCGGATAATTTTAGAACATGTTAAAAAGTTCGACCGGATATAAATACCCACTTGTTCCCCTGTCGGGAAATTTCCAAGTGTTGGATTTTTCCGTGGTTTAAGGACGTTCTAAGTAGTGCAAGTAATGTGATGAACCCTCTAGAAGACAACAAACCTTAACTCGATTATGTGACCGTCTTGAACCGCCCTTTGAACTTTAGGGTTTGGGGCAGTACGGCATGCCACATGTGAGGCGTTGGCTTGACCCTTCTACGGCTGGACCATTGGTACTGTGGCACGAAATGGATGTTTTCAAACTTATTTCAAGTGTTGAGCTGTTTCGGGAAAACTTGGGTGTTTGATTGTTCGATCGGAAAGTTTAACATTTTCTATTTATCTGTAATGTGATACAATATTTGGAATCCACAAGTAGTTATGAGATAACTGAATGAATGTTATAAACATAGGAGTTTAGTCTCAGATGATCGGTTGCCACGGAATTTTGATTTGATCAAATATCCGTCGCAATCACGTAGCGTACGCGGATACTCGCTGGGTAAACATAATAGACAGCCATGCCCTATAGCTCCAACTAAGTGACTGTAGGAGAACCCCGTTGCCAAAAAGCATCCGTTCGGGTGCTCGCGGCAGCGGTGTTCCGCCTTAGTGCAGTTCGTCGACGGCATCCGGGGGTGCGGCCGTCTACTAAATTTTGCGACGAGCATTCGATCAGGATGTCGGGAATCTTGTTGAATTGCCCGACTTGATATTGAAAAGTGTTTTCGATAGTGAGACTAAAATGCGGGGTTTATTATTGTTAGTGATGCGATGTCTAAGGAATTCATTTGGTTAGGCATGCGATGTCTAAAGAGGTTGCGGATTCCAACTGTTGTAGTTTTACACTTTCTTTTCTGCGACCGTAAGTGTAATATGTGATATCGCCGGATTCGTTGCTATATGTCAACGACAATTGGGATGTGCATATTTACTTACGTTGATGACATGTGATGTTATGTGTTGCTGGATATGTTATTTTGGATCGTCGTGTTTGAATAGCCGGGGTTTTTTTATGTGAGATGATTGTTTTTCATTTTCATTCATGTAAAAACTTGTATGTAATACTCTTTTATTGGGGCACTTCCAGGTTGCGGAAGATGTCACCGATGATGTATATTATTTACTTTTCCGCTCTAGGATAGACCCAAGGAGGGGAGCACAAGTAACCGGGTTCTAGGGTCCAGAGGGAGACCAACTCGAGGAGTCGAGTCCGGGTCTCCTAACTCTAGAATTGGTAGTGTTGCTTGCCACTCTCGTAGGGGTCTAGGGGTGTGGGTTTGGCTATTCATCACGACCGTGGAATCTGTGTTTTATAGAGGCTCAAAATAAAACACGGACGTCCTAGTATATCCAATATTTCATATGTTTCTTCTGCTGCGATATCTGTGATGTGATCATTTGATGTGCTGTTATAAATGTTGTATATAGTATATATGATATATTATATAGACGTTACTTATCTTTTACACCCGCGCTAGCCCTGCCCGGCTCTGCCGTTAGTTACCTAACCTAACGGTGCACGAGGGGACATCGAGGCGAATGTGGATGGCATAAGTGTCCGTCGTATTTATCTGTGATGTTTAGGTGCTTAAATGATGGGACTTCATTAATATGATTAATGAAAATAAAAAAAACCTAAAAGATGTTGTGGAATCGAATTTTCAAAAACAGGTAGCTACAGTTCTTGCTTTGCATCGTGGTGTTCCTTGTAGAATATCCTGCACCTTATTCGATAAGGAAAGGGCCGAGATCCCTTACCTGGGAGTGACCCCTTTAGCAATAACTGGCAGATGCTACAACCCTCGGTTTGTTTTTTGATTGCTTCTATAGTTTTTGCTTTGCACAGTGATATAAATGATATGTCCCGCACCTCATTCGACGAGGAAAGGGCCGACGATCCCTTCACCGGGTGTGACCCCTTTAGTAAAACTAGAAAAGCCTCAAAAACACTCCATTTTAAAATCATTTGATTCTACAAGGATATCAAGTTCATTACGCAATAGGTTTTCAGAAAAACCTGTCGTAACCCTCCGTCATTTCAGATAAATCCTACTTAGTATTCGTGCTACGTTTGTTGGCCTGCGTCAAGGCGTAGTGTGCGGTAGCTAACTAGTATTTATCTGTTTATGCATATGATGCAGATTGGATTAGGGTAGTCGTGCGACTTTGTTGGCCTGCGTCAAGGGTCGTGCGGGTGGGTTTAATTCAATCAAGAAATGACAGGTTGAACTTGACTAGCGGACTATGGTTTGTTGGCCTGCGTCAAGGTCATAGGACACTAGGGGTAAAATATTGTTGGGAATTTCAAGCGTTCAAATTTGCAATGAGATTGCATACCTTCTATGAGATAATTGGATCCCGATACCAGCTGCGAGTAAGAGTTACTCCTGGGAGAGTTTTACACATTACAATTAGCCGATCAAGTAGCTGTCTAGAAAGGTGTTAACGAGGTTACGCCTCTGGGAAAACGAGATTTACTTTAATTAGGTCCGTGCGAAAGCACGGGTTACCTCCCTCAAAGTACTGACACTGGCCTGGATGAAAGATTGGCGAACTTGTAGCGTGTATCCTTTTAGGGTTTGAAGGAAGATTTGATAAAAACAGTGGGAGCCATCCTGATTAGATAAAATAAATAACCAATTTATTCTTGCAAGAGCGCACGCAGAGTGTTTTCTTCTCTCTCTCTCCAGGTAGCGATCATATCATGTCTTAATCAAGATAATAATATGGATGTATTGATCGAACCCGCTTGTTATACTGAGCTGGGGAACGTTGGTCCCGCTCCAACTTATAATTGTTATAAGACCGAGCAGGAATTAGGGGAATACCAGGATTCCCATGCCGCCCAAACGAAGAAAGTGCATGAGATGCATCTCCTTCAGGTGTGTTCATTATAAAGAACTGTTTCTCAGTGTCCTCTACATCCTAGGTATTAGATACAGGATAAGGATCCCGCAAATGTAATCCGTCACACGGGCTACAGAAATGTAGAGAACTGAGAACGGGTGATAAGGTTTCATGAGACAGAAAACGGTGCAAGTGTTGCATCCAAGTCTATTGGTCACTGTCACCCTATATTACCAGTACATTGATTCTGAACAAATGCTATTAGATACCGGACATGATATACAAAATCATATCAATCTCATTATTTATTAAAGAAGGATATAATTTTGTATTGTTGGATAATGTTTTGAACATTTCCTATTTCAAAAGTTGATCGGTTCAGGCGCGTTATCTAAAAGCATTGACGTTCTAAATCAAACTACAGTTCCTAGTATACAGAACACACACAAGAAGAAGAGTTCAGAAATGAACGATTCCTTCTTGAGGTATTGTATACTAGGTCATATCAATGTGACCCGACTTGCTCAAGTTACATTTTTGATGCATATTTAAATCAGTTTGAACTTACATCTTGTGAAACTTGCCAGTCATGTCACAAAGATAAGATGACCATAGCTCTGTTTACTCGAAACGGAGAAAGAGTTAGTAAACTCTTGGGACTGATACATGATGATGTATGTAAGGTCCCCTATCTACACATGCCAGGAACGACTCTTTGTACTTCATTACATTCTCTGATGATCTCTCAAGATTCAGCCATATGTTCCTGTTAAAACATAAGTCCGAAGCTTTTGAGATATTCACAGAATATAAGTTAGAAGTAGAGAACCAAAAACCGGGTATAAGTTTTATGTCCTATGATGAGATCAAAGAGGAGAATACTTGTGCATAGAATTCCTGGATTATTCTAAAGGGGAATGAGATTCTCTCTCCGTATTACTCCTCTGAATATACCACAGCATAACGGTGTATCGTGGCGGAGCAATCACACCCTAAATGATATGGTGCGCTCTATGATGAGTACTACTGAGTTACCTGTTTCCTTTTGGGGGTTATGCACTTAAGAAGCATGCATACCTGTTGAATTAGGTTTGAATCAAATTAGTGCCTACCACTCCATATGGGATATGGTATGGGAAGAACCAATCTCTTAAGTAAGTTAAGATTTGGGATTGTCCGGCCTATGTCAAAAGCAAAATCTGGACAAGATCGAGGCATGGTCAATTCTGTAGAACTGGAAAGGTTTCAGCTATACAAACTGCACCAGATGATTTGACAGAACCAAAGGATTCGATAGTCTCCAACGAACCTCAGCCTCTCCGCCGATCTGGAAGGGTTCTTCATCCGCCTGAGAGATACTTCGGTTTCTCGATGACAGTGGGAGCGAGGATTGCATTATGTGATGATGACCTAACTAGTTTCGAGCAGGCCATCGAGAGTAAGGACTCTGTAAGAATGGCTGGATGCTTAGCGATCTGAGATGGAATCCATGTACACCAACAAAGTATGGACTTTGGTTGCTATATCTGAAGGGTTAAATCCCCAACAGGAGCAAGTATATATTGAGAAGATTACTTGGTGTAGATGGAAAAGTTGAGACTTTCAAAGCTAGACTTGTTAAAGGTTTTCGTCATCGACCAGACGTGGATAATGATGAAACCTTTTCCAGTGGCTATGCTTAAGTCCATCCGGATCCTACTTGCCATTGCTACATACCATGACTACGATATCTGGTGGTTGGGTGCCATGACTGCTTTTCTAAATAATGATTTAGAAGAGAACATCTATAAGAACACAGCCAGAGGGATTCATAAACAGTGGGAGCAGCGGAAATGTGTGCAAGTTGCTTTACAGAATAAAGCAGGCATCGCGGAGTTGGAACATCTGTTTTGATGTGGTAGTCAAAGAGTTTGACTTCATCAAAATGGTAGATGAACCTTGTATATACAAAAAGGTTGTAGGGAGTATGGTAGTGATCCTCGTATTGTACGTGGACAACATACTCTTGATAGGAAAAGAGTTTCCTATACCACACACGGTGAATCTCCTCTTATCACAAGGATTCTCCAAATAGGATAAAGGTGATACCTCCTAAATCCTGGGATTTGGATCTATGAGATAGATCTAAATGGATATTAGGGTTCTCACTAGGTTTAGTGAGATGGTATCAATCGATCCTGGGGAGAATCACAGGAAAAGTTCTAGGGTGATAAGAACGACTGAATGTCAGTCGCAGGCATTGTCTTTACCCTCAGTAGAGGGATGGTATGTTGGAAGAGTTCCAAGCTAGATACCGTGGCAAACTAGAAGATAAAGGCTAATAATATCGCTATCAAAGATACTACCAAAGAGGAAGTTTGCGTGTATATTGGTTCATGAGATGAACTAGGTTCTTACCATTGTGTGACAATGGAAGTGTGGCTTTGGCCCAGGAACCCTGGTCCCATCAGTGACCCAGACATATTCTGAGGCAGCATCACCTGATCATGGAGATGGTTGATCTCCAGGGTGATCTAGGTTAGGAGAATATACTCAGAGGACAACACGGCGGATCCACTCACAAAGGCCTTTTCCGAAAGAGAGACTTTTATGGGATGGTTGAGTATTAGATACTGCAACCACTACTTCAGATGGGCCCAGTGCAAGTGGGAGATTGTTAGTTACATGTATGCCCTAGAGGCCATTACTATACATAGAATGTATATTGTAGTGGATGCTTGGACATATATAGGGAGGACTTTCTTGCTCGACATGACAGTATGCTATCTGGTTGCTCTTTACCTTAACGTGTACACTGATTGTATATCTGTTACATGTTGTTAAAGCCCTTAGGATGTGTACTTGACTACTGGACTATGATGCGGATCATACTAGTGGGGACATGGTAGTCCATAAGTACATCCTTCAAGGTCCCTAGTCGTGGGTGTATCGAGACGGGGCATTGATATACCAGAGTAGACTAGCGTATACCTTCTCGCCCCATACAGATAGGCAATGGATGATCCCATATCCATTGGTGTTTGACATCAGAGATGATATACGGGTGCTCAGTGGAGACTGGGTACACTGGACGGACTCGCCGAACACTCCCAGATGGTATTATACCTTACGTCAAATGGCAGTTCTCTGGTGACACTGGTACAGGTTAGTCTGTAGACCCGAGATCGTCAGAAAGTCTTGTGTGATTCCCACCGTGCTTTGATTTCCACCATACCACGTCCAAGAGGGCGTGCAAAACGGTGGTTTTTGGGTACAGTCCCGATTCACATGGAGGCAATGAGCGATAGGAGGGGATTCGTCTCTCCCGGTATAGGGAGTTGATGTTGTGCTGTGTTCGATTGGCTATAACCGGAAATCCCTGGCCACGGTTGCTGAGATTTACTGGTAAGTGTTACCAGTAGTTTCTCGAACTGTTATAGACCTCATATCGACACGACTTATCGAGCTACTGAGGTCTGACGTTTACCACCCCTAGGCGAGATATACGACATATCAGACGACGAGACCGGACTGTACGGAAGTGTTACTGCTTGGATTCACAGGAGTGTGAGCGGTCTTGCTCGTTGATCTTCTGATCGCTCAATATCCGGGTGGCCGTTACGTTTAGCAGAACGCTTGCGGCTTGTGGGTGTTTGATATGATCATCACCTACTGCCGGCGTATTGACGAGTCTTTAGAGTCCTGCACAGAGGTTTCCTGGCTCAAGCGAAACGAAATAGGAGCGCATATGAGATATGTGCGGGACCGAGAATAATACCAGTATGTGATACTGAATTCTATTCTCCCGATTTGTATCATCGGACGGTTATATAAGATAAAGCCGGATTACCGAATCAAATGTTGATTAGATATATTGATACACTTGATATTAGTCGGTTATATGCAGTGTGACCGGATCATTAAATCAAGTGTTGATTTAATGATTTAATGTATAATTATATATTTGATATATTACTTTACATTAACTAGTATTTGTTCACTTAAGATAGATTTTCTCACTTGATATGCATAAGTTGTATATATGATATATGTTTGTGCACTAGTTTGTATCATGTTTGATGATACATGCAAACTTGGGTGTGTGTTTGCTTTAAACCATGTTTAGGTTAATGGTTAGGGTTTTAACTTATTTATTTATTTTATTTATTTTTCGAAAAAATAAAATGGTGGCTTTCTTTGTTTCTTTGCTTCAAGCTTCATGAAGCTTCTTAGCATCTTTGAAAAGTCTTAACCATTTTGTTTTTTCCTTTAACCTAACCATTACCTCTAAACTCTAGTTTACTCTCTACATTAGTTACCTCACATATGGTTGCATTATGATAAGTCTTCACTTGAGTTATTATTTTCAAAAAATTCATTTTTCTTTTCTTCTTCATCTTCTTCTTCATGAAGTGAAGAAAGCTTTCTTGAAAATTTCAAGTGTTGAAATCAAGTGAGAAATCCAAATCCAAAGTGAACCCACTTCCTATTTCTTCATCCTCTACCACTTGCCATGTTGTATAGGGTGTTTTCTTCACAAGGTTCATGACCAAGTGAAGATGGAGCTTGAGTTTGAGTCGCCTCGACGTAGATCATCTTCGGCACCGAAGTCAACGACCTAGCCCGCTCATTTCTCCGATGAAACCGACGCTAAAGTCCGGGACCCCGATGATCGCAGCGGAGGGACGTCATCACAGAGCTAAAGAAGTGGAGGACAGGATCTGCAAAGCTTGTAATCCCTTTCACTTGTAGCAAAGTAGTTTGCTTTCTTTCTTTTCGCCTAATCCCTCGTTAACGATCTCAGTTAGGGTTTCTTGGCACATGAAAAAATTTGATTTTGGCATGGTTGATGCCTTGTGGAACCTCATATGTGTGCCTAGGATCCTTACAGGTTGATGCCTTGTAGATCCTTATTAGAGTGCCTACTAACCCTACATATTATACTTGACGTCAGATAGCAGTTCCCTGGTGACATGTGTACATGTTAGTTCATCGACCTGAGATCGTCATTTGTCTCGTGTGAGTTCCCACTGTGCTTTGATTACTGCCCTATCACGGCTCGAAGGAGTCGTGCAAACAGGTTTTAGTTGGGTACGGTCCCGAGCCACATAGAGGCAAGTGAGCGGATCGGCAGGGGATTCGTCTCTCCCGGTATTGGGGGTGAGGTCGCGCTGTGTCTAGGAGAGCCATTACACAAAGCCCTCGGCCGAGGCAGGAGATTTACTGGTAGGTATTCCAGTAGTATCTCAGGGTGTTCTAGGCTACACTCCGACACGACTTGTTACGCTTTTGGGTGTCTGACTTTTACCAACCGCCTAGGCCCGCCATGCGATGCTTATAAACGAACGGACCAGACTGTACGGATATTGTCACTGACAGGCTCAGTAGGGTGTCAGGATGAGTTCGCTCATCGACCACCCTTTCGGTCAATACCTGGTAGCTCGTTACGTACGGCTAATACCTATGACGTGCTAGTGGTTAAATCCACAGCCAAAGTATTGACGAGTCTTTAGAGTCCACCACAGACAGTTTCTCAAGTTTCGGGCGAAACGTTGTACGGGCTGTATGATATATGGCAGGGTCCGATCATATACATGCAGTAGTGCACGGATCATGATCGGGCGGATCATACTAGTGGGCTTTGGTTCAAACCGGATCCTAGTATTAGATTTGTTGGATTACTTTAGTCTCGTCGCATTCGCATTCAGTCGGAATGCGGATGCAGGTATGTATATACAGGTGAGGGGTATCCTTGTAATCCGTCACGAGTTTACTTTAGATGTTGCCGTATCTTTTTATTGTTGCAAACATTTGGATTAATGTTTGTTAATTGAAATAATGAGCTAGAAATCATCATTTTGTGCATTAAATGTGACATGGACATACATGGTGACTCATGGTCTCTTTTAGTGTGCAAATGTCACATTATATGATGGTTTGGTGTTGATAAGATGAGAAGAGAGAGAGAGAGAGGGGCTGCCATGAGGTAAGGTTGGTCTTGTATTGTTTCATATGTCATACTCTCTCTCTTTTTATCATAGAATCACAAAAGGAAAAGGAAAGCTCTCTTCTCCTTCTTCTTCCTCTAGCTCATTATCTCCATCAATGGCAACACCTCTAACCTCCATCCAAGCCATGGATGCAAGAGACAAAATGATCACAAACATTCTCTAGAACACCTTGGACACGTCGGCTAGCACACTTCGTGCCCGAGTTGCTTCGGATGAAGCGGGAGCCCGTAAAAAGACTCGTAGATGTGGTGCCCTTTCCGACGAGGAGATCGAGACTGGAGTTGCCGCGAGGAGCATGGGATGGTGGCGAAAGACCGAAGGACACGGATCGATCGGTAGAGCTTTCCAACCTTTTCTCTAGTTGCTAGTTGTAGCTTAATGCTTCGATCCTGCTTTTTAGCATACGGTAGCGCCAGTTTCAAGTCATGAAATAGTTTTCGTTTCCGCATTTTGGCCTCGAACGGACGGCCGGGGCGCTACTGTAGTCTTACATAAACGGTCGCTTCCTAAAAAAATACTACGCCTGACAAGTCATGGCCTATTTCAATGATAGATGATGACGACTATGTCCGCTCGCTATCTTCCTAAGCCCAAACTCTATAAGTAGTAGACGGTTTTCGGACCGAAATGTCCTTAAACTAACAACGGACCGAAACGTCCTTAAACTAACAATGGACCACTATGTTATAAAACTAGCTGTTGACCGAGACGTCGATAAACGACGGTGGATTGCAGCATTCCAAGGCTGATACAATAAAAAAGAACAAGAATAAAAGAATAAAAAATAGAGAGAAAAAGAAAACGGTATGTCCATAAGTAAAATGGGCATGGATGAAAACCCGAAAGGGCTCCGTGAGTAAAAACAGCAGGGCTACCGGCGAGTTTTTGTGAAAACCCGAAAGGGCACAATCTCGTTAAAAGACTCTTGCAAGGTCCTCTCGACCTTGTGAGGAGAAACCACCTGCGTGAGTTCCTTACAACTCACAAGGGAGAAACACACTTAGGGATCCTCACGATTCCTAAGGAGAAATTACACTTGCGAGATCCTCACGACTCGTAAGGAGAACCCTCTTATGGGACCCTCACGGCTCATAAGATTCAAAAGTCTTAAACTACAGGGATCTGAACCTGTTCTTAAGAGGCCACCACAACCTCCAATTTTTCCCTACAAGGGGCTCAATGCTGACCCTTGTATACAATTCACGGGCGTGAATAAACATTTCCCTAACAAAGTCCTATCCATGGCTAGGGATATGTCTACACGGTGAACACCCCTTGTAAGCCCTCTCGACTTATAAGGCGAAAAGCCCTCTTGTAAGATCCTTACGACTTATAGGAGAACATGCACATAGGTGCAGGGTTCCTAGGCACTCAAATGAGGTCTCACATGGCATCAACCATGCCAATTTCAAATTTTACGGTGCCGAGAAACCCTAGACTAGATCGTTGGCTAGAAGTTTAGGCGAAAAATGCAACTAGTAAACTAATTAACTAAGTGAACGGAAATACAACCTTTGTAGATCCGGTACTCCACCTCCATAGCTCCGCAATGATGTCCTCTCCGCTGTCCAAATCGAACCATGACTCTAGCATCGGCTTCAACGGAGAAAAACCGGGCTAGGTCATCGACGACGATGCCGAAGATGATCTACGTCGAGGCATCACTAGATCAAGCTCCACCTTCACCAAGCCATGAAAACTTGTGAAGGAAAAACCCTATACTACTTGGCAAGAGGTAGAGGATGAAGAAATAGGAAGTGGGTTCACTTTAGAATTGGATTTCTCACTCATTTTCATCAATCACCATTGATGGAATCAAGGTTCTTCATCTTGAAGAAGAAGAAGAAGAAGATGATAATATTATGATAAGTTATTAAAATGAAAAGGAAAATCAATACTTATCATAATACTAACCTTAGTTTAGTGTAGAGAATAGACCATGGTTAGATATGATGGTTAGGGTTAAGCAAGAGACAAGAATGGTGGACTAGGTCAAAGATTCATGAAGCTTCAACTAAACTACAAATGAAGCCACCATTCTTTCTCTTTATGCTTATCATTTTCAAAACTAATATAAATAAATAAATGAATGAATAAATAAATGTAAACCCTAACCATTTACTTAACCAAGGTTTAACTCTTTACACAAAACCTAGCATTCATGCATCATCAAACATGATACAACCATTTGCACAAAAAGTATATCACATATACAACTTGTACATCCAAGTGAGAAAATCCATTTAAAATGAACCAATACTAGTTAATGCAAAGTAATATATCAAATATATAATTATGCATTAAATCATTAATTCAACACTTGATTCAATGATCCAGTCATGTCGCACACAACCGACTAGTATACAATGTATCGATTTATCGAATCAATCCTTGATTCGATAACTAGGTTATATCGCATACAACCATTCGATACATTCACCGCGAGAATGAAATACGGTATCACAAACATGCATTATCCTCGATCCCGCACATATCTCATATGCACTCCTATTTCGTTTCGCTTGAGCCAGGAAACCTCTATGTAGGACTCTGAAGACTCGTCAATACGCCGGCAGCAGGTGATGATCATATCAAACACCCACAAACCGCAAGCGGTCTGCTAAAGGCAACGGCCACCCGGGTATTGAGCGATCAGAAGATCGACGAGCAAGCCCGCTCACACTCCTGTGAATCCAACCAGTAACACTTACCGTACAGTCCGGTCTCGTCGTCTGATATGTCGCATATCTCGCTTAGGGGTGGTAAACGTCAGACCCCAATAGCTCGATAAGTCGTGTCGATATGAGGTCTATAACAATTCGAGAAACTGCTGGTAACACTTACCAGTAAATCTCAGCAACCCTGGCCAGGGATTTCCGGTTATAGCCAATCGAACACAGCGCAACATCAACTCCCTATACCGGGAGAGACGAATCCCCTCCTATCGCTCATTGCCTCCATGTGACTCGGGACTGTACCCAAAAACCACCGTTTTGCATGCCCTCTTGGACGTGGTAAGATGGAAATCAAAGCACAGTGGGAACCACACAAGACTCTATGACGATCTCGGGTCAACAGACTACTCTGTACCAGTGTCACCAGAGAACTGCCATCTGACGTAAGGTATAATACCATCTGGGAGTTCTCGGCGAGTCCGTCCAGTGTACCCAGTCTCCACTGAGCACCCGTATATCATCTCTGATGTCAAACACCAATGGATATGGGATCATCCATCGCCCATCTGTATGGGTCGAGAAGGTATACGCTAGTCTACACTGGTATATCGATGCCCCGTCTCGTTACACCCACGACTAGGGACTTTGAAGGATGTACTTATGGACTACCATGTCCCCACTAGTATGATCTGCATCATAGTCCAGGTAGTCAAGTACACATCCTAAGGGCTTTACCAACATGTAACAGAGAGACAATCAGTATACACGTTAAGGTAAAGATCAACCAGATAGTATAATATCATGTCGAGCAAGAAAGTCCTCCCTATATATGTCCAAGCATCCACTACAATATACATCTTATGTATACTAATGGCCTCTAGGGCATACATATAACTAACAATCTCCCACTTGCACTAGGGCTATCTGATAGCAGTGGTGTAGTATCTCATACTCAACCATCCCATAAAAATCTCTCTCTGGGAACAGGCCTTTGTGAGTGGATCCGCTGTGTTTGTCCTCTGAGTCTACTCTCCAAACCTCGATCACCCTGGAGATCAACCATCTCCATGATCAGGTGACACTGCCTTAGAATATGTCTGGATCACTGATGGGACCGGCATTCCTTGGCATAAGCCACAACTCCATTGTCTCACAATGGTTGGAATGTAGTTCATCTCATGAACCAATATACACCCAGACTGCCTCTTTGGTAGCATCTTAAGTAGTGATGTATCCAGCCTTAATCGTCTAGTATGCCACGGTATCTAGCTTGGAGCACTTCCAACATACCGTCCCTGTACTGAGGGTAAAGACAATGCATGTAACTGACATTCAGTCGTCTTTATCACCTTGGAACACTTCCAGTGATTCTCCCCAGGATCGATTGACACCAACTCACTACAACTAGTGAGAATCCATTTAGATCTATCTCATAGATCCACAACCCAGGATTTAGTAGGTATCACTTTGATCCTATGTGGAGAATCATTGTGATAAGCGGAGATTGACCGAACGTAGCATAGGAAACTTCTTTCTTATCAAGAGTATGTCATCCACGTACTCTACGAGGATCGTCACCATACTCCCTACTACCTTTTTGTTTATACAAGGTTCATCTACCATTTTGATGATGTCAACTTCTTTGACTAATCCATCAAAACAGATGTTCCAACTCCGCGATGCCTGCTTTATCCTATAAAGCATCTTGAACACGTTTCCGCTGCTCCCACTGTCTACGAGGCCCTCTGGTTGTGTACTTATAGACGCTCTCTTCTAAAACATCATTTAGAAAAGCTGTCATGACACCCAACCACCAGATATCGTAGTCATGGTATGTAGCCCTGGCAAGTAGTATCTGGATGGACTTAAGCAAAGGTACTGGAAAAGGTTTCATCATTATCCACGCCTGGTTGATGACGAAAACCTTTAACAAGTCTAGCTTTAAAAGTCTCAACATTTCCATGTACACCAAGTAATCTTCTCAAGATTTACTTGCTTCTGATGGGGATTTAACCCTACAGATATAGCAACTAAAGTCCATACTTTGTTGGTGTATAAGGATTCCATCTCAGATCGCTAAGCATCCAGCTATTCTTACAGAGTCCCACTCCTAATGGCCAGCTCGAAACTAGTTGGGTCATCATCTCATGATGCAATCCTCGCTCCCACTGTCATAGAGAAACAGAAGTATCTCTCAGGTGGGTGAGGAACCCTACTAGATCGGCGGAGAGGCTGAGGTTCGTTGGAATCTACTGAATCCTTTTGGTTCTATCAAATCATCAGCTGCAATTTGTATGGCTGGAACATTTCCAGTTCTACATAACAGACCTTGCCTCGAGTTTGTCCGGATTTTTCTTTTAGACATAGGCTGGACTACCCCAAATCTCAACTAACTTGAGAGATGGGCTCTTCCCTTATCATATCAAATATGAAGTGGTAGGCAACTGATTTGATTTGAACCCTTTTCAATAGGTATGCAGCTTCTCAAGTGCATAACTCCCAAAAAGGAAATAGGTAAATCAGTAGTACTATGGTGTATACGGAGGAGTAATGCTGAGAGAGAATCTCATTCTCCTTTAGAATCATCCAGGAATTCCGTGCTCAAGTATTCTCCTCCTTGATCTCATCAAAGGACATAATACTTATACCCGTATTGGTTCTCTACTTCTAGCTTATATTCTGTGAATATCTCAAAAGGTTCGGACTTATGTTTCAACAGGAACATAGGTCTGAATCTCGAAAGATCATCAGAGAATGTAATGAAGTATAAAAAATCGGTCTTGGCAAGTGTAGACAGGGGACCTACATACATCAACATGTATCATCCCAAGAGTTCACTAACTCTTTCTCTGTTTCCAGTAAACGGAGCTATGGTCATCTTATCTCTGTGACATGACTGGAAAGTTTCATAAGATGTAAATTCAAACTGATTTAAATATGCATCTAATATCTAACTTCAGCCGGTCGGATCGCATTGATATGACCTAGTCTACAATGCCTGAAGAAGGATCCGTTCATTTCTGAACTCTTCCACTTCTGTGTGTTCCGTATACTAAGAACTGTAGTTTCATTTAGAACATTAATGCTTTTAGATAACGTGCCTGAACCGATCAACTTTTGATATAGGAAATGTTCAAAACATTATCCAACAATACAAAATTTTATCGTTTCTTTACTAATAAAGAGACAGATATGATTTTGCATAACAGGTTCGGTATTTAATAACATTCGTTCAGAATCAATATATTGGTAATACAGGGTGACAGTGACCAACAGACTTGGCTGCAACACTTGCCCCGTTTTCTGTCTCATGAAACTTATCACCCGTTCTCAGTTCTCTACTTTTCTGTAGTCCTATGTAACATATTACATATCTGGGATCCTGATCTGGTATCACATACCCAGGACGTAAAGGATACTGAGAAACAGTTCTCTGTAATGAACACACCCGAAGATGATGCATCAACATGCACTCTCTTCGTTTGGGCGGCATGGGAATTCTGGTAATCCCCAATTTCCTTCTCTGTCTTATAACAATTATAAGTTGGAGCGGGACCAACGTTCGCCAGCTCAGTATAACAAGCGGGTTCGATCAATAATCCGTATTATTATCTTGATTAAGGCGTGATATGGTCGCTACCTGGAGAGAGAGAGAAGAAAACACTTAGCGTGCGTTCTTGCAAGAATAGATTGGTTATTATTTTATCTAATTAGGGTGACTCCCACTGTTTTTATCAAATCTTCCTTCAAACCCTAAAAGGAAAGACTAGCCGGGATTAATTACACATTACAAGTTCGCCAATCTTTCAGCCAGGCCAGTGTCGGTACTTTGAGGGAGGTCCCCCGTGCTTTCGCACGAACCTAATTAATGTAAACCTCGTTTTTCCAGAGGCGTAACCTCGTTGACACCTTTCTAGACACCTACTTGATCGGCTAATTGTAATGTGTAAAACTCTCCCAGGAGTAACTCTTACTCGCAGCGGGTATCGGGATCCAACTATCTCATAGAAGGTATGCAATCTCATTGCAAATTTCAACACTTGAAATTCCCGATAATATTTTGCCCAGAACGATCTATATGACCTTGACAAGGTCAACAAACCATAGACCGCAAGTCAAGTTCAACCCGTCATTTCTTGATTGAATCAAACCCACCCGCACGACCCTTGACAAGGTCAACAAGGCCGCACGACTACCCTAACCCAATCTGCATCATATGCATAAGCAGATAAATACTGGTTAGCTACCGCACACTGCGCCTTGATAAGGTCAACAAACGCAGCACGAATACTAAACAGGATTTATCTGAAATGACGGAGGGCTACGACAGGTTTTTCTGAAAACCTATTGCGTAATGAACTTGATATCGTTGTAGAATCAAATGATTTTTAAAATGGAGTGCTTTTGAGGCTTTTCTAGTTTTGCTAAAGGAGTCACTCCCGGTGAAGGGATCGTCGGTCCTTTCATCGTCGAATGAGGTGCGGGATATATCATATATATCACTGTGCAAAGAAAAAACTCTTAAAAGCAATCAAAAGACAAACCGAGTGTGTAGCATCTGCCAGTTATTGCTAAAGGAGTCACTCCCGGTGAAGGGATCTCGGTCCTTTCCTCATCGAATAAGGTGCTGGATATATCATAAATACCGCTGTGCATAGCAAGAACTGTAGCTACCAGTTTTATTTTTGAAATTCGATTCTACAACATCTTTAGGTTTCTTTTATTTCATTAATCACATTAATGAAGTCCCATCATTTAAATCCTAAACATCACAGATAAATACGACGTACACTTATGCCATCCGCATTCGCCTCGATGTCCCCTCGTGCACCGTTAGGTTAGGTAACTAACGACAGAGCGGGGCAGGGCTAGCGCGGGTGTAAAACATAAGTAATGTCTATATAATATATCATATATACTGTATACTGTATCTATCACAGAACATCACATGATCACATCACAGATATCGCAGCAGAAGAAACATAGGAAATATTGGATATACTGGACGTCCGTGTTTTTAATACGAGCCAGTATAAAGCACGGATTGCACGGTCGTGATGAATAGCCAAACCCACACCCGTAGACCCCTACGAGAGCAGTAAGCAACCCAACCAATTCTATAGTTAAGAGACCCGGACTCGACTCCTCGAGTTGGTCTCCCACTGGACTCCAAACCCCGGTTACTTGTGCTCCCCTCCTTGGGTCTATCCTAGTACAGAAAAGTAAATAATATACAAAAGGTGACATCTTCCGCAACCTGGAAGTGCCCCAATAAAAGAATATTACATACAAGTTTTTACATGAATGAAAATGAAAAACACTCATCTCACATAAAAACCCCCGGCTATTCAAACACGACGATCCAATATAACATATCCAGCAACACATAACATCACATGTCATCAACGTAAGTAAATATGCGCATCCCAATTGTCGTTGACATATAGCAACGAAACCGGCGATATCACATATTACACTTACGGTCACAGAAAAGAAAGTGTAAAACTACAACAGTTGGAATCCACAACCTCTTTAGACATCGCATGCCTAATCAAATGAAATACTTAGACATCACATGCCTAACAATTATAAACCCCGCATTTTAGTCCCATTATCGAAAACTCTTTTCAATATCAAGTCGGGTAATTCAACAAGATTCCCGACATCCTGATCGAATGCTCGTCGCAAACTTCAGTAGACGGCCGCACCCCCGACGCCGTCGACAAAGTGCACCAAGGCGGAACATCGCTACCGGGAGCACCCGAACGGATGCTTTCGGCGACGGGGTTCTCCTACAGTCACTTGGTCGGGGCTAAGGGATGTAGCTGTCTATTAAGTTTACCCGGCGAGTATCCGCGTACACTACGTGATTGCGACGGACTTTTGATCACATCAAAATTCCGTGGCAACCGATCAAGTGAGAATAAACTGCTAGATTTATAACATTCATTCAGTTATCTCATAACTTATTGTGAATTCCAATTATCGTATCACATTCCGGATAAATAGAAAATGTTAAACTTTCCGATCGAACATTCGAACACCCAAGTTTTCCCAAAATAGCTCAACTCATGAAATAAGTTCAAAGACATTCACTTCGTGCCTCAGTACCAACGGTCCAGCCGTAGAAGGGTCAAGCCAACGCCTCACATGTGGCACGCCGTACTGCCCCAAACCCGAAGGTTCAAAGGGCAGTTCAAGACGGTCACATAATCGAGTTAAGGTTTGTTGTCTTCTAGAGGGACCATCGCGTTACTTGCACTGCTTAGAACGTCGTTAAACTACGGAAAGATCCAACACTTGGAAATTTCCCGACAGGGGAAAAGGTGGCTATTTATATCCGGTCGAACTTTTTAACATATCCAAAAAATATCCGGAAAGACACATAGACAGAGTTTGACAATCCGATCGAATAAACGAATCCCCAAAACAACCCCAGAAAATTCAACTCTTGAATAATATTTAAAAATACCCAGAGAACTCAGCACTGAATAAAGGAAGTTACTCTGCAAAAATGGGTGGGTGACGTCATCATACGGCCGCGGAAGCCAGGCTTCTGCCGTGGTTCCGCCGCACTATGGAGGAATCATGGACACGTGTTGCACAGTAATTGCTGATTTTTCTGCATATTTTTAAGCTGGAAAAATCCCAGAAATTGAAAAAAGTCCAGAGAGCATATTGTATTAGGGTTTCGATGTCCGATCGGGTCTCAAACGTCGTCTAGGTATCGCCTAAGGCTCTAGCTAGGCTCTGATACCACTGCAGGGTTCCTAGGCACTCAAATGAGGTCTCACATGGCATCAACCATACCAATTTCAAATTTTACGGTGCCGAGAAACCCTAGACTAGATCGTTGGCTAGAAGTTTAGGCGAAAAATGCAACTAGTAAACTAATTAACTAAGTGAACGGAAATACAACCTTTGTAGATCCGGTCCTCCACCTCCATAGCTCCGCAATGAAGTCCTCTCCGCTGTCCAAATCGAACCATGACTCTAGCATCGGCTTCAACGGAGAAAAAGCGGGCTAGGTCATCGACGACGATGCCGAAGATGATCTACATCGAGGCATCACTAGATCAAGCTCCACATTCACCAAGCCATGAAAACTTGTGAAGGAAACACCCTATACTACTTGGCAAGAGGTAGAGGATGAAGAAATAGGAAGTGGGTTCACTTTAGAATTGGATTTCTCACTCATTTTCATCAATCACCATTGATGGAATCAAGGTTCTTCATCTTGAAGAAGAAGAAGAAGATGATAATATTATGATAAGTTATTAAAATAAAAAGGAAAATCAATACTCATCATAATACTAACCTTAGTTTAGTGTAGAGAATAGACCATGGTTAGATATGATGGTTAGGATTAAACAAGAGACAAGAATGGTAGACTAGGTCAAAGATTCATGAAGCCACAACTAAACTACAAATGAAGCCTCAACTAAACTACAAATGAAGCCACCATTCTTTCTCGTTATCCTTATCATTTTCAAAACTAATATATATAAATAAATGAATGAATAAATAAATGTAAACCCTAACCATTTACTTAACCAAGGTTTAACTCTTTACACAAAACCTAGCATTCATGCATCATCAAACATGATACAACCATTTGCACAAAAAGTATATCACATATACAACTTGTACATCCAAGTGAGAAAATCCATTTAAAATGAACCAATACTAGTTAATGCAAAGTAATATATCAAATATATAATTATGCATTAAATCATTAAATCAACACTTGATTCAATGATCCGGTCATGTCGCACAAACTGACTAGTATACAATGTATCGATTTGTCGAATCAATCCTTGATTCGATAACTAGGTTATATCGCATACAACCATTCGACACATTCATCGCGAGAATGAAATACGGTATCACATACACGCATTATCCTCGGTCTCGCACATATCTCATATGCGCTCCTATTTCGTTTCGCTTGAGCCAAGAAACCTCTGTGTAGGACTCTAAAGACTCGTCAATACGCCGGCAGCAGGTGATGATCATATCAAACACCCACAAGCCGCAAGCTGTCTGCTAAACGTAACGGCCACCCGGGTATTGATCGATCAGAAGATCGACGAGCAAGCCCGCTCACACTCCTGTGAATCCAACCAGTAACACTTACCGTACAGTCCGATCTCGTCGTCTAATATGTCGCATATCTCGCATAGGGGTGGTAAACGTCAGACCCCAATAGCTCGATAAGTCGTGTGGATATGAGGTCTATAACAATTCGAGAAACTACTCGTAACACTTACCAGTAAATCTCAGTAACCCTGGCCAGGGATTTCCGGTTATAGCCAATCGAACACAGCGCAACATCAACTACCTAAACCGGGAGAGACGAATCCCCTCCTATCGCTCATTGCCTCCATGTGACTCGGGACTGTACCCAAAAACCACCGTTTTGCACGCCCTCTTGGACGTGGTAAGATGGAAATCAAAGCACAGTGGGAACCACACAAGACTCTATGACGATCTCGGGTCAACAGACTACTCTGTACCAGTGTCACCAGAGAACTGCCATCTGACGTAAGGTATAATACCATCTGGGAGTTCTCGGCGAGTCCGTCCAGTGTACCCAGTTTCCACTGAGCACCCGTATATCATCTCTGATGTCAAACACAAATGGATATGGGATCATCCATCTCCCATTTGTATGGGTCGAGAAGGTATACGCTAGTCTACACTGGTATATCGATGCCCCATCTCGATACACCCACGACTAGGGACTTTCAAGGATGTACTTATGTACTACCATGTCCCCACTAGTATGATCTGCATCATAGTCCAGATAGTCAAGTACACATCCTAAGGGCTTTACCAACATGTAACAGAGAGACAATCAGTATACACGTTAAGGTAAAGATCAACCAGATAGTATACTATCATGTCGAGCAAGAAAGTCCTCCCTATATATGTCCAAGCATCCACTACAATATACATCCTATGTATAGTAATGGCCTCTAGGGCAAACATATAACTAACAATAGGAATCCTCACGATTCTTAAGGAGAAAACGCACCTACGAGATCCTCATGACTCGCAGGGAGAAATTCCTTTATGAGACCCTTACGGCTCATGAAGTCAAAAGCCTTAGTTAACAGGATCCTAACCCTGTTCGCTAAGACACATTTCTTCGATATCGACGGAAGCAAATGATGATTCGCTCCTGGCAATATCCCAGTTGTAGCGGTGCTGATGCCGAAAATCGGTGTCTAATTCTAAGCATGCAGCAAAAGCTAGCAAGCCACACATGCAAACGAAACAGCCGAAATGACGGGGCAACTTGCAACAAAATCAGCAAGTAAAAATGTATGCATGCAAAATAGCCAAAATGATTGGGCAACTCGCAATAAAAAGCAGTGAGTACAATTGAAAGAAATAGCCGAAATGATTGGGCACCACGAAAATTGCCGAAATGATTGGGCAATCGCGACCTTCGCGATATAAAAGCTGAAATGATAGAGCATCGCGGAAAGAAATAAAAAAAATGAAATGAAATTTTTGCCCTACAGGTGATATCATGTCAATCCCTGCATACGATCCAAGGGCGCAAACAAAGAGGGAATCACATCTTTCCTCCCCAGGCATCATCAGAAAAAAAAGCCAAATCTCAACGGTTCACAGATAACCTGGAGATCATCTCAACATCCGTCCCATTACGACAGACACAACATCAGACAAAGAAGAACCGCGGCAACTCCCAGTTCAATGACTCGGCGGTGCACAGATGATTGAGAGTCACACCCCGACTCCGTGAAATGCGGATAACGTCAACAATTCCTGGTTACGTAGAACACGGCTTACGTCAAATCCTGACCCCGTGGGAAATGTCCAGAGCGGATCCTGGTCCTTGCAGAGCACGGCAATGACCCCGTGTGAAGCATCCAGAGCGGAGCCTGGTCCTCGCCGAACACGGCAATGATCCCATGGGAAGCATCCATAGCAAAATTCCTAGTTACGTGTGTAAGTCCATGTTGCGACCCCCGGTTCTTACGGGGAGGCGGAAACGGTATAAAAATCAAATTTTTGGCGCATGGGGCAACATGGACTAAACAAGGTCGGGATCGTGTCTAAACTAAACTAGCAAACATGCAAAGGAGAGTTAACTACTCGGCAAAGTGGTTATACCTAACTTGAACTCCTTCTTCTTGAAACCTAGTAGAGGTTGATGGTTCTCTTCTCGTCGCCTTCTTCCGTCGAAGATGGATCCACCTGAGGGTTCAACCTTCGGGCTCTTTCTCGAACTTGGAGAGAACTAGAATCTCCGGCTTGCTAATCCTTTGATCCTAGAGTGAGTAGAGAGTGTCTAAGGGGTGCTTTTGTTTTAAGGAGAGGGATTCTCAACACATGAGAAGGGTTCTCCTTTTGCTAGAGGAAGAAGAAGATGAAGTGAGGAGAGAGAAGCTAAATGATAGAATGAGCTATCTTTTTCCTTTTTTGCAACCATATCAAAAGAAAAAGAATTATCTAATTAGTAATAATAATTCAAATGAGAATAGTTGATGGTTGTTTTTGAATGACCACTATCATACTTCATTAAATGAATGTTGGCAAGAATCAAGGAGCATCCTTGCAAAATAATGATGATGGTCAAACATTCAACCATGGTCAACAAGTGAACCATGGTCAACAAGTCAACAAAACCAACCATAACATAATTTCATTTAATTACTATTATTAATAGATATCTCACTAATTCATTAGGGTTTGGAAAAAAAAGACGACTGTCAACTGTGCATGCGCACCCGTTCCGAAACCCTAATGAAAAACCTCTTCTTCCGCCTCAAACAACTGTGCATACACACCTGTATTCTCGTTCCGAGGAACAAGAATACCGAGAGATAAAAGCAACCCAAAAACATATACCAGTATCCGGCTCAAACCAGAGCCCGCTGGCAATATCCGTCCGGACTCCAAACGTGCACAAGTGCGCGGATGAGAACGAACCCTGTCGCAAAACCATGCGACCTCTACTCTGTTTTTCCCAGAGGCGAATACCCTCTGTGTGGGACTCTAAAGACTCGACACTACGCTGGCAGTGGGTTTAACCACAGACCGCAAGCGGCACTAGCAGTGCGTAACGGTCCCCAAGTAGACGCCGACAAGAAGGCTGACGAGGTGAACCCCATCTGAACTCCTACTGAGTCTGAATGTGACAGTCTCCGTACAGTCCGGTCTGTTCGTCTGATACATCGCATGTCGGGCCTAGGGGGCGGTAAAACGTCAGTCCCCCAATAGCGGTACAAGTCGTGTCGGAGTGAAGCCCAAAACACCCTGAGATAACACTGGAAGCCTACCAGTATATCTCGCTTGCCCTGGCCAGGGACTACTCGTGTAATGGCTCTCCTAGACACAGCGCGATGTCAACCCCCAATACCGGGAGAGACGAATCCTGTCTAACCGGCACTGCCTCCAAGTGCTTCGGGACTGCACCCAACTACCACCTGTTTGCACGACTCTTTTGAGCCGTGGTAGGGTAGTAGTCAAAGTACAGTGGGAACACACTCGAGGCGAAGTGCCAGTGTCAAGTCAGCGGACTAAGCTGTACTCATGTCACCTGGGAACTGATAACTGACGATAGGTATAATACCAACCTGTCAGTTCCCGACGAGTCCTGTCCAGTGTACTCGTAACCCAACGAGCACCCGTATACTATCTCCAATACGACGTACTGATGGCTGTGGGACAGACCATCTCCCACACTGTGATGAGAAGCGCATACGCTAGTCTACTCCGGAGTATCGATGCCCTGTCTCGATAGTCCTGCGACTAGGGACCTGTATAAGGATGTACTTACAGATTACCCAGCCCCCACTAGTGTGACTGCCATCACAACGCTGGTAATCAAGCAAAGATCCTAAGGGCTCCACTAATGCGTATAGGTGATATCGCAAAATAAACACATGTACACATTGAAGTAGAAACAAACCAAGTAGCATACTACTATATTGAGCAAGATTGTTTATACAAGGTGAATATCCCAAGCTTCCATTAAGTAATATACAAACTAGTATGATACAGTAATGGCCTCTAGGGCATATACACTAACAATCTCCCACTTGCACTAAGGCCATGTATTGGCGTATCGAAGACCTATCATCTCGATCAGCCGCTCGAACTGAGTCTGGGGTAGGGCCTTGGTGAATGGATCTGCAGTGTTTTCTTCTGAAGCAACCCTCCGAACCTCGATCTCCTTGCGATCCACGATCTCCCTGATCAGGTGATACCGCCTCAAGATGTGCCTGGACCTCTGATGGGACCTAGGTTCCTTCGCTAAAGCTATAGCCCCATTGTTGTCGCAATACAGAGGTATTGGGTCAACAATGGACGGAACCACCTGAAGTTCTTTCAAGAACTTCCTTATCCAGACAGCTTCTTTTGCGGCATCAGATGCAGCGATGTATTCCGCTTCCATCGTCGAGTCTGCAACGGTTTCCTGTTTGGAACTCTTCCAACACACCGCCCCTCCATTGAGGGTAAAGACAAAACCCGACATGGACTTGGAATCATCCTTGTCACTCTGGAAGCTGGAGTCAGCAAAGGCCTCGATCTGGAGGTCTTTTCCGCCATACACCAAGAACATCTCCTTAGTCCTTCTTAGGTACTTGAGAATGTTCTTTACTGCTATCCAGTGTTTCTCCCCAGGGTTTGACTGATACCGGCTTACTACACTCAGTGCATAAGCTACATCCGGTCTGGTACACAACATCGCATACATTATAGAGCCTACCGCAGAAGCGTAGGGTATAATAGACATGCGATCCCTCTCCAAATCAGTCTTGGGAGACATCTCTTTAGAGAGGGTGATCCCGTGACAAGTCGGTAGGTTACCGCGCTTGGAATCTTCCATACTGAATCTCTTCAGTATAGTGTCGATGTACCTGGACTGTGAAAGTCCTAATATCCTCTTGGATCTATCACGATGGATCCGGATCCCCAGGATGTAAGAGGCATCACCCAGGTCTTTCATGGAGAACCTGTGTGACAAGAATCCCTTGACAGATTGTAGCATAGGAATGTCATTTCCTATTAAGAGAATGTCATCCACGTATAAAATGAGGAATACTACAGTTCTCGCTACAAATCTACTATAGATGCATGGTTCATCTGGATTTTTGATAAAGTCAAATTCCTTGACCGTCTCATCAAAACAGATGTTCCAACTCCGCGATGCCTGCTTTAGTCCATAGATGGACTTAAGCAACTTGCACACCTTTCCGCTGCTCCCACTCTGAATGAAACCCTCTGGCTGATCCATATAGACACACTCCTCTAAATTTCCATTTAGAAAAGCGGTTTTTACATCCATCTGCCAAATCTCATAATCGTGGAAGGCAGCAATGGCAAGAAGGATCCGAATGGATTTCAGCATAGCAACTGGAGAAAAGGTTTCGTCATAGTCCAAGCCAGGTCTTTGACGGAAACCCTTTGCTACAAGTCTAGCTTTATAGGTCTCAACCTGTCCATCTACACCAATCTTCCTTTTGAAGATCCACTTGCATCCTACGGGTTTTACCCCGTCTGGAGCAATGTCCAACGTCCATACTTTGTTGGTGTACATGGACTCCATTTCGGTCCGCATTGCATCCAGCCATTTTACCGAGTCAACGCTCTGAACGGCCTGCTGGAAGCTAGTAGGCTCATCATAATCTATGATGCAATCCTCTCTATCCCCGTCTATGAGAAAACCGTAGTATCTCTCGGGCGGATGAGACTGCCTACTACTCCTGCGGAGCGGCGTAGGAATGTCCTGTTCATTTGAACCCTCTGGTTCCACTAAGCTTTCAGTAATAGTCTGTGGTTCTGGAATTTCTTCCAGTTCTACTGCGCTCCCACTTAATTCTTTTTCTAAGAACTGGTGTTCTAGAAAGTGGGCATGACGAGAAACAAGAACTTTTTGTTCCTCCTCGTAGTAGAAGAGATATCCCTTGGAATTCTTTGGATATCCCACAAACTTACACAGTACTGAGCGCGCCTCGAGCTTGTCCGCATGCTGCTTTTTAACAAAAGCTGGACTTCCCCAAGTCTTAATGTGACTGAGATGGGGTCTCTTCCCACACCACATCTCATATGGTGTAGTAGGCACAGTCTTAGTAGGAACTCGGTTCAAAAGGTACGCAGCTGATTCTAGCGCATACCCCCAGAATGATCGCGGTAACTCAGCGTTACTCATCATGGACCGTACCATATCCAATAGGGTTCGGTTCCGTCTCTCCGATACACCGTTGTGCTGCGGAGTGTATGGAGGAGTGAGCTGAGAGAGAATCCCGTTCTCTTTTAAATAATTCAGGAACTCGGCACTTAAGTATTCTCCACCTCGATCCGATCTTAGAATCTTGATACTTTTGCCGGTCTGTTTTTCCACTTCATTCTTATATTCCTGGAACTTTTCAAAAGTTTCAGACTTATGTTTCATTAAGAAGACATAACCGTACCTTGAAAAATCATCCGTAAAAGTAATGAAGTAAGAATAACCGCTTCGCGCATGTGTAGACATTGGACCGCACACGTCGCTGTGTACGAGTCCCAAGAGCTCGCTCGCTCTTACTCCGTGTCTAGTGAACGGAGTTTTTGTCATCTTTCCTTTGAGACAGGATTGACAAGTGGCATATGATTGATATTCGAACGGATCCAAATATCCTTCTGTATGTAACTTAGTCAACCTTCTCTCATTGATGTGACCCAGTCTACAATGCCATAAGAAAGTCTGATTGATATCCGGAGACTTTCTTTTGTGTGTATTCTGGACATTAAAAATCTGTGGTTGGTTCAATACGTATATACCATTGCTCAATGTACCTGACCCAATCAGAACTTGATTAAGGTGAATGTTTACAACATTACTTACAAACGCAAATTCATAACCTTCTTTAGAAACCAAAGATACATAAATGATATTACAAGTTGCGTTGGGTACAAAAAAGCAATTACGCAAAACCAAAACATGCCCATCTGACATTCCCAGGTGATAGTCCCCCACGGCTTTAGCATCCATGCTAGCTCCGTTCGCAACTCTGAGGGTCATGTCACCTGCCTTCAAAAACCTACGGTTTCTCAACGCCTGCAAAGAATTACAGATATGAGATCCTGATCCGGTATCCAATACCCAGGAAGTAGAGTTTATAGAAAGACAGTTCTCAATAACATACACACCTGAAGCTGAAGCCGCAACCTGCTTCAGTTCCTGTGTCCTGGCCTTCCAAGCCCTGCAATTTTTCTTCCAGTGTCCACTCTTATGACAATAGAAGCATTCTTCCTTTCCAACAAGCTTCCTCGCAATCTTTGTTGCCTTTTCCTTTCCCTTCGCACCCACTTTACTAACACCGCCTCTTGGTTTGGCGGGGGCTTTCTTCCTCTTTCCCTTGGCTTTCGCCTTGGACCTAGAGGAAGAAGATCCTCCTACAAACAAAGCGGGTGTTTCCCTACCTTTCTGTAGGGTGCCCTCTGCGCTCCTCAGCATGTTGAGGAGTTCTGAAAGTTCAACTTCCTTTTCTTGTAAGTTGAAGTTCAGTATAAACTGGGCGTAAGTGGATGGAAGGGACTGGAGAATTAAATCCGTATAGAGTTCACTGTCCAACGTGGTCCCAAGTTCCGCGAGCTCCTCAGTGTAGCCAATCATCTTAAGCACGTGGTCCGCTACCGATGATCCGACAGCCAACTTTGTCGAAAATAACTTCTTCGACACTTCGTATCTTGCGATACGAGACTGCTCTCCATACAGTTCTTTTGTATGGAGAAATATGGACTCCAAGTCCATATTCTCGTGCCTCCTCTGGTGATCGTTGTCCATAGAGGCAAGCACGAGGCACCTGGCCTTCGCGCAATCAATCTCCCAAGTCTTACGGATTTCCTTATCCGCGACGCTGGAGGTGGGACCTGGGATGGGGGGAGCTTTGGTGGTAAGAAGATACCCCAGCTTGCCGTAAGTGATTGCCATTTTGACATTCCTGAGCCAATCTTTGTAGTTTGGCCATGTCAGTATGTTTTTATCTAGAAGTAACTTAAGTCCAGTCATTTCGATTTGGTCGCTGCAGGGGGAGAGAAGAAACACTTAGCACGATGCTCTTGCAAGTTTAGAAAGGTTTTTAATTTATCTAAACAGGATGGCTCCCACTGTCTCTCGAATCCCTCCTCAAACCACAAAGGAAGAATTAGCCGGGATCAATCCCACCGCACAATACTTGCTTAACCGTTCAGCCAGGCCAGTGTTGGTACTTCGAGGGAGGTTTTCCAACGCTTTCGCGATGTTCCTTAATTTAAGAACCTCTTTTCCCTGGGGGCGTAGCCCCGCTAACACCTTTCTAGGCACCTACTAGGTTTATAGCATTGATCGTTTAGTGAGAAATTTCCCGAGGAGTAGCATATACTCATAGTAGGATCGGGATCTAAATATCATCGCGTGACGAAACTGAAGGAATCCTACCAGAATCATCACACTCCAAATGGTATGCAAATCTAGCAAGTTTCAGTACTTATGAAACTCCCGATGTGGATTTTTGCCCCATGCTCTTATGACCTTGACTTTGGCCAAAATATCATAAGTCACATGTCAAGTTCTGCCCGTCACTATCCAGGTTAATTTGGATCCATCCGTGCCTACCCTTGACTTTGGCAAAAATGGCAATACGACTGTCCCAAATCAACGCATCTATCTATGCTACACATGAATACCCAATAGCTACCAATCACTATGCCTTGACTTTGGCCAAAATACATAGCTTGAATACTATTGACTATTTATGTGAAACGACGGAGGGCTACGAATGGTTTTGGTAAAACCGTGAACGTAGTGAACTTGATATAATCGATGGAACGAGATAGCTTTTAGAAGGAGTGGCTCAAGCTCCGCATTTAAAAGTTAGTTTTGAAAAGAACCGAGTGGTTTTTCGAAAGTGTTCCAACGACTTTAACTTGGTATATTATCTTGCATTAGTTCTTTTAATGCGTGATATTCTTGCATTAGTTCTTTTAATGCGTCCCATCATTTAATCCTACCATTGCAGAAAACAACCAAAATATGACGTACGCTTATGCCATTCGCATTCGCCACGGGGTCCCGTCATCACTCGTTAGGTTACTTAACTAACGACAGAGCGGGGGCTGGGCTAGCGCGGCTGTAAAACATAAGCAACGCCTAAATATAAAGCAATGATAGACATTACAGATCACAGATGAATACATTGGATATACTAGCAATCCGCAATCCGTTCGAGCCTGCAACGAAAAACGGATTACACGGTCGCGGTGAATAGCAAATACCCCACCCAAGACCCCTACGGGTGCGGCAAACTACCCGCCAAGAACCCGGTAGTTTGTGCACCCCTCCATGGGTCTATCCTAGGAGCAAAAACAGTAAAAAGAATTATACAATGACGGCTACAACCCCGACCCGGTTGTGCGGCCATACAAATAATATTATTACATCAATTTACATTTACAAATGAATGAAAGAAAAACAAAAGCTCATCTCACATCCACCCCGGCTATTCACCCGCGACAGTCCAACACATTCATATACACATTCCAATATCAAACACAGATCACAGAGATGTATAACCCCGACTAATCGACTTATAGCGATTAGCCGACGTTCAATACATGCAAACATCACAGATATAACCATCATAGTCAAAATGTAGTGAAGTTCGGAAAAAAATACGGAATTATAGGACCCCAAAAGTAAATTTCTGTTCTGGAAAATCTGGGCACATATAACATATTTTAAAAATCCCAAAACCAACACAGAGACACACTGCACGAAACCCGATCACCAGAAGACTCTAAACGGCGGCAGATCCGCGGCGCTAAGAATAGGTGAGGCCGCGGATCCGCGGCGGTTTGAAGGAATTAGATGATCGTGTTTCTTGGGTGTTCACACAAAACCCTGAGCCGAATTTAGGTGTATAACAAATCTTGTTTTGACCAGAAAAATTTTTAACAGAAACTAGGGTTTTTGCAAAGTTTGGTTTTTGGATTTTTCGGTTCCGAACATCGTTACACTTCACTACCAAGCTAGTTTAAGTTTAGTTAGGCTCTGATACCACTGTAAGTCCACGTTGCGACCCCCGGTTCTTACGGGGAGGCGGAAACGGTATAAAAATCAAATTTTTGGCGCATGGGGCAACATGGACTAAACAAGGTCGGGATCGTGTCTAAACTAAACTAGCAAACATGCAAAGGAGAGTTAACTACTCGGCAAAGTGGTTATACCTAACTTGAACTCCTTCTTCTTGAAACCTAGTAGAGGTTGATGGTTCTCTTCTCGTCGCCTTCTTCCGTCGAAGATGGATTCACCTGAGGGTTCAACCTTCGGGCTCTTTCTCGAACTTGGAGAGAACTAGAATCTCCGGCTTGCTAATCCTTTGATCCTAGAGTGAGTAGAGAGTGTCTAAGGGGTGCTTTTGTTTTAAGGAGAGGGATTCTCAACACATGAGAAGGGTTCTCCTTTTGCTAGAGGAAGAAGAAGATGAAGTGAGGAGAGAGAAGCTAAATGATAGAATGAGCTATCTTTTTCCTTTTTTGCAACCATATCAAAAGAAAAAGAATTATCTAATTAGTAATAATAATTCAAATGAGAATAGTTGATGGTTGTTTTGGAATGACCACTATCATACTTCATTAAATGAATGTTGGCAAGAATCAAGGAGCATCCTTGCAAAATAATGATGATGGTCAAACATTCAACCATGGTCAACAAGTCAACCATGGTCAACAAGTCAACAAAACCAACCATAACATAATTTCATTTAATTACTATTATTAATAGATATCTCACTAATTCATTAGGGTTTGGAAAAAAAGACGACTGTCAACTGTGCATGCGCACCCGTTCCGAAACCCTAATGAAAAACCTCTTCTTCCGCCTCAAACAACTGTGCATACACACCTGTATTCTCGTTCCGAGGAACAAGAATACCGAGAGATAAAAGCAACCCCAAAACATATACCAGTATCCGGCTCAAACCAGAGCCCGCTGGCAATATCCGTCCGGACTCCAAACGTGCACAAGTGCGCGGATGAGAACGAACCCTGTCGCAAAACCATGCGACCTCTACTCTGTTTTGCCCAGAGGCGAATACCCTCTGTGTGGGACTCTAAAGACTCGACACGACGCTGGCAGTGGGTTTAACCACAGACCGCAAGCGGCACCAGCTGTGCGTAACGGTCCCCAGGTAGACGCCGACAAGAAGGCTGACGAGGTGAACCCCATCTGAACTCCTACTGAGTCTGAATGTGACAGTCTCCGTACAGTCCGGTCTGTTCGTCTGATACATCGCATGTCGGGCCTAGGGGGCGGTAAAACGTCAGTCCCCCAATAGCGGTACAAGTCGTGTCGGAGTGAAGCCCAAAACACCCTGAGATAACACTGGAAGCCTACCAGTATATCTCGCTTGCCCTGGCCAGGGACTACTCGTGTAATGGCTCTCCTAGACACAGCGTGATGTCAACCCCCAATACCGAGAGAGACGAATCCTGTCTAACTGGCACTGCCTCCAAGTGCTTCGGGACTGCACCCAACTACCACCTGTTTGCACGACTCCTTTGAGCCGTGGTAGGGTAGTAGTCAAAGTACAGTGGGAACACACTCGAGGCGAAGTGCCAGTGTCAAGTCAGCGGACTAAGCTGTACTCATGTCACCTGGGAACTGATAACTGACGATAGGTATAATACCAACCTGTCAGTTCCCGACGAGTCCTGTCCAGTGTACTCGTAACCCAACGAGCACCCGTATACTATCTCCAGTACGACGTACTGATGGCTGTGGGACAGACCATCTCCCACACTGGGATGAGAAGCGCATACGCTAGTCTACTCCGGAGTATCGATGCCCTGTCTCGATAGTCCTGCGACTAGGGACCTGTATAAGGATGTGCTTACAGATTACCCAGCCCCCACTAGTGTGACTGCCATCACAACGCTGGTACTCAAGCAAAGATCCTAAGGCTTCTACTAATGCGTATAGGTGATATCGCAAAATAAACACAAGTACACATTGAAGTAGAAACAAACCAAGTAGCATACTACTATATTGAGCAAGATTGTTTATACAAGGTGAATATCCCAAGCTTCCATTAAGTAATATACAAACTAGTATGATACAGTAATGGCCTCTAGGGCATATACACTAACAACGTGGAATGCGGCTTACGTCAAATTCTGACCCCATGGGAAATGTCCACAGCGGATCCAGGTCCTCACAAAGCATGGCAATGACCCCATGTGAAGCATCCAGAGCGGAGCCTAGTCCTCGCCGAACACGACAATGAACCCGTGGGAACCATCCAGTGCAAAATTCCTGGTTATGTGGAACGCGGCTTACGTCAAATCCTGACCCCGTTGGAAATGTCCACAGCGGATCCTGGTCCTCGTAGAGTACGGCAAGGACCCCGTGTGAAGCATCCAGAGCGGAGCCTGGTCCTTACAGAACACGGCAATGACCCCGTAGGAAGCATCCAGAGAAAATTCCTGGTTACGTGGAACGCAGCTTATATCAATCCTGACCCCGTGGGAAACATCCAAAGCGGATCCGGGTCCTCGCAGAGCACGACAATGACCCCGTGTGAAGCATCCAAAGCGGAGCCTGGTCCTCACAGAACACGGCTATGACCCCATGGGAAGCATCCAGAGCAAAATTCCGGGTTACGTGGAACGCGGCTTATGTCAATCTTGACCCTGTGGGAAACGTCTAGAGCGGATCCTGGTCCTCGCAGAGCACAGCAATGAACCCGTGTGAAGAATCTAGAGTGGAGCCTGGTTCTCGCAGAACACGGCAATGATCCCATGGGAAGCATCCAGAGCAAAATTCTTGGTTACGTGGAATGCGGCTTATGTCAATCCTGACCCTGTGGGAAACGTCGAGAGCGGATCCTGGTCCTCGCAGAGCACGGCAATGACCCCGTGTGAAGCATCCAGAATGGAGTCTGGTCCTCGCAGAACACGGCAATGACCCCGTGGGATGCATCCAGAGCAAACTCCCGATTACGTGAAATGTGGATAAGGGTAACCTTACCCATCACTTGCGGGTCCTCACGACTCGTAAGGGAGCAAATTCTCTTGTGAGATCCTTACGACTTGAAAGAGAAAACACACTTAGGAATCCTCACGATTCTTTAGGTGAAATTACACCTACAGGACCCTCTCGACCGGTAGGGAGAAAATTCTTTATGAGACCCGTACAGCTCATAAAGTTGAAAAGTCTTACGAGGCAGATCTTAACCCTGAATCCTAAGCCATCGTTGCCCTGCAAAGAAATCAAGATAGACTATCAACAAAATACATTTACTAAAAGGGACACACCATCATGAAGAAAAATATATCTTTTATCCAAGAATCAAAATGAATACAATGTACAATTCGTGAAAGAACAAAAAATATACTCTCATTCAGGAGTATGTACAAAGGAAGAATAAAACATACATATACAATTCTTCAAGTCGGCGGGCGATTTAGCTGATTTACCAGTTCATCCCTTTTTTGCTGAGCCTCGCCATCATGATTCAGTATCGTCAAAAGACGGGCCTCCGCCTGAGCTTGTTAGGCCTAGTATGAGGCAAGACGACCTTCAAGCTCTTTTTCAATAGCCTTATGGGCCTCAAGCATTTCACGAGTGAATACGGCGCCCTTACCAATGGCTACCAACTCCTTGATGGCCTCTTGAAGCACTCGCCAAAGTTCATATGCTTTGGTGTCCTTGTGTAACGTTTTGAAAATCGTTTCGGTGAAATTTCAAAAAAAAACGGTAAAATAAGAGGGTTTTCTGTAAAAATTCAAAATACAAATATCTTATTATAAAAATTAAATATACATATTCTAGCTATGTAATTGCTAGTATTTGGTGTTTATTGACCCACTGGTGAAATTTCAAATTTTCTGAAAAATTTTCCGAAAATAATTATTTTAATATTATTTTAAGCCGTCACTAATATATTTAATTAGGGAAAATTACAAATTGGAATGAGTTGAAATAAATTTTGTGCAACATAATACATTAAATAAAATTTTATCATGTGGGTTTTGAAACGAAATCGTTTGCCAAAACGGTTTAGAAAATATCGAAGAAAAAGGCTTTTTTTTAGTGTAAATGGATGTTTGGGGTATTGTATTTGTCATTTTCCATCACCCCACACCCATACCCACACTCACACACCCCTATTTTCCCTCCCCCTTGACTGAATTCAGCAGCCCCCATCTCTTGTCCCCACTTGTTTTGCAAAAGAAAAGAAATGAAAGAAAAGAAAAGAAAATGGATAAAAGAGTTGACCTTTTGTTGACTTGGACTTTTCCCTCACCATACCTCACACCACACCCCCTCTCTCCTCTCCCCCACATGCTTGTTGCCGGCCCTTCCAACAGCAGCCCCCTCCCCCTTTTTTCTCCTCTCATTCCTCTTCCAAAATGCTTAAAAATTGCCTCAAAACCCATCAAATAAATCCCAAAATCCAAATCAAACTCCTATCCATTTCTCATTAGCCTTTCTAGCATGGATCTACGGATCAAAATGGCATTTTAGGAGGCTAGATCTTGAGCTTGATCTCATCAGGGAGGTATAATCTCATGCTTTTGTTAAAATTTGTTATCTAGTTGCTTTAATCTAAATTAACTAAGTGTTTAATTAGGTTTTGATGAGTTTAATTGCATGATTAAAGATTTCAAGTTAGGGTTTTGTTGTGGAATTGGGTTATGATAAATTGTGCATGGTTTTGTGTTGTGGATTAATATCTTAAGTTTTATAAAAAGCTAATTTAGTTGTTAATTCCAAACCATTACTTATAAAATGCCCTAATTAAGTTATTTTGCTAACTAGAGTTTCGGAAAATTGTTAAATGCTTTAGATTAAAATATAATTATGGTTTCATGTCATTATTAATATTATAATGAGTGGTTTAATGACTTTGGATCATGCAAAACCAAGCTTAATTGTTAAATTGTGAATTTTGCTTTAAAAAGAGTTAAAATCGGTATTTTTGCAAACTAGTTTTTTTGAACATATATGGTTTGGTGAAATTAAATTATGGAAATGATTTATATGACTTAATTAAGATGGTTAGGGAGCCTTATGGCCATTAGTTTTGTTAAAATATCATGTTTTGTACAAAAACGGGTAAATTTTGCTTGCTAGATTTTCGGAAAAATAGCTTTTAACGTGAGTTTGAGGTTTTTGTGAATTTTAACCTATTCTATATTTAAATTAGTATTCGTGAATGTGCAAATGAGTGTACTTGGGGTTTTCTCGATGGTCGGGCGTTTGCACGCCGACGTCGAGGGTTTTTGGGTTGGTTTGTGAGAGCAACCATAGGTTTTGACCTATGTGTGATTCGTGCGTCGTTTTGGTCATGAGTCGGGTTTTAATGCGATATGGTGCGTTTTGATATGTACGTACCCCATGTGGACTTCGAGACGACAAGCAAGCGCATGGCGACGTCGGCACCCGGCGAGCGAGGACCAGGTGAGTAGATTTATATCTACGGGGAGAAGTCGGGTGGATGGCGTATAGCACCACCGCAGTCCGTGGTGGTGTATACGGATGCGTATACACACCAACAATTATTATAAGTTATTTGGGATTAATAACCATGTTTAGGATGGATATTGATGTGTTGGATTATTTTAGTGTTGCGAACCCTAGGGTAGTGTTGCACTACACATACACACATACATACTTGCGTACAGTCCTTTTTATATATGCTCATGGGATTCTTTATAGTTATGTGATCACATGGGTATGGGACTATGTGTTCACATACGGATTTGAGGATGATACTTGGGATTGAGCTGAGTCGATGAGATTTGTTTTGTGGTTGTGATATCGGTGATATGGCAGGATTCGTACTTAAGGTACGCCTTAGTGTTATAGTGGATCTTAGGGCGACGATACGGGTGAATAGTGTTATAAATAAAATGGTCGACATGTGATCGTGATATGAGGCATGATATGCTAGGATATTGATATTAGGCCGTATCGGGCGATGTATACCCTTGATGATGCTATGTGCTGACGGTATCGGTTTGTACGAGATTGTCGATCTGTAGTCAGATCATGAGTATATTGAGGATATTAGTATTGTACTAGACATAGGTCAGTATCCTAGACTATGATCTTGAATAAAGAGGGTACCAGAGGAATGGTGTGAGGAATATGATATTGACCCGTACCCAGATTTGGGGATGCCGTACGACGGATTTACGTACGAGCTATATCTTGATGATTGATCCGCACTCTTGACTTGGGATGTCTGATTGTAGATATGGTATCGGATATGATATTATTGAGGCGGGATCACCGACTAATATATATACAGGTATGTATATGGATCGACTCAGATGTTAGGCGGTTTCCTTACCTGTAGTCCAGCTTGTTAGCTTAGCCCTTTAGTTTAGTTTAGTTGTTAGATTAGATTCGATTCTTACCTATTTCAAAAACTAACGAATCGTGGGTATTTTAAAAGACAGCCCAAGGGATCCTACGGATATTTCAAAAGACGTATCTTTTCATAAAAACACCGTAGCCCCTATTTTCAAAACCCCATGATTCGTGTTATTTCAAAAGGAACCATTTGTAGGACTTATATTAGATTAATGCAGGTTACTTACAGTTGCGTCTAGTATTCAGCTCCCACTTATTATTGTGGTTCGCCTCGCCTCGCATACTTATGCTATAATTTCTTATTGCAATGTTGATATTATATTGTTAGGACACCAGCACCATTACCGATGATGCGTATGTACCACGTACACTTACTTACCGGCTCACACACATCTTCGTCGGTAATTGCCATGTCACGTACACCTTAGAAAATATTATTGCCTGACATAGCGTACTTGCCTTATATGTTAGTTTAGACATTGTAGTTATTACCTGCTACTTCATGCATACTGTTATTCATTGTTATGCCGCATTCATGGATTCTCATGCATATATTCACTATTTTACGTGTTATTGAGGTTTTGGATTCGGATTTCCATGAGATTTTCTGGATTTGGAGGAAAACCGCAAAAACATAAATAAACCTTTTCTCTCTTTTAAAATAAAAAGTGCGGTTTTTCCCATGATGTATGAGTCGTCCACCATGAGTTTGCTGATGGATTTCGAGACCCTATTCGAGAAGACGGATGAACCGTTTCGGGTACATGGTGGACCCGGTAAGGTACCCCGGGGCAAGAAGCGCATGATGATGACGATGTGAGCCTGGCAGGGGAGCACTACCTACCGGTGATTTTACCCGACGCGTCGGATATCCGGAGGATACCGTCGTGGTCTTGAGATGGATGGTAGGGGCCGGTCTGGACTGACGGCGCCCTAGATATTGTGATCGAGACATTGAGATTTTGAGATATTGAGGTACAGAGACTGTGATACAGAGATATCGAGATATTGGGATTACGTTTTGTGCCGATGCTAGGCACTGTTTTATGCCGATTTCATTATGATACCTCATTTTAAAAATACAAGGAAATCTCACTAAATTATGAAAACAGATCTTCATTTACATGTATTCTATTTTCATGCATTCATACCTCATTCATATGATATATTGCTACCTGAGGCACTGACACGGGCACATGAGATTACACTCGGGTTAGATATTTACCCTAGCCTTGTTATAGGTTGCATGTTATATATATAATTGAGGATATATTATGATCATTGACCTAGGTTGCGTTATTTATGCGATTTCTGTGCGTAGATGTTTTTCTATTCACGAGTTGGCAACTCACCCCCGTTGTGCCCTAGTTTCTTGCAGGTTTGCCGTACAGGTTTCATTACGGCTTGCGGGCATAGTTTCCTTCGGGTGATTTACTAGTAGGTGGGTTTAGTTGTATCGTACCCCTATTATATATCTTGTATATTATTATTCTGTTTTATCTAGAAGTTCCATCAACCAAACATGTATTTATTTTAAGATAGAGACCAGTGATGTTATTCCTTCGACCTTAGAGTCGCGCGTTATATTTCTGCGGTTTTCTTGTGGTTTTGAGTTTCCTTTTGAATTTTGATCCTCGCCGTTGGCGTTGTATATTATATTGCTTGTGTGGTTGTGACCGTCGATTGACGAAGAGCTAGCTCCCGTTTAGGGATGCCTTTTTATTGATTTCGTATACTATTCATGTTGTTTCCCGTTTGGGAGCCAGTATTTACAAAGGAGACTCTGCCGAAATTTTCAGGAAATATTTGATGTTTTTAAAAACGCATAATTCGGCTTATGCTATTAAAACAACTTATTTTAAATTGGGTTTCCTTCACTCTACTACCTTTTTTGGTTTGGATTTCTGGGTTTTCGGCTTACTTAGATTACGTATGCCTCGAGACGTTTCGTAATTTAAGTGCCGGTCATGTTCCATCTTTCGGGACGTGACAAAGTTGGTATCAGAGCGTTAGGTTTTACCTTCGGAGCGTAGGACGACCCTTGGTTGATGGAATAGGTGACTAAAGTAGAGTGACGTACCGTTGGTATGTTCCGCGGCATATTTACGACACGCCACTCCACTTAAGAAGCCTTAGGATGTACATTTCCTTGTTCAGTATTATATTCCTTCCTGATCTAGCCTCATCGGTACCAGTTTGGTTTTGCTGCCACGATTACGGGCAGGGAGAGCTACAGCTAGAGTTGTGGTCAGCACGAGCTCGTCACGAACGAGGACTGACCATGGCGAAATTCCGGCGACACACGATTGCGGAGATGTGTCTTTTTACTGTGTTTCCGTGCCACGAGCGTTTGGCGGATCGCCTTTATGAGGTTACTCGGATGTGCTGATCGACACTAGAGAATTGAGCCAATGATAGAGGCCAGCCAGATTTTGATGACCGTTGGTGTATAGCTTACTCACGATGATTGAGGCACTGTTCAGCGTGCAGACGAGTGAACCAGTTGTTGCTGCGAGCGACGAGATATCACCCCATATGTTGGAACTATTGCAGTACAGGTTGTACTAAGAGATGATAGAAGGTCGCTAGTCACCCGGGGATGAATGACTGGGACATGTGGTTCGTTCGCCTACCCCATGAGAGGTCATCAGATAGATTGATTCCAGCAAGAGACGACTTCACGCGGAGACGTTGAGAGTCGACAGAGATGATCGAATGTCAGAAACCTATTATTCCAAGTTTAAAGTATTCGGAAGGGCATGCATGCAATTCTATGGACCCTCTAGAAGAATGAAACCCTAACTCGACTTAATGACCGTGTGAAAGCCTTTGAACCTTCGGGTTTGCGGCAGTTCTGCGGCGCCATTAGTGAGGCTTGGGTTTGCCCTTCTACGGCTGGACCACCGATGCTGTGGTATGTACTCGATACTATTAAACTGTGCCCAAGATGATGAGCTCTTGGGGGATTATGAGGTTTTGACGACTCGATCGGATGGCTCGACTTAATTCGGATGCTAGGTAGTGAGATGCATTTCTTCGGAGACTCCCGATACGAGAATAGCCATTGGAGCTCAGTCTATGCAGCCGCGACGAGACGAGTCCAAAGCAGACGACATTAGAGAAAAGTGAAGTAAGAGGTTCGTACCAGATCTAGATGAGATGACGTTCCACTCCGCCGACCTCATAGATGCGATGTGCGTGCCGAGGCATGGTACTTGGATATACCTTCCAGAAGGAGTCGCGATGAGTATGTAGCCGTTCAGGAACGAGAAGAGATCTAGTAAGGGACGATGACTTCCGGACAGTTCGGCAGATGCGAGATTTAGGAGAGACCTCGACAGGACCTTTCTGGAATGAATTACGAGAAGACCTTGACCTAGGAGTGGTCATTGTTACGCACACCAGCAGGCCAGAGTTCATGATCATCGACGAGACATCCCACTAGTGACCGCGACAGTTGGCCCGAGATTCTTAGAGGATACGATTTAGCGGTACTATTCCGCCATTATTGATTTCGATGTTTTGGGTGATTTATTCGAATGATTTGATTTTGATGATTGAGGATTTACGATCTTTGCACAGGGTTGCACTTGATATCGTTTTCGTGCTTGGGTTTCAAATGTTTGTGATTTTACGGTTTTAGACATTTGAGTTGATTTTGTGCGTATGCACGCACACGATTTGGTTCCTGCACTCTGTATAGTTTATATATGCTTGCAGTGCAGAGATACGCCTTTTGTGCACTTAGATGCATTGGACTTTGATTTCGATGGTGATGTTCGATATTTGTTTTGTGCACCTTGTACACCTGATTTGATTTTGCGCATGTTCGGCACTTGATATTGGATTTCATGATTTCGTGCACGATGGATGCACCTGATTTGGATTTTCGTGCATGTTGGGCGCATATTTTGAAGTGTGATTTTGGTGCACACCAGATGCACTAAATCGAGATTTTTCGTGCATGTCAGATGCACCTGATTTTGCTGTCAGGCACACATGTTGCCTACGACAGATGTTTCGTGCACACCCGATGCACTTAGATGTTGTTTCTGTGCATATGTATGGCACATATTTGGATTTTGATTTCCGTGTGCACCAGACGCACGTAGTATTCATACGCGTATTTTGGGATTGTTTTTTTCTCTCTTATAGAGCAGTACGTTTTTATGATATTGCTATGTGTTTTCGTACTGAGCAGGACTAGTCAGAGGACCGTACCTGAATATATTTTGCATGCATTGATAGTTATTGAAGGGATTTCCAAAAAGCGAGCTATAGCCTCAGTATTTACCTACGTGTCTGATATGACACGAAATGTTTAGAACAAGGAGACCCTCCTAAATTGTTTCCAAAACGGCGGAACGTACATTTCAAACAAAGGTATATATGTATATAGTTATTTTCTTATGATAGACGTCTACCACTGTGCAGTGTTATACGCGTGCACAACGACTTAAAGAGATTTGGCATGCATTTCCTTTAGATACTTACATATATAGATTCGATATTTACATGTATAGTTTCGAGTTATATCATATTGGTTTTGCTTTGGATTTGGCATTGATGTCTTCCCTATGACTCCGATGATTGCGGGATGCTTGACGGAGTTGTGATTTGAGTTATATGCTCATTTTTCATGCGCATGCGCTGCGCTACGATTTGTTTTATGTATTTATAATTTCGGAGCCCCGACGACTTGATGGTTTTGGTTTAGATGTTTTAGTATTTGGGGAGAGTTTTAATTTAAATTCGGGGACCGAATTTCTTTAAGGGGGGAAGATTGTAACGTTTTGAAAATCGTTTCGGTGAAATTTCAAAAAAAAACGGTAAAATAAAGGGATTTTCTGTAAAAAGTCAAAATACAAATATCTTATTATAAAAATTAAATATACATATTCTAGCTATGTAATTGCTAGTATTTGGTGTTTATTGACCCACTGGTGAAATTTCAAATTTTCTGAAAAATATTCCGAAAATAATTATTTTAATATTATTTGAAGCCGTCACTAATATATTTAATTAGGGAAAATTACAAATTGGAATGAGTTGAAATAAATTTTTTCCATCATAATACATTAAATAAAATTTTATCATGTGGGTTTTGAAACGAAATCGTTTTCCAAAACGGTTTAGAAAATATCGAAGAAAAAGGCTTTTTTTTAGTGTAAATGGATGTTTGGGTTATTGTATTTGTCTTTTTCCATCACCCCACACCCATACCCACACTCACACACCCCAATTTTCCCTCCCCCTTGGCTGAATTCAGCAGCCCCCCCTCTCTTGTCCCCACTTGTTTTGCAAAAGAAAAGAAATGAAAGAAAAGAAAAGAAAATGGATAAAAGAGTTGACCTTTTGTTGACTTGGACTTTTCCCTCACCATACCTCACACCACACCCCCTCTCTCCTCTCCCCCACATGCTTGTGGCCGACCCTTCCAACAGCAGCCCCCTCCCCCTTTTTTCTCCTCTCATTCCTCTTCCAAAATGCTTAAAAATTGCCTCAAAACCCATCAAATAAATCCCAAAATCCAAATCCAACTCCTACCCATTTCTCATTAGCCTTTCTAGCATGGATCTAGGGATCAAAATGGCATTTTAGGAGGCTAGATCTTGAGCTTGATCTCATCATCGGAGGTACAATCTCATGCTTTTGTTAAAATTTGTTATCTAGTTGCTTTAATCTAAATTAACTAAGTGCTTAATTAGGTTTTGATGAGTTTAATTGCATGATTAAAGATTTCAAGTTAGGGTTTTGTTGTGGAAATGGGTTATGATAAATTGTGAATGGTTTTGTGTTGTGGATTAATATCTTAAGTTTTATAGAAAGCTAATTTTGTTGTTAATTCCAAACCATTACTTATAAAATGCCCTAATTAAGTTATTTTGCTAACTAGAGTTTCGGAAAATTGTTAAATGGTTTAGATTAAAATATAATTATGGTTTCATGTCATTATTAATATTATAATGAGTGGTTTAATGACTTTGGATCATGCAAATCCAAGCTTAATTGTTAAATTGTGAATTTTGCTTTAAAAAGAGTTAAAATCGGTATTTTTGCAAACTAGTTTTTTTGAACATATATGGTTTGGTGAAATTAAATTATGGAAATGATTTATATGACTTAATTAAGATGGTTAGTGAGCCTTATGACCATTAGTTTTGTTAAAATATCATGTTTTGTATAAAAACGGGTAAATTTTTCTTGCTAGATTTTCGGAAAAATAGTTTTTAAAGTGAGTTTGAGGTTTTTGTGAATTTTAACCTATTCTATATTTAAATTAGTATTCGCGAATGTGCAAATGAGTGTACTTTGGGTTTTCTCGATGGTCGGGCGTTTGGACGCCGACGTCGAGGGTTTTTGGGTTGGTTTGTGAGAGCAACCATAGGTTTTGACCTATGTGGGATTCGTGCGTCGTTTTGGTCATGAGTCGGGTTTTAATGCGATATGGTGCGTTTTGATATGTAGGTACCCCATGTGGACTTCGAGACGACAAGCAAGCGCGTGGCGACGTCGGCACCGGCGAGCGAGGACCAGGTGAGTAGATTTATATCTACGGGGAGAAGTCGGGTGGATGGCGTATAGCACCACCGCAGTCCGTGGTGGTGTATACGGATGCGTATACACACCAACAATTATTATATGTTATTTGGGATTAATAACCATGTTTAGGATGGATATTGATGTGTTGGATTATTTTAGTGTTGCGAACCCTAGGGTAGTGTTGCACTACACATACACACATACATACTTGCGTACGTTCCTTTTTATATATGCTCATGGGATTCTTTATAGTTATGTGATCACATGGGTATGGGACTATGTGTTCACATACGGATTTGAGGATGATACTTGGGATTGAGCTGAGTCGATGAGATTTGTTTTGTGGTTGTGATATCGGTGATATGGCAGGATTCGTACTTAAGGTACGCCCTAGTGTTATAGTGGATCTTAGGGCGGCGATACGGGTGAATAGTGTTATAAATAAAATGGTCGACATGTGATCGTGATATGAGGCATGATATGCTAGGATATTGATATTAGGCCGTATCGGGCGATGTATACCCTTGATGATGCTATGTGCTGACGGTATCGGTTTGTACGAGATTGTCGATCTGTAGTCAGATCATGAGTATATTGAGGATATTAGTATTGTACTAGACATAGGTCAGTATCCTAGACTATGATCTTGAATAAAGAGGGTACCAGAGGAATGGTGTGAGGAATATGATATTGACCCGTACCCAGATTTGGGGATGCCGTACGACGGATTTACGTACGAGCTATATCTTGATGATTGATCCGCACTCTTGGCTTGGGATGTCTTATTGTAGATATGGTATCGGATATGATATTATTGAGGCGGGATCACCGACTAATATATATACAGGTATGTATATGGATCGACTCAGATGTTAGGCGGTTTCCTTACCTGTAGTCCAGCTTGTTAGCTTAGCCCTTTAGTTTAGTTTAGTTGTTAGATTAGATTCGATTCTTACCTATTTCAAAAACTAACGAATCGTGGGTATTTTTGTAAGTGCACGGCGGCGCCCCGGCCGTCAATCCGACGGCCAAATGCGGAAGCGGTGATAAACTTTAAATTTTCTTGAACTGGCAAACCGCCGCGCACTAATACCCGGATCGAACCATTAATTAGTCCTAGCTATCTACAAGAAAGGGAAGAGAGATATACCGACAGATCCGAGTCCTCCGGTCTTCTCGTCGTCGTCCCGATCTCCTGCGGAATGTGCCGTCTCCTCCTCGTCGCCGGAAGTGCACCACATCGCCTACTTCTTTTACGGGCTCCCACCCCAATGCCGAGGCAACTCGGGCACGAAGCTGGCTAGTCGACGTGCCCAAGATTTGCTGTAGAATGTGTAGTGAAGAAGTCTCTTTTGGGGTTGTAGGAATTGCCTTTTTGGTGGAGGGAAGATACAAGAACTATGTGGAGGAACTTTGGGGATTTTGGAACATGAAATGAACCAAAAACCCGCACTCAAAATTTGGGACAGCCCCCCTCCTCTATGAGGCCGGCCATTATCATGGTAGAGAGGTTGAAAGAGTGGGAGTCTCACTCAAAAGAATGGGAGCCATTCTCATCTCATACAAGAGAGAGAGAGTCAAGAAAAAGAGGTGGTTGAAAAGCAAGTGATGATGAGAAACAATGATCACTCCCAAAACCAATACTCAACCAACAATCATCAACAACCATGATTGTCTACAAAGTCAAGCCATCATGATAAAGCTAGAAGTCAAGGTAGTCAAGGTCAATGAAAAGCTATCATGACACAAGAATATGCAAAGAACTCCTCCTCAAATACTTTCTTGCAATAATGCAAATAAGCCCTCCTCCACCAATCTTCGGCCAATGAACGATACAAAGGAAATCGGCCGAAACGAAAAGAAAACTGGCAACTCCAGAAAACTGGTCCCGTAATAAATTACAGGAAAACCCCGATACTGTGCATACACACCCGCATCTGTATTTCGACCGAAATACAAATGCAATGAGACAAAATCTATACTGTACTATACTAGGATCCGGCTTATACCAAAACCGGCTAGTAATATCTGTTCGATCCTGATCCGTGCAATACCGCACGTATCTGATCGAACCCTGCCATATAACCATACGGCCTATAGTACAAACTGTCCGATCCTGATCCGTGCAATACCGCACGTATCTGATCGGACCTTGCCATATCTCCATATGGCCTCTACAACCTTTCGCCCGTAAGCTTGAGTAACTGAATGTGGGGGACTCTAAAGACTCGTCAACACCTTGGTTGTGGATTTAACCACTAGCACGTCAGAGGTATAAGCCAATACGTAACGGGCTACCAGGTATTGACTAAAAGGGACGTCTGTGAGCGAACTCAGCCTGACAACCCTACTGAGCCTGTCAGTGACAATATCCGTACAGTCCGGTCCGTTCGTCTATGAGCATCGCATGGCGGGCCTAGGGGGTTGGTAAAAGTCAGACCCCCAAAAGCGGTACAAGTCGTGTCGGAGTGTAGCCCAGAACACCTGAGATACTACTGGAATACCTACCAGTAAATCTCCTGCCTTGGCCAAGGACTTCGTGTAATGGCTCTCCTAGACACAGCACGACCTCACCCCCAATACCGGGAGAGACGAACCCCTGAAGATACGCTCACTGCCTCCATGTGGCTCGGGACTGTACCCAACTAAAACCTGTTTGCACGACTCCTTTGAGCCGTGGTAGGGTAGTAATCAAAGTACAGTGGGAACTCACACGAGACAAATGACGATCCCCAGGTCGATGAACTAACCTGCACACATGTCACCAGGGAACTGCCATCTGACGTCTGGTATATGACCAACTAGCATGTTCCTGGCGAGTCCTGTCCGGTGTACTCATAACCCAATGAGCACCTGTATACATCTTAGGTGATCCAACTGACACCAGTGGCTTGTGAGACCGGCCACCGCCCCTCGTCGGGGTCTCGACTGTATACACTAGTCTACTCTGGAGTATCGATGCCTTGTCTCGAAACTCACACGACTAGGGACCATTTAAGGATATGCTTATAGACCCCAGCTCCCACTTATATGATCGCCCTCATACTGCTGGTGGTCAAGCAAGAATCCTAGGGGCTCTATCAACGTGTAATAGCAACTTGTCAGGTCACCTAAAACAGTACACGATGATAAAGGTAAACCAGATAGCATACTATCATCTCGAGTAAGACTGTCCTACCGGGATAGGTCCTCCATCAATCATTGCAATCACGTACCTGTGACTTAATAATTGACTCTGAGGGCACTATCTCCAACAATCTCCCACTTGCACTCAAGGCTAATTATTGCGATGTCGCATACTCACAGCCCGTGTGATACCGAACACCCAACTCCTCTACTAGTCAGTCTCACAAAGCTCGTTTGCGAAACTATTGCGTTCGAGGAATAGCCTCAGTGAGTGGATCCGCTTAGTTGTTTCTTTCTATGTCTCTCTATATCTTAAGTTCGCGGAGAAAACCCATCTCCCGAAAAGAGCAATACCTGTCTTAGAAAATGTTTGGATGCCTGATGGGACCTAGCTCATAAATGAACTCCAAATCCAAACTTCTTAGACTATATCGTCAACTGAACTTAATCAGTATCCTGCGCCATGCCACCCTCAGTATTGCCTTGGACCACCTGTTCAAAATACTGCCCCTCGTCAGAGGGAAAACTATAACTCTGACAACCTCCTTGTCGTCCAGGTCACCTTGGAAGCCTGGAATGATAACTGTCTCCTGAATGAGGCTGTCGTTATCATATCCCTAGAACATCCACTTATGTTCTAAAACTGCTTCCGACTGTTTCTCCAGGATTGGGTCAATGTCAACTTATTGCATCTGGTGCAAGAACAACATCTGGTGTGGTACTTGACATCTCACGATTGACTCAATTGCCTGAGCAAGTGATCTGCCAATCATGCACGTCCCTCTCCCCTTTAGTCTGTAAGACACCTTTGGAGAGGGTGACTCCATCTTCTGCAGGTACACTACCGTGCTTGGAGTCGTCCATTCTAAATACTCTTAGAATGCCGTCAAAGCACCCTGATTGGGAAACCACCCAAATCTAGATCTAAAACCATAGATCCAGTAACCAGTGTGTCAGACATAAAGTCCAAGTCCTTTGTGGAGAAATCACTGTGTGACGACCAAAGTATAACCGATTGTAGTATAGGAGTTTCCTTTCCTACTCTGTGTATGTCATCCAAATACCAGGATATCACACCCTACTACCTTCTCAACAGATCCATCCCCTATTCTGATGAAGTCAAACCTATGACTGTCACGTTAGAAATAGATGATCTATCTCCGCTATATCTGCTTTAGTCTATAAATAGACATAAGCTACCTGTCCACCAATGCTTCCGCTGCTCCCACTGACTACGACAACCCTCTGGCAGAGTCATATAGACGTCCACTTCTAAAACTAGTTTAGAACGACGCTATACTCATCCTCCCGCCGGGTCTCGCAGCCTGGAACAACAGCAATGGTAATTGTGGGTAAACAAGAACTTCCCTGTCACCGTCCTTGAGGCTACCGTAGTACCTCTAGGGTGCCTGAAGTTACCCACCTTATCTGCGGAGTGGCCAATGGAATGTCAATCCAGATTGAATCTTTAGGTTCCTTGTCAAATCTTCAGTAATCGTTTGTGGTTCTGGAATCACTTCCAGTTCTACCATACTCCCACTACTGTTTTCTGAAAAAATCCATTTTTAATAAAACTGTGGCGAGTCTGGAACAATATTGCTATTGTTCATCCAGATGGTAGAAAGTCAACCCTCGTCATAGCCTGGGTCAACTCACAAACAGCCATTACAGAAACGTGCCTTGAGTTGTCCAGTGTCTGGTTTTAATCATAAGCCGGACAACTCCCCGTACCTTAACACCGTTAAGATATGAACTGTTCTATATCCCATATAGAAACAGAGGCACTGATTTAACTGAACCAGATCCAAATCATGCAACTGTCTCCAGTGCATGTCAACTAAAATGGAGAGAGGCCGATCAGCGTTACTCAACTTAGGAATACTTCCAATTATGAGTAACCTGAAAGAGAAGCAAGATCTCTTAACATTACTATCAACTGAATACCATTCACAAGTATCTACATCTTCTATCTCCTTGAAGAATCCCGATACTTGCAACACCTGGTTCTCTACTTTATTCAAATACCTATAACTTCTCAAAATTCGGACCCTGTGTTTCCACGAAACACCTGTTTAAAAACTAGAGAAGTCATAAGTAAACCGAATATAGTACGAGGACCAACCCCTCTGTCCTGATGGACCCTGGACAACATACAATACTCTGTATAAGTCCCTTGAGTCTGATAACTCATTCACTGTGTGTCGTAGGTTGAAAACTGTACTTATGGTTAAGAAGAATTACACCGCTGTTTAATGCTCCTTACCTAACCATCCACTGATATAGGTAAATGTCGCAGACATAATTTCATAAAGGTATATCTCACTCTATGAAAATAGACGTACATATATATCAATTTGAAATTGGTGCATAACAGCGGATATTCAAAACCAAATATTTGCCGACCGGCAAACAGCCCAGGTGATCTCCTCAAATATCACCGATTACAACGAATCCCGATATAATGAGGATGATCACCCAATTCCCAATAACCTACTCCCACTCATCATCTGTAAAACCATACAGATGTGAGAATCATACCAGGTAAATACATACCCTGGAGCAAGTGTCTAATCGGGAAATTAGTTTTCCTTTAACAGTACACAGTGAGACTGAAACATCGAAATGTTTCGATGGGGTATCCTGGTATTCCTAGTAATGCCTCTTCCAGATTCACGACTGTAACCGTACAATTCTTTGCCACCTCTCCAAATCTCTTCATATGTCTTTAGTCTTTACCTTCTGCACACCCCTTTAGGCCAAATGGTTTTCTTCCTTCCCTACCGTTCGGCACCAGCCTATGGTTTGGAAGAAGACTATCCAATAAGCATAATGGGTGTACTGTCCCAATCCTAGGAACACTCGCAATGAGAGAGGGTGAAGATGAAAGACAACCGAATAAACCTTATTCCTATTTCTCCTGGACCAGAATCCATCCCCGAACTGGAACAAGTTCCTTTCGAGTTCGTATATAACCATACAATGGAGTATCCAATAAACTGTGGATCTTCGTAGTGATACGGAGTGTCCTGGAGAAATACAAAGGTGATTTTAGGATTGGCGAAGAAATACGTGGTTTGGTCGTGAATATCTGTTGCAATTTACTTTGCCCTCTTACTAATCCCTTGATTTGTCTTAACTTAATACCTTCTGTACACCATCGTTAGGCTAATTGGTTTTCTTCATTCCCTACCGGTCGGCACCAGCCTAAGGTTTGGAAGAAGACTATCCAATTTGCGTAATAGGTGTACTATCTCCTAAACCAAGGAGTACTCGCAACCTGAGAGAAGGTAAAAGGAAAAGACAACTGAATAATCCTATCCGTTTTCTCCAGAACCGGAAACCATCCTCGAATAAATCCCTTCGAGTTCGTATCTAACCATACGATGGTTTTGTCCAATGGAAGTGGACGTTCGTAGTAATACGGGGTGTCTTGGAGAAAAGGGTAAAAGTAGGAGTGGCAATGAGGTCTGCAATTCTGACAATCCAAAAGCCAGTGTTTAAGAAGGTTCGGTTAACTTGGTCACTGAGTCATAGTCTTAGGGTCGGGTCAATGGTCGCTGCCGAAGAGAGAGAGAAAAGAAACACTCAGCGTGCACTCTAACCTAGATCAGAATGGTTACCAAATTATCTAATCTGGAATCCTCCCACTGTTCCGTCAAATTCTCCTCCAAACCTGAAAGAAGAATTAGTCGGGATCACCCGAGGAGTAAACCAACTCATCAGTGGGAATCGGGATCCAACTATCATCGCATGATAACGTGACGGAATCCGCTCACGGGATCACACTCCAGAAGGTATGCGCATATCTGGCAAGTTTCAGTTCTTTTGAAACTCCCGATGTGATTTCTGCCCCATGCTCTTATGACCTTGGCGAAGGTCAACAAATCATAAGTCACATGTCAAGTTCTACCCGTCATTATCCAGGTTAATTTGAATCCACCCGTACAAGCCCTTGACGAAGGTCAACAAGGCTATACGACTGTCCCAAACCAACGCATCTATCTATGCAGCAGAAAGGTAACAAGCAGCTACCATACACTATGCCTTGACGAAGGTCAACAAACACAGCATGAATACTACGTGCTACCCGTCTGAAACGATGGAGGGCTACGAATGGTTTCTGGCGAAAACCTTTAACGTAATGAACTTGATATCGTTGAAGGAACGGATAGCTTTTTGAAAATATAGTGACGAAAACTTTCGCTAAAGAGGTCACTCCCGGTGAAGGGATCTCGGCTCTTTCCCCGTAGAATGGGGTGCAGGATATTCCAAATGAATACCGCGATGCAAAACAAAAGTAATCGGCTATAGTGAAGTCATTTCCCTGACGCAAACTTTTTGTCCAAGGGGTCACTCCCGGTGAAGGGATCTCGGCCCTTGCCTCGTCGACTGAGGTGCTGGATATTCATAACCGAATATCACTGTGCAAAACAAAAGTGAACATCCTTGCAATAACAGCTTTTTGAAAAGTGTTCCAACAACATCAGATTAGGTTTGTTTTTAACTTGCATTGATCCGAATCAACGCAGTCCCATCAATTGATCACACCACAAAGAACGAAAATATACTGATGTACGTATATGCCATCCGCATTCGCCACTGGGTCCCGTCATTACCCGTTAGGTTAGCTAACTAACGACAGAGCGGGGACTGGACTAGCGCGGATGCAAAACATATACAACATCTACTAATATATATACCAATATATTATATTCGCTCAAGGCGTGATAAAATGCAACATCACAGAAAATGTACAGCATCACAGAAACAATACAGATATCTGGGATCCCCGGGTTTCACAGAGCCACTACTGAAACCCGACGTTCCCTTGGTCGTGTGGATAGCCTGTGCAATGAAATCCTAGACCCCTACGGGCGCGGCAAGTTACCCGCCAAAACCTGAAGCGAGGCAGCCCCCTTCAGCGACGTGAATGGACCACCCGGCACTTCACGGAATCCGGCAACTTGGGCACCCCTCCTGGGTCAACCTGTACCCCCTACGAGTGCGGCGAATAGCCCGTCAATTCTAGAGTAAAGCCCCCTCCGTCTCAATGCCATGAGATGCAGGCTTGTTGCCCTCTAGAACCCGGCTGTCCGTGCACCCCTCCGCGGGGCAATCCTTGTACAGAAAGTAAAATATACATACAACGGGTACAACGACCGCAACCTGGCCGTGCCCCAAAATAATAATACAAACAGGCAGTGACGGCAGTCCACATGTCGGACGCTCGCCCCGCAATATCAAATGTACATAATACAACAGAACTGTACTAGCATTGCATCCAGGCTATCCCCCACGACCGATCCGCAACATCACAGCAAAAACAGAACATCAACGTGAAAGTCACGTTCGCAAATCCGTCTAACCGGGCTATAGCAGTTAGACCGGATTTACCGATCGAGTGACATTCACGGTCGCAGATATAATGTAAATACTGTGAAATAATGTGTTTAAAATATCCGATCGATCAAACTTTAACAAGTGGGCCCCCAAGTACTACTGTAGCACATCAAGAAATTCTGGGCCCAAAATTAATATTCCAAAACCCCAATTTAAACCCCAGAAAGCCTCTGTAAAAAATTGGTGCAGTAAACCCAAAGTAGTGCGGCGGAACCGCGGCCCAAGGGGGTGTTTGGCCGTGGTTCCGCACTCCTACAGAGGAGTTACGTCATCGAATTTTCACAGAACTCTTAGATTTTCCAGTACATCACTTTTCTGTAACCTGAAAAAATTTTCGACACCAAAAAATTTCAACAGAAAACTGATGTGAACAAAAATGTAGATTTTGGAATTTTGGTCGATCGGAAATGCAAAACACATTAAACCAAACTAGACTAAGTTAATGGCGAGGCTCTGATACCAATGTAAGTGCACGGTGGCGCCCCGGCCGTCAATCCGACGGCCAAATGCGGAAGCGGTGATAAACTTTAAATTTTCTTGAACTGGCAAACCGCCGCGCACTAATACCCGGATCGAACCATTAATTTGTCCTAGCTATCTACAAGAAAGGGAAGAGAGATATACCGACAGATCCGAGTCCTCCGGTCTTCTCGTCGTCGTCCCGATCTCCTGCGGAATGTGCCGTCTCCTCCTCGTCGCCGGAAGTGCACCACATCGCCTACTTCTTTTACGGGCTCCCACCTCAATGCCGAGGCAACTCGGGCACGAAGCTGGCTAGTCGACGTGCCCAAGATTTGCTGTAGAATGTGTATTGAAGAAGTCTCTTTTGGGGTTGTAGGAATTGCCTTTTTGGTGGAGGGAAGATACAAGAACTATGTGGAGGAACTTTGGGGATTTTGGAACATGAAATGAACCAAAAACCCCCACTCAAAATTTGGGACAGCCCCCCCTCCTCTATGAGGCCGGCCATTATCATGGTGGAGAGGTTGAAAGAGTGGGAGTCTCACTCAAAAGAATGGGAGCCATTCTCATCTCATACAAGAGAGAGAGAGTCAAGACAAAGAGGTGGTTGAAAAGCAAGTGATGATGAGAAACAATGATCACTCCCAAAACCAATACTCAACCAACAATCATCAACAACCATGATTGTCTACAAAGTCAAGCCATCATGATAAAGCTAGAAGTCAAGGTAGTCAAGGTCAATGAAAAGCTATCATGACACAAGAATATGCAAAGAACTCCTCCTCAAATACTTATTTGCAACAATGCAAATAAGCCCTCCTCCACCAATCTTCGGCCAATGAACGATACAAAGGAAATCGGCCGAAACGAAAAGCAAACTGGCAACTCCAGAAAACTGGTCCCGTAATAAATTACAGGAAAACCCCGATACTGTGCATACACACCCGCATCTGTATTTCGACCGAAATACAAATGCAATGAGACAAAATCTACACTGTACTATACTAGGATCCGGCTTATACCAAAACCGGCTAGTAATATATGTTCGATCCTGATCCGTGCAATACCGCACGTATCTGATCGAACCCTGCCATATAACCATACGGCCTATAGTACAAACTGTCCGATCCTGATCCGTGCAATACCGCACGTATCTGATCAGACCTTGCCATATCTCCATATGGCCTCTACAACCTTTCGCCCGTAAGCTTGAGTAACTGAATGTGGGGGACTCTAATGACTCGTCAACACCTTGGTTGTGGATTTAACCACTAGCACGTCAGAGGTATAAGCCAATACGTAACGGGCTACCAGGTATTGACTAAAAGGGACGTCTGTGAGCGAACTCAGCCTGACAACCCCACTGAGCCTGTCAGTGACAATATCCGTACAGTCCGGTCCGTTCGTCTATGAGCATCGCATGGCGGGCCTAGGGGGTTGGTAAAAGTCAGACCCCCAAAAGCGGTACAAGTCGTGTCGGAGTGTAGCCCAGAACACCTGAGATACTACTGGAATACCTACCAGTAAATCTCCTGCCTTGGCCAAGGACTTCGTGTAATGGCTCTCCTAGACACAGCACGACCTCACCCCCAATACCGGGAGAGACGAACCCCTGAAGATACGCTCACTGCCTCCATGTGGCTCGGGACTGTACCCAACTAAAACCTGTTTGCACGACTCCTTTAAGCCGTGGTAGGGTAGTAATCAAAGTACAGTGGGAACTCACACGAGACAAATGACGATCCCCAGGTCGATGAACTAACCTGCACACATGTCACCAGGGAACTGCCATCTGACGTCTGGTATATGACCAACTAGCATGTTCCCGGCGAGTCCTGTCCGGTGTATTCATAACCCAATGAGCACCTGTATACATCTTAGGTGATCCAACTGACACCAGTGGCTTGTGAGACCGGCCACCGCCCCTCGTCGGGGTCTCGACTGTATATACTAGTCTACTCTGGAGTATCGATGCCCTGTCTCGAAACTCACACGACTAGGGACCATTTAAGGATATGCTTATAGACCCCAGCTCCCACTTATATGATCGCCCTCATACTGCTGGTGGTCAAGCAAGAATCCTAGGGGCTCTATCAACGTGTAATAGCAACTTGTCAGGTCACCTAAAACAGTACACGATGATAAAGGTAAACCAGATAGCATACTATCATCTCGAGTAAGACTGTCCTACCGGGATAGGTCCTCCATCAATCATTGCAATCACGTACCTGTGACCTAATAATTGACTCTGAGGGCACTATCTCCAACAATTTTAAAAGACAGCCCAAGGGATCCTACGGATATTTCAAAAGACGTATCTTTTCATAAAAACACCGTAGCCCCTATTTTCAAAACCCCATGATTCGTGTTATTTCAAAAGGCACCATTTGTAGGACTTATATTAGATTAATGCAAGTTAGTTACAGTTGCGTCTAGTATTCATCTCCCACTTATTATTGTGGTTCGCCTCGCATCGCATACTTATGCTATAATTTCTTATTGCAATGTTGATATCATATTGTTAGGACACCAGCACCATTACCGATGATGCGTTTGTACCACGTACACTTACTTGCCGGCTCACACACATCTTCATCGGAATTGCCATGTCACGTACACCTTAGAAAATAGTATTGCCTGATATAGCGTACTTTCCTTATATGTTAGTTTAGACATTGTAGTTATTACCTGCTACTTCATGCATACTGGTATTTATTGTTATGCCGCATTCATGGATTCTCATGCATATATTCACTATTTTACGTGTTATTGAGGTTTTGGATTCGGATTTCCATGAGATTTTCTGGATTTGGAGGAAAACCGCAAAAACATAAATAAACCTTTTCTCCCTTTTAAAATAAAAAGTACGGTTTTTCCCATGATGTATGAGTCGTCCACCATGAGTTTGCTGATGGATTTCGAGACCCGATTCGAGGAGACGGATGAACCGTTTCGGGTACATGGTGGACCCGGTAAGGTACCCCAGGGCAAGAAGCGCGTGATGATGACGATGTGAGCCTGGCAGGGGAGCACTACCTACCGGTGATTTTACCCGACGCGTCGGATATCCGGTGGATACCGTCGTGGTCTTGAGATGGATGGTAGGGGCCGGTCTGGACTGACGGCGCCCTAGATATTGTTATCGAGACATTGAGATTTCGAGATATTGAGGTACAGAGACTGTGATACAGAGATATCGAGATATTGGGATTACGTTTTGTGCCGATGCTAGGCACTGTTTTATGCTGATTTCATTATGATACTTCATTTTAAAAATACAAGGAAATCTCACTAAATTATGAAAACAGTTCTTCATTTACATGTATTCTGTTTTCATGCATTCATACCTCATTCATATGATATATTGCTACCTGAGGCACTGACACGGGCACATGAGATTACACTCGGGTTAGATATTTACCCTGGCCTTGTTATAGGTTGCATGTTATATATATAATTGAGGATATATTATGATCATTGACCTAGGTTGCGTTATTTATGCGATTTCTGTGCGTAGATGTTTTTCTATTCACGAGTTGGCAACTCACCCCCGTTGTGCCCCAGTTTCTTGCAGGTTTGCCGTACAGGTTTCATTACGGCTTGCCGGCATAGTTTCCTTCGGGTGATTTGCTAGTAGGTGGGTTTACTTGTATCGTACCCCTATTATATATCTTGTATTTTATTATTCTGTTGTATCTAGAAGTTCCATCAACCAAACATGTATTTATTTTGTGATAGAGACCAGTGATGTTATTCCTTCGACCTTAGAGTCGCGCGTTATATTTCTGCAGTTTTCTTGTGGTTTTGAGTTTCCTTTTGAATTTTGATCCTCGCCGTTGGCGTTGTATATTATATTGCTTGTGTGGTTGTGACCGTCGATTGACGAAGAGCTAGCTCCCGTTTAGGGATGCCTTTTTATTGATTTCGTATACTATTCATGTTGTATCCCGTTTGGGAGCAAGTATTTACAAAGGAGACTCTGCCGAAATTTTCAGGAAATATTTGATGTTTTTAAAAACGCATAATTCGGCTTATGCTATTAAAACTACTTATTTTAAATTGGGTTTCCTTCACTCTACTACCTTTTTTGGTTTGGATTTCTGGGTTTTCGGCTTACTTAGATTACGTACGCCTCGAGACGTTTCGTAGTTTAAGTGCCGGTTATGTTCCATCTTTCGGGACGTGACACCTTGGCCGTAAGGTTGGCTTGAAGCTTCCATAGCGCTTTGGAAGCCATCTCCCTCTCCGAAAACTTTCGGCTGAGCCACTTCTCGCATGACAGCATATTTGCAGCGCACTGTTTGATCAACCCCTGTAAACTCGCCTTCGCGGCCACAACCTCCGAAGGAAGGCGTGTACATTCAAGAACAAGCAAGCATACCTCCACCTGCCGACAAAATTCAACCCAGACTTGCACCAATGTTTCACTATGATAGGTGGAAAGAAAGGGAAGAGAGCAGTTAGCTTCGGCGGCAAACGCTTAGGCCGTGATCAGACTGCCAGCGCGAAGGTCTTCAATCGGAGCGAATAAGGAGTGAAGGCTTAGCTTTGCCATCCTTTCCGAGGCACGCAGAGCATAGGGGCCGGGTGGCATGGCAATGCGAGACTCTAGCGTAGTGAGAACTGGCAGAGCTATTCAGATTTATAAACAGTCAGCGAGACTTGTAAGCAAAGAACAAATGGAACGACGTTGAGACTTTACTTACCCACAGTCATGCAAGAGGTATCTGAAGGCTCACTAGGCCCGTCAAGAATCATAACCTCGTCGTCGGCCTCCAGAACTGTAAAAGTCATCAATGTCATTTTATGAAATAGTGATAATGCTGTGAAAAAAGGGTGAAATAATACTAACCTTGCAGGGAAGAGAGGACGATGCGTTGAGGAGATATTTCCTGTGGAGCAGCCATCTCCAACAGGCGCTGAAAAGATTGCCTGGGAGACAGGTCAGCAATAGATGGCACCAAGCCGCGCAATTCTGAAAAGACAGAAGGGTTCAGCTAATGGAGAGATTATTAATATGAAATATAAATGGCTAACTTCGATGCTTCTCCCATTCTGAGCTGAAGGAATAGCAGCTTCAGCGACCTCCTCCACGCCCCCAGGCACATCATCAGGGACATGGGCATGTATAGCAACTTCCAATTGAGGAACAACAGCCGCCGCTGCAGGCTCCAAAGAAAGGTCAGTGGCCTCAACTACTTGTCCCATAGCCTCTGAGCCGTCCCCAGAAAGGCCCAATGAAGACGTCCCTTCAGAGAGAGCAAGCGCCGGGGGAACGGAGACCGCCAATGGGAGCTCCGTGGTAGGATCCACAGCTACATCAACCCCCTCCTCACTTATTAGTGTTTCATCGGGGATATCTGTAGAGCCCGTAATCGAGGCGCGACTCGAACCCATGTCCTCTGCCATGGCTGAAGTCCCTGCGAAGTTTTCACCAAGATAAGGATATATATATATATATATATATATATATATATATATATATATATATATGTATGTATGTATGTATATATAAGCATGAAAAAATAATACAAAAGGATATATAAACATACCGATGCATAAAGGTGCTTCTAGTATGGCCTTTTCAAGCCGGTGCTCCTTCTCAAGAAGTCGTGCTCGCCGAGGCTCGATGGTAGATTCGTGACCACCAGTCCACAATGAAAGTGTAACATTTCAAAAAAATAAAATATTATTTTTGGGAATTTTCATAATTTAATATTAATTTTTAATGAATATTTTAATAATTCGGTATAATTAAATACTGATAAATGGGAAAAAAATTATGGAAATTCTAAAATAGGTTATTTTGTGGAAATATGCCATTTTAAAGTTTTTATGGTTAAATATATGCTATTTTAGTGTTAATCGCGATTAAAAATCGCTAATTGGATTTTTGGCTTTTTGTGCAAAAATGTGCACATAACATTTTCCACACTTGTCACACTTGTTTCATGTTTTGGATTCATGGTAACCTAGGGTTGAACCATGCTTAGATGACCAAGGTGGCCTAACCCATTTGGTTAGGTTAATTAGATTTAATTAAGGGTTTAGTTTTGCTAAAAATTGGATTAGGGATGTGGTTGACTTGTATAAGAGAGAGAGAGGGGGGTGGCTTGATGGATGTACCATGACAAGCATTTAATGAGAGAGAGGATGATGGGGGTTAACTCATCTCATTTTAAAACTTTTCACCCCATTTCACTTCAAAACTTTTTGCCTCTCACATCTCTCCCTCTCACTCACATACCCACACCATCATATACCACAACTTCAGCCCCAACACAACAGCCCAACACTTTAGCTCGGCAGTAGCAGCTGCAACCACACACACACACAAAAAAAGAGAACATCATCAGCAACAACCTCATTCAAAACAACAGAAACAGCCCTATCTAAAGCTGCAACAGCAGCAAGAACAGCCTCAACACCATCAAATACTTCAACTTCATCAAACACAACAACATTAGCCCTCAACAAAACAAAAACAACAGCAGTTGCAGCTGCAACAGCAACAAGAAACCACTTTGCTAGCAGCAGCAGCAGCCAAAAGCAACAGCACCTGCAACAAAACTGCATCAGCAACAGCAAGGGAAACAACAACATTTGGAGCAGCTCTGCTGTAGCAACAGCACCCCACCAGCAGCGTACACACCTTTCCTTCTTCTCTTCTCCTTCATCTAGGATCTTTAAAGGTATAACCACTTAACTCAACTCCTATCTTGCTAAGTTATAGTTGTTGAGCTGGAATCTAGTGTATTAAGAAGATTAGTGCTAGTTTTAGGTAAATTTGGGTGAGATTTGACCAAGTGCTGGTTTTGATTGTTAGCATAGCCTCATTAGGTGTGTTTGAGACCAGCTAACCCCAGAATACCCCAGATTTCCAGTTAGTTATCTGAAAGTTTCGACTTGGCGTATTTTAGCGATTTTGTCGACAATTTTGACCTTTCTAAGATCTGCTATCACCCGGGACTTCCTAAATTAAAATTGAGTTGGCATAGAGATGTGCTGGCAAATAGAAACCAACACCCAAAACCCTTGCCCCCAACTCCATTTGCTAGCCGCAGATATATTCCCTCTGGCCGCAATTTGCGGCCAGACCAGGGTGAAACCTCCTCGTTTTTGGTGCACGGCTCTTTTACCTGTAAACTTGACCTTGGGTATGTCTAGTTTTGTCTGATTCCAATCAGGGTAGAATCTGGGTTGATTTTCTTGAGTTGGCGCATGATTTACGACTTGTTTAGCATGGATTTTTGGTATTTAGTGATTCGTTTCTGTCGGGTGGCGTTTGAACGCCAACGGCAGATGGTTATTGGCCGTGTTTGCAAGCGAGGCTGTAGGTTTTTACCTATCGGCGTAGCGTGTACCATTTTGGTTTCCGATGTGATTTTCATGTGTTTTAGCATGTGATATCCTTGTAGGTACCCCATGTGGCGTCGAGGCCTTGGAGATGCAAATGGCGACGTCGGCATCGACACGCATAAAGCTAGGTGAGTAGATTTATATCTATGGGGAGAAGTCGGGTGGATGGCGTATAGCACCCCCGCAATTCGTAATGATGTATATGGATGCGTATACATACATATAATTATCATATGTTGTTTAGAAATTATTGATGTTAAAGATTGATATTTGGTGTGCTTGGATGATTTAGTGTCGCTGCACACATGCACACACACATACATACTTGCATACATTCTTATTCATAGGTGCTTATGGGATTTTATATAGTTATGTGTTCACATGGGTATGGGACTATGTGTTCGCATACATACTTGAGGATGATACTTTGGATTGAGATGAGTCGAGGATATTTAATCTGAGATTATGATATCGGTGATATGGCAGGATTCGTACTAGAGATATGTCCTGATGTTATAGCGGATCTGTGGATGACGATGCCATGTGAATAGTGATATATATATAAAATGATCGAATTGTGATTATGTTACGAAATATGATATGATATGATATGACAAGATAATTATGATAGGCCGCATCGGGCGATGTATACTCCTTCGTGATGATATGTGCTGACGATATCGATTTATACGAGACAGTCGATCAGTAGTCAGATCATGATTATAGTGATGATATTAGCACTGTACTAGACGTAGGTCAGTATCCGGATTATGATATTTGATAAAGAGAATACTAGATGAATGATATGACGAATGTGATATTGACCCATACCCAGATTTGGGGATGCCGTACGACGGATTTACGTATGAGCTATATTTTGATGTTTGATCCGCACTCTTGTCTTGGGAATAACTGATTATAGAGACATGGTATCGGATGTGATATTATCGAGTCGAGATCACCGATTATATATGTATATATATGTATCGACTCAGAGGTTAGGCGGTTTCCCTTACCTGCAGTTAACCTATTAGCTCAGCCCTATAGTTGGTGTAGCTGTATGACTCTCATGACATTAGATGCAGTTTAGCTACCATTATGTTTAGTATTCAGCTCCCGCACATTATTATTGTTGCTCCGCATTGCATACTGTTGTGATTCATATTCCATTATTGATATCATGCTGTTAGGACACCAGCACCATTACCGATGATGCGTATGTACCACGTACACTTATTTGCCAGCGCAAACACATCTTCGTCGGTAATTGTCATGTCACGTACACTTAGAGAATATTATTTCTTGATACAGCTTGTTAGCTAGTAGTGACAGGATATCAGTGTACTTGCCTTATATGCCAGCTTGACATTGTAGTTATTACTTGTCACTTCATGCATACTGTTACTCATTATATGACGCATTCATGGATTCTCATGCTTATATTCATGGTTTTACATGCTATTGATGATTTAGATTCAGATTTCCAAGATATTTTCTGGATTTGGGGGAAAACCACAAAACTTATATAAACTGCTTTCTCTCTTTTTAAATAAAAAGTGTGGTTTTCCCATGATGTATGAGTCGTCCACCATGAATTTGCTGATGGATTTCGAGACCCGATTCGAGGAGGCGGATGAACCGTTTCGGGTACATGGTCGGCCCGGTGCAGTACCCCGAGGCAAGAAGATCGCAGGAGATGGCGTTGAGCCTGGCAGAGAGAGCACTACCGACCGGTGATTTTACCCGACGCGTCGGATATCCGGAGGATACCGTCGTAGTCATGAGATGGATGGTAGGGGCCGGTCTGGACTGACGGTGCCCTGGATACTGTGATTGAGACAATGAGATTTTGAGATATTGAGGTACAGAGATATCGAGATATTGGTATTTATGTTTTGTGCCGATGCTAGGCACTGTTTATGCTGATTTCATTTATGATACCTCATTTTAAAAATACAGAAATCTCACTAATTTATGAAAGCAGTTTTCTTCAGTACATGCATTCATACATCATCTATATGATACATTGCTACCTGAGGCACTGACACGGGCACATAGGATTACACATGGGTTAGATATTTACCCTAGTCATTGTTATTGATTGCTGATTATATATCTGAGCTTTATATATTATGATCGTATGACCTAGGATTGCGTCATACATGCGATTTTCTGTTCGTAGATGTTTTTCTACTCACGAGTTGGCTACTCACCCCCGTTGTGCTCCAGTTTCTTGCTGGTTTGCCATACAGGTTTCATTACGACTTCGCTGGCACTGCTTCTTTCGGGTGACTTGCTAGTAGGTGGTTTTATTTGTATCGTACCCATCATTATACATTGTATATTATATTTCAGTTGTATCTAGAAATTCCATCAACCAAACATGTATTTATATGAGATAGAGACCTGTGATGTTTATTCTTTCAACCATAGATTCGCACGTTATATTTCTATGGATTTCATGGTGTTTGAGTTTCCTTTTCTGTTGTGATCCTCGCCTTTAGGCGTTGTATATTATATTGCAAACTGGTTGACTTAAAAATGGTTTTCCTACACTCTACTACTTTTCTTGGTTTGGATTTCTGGGTTTTTGGCTTACTTAGAATACGTACGCCTTGAGACGTTCGTAGTCTAAGTGCCGATCATGTTCCGTACTTTCGGGACGTGACAAAGTTTGTATCAGAGCATTAGGTTTTACCTTCAGAGCGTAGGATGACCCTTGGTTGATGGAATAGGGGACTAAAGTAGAGTGACGTGCCGTGGGGATGTTCCGCGGCATATTTACGATACGCCACTCCACTTAAGGAGCCTTAGGATGTACACTTCCTTGTTCAGTATTATATTCCTTCCTATGATCTAGCCTCATCGGTACCAGTTATAGTTTGCTGCCATGATTACGGGCAGGGAAAGCTATGGCTAGAGTTGCGGTCAGCACGAGCTCGTTACGAACGAGGACCGACCAGGGCGTGATTCTGGTGACACACGATTGCAGAGATGTGTCTTTTTATGATGTTTTCGCGCCACGAGCGTTGGATGGGTCGCTGTATGAGATTACTCGGACGTGCAGATCAGCACCAGAGGATTGGGCCACTGACAGAGGCCAGCCAGACTTTATGACCGTTGAAGTATTGCTTATTCATGATGATTGAAGCACTGTTCAGCGTGCAGACGAGTGAGCCAGTTGTTGCTGTGAACGACGAGATATCGCCCCAGATGTTGGAACTATTGCGGTACGAGTTGTACTAAGAGATGATAGAAGGTCGCTAGTCACTATGGATGAATGACTAGGACATATGGATCGTTCGCTACCCCGATCCGAGGTCATCAGATAGATTGATTCCAGCTAGAGACGACTTCACGCGGAGACGTTGAGAGTCGACAGATACGATCGAATGTCAGAAACCTACTATTCCAAGTTTAAAGTATTCGGAAAGACATGCAGGAAATTATATGGTCCCTCTAGAAGAATGAAACCGTAACTCGACTTAATGACCGTGTTAAAGCCTTTGAACCTTAGGGTTTGCGGCAGTTCTGCGGCGCCATTAGTGAGGCTTGGGTTTGCCCTTCTACGGCTGGACCACCGATGCTGTAGTATGTACTCGATACTATTAAACTGTACCCAAGATATTGAGCTCTTAGGGGATTATGAGGTTTTGACAAGTCGATCGGATGGCTCGACTTCATTCGGATGCTAGATGGTGAGATGCATTTCTTGGGAGACTCCAGATACGAGGATAGCCGTTGGAGCTCAGTTCATGCAGCCACAACGAGACAAGTCCGATGCTGTTGACATTAAAGAAAAATGGAGTAAGAGGTTCGTGCAAGATCTGGATAAGATGACGTTCCATTCCGCCGACATCAGTGATGCGATGCGCATGCCGAGGCGTTGTACTTGGATATACCTTCCAGAAAGAGTCGCGATGAGTATGCAGCCGTTTCGGAGCGAGAAACAGATATAGTAAAGGACGATGACTTCCGGACAGATGGCAGAGATGAGATTTGGAAGAGACCTTGAGCAGGATTCTTTCCAGGACACTGCTGCAATGATACTTGCACCCAGGATCAGATGTGTCACGTACATTCAGAGAGTCAGGGGCCGACGCAGTGACCTGCTGCTTTACGAGTGGTCACGATGATTGACCAAGAAGTGACCAGAGAAATGCCAAAACGGAATCGTCCGCGTTAGCACACCGGACTGGGCTGATGAGCCGATGGATAGTGAGATTGGTAATCCACAGAGAAGACTTGGACCCAGGAGTGGTCATGTTACACACACCAGCAGGCCAGAGTTCAGGATCGTCGACGAGACATGCTATGAGTGACCATGACAGTTGGCCAGAGATTCTTGGAGGATGTGCTCGAGAAGGACTATTCCGCCATATTTGTCGCACCTGCCGAGTATTTACGCTTTTGCACAGTTGTTGCACTTAATATCGTTTTCATGCCTTGGTTTATCATGGCTATGATTTTATGGGTTTCATACAGTTGAGTTGATTTTGTGCATATGTACGCACACGATTTGGTTTTCGCCCTCGGTATAGTTCACATATGCTGCAGTGCAGTGATTCGTATTTTGTGCACTTGGATGCACTGGACTTCGATTTCGATGGTGATGCTCGATATTTGTTTTGTGCACTTACGCACCTGATTGGATTTTGCGCATGTTCAGCACTTGATATTGGATTCCGTGATTTCGTGCATGATAGATGCACCTAATTTGGGTTTTCGCGCATGTTGGGCGCATGTTATGAGATGCGATTTGGTGCACACCAGATGCACTAAATCAAGATTTTTCGTGCATGTCAGATGCACCCGATTTTGCTGTCAGGCACACACGTTGCCTATGACCGATGTTGTGTGCACACCCGTTGCACCTTGATGTCGTTTTTGTGCACCTGCTTGGCACATGTATGGATTTTGATTTCCGTGCGCACTGGACGCACAGGGTTTTCATATGCACTTTTTGGGACCGATTTCTTATGAAGCAGTACATTTTTATGATATTGCGATTTGTTTTCGTACTGAGCAGGACAGGTCAGATGACAGTGCCTTACTGTATTTTGCATGCATTGATAGATTTCGAAGGGATTTCCAAAAGCGAGCTATAGTCTCAGTATTTACATACGTGTCCGATAAAACACCGAACGTTTAAAACAGGGAACCCTTCTAAATTGTTTTCAAAATGGCGGGACGTGCATATTAAACAAAATATATATATGTATATGGCTATTTTCTTATAAGGACGTCCGCCACTGTGTAGTGTTATGCGCATTGCACATCGGCTTTAAAGAATTTGGCATGCATGTCCTTCAGATATTTACATGTATAGTTCCGATTTATAGCATATCGGTTTTGCTTTGGATTTGGCATTCGTGTTTTCACCTGGACTCCGATGATTGCGGGATACTTGACGGGATTTTGATTTCGAATTATCTACTCGTTACTCATGCGCATGTATTGCGCTACGATGCGTTTTATGTATTGTTGATTTCGGAGCCCCGTTGACTTGGACATTTTATTGAAATGTTTTAGAATTTGTGAGGTTTAAATTTAAATTCGGGGACCGAATTTCTTTAAGAGGTGAAGACTGTAACATTTCAAAAAAATAAAATATTATTTTTGGGAATTTTCATAATTTAATATTAATTTTTAATGAATATTTTAATATTTCGGTATAATTAAATACCGATAAATGGGGAAAAATTATGGAAATTCTAAAATAGGTTATTTTGTGGAAATATGCCATTTTAAAGTTTTTATGGTTAAGTATATGCTATTTTAGTGTTAATCGCGATTAAAAATCGCTAATTGGATTTTTGGATTTTTGTGCAAAAATGTGCACATAACATTTTCCACACTTGTCACACTTGTTTCATGTTTTGGATTCCTGGTAACCTAGGGTTGAACCATGCTTAGATGACTATGGTGGTCTAACCCATTTGGTTAGGTTAATTAGATTTAATTAAGGGTTTAGTTTTGCTAAAAATTGGATTAGGGATGGGGTTGACTTATGTAGGAGAGAGAGGGGGGGGGCAAGATGGATGTGCCATGACAAGCATTTAATGAGAGAGAGGATGATGGGGGTTAACTCATCTCATTTCAAAACTTTTCACCCCATTTCACTTCAAAACTTTTTTCCTCTCACATCTCTCCCTCTCACTCACATACCCACACCATCATATACCACAACTTCAGCCCCAACACAACAGCCCAACACTTCAGCTCAGCAGTAGCAGCTCCAACCATACACACACACACACAAAAAGAGAACATCATCAGCAACAACCTCATTCAAAACAACAGAAACAGCCCTATCTGAAGCTGAAACAGCAGCAAGAACAGCCTCAACACCATCAAATACTTCAACTTCATCAAACACAACAACATCAGCCCTCAACACAACAAAAACAACAGCAGTTGCTGCTGCAACAGCAACAAGAAACCACTTTGCAAGCAGTAGCAGCAGCCAAAAGCAACAGCAACTGCAACAAAACTGCATCAGCAACTGCAAGGGAAACAGCAACAATAGGAGCAGCTCTGCTGTAGCAACATCACCCCACCAGCAACCGCACACCCCTCTCCTTCTTCTCTTCTCCTTCATCTAGGATCTTTAGAGGTATAACCCCTTAACTCAACTCCTATCTTGCTAAGTTATAGTTGCTGAGTTAGAATTTAGTGTATTAAGCAGATCAGTGGTAGCTTTAGGTAAATTTGAGTGAGATTTGACCAAGTGCTGGTTTTGATTGTTAGTATAGCCTCATTAGGTGTGTTTGAGACCAGTTAACCCCAAAATACCCCATAATTCCAGTTAGTTACGTGAAAGTTTCGACTTGGCATATTTTAGCGATTTTGTCGACTTTTTTGACCTTTCTAAGATCTGCTATCACACGGGACTTCCTAAAATAAAATTGAGTTGGCATAGAGATGTGCAGGCAAATAGAAACCTACACCCAAAACCTTAGCCCCCAACTCCATTTTCTAGCCGCAAATATATTCCCTCTGGCCGCAATTTGCAGCCAGACCAGGGTGAAACCTCCTCGTTTTTGGTGCACGGCTCTTTTACTTGTAAACTTGACCCTGGGAATATCTAGTTTTGTCTGATTCCAATCAGTGTAGAATCTGGGTTGATTTTCTTGAGTTGGCGCATGATTTTCGACTTGTTTAGCATGGATTTTTGGTATTTGGTGATTCGTTTCTGTCGGGTGGCGTTTGAACGCCAACGGCAGAGGGTTATTGGCCGTGTTTGCACACGAGGCTGTAGGTTTTTACCTATCGGCATAGTGTGTACCGTTTTGGTTTCCGATGTGATTTTCATGTATTTTAGCGTGTGATATTCTTGTAGGTACCCCATGTGGCGTCGAGGCGTTGGAGATCCAAATGGCGACGTCGGCATCGGCACGCATAAAGCTAGGTGAGTAGATTTATATCTACGGGGAGATGTCTGGTGGATGGCGTATAGCACCCCCGCAATTCGTAGTGATGTTTACGGATGCGTATACACACATATAATTATCATATGTTGTTTGGAAATTATTGATGTTAAAGATGGATATTTGGTGTGCTTGGATGATTTAGTGTCGTGAAACCCTAGAGTAGAGGTCGCACCACACATGCACACACACATACATACTTGCATACATTCTTATTCATAGGTGCTTATGGGATTCTATATAGTTATGTGTTCACATGGGTATGGGACTATGTGTTCACATACGGACTTGAGGATGATACTTGGGATTGAGATGAGTCGAGGATATTTGATCTGAGATTATGATATCGGTGATATGGCAAGATTCGTACTTGAGATACGTTCTGATGTTATAGCGGATATCTTGATGATGATGTCATGTGAATAGTGATATATATATAAAATGATCGACATGTGATTATGTTACGAGATATGATATGATATGATATGACAGGATAATTATGATAGGCCGCATCGGGCGATGTATACTCCTTCGTGATGATATGTGTTGACGATATCGATTTATACGAGACTGTCGATCAGTAGTCAGATCAGGATTATAGTGATGATAATAGCACTGCACTAGACGTAGGCCAGTACCCGGATTATGATATTTGATAAAGAGAATACTACATGAATGATATGACGAATGTGATATTGACCCGTACCAAGATTTGGGGATGCCGTACGACGGATTTACGTATGAGCTATATTTTGATGTTTGATCCGCACTTTTGACTTGGGAATAACTGATTCTAGAGACATGGTATCGGATGTGATATTATCGAAGCAGGATCACCGACTATATATGTATATATATGTATCGACTCAGAGATTAGGCGGTTTCCCTTACCTGCAGTTAACCTATTCGCTCAGCCATATAGTTGGTGTAGCTGTATGACTCTCATGACATTAGATGCAGTTTAGCTACCATTGTGTTTAGTATTCAGCTCCCGCACATTATTATTGTTGCTCCGCATTGCATACTGTTGTGATTCATATTCCATTATTGATATCATGCTGTTAGGATACCAGCACCATTACCGATGAAGCGTATGTACCATGTACACTTATTTGCCGGCGCAAACACATCTTCATCGGTAATTGCCATTTCACGTACACTTAGAGAATATTATTTCTTGATTCAGCCTGTTAGCTAGTAGTGACATGATATCAGTGTACTTGCCTTATATGCCAGCTTGACATTGTAGTTATTACTTGTCACTTCATGTATACTGTTACTCATTATATGCCGCATTCTTCGATTCTCATGCTAATATTCTTAGTTTTACATGCTATTGATGATTTAGATTCGGATTTCCATAATATTTTCTGGATTTGGGGGGAAACCGCAAAACTTATATAAACTGCTTTCTCTCTTTTTAAATAAAAAGTGCGGTTTTCCCATGATGTATGAGTCGTCCACCATGAGTTTGCTGATGGATTTCGACACCCGATTTGAGGAGGCGGATGAACCGTTTCGGGTACATGGTGGGCCCGGTACGGTACCCCGGGGCAAGAAGATCGCAGGAGATGGCGTTGAGCCTGGCAGAGGGAGCACTACCGACCGGTGATTTCACCTGACGCGTCGGATATCCGGAGGATACCGTCGTGGTCATGAGATGGATGGTAAGGGGCCGGTCTGGACAGACGGCGCCCTGGATACTATGATTGAGATATTGAGATTTTGAGATATTGAGGTACAGAGATTGTGATACAGAGATATCGAGATGTTGGGATATATGTTTTGTGCCGATGCTAGGCACTGTTTATGCTGATTTCATTTATTATACCTCATTTTAAAAATACAGAAATCTTACTAATTTATTAAAGCAGTTTTCTTCAGTACATGCATTCTGTTTCATGCATTCATATAATCATCCGTATGATACATTGCTACCTAAGGCACTGACACGGGCACATAGGATTACACTTGGTTTAGATATTTACCCTAGTCATTGTTATAGATTGCTGGTTATATATTTGAGGTTTATATATTATGATCGTATGACCAAGGATTGCGTCATACATGCGATTTTCTGTTCGTAGATGTTTTTCTACTCACGAGTTGGCAACTCACCCCCGTTGTGCCCCAGTTTCTTGCAGGTCTGCCGTACAGGTTTCATTACAACTTTGCTGGCACTGCTTTTTTCGGGTGACTTGCTAGTAGGTGGGTTTATTTGTATCGTACCCATCATTATACATTGTATATTATATTTCAGTTGTATCTAGAAGTTCCATCAACCAAACATGTATTTATTTGAGATAGAGACCTGTTTTGTTTATTCTTTCGACCATAGATTCGCACGTTATATTTCTATGGATTTCATGTTGTTTGAGTTTCCTTTTCTGTTGTGATCCTCGCCTTTAGGCGTTGTATATTATATTGCAAACTGGATGACTTAAAAATGGTTTTCCTATACTCTACTACTCTTCTTGGTTTGGATTTCTAGGTTTTCGGCTTACTTAGAATACGTTCGCCTTGAGGCGTTCCTAGTCTAAGTGCCAGTCATGTTCCGTACTTTCAAGACGTGACAGAAAGCACCTCTTCGGCATAGGCCGAGATGGGTTGCTTAAGGGCCCTCTCACCCCATTCCTCCAAAGGGCCTACGAATCGCCGCTGTATCGATGGAGGGTCTTCATAAAAGATAACGGCAGGGTATGGCCTCTTTGGGATCCTTTCATTCTCAGTTTCATGCTGTGAGCATCTTATAGGCTCAGCCAATTGTGCGGCTTCCTCGGCAGATGAACCTGGGAAAAGAAGACCATCATCCGGCGCTATCATGGATATTGGTTCGTCTTGAACGATAGGCTCGGAGTCTACTAAAAGATCGAGCAGACGGGTGACTGTCTTCTTCCTCCTCTTTGGCCCAGAACTAATGCCAGAAGATGCTCGCTTCTTTTCCCTCGAAGCTTTGGTTTGACGCTGACCCACCTCGCCTTCAATGTCCTCCTTCGGTGGCACTACCGATGAAGACACTGCCATTGCTGATACCGCAGCTGATGATACTGCTGCTGGTGCCTTCCTGCTTCTTGATTGAGCCCTAGTGTGCAGCGGCATACCAGCTGTGGGATTTAGATCCACTTCCATCGTCTCAGGAGTAAGCATGACACTGGTATCTCTCAAAGGGGGGCGAACCGCGGCACGCGGTCGCGGCGGAACTCCCATGGCATCGGTTGGAGTGGGAACCCTATATCCAAGGAGTATCCTTTTCTCCTCAGTAATAATATGATTGACTCGGTGGAGATACCAGCCTGTGAAAGCCCCCACACATCGGGGGATATAATCAGCCTTGAGAATCACGAAGGAAGAGCGGGTGTTCAACGGCATGTAGTGATGAGCGGCATCACGAACAGCTTCAGACGACGGGCTGTGCTCCACTGTAAACGCCTCGAAAGGGACTCCTTGGTCGTACCCCAGTTGTCGAGCAAAGCGGTGTGGGTTGTACCATATAAATAGGGCCGCACCGTTCTGACGGAATACCAGATAACCTGGTCTGATCGAATATAAGTGCGCGGCTTCCTTCGGCTTCAAGGAGGGTGCCCCCTCTTTCGACGAATCAAAGAGCTGCTGGATTGGTCCTGAAGGGGCCGAAAGGACTCGATCATTAAACACCATCCCGCTCGCATTAGCATAGGGACAAAGCAGCACACGAATAGCCCCGGACTGAGTCGGGTCAGGAGCAGAGGCGCCCACCAGCCGCATGAGTCGCGGAAAAGTGTAGGCATCATAACAACTGGGTCTTTGGTGCGCAGCAAATGCCCTCAGCACATGCATCTCAATCCAGGACGTAATGTAATGAAGAGAAAAGTTTACAACATCTACGCCTAGAGTTGAGGTATTGGCCGCGGCGCTTAACCCATGATATAGATGCGCCAGCCCTGCAATGCCCACAGCTAGTCGCATTCCTTCGGCAATACGATGGCCAGGGTAGATAAATGAGGATCTCATAAAGCGACGGTGCGTGGGAATGACGAACCAGCTGAGCCAAACACTGATGAAGCCTACGAAGAAAGTTTCCTCATCCATGCCAGGAGGTGCGATCGACTCGAAAGACACGGCCGACATCATGGGAATGTAGAACTACGGCAAGTCATCTTCTTTAATCAGTCGCTTATTCAAACCATACCCGAAAGGGTCGTTGATATTCGCAAATTTCGGAGTCATCTTCGATAGAACGTCTTCACGAAGGAAGCAGGCAATAAAGCTTTTGAAGGTGACGCCCTGCTCGTCTGATTCTGTGAACAGCTTTTCAAAGATGCCCAGAGCCTTGATTAAACTTGGGTGCTTATGGCGGATGGCGTTCTCAGTCGACAAACCATCAAGCATAGCAAGTTCAACTTCAAAAACATACTCATCATGAGGCAACAGTTCTTCATAGAGCGCCCCCCTGATCGGCAACCCTGAGATCTCACGAAACTTGTCTAAAGAAATTGAAACTTCACGGTCCCCTAGCATAAAGGTGTTGTTGGGAAGATTCCATTGATTAAGAAAAGCCTTAACCCACCAGACATGAGGCGACTGATAGTGGAAGAGAGATGCGTATACTGCCTGATAGAGCCCAACCCTCTGCATTCGTGCACGATGAGCAGACAGGATATAATGAGCCCAGAGAAGGTAGCCCGTGGGTTGTCGAGGAGTAAGCCATATTTTGTAAACCTATCTCTATGGCTGAGCTTCACCTTGGCAGATGCGACGCCCTAAAATGTCTATAGCTGACACAGGGTGGTTTGGAATCCCAGTTATAGATGGCTCAAGCCGTCCCGTAGGGGTCCAATTTGGCATCTCCACAGCAAAGGCGGTCCGTGGATGCTCCATTGGCAGAAATAGGAAGGTAAGCTCCGTTGGTATCTCGCAAAGAAAACTGCGGCGACCGCGGATGATATGACTATACCAGGTTCCCTATAAAAGTAGACTGGTGCAATTCGGGTCATGAGCCTTTGTCATCGCTATCACCTCTTCTTCTGACGGTGATTGAGGAAAAGCCGCCTCCGAGCGAGTGAAAGAAAAGTATGGGAGGGAAGCCATTACTCCTGAAACAAAGGAAAAAAAGCTGTTAGTGAAGCCCACACGTGTACATATATTTATAAATATATATATAAAGGACAGTGGAAGAAAGTGACAAGCAATTTATTTTATGGGACCATTGGTTACAAAACACGTAGGCCCCACGAAATCAATATGGCGGCTCACTAATGATGAGGCAGGGTAATCTTTATAAGAACAAAAGGAAGATTCTCAATAAATGAACAGTGGATTTCGAATGACTCTACACATTCCCCTAAAGAGAAACCCATCTTGGACCCTGTGAAAATCAAGTAGAATCTCTACGGAAGTTCTCTCTGCAAGAACAACTCAGAAGGAAAATCCCAAGATGACTTCTTTTAAGAACTATGTTCCTTAGAGGAATTAAATTCCTTTTGAATAGAGGAGTTAAACTCCCAGAAAACATTTTCAGATCCCAAAGACTCTTTTGGAATGGAATTAAATTCCATAAAAGAGATAAGCATCATCGTCGATCCCTGAAGATCAGAGAGGCCCTAAGAGGTTTATTATTTGAAGATTGAGTAGTTTTCTTTTTAAAAGAACTTTAAAAAATTGGTTCTTGTTAAAGGGAAAAACCCTTCGTGAGGATTTCAAATCCAAATTTCAACAAGGAGTTCCTCAACCGTTCAAGATTCTCACCTGAAAAGAGGAAATCTTTGTTGACAGAGTTAAACTCTGGAAATATTTTGAATCAGAGAACTAAGCTCTGGGAACAAGAATTAAATTCTCAGGAAAAAAAACAAGCAAGGAAGAAGATGGAGAAATTGGAGGCGCTTCTGAATGGACTCTTGCATTTATAGGATGTGATGGGGAACGGTTCATCTCCCCTATTACCTAGACAGATCCAACGGTCAGAAAGGTGACAACGTTGTACTCACGTGCAAACACGTGAGAACAACACTGTGTGGGCATTTGTTCCCTGATAAAATATCAGGAAATTCCCCAATAGGGTATCATGTGCTCACACGTGACCAAGGGTCACGTGCTGACACGTGATATGTTCCTGTGATCTCTACTTTATAGAATTAAATTCTAGTCAAATAAAAATGTAACAAAACAGCTAAGGAAAGACCCTAATGGGGAATCACGTGGTCACACGTGACCATGGGTCACGTGTAGACACGTGATGGACTCTTAAGCCCTCCAAAACAATGAAAAGAATTAAATTCTAACCAGACAGGAGTCACGTGCCCACACGTGATAAGTCTTTGAACCCCCCGGAAAGAATTAAAAATAAAGTAAAATAGCAAGGAATACCCCAATGGGTATCATGTATCCACACGTAACCAGAGCTCACGTGCAGACGTGATGGGTTCCTGTGATCTCTAAATTATAGAATGAAATTCTAGTCAAACAAAAATATAACAAAATATCAGGAAATACCCCAATGGGGTATCACGTGCTCACACGTGACCAAGGGTCACGTGATGGTTTTCTGGGACTCTGTTATAATAAAATAAAATTCTAATCAAGCAAGCAATTAAGGGAGTCATGTGCCCACACGTGATGTTTCCTTAAAACAGCAGAATTTAATTCTGTTTAAAATGTTAATCAAGGGGTTCATGTGTCAACGCGTGATGGTATCCGAAGCTCTTTAATTAATAGAATTAAATTCTAATCAAACAATCAGTTAATAGAGACACGTTCCCACACGTGATGGACCTTTGAACCCACTGAAAAGGATTGATAAAGTATAATAAGACACGATGGAAAAACCCCAATGAGGCATCACGTGCTCATTTGTGACAAAGGGTCACTTGCTGACACGTGATGATTCCTAGGTTCTGCTAAAAGGCAGAATTAAATTCTGAATAAAAGAAGGTCACGTGCCAACACGTGACAAGTCCCTCAGCTCTTTAATTGATAGAATTAAATTCTATTTCAATGGTCAAACGTTGGGATCACGTGCCAACACGTGATGGGCTTTAAAAGCCATATGAGTTAACATAATTAAATTCTAATTAAGGGAAATCAAAGACCCTGACTGTGAAAGTATTTCTTCAAATCTTTCCAAACAAAAAAGGATTATGCTCTGTAAATTGGAGCACCGTTGGATTAAAAATCCAATGGTGATTAAAAATCACCAATTTATGGAAAGATTTTATACAAGGAAAGATTTCCCTAAAATTCACCATGAATAACAAACAAAATATCTTCTGGATTAAAGAATCCAATGGTGAATAAAATTCACTGAGTGATCTAAAAGATCATGTTAGTTATAAAAACAAACAAAATCTTTCAATGAAAGATTAACTAAACAAATTGATTCTTTTCCTTCTCTTATAAATAAGAGGCAAGAAAAGGAGAAAGAGAGAATTCTGGGATCTTGAAATTTTCTAAGGCAAATAGCAGAGAGAAAAGAACGGAGAATTTAATTCTCAAGAAAGAAACCCTAGGTGAGAAAGGGGAAAGGGATCAAAACTTCATAAAGCAAAAAAGAGAATTTAATTCTCAATCTAAGAGTTTAACTCTTCTGCAAAAGAACTTAGTTCTTCCTCTGGTTGAAGATCTGCAGAAGCAATTCACCCCATAGTTTGAGAATTTAATTCTCATCGGGGAGATTCTGCCATGCAGATCCAAAACTGTTAGTTATATGTATGCCCTAGAGGCCATTACTGTACATAGGATGTATATTGTAGTGGATGCTGGGACATATATAGGGAGGACTTTCTTGCTCGACATGATAGTATGCTATCTGGTTGAACTTTACCTTAACGTGTATACTGATTGTCTCTCTGTTACATGTTGGTAAAGCCCTTAGGATGTGTGCTTGACTACCTGGACTATGATGCGGATCATACTAGTGGGGACATGGTAATCCATAAGTACATCCTTCAAAGTCCCTAGTCGAGGGTGTATCGAGACGGGGCATCGATATACCAGAGTAGACTAGCGTGTAGCTTCTCGACCCATACAAATGGGCGATGGATGATCCCATATACATTGGTGTTTGACATCAGGGATGATATACGGGTGCTCAGTACAGACTGGGTACACTGGACGGACTCGCCGAGAACTCCTAGATGGTATTATACCTCACGTCAGATGGCAGTTCTCTGGTGACACTGGTACAGAGTAGTCTGTTGACCCGAGATCGTCATAGAGTCTTGTGTGGTTCCCACTGTGCTTTCATTTCCATCTTACCACGTCCAAGAGGGTGTGCAAAACGGTGGTTTTTGGGTACAGTCCCGAGTCACATGGAGGCAATGAGCGATAGGAGGGGATTCGTCTCTCCCGGTATAGGGGGTTGATGTTGCGCTGTGTTCGATTGGCTATAACAGGAAGTCCCTGGCCAGGGCTGATCAGAGAATTGCTGGTAAGTGTTACCAGTAGTTTCTCGACCCGTTATGAGCCTCATATCGACACGACTTATCGAACTATTGGGGTCTGACGTTTACCACCCCTAGGCGAGATATGCGACATATCAGACGATCGGACCGGACTGTACGGTAGTGTTACTGGTTGGATTCACAGGAGTGTGAGCGGGCTTGCTCGTCGATCTTCTGATCGCTCAATACCCGGGTGGCCGTTACGTTTAGCAGACCGCTTGCGGCTTGTGGATGTTTGATATGATCATCATCCGCTGCCGGCGTATTGACGAGTCTTTAGAGTCCTACACAGAGGTTTCCTTGCTCAAGCGAAACGAAATAGGAGCGCATATGAGATATGTGCGGGACCGAGAATAATACCAGTATGTGATACTGTATTCGATTCTCGCGATGTGACATTGATCGGTTATATGCGATATAGCCGGGTTATCGGATCAAGTGTTGATTCGATAAGTTGTTACTAATGATACTAGTCGGTTATATGCGATATGACCGGATCGTTAAATCAAGTGTTGATTTAATGATTTAATGCATAATAATATATTTGATATATTACTTTGCATTAACTAGTATCGGTTCACTTTAAATGGATTTTCTCGCTCGGGTGTGCACATTGTATATTCGATATAGTTTTGTGCACTTGCTTGTATCTTGTTTGATGATACATGCCTTATGGTTAAGTGTTAAGAATTAAACTATAGTTAAGTGGGTGATTAGGGTTTTTGATTTCATTTTATTCATTTATCTTTTTGGAAAAAGAAAAGGCAAAATGAGGAAAATGGTTGCTTTCTTTTGTTCATTCATGAACCTTCATGAAGACTTTGACCAAATGACCATTTTGTCTCATGCTTAACCCTAACCACTCACTTAAACCTTAGTTAACTCTCTACATCTAACCATGGTTCAATATATGATAAGGATTGGTTTTTCTTTTCTTTTCTAATTAATCTTATCATATTATTTCTTCTTCTTCTTCCTTGCTTCAAGTGAAGAAAACCTAAGTCCATCAACGGTGATTGATGATTAAGAGTGAGAAATCCAATTCTAAAGTTAACCCAACTCCTATTTCTTCATCCTCTACCTCTTGCCAAGTAGTAGAGTGTGTTTTCTTCACAAGTTTCTTGACTTGGTGAAGTCGGAGCTTGATTTAGCGATGCCTCGACGTAGATCATCTTCGGCATGGACATCGACGACTTAGCTTGCCCATTCTCCGACGAAGCCTACGCTTGAGCCCGGATTTGATTTGGACAGCGGAGAGGACCTCGTTGCGGAGCTATGGAGGTGGAGCACCGGATCTACAAAGGTTGTATTTCCGTATCTTGTAGTTAAGTGTTAACTAGTTAGCTTTTTCGCCTAGTTTTCTAGCAAACGATCCGTAGTCGGGTCTCTCGGCACCGTTAAAATTTTAATTTGGCATGATCGATGCCTTGTGAGAACTCATTAGGGTGCCTAGGAACCCTTCAGTGGTATCAGAGACTAGCTAGAGCCTTAGGCAAAGTCTAGACGGAATTTGAAGCCCGGACGAACCCGAAACCAACCCGGCATTATGCTCTCTGGACGATTTCTGAAAACGTGGATTTTTCCAAATTAAAAATTGCTAAAAAATTCAGCAGGGAAAAATAAGAATTACCATGCAAAATTTTTTGGATGAACAGTAGATTCCGCGGCGGAAGCGCGGCAGAAGGCTGCCTTCTGCGGCGGTTCCGCCGCAACTTGATGACGTCATCATCCACTTTTTGTACAGTAATTCATTTTGTCTGATGCTGAGTTTTCTGGGAATTTTTAAATTTTTTTCCAGAGTTGATTTTTCTGGAATTGTTTTGGGGATTCGGTGTTTCGATCGGGGTATCAAATTTTGTCTATTTGGCTTTCCGGATAATTTTTTAGAATATGTTAAAAAGTTCGACCGGATATAAATACCCAATTTTTCCCCTGTCGGGAAATTTCCAAGTGTTGGATTTTTCCGTAGTTTGACGATGTTCTAAGTAGTGCAAGTAACGCGATGGACCCTCTAGAAGACAACAAACCTTAACTCGATTATGTGACCGTCTTGAACTGCCCTTTGAACCTTCGGGTTTGGGGCAGTACGGCGTGCCACATGTGAGGCGTTGGCTTGACCCTTCTACGGCTGGACCGTCGGTACTGAGGCACGAACTGAATGTTGTTAGACTTATTTCATGTGTTGATCTGTATTGGGAAAACTTGGGTGTTCGAATGTTCAATCGGAAAGTTTAACATTTTCTAATTATCTGGAATGGGATACAATAATTGGAATTCACAATAGTTATGAGTTAACTGAATGAATGTTGTAAATCTAGCAATTTAGTCTCACTTGATCGGTTGCCACGGAATTTTGATGTGATCAAAAGTCCGTCGCAATCACGTAGCGTACGCGGATACTCGCCGGGTAAACTTAATAGACAGCCTCACTCCATAGCCCCGACCAAGTGACTGTAGGAGAACCCCGTCGCCGAAAGCATCCCTCCGGGTGCTCGCGGTAGCGGTGTTCCGCCTTGGTGCACTTTGTCGACGGTATCAGGGGTGCGGCCGCCTACTAAAGTTTGCGACGAGTATTTGATCAGGATGTCGGGAATCTTGTTGAATTGCCCGACTCGATATTGAAAAGTGTTTTCGATAATTAGACTAAAATGCGGGGTTTATAATTGTTAGGCATGTGATGTCTAAGGTATTCATTTGATTAGGCATGCGATGTCTATGCAGATTGCGGATTCCAACTGTTGTAGTTTTACACTTTCTTTTCTGTGACCGTAAGTGTAATATGTGATATCGCCGGTTTCGTTGCTATATGTCAACGACAATTGGGATGCGCATATTTACTTACGTTGATGACATGTGATGTTATGTGTTGCTGGATATGTTATATTGGAACGTCGTGATTGAATAGCCGGGGGTTTTTATGTGAGATGAGTGTTTTTCATTTTCATTCATGTAAAAACTTGTATGTAATATTCTTTTATTGGGGCGCTTCCAGGTTGCGGAAGTTGTCACCGTTTGTATATTATTTACTTTTCCGCACTAGGATAGACCCAAGGAGGGGAGCACAAGTAACCGGGTTCTGGAGTCCAGTGGGAGACCAACTCGAGGAGTCGAGTCCGGGTCTCCTAACTCCAGAATTGGTAGGGTTGCTTGCCGCTCTCGTAGGGGTCTAGGGGTGTGGGTTTGGCTATTCATCACGACCGTGGAATCCGTGTTTTATACTGGCTCGTATTGAAAACACGGACGTCCTAGTATATCCAATATTTCATATGATTCTTCTGCTGCGATATCTGTGATGTGATCATGTGATGTTCTGTGATAGATACAGTATATAGTATATATGATATATTATATAGACGTTACTTATGTTTTACACCCGTGCTAGCCCTGCCTTGCTCTGCCGTTAGTTACCTAACCTAACGGTGCACGAGGGGACATCGAGGCGAATGCGGATGGCATAAGTGTACGTCGTATTTATCTGTGATGATTAGGTACTTAAATGATGGGACTTCATTAATGAGATTAATGAAATAAAAGAAACCTAAGATGTTGTAGAATCGAATTTCAAAATAAAACAGGTAGCTACAGTTCTTGCTTTGCACAGCGGTATATATGATATATCCTGCACCTTATTCGATGAGGAAAGGACCGAGATCCCTTCACCGGGAGTGACTCCTTTAGCAATAACTGGCAGATGCTACACACTCGGTTTGTCTTTTGAATGATTTTAAGTGTTTTTGCTTTGCACAGTGATATATACGATATATCCCGCACCTCATTCGACGAGGAAAGGACCGACGATCCCTTCACCGGGAGTGACTCCTTTAGCAAAACTAGAAAAGCCTCAAAAGCACTCCATTTCAAAATCATTCGATCCTACAACGATATCAAGTTCATTACGCAATAGGTTTTCAGAAAAACCCGTCGTAGCCCTCCGTCATTACAGATAAGTTGTATATAGTATTCGTGCTGCATTTGTTGGCTTTCGTCAAGGTGCAGTGTGCGGTAGCTATATGCTGCTTATCTGCTAGCATACGATGCGATTGGATTAGGGTAGTCATGCGGCTTTGTTGGCTTTCGTCAAGGGTCGTGCGGGTGGGTTTAATTCGATCAAGAAATGTACGGGTTGAACTTGACTAGCGGGCTATGGTTTGTTGGCTTTCGTCAAGGTCATAGCATGTTAGGGGCAAAATATTATCGGGAATTTCAAGTGTTGAAATTTGCAATGAGATTGCATACCTTCTATGAGATAGTTGGATCCCGATACCCGCTGCGAGTAAGAGTTACTCCTGGGAGAGTTTTATACATTACAATTAGCCGATCAAGTAGGTGTCTAGAAAGGTGTCAACGGGGTTACGCCTCTGGGAAAACGAGGTTTACATTAATTAGGTTCGTGCGAAAGCACGGGGGACCTCCCTCAAAGTACCGACACTGGCCTGGCTGAAAGATTGGCGAACTTGTAGTGTGTAATTAATCCCGGCTAGTCTTTCCTTTTAGGGTTTGAAGGAAGATTTGATAAAAAGCAGTGGGAGCCATCCTGATTAGATAAAATAATAACCAATCTATTCTTGCAAGAGCGCACGCTGAGTGTTTTCTTCTCTCTCTCTCCTGGTAGCGACCATATCACGCCTTAATCAAGATAATAATACGGAATATTGACCGAACCAGCTTGTTATACTGAGCTGGGGAACGTTGGTCCCGCTCCAACTTATAAATGTTATAAGACAGAGCAGGAAATTGGAGAATACCAGATTTCCCGTGCCGCCCAAACGAAGAAAGTGCATATGATGCATCTCCTTCGGGTGTGTTCATTACAAAGAACTGTTTCTCTGTATCCTCTACGTCCTGGGTATGTGATACCAGATCAGGATCCCAGATATGTAATCTGTTACATAGGGCTACAGAAAGGTAGAGAACTGAGAACGGGTGATAAGTTTCATGAGGCAGAAAATGGGGCAAGAGTTGCAGCCAAGTCTGTCGGTCACTGTCACCCTGTATTACCAATACATTGATTCTGAATGAATGTTATTAGATACCGAACCTGATATACAAAATCATATCACTTTCTTTATTAGTAAAGAAATGATAAAATTTTGTATTGTTGGATAATGTTTTGAACATTTCCTATATCAAAAGTTGATCGGATCAGGCACGTTATCTAAAAGCATTGATGTTCTAAATCAAACAACAGTTCTTAGTATACGGAACACACACAAGAGGAAGAGTTCAGAAATGAACGAATCCTTCTTGAGGCATTGTAGACTAGGTCATATCAATGCGACCCGACTGGCTAGAGTTACATTTAGATGCATATTTAAATTAGTTTGAATTTACATCTTGTGAAACTCGCCAGTCATGTCACAAAGATAAGATGACCACAGCTCTGTTTATTGAAAACAGAGAAAGAGTTAGTAAACTCTTGGGATGATACATGTTGATGCATGTAAAGTTCCCCTGTCTACACATGCCAGGACTGGTTCTTTGTACTTCATTACATTCTCTGATAATCTCTCAAGATTCAGACATATGTTCCTGTTGAAACATGAGTCCGAGCCTTTTGAGATATTCACAGAATATAAGCGAGAAGTAGAGAACTAAAATACGGGTATAAGTATTATGTCCATTGATGTGATCAAGGAGGAGATTACTTGAGCACGGAATTCCTGGATTATTTTAAAGGAGAATGAGATTCTCTCTCAGCATCACTCCTCCGTATACACCATAGCACGATGGTATATCGGGAAGGAGCAACCACACCCTATATGATAAGGTGTGCTCTATGATGAGTATTACTGAGTTACCTATTTCCTTTTTAGGAGTTATGCACTTGAGAAGCTGCATACCTATTGAATAGGGTTCGAATCAAATCAATGCCTACCACTTCATATGTGATTTGGAAAGGGAAGAGCCCATGTCTTAAGTTAGTTAAGATTTGGGGTTGTCCGGCCTATGTCTAAAACCATAATCCGGACAAGTTCGAGGCAAGGTTAGTTATGTAGAACTGGAAAGGTTCCAGCTATACAATCTACAGCCGATGATTTGATGGAACCAAAGGACTCAATAGTTACCAACGAACCTCAGCCTCTCCGCCGATCTAGTAGGGTTCCTCACCCACCTGAGAGATACTTCTGTTTCTCTATGACAGTGGGAGCGAGGATTGCATCATGAGATGATGACCCAACTAGCTTCGAGCTGGCCATCAGGAGTAAGACTCTGTAAGAATGGCTGGATGCTTAGCGATCTGAGATGGAATCCTTATACACAAACAAAGTATGGACTTTGGTTGCTATATCTGAAGGGTTAAATCCCCATCAGGAGCAAGTATATCTTGAGAAGATTAATTGGTGTATATGGAAAAGTTGAGACTTTCAAAGCTAGACTAGTTAAAGGTTTTCGTCATCGACCAGGCGTGGATAATGATGAAACCTTTTCCAGTAACTATGCTTAAGTCCATCCAGATCCTACTTGCCACGGCTACATACCATGACTACGATCTCTGGTGGTTGGGTGTCTTGACTGCTTTTCTAAATGATGATTTGGAAGAGAGCGTCTATAAGAACACAGCCAGAGGGCCTCGTAGACAGTCGGAGCAGCGGAAACGTGTGCAAGATGCTTTATAGGATAAAGCAGGCATCGCGGAGTTGGAACGTCTGTTTTGATGTCGTAGTCAAAATGTTTGACATCATCAAAATGGTAGATGAACCTTGTATATACAAAAAGGTAGTAGGGAGTATGGTGACGATCCTCGTAGAGTACGTGGATGACATACTTTTGATAGGGAAAGAGTTTCCTATGCTACGCTCGATCAATCTCCGCATATCACAAAGATTCTCCATATAGGATCAAAATTGTACCTCCTAAATCCTGGTATTTGGATCTATGAGATATATCTAATTGGATGTTAGGAAACTCACTAGTTGTAGTGAGACGGTATCAACCGATCCTGGGGAGAATCACCGGAAGGGTTCCAGGGTGATAAAGACGACTGAGTGTCAGTCGCAGGCATTGTCTTTACCCTCAGTAAAGGGACGGTATGTTGGAAGAGTTCCAAGATAGATACCGTGACATACTAGACGATAAAGGCTGGATACATCGCTACTTAAGATGCTACCAAAGAGGCTGTTTGGGTGTATATTGGTTCATGAGATGAACTATGTTCCTCCCATTGTGTGACAATGGAGTTGTGGCTTATGCCAAGGAACGCCGGTCCCATCAGTGATCCAGACATATTCTAAGGCAGTATCGCCTGATCATGGAGATGGTTGATCTCCAGGGGATCGAGTTTAGGAGAGTAGACTCAGAGGACAAACACAGCGGATCCACTCACGAAAGGCCTTTTCCCAGAGAGAGACTTTTATGGGATGGTTGAGTATGCGATACTTCAAACCACTGCTACAGATGGCCCTAGTGCAAGTGGGAGATTGTTAGTTATATGTATGCCCTAGAGGCCATTACTGTACATAGGATGTATATTGTAGTGGATGCTGGGACATATATAGGGAGGACTTTCTTGCTCGACATGATAGTATGCTATCTGGTTGAACTTTACCTTAACGTGTATACTGATTGTCTCTCTGTTACATGTTGGTAAAGCCCTTAGGATGTGTGCTTGACTACCTGGACTATGATGCGGATCATACTAGTGGGGACATGGTAGTCCATAAGTACATCCTTCAAAGTCCCTAGTCGAGGGTGTATCGAGACGGGGCATCGATATACCAGAATAGACTAGCGTGTAGCTTCTCGACCCATACAGATGGGCGATGGATGATCCCATATCCATTGGTGTTTGACATCAGGGATGATATACGGGTGCTCAGTACAGACTGGGTACACTGGACGGACTCGCCGAGAACTCCCAGATGGTATTATACCTCACGTCAGATGGCAGTTCTCTGGTGGCACTGGTACAGAGTAGTCTGTTGACCCGAGATCGTCATAGAGTCTTGTGTGGTTCCCACTGTGCTTTGATTTCCATCTTACCACGTCCAAGAGGGCGTGCAAAACGGTGGTTTTTGGGTACAGTCCCGAGTCACATGGAGGCAATGAGCGATAGGAGGGGATTCGTCTCTCCCGGTATAGGGGGTTGATGTTGCGCTGTGTTCGATTGGCTATAACAGGAAGTCCCTGGCCAGGGCTGATCAGAGAATTGCTGGTAAGTGTTACCAGTAGTTTCTCGACCCGTTATGAGCCTCATATCGACACGACTTATCGAACTATTGGGGTCTGACGTTTACCACCCCTAGGCGAGATATGCGACATATCAGACGATCGGACCAGACTGTACGGTAGTGTTACTGGTTGGATTCACAGGAGTGTGAGCGGGCTTGCTCGTCGATCTTCTGATCGCTCAATACCCGGGTGGCCGTTACCTTTAGCAGACCGCTTGCGGCTTGTGGATGTTTGATATGATCATCATCCGCTGCCGGCGTATTGACGAGTCTTTAGAGTCCTATACAGAAGTTTCCTGGCTCAAGCGAAACGAAATAGGAGCGCATATGAGATATGTGCGGGACCGAGTATAATACCAGTATGTGATACTGTATTCGATTCTCGCGATGTGACATTGATCGGTTATATGCGATATAGCCGGGTTATCGGATCAAGTGTTGATTCGATAAGTTGTTACTAATGATACTAGTCGGTTATATGCGATATGCCCGGATCGTTAAATCAAGTGTTGATTTAATGATTTAATGCATAATAATATATTTGATATATTACTTTGCATTAACTAGTATCGGTTCACTTTAAATGGATTTTCTCGCTCGGGTGTGCACATTGTATATTCGATATAGTTTTATGCACTTGCTTGTATCTTGTTTGATGATACATGCCTTATGGTTAAGTGTTAAGAATTAAACTATAGTTAAGTGGGTGATTAGGGTTTTTGATTTCATTTTATTCATTTATCTTTTTGGAAAAAGAAAAGGCAAAATGAGGAAAATGGTTGCTTTCTTTTGTTCATTCATGAACCTTCATGAAGACTTTGACCAAATGACCATTTTGTCTCATGCTTAACCCTAACCACTCACTTAAACCTTAGTTAACTCTCTACATCTAACCATGGTTCAATATATGATAAGGATTGGTTTTTCTTTTCTTTTCTAATTAATCTTATCATATTATTTCTTCTTCTTTTTCCTTGCTTCAAGTGAAGAAAACCTAAGTCCATCAATGGTGATTGATGATTAAGAGTGAGAAATCCAATTCTAAAGTTAACCCAACTCCTATTTCTTCATCCTCTACCTCTTGCCAAGTAGTAGAGTGTGTTTTCTTCACAAGTTTCTTGACTTGGTGAAGTCGGAGCTTGATTTAGCGATGCCTCGACGTAGATCATCTTCGGCATGGACATCGACGACCTAGCTTGCCCATTCTCCGACGAAGCCTACGCTTGAGCCCGGATTTGATTTGGACAGCGGAGAGGACCTCGTTGCGGAGCTATGGAGGCGGAGCACCAGATCTACAAAGGTTGTATTTCCGTATCTTGTAGTTAAGTGTTAACTAGTTCGCTTTTTCGCCTAGTTTTCTAGCAAACGATCCGTAGTCGGGTCTCTCGGCACCGTTAAAATTTTAATTTGGCATGATCGATGCCTTGTGAGAACTCATTAGGGTGCCTAGGAACCCTTCAAAAACATAGAAGGAGAATTGAGTTTAGAGAATTTAATTCTTCTAATTCACAGGAATTTAATTCCTCCAAGATAAAACTAGGGTTTAACCCTATATGAGAATATAATTCTCCTAAATTTATACGAATTTAATTCCTCCAAGATAAAACTAAGGTTTAACCCTATATGAGAATTTAATTGTCCCAAATTCATAGGAATTTAATTCCTCCAAGATAGAACTAGGGTTTAACCCTATATGAGAATTTAATTCTTCCACATACATAGGAATTTAATTCCTCTAAAACATAATTAGGGTTTAACCCTACAGAGAATTTAATTCTTAAAACAAAGAAACTTGAAAGCTCTCTATGCACGTAAAGAACTTGATCACGTCGTAACACGTGACCCCCATTCTCAATGAGCAGAAAAGAAAAAACAGAACTTGGTCACGTGGTGACACATGACCCCAATCCTCAATGATCAGAAGAGAACGAACAAGACTAGGTCACGTGTCCCCAAGTGACCCTTAAACAGACCCCTCAAAATGAGAAAGAAAAAGCATGAAGGCAAAGCCTCATGTGCTCATACATGACTCTCAAAACAAAAGGGAACAAATCTATGACAGTACTGATTTTGGGCGCCCTCACGTGTCCTCACATGACCCCTAATAAACACTCTAATGATCAATGGATGGATGCCAATCACGTGCCCACACGTGATGGCCGTTAAGATTAAAAGTGTTTAACACTTATTTGAATATTCTGATAATAAAATAAAGGAGGTCTGGCCCTATCTCAGGCGCCTCACGTGACCCCACGTGACCCCTTCCTTTCTAGTGTTTAACACTATTTTGAGCATTTTGTGTTTAACACAATTTTCAAACCAGTTTAGCCCAAATTGGCTAAGTTTTGGAGAGGCAAATCTCCCCTTCAAATAAGCCTTAAAATCTAGAACTATATTGTTTAAGGTTCAGTCAAAGACAAAAATGTTATCAGGGCCCTCAAACACTTGTTTAGCATTGCTAAGTGAGGAGGAGTTGAACCCAGACAAATGTCCAATGGTCCAATAAAGGGCCAACATTTCTAATCTAATTGGACTTAGCCCAAGTTGGCCATAAGTTCTCAATTCAGATCTAATTGAGCCAATGTGCACATAATCTAATTAATTGATCTTAGTTCCAAATTGGACTATGGATCTTCCAATCAGCATTGGTTCAAGGGTACATCTCTGAATCCCTCTGATATTTGTCGTTGTAATCCTTCAACGTCTTCAAAGAGGTGACGGGTCCCGGCAACCATACATTTCATAGACTATGACGTCTTTAAACTGGACAGTGAGGTCCTTAAACCCATGGACTATGATGTCCTTAACCTTGACTGTGAGGTCTTTAAACTCACGGACTATGATGTCCTTAACCTTGACTGTGAGGTCTTTAAACTCACGGACTATGATGTCCTTAACCTGGACCGAGATGACCTTAAAATAACAATGGACCACCATGTCCTTAAACTGGTAATTGACCGCAAAGTCCCTAAACTAGAACAATAGAGCCCAAATACTCTTTTGTTGGATCTAAATGATCCCGTTAAGTAGATCTTAGTCTAAAATTAGACTAACGTATCCTTAACAAATGGTTGAGGTTAAGTTGATCTTAGTTTAAAATGAGACTAACGTACCCTTAACAAACGTTTAAGTTGATCTTTGTCTCAAATGAGGCTAACGTATCCTTAAACCCAACCCCCAAAACCTAAATCTAAGAAGATACGGATTTGGACTAATCCACGCCCTACGGGAGACAACATAAATTAGTCTCCGTATACAATACACGTGCAACCATAAACAAAACAAACACCCACGACACGAAGTGACCATCTGGAGAAGGAGAAAGTTGTTACAGCGATGCGGTAGCGTAATTAACTGCAGGGGCTTGCGCCTGCAGGGAAGAGCGTCCCCACAATCAAAAACCCCTCAAACGAGGGGGAATCTGACGAAGTCTGCTACATCGGTCGCATCCGTTTATACATTCGATACATGGTGCCATAAATCAACATGGCATCTTCGGAGAGGTGGACGGATAGAACCAATTAGCTTCTGCCCCCAAATTTAGGCAAGACGTCAGTCTTCCCGATCTTTCGGCGGAGAACAAGTATATGATACAAACTCACCCATGGTTATTTCTCTCACCTCACAAGTTCATTCTCATTTTCTCTTGAGCTTATCTTCTTCTTCCATGGGAAAAGCTTGCTAGGTTTTCAAAAGTGAGAAAAATATAGTGAGAAAAATAAAACTAAAGTGAGCCCACTTCATATTTCATCATCCTCTACTATGTTAGCACTTTAGTATAGAGTGTTAGCTTCACTAATCATTCATTAGTGAAGTAGTAGCTTGAGTTAGTATGACCTGGACGTAGATCATCTTTGGCCTCAAAGACTTCAAGCAGGATCGCTCTTTTCACCTCGTGAAGCCATGCAAGAGTCCGGGAGTTTGACGATTGCAGGGAAGGGACTACAACAAAGAGCTATTGAAATGATGGACCGATCTAGAAAGGTTGTATTTCTATTTCACTTAGATGTAAAACTCTTTACATTTGTTTCCGTATGAATTTCTAGTTTAGATTTCCTTGAAACGGCAAATTTTTGAAAATGCCATGGATGATGCCTCCCGAAACCTTGCTGCCGTCGATAGGAACCCTACAGTGGCATCAGAGCCTAGCTAGAAAATTATACGGATACTGTTAGATTACGAATACTAAAAGAACTCTGAAACTTGAAATCCCAAATCCATGTTTCTGTCGATTTTAAAACGAGCTCCAAAAATTTTGCAAACATGTACAGAATCATCTATGAGCTAAACAATGAAGATGGGAGAAAGTTGGGACTATGTGCTCGGATTTGGACCGAGCACATGGGCATGAAAACAGGGGAGGCCGGCCCCAGTAAGAAAATGCGGTCCCAAATTTTTTCCATGTTTTGGTCTATGGGTTTTAGTATTTCAGGTGTTGTTTATTTTTCCTACTTTTTCATGTGATGATTAACTTAATGCAAAGGAAACTAGGAGTGTTTCGTAGTCATAATTTTAACTGTTTTCGGGATACTTTAGACGTTAAAAATTTCAATCGGATGTCAAATACCCACTTTAACCCTTGCCGGGAAATTTTCCAAGTGTTGGATGTTTCCGGTAGTTAATAAGTTTTCAAAGATCATGCAAGTTATTCGATGGACCCTCTAGAAGAATGAAACCCGAACTCGAGATATGACCACGGAACTTCAACTAAACCTTACAGTTTACCATAGTTAGTGGCGCCACAAATGAGGCTTAGGTTTGCCTTTCCATGGCTGGTCCATTGGTATTGTGGAGTGTGGTGAATAACTTTAAACTACGCTCAAGTGTTGAGCTTTCTGGGTAATTGTGGGTGTTTGTTGATTCGATCGGAATGTTTAATATCGTCTAGTTTTTTTCTGCGACCGTAAGTGTAATATGTGGTGTATCGCCAGTTTCGTTGCTATATGTCAACGACAATTGGGATACGTATATTTACTTACGTTGATGACAAGTGATGTTATGTGCTACTGGATATGTTATATTGGATCGTCACGTTTGAATAGCCGGGGGTTTTATGTGAGATGAGAGTTTTTATTTTCATTCATGTAAAATTAAATGTTTGTAATATTCTTTTATTGGGGCAATTCCGGGTTGAGGTTAATGTCGCCATTGATGTATTTTATTTACTTTTCCGCATTAGGATAGACCCAAGGTGGAGAGCACAAGTAACCGGGTTCTAGTGTCCAGTAGGAGACCAACTCGAGGAGTCGAGTCCGGGTCTCCCAACTCTATAATTGGTAGGGTTTCTTGCCACTCTCGTAGGGGTCTAGGGATGTGGGTTTGGCTATTTATCGCGGCCGTGGAATCCGTGTTTTTGTACAGGCTCGATATAAAATAAAGACCTCCTAGTATATCCAATATTTCATATGATTCTTCTGCTGCGATATCTATGATGTGATCATGTGATATGTTGAGATGGATACTGTATATAGTATATATGATATATTATATAGACGTTACTTGTGTTTTACACCCGTGCTAGCCCTGCCCCGTTCTGCCGTTAGTTACCTAACCTAACGATGCATGATGGGACATCGAGGAGAATGCTGATGGCATAAGCGTACGTTGTATTTATCTGTGATTCTTAGGAAGCTTAAATGATGGGACTTCATTAATATGATTAATGAAAGAAAAGAAACCTAAAAGATGTTGTAGAATCAAATTTTCAAAAAGGATAGCTATAGTTTTGCTTTGCATTGTGATATATATGATATATCCCGCTCCTTATTCGATGAGGAAAGAGCCGAGATCTCTTCACCGGGAGTGACCACTTTAGCAAAACTGGCAGATGCTACAACACTCGGTTTGTCTTTTGATTGCTTTTGGAGTTTTGCTTTGCATAGTGATATATATGATATATCCCGCACCTTATTCGATAAGGAAAAAGCCGAGATCCCTTCACCGGGAATGACCTCTTTAGCAAAACTGCTGAAAGCATAAAAAACACTCCTTTTCAAAATTCACTTGTTTCTACAACGATATCAGGTTCATTACGCAATAGGTTTTCAGAAAAACCCGTCGTAGCCCTCCGTCATTTCAGATAGATACTACTTAGTATTCGTGCTACGTTTGTTGACTATGTTAAGGCGTAGTGTGCGGTAGCTAATTCGTGTTTATCCGTTTATGCATATGATGCAGATTGGATTAGGGTAGTCATATGACTTTGTTGACTATGTTAAGGGTCATGTGGGTGGGTTTAATTCAATCAAGAAATGACGGGTTGAACTTGGCTAGCGCTTATGTTTTGTTGACTATGTTAAGGTCATGAGTTGCTAGGGGCAAAATATTATCGGGGATTTCAAGTACTGAAATGTGCAACGAAATTGCATACCTTCTATGAGATAGTTGGATCCCGATACCCACTGCGAGTAATTGTTACTCCTGTAAGAGTTTTACACAGGATAATTAGCCGATCAAGTAGGTGTCTAGAAAGGTGTCAACAGGGTTACGCCTTTGGGAAAATGAGTTTTATTTTAATTACGTCCGTGCGAAAGCATGGGGAACCTCCCTCAAAGTACCGACACTGGCCTGGCTGAAAGATTGGCGAAATGGTAGGGCGTAATTAATCCCGGATAGTCTTTCCTTTTAGGGTTTGAAGGAAGATTTGTTAAAAACAGTGTGAGCCATCCTGATTAGATAAAATAATAACCAATCTGATCTTGCAAGAGCATACGCTAAAGTGTTTTCTTCTCTCTCTCTCCAGGTAGCGACCATATCATGCCTTAATCAAGATAATAATATGGATGTATTGACCGAACCCGCATGTTATACTGTGCTGGGGAACATTGATTCCGTTCTTTCTTATAAAAGTTATAAGGCTAAAGGATATAGGGGAATACCAGGATTCCCATTCCACCCAAAAGAAGAAAGTACATGTTGACGCATTTTCTTCGGTTGTGTTCGAGACAGAGAACTGTTTCTCCATTTGCTCTACGTCCTAGGTATTAGATACCGGGTCAGGATACCATATATATAATCAGTTACATAGGCTGAGAAAAGGTAGAGAAGTTAGAGAAGTTGGTAAAGACATAAGGGTTGGAAATGGTGCAATTGTTGCAGCTAAAACCGTCGGGGACTATCACCTTGTATTACCAACTGGTAATAAATTGATTCTGAATGAATGCTATTATATGCCGAACCTGATATGCAACATTATATCGGTTTCTTTATTAAGTATAGAAGGATATAATTTTGTATTACAGGATAATGTTATGAACATTTTTTTGAACCAAAAGTTGGTTGGATCATGCACGTTGTGCAATGGCATTTATGTTCTAAATCAATCAACAGTTCTGAGCATAACAAACACACACAAGAGGAAGAGTTCAGAAATGAACGAATCCTTCTTATGGCATTGTAGACTTGCTCATATCAATGCGACATGGCTAGCTAAGTTGCATAAAGATGGATATTTGAATCCGTTTGAATTTTCATCTTATGACACTTGCCAGTCATGTCTCACAGATAAGATGACCAAAACTCCGTTTACTGGACACGGAGAAAGAGTTACTGAACTATTAGGACTGATACATAGTGATGTATGCGGTCCCATGTCTACACATGTGTCACGACCCTAAATTTCGGCCCATGACCGGCACTTAACCACGTAACGTCTACAAGCGCAACGCGATCAAGTAAGCCGAAACCCAGAAATCAAAACCATGAAATGTAGTGAGTGTTGAAAACATTGGTTTAAAACATTTGGAAAACTCGATTAAAAATCATTAAAGTTTGAGTTATTTTCTTAAAAATTTCGGCAGCACCTCCTTTGTAAAAACTAGCCCCGAAATCAGGTACAAGATATGATATAAGTAAAATGACATACAATAAGAATAAAGCATCCCCAAACGGGAGCAATAACACCAAACGGAGGAAACAATCACCACAAGAATAATATACGACGCCGTAGCGAAGAAATGAGCAATATAAGTGGAAAACATCATGAAAGATAAAACTGCATAAATAAAGTCGGCTCACACGAGCTCGATACCAGAGTACAAAATAATATACAATATCGTCCTCACAACTGGTCTCTATGTCAATACATGAAATAGTAGATAGAGAGTACTAGATAAAATAGTGTGTACAACTGGAAAATAAACGGATACCGTAAAAACCCACCAATGAGCAAAGGGCTCAAACGCCAACTGCAGTAGCATCCGTAGCAAAAAGATACAAGGAAGTAGCCTGCCGCAACTACTCTGAAGGGCAACCTGCAAACACTATGGCACAACGGGGGTGAGTTGCCAAATCGTGAATAGTAGATAACATATAAAGGTAATCGCGAGTATGCACATACTGCGATACTTTAACAGGTGCAATCAAATAACATCTATATGATGAGCTGGGTACCTAATAATCATGCATAACAAGTGCAATCTAATAACATCTATATGATGAGCTGGGTACGCAATAATCATGCAAAGTACTCTATCAGGTACTGCGACTACATGATGCAATGGATAACAATGAATGCTGAGCATGGGATAAAATATCATCTACACGGATCATCGACATGTAAAAATACCCGATGTCCATCTAATACACCCAAATCCCTGTAAAACCCATGCGCTGTCACTCTAATCGGCCTTCAAATCCAGTAATTCTTATGGAATCGTGAGTGCCCAACATGGACACTCGAAAATATCATGAAATAATCGTGTCCAGCATCGACACGCAAATCCTCATGTATCGGGCTCCGTCAGTCCGGATCGGCCCACAGGCTCCGTCGGCGGAATCGGCCCTCAGCCCCGGCAGTACGGGTCGTCCCGTATCCATCTCTCAACTCTGGTCAGTATCCTCCGGATAACCGCCAGATCCAACCAATCACCGGTTGGTAGTAGTCCCTCTGCCAGGTTTACCGTCTGTATACATAGCATCCCTTTCTTGCCCCGGTGTACCATACCGAGTCCACCAAGTACCCGCAATCGGCCTCGTCCAGCTCCTCGATTCGGGTTCACATGTCACACGTCTCAGAACTGAGAAATCGTATGGTAGACGAACTGAAATATCATATCAAGAGAAACCGGGTTTTCAAAACAGTGCATATTTTCTTAAAATAATACCACGGTTCTCAAATCCAGAAATCACACGAATCCAAAACACAATGAGTAAATCCATGCAATGTGGCGTATGCTACTAAGAGTAAAAAGGGAAAACCGCTCTTTTAAATGGATCCAATTTTGAAAATATCTTATGCGGTCCCCATTTTCTAGAAATCAAAGCCAATATCATCCATATATGTGACATATGTATGTATATAGGTATGGATGTGCATATGGATATATATGCAAGTATGAGTGTACCAATATATATGTGCACCAATATGGATACCCAGTGTGTATGTGCGCAATATGGATATATCAATGTATAGGTGCCAATATGCAACAGAGTCATGTCTAATCATCACTTATGCGTTAATCAAAATGATGTATGCTTCGTAGTAATCCTATAGTGCGAGTGTCATGGCAATCACTACGGTGTGAGTGTAACATACAAATAGTGCTCGTGCAGCTTGAACCGTTAGTGACAGTGCGGTGTTACGTAACTACTATGTCTATATGCAACAAAAGATGGGTTCGCTACAATAGTAACTATGAACAAGCAATATACATATAAATATATATACGCGACTAAAATATCCTATTAAGCCCTGACGCTTAGATGTTAAATCTACTCACAGTGGTCTCGTGCTAAGTGTAGCCGACTACTTGCTTCCCCTTCTTTGCGACGTCCGACGTTCCCACCTGCGAACATAGAATTTATACAAAGAATACACATAAGCTAAAATCTTGTAAAAACGCGATATCAAAACCAAACGAGAAACTCGCGTCGCGAACTAAACGCGTGTGTATCCGATACGCTAAAACGTATGAATACGCATCTGAAACTACCCCGACACGCTGCAACACGCAGCAAACACTAAACCTACTCACATATCACACGTGTCGTGCAAGTTTAAAGTATTGAAAATACAATATTTTTTCCTAGATTTTGACTTGGGTAGAAAAGTAAAAAGTTGCATATACCAAAACCCTTAAATATACAACAGACTCCCCCAGACCAAACCTAGGCACCCAACTCCCCTCTCTGGCCGCAATTTGCGGCCAGAACGAATTTATTTGCGTCCAGGTTTAGGAATTAGGGCTTCGTGCTCCATATGTGTGGTCTAGATCTAGTGTTCAGGCTCCAGTAAACTCAGTTTTTGCCTGAAGCAATCGGGTCAACAGCAGATTTTAAAAAAGCTAAAATTTACATTAAAACGTTTATTTACACTAAATTGAAACCCTATGGTATTTTAGTGAAATCTGGGCCAACCCTTGGTTTACATGGCCTTAAAAACACTTAGTCAAGCAATAATAGCCATGAAAACCCTAACTTGGCTAAATCTCCACTCAAATCACCATTCTAGCACTAAAATCACACTAAACACAAACTTAAGCTAACTAACTACAAGCAAACAAAGAAAGGAGTTAAGTTTAAGAAATTATACCCCACTTGATCGTAGGATGCAGGAAGTAGGAAGAGAAGAAGAGGAGGAGGAGGTGTTGCAACTGCTACTGCTGTTGCTGATGATGGTGCTGATGCTGCTGCTACTACTTGCTGTTGCTGCTGTTGCTTGGGGCTGCTGCTGCTTTCTACTGCTGCTGCTGTGTGCTGCTGCTGCTGCCTGCTGAGTTTGTGTGTGTGTGAATGAGAGGGAGAGATGTCAGGAAATGAGTGTTTGGAAAAGAAATGAGAGAATAAGAGAGTCAAACCCCCTCTCCTCATTAATTGCAAGCTTGGCTCACCCCATCATCCTCTCTCTCTCTCTCCAAGTCAACCAACAAAGCACAATTCATTTTTATTTTAAAGAGAAAAACTAATACACTTAATAAATTCAAATTAACTTAATCAAATGGGTTAGTCCACCATGGTTGTCTAAACTTGGTTTAACCTTAACCTAACCCTAGTTAACATGCACATGTGTGTGCAAGCCTAATTAAATTCTAATAAAATATTCATAAATTTTGATACAATATTTGAAAATCATTTTGGTAAACTTTTTACTAAAAACCATACATTAAAGTATAATTAGCCACTAATCACAATCTAAGGTGTTATAATCTTCCCCCCTTAAAGAAATTCGTCCCCGAATTTAAAAATATAGTTACGCATACATTCAAAGAGATGAAGGAATTTCTTCCGCATCTCACCCTCGGCCTCCCAAGTGATCTCTTCACCATTTGGGCTGCGCCAAAGCACCTTCACAGATGGCAAAACCATTGATCGAAGTTTCTTCACCTGCCGGTCCAATATCACTACTGGCTACTCGGTGAACTAAAGATCGCGATCGAGCTGAACGGTCTGATGTTGAATCATGTGAGAAGGGTCATGCAGGTATCTGTGAAGCATCAACACGTGAAATACGGGGTGAACATCCAGGAAATCGGGTGGAAGAGCCAAACGATATACCACTGCGCCCATACGCTCGAGGATCTCGATGGGACCTATGAATCTGGGGCTAAGCATCCCCTTCCGTCCAAATCTCATCACGCCCTTCATCGGAAAGACCCTCCGAAAAACGTGATCTCCAAGTGCAAACTCTAATCTGCGTCAGCGTCTGTCACCATACGACTTCTGCCTGCTCTGAGCTGTCCTCATCCTATCTCGAATCAACAGTATCTTCTCGGACGTCTCCTGTACGATCTGCAGCCCCAAAATACTGCTCTCACTGAGCTCTGTCCAACAGACGGGCGATCTACATCTCCTCACATACAAGGCCTCGAAAGGTGCCATCTGAATAGTATCCTGGAAACTATTGTTGTAGGAGAACTCCACCAAGGGTAAATGATTATCCCAGCTCCCACCAAAGTCTAAAACGCACGCTCGGAGCATGTCCTCGAGAGTCTGAATAGTCCGCTCTGACTGGCTGTCGGTCTGCGGATGAAACGCTGTGCTGAAACTCAAGCGGGTGCCCAAAGCCTCCTGAAGCCTCTGCCATAGTTGGCTGGTAAACTGGGTGTCTCGGTCGGACACGATACATGTCGGGACTCTATGCAGTCGTACAATCTCGTCGATGTATATCTGGGCATACTGAGCAAATCCAAAAGTGGTCTTCACCGGCAGAAAGTGAGCCACTTTCATCAATCGATCCACAATCATCCAAATAGAGTCATACTCTCGACTAGTCCTGAAGTAGACCCACAATGAAGTCCATAAAAATCTGCTCCCATTTCCACTCCGGAATGGGTAACGGCTGTAGCTCTCCCATGGGCCTCTGGTGCTCGGTCTTGACTTGCTAACAAATCAGACATCGCGACACGAAGTCTTTAACGTCCCTCTTCATCCTGTCCCACCAATAAACAACTCTCAGATCGTTGTACATCTTGGTGGAACCTGGATGAACACTGTACACCGATCGATGTGCCTACTCAAGAATCTCACGCCGCAGTCCCTCAGCATCTGGTACGCACAGTCTTCTCCCAAATCATAGTATCCCCTGATCATCAATCACGAACTCGGGTAGTCTGCCCTATCCAATCTGTGCCATAGTCTCTGAACAACGGTCATCACTATACTGTGCCTCCTGTATACGGTCAAGCAACTGTGGGAGTGCACGAACATGTGCAAGCTGTCACCCGATCGGAGTGAACTCGAACTGCACTCGGCTGTCGCATAAAATTTGCCAATCTGCCGATGACTGCCTCTGCACTGCGCTCAAACAAGATAGATGGGCCTCCTACTCAAAGCATCCGCCACTACATTTGCCTTGCCTGAGTGGTAAAGGATCTCACAATCATAGTCCTTCACTAACTTCATCCAACGGCGCTGTCTAAGATTTAGGTCTCGCTGCTAAAATATGTACTTCAAGCTCTTATGGTCAGTGAATATCTGGCATGACTCGCCGGTAAGGTAATGTCGCCAGATCTTGAGTGCAAAGAGAACTGCAGCCATCTCTAAATCGTGAGTGGGGTAGTTCTGTTCGTGTTTCTTTAGCTGCCAAGAAGCATACGCGATCACCCTGTCGTGCTGCATCAATACGCACCCTAGCCCCACTCGAGAAGCGTCATAATAGACCACAAATCCGCCCGATCCCGAAGGCAATGATAACACCGACGTTGTAGTCAAACGAGTCCGCAACTGCTGAAAGCTATGCTCACACGCCTCCGTCAAATCAATAGGGACTCCCTTCCGGGTCAACCCGGTCAACGGCGCAGCAAGATGGAGAAGTCCTATACAAATCGTCGGTAGTAGCCGGCCAGTCCTAGAAAGCTACGGATCTCTGTAACTGATGCGGGTCTGGGCCAATGCTGAACGGCCTCGATCTTCTTCCGGTCCACACATATACCATCTCATGTAATCACGTGACCAAAGAAATCTACGCTGTCAAGCCAAAATGAGCACTTGGAGAATTTTGCGAACAGCTGGTGCTCCCTCAAAGTCTGCAATGTGATCCGCAGGTGCTGCTCGTGCTCCTCTCGGCTCCGGGAATACACCAAAATGTCATTAATGAATACGATGATGAACAGATCAAGATACGGCCTGAATATACGGTTCATCAAGTCCATAAATGTTGCTGGGGCATTGGTGAGTCCGAACGACATCACCAAAAACTCATAGTGGCCGTAACGCGTGCGAAAAACCGTCCTCGGAATATCCTCCTGTCGAACCCACAACTGATGGTAGCCTGATCTCAAGTCGATCCTCGAAAAGTATCCTGCACCCTGAAGCTGGTCGAATAAGTCGTCGATGCATAGTAAAGGATATCTTATCGCACGGTAACCTTGTTCAGGTGGTGGTAGTCAATACACAAACGCAAACTGCCGTCCTTCTTCTTGACAAACAGGATTGGAGCACCCTAATGAGACGCACTGGGTCGAATAAGCCCCTTATCCAGCAAATCTTGCAACTGACCTTTAAACTCTCTAAGCTCTGTCGGGGCCATCCGATAAGGCGGTATGGAAATCGGCCCCGTGCCGGGAATCAAGTCAATGCAGAAAACAATATCGCGCTCAGGCGGTAGCCCTGGAAGCTCGTCAGGAAAAACATCAGGGAACTCACGAACAATCGGAACCTGGTCCAACGGAACCTTTGTCGCAAACATAGGCTAGAAATCCCTGACATCCCTTCCTCAAAAGCTATCCAGCACGAAGAGAAGAAATCAAACCGTAAGGGGCGTGTTAGTTATATGTATGCCCTAGAGGCCATTACTGTGCATTGGATGTATATTGTAATGGATGCTGGGACATATATAGGTAGGACTTTCTTGCTCGACATGATAGTACGCTATCTGGTTGCTCTTTATCTTAATATGTATACTTTTTGTCTCTCTGTTACATGTTGATAAAGCCCTTAGGATGTGTACTCGACTTCCAGGACTATGATGCAGATCATACTAGTGGGGCCTGGGTAGTCCATGAGTACATCCTTCAATGTTCCTAGTCGTGGGAGTATCGAGACGGGGCATCGATATTCCAGAGTAGACTAGCGTATATCTTCTCGACCCATGTGATGGGCGATGGATGATCCCATATCCATTGGTGTTTGACATCAGAGATGGTATGCGGGTGCTCAGTGGAGCCTGGGTACACTGAATGGACTCGCCGAGAACTCCCAGATGGTATTATACCTCACGTCAGATGGCAGTTCTCTGGTGACACTGGTACAGCTTAGTCTGTTGACCCGAGATCGTCATAGAGTCTTGTGTGTCTTCCACTGTGCTTTGATTTCCACCCTACCACGGCTCTACTAAGTCAAGCAAACAGGTGGTTTTTGGGTACAGTACCGATTCACATGGAGGCAATGAGCGATAGGAGGGGATTCGTCTCTCCCGGTATTGGGGGTTGATGTTGCGCTATGCTCGACTGGCCATAACAGGAAATCTCTGGCCACGGTTGCAGTGATCTACTGGTAAGTGTTATCAGTAGTTTCATGCTATGTTATGGACCTTATATCGGCATGACTTATCGAGCTACTGGGGTCTGACGTTTACCACCCCTAGGCGAGATGTGCGACATATCAGACGAACAGACCGGACTGTACGGTAAGTGTTACTGGTTGGATTCACAGGAGTGTAAGCGGGCTTTCTAGTCGATCTTCTGATCGCTCAATACCCAGGTGGCCGTTACGTTTAGCAGACCGCTTGCGGCTTGTGGGTGTTTGATATGATCATCATCTGCTGCCGGCGTATTGACGAGTGTTTAGAGTCCTACACAGAGGTTTCCTGGCTCAAGCGAAACGAAATAGGAGCGCATATGAGATATGTGCGGGAACGAGAATAATGCGCGTATGTGATACCGTATTCTATTCTTGCGATGAATGTGTCGATTGGTTGTATGCGATATAACCTAGTTATCGAATCGAGGATTGATTCGATAAGTCGATACATTGGATATTAGTCGGTCATAAGCGATATGACCGGATCGTTAAATCAAGTGTTGATTTAATGATTTAATGTATAATTATATATTAGATATATTACTTTACATTAACTAATATTTGTTCACTTTAGATGGATTTTCTCACTTGAAGTGCACATTGTATATATATGATATAGTTTTGTGCACTAGTTTGTATCATGTTTGATGATACATGCAAACTTGGGTATGTGTATGCTTTAACCCTAGTTTAGGTTAATGGTTAGGGTTTTGTAATCTTTACTTATTTATTTATTCTTTTATTCATTTATTTTGGCAAGAAGAAAATGGTGGCTAACTTTGTTTCTTTCTTGAAACTTCATGAAGCTTTGAAGCTTTGACCATTTTGTTTCTTATCCTTAACCTAACCATTAAACCTAACCCTAGTTTATTCTCTACACTTAACCATGGTTGCTATATGATAAGAATCACTTTTATTTTCTATTTGAGATATACTTATCAGATTCTTTTCTTCTTCTTCTCCTTCTTCAAGCTGAAGAAAAGCTTGCTACCATCAATGGTGAAATGAGAAAAAGAGTGAGAAATCCAATTCTAAAGTGAACCCACTTCCTATTTCTTCATCCTTTACCATTTGCCAAGTAGTATATCGTGTTTTCTTCACAAGTTTGATGACTTGGTGAAGTTGGAGCATGATCTTGAGTTGCCTCGGCGTAGATCATCTTCGGCATCGAAGTCGACGACCAAGCCCGATCATTTCTCCGACGAAACCATCGCCAGAGTCCGGATTCCGATTGGTACAGCGGAGGAACGTCATCACGGAGCCAAGGAAGTGGAGAACCGGATCTACAAAGGTTGTAGTCACTTTCCTTTAGCAATAAAGTCGTTTACTTGCTTGCATCACCTTATCTTCTAGTTAACGATCCGTATTAGGGTTTGTAGGCACATGAAAAAATTTGAATTGGGCATGTTTGATCTATTGTGAGACCTCATTAGTATGCCTAGGAACCCTACAGTGGTATCAGAGCCTAGCTAGAGCCTTAGGCGATGCGTAGACGGAGTTAGAAGTCCGATCGAACCGAAACCCTAATCCAAATCCGCTCTCTGTACATTTTTTGAAATCGGGGATTTTGGAGAATTAAAAATATGCAGAATAATCAGCAGGAGTTTCTATGAATTACTGTGAATCGCGTACTCCTGATTCCATCAAAGCGCGATGGAACCGCGGCATTAGCATGGCTAATGCGGCGGTTCCGCGGCCACTTTGTCGCTTCTTCCATTTATTTTTACACAGTAATTCCTATATTTTTGTGCTGTATTTTCTGGGAATTTTTAAATCTTGCTCAAGAGGTGAGTTTTCTGGGTTGTATTGGGAGTTCGTAGATTCGATCGGATTATCAAACTTTGTCTATGTGTTTTTCCCGGTAATTTTAGAATATGTTAAAAAGTTCGACCGGATATAAATACCTACATTTTCCCCTGCCGGGAAATTTCCAATTGTTGGACTTTTCGGTAGTTTAATGACGTTCTAAGTAGTGCAAGTAACGCGATGGTCCCTCTAGAAGACAACAAACCTTAACTCGATTATGTGACCATCTTGAACTGCCCTTTGAACCTCAGGGTTTGGGGCAGTACGGCGTGCCACATGTGAGGCGTTGGCTTGACCCTTCTACGGCTGGACCGTTGGTACTGAGGCATGAAGTGAATGTCTTTGAATTTATTTCATGTGTTGAGCTGTTTCGGGAAAACTTGGGTGTTCGATTGTTCGATCGGAAAGTTTCACATTTTCTATCTTATCCGGAATGTGATACAATAATTGGAATTCACAAGTAGTTATGAGATAAATGAATGAATGTTATAAATCTAGCGGTTTAGTCTTACTTGATCGGTTGCCACAGAATTTTGATGTGATCAAAAGTCCGTCGCAATCACGTAGTGTACGCGGATACTTGCCGGGTAAACTTAATAGACAGCCTCACTACATAGCCCCGACCAAGTGACTGTAGGAGAACCCCGTCGCCGAAAGCATCCATTCGGGTGCTCGCGGCAACGGTGTTCCGCCTTGGTGCAATTCGTCGACGGCATCGGGGGTGCAGCCATCTACTAAAGTTTGCGACGAGCATTCGATAAAAATGTCGGGAATCCTGTTGAATTGCCCAACTTGATATTGAAAAGTGTTTTCGAGAATGAGACTAAAATGCGGGGTTTATAATTGTTAGGCATGCGATGTCTAAGGAATTCATTTGATTAGGCATGCGATGTCTAAAGAGGTCGCGGATTCCAACTGTTTTAGTTTTACACTTTCTTTTCTGTGACCGTAAGTGTAATATGTGATATCGCCGGTTTCGTTGCTATATGTCAACGACAATTGGGATGCGTATATTTACTTACGTTGATGACATGTGATGTTATGTGTTGCTGGATATGTTATATTGGATCGTCGTGTTTGAATAGCCGGGGTTTTTTTATGTGAGATGAGTGTTTTTCATTTTCATTCATGTAAAAAACTTGTATGTAATATTCTTTTATTGGGGCACTTCCAGGTTGTGGATGATGTCACCATTTGTGCATTATTTACTTTTCCGCATTAGGATAGACCCAAGGAGGGGAGCACAAGTAACCGGGTTCTGGGGTCCAGTGGGAGACCATCTCGAGGAGTCGAGTCCGGGTCTCCTAACCCTAGAATTGGTAGGGTTGCTTGCCGCTCTCGTAGGGGTCTTGGCGTGTGGGATTGGCTATTCATCACGACTGTGGAATCCGTGTTTTATACTGGCTCGTATTGAAAACACAGACGTCCTAGTATATCCAATATTTCATATGATATTTTCTGCTGCGTTATCTGTGATGTGATCATGTGATTTGTTCAGATAGATATAGTATATAGTATATATCATATATTATATAGAAGTTGCTTATGTTTTGCACCCACACTATCCCTGCCTCGCTGTGGCGTTAGTTACCTAACCTAACGGTGCAGACGGGACATCGAGGCGAATGCGGATGGCATAAGCGTACGTTATATTTATCCGTGATGTTTAGGTGGACTTAAATGATGGGACATTCATTAATGAGATTAATGAAAGAAAATAAACCTAATTGATGTTGTGGAATCGAATTTCAAAATAAAAACAGGTAGCTACAGTTCTTTCTTTGCATCGCGGTGTTCCTTGTAGAACATCCTGCACCTTATTCGATGAGGAAAGGACCGAGATCCCTTCACCGGGAGTGACTCTTTTAGCAGTAACTGGCATATGCTACACAGTTGGTTTGTCTTTTGATTGCTTCTATAGTTTCTGCTTTGTACAGTGATATATATGATATATCCCGTACCTCATTCGACGAGGAAAGGGCAGACGATCCCTTCACCGGGAGTGACCCCTTTAGCGAAACTAGAAAAGCCTAAAAAACACTCCATTTAAAAACTATTTGATTCCGCAACGAGATTAAGTTCTAAGCGTTAAAGGTTTTCTTAAAAACCATTCGCAACCCTCCGTCATTTTAGGAAGTAGAGTCCTTAGTATTCGTGCTGTGTTTGTTGACCATAGTCAAGGCATAGTGTACGGTAGCTAGGTGATGTCTTCCTACACCGCATATGATGCGATTAGTTAGGACAGTCGCGTGACTTTGTTGACCTTAGTTAAGGGTCATGTGGGTGGGTCTAATTAATCACGAAATGACGGGTAGAACTTGACTAGTGCTTATGATTTGTTGACCATAGTTAAGGTCATAAGTGCTAGGGGTAAAAACTATTATCTGGAGTTTCAAGTGTTGAAACTTGCAATGAGATTGCATACCTTCTATATGATAGTTGGATCCCGATACCCACTGCGAGTAATTGTTACTCCTGGGAGAGTTTTGTACTTTGCAATTAGCCGATCAAGTGGGTGTCTAGAAAGGTGTCAATAGGGTTACGCCTCTGGGAAAACGAGGTTTACTGTAATTAGGTCCGTGCGAAAGCACGGGAAACCTCCCTCAAAGTACCGACACTGGCCTGGCTGAAAGATTGGCGAACTTGTAGAGTGTAATTAATCCCGGCTAGTCTTTCCTTTTAGGGTTTGAAGGAAGATTTGATAAAAACAGTGGGAGCCATCCTGATTAGATAAAATATATAACCAGTCTAATCTTGCAAGAGCGCACGTAGAGTGTTTTCTTCTCTCTCTCTCCTGGTAGCGACCATATCACGCCTTAATCAAGATAACAATACGGATATTTGACCGAACCCGCTTGTTATACTGAGCTGGGGAACGTTGGTCCCGCTCCAACTTATAATTGTTATAAGGCAGAGCAGGAAATAGGGGAATACCAGAATTCCTATGCCGCCCAAACGAAGAGAGTGCATATGATGCATCTCCTTCGGATGTGTTCATTACAAAGAACTGTTTCTCAGTATCCTCTGTATCCTGGGTATTTGATACCGGATCAGGATCCCAGATATGTAATCTGTTACATAGGGCTACAGAATGGTAGAAAACTGAGAACGGGTGATATGTTTCATGGGACAGAAAACGGGGCCAGTGTTCCAGCCAAGTATGTTGGTCACTGTCACCCTGTATTACCAATACATTGATTCTGAACAAGGCTATTAGATACCGAACCTGATATACAAAATCATATCAGTCTCTTTATTAGTAAAGAAATGATAAAATTTTGTATTGATGGATAATGTTTTGAACATTTCCTATATCAAAAGTTGATCGGTTCAGGCACGTTATCTAAAAGCATTGATGTTCTAAATCAAACTACAGTTCCTAGTATAAAGAACACACACAAGAGGAAGAGTTCAGAAATGAACGAATCCTTCTTGAGGCATTGTAGACGAGGTCATATCAATGCGACCCGACTGGCTGAAGTTACATTTTAGATGCATATTTAAATCAGTTTGAATTTACATCTTGTGAAACTTGCCAGTCATGTCACAAAGATAAGATGACTATAGCTCCGTTTTCTGGAAACAGAGAAAGAGTTAGTAAACTCTTGGGACTGATACATGATGATGTATGTAAGGTCCCCTGTCTACACATGCCAGGACCGGTTCTTTGTACTTCACTACATTCTCTGATGATCTCTCAAGATTCAGTCATATGTTCCAATTGAAACATAAGTCCAAACCTTTTGAGATATACACAGAATATAAGTTAGAAGCAGAGAACCAAAATACGGGTATAAGTATTATGTCTTATGATAAGATCTGGGAGGAGAATACTTGTGCATGGAATTCTTGGACTATTCTAAAAGAAAATGAGATTCTCTCTCAGTATTACTCCTCTGAATACACCACAGCACAACGGTGTATCGGGGCGGAGCAATCGCACAATATTAGATATGGTGTGCTCTATGATGAGTATTACTGAGTTACCTATTTCCTTTTGGGGTTGTGCACTTGAGAAGCTGCATACCTATTGAATTAGGTTCGAATCAGATCACTGCCTACCACTCCATATAAGATATGGTATGGGAAGAGCCTATCTCTTAAGTAAGTTAAGATTTGGGATTGTCCGCCCTATGTCTAAAGAAAAATCCGGACAAGATCGAGGCAAGGTCAGTTCTGTAGAACTGGAAAGGTTCCAGCTATACAAACTGCAGCTGATGATTTGACAGAACCAAAGGATTCAATAGTTCCCGACGAACCTCAGCCTCTCCGCCGATCTGGTAGGGTTTCTCATCCGCCTGAGAGATACTTCGGTTTCTCGATGACAGTGGGAGTGAGGATTGCATCATGAGATGATGGCCTAACTAGTTTCGAGCAGGCCATCAAGAGTAAGGAATCTGTAAGAATGGCTGGGTGCTTAGCGATCTGAGATGGAATCCATATACACCAACAAAGTATGGACTTTGTTTGCTATATCTGAAGGGTTAAATCCCCATCAGGAGCAAGTATATCTTGAGAGGTGTAGTAGAAAAGTTGAGACTTTCAAAGCTAGACTTGTTAAAGGTTTTAGTCATCAAACAGGTGTGGATAATGATGAAACCTTTTCTAGGGACTATACTTAAGTCTATCCAGATCCTACTTGCCATTGCTACATACCATGACTACGATATCTGGTGGTTGGGTGCCATGACTACTTTTCTAAATAATGATTTAGAAGAGAACGTCTATAAGAACACAACCAGAGGGCATCGTAAACAGTGGGAGCAGCGGAAACGTGTGCAAGTTGCTTTACATAATAAAGCAGGCATCGCGGAGTTGGAACATCTGTTTTGATGTGGTAGTCAAAGAGTTTGACCTCATCAAAATGGTAGATGAACCTTGTATGTACAAAAGGGTAGTATGGAGTATGGTAATGATCCTCGTAGAGTAAGTGGATGACATACTCTTGATAGGAAAGGAGTTTCCTATGCTACGCTCGGTCAATCTTCGCTTATCACAATGATTCTCCATATAGGATCAAAGTGATACCTCCCGGGTTTTGATCTATGAGATAGATCTAAATGGATGTTAGGATTCTCACTAGATGTAGTGAGATGGTATCAATCGATCCTGGGGAGAATCACTGGAAGTGTTCCAGGGTGATAAAGACGACTGAATATCAGTCACAGGCATTTTCTTTACCCTCAGTAGAGGGACGGTATGTTGGAAAAGTTCCAAGATAGATACCGTGGCAAACTAGACGATAAAAGCTGGTAACATCGCTATTAAAAATACTACCAAAGAGGCAGTTTGGGTGTATTTTGGTTCATAAGATGAACTAGGTTCCTACCATTGTACGACAATGGAAGTGTGGCTTTGGCCCAGGAACCCTGGTCCCATCAGTAACCCAGACATATTCTGAGGCAGCATCACCTGATCATGGAGATAGATGATCTCCAGGGTGATCGAGGTTAGGAGAGTAGACTCAGAGGACAACACGGCGGATCCACTCACAAAGGCTTTTTCCCAGAGAGAGACTTATATGGGATGGTTGAGTATGTGATGCTGCAACCACTGCTACAGATGGCCCTAGTGCAAGTGGGAGATTGTTAGTTATATGTATACCCTAGAGGCCATTACTGTGCATTGGATGTATATTGTAATGGATGCTGGGACATATAAAGGTAGGACTTTCTTTCTCGACATGATAGTACGCTATCTGGTTGGTCTTTATCTTAACATGTATACTTTCTGTCTCTCTGTTACATGTTAATAAAGCCCTTAGGATGTGTACTCGACTTCCAGGACTATGATGCAGATCATATTTGTGGGGCCTGGGTAGTCCAAGAGTACATCCTTCAATGTTCCTAGTCGTGGGAATATCGAGACGGTGCATCGTTATTCCAGAGTAGACTAGCGTATATCTTCTCGACCCATGTGATGGGCGATGGATGATCCCATATCCATTGGTGTTTGACATCAGAGATGGTATGCGGGTACTCTGTGGAGACTGGGTACACTGAACGGACTCGCCGAGAACTCCCAGATGGTATTATACCTCACATCAGATGGCAGTTCTCCGGTGACACTGGTACAGCTTAGTCTGTTGACCCGAGATCGTCATAGAGTCTTGTGTGTCTCCCACTGTGCGTTGATTTCAACCCTACCATAGCTCTACTGAGTCATGCAAATAGGTGGTTTTTGGGTACAGTCCCGATTCACATGGAGGCAATGAGCGATAGGAGGGGATTCGTCTCTCCCGGTATTAGGGGTTGATGTTGCGCTATGCTCGACTGGCCATAAGAGGAAATCCCTGGCCAGGGTTGCAGTGATCTACTGGTAAGTGTTATCAGTAGTTTCATGCTATGTTTTGGACCTTATATCGGCATGACTTATCGAGCTACTGGGATCTGACGTTTACCACCCCTAGGCGAGATATGCGACATATCAGACGAACAGACCGGACTGTACGGTAAGTGTTGCTGGTTGGATTCACAGGAGTGTGAGCGGGCTTGCTCGTCGATCTTCTGATCGCTCAATACCCGGGTGGCCGTTACGTTTAGCAGACCGCTTGCGGCTTGTGGGTGTTTGATATGATCATCACCTGCTGCCGGCATATTGACGAGTGTTTAGAGTCCTACACAGAGGTTTCCTGGCTCAAGCGAAACGAAATAGGAGCGCATATGAGATATGTGCGGGACCGAGAATAATGCGTGTATGTGATACCATATTCTATTCTCGCGATGAATGTATCGATTGGTTGTATGCGATACAACCTAATTATCGAATCGAGGATTGATTCGATAAGTCGATACATTGGATATTAGTCGGTCATATGCGATATGACCGGATCGTTAAATCAAGTGTTGATTTAATGTATAATTATATATTAGATATATTACTTTACATTAACTAATATTTGTTCACTTTAGATGGATTTTCTCACTTGAAGTGCACATTGTATATATATGATATAGTTTTGTGCACTAGTTTGTATCATGTTTGATGATACATGCAAACTTGGGTATGTGTATGCTTTAAACCTAGTTTAGGTTAATGGTTAGCGTTTTGTAATCTTTACTTATTTATTTATTCTTTTATTCATTTATTTTGGCAAGAAGAAATGGTGGCTAACATTGTTTCTTTCTTGAAACTTCATGAAGCTTTGAAGCATTGACCATTTTGTTTCATAGCCTTAACCTAACCATTAAACGTAAACCTAGTTTATTCTCTACACTTAACCATGGTTGCTATATGATAAGAATCACTTTTATTTTCTATTTGAGTTATACTTATCATATTCTTTTCTTCTTCTTCTCCTTCTTCAAGATGAAGAAAAGCTTGCTACCATCAATGGTGAAATGAGAAAAAGAGAGAGAAATCCAATTCTAAAGTGAACCCACTTCCTATTTCTTCATCCTCTACCACTTTCCAAGTAGTATAGGGTGTTTTCTTCACATGTTTCATGACTTGGTGAAGTTGGAGCTTGATCTTGAGTTGCCTCGACGTAGATCATCTTCGGCATCGAAGTCGACGACTTAGCCCGATCTTTTCTCAGACAAAACCATCGCCAGAGTCCGGATTCCGATTGGTTCAGCGGAGGGACGTCATCACGGAGCCGAGGAAGTGGAGGACCGGATCTACAAAGGTTGTAGTCACTTTCCTTTAGCAATAAAGTCGTTTACTTGCTTGCATCACCTTATCTTCTAGTTAACAATCCGTATTAGGGTTTGTAGGCACATGAAAAAATTTGAATTGGGCATGTTTGATCTGTTGTGAGACCTCATTAGTGTGCCTAGAAACCCTACAGGGCGGCACCACGGTCCCCCTGCACAACAAAAGCCGACTCGCCGGGAAAACAAAACCTAACTGTCTTCTCACGGCAGTCCACAGACGCATAGCACGTGCCTAACCAATCCATGCCCAGAAGAACGTCGAAGTGCAATATCTCAAGAAGGATCAAGTCGATAGGCAACTCTCTCTCGCCAATACGGACAACACACAATCGGAACACTTGTCTAGCAATAAACGACTCGCCTACAGGGGTGGTCACAGCAAGCGGCTGATCAAGCAAACCAGACTCTCTACCCAAACTCGGCACGAAGTGTGTAGAAACGTACGAGTGCATGGATCCCGGATCAAACAACACGTGTGCGTCAACAGAACATACTGAAAGGGTACCTGAGACCAATGCATTGGACGCTTGCGCGTCCTGATGCGTCAATGCGAAAACCCATGCCTGTCCTCTTCCTGCGACTGGCGGTCCCCTACTAGCAACTGGCTGTCCTCTGCCGGCAGCTGGCTATCCTCTGACTCGGTCACCTCATCCTCTATAAGCAAACCCTCCGCGATCAGAACCTCTCTATGCAGGTGTCTGACGCGGAGCAACAGTATGTACAATAGGTAACGCCATCTGGGGTGGAGAAGGTGGAAGTGTGACATATGGTACGGCCGTCTCGCCTTAACGTGGCTCCAGACAATCTCTCACACAATGATAAGTACCCCCGCATCGGAAACATCTAGATGGTGCCGGCTGACCCTCCTGGGGATAAGAGCTAAACATCTGGCCTCTCTCCATGTCTCTGCCACCTGTACGACGTCTGTCACAGCGTACGTATGGAAGTCTCCATGCTGCTGTATCTGTACGAACCCTCTTCGTCCCTGGAACTACCGAAGTCTCAGCAAGGTGCTCCTCGACTAATAAGGCTGCATCTACAGCTGCTGCATAGGTCTCGCAATGTTGTGCGCTAATCGCAAGAAACAACGGGGTAAGCAAGCCTCAAAGAATTCTCTTGACTCGCATCTCCTTAGTAGCCACTAAATATGGGGCATATACAGATAGCTCGGTGAACAGTACGTCTTACTCTGCCACTGTCATCTCCAGAATCTAACGTGAAGACTTGAACCTGCGCGCTCTAGAATCTCTGACACTCTGTGGAAGGAAGCGGGCAAGGAACATCGTCACGAACTCAGTCCAGGTCATAGGAGGAAGACCTGTTGCTCTGCCCTTCTCTACCGACTCACACCACTTCTGCGCAAGACCATCCAGGCGAAAGCTCGTGAACTCCACCCATCTAGCATCTATGCATCTGAGTGAACGACATATCCGAGCTATCCTCTCGATAAAAGACTGTGGGTCCTCGGCTGCATCGGTACCTGTGAAGACCGGAGGCTTCAGCCTCATAAACTCTGATAGCGATACTGTAATAACCTCTGTAGCTGCAGGGGCAACTTCCTATACTATAGGTACCATCGCGGTCCCCGTAACGGTTGGAACTACCTCTCGTCGCTGCACTCGAAGTGCATCAACTAACGACCCTATCATCTGGCGCATTTCCTGCATACCGTCCCCTGGCATAGCGATCTGGTCTATCGAAGGAAGAACAGTCTGCTCTGGTACAACAGGTGTACTGCCCGGGTTAGTCCTCGTCTCAGACGAGTCAACTCTAATCTCGGCCCTCACGGCCGCTCTCTGCACCCTCGTAGTATTCGGCTGCATAATGGTTGAAAAGAAAGTAGGATTCGATAAGGATACGGAAATCGAATCACAAGAATGTATATAACCATGAAGGAATTTCAATCAATAAGTTCTAAGGTCACTTAAGCGGAGTACCGTATCGTGCATATGCCGCGGAACATACATACGCTACGCCACTCTACTTCAGCTACCTACTCCATCATACCAGGGTCATCCTACACTCTTAAAGGTAAAACCTACGCTCTGATACCAACTTTTTCATGACCCCAAAGTTCGGCCTGTGACCGACACTTGACCACGTAACGTCTACAGGTGCAACGCGATCAAGTAAGCCGAAACCCAGAAATCAAAGCCATGAAAAGTAGTGAGTGTTGAAAACATTGGTTTAAAACATTTGGAAAACTCGATTAAAAATCACTAAAGTTTGAGTTATTTTCTTAAAAATTTCGGCAGCACCTCCTTTGTAAAAACTAGCCCCGAAATCGGGTACAAGACATGATATAAGTAAAATGACATACAATAAGAATAAAGCATCCCCAAACGGGAGCAATCACGTCCAACGGCGGAAACAATTACCACAAGAATAATATACGACGCCGTAGCGAAGAAATGAGCAATATAAGTGGAAAACATCATGAAAAATAAAACTGCATAAATAAAGTCGGCTCACACGAGCTCGATACTAGAGTAAAAAATAATATACAACATCGTCCTCACAACTGGTCTCTAAGTCAATACATGAAATAATATATGGAGAGTACTAGATACAATAGTGTGTACAACAGGAAAATAAATGGATACCGCAAAAACCCAACTATAAGCAAAGGGCTCACACGGCAACTGCAGTGGTATCCTTAGCAAAAAGATACAAGGAAGTAGCCCTGCCGCAACTACTCTGAGGGCCAACTTGCAAACATTGTGGCACAACGAGGGTGAGTTGGCAACACAAGAATAGTAGATAACATATAAAGGTAATCGCGAGTATGCACGTACCGCAATACTCTAACAGGTGCAATCAGATAACATCTATTTGATGAGCTGGGTACGCAATAATCGTGCATAACAAGTGCAATCTAATAACATCTATATGATAAGATGGGTACGAAATAATCATGCAAAGTACTCTATCAGGTACTACGACTACATGATGCAATGCATAACAATGAATGCTGAGTATGAGATAAAATATCATATACACGGATCATCAACGTAGAAAAATACCCGGTGTCCATCAAATACACCCAAATCCCAGTAAAAACTCAGGCGCCGACACTCTAATCGGCTCTCAAATCCAATAAATCTCATGGAATCGTGAGTGCCCAACATCGGCACTCGAAAATATCATGAAATAATCGTGTTCAGCATCGACACGCAAATCCTCATGTATCGGGCTCTGTCAGTCCGGATCGGCCCACGGGCTCCGTCTGCGGAATCTGCCCTCGGCCTCGGCAGTACGGGTCGTCCCGTATCCATCTCTCAATTCTGGTCAGTATCCTCCGGATAACCTCCAAACTAACCAATCACCAGTAGGTAGTAGTCCATCTGCCAGGCTCACCGTCTATATACACAGCATCCCTTTCTGCCCCGGGATACCATACCGGGTCCACCATGTACCAGCAATAGTCCTCGTCCAACTCCTCGATTTGGGTTCACATGTCATACGTCTCAGAACCGAGAAAACGCATTGCGGATGCACTGAAATATTATATCAAGAGAAACCGGGTTTTCAACACAGTTCATATTTCTTAAAATAATACCACGGTTCTCAAATCAAGAAATCACATGAATCCAAACACTACTACAATAGGGGGTTGCCCCTACGGATATTGAAATCCGTAGGGGCAGATTTATTTTGGCCCTACGGATTAGTCCGTAGGGCTATACGGTTGCCCCTACGGTCCTTACATATTTATATAAAAATTATTAAATCTTTAATTGTTGTTTGCCCCTACAGAGCCGCAAACCAAGAACCTACGGACTTATCCGTAGGGGCATCTAAATAGGAATTTAAGTTAAAAGCTCAGATCGATCCCTACGCTCATTATTCCCAATTCTTGCGCAAACAAAAAATTCCCAAACCCTTGTTCCCGCCGATCGATCGTCGTTCTCGTCATCGCCAGCGTCGCCGATTCGTCGTAGCCACCGCCTGCTTTCGTCGTAGCCACCACCTGCTTTCGTCGTCGCCAGCGCCGGCTCATCGGAGTTCTCGTCGTCGCCTCTGCACAGGTAAGGAATTCTTTAATTACTCAAATTTTTGATTGGGGGTGGGGCTGGGGCTGCGGGCTGGGGCTAGGGCTGGGGCTGGGGCTAAGGCTAGGGTTGGGGCTGGGGCTCGGGCTGCGGCTAGGGCTGTGGTTTGGGTTGGGGCTCGAGCTCGGGCTGCGGGTAGGGCTGTGGTTGGGGTTGGGGCTCGGGCTCGGGCTGCGGCTAGGGCTGTGGTTGGGGTTAGGGTTGGGGCTCGGGCTGCGGTTAGCGTTAGGGTTGGGGCTGGGACTGGGGCTTCGGTTGGGGTTAGGGTTCGGCAGGGGGTTGCTGTTGTGGTTGGGGTTGGGGTTGGGGTTAGGGTTAGGGTTGGGGTTGGGGTTTTGGATTTAAGGGTCTAAGTTAATTTCCATTCTAATTAGCATTAAGCTAGTTAATTGAAATGTTGATGATAATCATAAGAGTAAAATTTGTCTAGTTTGAGAAGGTGTTGGAAACTGGACTAATAATGTGGGTAAAGCCCAGTTTAATTAATAATTTTATTTGTCATTCTCAAATTCTCTTGGAAACGGAGACTGTTTTGTAGAACTTTTAGCCATTGGGCATGTTGGGGTTTTGTTTTTGGAGTCATCGGACATGGCATTTGGTAGGTATCCAAAGACACCGTGTCTGATTTTGGATATGTTTGATTGATTTAAACTGTGGGTCTGAGTAGTCCCTTAATTTGATCTGGTTGTGTTTTGAGTATGCAAAGGATTTGTAGTCTGGTGGAAATTTTGTGGGTGTTTTCGGTTGAATATGTTTGCTAATTGCATAAGATGCTCAAAAGATTCTGGATTTTGAGGATGGGCCATTGTAATTGGAAATGCTTAGAATTGTAGGTCCTTCTTTATTTTAGCTATATATAATTGCAAAAAAAAGACACATTTCTGATTTGAAGAAAAGGAAGGGAAAAATAGGGATTTAGTTATGGATTTTACTTGGGCGTCTCCTCTTTTAATACATGTCTATCTTTACAAGAATATCGTGTCACATATTCGGTTTTAGCATCTGTACGCAACTGCTTTGATTATCATCGTGTTATTAACATCTTGAACTTCTATCATTTTTCTAATATGTTTCATAGTTGGGGTTGCGGTTGGGGTTGGAGTTCGGTAGGGGGTTGCGGTTGGGGTTGGGGTTAGGGTTAGGGTTAGGGTTGGGGCAGGGGGTTGCGGCAGGGGGTGAGAATTTTTCTAGGTTTCTTTTAAAGCTTGTGAAGGAAATTTTGAGCGCCCTAAAAATGAACATTTCTATTGATTTTGATAAGAGACAAGGGAGCAATAAAGTTTTGTTTTCTATTTGTCTAGATTCAAATGTCTACTTATATATATATATATATATATATATATATATATATATATATATATTACATTCTCAATATTCGTGCCATGTTGGTTATAAATTTCTCTCTCTGTAGAGATATATAGCCTACTTCAGTACATTGCTAGGTATGTGATAAAATTATTTTTGATAAAACAATGCATGATATAATATGGAAATATATTTGTTTCTTAGCTTCAATCATACAAACGTGTTCCAAATTAAGGTAATTCAAATAGCAATTCCTTGGAATTTTTTAGTCCAGAGAATCTTGATCGAGTCTCAGGATCATATTGATTCAAGAATTTTGTGTGACACCAAAGACTGGACGTTAGACGAATAGCCGGGGGTAAAACTTCTTAAAGTATATTAATTTTGAATCTTCTTCTAAACTCAATGATTCTACATTGATAAAGAAAAGCTTAGATATCGATGACAAATGGCCACATATTACAAGTTACAAAGATGATGTTCAACACCTTCCCAACTTTTTCATTGCTTGTGATATTTTCTCTCCTTTTCTCCTGGTTTCTGTCTATCATGAAACTTTGGGCATGCAAATTAAGACTCTCTCCACTTTTTGGTTATTATTTTTCCCTTTGTCGGCTTAATTATTGAGATGGAGATTTGATTAGAGTTTCGGTGTTCATAATTTCATAATATGAGCAAGGCAATTGACAAATCATCATGATGTTGTTATGATCATAGCAAGATGTAGGTGCTTATGTCTTGGTACTAAAGCATGATACAATCTCTTTTATTGCTAGTGGATGCGTTTTGTTCAAAGAGTCTTTTCCTTTCAGTAATTTTCCTCTTTAGGGAGTTTACGACATTGAAATCTCACTAGTTGATAATGTTAAATGAGTTCTAGTCCTAGTTTGCTACATTTTTTGATATATAGTAGATGGTGATATTTTTTTAAGTAAAAACAACGATACACTTAAGCGAAATCATAAATTGAAACACACATATATAGAATACAACTCATACATGGGTATTCTCAAATCTAACTTTAATTATCGATAATTTATTCTTTTCAATGACAAACGCACACACAAAGCATATACACGGATTTTCTCCTTTGTCAGTAACCATCCCGTTCTTAGATTTCTCAATATAGTCATCATAACCTACAATTTATATGATACAGTTTAACATGGCCCATGAGTACGTCAGGGTTAAGGACTGGATGTATATGAATTGGCAACAACGTATGCAACCTAAATTTGTCACTGGAGTTTCTGCTTTCATTGAATTTGCACGCGCACATAATAAGAAGGAGAAGACAGTAATGTGGCAGAAGAAGAAGGAGAAGACAGTAATGTGGCAGAAGAAGAAAAAAAATGACATTCCTTGTTCTCTGTTTCAGAATCAATCTTCTGATATGAACTAATGATGGATTTCATATTGGCTTTTCCTTTTTGAGACTTCTTAGTGTCCAATGGAAAGTATACATCAGATTTGTGCAGTTCAGGTTCTTCTATGACTTTCAAGAGTTTCAACTGATTCTGTAAATTACACCCTAGTTGGGTGATACTTTTACTACTTCTCACTGCAGGTGCGCTCTCTAATATCCATTTTGAATGTAATATTATAGATATTCATGCCTGTTTATGTCAAAATTACTTATATTGTCAATGTTTGATTAACTAGTTGTTGGTGATGCGTCCATATCAGGGACAGCGGCCACTCTCGCTCCTCCAGGTATGTTTATATATCATATAGTGCATGTATATTGATTTAGAATGCTATATAATAAATATACACACATTCCTTTTGCCCTTACTTAGATAATAATTTTTATTATTGTCTAGCTGTAGGTGGTGACAGTAGTTGACAATAAAATTTGTCATCCTAGAAACTATGATTTTTATATGTGCTCGCATGCGGGAATGATTGTAAGTCGTGGACCTGTACAATAAATTCTTATTTGGTATTTGTTTGAAATCAAATTGAATACTATATAATTGATAAGTTTGTTATATTTATATTTAGTTTGGAATTAACACAATATTTATTCACGCAACATGCACTTATGATCAACCAACTGCTTATGATATTTGTAGCCCAGCATAGAGATCACCACATCAACTTTTTTTATTGCCTCCACCAAGCTCTTGTGATCATGCATATCACCCTACATATATTCAACATATATATCATCAGGTCTTTCTAAAATAAATGACCTTAAATTCAAAAAGAAAACAAACACACACACAAGGAGTGAATTAATGAAGAAAAGAGGGTCCACTTTTCGTTAGGTGTCGTCAAAAGTTTATATCCTCCATCAATTATCAAGCTACCAAGGAAGAAAAGCCACCTTTGTTAGTCGAGAGTCATGGTAATAGTCATGGAGATTGATTATAAAAGAAATAGAGAGAAGAAAATAAAAATTGTAGATAGTAGAATAGCATACTCATTTCAAAAATTGCACTTTGATTTTTATGTCTACCTTTTTTTTAATTGTAGATAGTAGAACAGCACACCCAAATTTTTTTAAAACAAAAGAAAAACAGTGACCTATATACAAAATGGGTAAATGTCGTGATCAATAAATCACTTACCATTTGCCGAGACATGTATTTTTGCAGCATCCATACATCCTTTTCGTCTTCTTCGATGCCGTATTCTCATTAATTTCGTCTAATCCATCTGAAACTGCAATTAAATTTAATTAAACCAAATAAAATCAAAAATTAAAATCAAACAGCAACAACAAAATCAATGAAATTTATAGCCTACCAGAGTCTTCAAGAACATCCACATATGAATCCTGGGCCTTCTTCTTTTTCTTCAAAGATCTTTTAGAAGCAGAGAATTTTGTTTTCTGGCAAGTGCTTTGAAGCTAAATACCATATTGCCTTTGTATTTGAAAACCAAAAAATGCCCAATTTGCAGATTATTCGCTACTGTAAATTCATGCCACCCATCTCCACTCATGGAAGCAACTTTGTTCTCTATGTGAAGATCAACATGCCATGTTTTGCCATTGTGGCTCACTAGGTTAGCATTTTCTCTTCTCTTGACCATCTTGCTAATCTGCTTGGTAAATTTATTCGGAACCGACTGCGAATCATTAAAAGACATGCATAAGAAAGGAAGCTAAAATACAGATATATAGCATACCGATACATCGAAACATCAAAGTTGCGATGACAATCCAGAGATATTTATTTCTACACACGTGGTGCACGTGCGAATGCGTCAGGCATCATGGACAAATATTTGAAAACATGGAAAGTATTATTAGTATAAAGTAATTAAAGCTTTTATACACCTTGGATAGATATTTTCTTAGTTGATGCAATCATATCATGAGGACTAAATTTAAGCTATTATACATATACATATGTATTTTTCTAATCTAATATATTACAGACACATACACAGAAAGAAAGAGAGAGAGAGAGAGAGAGAACACCCAAATTTCTCCATTTCTTCAGGGTCCTGCTACTTAATTTCTCTAACAAATTGGTGTTCTCTCTCTCTCTCTGTGTGTGTGTGTGTAATATATTAGATTAGAAAAATACATATGCATATATATAATAGCTTAAATTTAGTCATCATGATATGATTGCATCAACTAAGAAAATATCTACCCAAGGTGTTTAAAAGCTTTAATTACTTTATACTAATAATACTTTCCATGTTCTCAAATATTTGTCCATGATGCCTGACGCATTCGCATGTGCACCACGAGTGTAGAAATAAATATCTCTGGATTGTCATCGTAACTTTGAAGTTTCGATGTATCGGTATGCTATATATCTGTATTTTAGCTTCCTTTCTTATGCATGTCTTTTAATGATTCGCAGCCGGTTCCGAATAAATTTACCAAGCAGATTAGCAAGATGGTCAAGAGAAGAGAAAATGCTAACCTAGTGAGCCACAATGGCAAAATATGGCATGTTGATCTTCACATCGAGAACAGAGTTGCTTCCATAAGTGGAGATGGGTGGCATGAATTTACAGTAGCCAATAATTTGCAAACTGGGCATTTTTTGGTTTTCAAATACAAAGGCAATATGGTGTTTAGCTTCAAAGCACTTTCCAGAAAACAAAATTCTCTGCTTCTAAAAGATCTTTGAAGAAAAAGAAGAAAGCCCGGGATTCATATGTGGATATTCTTGAAGACTCTAGTAAGCTATAAATTTCATTGATTTTGTTGTTGCTGTTTGATTTTAATTTTTGATTTTATTTGGTTTAATTAAATTTAATTGCAGTTTCAGATGGATTAGACGAAGATAATGAGAATACGGCATCGACGAAGAGGAAAAGGATGTGTGGATGCTGCAAAAATACATGTCTCGGCAAATGGTAAGTAATTTATTGATCATGACATTTACCCATTTTATATATAGGTCACCGTTTTTCATTTGTTTTAAAAAAATTTGGGATAATTACCCATCCAAATTCATTAAAAAAGGGGTGGTTGTTTTTCTTAAAGTTATGCAATTGTATTATTTTCAACCGCTACATCGGCTGCGGTTCCGCACACAGCTCCTATAGCTCCACCGTCCGCTCAGACTCCCGCAGCCGCGGCTCCGCAAGCTACTACCTCGACGGCGGCTGTGCAGACCACATCGCCAGCTCCACAGGCCGCTCAGACTCCCGCACGCGCCGAATTGCATGGTTTATTGACCGAGGAGCAGGCGCGCCAGATTCTATCGTTTATCAGAGGTGGAGCTGGACCGAGCTAGGGTAGCTTTTTGATTCTTATTTTTTGAAACATGTATTTATTTATATGATACATATTGTACTACATTTTGAAACGATATTGATATTGATATTGGTTTATATTTATATCATATTCAGTTTTTGGGTTTCTTTTGTATATTATATGCGTGAGATGTGATTATAAATACTGCGATAGATGTTGCGTGATGATTAATTTTATATTTTATTGTTATATATATTATTGTGCACAGGGCGGGGAAAAATCAGGAAGCCCTTTTTTTTAAAAAAAAATTACAGATAATGTGTACCTACGGATTAATCCGTAGGTACACATGTTGCTCCTACGGATATGTCCGTAGGGGCAAAATATCAGCAGTAACTGATATTCCTCCCTGATCTCAGTGCCAGGGGGGTTGGGAGTGCCCCTACGGATATGTCCGTAGGGGCCATCGCTTAGCCCCTACGGCGTTATCCGTAGGGGAAAAATATTAGAAACCCTGATATTTTGCCCCTACTGATAAGTACCTACGCATATATCCGTAGAGGATATTACGTGGCCCTACGGCTATCTCCGTAGGTACAGGTAATATATTTAAAAAAACCGTAAATAATATAACTTTTTTTACCCTACGGACTACTCCGTAGGTGCAACTGGCCCTACACAGAACTCCGTAGGGGCAAGTTTTTGCCCGTAGGGGCAAGTTCAGGGCTTCAACTTGCACCTGCGGCCTTTGCACCTATGGGGTCTTATTTCGCCCCTACGCACATATCCGTAGGGGCAGTGGTTTGCCCCTACCGACAAATCCGTAGGGGCAACCCTTATTTGTAGTAGTGAAAACTCAATGCGTAAATTCACGCAATATGGCATATGCCACCAAGAGTAAAAAAGGAAAACAGCTCTTTTAAATGGATCTAGTTTTGAAAATATCTCATGCGGTCCCCATTTGCTAGAAATCAAAGCCAATATCATCCATGTATGTGGCATATGTATGTATATAGGTATGGATGTGCATGTGGATATATACGCAAGTATGAGTGTACCAATGTATATGTGCACCAATATGGATACACAGGGTGTATGTGCGCAATATGTGTTGGATATAGTGCCCTCAGAGTCAATTATTGGATCACAGGCACGTGATTGCAATGATTGAGGGAGGACATATCCCGGTAGGACAGTCTTACTCGAGATGATAGTATGCTATTTGGTTTATCTTTATCATCGTGTACTGCTTTAGGTGACCAGACAGGTCGCTATTACACGTTGATAGAGCCCCTAGGATTCTTGCTTGACTGCCAGCAGTATGAGGGCGATCATATACGTGGGAGCTGGTAGTCTATAAGCACATCCTTAAAAGGTCCCTAGTCGTGGGAGTTTCGAGACAGGGCATCGATACTCCAGAGCAGACTAGTGTATACAGTCGAGACCCCGACGAGGGGCGGTGGCCGGTCTCACAAGCCACTGGTGTCAGTTGGTTCACCTAAGATGTATACAGGTGCTCATTGGGTTATGAGTACACCGAATAGGACTCGCCGGGAACATGCTAGTTAGTCTTATACCTGATGTCAGATAGCAGTTCCCTGGTGACATGTGTACAGGTTAGTTCATCGACCTGAGGATCGTCATTTGTCTCGTGTGCGTTCCCACTGTACTTTGATTACTACCCTACCACGCTCAAAGGAGACGTGCTAACAGGTTTTAGTTGGGTACAGTCCCGAGCCACATGGAGGCAGTAAGCAGATCTTCGGGGGTTCGTCTCTCCCGGTATTGGGGGTGAGGTCGCGCTGTGTCTAGGAGAGCCAAAACATGAAAAATCCTTGGCCAAGGCAGGAGATTTACTGGTAGGTATTCCATTAGTATCTCAGGGTGTTCTGGGCTGATCTCTGACACGACTTGTACCGCTTTTGGGGGTCTGACTTTTACCAACCCCCTAGGCCTGCCATGCGATGCTCATAGACGAATGGACCGGACTGTACGGATATTGTCACTGACAGGCTCAGTAGGGTGTCAGGATGAGTTCGCTCATCGACGTCCCTTTTGGTCAATACCTGGTAACCCGTCACTATTGGCTTATACCTCTGGCGTGCTAGTGGTTAAATCCACAACCAAGGTGTTGACGAGTCTTTAGAGTCCCCCACATTCAGTTGCTCAAGTTTTCGGGCGAAACGCTGTAGAGGCCGTGTGGAGATATGGCAGGGATCGATCAGATACGTGCGGTATTGCACGGATCAGGATCGGACGGATATTACTAGCCGGCTTTGGTTTAAGCCGGATCCTAGTATAGTATAGTGTAGATTTTGTCATTGCATTTGTATTCGGTCGGAATACAGATGCGGGTGTGTATGCACAGTAGCGGGGTTTTTCCTGTAATTTATTACGGGACCAGTTTTCTGGAGTTGCCAGTTTGCTTTCTGTTTCGGCCATTTTCATTTGTATTTTTCAATGGCCGAAGATTGGTGGAGGAGGGCTTATTTGCATTTGTGCAAATAAGTATTTGTGGAAGGTGTTCTTTGCATTGTTGCTTCATGATGAGTGTAGCCTTCATTTGACTTCATAACCTCATCATGGCTTGACTTTTGGAGTAATGATGATGGGTTATGATATGGTTGTTGAGTGTTGGATTTTGTTGATAATAATTTCTTTTTATGATCACATATTTTTTCACTCTTGCATGATTGCCACACTTGACTTTTCCACTCCCAATTCTCACTCTTCCCTCACTATTGTGGCCGGCCAAGTTGGAATGGGGGGGCTGTCCCATTTTTGGGAGAGAGGATTTGGTATCTCATTTGCTAAGAAAAATGATATAGCCATCACAAATGTTCACTTCATCTTATACATCCACCATATGGCAATTCCATAAACCCCAAAATGAGACACAAGTTCCACACTACATTCTACAGCAAATCTTGGGCACGTCGACTCGCCAACTTCGTGCCCGAGTTGCCTCGGTATAGAGGTGGGAGCCCGTAAAAGAAGTCGGCGACGTGGTGCCCTTCTGGCGACTTGATGGAGACCGAACATTCCGCCGGAGATCGGGACGACGACGAGAAGACCGGAGGACACGGATCACTCAGTATATCTCTCTTCCCATCTTGTAGTTAGTTAGGACTAGTTTAATGGCACGATCCGGGTTTTTAGTGCGCAGTGGTGCCGGTTTGAAAAACAAAAGTTAACCACCGCTTCCGGATTTGGCCTCGGGATGGAGGCCGGGGCGCCGCCGTGCACTTACAATATGGATATATCAATGTATGTATGCCAATATGCGAAAGAGTCATGTCTAATCATCACAGATGCGGTAATCAAAATGATGTATGGTTCGTAGCAATCCTATAGTGCGAGTGTCATGGCAATCACTATCGGTGTGAGTGTAACATACAAATAGTGCTCGTGCAGCTTGAACCGTTAGTGACAGTGCGGTGTTACATAACTACTATGTCTATATGCAACAAAAGATGGGTACGCTACGATAGTACCTATGCATAAGCAATTTACATATAAATATATATACGCGACTACAATATCCTATTAAGCTCTGACGCTTAACGCCATACGGGCGATTTTCTCGTAGATGTTAAATCTACTCACAGTGGTCTCATGCTAAGTGTAGCCGACTACTTGCTACCCCTTTTTTGCGACGTCTGACGTACCCACCTGCGAACCTAGAATTTACACAATGCATACACATAAGCTAAAATCCTGCAAAAACGCGATTTCAAAACCAAACGAGAAACTCGCGTCGCGAACTAAACGCGTGTGTATCCGATATGCTAAAACGTGTGAATACGCGTCTGAAACTGCCCCGACATGCTGCGACACGCTGTGAAACCCACTCACATATCACATGTGTCGCGAAAGTTTAAAGTATTGAAAATACGGTATTTTGTTCTAGATTTTGACTCGGGTAGAAAAGTAAAATGTTGCATATACCAAAACCCTTAAATATACTGCAGACTCCCCCAGACCAAACCTAGGCAACAAACTTCCCTCTCTGACCGCAATTTGGGACCAAAACGAATTTATTTGCTGCCAGGTTTGGGAATTAGGGTTTCGTGCTCCATGTGTGTGGTCTAGATCTAGTGTTCAGGCTCCAGTAAACTCAGTTTTTGCCTAAAGCAATCGGGTCAACAGCAGATTTTAAAAAAGCTAAAATTTACATTAAAAAGTTTATTTACACTAAATTGAAACCCTATGGTATTTTAGTGAAATCTGGGGCAAGACATGGTTTACGTGGCCTTAAAAACACTTAGTCAAGCTATAATAGCCATGGAAACCCTAACATGGCTAAATCTCCACTCAAATTACCATTCTAGCACTAAAATCACACTAAACACTAACTTAAGCTAACTAACTACAAGCAAGCAAAGAAAGGAGTTGAGTTTACGAAATTATACCCCACTTTATCCTAGGATGCAGGAAGAAGGAGGAGGAGGTGTTGAAACTGCTGCTGTTGCTGATGATGGTGTTGATGCTGCTGCTACTGCTTGCTGTTGCTGCTGTTGCTTGGTGCTGCTGCTGCTTGCTACTGCTGCTACTGTGTGCAGCTGCTGCTGCTGCCTGCTGAGTGTGTGTGTGTGTGTGTGAATGAGAGGGAGAGATGTGAGGAAATGAATGTTTGGAAAAGAAATGAGAGAATAAGAGAGCCAAACCCCTTTCTCTCTCTCCTCATTAATTGCAAGCATGGCTCACCCCATCATGCCCTTTCTCTCTCTCTCTCCAAGTCAACCCACAAAGCACAATTCATTTTTATTTTAAATAGAAAAACTAATACACTTAATAAATTCAAATTAACTTAATAAGATGGGTTAGTCCAATGGTTGTCTAAACATGGTTTAATCCTAACTTAACCCTAGTTAACATGCACATGTGTGTGCAAGCCTAATCAAATTCTAATAAAATATTCATAAATTTTGATAAAATATTTAAAAATAATATTGGTAAACTTTATACTAAAAATCATACATTAAAGTATAATTAGCCACTAATCACAATCTAAGGTGTTACAACATGCCATGGATGGTTCTTCGTACTTCACTACATTCACTGACAATCTCTCTAGATACGGACTTGTCTTCTTGATGAAACATAAGTCTGAAAATTTTGAGAAATTAAGAGAATATAAACAAGAAGTCGAGAACCAAAATGGGACAAATATTAAAATCCTTCGATCTGATCGAGGAGGAGAATACTTGAGCAATGAATTCCTGGACTTCCTAAAAGAGAAGGGGATTCTCTCTCAACTAACTCCTCCATATGCACCACAGCACAACGGTGTATCAGAACGGAGGAACCGCACCCTATTAGATATGGTGCGCTCTATGATGAGCACAGCTGAGTTACCTATTTCCTTCTGGGCTATGCGTTTATGACAGTTGCATACCTATTGAATCAAGTTCCATCTAAATCAGTGCCTACCACACTATATGAGATATGGAGTGGGAAGAGACCATATTTTAAACGAGTTATGATATGGGGTTGTCCGGCCTATGTCAAAAGGCAAAATCCGGACTAACTCGAGGCGCGATCAGTTCCTTGCAAGTTTGTGGGATATCCAAAGAATTCACAAGGATATATTTACTACCACGCTGAGGAACAAAAAGTGTTTGTTTCTTAATATGCCATCTTTTTAGAAAAGGAATTTCTTGTAAAAGAAATTAATGGCAAAGAGGTAGAGTTGGAAGAAGTTCCAGCAGCACAAACTGCAACTGAAAATTTGGTGGAACCAGAGAATTCGGTAGTTCCTAACGAGCCCCAGCCACTCCGCCGATCTAGTAGGGTTCCTCCCCCACGTGAGAGATACTACGGTTTTCTCATGGATGGTGGGAGCAAGGATTGCATTATGGAGGATGATGACCCAACTAGCTTCGAGCAGGCCATCACGAGTGGTCACTCAGTGAAATGGCTGGATGCAATGCGGTCCGAGATGGAATCCATGTTCACCAACAAAGTGTGGACTTTGGAAGATGCTCCTGAAGGGGTAAAACCCATTGGGAGCAAGTGGATTCAAGAAAAAACTTGGTGTAGATAGAAAAGTGGAGACTTTCAAAGCTAGACTTGTTGCAAAGGGTTTTCGTCAATGACCAGGTGTCGATTATGACGAAACCTTTTCTCCAGTGGCTATGCTTAAATCCATCCGGACATGCTTCGCATAGCTACATATCATGACTACGAAATCTGGCAAATGGATGTTAAGACCGCTTTTCTAAACGGTGATTTAGAAGAGAGCGTGTACATGACTCAGCCGAAGGGCTTCGTAGCTAGTGGGAGCAGTGGAAAGGTGTGCAAGTTGCTTAAGTCCATTTATGGATTAAAGCAAGCATCACGGAGTTGGAACATCTGCTTTGATGTCGTTATCAAAGAGTTTGATTTCGTCAAAAACGTAGATGAACCTTGTATATATAAGAAGGCGGCATAGAGTAAGGTTGTCTTCCTCGTGTTGTACGTGGAAGACATACTCTTGATAGGAAATGACATTCCTATGCTGCAATCGGTCAAGCTCTTCTTATCACAACGAGTCTCAATGAAAGACCTAGGGGATGCCTCCTACATCTTTGGGATTAAGATCTATAAAGATTGATCTAAACGGATACTGGGATTGTCCCAATCCAGGTACATTGACACCATACTAAAGCGGTTTAGTGTGGAAGAATCCAAGCATGGGTTTTTACCCACGATCTTAGGACTCACCTTCTCCAAAAAGATGTCTCCCAAGACTAATTCGGAGAGAGCTCGCATGCAAGGGAAACCGTATGCTTCGGCAGTAGGCTCAATCATGTACGCGATGCTATGTACCAGACCCGATATAGCGCACTCACTAAGTGTATTGAGTAGGTATTAAGCTGATCCTGGAAAGAGTCACTGGACAGCTGTGAAGAGCATTCTCAAGTACTTATGAAGGACTAAAGAGATGCTCTTGGTGTATGGTAATGGACAACTCCAAGTGGAGTCCTTTACCGATTCGAGCTTCCAGAGTGATAAGGATGACTCTAAGTCGCACTCGGGATTTGTCTTTACCCTCAATGGAGGAGCGGTATGCTGGAAGAGTTCCAAGCCGGAAACCATGGCAGACTCGACGAGGGAGGCTGAATACATCGCTGCCAACGATGCTGCCAAAGAGGCTGTCTGGATCAATAAGTTCATAACTAAACTTGGAGTGGTTCCATCCATTGAGTATCCAATACCTTTGTATTGTGATAACAATGGAGCGGTTGCTTTGGCCAAGGTACCCAGGTCCCATCAGCAATCCAGGCATATTCTGAGGCGGTATAACCTGATCCGGGAGATAGTTGATCGCCGGGAGATCGAGGTCAGGAGAGTTGACACGAAGAACAACACAGCGGATACACTCACGAAGGCCATTCCCCAGACGAGAGACTCTTCGGGATGCTCGGTATGAGATACTACAGAAGATGGCCTTAGTGCAAGTAGGAGATTGCTAGTTGTATGTATGCCCTAGAGGCCAGTATTGTACATATGATGTATATTATATTGGATGCTTGGACATATGTAGAGAAGACTTTCTTGCTCGACATGATAGTATGCTATCTGGTTGCTCTTTATCTTAACATGTATACTTATCTCTTGATACTGTCTTATGGTTACATGTTAGTAAAGACCTTAGGATGTGTCTTTGACTACCAGGACTATGATGTAGATCATACTAGTGGGGCCATTGTAGTCCATAAGTTTATTCTTTAATGTTCCCAGTCGTGGGTGTATCAAGACGGGGCATCGATATACCAGTGTAGACTAGCGTATACGCTTCTCGACCCAAGAGATGGGCGATGGATGATCTCGTATCCATTGGTGTTTGACATCAGAGATGGTATACGGGTGCTCAATGGAGACTAGGTACACTGGACGGACTCGCCGAGAACTCCCAGATGGTATTATACCTCACATCAGATGGCAGTTCTATGGTGACACTTGCACAGGTTAGTCTGTAGACCCGAGATCGTCATAGAGTCTTATGTGATACCCACTGTGCTTTGATTTCCACATTACCATGTCCAAGAGGGCGTGCAAAACGGTGGTTTTTAGATACAGTCCCAAGTCAAATGGAGGCAATTAGCGATAGAAGGGGTTCCGTCTCTCCCGGTATTGGGAGTTAATGTTGCGATGTGCTCGATTGGCCATAACCGGGAAGTCCCTGGCAAGGGCTGATTTAGAGATTTACTGGTAAGAGTTATCAGTAATTTCTCGACCCGTTATGAGCCTCACGTCGGCATGACTTATCGGTTATTGGGGTCTGTACGACAAGTGTTACCGTTAGGCTTTTGCAGGAGTTGGAGCGGGCTTGCTTGCTGATCTTCTGATCGCTCAATACCCGGGTAGCCGTTACGACCAGCTAGTACCGCTGACGGCTTGTGGGTGCTTGATGTGATCATCACCTACTGCCGGTGTATTGACGAGTCTTTAGAGTCCTACATAGAGGTTTTACTGGCTCAGGCAAAACGAAATAGGAGCACATATGTGAAATGTGCGGGACCGAGAATAATGCGTGTATGTGATACCGTATTCTATTCTCGCGACTTTTGTATTGGTCGGTTATATGTGATATAGCCGGGTTATCGAATCAAGTGTTGATTCGATAACTTGGTACATTTTATATTAGTCGGTTATATGTGATATAGCCGGATTATTAAATCAAGTGTTGATTTGATAATTTAGTGTATAATTGTATATTTCTTATACTAATTTACATTAACTAATATTAGCTCACTTAAGCATTTATTATTCTCACATGTGCACACTTAATATATATGTGATGTATATTAATTATGTTTTATTTATTGTATCATGGTTGTTGATACACACTACATGGGTGTATGAGACATACACCATACTAATTATAATGTAAGGTTTTAATATTTAAAGTAATTCCAAATTAGTGGATAATTAGACACATGCATGAAGCATTGAGAAGATTGTGGATGCCTTGACTCAGTCCACTAGTTTTGTTGTACTTGAGATATTTATTAACCTAACCATTATAATTAAGCCATGGTTATGTCTCTCCATGAGTTAGTATATGATACAAACTGACCCATGGTTATTTCTGTCACCTCACAAGTTCATTCTCATTTTCTCTTGAGCTCGTCTTCTTCTTCCATGAGAAAAGCTTGCTAGGTTTTCAAAAGAGAGAAAAATATAGTGAGAAAAATAAAAATAAAGTGAGCCCACTTCCAATTTCATCATTCTCTACTAGATTAGCACTTTAGTATAGGGTGTTAGCTTCAATAATCATTCATTAGTGAAGTAGTAGCTTAAGTTGGTATCCGCTCGACGTAGATCATCTTCGGCCTCGAAGACTTCAAGCAGGATCGCTCTTTTCACCTCGTGAGGCCATACAAGAGTCCGGGAGTTAGACGATCGCAGCGAAGGGACTACAACAAGGAGCTATTGAAGTGGAGGACCGATCTATAAAGGTTGTATTTCTATTTCACTTAGATGTAAAACTCTTTACATTTGTTTCCGTATGAATTTCTAGTTAATTATTCTAGTTTAAAGTTGTTTGAAACGGCAAATTTTTCAAAATGCCATGGACGATGCCTCCCAAAACCTTGCTGTCGTTGATAGGAACCCTACAAAAGCACCCTCATTTTTGTAATTTCCATAATTTTCCACTTTATCGGTATTTAATTATACCGCATTATTAAAATATTCCCAATATTTATTAATTAATTAAAAAAAATTCCCAAAAATAATATTTTATTTTTCTGAAATGTTACAGTAGGAATATCAAGACGGGGCATCGATATTCTAGATTAGACTAGCGTATACATATCTTGACCCATATGATGGGCGATGAATGATCCTACATCCATTAGTGTTTGACATCAAAGATAGTTTATGGGTGCTCAGTGGAGACTGGATACACTGAGCAGGACTTGCCGAGTACTCCTAGATGGTATTTACCTCACGTCAAATAGCAGTTCTCTGGTGACGCTGGTACAAGTTAGTCTGTTGACCCGAGATCGTCATAGAGTCTTGTGTGATTCCCACTGTGCTTTAATTTTCACCTTACCATGTTTAAGAGAACGTGCAAAACGGTGGTTATTGGGTACAGTCCCGAGTCACATGGAGGAAATGAGCGATAGGAGGGGATTTCGTCTCTCCCGGTATAGGGGGTTAATGTTGCGCTGTGCTCGATTGGCCATAATAGGAAATCCCTTGCCTGGGTTACTGAGATTTATTGGTAAGTATTATCAGTACTTTCTCAAACCGTTATGAGCCTTACATCGGCATGACTTATCAAGCTACTGTGGTCTGACGTTTACCACCCCTAGGCTAGATATTCGACATATCAGACGAAGAGACTGGACTGTACGGTAGTGTTACTTATTGGATTCACAGGGGTATAAGCACACATGCTTGTTGATCTTCCGATCGCTCAATACCTAGGTGGCCATTACGTGCAGCTAGTATTGCTGACGGCTTGTGGGTGACTGATATGATCATCACCTACTGCCGGAGTATTGACGAGTCTTTAGAGTCCTAGATAGAGGTTTCCTCGCTCAAGCGAAACGAAGTAGGAGCACATATGTGATAAGTGCGGGACCGAGATTAATATGTGTATGCGATACCGTATTCTATTCTCGCGATATGTGCTATCGGTCAGTTATATGTGATATAGACGGGTTATCGAATCAAGTGTTGATTCGATAATTTGATACATATGATATTAGTCGGTTTTATATGATATAGCCGGATTATTAAATCATGGGAAGATTTAATAATTTAATGTATAATTATATATTTGACATATTAATTTACATTAACTAATATTAGCTCACTTAAGGATTTTTTCTCTCACTTGGACATAATTAATAAATATGTGATATACATTATTGTGTCTTGCTAGTTTCTATATGCAACATGGGTGCATGAGACTCACACCATGTTTGGATAATGTGTGGGTTTTTATTTATTAAAAGTAATTCAAAATTAGGAGGAATATAGTCATGGTTAAGCTTAGTGGAATCTTGTGGAACCATTGACTTAGTCCAGTAGTTTTGTTTTACTTAAGATATTTATTAACCCAACCATTAGGATTAGCCATGGTTAAGCCTCTACATGAGTTTAGTATGAGATATTATCTCACCCATAGTTGCTATTCTCACCATTCTATTATTCACTTCATCATCTTCCTCATCTTCAAGAGCTCTCTAGGTTTTTAGGAGGTGGGGAAAATTAGTGAGAAAAAGATTTCTAAAGTGAGCAAAATTCTTACTTCATCATCCTCTACTAGACTAGCCATTTAGTTTAGGGTGTTTGCTTCACTAATAACTAATTAGTGAAGAGAGAGCTTGAGTTGGTGTCTCCTCAACGCAGATCATCTTCGGCTCCCGGAGAAATGAACAATCTTGCTCGAAGTCTTCGAGGCCGAAGATGATCTACGTCGAGGAGACTCAAGCTCATGCTACAGCTTCACTAATTGTGAAATTAGTGAAGCAAACACTCTAAAATAAATGGCAATTAGTAGAGGATGATGAAGTAGGAAGTGGGCTCTCTTTATATTTATTTTTCTCACAATATTTTCTCACCTTGAGAAAAGCTAGTAAACTTTTCTCATGAGGAAGAAGAAGCTCAAGTGAAGAAGATGAGAGAATGAACTCATGAGGTGAGAATGTGAACCATGGGTGAGTTAGCGTCATACCCTAACTCTCGCAGAGAATAAACCATGGCTAGTTAATAATGATTAAGTTATTAAATATCTATAAGTAAAACAAACTTAGTGGACTTGGACAATGGTTCCACAAGCTTCTACAAGCTACAACCATGTGACTTAATCCCACAAATTTTAATTAACTTAGATAAATATAAACCCATCACATTATTAAGCATGGTGCATGTCTCATACACCCATGTTACATGTGGCATCTAGCATGACACAAAAGTTGTACATTAATATATATCACATATACACTAATGCACACAAGTGACAAAAGAAATCATAAGTGAGCTAATATTAGTTAATGTAATCTAGTATATCTAATATACATTTATACATTAAATTATTAAATCAACATTTGATTTAATAATCCGGCTATATCAAATATAACCGACTAATATCAAATGCAACAACTTATCGAATCAACACTTGATCCGATAATTCGGCTATATCTCATATAATCGACCGATGTCACAAATCGCAAGAATAGAATGCGGTATCACATACCGGCATTAATCTCGGTCCCGTACAAATCTCATATATGCACCTACTCCGTTTCGCATGAACCAGGAAACCACTGTATAGGACTCTAAAGACTCGTCAATACGCCGGCAGTACGTGATGATCATATCAAACACCCACAAGCCGCAACCGATCTGCTAAACATAACGGCCATCCGGGAATTGAGCGATCAGAAGATCAACAAGCAAGCCTGCTCATTCTCCTGCGAATCCAATCAGTAATACTGCCGTACAGTCCGGTCTTTTCGTCTGATATGTCGCATATCTCGTCTGGGGGTGGTAAACGTCAGACCCCAATAACTCGATAAGTCGTGCCGATATGAGGGTCTTAACGGGTCGAGAAACTACTGGTAACACTTACCAGTAAATCTCATAAACAGCCCTGGCCAGGGACTTCCTGTTATAGCCAATCAAGGACAGCGCAACATCAACCCCCAATACTGGGAGAGACGAATCCCCTCCTATCGCTCATTACCTCTATGTGACTCGGGAATGTACCCAAAAACAACCGCTTTGCATGTTCTCATGAACATGGTAAGGTGGAAATCAAAGTATAGTGGGAATCATACAAGACACTATAACAATCTCGGGTTGACGGTCTCACCTATACCAGTGTCACCAGAGAACTGCCATCTGACGTGACGTATAATGCCATCTGACGTGACGTATAGTACCATCTGGGAGTTCTCGGCGAGTCCGTCCAGTGTACCCATTCTACACTAAGCACCCGTATATCATCTCTGATGTCAAGCACCAATGGATATGGGATCATCCATTGCCCACCTACATGGGTCGAGAAGCAATACGCTAGTCTACTCTGATATATCGATGCCCCGTCTTGATACACCCACGACCGGGGACATTAAAGGATATACTTACCAACTACCTTTGTCCCACTAGTATGATCCGCATCATAATCCAGGTAGTCAAGTACACATCCTAAGTGCTTTACCAACATGTAACAGAGAGACAATCAGTGTACATGTTAAGATAAAGAGTATCCAGATAGCATACTATCATGTCGAGCAAGAAAGTCCTCCCTATATATGTCCAAGCATCGACTACAAAATACATCTCGTGTATAGCAATGGCCTCTAGGCCATACATATAACTAACAATCTCCCACTTGCACTAGGGCCATCATATAGCAGTGGTTCTAGTATCCCATACTCAACCATCGTATAAAAGTCTCTGGGAAAAGACCTTTGTGAATGGATCCGCCGTGTTGTCCTCTGAGTCCACTCTCCTAACCTCGATCCCTTGGAGATCAACCATCTCCATGATCAGGTGATACTGCCTTACAATATGTCTGGATCACTGATTGGACGGGGGTTCCTTGGCCTAAGCCACAACTCCATCGTCACACAATGGTAGGAACGAAGTTCATCTCATGAACTAATATACACCCAGACTTCCTCTTTGGTATCATCTTTGGTAGCGATGCATCCAGCCTTTTTCGTCTAGTTTGCCACGGTATCTAGCTTGGAACTCTTCCAACATACCGTCCCTCCATTGAGGGTAAAGACAATGCCTGTGACTGACATTCAGTCAACCTTACCACCTTGGAATCTATCCAGTGATTCTCCCCAGGATCGATTGATACCATCTCACTACACAGATATCCTAATATCCACTAGAACTATCTCATAGATCCATAACCCAGGATTTAGTAGGTATCACCTTGATCCTATATGGAGAATCCTTGTGATAAGAGGAGATTGACCGAGTGTAGCATAGGAAACACCTTTCCTATCAAGAGTATATCATCCATGTACAATACGAGGAAGAGCACCTTACTCTCTACTGTCTTTTTGTATATACAAGGTTCATCTACCATTTTGATGAAGTCAAATGCTTTGACTGCCATATCAAAACAGATGTTCTATCTCCGCGATGCCTGCTTTAACCCGTAAAGCAACTTGCACACGTTTCTGCAGCTCCCACTGTCTACGAAGACCTCTTGCTATGTACTTATAGACGCTCTCTTCTAAATCACTATTTAGAAAAGCAGTCATGACACCCAACCGCCAGATATCGTAGTCAAGGTATGTAGTAATGGAAAGTAGTATCTGGATGGACTTAAGCATAGGCACTGGAGAAAAGGTTTTATCATAGTCCACACCTGGCCGATGACGAAAACCTTTTACAAAAAGTCTAATTTCTAAAGTCTCAACTTTTCCATCTAGACCAAGTAATCTTCTCAAGATATACCTGCTCCTGATGGGGATTTAACCCTTCAGATAGAGCAACCAAAGTCCATACTTTGTTGGTATACATAGATTCCATCTCAGACCACATAGCATCCAGCCATTCTTACAGAGTCGCTACTCTTGATGGCCTGCTCGAAACTTAGTTGGGTCATGATCTCATCATGCAATCCTCGCTCACACTGTCATTGAGAAAACTGAAGTATCTCTTAGGTGGATGAGGAACCCTACAAGATCGGTGGAGTGGCTAAGGTTCGTCGGGAACTATTGAATCCTCTGGTTCTGCCAAATCATCAGATGAAGTTTGTATAGCTGGAACTCCTTCCATTTCTACCTCATGACCACAAATTTTTTTCCAAAATAAGTTCCTTTTCTAAAAAGGTGGCATGCCGAGAAATAAAACACTTTTTGTTCCTCGGTACGGTAGAAGATATTCCCTTGCGAATGCTTGGGATATCAAACAAACTTCCACAGAACTGACCTTGCCTCGAGCTTGTCCGGATTTTTATTTTGACATAGGCTGGACAACCCCAAATCTTAACTCACTTAAGACATGGGCTCTTCCCATACAATATCTCATATCGAGTGGTAGGCACCTGATTTGGTTGGAGCCCAATTCAATAGGTATGCAGCTTCATAAGTGCATGACCCCCAAAAGGAAATAGGCAACTCAGTAGTACTCATCATAGAGCGCACCATATCTAATTAGGTGCGATTGCTCCGTCCCGATACACCGTTGTGCTGTGGTGTATACGAAGAAGTAATGCCGAGAGAGAATCTCATTCTCCTTTTGAATAGTCCAGGAATTTCGTGCTCAAGTATTCTTCTCCCTGATCACATCAAAGGACATAATACTTATACCCGTTTTAGTTCTCTACTTCTAATTTATATTCATTGAATTTCTCAAAAGCTTCAGACTTGTGTTTCAACAGGAACATATGTCCGAATCTTTAGAGATCATCAGTGAATGTAATGAAGTATAAAGAACCAGTCCTTACAAGTGTAGACAGGGGACGTACATACATCATCATTTATCAATCTCAAGGATTCATTAACTCTTTCTCTGTTTTCAGTAAACGGAGGTATGGTCATCTTATCTTTATAACATCAATGGCAAGTTTCACAAGATGTAAATTCAAACTGATTTAAATATTCATCTTAACGTAACTTAGCTAGTCGGGTCGCATTGATATGACCTAGTCTATAATGCCTCATGAAGGATTTGTTCATTACTGAACTCCTCCTCTTGTGTGTGGTCCCGTACGTTAAGAACTGTGGTTTGATTTAGAACGTATATGGTTTTAGATAACGTGCCTGAACCGATCAACTCTTGATATAAGAAATGTTCAAAACATTATCCAACAATACAAAATTGTATCCTTCTTTACTAAATAAAGAGACCGATATAATGTTGTATATCAGGTTCGGTATCTAATAACATTCATTCAGAATCAATGTATTTGGTAATACAGGGTGATAACTGCCAACACTTTGGTTGCAGCAATTGCACCGTTTCCAACTCTTGAAACTTATCACCGATTCTCTGTTCTCTACCTATCTGTAGCCCTTGTAAAAGATTACATATGTGGGATCCTGATCCGGTATCACATACCGAGGACGTAAAGTATACAGAGAAACAGTTCTCTGTAATGAACATACCCGAAGAAGATGCATCATCATGCACTTTCTTTGTTTGGGCGGCACGGGAATCCTGGTAATCCCCTATTTCCTGCTCAGTCTTATAACAATTATAAGTTGGAGCGGGACCAACGTTCCCCAGCACGGTATAATAAGAAGGTTCGGACAATACATCCATATTATTATCTTGATTATGGCGTGACATCGTCGCTACCTGGAGAGAGAGAAGAAAACACTCAGCGTATGCTCTTACAAGATCAGATTGGTTATTATTTTATCTAATCAGGATGGCTCCCACTGTTTTTATCAAATCTTACTTCAAACCCTAAAAGGAAAGACTAGCCGGGATTAATTACACCCTACAATTTCGCCAATCTTTCAGCCAGGTCCGTGCCGGTACTTTGAGGGAGGTTCCCCATGCATTCGCACGGACCTAATTAAAATAAACCTCATTTTCCCAGAGGCATAACCTCGTTGACACCTTTCTAGACACCTACTTGATCGGCTAATTGTCCTATGTAAAAGTCTTCCAGGAGTAACACTTACTCGCAGTGGGTATCGGGATCCAACTATCTCATAGAAGGTATGCAATCTCATTGCAAATTTCAACACTTAAAATTCCCGATAACATTTTGCCCCTAGCGTCATATGACCTTGACGGAGGTCAACAAACCATAGGATGCTAGTCAAGTTCAACCCGTCATTTCTTGATTGATTTAAACCCACATGCACGACCTTTGACGGAGGTCAACAAGGTCGCACGACTATCCTAATCCAATCTGCATCAAACGCATAAGCAGATAAATACTAGTCAGCTACCGCACACTACGCCTTGACGGAGGTCAACAAACGTAGCACGAATACTAAGTAGGACTTATCTGAAATGACGGAGCGCTACGACAGGTTTTTCTGAAAACCTTTTGCGTAATGAACTTGATATCTTTGCGAAATCGAGTGATTTGGAAAAGAAGTGTTTTTGAGGCTTTTCGTAGTTTCGCTAAAGAGTTCACCCCCGGTGAAAGGGTCTCGGCTCTTTTCTTATCGAATAAGGTGCAGGATATATCACATATATCACTATGAAAAGCAAATACTCCAAAAGCAATCAAAAGAAAATCCGTTTGTTGTAGCATCTGCCAGTTATTTCTAAAGAGGTCACTCCCGGTGAAGGGATCTCAGCTCTTTCCTTATCGAATAAGGTGCAGGATATATCACATATATCACTATGCAAAGCAAATACTGTAACTACCTTTTTTGAAAATTTGATTCCACAACATCTTTTGGATTTCTTTCTTTTCATTAATCTCATTAATGAAGCCCCAACATTTATGTTACCTAAACATCACAGAAGAAACGAAAATACAACGTACGCTTATGCCATCCGCATTCGCCACAGTGTCCCGTTATGCACCGTTAGGTTACTTAACTAACGGCATACCGGGACTGGACTAGCACGGTTGCAAAACATAAGCAACATCTATTATATATCTCATATATAATGTATATCCATTCGTCTCATAATCCACAGTGATCACATCACAGAGCAGCAGATGAAACATATGAAATATTGGATATACTAAGGTCCGTGTTTTATTTTGAGCCTATATAAAACACGGATTCTACGGTCGCGGTGAATAGCCAAACCCACATCCCTAGACCCCTATGAGAGCGGCAAGCAACCCAACCAATTCTAAAGTTAGGAGACTCGGACTCGACTCCTCGAGTTGGTCTTCCACTAGACTCTAGAACCCGGTTACTTGTACTCCCCTCCTTGGGTTAATCCTAATGCGGAAAAGTAAATAATATACAACATTGGTGATATCATCCTAAACCCGGAAGTTCCCCAATAAAAGAATATTACATACATTGAATTTTACATGAATGAAAATGAAAAACTCTCATCTCACATAAAACCCCCGGCTTTTCAAAACGCGACGATCCAATATAACATATCACAGCAACATATAACATCACATATGATCAATGTAAGTAAATATGCGTATCCCAATTGTTATTTATTAGTGATATGTATGCCCTAGAGGCCAATACTGTACATGCGATGTATAATGTAGTGGATGCTTGGATATATATATGGAGGACTTTCTTGATCGACATGATAGTATGCTATCTGGTTCCTCTTTATCTTAACATGTACAATGATTGTCTCTATGTTACATGTTGATAAGACCTTAGGATGAGTACTTGACTACCAGGATTATGATGCAGATCATACTAGTAAGGACAGTGTAGTCTCTAAGTACATCCTTTAAATATTCCTAGTCGTAGGTGTATCGAGACAGGGCATCGATATACCAGAGTAGACTAGCGTATAGCTTCTCGACCTATGTAGATGGGCGATGGATGATCCCATAACCATTGGTGTTTGACATCAGAGATAGTATACGGGTGATCAGTGGAGACTAGGTACACTAAACAGACTCGCCGAGAACTCCCAGATGGTATTATACCTAAAGTCAGATGGCAGTTCTCTGGTGATACTTGTACAGGTTAGTCTGTAGACCCGAGATCGTCATAGAGTCTTGTGTGATTCCCACTTTTCTTTGATTTCCACCTTACCACGTTCAAGAGAACGTGCAAAACGGCGGCTTTTGGTTACATTCCCTAGTCACATGAAGGCAACGAGCTATAGGAGGGGTTTCGCCTCTCCCGGTATTAGGAGTTGATGTTGCCCAGTGCTCGATTGGCTATTAGAGGAAGTCCTTGGCCAAGGATGCTTCAGAGATATACTGGTAAGTGTCATCAGTAGTTTCTCGACCCATTATGAGCCTCATATCGATATAACTTATCGAGTTACTGGGGTCTGACGTTTACCACACCTAGACGAGATATGGGACATATCACACGAAGAAACCGGACTGTACGGTAGTGTTACTGATTGGATTCGCAGGAATACGAGAAGGCTTGCTTGTTGATCTTCTGATCGTTCAATACCCGGGTGGGCGTTATGTTTAGCAGACCGCTTGCGGCTTGTGGGTGTTTGATATGATATTCACTTACTGCCGGTGTATTGACGAGTCTTTAGAGTCCTACACAGAGGTTTCCTGGCTCAAGCGAAACGGAGTAGGAGCATATGCGATATGTGCGGGATCGAGATTGATACGATATTAGATACCGTATTCTATTCTCGCGATTTGTGACATTGGTCCGTTATATGCGATATAGCCGGGTGATCGGATCAATTGTTGATTCGATAAGTTTTTACATATGATATTAGTCGGTTATATGTAATATAGCCGGATTATTAAATCAAGAGTTGATTTGATGATTTAATGTATAATTATATATTCAATATATTATATTACAATAACTAATATTAAGCTCACTTATAATTTCTTTTCTCACCTTATGTGCACATTGTATATATGTGATATGTATATTTGTGTACATGTATTATGTCATGCTTGATGATATATGCAAGATGGGTGAATGAGACATATACCATGCTAGGGTTTATGTTTGCGTTTTATTTTTCATTAAGTAATTTACAAATCATTTGAATTAGTCATGGATAAGCTTGTAGAAGCTTATGGATACATTGACTTATTCAACTCTTTTGTCATTACTTAAGATACTTGTTAACCCAACCCTTAACCTTAGCCCTTGGTTTATTCTCTACATGAGTTAGGCATGAGGGCTTAACTCACCCATCGTTGCAATTATCCTTGGGATAATTATCTCATTCTTACTTGATGAGTTCCTTCTTCTTCTTCCTCCTCAAAGCTTTCTAGCTTCAATGGAGGTATGAGAAAAAATGTGAGAAAATCAAATCTAAAGTGAGCCAACTTCCTACATCATCATCCTCTACTACTTGCCATTTAGTATAGGGTGCTTGCTTCACTAATTCCATAGTTAGTGAGGAGATCGCTTGGGTTAGTGTCTCCTCGACGTAGATCATCTTCGGCCTCGAAGGCTTCGAAGCAAGCATGTTCGTTTCTTCAAAGGAGCCTCTATAGAGTCCGGAGTTCACGATCGCAGCGAAGGGACTACTACATGGAGCTATTGAAGTGAAGGACCGGTCTATAATGGTTGTATTCCTTTCTCACTTTTCATATGCGAAGTTGTTTACATTACATTCCGTAGATTTTTAGTTAATGATTCATAGTTAGGGTTTGCTAGAATGGCAAATTTTTGAATTTGGCATGGATGATGCCTCCCGAAAACTTGCTGCCGTGCTAGGCAACCCTGTAGTGGTATCAGAGCCATACTAAATATTTATACGGATTTTGTTAAGATTACGAAACCGAAATACTCCGATACTTGAAACGCGAAAATCATGTTTCTGTCGATTTTAAAAGTTTGTCAAAATTTTTTTTAAACAAGTACAGAGTGCTATATGTGATATATCATGAACACTGACAACATTTGAGGCAGTTTGTGGAAATTTTGGCCGACCACCATATGCATGTTCTCGACCAAATCCGAGCCCTCCCCAAAAATTTGTGTTCCAGTGACTTGATTTCGATGTTTTAGGTGTTGTTTGTTTTTGCTAATTTTGCTTGTGATGTAATCTTACACTACAAACAATTCGGAGAGTTTCGTATTCGTAGTTTTAACATTGTATCGGGTTATTCACATATTGTCTAGGCGAAGTTAAAAAGTTCGATAGAATTTCAAAAACCCATTTTTCCAAGTGTAACGTATTCGGAAAAATATGCAAGTGATTCTGTTGACCCTCTAGAAGAACAAAACCTTAACTCGATTATGTGACCGTCAGAACCACCACTATACCTTAGGGTTTGTGGTAGTTCAGCGTTGTCACATGTGAGGCGTTGGTTTGACCCTTCTACTGCTGGTTCATAAGTACTGTGGCATCTTCTAGGTATTACTGAACTATGCTCAAGTGTTGAGCTGTCGGGAAATTGTGGGACATTGATGAATCGATCGAAAAGTTTAACGTTTGTCTGGATATTATGTGATGGGATACAATATTTGGAACTCACAAGTAGTTATGAGATAACTAGTTTGAATTTTATAAATCTAGCAGTTTAGTCTCATTTGATCAGTTGCCACGGAATTTTGATGTGATCAAAAGTCCGTCGCAATCACGTAGCATACACGGATACTATCCAGGTAACATTATTAGATAGCCACGCCCCATATCCCCTACCAAGTGACTTTAGGAGAACCCCGTCACCAAAAGCATCCGTTCGGGTGCTCGCGGTAGCGGTGTTCCGCCTTAGTGCACTTCGTCGACGGCATCGGGGGGTGCGGCCGTCTATTAAAGTTTCCGACGAGCATTCGATCAGGATGTCGGGAATCTTGTTTAATTGCCCGACTAGATATTGAAAAGTGTTTTCGAGATCGACACTAAAATGCGGGGTTTATAATTGTTAAGCATGCGATTTCTAATTGGTTAGGCATATGATGTTTAAGGTGGTTGTGGATTCCAACTGTTGTAGTTTTTTACTTTCTTTTCTACGACCGTAAGTGTAATATGTAGTGTATCTCCGGTTTCGGTGCTATATGTCAACGACAATTAGGATACGCATATTTACTTACGTTGATGACATGTGATGTTATGTGTTGCTGTGATATGTTATATTGAATTGTCGTGATTGAATAGCCGGGGGTTTTATGTAAGATGAGTGTTTTTATTTTCATTCATATAAAATTCATTGTATGTAATATTCTTTTATTGGGGCACTTCACGGTTGAGGATGATGCCACCACTGTATATTATTTACTTTTCCGCATTAGAATAGACCCAAGGCGGGGAGCACAAGTAACCGGGTTCTAGGATCCAGTGGGAGACCATCTCGAGGAGTCGAGACCTGGTCTCATAACTCTAGAATTGGTAGGGTTGCTTACCGCTCTTGTAGTGGTCTAGGGGTGTGGGATTGGCTATTCATCACCACCGTGGAATCCGTGTTTTATACAGGCTTAAAATAAAACCCGGAAATCCTAGTATATCCAATATTTCATATGTTCTGTTCTGCGGCAATATTCTGTAATGTGATCATTGATTATATTATGAGATGAATGCTTATATTATATATATATACATATATATATATATATATATGAATGATATATATTATATATTGTTGCTTTCGTTACATATGTGATGCTTGGGAAGCATAATAAATAGGACTTCATTAATAAGATAAATGAAATAAAAGAAACCTAAAAGATGTTGTAGAAACTTGTCTCGAAAATTGGTAGCTCTAGTTCTTACTTTGCATAGTGGTATACCTTGTAAAATATCCAGCACCTTATTCGATAAGGAAAGAGCCGAGATCCCTTCACCGGGAGTGACCTCTTTAGTGAAACTAGCAGATGCTACAAACTCGGTTTGTCTTTTATTGGTTTTATGGTTTTTGCTTTGTATAGTGGTATTTGTGAAATATCATGCATCTTATTCGATAAGGAAAGAGCCGAGATCCCTTCACCGGGAGTGACCTCTTTAGCAAAACTAGTAAAAGCCTCAAAAGCACTCCTTTTCAAAATCACTCAATTCTACGACGATATCAAGTTCATTACGCAAAGGGTTTTCTTAAAAACCTGTCGTAGCCCTCCGTCATTTCAGATAAGTACTGGTTAGTATTCGTGCTACGTTTGTTGACTATGTTAAGGCGTAGTATGCGGTAACTGATTAGTGCTTATCTGTATAAGCATATGATACAATTGGATTAGGGTAGTCGTACGACTTTGTTGACTATGTTAAGGGTCGGGCGGGTGGGTTTAATTCAATCGGGAAATGACGGGTTGAACTTGTCTAGAGCTTATGATTTGTTGACTATGTTAAGGTCATAAGTTGTTAGGGGCAAAACATTGTCGGGAATTTCAATTGTTGAAATTTGTAATGAGACTGCATACCTCCTATGAGATAGATGTATCCTGATACCCACTGCATGTAAAAGTTACTCCTGGGAGAGTTTTACACATCGCAATTAGCCGATCAAGTAGGTGTCTAGAAAGGTGTCAACAGGGTTATGCCTCTGGGAAAACGAGATTTATTTTAATTAGGTCCGTGTGAAAGCATGGGGAACCTCCCTCAATGTACCAGCACTGGCATGGTCGAAAGATTGGCGAACTTCTAAGGTGTAATTAATCCCGGCTAGTTTTTCCTTTTAGGGTTTGAAGGAAGATTTGACTAAAACAGTGGGAGCCATCCTGATTAGATATATTAATAACCAATCTAATCTTGCAAGAGCATACACTGAGTGTTTTCTTCTCTCTCTCTCCTGGTAGCGACCATGTCACGCCTTAATCAAGATAATAATATGGATGTATTGACCGAACCCGCTTGTTATACTGAGCTTGGGGAACGTTAGTCCCGCAACAACTTATAATTGTTATAAGAACGAGCAGGAAATAGGGGATTACCAGGGTTTGCGTGCCGCCCAAATGAAGAAAGTGTATATTGATATATCTTCTTCGGGTGTGTTCATTACTGAGAACTGTTTCTCAGTATCCTATACGTCCTGGGTATGAGATAATGGATCAAGATCCCGCATATATAATCAGTTACGTGGGCTACAGATAGGTAGAGAACTGAGAATGGGTGATAAAGTTTCAAGAGTTGGAAACGGTGCAAGTGTTGCATCTAAATTTGTTGGCAGTTATGACCCTGTATTACTAAATACATTGATTCTGAACGAATCTTATTAGATACCGAACCTGATATACAACATCATATTAGTCTCTTTATTAAGTAAAGAAGGATAGAATTTTGTATTGTTGGAGAATGGTTTGAACATTTTCTATATCATGAGTTGATCGATTCAGGCACATTATATAAAAGCATATACGTTCTAAATCAAACCACAGTTCTTTAACATACAAAACACACACAAGAGGAAGAGTTCAGAAATGGACGAATCCTTCTTGAGGCATTGTAGACTAGGTCATATCAATGCGACCCGACTAGCTAAGTTCCATGAAGATGCATATTTAAATATGTTTGAATTTACATCTTGTGAAACTTGCCAGTCATGTCACAAAGATAAGATGACCATAGCTCCGTTTATTGGAAACAGAGAAAGAGTTAGTGAACTCTTGGGATTAATACTTGATGATGTATATAGGTCCCCTGTCTACACAAGCCAGGACTGGTTCTTTGTACTTCATTACATTCACTGATCATTTCTTAAGATTCAGACATATGTTCCTGTTGAAACACAAATCTGAACCTTTTGAGATATTCAAAGAATATAAGTTAGAAGTAGAGAACCAAAACGGGTATAAGTATTATATCTTTTGATATGATCAGGGAGGAGAGTACTTGAGCACAGAATTCCTGGACTATTCTAACAGAGAATGAGATTCTCTCTCAGCATTACTCCTCTGTATACACCACAGAACGTAGGTGTATCGGGGCGGAGCAATTGCACCCTATGTGATAAGGTGTGCTCTATGATGAGTACTACTGAGTTGCCCATTTCCTTTTGGGGGTTATGCACTTGAGAAGCTGCATACCTATTGAATACAGTTCCAACCAAATCAGGTGCCTACGACTCCATATGCAATATGGTATGGGAAGAGCCCATCTCTTAAGTATGTTAAGATTGTTAGTGTATATGCCCTAGAGGCCATTACTGTATCATACTAGTTTTTATATTACTTAATGGAAGCTTGGGATATTCACAGTTGTAATAACAATCTTGCTCAAAATAGTAGTATGCTAATTGGTTTGTTTCTACTTCAATATGTACATATGTTTCTTTTAACATATCGCCTATGCATATTAGTAGAGCCCTTAGTATCTATGCTTGATTACCAGCGTTGTGATGGCAGTCACACTAGTGAGGGCTGGGTAATCTACAAGCACATCTTTATACAGGTCCCTAGTCGCAGGATTATCGATACATGGCATCGATACTCCAGAGTAGACAAGTGTATACGCTTCCCTTCCCAGCCTGGGAGATGGTCTGTCCCACAGCCATCGGTATGTCGTACTGGAGATAGTATGCAGGTGCTCATTAGGTTGTGAGTTACACTAGACGGACTCATTGGGAACTGCTGGTTGGTAATATACCTATCGTCAGATAGCAGTACCCAGATGACATGAGTACAGCTTAGTCCGTTGACTTGACACTGCTGCTTCGCCTCAAGTGTGTTCCCACCAGTCTTAGATTCCTACCCTACCACGGCTCTACTGAGTCATGCAGACAGTAGTAGTTAGGTGCAGTCCCGAAGCACTTGGAGGCAGTGGCGTTAAGATAGGATTCATCTCTCCCGGTATTGGGGGTTGATATCGCGCTGTGTTCGGAACGCCATTACACATAGTCCATGGCCAGGGCAAGCGAGATTTACTGGTAGGTACTCTAGTAGTTTCTCAGGGTGTATTGGACTGTACTCCGACATAACTTATACCGCTATTAGTGGTCTGACGTTTACCGCCCCTAGGCCCGATATGCGATACTCTTAGAAGGACATCCCAGACTGTACGGAGATTGTCACATACAGACTCAGTAGGAGTTTGGATGAGTTATGATCATCGATTTTCTTATCGACAATACCTGTGGACCGTTACGTAAAGCTAGTAGCACTTGCGGCCTGTGGTTAAACTCACTGCCAGCGTAAAGTCGAGTCTTTAGAGTTCCACACAGAGCGTTTCCCTGCTTCGGGCAAAACATGTAGATATCGTAAGTTTTTACGAAAGGGTTCGATCACCTGCGTACACTCGTGCACGTACGATGAGTCAGGTGGACAATACTAGTGCGCTTTGGTTTAAGCCGGATCCTAGTGTTGTACTGATGAATTGTCGTCTTCGGTATTCGTATTTTTTGGAATACGAATACAGGTATGTATGTACAGACAAGGGGCGTTTTCATAATTTGTACAAAATGTATTTGTAGATGGCATGACCTAATTGTATTAATCATTTAGTTTTACATAATTAATACGTTTTAGGTAATTAAGAAATGATGTGTATTATGCATGAATAAGGACTTGGGTTTTATGGACACATGTTGGTCAATTGACCCATGAGTCATTTGTTTGAATATTTAACCTATTATCTATTATTGATACAGTTATTCTATGTGATAATAGAGGATAGTTCAGTTTAGAACAAGAGAGAGAAAACCCTATCCTTTTTCATCTCTTAGCTCATACCATTTCTTTTCACCATCTCCAATTCCCTCAAGCTCAAGAACACTCATGAGTTCAGTAATCTTGAGCTAAATTAGACTCCTCAATCCATCTACATCATCTACACGCCCTAGATCATTTAATTTAGCAAACTACTTGATCTAGTTTCTTTAGTTTAGAAGAAAAGCTTGGTGCACAAACCTTCGGGTGGATCATCTTGGATTCAAGAAAGCCGACGAGGAGACGATATCCGTACCACATCAAAAAGTTCGTGCACGTGAGGAGGACAGCGAGATAAGGAGAAAAGGGCCATGTTTCTTGAGGTATAATTTCTGTACTTTGTTTATACTTCTTTTGCTTTTGCTAGATACGGTTTAGATTACGATCAAGGCTTACAGTCCATGTTATGATGCTAAAATTATCGTTTTTTACACCTTCTGCCTCCTCGCGATTCCGCGGGGTGCATAGCATCGACTTACAGTGGTATCAGAGCTAACTAAACCTAATCTAGCAGATTAGAAAATAGTATAATTTCGATCGTCGGAAAAACCGGAAAACTAAATACCGAAAACCACAGTTTCTATCGATTTTCAAAACTGTCTATAAAATTATTTCAGTATCATGAAAAATGCATGCAGGGTTTTCTAAGATGACACAAGAAATTCAAGCCTCTGAATCGCCAAGACAGCTGCGGATCTGCGGTTGAATCGTCTTTGTGTGGCAGAATCGCGGCCGAGTCGTAGACGATTCAACTCAAATTTATTCTGTTATACCTTAATTTTAGTATTATGATTTCTGGAATATTTGGTTTCTACCTAGTAAGTTTCTGAGTGCTGGTTTGCATTTGGGGTAGATACGGAAAATATGTTTCGATCGAATTCCTATTGTACTTAGCTAATTAGTTCTTCTGTATTGTTATATGTGTTTTAAACGTCGACTAATTCATATACGACGGTTAGACATGGTTGCACATATCTGTGGGTTTGTGTATATAAACATTTTCTGATCATCATTGATGAATAGCCGGCGAAGTGAGATGAGCGGTTTTTTTATCTTTCATTCATGTAAATTGTAAAATTGATGTAATATTATTTTGTGGGGCACATCCGGGTTGAGGTTGTAGCCAACGTTGTGTTATTTTTTTTACCGTTTTCTGCTCCTAGGATAGACCCAAGGTGGGGTATACAAACTACCGGGTTCTTTGAAGTGCCGAGTGGCCTACTCACTTTGTTGAGGGAGATTGCTTCACTTCTGGAATTTGGCGGGTAGTTTGCCATACCCGTAAGGGTCTGGGGTGGGGTTTGGCTATTCATCGCGACCGTGGGATCCGTCTTTCATTGCAGGCTTAAACGAAACGCGGCGTTCCTAGCATATCCGAAATGTTTATCTGTGACTGGAATGATTATTATTGCATGAGATGATTGTAAAATATCTAGTTGGCGTTGCTTATGTTTTGCATCCACGCTAGTCCAGCCCCCGCTCTGTCGTTAGTTAAGTAACCTAACGGGTAATGACGGGGCCCAGTGGTGAATGCGGATGGCATAAGCGTACGTTATATTTTCGTTGTTTTCTGCAATGGTAGGATTAATTGATGGGACGCATTATATTAATGCAAAGAAAACAAAACCAAAGCTGAATCGTTGGAACAATTTCAAAACCACTCGGTTTTTTCAAAACAGCAAAACTTTAAAAATGCAGAGCTTAAACCACTCCTTTTAAAAGCTATCAGGTTCCTTCGATTATATCAAGTTTACTACGTTCACGGTTTCGCCAAACCATTCGTAGCCATCCGTTATTTCATATGAATATTCAGTGGTATTCAAGTTATGTTTGTTGACCTTCATCAAGGCATAGTGATTGTTAGCAGCTGGGTATTCATATGTAGCATAGAAAGATGTGTTGGTTTGGGACAGTCGTATTACCTTGTTGACCTTTGTCAAGGGTATATATGGGTGGGTTCAAATTAACCTGGACAATGATGGATAGAACTTGACATGTGACTTATGATTTGTTGACCTTCGTCAAGGTCATAAAAGCATGGGGCAAAAATCCACATCAGGTGTTACTAAAGAAACTGAAACTTCCTAGTGCTGCATACCATTTGGAGTTTGATAATGTTGGTAGGATCCATTCAGCATTATCACACAATAATATTTGGATCCCGATCCTACTGTGAGTATCCACTACTCCTCGGGAGATTTTCTTACTTAACGATCAATGCTATAAACCAAATAGGTGTCTAGAACAGTGTTAGCGGGGCTACGCCTCCAAGGAAAAGAGGTTATTTAATTAAGGAAGTTCGCGAAAGCGTCGTTAAACCTCCCTCGAAGTACCGACACTTTCCTGGCTGAACAGATAAGCAAGTATTGTACGGTGAGATTAATCCTGACTAATTCTTCTTTTATAGTTTGAGGAAGGATTCGAGAAGCTGTGGGAGCCATCCTGTTTAGATAAATTAAAAACCAATCTAAACTTGCAAGAGCATCATGCAAAGTGTTTTCTTCTCTCTCTCTTAATTGCAACGACCCTGTGACCAGACATAGATTACATCTAAATAATAAAATGATTGAATCTGACTAAAATGACTGGCAAAATTCTGTCCAGATGTCCATTGCCCATGACAAGCTGGGACACCTCTTCACTGCTCAAAACCTTGCCATCTCAGGTCCAGTTTCCACCGTCATGGATATTGATATCCATAAGACATCTAAAAGGGATTGTGCGAATGCCAAGTGACTCGTGTTGGCCTCAGTTGATGGTGCATACCAAAGACAGCACGAGAAGATGGACTTAGCTTCCATTTTCCTCCATAACAAAGATTTATATGGAGAGCAATCTCGTATCGCAAGATATGAGACCTCGAAGGAATTGCTTCAAGCGAGGTTGGATGTCGGGTCATCTGTAGGGGATAACATCCTTACAGTGACTAGCTGTATTCATTAACACACGGACCTGAAGGACACGTTGGGAAACATATCATATGCTGACTTGTTTCTACAGTTTCTACCCTCTACTTGCACCCTGAAGGAAACCAGGGAGGTAGAAGGAAAGGGAAGGGCAAAAGTTTCGGGACTAGTTATAGGGAAGGAGGGATGCCCCTATTGTTACAGGAAAGGACATTGGAAGAAAGATTACAGGGCTTGCAAAGCCAGTAGCCAGGATTCGAAGCATGTTGTGGCTTCGGCTTCGGGTGTGTTTGTAATAGAAAACTGTATGTCGATTAACCCTACTTCCTGGGTACTAGATATCGGATCAGGATCTTATATCTGTAATTCTTTACAGGCTTTGAGAAACCGTAGAGTTATCAGGTTAGGTGATATAACTCTCAGAGTTGCGAACGGAATGAGCGTGGACGCTGAATCCGTAGGGGAATATCATCTAGGATTGACAAGTGGGCAGATATTGATTCTACGTAACTCTTTATATCTACCTAGTATTGCTTGTAATATCATTTCTGTGTCCTTACTTTCTAAGGTAGGATATGATTTTACATTTGTAAGCGATGTGGTCCACATCCACCTAAATCAAGTTCTGATTGGGTCAGGTACATTAGCTAACAATTTATACGTACTAAATCAAGCTCAGGTTTTCAATATCCAGAACACACTTAAAAGAAAGTCTCCGGAATTAAATCAAGCATTCTTATGGAATTGTAGACCGGGTCACATCAATGAAACACGATTGACGAAGTTACATAGAGAGAGATATTTGAATCCGTTCGAATATCAGTCTTATGCTACTTGTGAATCATGTCTTATAGGAAAGATGACAAAGACTCCGTTTACTAGACACGGGGTGAGAGCGAGCGAGCTCTTAGGACTCATACACAGTGATGTGTGTAGTCCAATGTCTACACATGCGCGAGGTGGTTATTCCTATTTCATTACTTTTACGGAAGATTTCTCTAGCTATGGACATGTCTTCTTGATGAAGCATAAATCCGAGGCCTTTGAGAAATTTCGGGAATACAAGAATGAAGTGGAAAAACAAAATGGCAAAAGTATCAAGACACTGAGGTCTGATCGAGATGGTGAATACTTGAGTGCCGAGTTCCTGGGCTACTTAAAAGAGAATGGAATTCTCTCTCAGCTTACTCCTCCATACACACCACAACACAATGGTGTATCGGAAAGGCGGAATCGAACCCTATTGGATATGGTTCGCTCCATGATGGGTAAGACTGGGTTACCGCGATCTTTCTGGGGTTCTGCACTAGAATCAGCTGCATACCTCTTGAAGAAGGTTCCAACCAAGACTGTGCCTATCACACCCATATCAGATGTGGAGTGGAAAGAAACCCTGTCTTAAGTATCTTAAGACATAGGGATATCCAGCTTTTGTAAAGAGGCAGCATGCGGGCAAGCTCGAGGCACGCTCAGTACTGTGTAAGTTTGTGGGATACCCCAAGAACTTCAAGGGGTATCTTTTCTAGTCCGCAGAGGGACAAAAGGTTTTTTTCCTCAGCATCCTCACTTCTTGGAAACTAAATTTTTAGAAAATCAGATAAGTGGTAGTGCAATAGAACTAGAAGAAATTCTGGAACCACAAGCTATTGCTAAAATCTTGGTAGAACCAGAGGTTTCAGAACAACCGGACATCCCAGTGCCACTCCGCAGGAATAGTAGACAGTCTCATCCGCCCGAGAGATACTACGGTTTTCTCATAGACGGGGATCGAGAGGATTGCATCATTGATAATGATGAGCCTACTGGCTTCCAGCAAGCCATTCAGAGTGGTGACTCAGTAAAATGGCTGGATGCAATGCGGGCCGAAATGGAGTCCATGTACACCAACAAAGGTTGGACTTCGGACATTTCTCCAGAAGGGGTAAAACCCGTAGGCTGCAAATGAATCATTAGAAAGAAGATTAGTGTAGATGGGTAGGTTGAAACCTATAAAGCTAGACTTGTTGCAAAGGGTTTTTGTCAAAGACCTTGTTTGGACTATGACGAAACCTTTTCTACAGTGGCTATGCTCAAATCCATTAGGATCCATCTTGCCATTGCTGCCTTCCACGATTATGAGATCTGGAAGATGGACGTAAATACGGCTTTTCTAAATGGTAATTTTGAAGAGTACGTCTATATGGATCAGCCGGAGGGTTTCATTCTGAGTGGGAGCAGCGGTAAAGTTTGCAAGTTGCTCAAGTCCATTTATGGACTAAAGTAGGCATTGTGGAGTTAGAACGTCTGCTTTGATGATACTGTCTAAGAATTCGACTTTATCAAAAATCCATATGAACCATGAATTTACAGTAATATTGTAGGGAGAACTATGGTATTCCTCGTCTTGTACGTGGATGACATTATCTTAATAGAAAATGATATTCGTATGCTACAGTCAGTCAAAGGATTCTTGTCACAGAGGTTCTCCATAAAGGACCTAGGTGATGCCTCCTACATTCTGGGATCCAGATCTATCCTGATAGATCTAAGAGGATGTTGTGACTTTCGCAGTCCAGGTACATTGACACCATACTGGAACGATTCAGTATGGACGATTCAAAGTGCGGTAATCTACCGGCTTGTCACGGAATCACCCCCACCAAAGAGATATCCCCCAAAACTAATTTGGAAAGGACTCGCATGTCATCTATACCCTACGCATCTGCGGTAGGCTCTATAATGTATGCGATGTTGTGTACCAGACCAGATGAAGCATACGCATTAAGCGTTGTAACCCTGTATCAGTCGGACCCAAGGGAGAAGAACTGGATAGCAGTAAAGAACATTCCCAAGTACCCGAGAAGGACTTAGGAGATGTTCTTGGTTTATGGCGGAAAAGACCTCCAGATCGAGGCCTTTGCTGACTCCAGCTTCCAGAGTGACAAGGATGACTCCAAGTCTATGTCGGGTTATCTCTTTACCCTCAATGGACGGGAAGTCTGTTGGAAGAGCTCAAAACAGGAAACCGTTGCTGTCTCGAAGATGGAAGCGGAGTACATAGCTCCTTGCGAAGCCGCAAAAGCAGCTATCTGGATGAAGAAGTTCCTCACAGAACTTCAGGTGGTTCCAACCATTGTTAATCTAATACCGCTGTATTGCGACAACAATGGCGCTATAGCCTTAGCGAAGGAACCCAGGTCCCATCATGAGTTCAGGCATATCTTGAGGCGGTAACACCTGATCAGGGAGATCGTAGATCGCCGAGAGTTGAAGGTGAAGAGAGTAGATTCGGAGAATAACACTGCAGATCCACTCATGAAGGCCATACCCCAGACTCAGTTCGAGAGGCTATTTGAGATGATAGGTCTACGATATGCCAGTACATGGCCCTAGTGCAAGTGGGAGGTTGTTAGTGTATATGCCCTATAGGCCATTACTGTATCATACTAGTTTGTATATTATTTAATGGAAGCTTAAGATATTCACAATTGTAATAACATTCTTGCTCAAAATAGTAGTATGCTACTTGGTTTGTTTCTACTTCAATATGTACATATGTTTCTTTTAACATATCGCCAATGCATATTAGTAGAGCCCTTAGGATCTATGCTTGATTACCAGCGTTGTGATGGCCGTCACACTAGTGGAGGCTAGATAATCTACAAGCACATCCTTATACAGGTCCCTAGTCGCGGTATTATCGATACAGGGCATCGATACTTCAGAGTAGACTAGTGTATATGCTTCCCTTCCTAGCCTGGCAGATGGTCTTTCCTACAGCCATCAGTACGTCGTAATGGAGATAGTATGCAGGTGCTCATTAGGTTGTGAGTTACACTGGACGGACTCATTGGGAACTGCTGGTTGGTAATATACCTATCGTCAGATAGCAGTACCCAGATGACATGAGTACAGCTTAGTCCGTTGACTTGACACTGTTGCTTCGCCTCAAGCGTGTTCCCACTGTTATTAGATTACTACTCTACCATGGCTCTTCTGAGTCGTGAAAACAGGTAGTAGTTGGGTGCAGTCCCGAAGCACTTGGAGGCAGTAGCGGTAAGATAGGATTCGTCTCTCCCGGTATTGGGGGTTGATATCGCGCTGTGTTCGGAACGCCATTACACATAGTCCCTGGCAAGGGCAAGCTATATTTACTGATAGGTACTCCAGTAGTTTCTCAGGCTGTATTGGACTGTACTCCGAAATGACTTATACCGCTATTAGGGGTATGACGTTTACCGCCCCCTAGGCCCAATATGCGATACTCTTAGACGGACAGACCGGACTGTACGGAGATTGTCACATACAGACTCAGTAGGAGTTCGTATGAGTTATGCTCATCAGCTTTCTTATCGACAATACCTAGGGACCGTTATGTACAGCTAGTACCGCTTGCGGCCTGTGGTTAAACCCACTGCCAGCGTAGAGTCGAGTCTTTAGAGTCCTACGTAGAGCGTTTCCCTGCATGGGGCAAAACGTGTAGATATCGTATGGTTTTACGAAAGGGTTCGATCACGTGCGTACACTCGTGCACGCACGATGAGTCGGGCGGAAACCACTAGTGGGATTTGGTTTAGGCGATCCTAGTATTGTACTGATGGATTATTGTCTTTGGTATTCGTATTTTCGGAATACGAATACAGGTATGTATATACAGACGAGGGGTGTTTTCGTAATTTGTACAAAATGTATTTGTAGATGGCATGACCTAATTGTATTAATCATTTAGTTTTAAATAATTAATACATTTTAGTTAATTAAGAAATGATGCGTATTATGCATGAATAAGGACTTGGGTTTTATGGACACATGTTATGGACACATGTTGGTCAATTGACCCATGGGTCATTTGTTTGACTATTGAACCTATTATCTATTATTGATATAGTTATTCTATGTGATAATAGAGGATAGTTTAGTTTAGAACAAGAGAGAGAAAACCCTATCCTTTTTCATCTCTTAGATCATACCATTTCTTTTCACCATCTCCAATTCTCTCAAGCTCAAGAACAATCATGAGTTGAGTAACCTTGAGCTAAATTAGACTCCTCAATCTATCTACATCATCTACTCACCCTAGATCATTTAGGTTAGCAAACTACTTTATCTAGTTTCTTTGATTTAGAAGAAAAGCTTGGTGCATAAACGTTCACGTGGATCATCTAGGATTCGAGCAAGCCGACGAGGAGAAGACATCCATACCACTTCGAAAAGTTCGTGCAGGTGAGGAGGACAGCGAGATAAGGAGAAGAAGGACCAGGTTTCTTGAGGTATAATTTATGTACTTTGTTTATGCTTCTTTTTCTTTTGCTAGATACGGTTTAGATTACGATCAAGGCTTACAGTCGATATTATGATGCTAAAATTATCGTTTTTTACTCCTTCCGCCTTCCCGTGATTTTGCGGTGTGCATAGCATCAACTTAAAAAGATTTGGATTATTCGGCATATGTCTAAAAGCAAAATCTGGGCAAGCTCGAGGCAAGGTCAGTTCTATGGAAATTTGTTGCATATCCGAAGCATTCGCAAGGGAATATCTTCTACTACACTGAGGAACAAAAGGTGTTTTGTTTCTCAGCATGCCACCTTTTGGAAAAGGAATTTCTTGTGAAGAAATTAGTGGTCATGAGGTAGAAATGGATGGAGTTCCAGCTATACAAACTGCAGCTGATGATTTGAGAGAACCGGAGGATTCAATTGCTCCGGACGAACCTCAGCCACACCGCCGATCTAGTAGGGTTCCTCATCCACCTGAGAGATACTTCGGTTTCTCTATAACAGTGGGAGAGAGGAATGCATCATTAGATGATGACCTAATGTAATGTTTCAGAAATCGTTTTGCGAATTTTTCCGTTTTAGGGCAAAATTGTCGGTTTTTCCCGTTTTAACCCGATTTTGATCAAACGCCCGTATAAGCTTGCTGGCACCTAGTTATCTAAAATAAAGCTTGTGCGCGAACTTTGGGAGTATTTGGGAGGTTTTGGTTCAGATAGAATTTTTCCAAAATAAAATATTATTTTAAGCGGTATTTTGTGCACGTAAATCGGAAATTTTTTCTCTTGTGAATAAATTTATTTTTTGTCACTAGAATATTTTGGAAACTTCTTTTTAAATATCTAGATATTTTTAGAGTGGAAAAGGTTTTATTTTTAAAAAGAAAAGAAAAGATGTAATGGTGGCATATAACATTTATTACACTTTTTCATAGCATTTTCTTCACAAAAAAATTCACAAAAATACCCCTCACCTCCTTGGCCGAGCCCTCTCCACAAAATTTCTGGCCAATTCATTTCAAAGCACATTTTTCTTCTCTTTCACTCAAAAATCCTTCAAAATTTCCAAAAAATAAATCCAAAAATTCCTATATAAAAATTAAACTATTTTTCCTTCACTAATCCTTTATGGATCTTCTATAAAGCTTGGTTTTTGATGCTAAGATGTTTTATTGATGATTCATGTTGTGCCTGGACTCTTAGTAGTAGGACACTGCACATATTATTGACGATTCATGTTGCACGAGCACTGATTGTATGCTACACACACTGTCAATAATTGCCATGTCACACACAAACCACTTATAGATGTTATATTGCTTGGTTAGGGACATTGTGACATTGATTCATACTGCTTATCATATATGGTATTTAGCATACCTGTATTCCTATAGAGTATTGTACCATTAGGGATAGGTACATACACACTCCCTTGGTAGTTATATGTATGCCCTAGAGGCCATTACTGTACATAGGATGTATATTGTAGTGGATGCTGGGACATATATAGGGAGGACTTTCTTGCTCGACATGATAGTATGCTATCTGGTTGATCTTTACCTTAACGTGTACACTGATTGTCTCTCTGATACATGTTGGTAAAGCCCTTAGGATGTGTACTTGACTACCTGGACTATGATGCGGATCATACTAGTGGGGACAGACAGTCTATAAGTACATCCTTCAAAGTCCCTAGTCGTAGGTGTATCGAGACGGGGCATCGATATACCAGAGTAGACTAGCGTATACCTTCTCGACCCATACAGATGGGCGATGGATGATCCCATATCCATTGGTGTTTGACATCAGAGATGATGTACGGGTGCTCAGTGGAGACTGGGTACACTGGACGGACTCGCCGAGAACTCCCAGATGGTATTATACCTCACGTCAGATGGCAGTTCTCTGGTGACACTGGTACAGAGTAGTCTGTTGACCCGAGATCGTCATAGAGTCTTGTGTGGTTCCCACTGTACTTTGATCTCCATCTTACCACGTCCAAGAGGGCGTGCAAAACGGTGGTTTTTGGGTACAGTCCCGAGTCACATGGAGGCAATGAGCGATAGGAGGGGATTCGTCTCTCCCGGTATAGTGAGTTGATGTTGCGCTGTGTTCGATTGGCTATAACCGAAAATCCCTGGCCAGGGTGGCTGAGATTTACGGGTAAGTGTTACCAGTAGTTTCTCGAAATGTTATAGACCTCATATCTGTTAGTGTATATGCCCTAGAGGCCATTACTGTATCATACTAGTATGTATATTACTTGATGGAAGCTTGGGATATTCACAGTTGTACAGACAATCTTGCTCAATATAGTAGTATGCTACTTGGTTTGTCTCTGCTTTAATGTGTACATGTGTGTTTATTTATTATATCACCTATACGCATTAGTAGAGCCCTTAGGATCTTTGCTTGATTACCGGCGTTGTGATGGCGATCACACTCGTGGGGGCTGGGTAATCTACAAGCACATCCTTATACACGTCCCTAGTCGTGGGAGTATCGAGATAGGGCATCGATACTCCGGAGTAAACTAGCGTATGCGCTTCTCATCCCAGCTTGGGAGACGGTCTGTCCCACAGCCGTCGGTACGTCGTACTTGAGATAGTATGCGGGTGCTCGTTGGGTTACGAGTACACTGGACAGGACTCGTCGGGAACTGATGGTTGGTATTATACCTATCGTCAGTTATCAGTTCCCAGGTGACATGAGTACAGCTTAGTCCGCTGACTTGACACTGTCACTTCGCCTCGAGTGTGTTCCCACTGTTCTTTGATTACTACCCTACCACGGCTCTACTGAGTCGTGCAAACAGGTAGTAGTTGGGAGCAGTCCCGAAGCACTTGGAGGCAGTGACGGTTAGACAGGATTCGTCTCTCCCAGTATTGGGGGTTGACATCGCGCTGTGTCTAGGAGAGCCATTACACGAGTAGTCCCTGGCCATGGCAAGCGAGATATACTGGTAGGTTTCCAGTGTTATCTCAGGGTGTATTAGGCTTCACTCCGACACGACTTGTACCGCTATTAGGGGACTGACGTTTACCGCCCCCCTAGGCCCGCCATGCGATGTATCAGACGAACAGACCGGACTGTACGGAGATTGTCACATACAGACTCAGTAGGAGTTCGGATGGGTTTACCTCATCGGCCTTCTCATCGACATCTACCTGGGGACCGTTACGTACAGCTAGTGCCGCTTGCAGTCTGTGGTTAAACCCACTGCCAGCGTAGTGTCGAGTCTTTAGAGTCCCACACAGAGAGTTTCCCTGCACTGAGCGAAACGTGTAGAGGCCGTATGGTTTTACGGCAGGGCTGCGATCACTTACGTACACTTGTGTGCGTATGGTGTTCGGGCAGGCAGTACTAGTAGGCTTTGGTTTAAGCCAGATCATAGTATTGCACGGATGGATTTGTTTTGTCTTCTGTGTATCCGCATTCTACGGAATACGGATGCAGGTGTGTATGCACAGTTTTTCGGAGTAATGAAGGAGGAGGTGCCTCATTAGGGTTTTGGCAGTTGGTTCGGCCAAAACCATTATGTGGCAGACTCATTAGGGTTTTGACAGTTCGTTTGGTCAAAACCATTATGAGCCGCGAACATCATTTACTAATCCTATTAGTGATAATCTTATGATGGCTAATTGCATTGACCATTTGACCCCGTTGACCTCTCTTGACTTTGTTGACCGGTTGACCGGGTTGACCATTGACTTTCAAGAGGGTTCTACACTTTTCTTTTCTTTTCCTTTTTCTTTTGGGTTATGATAATGGTCATTTCAAAGTAGCCATCAACTTTATCTTGATGGAATTAGTAATGATGTTGTTTTGCATTATTTGTAACCATGGTTCTTTTCTTTTGTATCATAATTTTATTCTCATTCTCTCTCTTGAAATGAGAAGCTCCATGGTTGCAAGAAAACTTCCTTCTTCTTCCTCCTCTTGATTTCTCCTTTGATCTCATGTGTTGAGAGAAAAAGGATTCCACTTGACAAACACATCCATACATCTCCTCTACACATCCTAGGGCTTCTAGATTAGCAATCTCCTTGCCCTAGTTACCTCGGCTTGAGGTGGAGCTCGGTGTACATCTCTCGGGTGGATCGTCTTCGACTCAAGGAGGCCGCGGAGGTGACCAAAGTCCGGATCAACCTTTGAGCAAGTAAAGAGAAGAACAACAAGAAGAGAAGAACAACAAAGAAGAAGAACAACAAGAAGAGAAGGAGTTCAAGTTGAGGTATAACCCCTAACCGAGTAGATACATCTCTTGTTAGGTTGCTAGTGTATTGTTTAGCAAAGATCCGGCTTTTACGGTCCATGTTACAAAGTTTAGAAAAAATTTTGTTTTACCGTTTCCGCCACCCCGAAAGCACCGGGAGAGGTAACGTGGACCTAACAGTGGTATCAGAGCCTAACTAAACATAAACTAGCTTGGTAGTGAAGTGTATCGAAGTTCGAAACGGAAAAATCGATAAAACCAAGTTGCGAAAACCTGAGTTTCTGTTAAAAATTTTTCTGGTCAAAACAAAATTTGTCATGCACCTAAAATCATCTCAGGGTTTTCTAAAGATAACCACCAAAAACGAGCCAGAGATCTGACCAAACGAGCGCGTTTCCGCGGCGACAGCAAGCTATGTCGCCGCGGATCCGCGGCCGTCTTGTCTCCTCTCTGCCTCGATTTTGGTGCAGTGTATCTCTGTATTGGTTTTAGGATTTTTGAGATATATTATATGTGCCCAGATTTTCCAGGATAGAAATTTGTTTTTGGGGGCCTATAATTCCGTATTTTTCCGAACTTCACTACACTTTGACTATGTTGGTTATATCTGTGATGTTCTTATGTATTGAACGTCGGCTAATCGCTATATGTCGATTAGTCGGGGTTATACATATCTGTGATCTGTGATTGTTGTTGATGGTTTGTGTATATGAACTCGTTGGATTGTCGCGGATGAATAGCCGGGGTGGATGTGAGATGAGAGTTTCTTTTTCTTTCATTCATGTAATAAATTTGTAAATTGATGTAATATTATTTGTTTGGCCGCACAACCGGGTCCGGATTGTAGCCGTCATTGTATAATTCTTTTTACTGTTTTTGCTCCTAGGATAGACCCATGGAGGGGGTGCACAAACTACCGGGTATCTCGAAGTGCCGAGTGGCCTATTCATGGCATTGAGGGAGGTTGCTTCGCTTCGGGTACTTGGCGGGTAGTTTGCCGCACCCGTAGGGGTCTTGGGTGGGGTATTGGCTATTCATCGCGACCGTGTAATCCGCTTTTCGTTGCAGGCTCGAACGAATCGCGGGTTCCTAGTATATCCAAAGTGTTCATCTGTGATCTGGATTGGTTTTCATTGCAGTATATCTATATATTATAACTATTTAGGCGTTGCTTATGTTTTGCAGCCGCGGTAGCCCAGCCCCCGCTCTGTCGTTAGTTAAGTAACCTAACGGGTGATGACGGGGCCCCGTGGCGAATTCGAATGGCATAAGCGTACGTCATATTTTGGTTGTTTTCTGCAATGGTGGGATTTAAATGATGGGACGCATTAAAAGAACTAATGCAAGAAAATAAACCTAAAAGAAGTTGTTGGAACAAGTTTTTCAAAAAGCTGTTATTGCAAGGACGTTCATTTTTGTTTTGCATAGCGGTATTCGGTTATGAATGCCCAGCACCTCAGTCGACGAGGCAAGGGCCGAGATCCCTTCATCGGGAGTGACCCCTTGGACAAAAGTTTGCGTCAGGGTAATAACTTCACTATAGTCGATTATTCTTGCTTTGCATCGAGGTATTCAGTTTAGAATATCCTGCACCTCATTCGACGAGGAAAGAGCCGAGATCCCTTCACAGGGAGTGACCTCTTTAGCAAAAAGTTTTCGCCACTATTTTTTCAAAAAGGGCAATCATGTTCCTTCAACGATATCAAGTTCATTACGTTAACGGGTTTTTCGCCAAAAACCCAGCCGTAGCCCTCCGTTGTTTCGGATTAATATTATTCAGTATTCGTGCTGCGTTTGTTGACCTAGTCAAGGCGTAGTGAACGGTAGCTAAATAATATTTTTCTGTGGATTGCAAATGTGATTGGTTAGGACAGTCGTGCGGCCTTGTTGACCTAGTCAAGGGCACGTACGGATGGGTCTAATGCAATCAGGATTATGACGGGTAGAACTTGTCTAACAGTTTGTGGCTTGTTGACCTAGTCAAGGTCATGAACAGTTAGGGGCAAAAACCACATCGGGAGTTTCAAAAGAACTGAAACTTGCAGATTTAGCATACCTTCAGGAGTGTGGTGACTAAAGTGGATTCCATCTAGGTTATCACACAATGACAGTTGGATCCCGATCCCACTGATGAGTTGGTTTACTCTCGGGAGATTATTTCACTTAACGATCAATGCTATAAACCTAGTAGGTGTCTAGAAAAGTGTTAGCGGGGCTACGCCCCCAGGGAAAAGAGGTTCTTTAATTAAGGAACTTCGCGAAAGCGTTGGAAAACCTCCCTCGAAGTACCGACACTAGCCTGGCTGAAAGGTTAAGCAAGTATTGTGACGTGAATTAAAACCCGGCTAGTTCTTCTTTTAAAAAGGTTTTAAGAAGAATTTGAGGAAACAGTGGGAGACATCCTGGTTAGATAAATTAATAAACCAATCTAATCTTGCAAGAGCATACGCTGAGTGTTTCTTTTCTCTCTCTCCAGGCAGCAACCTTTTCACGCCCTAATCAAGATAAAAAATGTATCGCTTGACCGATCCGAATTCTTATTCGGGACTGGGGAAAGTTGGTTCAGCTCTAACTTGTGACAACAGTCATGAGTATGAGAATGGGAAAGAGGAAAGTATGGATTTCCAGGATACCCAGTTGAAGAAGAAGCATGGTTTTGCATCTACTTCAGGTGTTCTTGTAATTGAGAACTGTTTTACGGTCAGTCCTACCTCCTGGGTACTTGATACCGGATCAGGATCTCATATCTGTAATTTATTGCAGGGACTGAGAAAAAGTAGGAAAGTTGCACCGGGTGATATATCGCTCAGAGTAGCGAACGGAGCACAAGTTAATGTGGCAGCCGTCGGTGAATATCACCTAGTATTGCCTAATGGCAAGACTATGATTTTGAACGATTGCTACTATGTACCCTCCATGGTTTGCAACATCATATCAGTTTCTTTACTCGATAAAGATGGATATAACTTTGTTCTTGAAAAGAATATCATGAACATTTACCTTCATAAGGTACTGGTTGCAGAAGGTACACTGTGTAATGGTATCTACGTTCTAAATCAGAATACAGTTCTCAATATACAAAACACACGCAAGAGGAAGAATTCAGATACGAATGAATCCTACTTGTGGCATTGTAGACTTGGTCATATCGGAGAGAAAAGACTGAGTAAGTTGCATAAAGATGGACTCTTGAATGCGTTCGAGTTTTCATCTTATGGAACTTGTCAGTCTTGTCTCAAAGGGAAGATGACCAAATCTCCGTTCACCGGACATGGAGAAAGAGCAACCGAGCTCTTGGGACTCGTACATAGTGATGTATGCGGTCCGATGTCTATACATGCAAGGGGCGGGTTCTCGTACTTCATCACATTCACTGACGATCTCTCTAGGTTCGGATATGTGTATCTGATGAAACACAAATCTGAAGCTTTTGAGAAATTCAAGGAATTCAGAAACGAAGTAGAGAACCAGACAGGAAAAAGTATCAAGATCCTCCGATCTGACAGGGGAGGGGAGTACTTAAGCACGGAATTCCTAGATTACTTAAAAGAGAATGGTATTCTCTCTCAGCTTACTCCTCCTTATACACCACAGCACAACGGTGTTTCGGAGCGGAGGAATCGTACCCTACTGGATATGGTTCGCTCCATGATGAGTAATGCCGAGTTGCCTCTTTCATTTTGGGGACATGCGCTATTGACAGCAGCATACCTATTGAATGATGTTCCGTCTAAATCAGTGCCTAAGACTCCGTTCGAGATATGGAATGGAAAGAGGCCATATCTTAAAAGATCTAAGATATGGGGTTGTCCGGCTTATGTTAAAACGCATAAACCGGATAAACTAGAGGCACGGTCAGTTTTATGTAAGTTTGTGGGATATCCAAAGAATGGTTATGGATATCTATTCTACCACACCGAGGAACAGAAGGTGTTTGTTGCTCAGCATGCCGTTTTCTTAGAAACGGAGTTTCTTGCAAAAGAAATTAGTGGGAGCACGGTAGAATTGGAAGAAATTCAGCGACCACAAACTGAAACTGAAAATTTGACAGAACCTCAGGATTCAATAACCCCAGACGAACCTCAGCCACTCCGCAGATCTGGTAGGATTTCTCATCCGCCCGAGAGATACTACGGTTTTCTCATTGACGGGGATCGAGAGGATTGCATCTTGGAAGAAGATGACCCTACCAGTTTCAGGCAAGCCATTATCAGTAGGGACTCTGATAAGTGGCAGGAAGCAATGCAATCCGAAATGGAGTCCATGTACGCCAATAAAGTGTGGACCTTGGATATTGCTCCACCTGGGGTAAAACCCGTTGGATGCAAATGGATCTACAAAAGGAAACTTGGTGTAGATGGGCAGGTGGAAACCTATAAAGCTAGACTCGTTGCAAAAGGTTTTCGTCAAAGACCTGGTTTGGACTACGATGAAACTTTTTCTCCGGTGGCTATGCTCAAATCCATTCGGATCCTACTTGCCATTGCTGAATTCCATGACTATGAAATCTGGCAGATGGATGTTAAAACGGCTTTCCTAAACGGTTGTTTGGAAGAGTGCGTTTACATGGATCAACCAGAAGGTTTCGTAGACAGTGGGAGCAACGGGAAGGTGTGCAAGTTGCTTAAATCCATTTATGGATTAAAGCAGGCATCGCGGAGCTGGAACATCTGTTTTGATGAGGCAATCAAGGAATTTGATTTCATCAAGAACGAAGATGAACCCTGTGTTTATAAGAAGATTGTAGGACGAACTGTCGTATTCCTAGTCTTGTACGTGGACGACATTCTTTTGATAGGAAATGATATTCCTATGCTACAATCGGTCAAGCTGTTTTTGTCACAAAGGTTCTCCATGAAGGACCTGGGTGATGCCTCGTACATTCTGGGGATCAAGATCTATAGAGATAGATCCAGGAGACTACTGGGACTTTCGCAGTCCAGGTACATAGAGACCGTACTAAAGAGATTTAGTATGGAGGATTCCAAGCGCGGTAACATACCCGCATTGCACGGAATTACCCTCTCCAAGAAGATGTCTCCTAAGACTGACGAGGAGAGGGTTCGCATGAGCACTATACCCTACGCGTCGGCGGTAGGATCTATAATGTATGCGATGCTATGTACAAGACCAGATGTAGCTTACGCGTTGAGCGCGGTAAGCCGGTATCAGTCAGACCCAGGGGAGGACCACTGGACAACAGTGAAGAACATTCTCAAGTACCTGAGAAGGACTAAGGAGATGTTCCTGGTTTACGGTAATGGAGACCTCAGGGTCGAGTCCTTTACCGATTCAAGCTTCCTGAGTGACAAAGATGACAGCAAGTCTTTCTCCGGTTTTGTGTTTACCCTCAACGGAGGGGCGGTATGTTGGAGGAGTTCCAAGCAGGATACCGTCGCAGACTCGACGATGGAGGCTGAATACATTGCTGCAAGCGATGCCGCAAAAGAGGCGGTCTGGATGAAGAAGTTCATTAGTGAACTTCAGGTGGTTCCGTCCATTGTTGACCCAATACCTGTGTATTGCGATAACAATGGGGCTATAGCTTTAGCGAAGGAACCAAGGTCCCATCAGAAATCCAGGCACATCTTAAGGCGGTATCACCTGATCAGGGAGATCATTGATCGACAGGAGATCGAGGTGCGGAGAGTGGACACAAAGGACAACACTGCGGACCCATTCACGAAGGCTTCACCCCAGACTCAGTTCGAGCAGCTGATCGAGATGATAGGTCTTCGATACGCCAGTACATGGCCTTAGTGCAAGTGGGAGATTGTTAGTGTATATGACCTAGAGGCCATTACTGTATCATACTAGTATGTATATTACTTGATGGAAGCTTGGGATATTCACAGTTGTACAGACAATCTTGCTCAATATAGTAGTATGCTACTTGGTTTGTCTCTGCTTTAATGTGTACATGTGTGTTTATTTATTATATCACCTATACGCATTAGTAGAGCCCTTAGGATCTTTGCTTGATTACCGGCGTTGTGATGGCGATCACACTCGTGGGGGCTGGGTAATCTACAAGCACATCCTTATACACGTCCCTAGTCGTGGGAGTATCGAGATAGGGCATCGATACTCCGTAGTAGACTAGTGTATGCGCTTCTCATCCCAGCTTGGGAGACGGTCTGTCCCACAGCCGTCGGTACGTCGTACTTGAGATAGTATGCGGGTGCTCGTTGGGTTACGAGTACACTGGACAGGACTCGTCGGGAACTGATGGTTGGTATTATACCTATCGTCAGTTATCAGTTCCCAGGTGACATGAGTACAGCTTAGTCCGCTGACTTGACACTGTCACTTCGCCTCGAGTGTGTTCCCACTGTTCTTTGATTACTACCCTACCACGGCTCTACTGAGTCGTGCAAACAGGTAGTAGTTGGGAGCAGTCCCGAAGCACTTGGAGGCAGTGACGGTTAGACAGGATTCGTCTCTCCCGGTATTGGGGGTTGACATCGCGCTGTGTCTAGGAGAGCCATTACACGAGTAGTCCCTGGCCAGGGCAAGCGAGATATACTGGTAGGTTTCCAGTGTTATCTCAGGGTGTATTAGGCTTCACTCCGACACGACTTGTACCGCTATTAGGGGACTGACGTTTACCGCCCCCCTAGGCCCGCCATGCGATGTATCAGACGAACAGACCGGACTGTACGGAGATTGTCACATACAGACTCGGTAGGAGTTCGGATGGGTTTACCTCATCGGCCTTCTCATCGACATCTACCTGGGGACCGTTACGTACAGCTAGTGCCGCTTGCAGTCTGTGGTTAAACCCACTGCCAGCGTAGTGTCGAGTCTTTAGAGTCCCACACAGAGAGTTTCCCTGCACTGAGCGAAACGTGTAGAGGCCGTATGGTTTTACGGCAGGGCTGCGATCACTTACGTACACTTGTGTGCGTATGGTGTTCGGGCATGCAGTACTAGTAGGCTTTGGTTTAAGCCAGATCCTAGTATTGCACGGATGGATTTGTTTTGTCTTCTGTGTATCCGTATTCTACGGAATACGGATGCAGGTGTGTATGCACAGTTTTTCGGAGTAATGAAGGAGGAGGTGCCTCATTAGGGTTTTGGCAGTTGGTTCGGCCAAAACCATTATGTGGCAGACTCATTAAGGTTTTGACAGTTCGTTCGTCCAAAACCATTATGTGGCAGACTCATTTACTAATCCTATTAGTGATAATCTTATGATGGCTAATTGCATTGACCATTTGACCCCGTTGACCTCTCTTGACTTTGTTGACCGGTTGACCGGGTTGACCATTGACTTTCAAGAGGGTTCTACACTTTTCTTTTCTTTTCCTTTTTCTTTTGGGTTATGATAATGGTCATTTCAAAGTAGCCATCAACTTTATCTTGATGGAATTAGTAATGATGTTGTTTTGCATTATTTGCAACCATGGTTCTTTTCTTTTGTATCATAATTTTATTCTCATTCTCTCTCTTGAAATGAGAAGCTCCATGGTTGCAAGAAAACTTCCTTCTTCTTCCTCCTCTTGATTTCTCCTTTGATCTCATGTGTTGAGAGAAAAAGGATTCCACTTGACAAACACATCCATACATCTCCTCTACACATCCTAGGGCTTCTAGATTAGCAATCGTTGTCCTAGTTACCTCGGCTTGAGGTGGAGCTCGGTGTACATCTCTCGGGTGGATCGTCTTCGACTCAAGGAGGCCGCGGAGGTGACCAAAGTCCGGATCAACCTTTGAGCAAGTAAAGAGAAGAACAACAAGAAGAGAAGAATAACAAAGAAGAAGAACAACAAGAAGAGAAGGAGTTCATGTTGAGGTATAACCCCTAACCGAGTAGATACATCTCTTGTTAGGTTGCTAGTGTATTGTTTAGCAAAGATCCGGCTTTTACGGTCCATGTTACAAAGTTTAGAAAAAATTTTGTTTTACCGTTTCCGCCACCCCGAAAGCACCGGGAGAGGTAACGTGGACCTAACAATATCGACACGACTTATCGAGCTATTGGGGTCTGACGTTAACCACCCCTAGGCGAGATATGCGATATATCAGACAATCAGACCGGACTGTACGGTAGTGTTACTGGTTGGATTCACTGGAGTGTGAGCGGGCTTGCTCGTCGATCATCTGATCGCTCAATACCCGGGTGGCCGTTACGTTTGGCAGACCGCTTGTGGCTTGTGGGTGTTTGATATGATCATCACCTGCTGCCGGCGTATTGACGAGTCTTTAGAGTCCTACACAGAGGTTTCCTGGCTCAAGCGAAACGAAATAGGAGCGCATATGAGATATGTGCGGGACCGAGAATGATACCAGTATGTGATACCGTATTCCATTCTCGCGATGAATATATCGATTGGTTATATTCGATATAACCTAGATATCGAATCAAGGATTGATTCGATAAGCCGATACATTGGATACTAGTCGGTTATGTGCGACATGACCAGATCTTTGAATCAAGTGTTTATTTAATGATTTAATGTATAATTATATATTTGATATATTACTTTGCATTAACTAGTATTGGTTCACTTTATATGGATTTTCTCACTTGGATTGCACAAGTTGTATATGTGATATACTTTTGTGCACTTGATTGTATCATGTTTGATGATACATGTTTGCTAGGGTTTCTGTGTAAAAAAAATTAAACCATGGTTATATGAATGATTAGGGTTTTGATTATTTACTTAGTTATTTATTTATATATTCATTTTGGAAATTATTAAGGATGGTGGCTTATTTTGTTTTATGTTGAAGCTTCTTGAAGCTTTGAACAAGTCCACCATTCTTATCTTTTCCTTAACCCTAACCATTCCAACTAACCTTGGTTTAATCTCTACACATTACCATGGTTAAGATTATGATAAGAATGATTTTATTATTCTTATTATAAGACTTATCATAATATTATCTTCTTCTTCTTCTTCTTCAAGATGAAGAAGCTTCACTTCATCAATGGTGGATTGATGAAATGAGTGAGAAATCCAATTCTAAAGTCTACCCACTTCCTATTTCTTCATCCTCTACCTCTTGCCAAGTTGTAGAGTGTGTTTTCTTCAAAAGTTTCATGACTTGGTGAAGTGAGAGCTTGATCTTGCGATGCTTCGACATAGATCATCATCGGCATGTCGTCGATGACCTAGCCCGTCTATTCTCCGATGAAGCCGACGCTAGAGCCCGGGGTTCGACTTGGACAGCGAGGATACTTCATTGCGGAGCTATGGATGTGGAGAACCGGATCTACAAAGGTTGTATTTCCGTTCTTGTAGTTAAGTGTTAACTAGTTTCATATTATCGCCTAAATATCTAGCCAACGATCCGTACACTAGGGTTTCTCGGCACCGTAAAATTTGAAATTGGCATGGTTGATGTCTTGTGAGACCTCTTGAGAGTGTCTAGGAACCCTACAGTGGTATCAGAGCCTAGCTAGAGCCTTAGGCAAAATCTAGACGGAGTTTGAAGTCCGAACGAATCGAAACCCCAAAATTTCCATGCTCTCTGGACATTTTCTAAAATCGTGGTTTTTTCTAGATTAAAAATATTCAGAAAACTCAGCAGGAAGATCTAAGGATTACTGCAAAATTCGAACACCAAATTCCTTAATTTCGCCGCGGATCCGCGGCATAAGCATGCTCATGCGGCGGTTCCGCGGCCACTTTGGCTTTTTGTGCATCGAATTTTGCACCTTAATTCTTAGTTCCTAGTGGTGTTTTTTTTTTCTGGGAATTTTTAATATGTTTTCCAGAGTTGAATTTTCTGGGTTGTTTTGGGGATTCGAATGTTCGACCGGATTATCAAATTTTGTCTATGTGGCTTTCCGGATAAATTTTAGAATATGTTAAAAAGTTCGACCGGATATAAATACCCACCTTTTCCCCTGTCGGGAAATTTCCAAGTGTTGGATTTTTCCGTAGTTTAACGACGTTCTAAGTAGTGCAAGTAACGCGATGGTCCCTCTAGTAGACAACAAACCTTAACTCGATTATGTGACCGTCTTGAACTGCCCTTTGAACCTTCGGGTTTGGGGCAGTACGGCGTGCCACATGTGAGGCGTTGGCTTGACCCTTCTACGGCTGGACCGTTGGTACTGAGGCACGAACTGAATGTTGTTAGACTTGTTTCATCTGTTGATCTGTATCGGGAAAACTTGGGTGTTCGACTGTTCGATCGGAAAGTTTAACATTTTCTATTTATCTGGAATGGGATACAATAATTGGAATTCACAAGTAGTTATGAGATAACTGAATGAATATTATAAACATAGCAGTTTAGTCTCACTTGATCGGTTGCCACGGAATTTTGATGTAATCAAAAGTCCGTCGCAATCACGTAGCGTACGCGGATACTCGCCGGGTAAACTTAATAGACAGCCTCGCCCCATAGCCCTGACCAAGTGACTGTAGGAGAACCCCTTCGCCGAAAGCATCCGTTCGGGTGCTCGTGGTAGCGGTGTTCCGCCTTGGTGCACTTCGTCAACGGTATCGGGGGTGCGGCCGTCTACTGAAGTTTGCGACGAGCATTCGATCAGGATGTCGGGAATCTTGTTGAATTGCCCGACTTGATATTGAAAAGTGTTTTCGATGATGGGACTAAAATGCGGGGTTTATAATTGTTAGGCATGCGATGTCTAAGTAATTCATTTGGTCAGGCATGCGATGTCTGAGGAGGTTGCGGATTCCAACTGTTGTAGTTTTACACTTTCTTTTCTGTGACCGTAAGTGTAATATGTGATATCGCCGTTTTCGTTGCTATATGTCAACGACAATTGGGATGCGCATATTTATTTACGTTGATGACATGTGATGTTATGTGTTGCTGGATATGTTATATTGGATCGTCGTGTTTGAATAGCCGGGGGTTTTTATGTGAGATGAGTGTTTTTCATTTTCATTCATGTAAAAACTTGTATGTAATATTCTTTTATTGGGGCACTTCCAGGTTGCGGAAGATGTCGCCATTTGTATATTATTTACTTTTCCGCACTAGGATAGACCCAAGGAGGGGAGCACAAGTAACCGGGTTCTGGAGTCCAGTGGGAGACCAACTCGAGGAGTCGAGTCCGGGTCTCCTAACTCTAGAATTGGTAGGGTTGCTTGCCGCTCTCGTAGGGGTCTAGGGGTGTGGGTTTGGCTATTCATCACGACCGTGGAATCCGTGTTTTATACTGGCTCGTATTGAAAACACGGACGTCCTAGTATATCTAATATTTCATATGATTCTTCTGCTGCGATATCTGTGATGTGATCATGTGATGTTCTGTGATAGATACAATATATAGTATATATGATATATTATATAGACGTTACTTATGTTTTACACCCGCGCTAGCCCTGCCCCGCTCTGCCGTTAGTTACCTAACCTAACGGTGCACGAGGGGACATCGAGGCGAATGCGGATGGCATAAGTGTACGTCGTATTTATCTGTGATGTTTAGGTACTTAAATAATGGGACTTCATTAATGTGATTAATGAAACAAAAGAAACCTAAGATGTTGTACAATCGAATTTCAAAATAAAACAGGTAGCTACAGTTCTTGCTTTGCACAGCGGTATATGTGATATATCCTGCACTTTATTTGATGAGGAAAGGACAGAGATCCCTTCACCGGGAGTGACTCCTTTAGCAATAACTGGCTGATGCTACACACTCGGTTTGTCTTTTGATTGCTTTTAAGAGTTTTTGCTTTGCACAGCGGTATATGTGATATATCCTGCACCTCATTCGACGAGGAAAGGACCGACGATCCCTTCACCGGGAGTGACTCCTTTAGCAAAACTAGAAAAGCCTCAAAAGCACTCCACTTTAAAATCATTTGATTCTACAACGATATCAAGTTCATTACGCAATAGGTTTTCAGAAAAACCTTTCGTAGCCCTCCGTCATTTCAGATATGTACTGGTTAGTATTCGTGCTGCGTTTGTTGACCTCTGTCAAGGCGTAGTGTGCGGTAGCTGATTAGTGCTTATCTGCATAAGCATATGATGTGATTGATTTAGGGTAGTCGTGCGACCTTTTTGACCTCTGTCAAGGGTCGTGCGGGTGGGTTTACTTCAATCAGGAAATGACGGGTTGAACTTGACTAGCAGCCTATGGTTTGTTGACCTCTGTCAAGGTCATAGGACGCTAGGGGCTAAATATTATCGGGAATTTCAAGTGTTGAAATTTGCAATGAGATTGCATACCTTCTATGAGATAGTTGGATCCCGATACCCGCTGCGGGTAAGAGTTACTCCTGGGAGAGTTTTACATATTACAATTAGCCGATCAAGTAGGTGTCTAGAAAGGTGTCAACGGGGTTACGCCTCTGGGAAAACGAGGTTTACATTAATTAGGTTCGTGCGAAAGCACGGGGGACCTCCCTCAAAGTACCGACACTGGCCTGGCTGAAAGATTGGCGAACTTGTTGTGTGTAATTAATCCCGGCTAGTCTTTCCTTTTAGGGTTTGAAGGAAGATTTGATAAAAAGCAGTGGGAGACATCCTGATTAGATAAAATTATAACCAATCTATTCTTGCAAGAGCACACGCTGAGTGTTTTCTTCTCTCTCTCTCCAGTTAGCGACCATATCACGCCTTAATCAAGATAATAATACGGATTATTGACCGAACCCACTTGTTATACTGAGCTGGGGAACGTTGGTCCCGCTCCAACTTATAATTGTTATAAGACAGAGCAGGAAATTGGGGATTACCAGAATTCCCTTGCCGCCCAAACGAAGAGAGTGCATGCTGATGCATCATCTTCGGGTGTGTTCATTACAGAGAACTGTTTCTCAGTATCCTTTACGTCCTGGGTATGTGATACCAGATCAGGATCCCAGATATGTAATTTGTTGCATAGGGCTACAGAAAGGTAGAGAACTGAGAACGGGTGATAAGTTTCATGAGGCAGAAAACGGGGCAAGAGTTGCAGCCAAGTCTGTTGGTCACTGTCACCCTGTATTACCAGAATACATTGATTCTGAACGAATGTTATTAGATACCGAACATGATATACAAAATCATATCAGTCTCTTTATTAGTAAAGAAATGATAAAATTTTGTATTGTTGGATTATGTTTTGAACATTTCCTATATCAAAAGTTGATCGGATCAGGCACGTTATCTAAAAGCATTGATGCTCTAAATCAAACTACAGTTCTTAGTATACGGAACACACACAAGAGGAAGAGTTCAGAAATGAACGAATCCTTCTTGAGGCATTGTAGACTAGGTCATATCAATGCGACCCGACTAGCTGAAGTTACATAAAGATGCATATTTAAATTAGTTGAATTTACATCTTGTGAAATTTGCCAGTCATGTCACAAAGATAAGATGACCATAGCTCCGTTTACTGGAAACAGAGAAAGAGTTAGTGAACTCTTAGGATGATACATGTTGATGTATGTAAGTCCCCTGTCTACACATGCCAAGACTAGTTCTTTGTACTTCATTACATTCTCTGATAATCTCTTAAGATTCAGACATATGTTCCTGTTGAAACACAAGTCCGAACCTTTTGAGATATTCACAGAATATAAGTTAGAAGTAGAGAACCAAAATACGGGTAAAAGTATTATATCCTTTGATGTCATCAAGGAGGAGAATACTTGAGCACGGAATTCCTGAACTATTCTAAAGGAGAATGAGATTCTCTCTCAGCATTACTCCTCTGTATACACCATAGCACGATGGTATATCGGGGCGGAGCAGATACACCCTATTTGATATGGTGTGCTCTATGATGAGTACTACTGAGTTACCTATTTCCTTTCCGGAGATATGCGCTTGAAAAGCTGCATACCTATTGAATAGGGTTCAAATCAAATCAGTTACCTACCACTTCATATGTGATATGGAAAGGGAAGAGCCCATGTCTTAAGTTGGTTAAGATTTGGGGTTGTCCGGGCTATGTCTAAAAGCATAATCCGGACAAGCTCGAGGCAAGGTAAGTTATGTAAAACTGGAAAGGTTCCAGCTATACAAACTACAGCTGATGATTTGATAGAACCAAAGGATTCAGTAGATTCCAACGAACCTCAGCCTCTCCGCCGATCTAGTAGGGTTCCTCACCCACCTGAGAGATACTTCGGTTTCTCTATGACAGTGGGAGCGAGGATTGCATCATGAGATGATGACCCAACTAGCTTCGAGCTGGCCATCAGGAGTGGGACTCTGTAAGAATGGCTGGATGCTTAGTGATCTGAGATGGAATCCATGTACACCAACAAAGTATGGACTTTGGTTGCTATATCTGAAGGGTTAAATCCCCATCAGGAGCAAGTATATCTTGAGAAGATTACTTGGTGTACATGGAAGAGTTGAGACTTTCAAAGCTAGACTTGTTAAAGCTTTTCGTCATCGACCAGGCGTGGATTATGATGAAACCATTTCAAGTGACTATACTTAAGTCCATCCAGATCCTACTTGCCACGGCTACATACTATGACTACGATATCTGGCGGTTGGGTGCCATGACTGCTTTTCTAAATGATGTTTTAGAAGAGAACGTCTATAAGTACACAGCCAGAGGGCCTCGTAGACAGTGGGAGCAGCGGAAACGTGTGCAAGATGCTTTATAGGATAAAGCAGGCATCGTGGAGTTGGAACATCTGTTTTGATGATTTAGTCAAACAGTTTGACATCATCAAAATAGTAGATAAACCTTGTATAAACAAAAAGGTAGTAGGGAGTATGGTGACGATCCTCGTAGAGTACGTGGATGACATACTCTTGATAAGAAAGGAGTTTCCTATGCTACGCTCGGTCAATCTCCGCTTATCACAAGGATTCTCCATATAGGATCAAAGTGATACCTCCTAAATCCTGGGTTTTGGATCTATGAGATAGATCTAATTGGATGTTAGGATTCTCACTAGTTGTAGTGAGATGGTATCAACCGATCCTGGGGAGAATCACTGGAATGGTTCCAGGGTGATAAAGACGACTGAATGTCAGTCGCAGGCATTGTCTTTACCCCCAGTAAAGGGACGGTATGTTGGAAGAGTTCCAAGCTAGATACCGTGGCATACTAGACGATAAAGGCTGGATACATCGCTATTTGAGATGCTGCCAAAGAGGCTGTTTGGGTGTATATTGGTTCATGAGATGAACTACGTTCCAACCATTGTGAGACAATGGAGTTGTGGCTTATGCCAAGGAACGCCGGTCCCATCAGTGATCCAGACATAATCTAAGGCAGTGTCACCTGATCATGGAGATGGTTGATCTCCAAGGAGATCGAGGTTAGGAGAGTAGACTCAGAGGACAGCACAGCGGATCCACTCACAAAGGCCTGTTCCCAGAGAGAGACTTGTATGGGATGGTTGAGTATGAGATACTACAACCACTGCTACAGATGGCCCTAGTGCAAGTGGGAGATTGTTAGTTATATGTATGCCCTAGAGGCCATTACTATACATAGGATGTATATTGTAGTGGATGCTAGGACATATATAGGGAGGACTTTCTTGCTCGACATGATAGTATGCTATCTGGTTGATCTTTACCTTAACGTGTACACTGATTGTCTCTCTGATACATGTTGGTAAAGCCCTTAGGATGTGTACTTGACTACCTGGACTATGATGCGGATCATACTAGTGGGGACAGACAGTCTATAAGTACATCCTTCAAAGTTCCTAGTCGAGGGTGTATCGAGACGGGGCATCGATATACCAGAGTAGACTAGCGTATACCTTCTCGACCCATACAGATGGGCGATGGATGATCCCATATCCATTGGTGTTTGACATCAGAGATGATGTACGGGTGCTCAGTGGAGACTGGTTACACTGGACGGACTCGCCGAGAACTCCCAGATGGTATTATACCTCACGTCAGATGGCAGTTCTCTGGTGACACTGGTACAGAGTAGTCTGTTGACCCGAGATCGTCATAGAGTCTTGTGTGGTTCCCACTGTGCTTTGATTTCCATCTTACCACGTCCAAGAGGGCGTGCAAAACGGTGGTTTTTGGGTACAGTCCCGAGTCACATGGAGGCAATGAGCGATAGGAGGGGATTCGTCTCTCCCGGTATAGTGAGTTGATGTTGCGCTGTGTTCGATTGGCTATAACCGGAAATCCCTGGCCAGGGTGGCTGAGATTTACTGGTAAGTGTTACCAGTAGTTTCTCAAAATGTTATAGACCTCATATCGACACGACTTATCGAGCTATTGGGGTCTGACGTTAACCACCCCTAGGTGAGATATGCGACATATCAGACGATCAGACCGGACTGTACGGTAGTGTTACTAGTTGGATTCACTGGAGTGTGAGCGGGCTTGCTCGTCGATCATCTGATCGCTCAATACCCGGGTGGCCGTTACGTTTGGCAGACCGCTTGCGGCTTGTGGGTGTTTGATATGATCATCACCTGCTGCCGGCGTATTGACGAGTCTTTAGAGTCCTACACAGAGGTTTCCTGGCTCAAGCGAAACGAAATAGGAGCGCATATGAGATATGTGCGGGACCGAGAATGATACCAGTATGTGATACCGTATTCCATTCTCGCGATGAATGTATCGATTGGTTATATTCGATATAACCTAGATATCGAATCAAGGATTGATTCGATAAGCCGATACATTGGATACTAGTCGGTTATGTGCGACATGACCAGATCTTTGAATCAAGTGTTGATTTAATGATTTAATGATTTAATGTATAATTATATATTTGATATATTACTTTGCATTAACTAGTATTGGTTCACTTTATATGGATTTTCTCACTTGGATTGCACAAGTTGTATATGTGATATACTTTTGTGCACTTGATTGTATCATGTTTGATGATACATGTTTGCTAGGGTTTTTGTGTAAAAAAATTAAACCATGGTTATATGAATGATTAGGGTTTTGATTATTTACTTAGTTATTTATTTATATATTCATTTTGGAAATTATTAAGGATGGTGGCTTATTTTGTTTTATGTTGAAGCTTATTGAAGCTTTGAACAAGTCCACCATTCTTATCTTTTCCTTAACCCTAACCATTCCAACTAACCTTGGTTTAATCTCTACACATTACCATGGTTAAGATTATGATAAGAATGATTTTATTATTCTTATTATAAGACTTATCATAATATTATCTTCTTCTTCTTCTTCAAGATGAAGAAGCTTCACTTCATCAATGGTGGATTGATGAAATGAGTGAGAAATCCAATTCTAAAGTCTACCCACTTCCTATTTCTTCATCCTCTACCTCTTGCCAAGTTGTAGAGTGTGTTTTCTTCAAAAGTTTCATGACTTGGTGAAGTGAGAGCTTGATCTTGCGATGCTTCGACGTAGATCATTTTCGGCATGTCGTCGATGACCTAGCCCGTCTATTCTCCGATGAAGCCGACGCTAGAGCCCGGGGTTCGACTTGGACAGCGAGGATACTTCATTGCGGAGCTATGGAGGTGGAGAACCGGATCTACAAAGGTTGTATTTCCGTTCTTGTAGTTAAGTGTTAACTACTTTCATATTATCGCCTAAATATCTAGCCAACGATCCGTACACTAGGGTTTCTCGGCACCGTAAAATTTGAAATTAGCATGGTTGATGTCTTGTGAGACCTCTTGAGAGTGCCTAGGAACCCTACATCCCTGACATAGCTACAGGTATACCTTGCGCATACTTTTTATACCCAGGGGGTATACTATATCATTACTTATAGGTAGATACATTATCTTGCTATACCTTATTGATTTCACATACATCTAGTTTTAGCTACATGTTTACCTTCACTTGATATTATTTAGAAGTGGATAAATAGAAACCGCATGATATTTGTATTAACTTGATGCTGTTAATTAACGGTTCTTCCTTTATATGCTTGCATTTCAGATATGGCGCACATATTATATTCATGGATTTTCGCATTGTAATATGGATTTTTCATGATATTTTCTGGATTTGGGAACCGCGGGAGTTCATAAAATTATGCATTAAATGAAAGGACCGGTTTCCTTGATATGATAATTGCGCATCCACCATGAGATTTATCGGTTCGGATTATATACTCCATACGAGGAGTGGCTTGTAAGTCCATGCTACCTCTCCCGGTACTTTCGGGCATGCGAAATTTGACGAAAAACAATTTTCTAGAGGAGGTAACATGGACTCAAAACCGGATCTTTGTTAAACATCTAACTAACAACCTAACTAGGAGTTGTTAACTACTCGGTTAGGGGGTTATACCTTTCTTTCTTGAACTCCTTCACCTTCAAGCCTCGATGGTTGTCCGGATCGGCTTCACTCCATCGTCTCCTTGCGCCGAAGATAGATCCACATGAAACGTTCTACCTTTGGCTTCTTCTTCGGTCTTTGAAGAAACTAGTTCACTTGGTTTGCTAAACCTTATGAACTAGAATGAGTAGAGAAGAGTGTGTTGGGATTTTACTCTATGGTTCTTGTTTCTCAACACATGAGACAAGTGAACCATAGACAAAAGAGAGGGAGAGCAAGAGGAAGGAGATGAGAGCTCAAGAAAAAGAGAGAGTGTGACAATGATAGAATGATAGGAGACTTTTCTCTCTTGGCTCATATAATCCAAAACCATCATCACAAAATAGTAATCAAGTATTATGTAAATGGTTTAAGCTACAATAGCCATATCATTTCATGCACTCATTTCTCATAAGAGAAACAAGCAAGTAAAAAGTCTTTGCCATGAAATGATAGCCATTGTCATCATGATGGTCAACTAGTCCAACCAAGTCAACCGGTCCACAAAGTCAACAAGTCAACAAAGTCAACCCCTCAACAACCATGTCACCACAATACTTAATTAATATTATTGTTAATCATATTCTCATTAGGGTTGAGCAAAAAGTCAATAGTCAACAGTCAACGGTCAACAACCCTAATGAGAATCCTCTGCCTCTGTCTCTCCGTCAACTGTGCATAAACACCCGCATCCGCGTTCCGAGGAACACGAATACACACTGGATAAATCCAATCCCAAAACGTACACTAGGATCTGGCTTAAACCAAAGCCCGCTAGTGTTAACTGTCCGGACACTAAACGTGCACAAGTGCACGGATGTGACTGAACCCTGTCGCAAAACCATGCGACCTGTCGCAAAACCATGCGACCTCTACTCTTTTGCCTAAAGGCGAAAAGCTTTCTGTGTGGGACACTAAAGACTCGACACTACGCTGGCAGTGGGTTTAACCACAGACCACAAGCGGCACTAGCTGTGCGTAACGGTCCCCAGGTAGATGCCGACAAGAAGACTGACGAGGTGAAACCCATCTGAACTCCTACTGAGTCTGACTGTGACAATCTCCGTACAGTCCGGTCTGTTCGTCTGATACATCGCATGGCGGGCCTAGGGGGCGGTAAATGTCAGTCCTCTAATAGCGGTACAAGTCGTGTCGGAGTGAAGCCCAATACACCCTTAGATAACACTGGAAGCCTACCATTATATCCCGCTTGCCCTGGCCAGGGACTACTCGTGTAATGGCTCTCCTAGACACAACGCGATGTCAACCCCCAATACCGGGAGAGACGAATCCTGTCTAACCGTCACTGCCTCCACGTGCTTCGGGACTGCACCCAACTACTACCTGTTTGCACGACTCTTTTGAGCCGTGGTAGGGTAGTAATCAAAGTACAGTGGAAACACACTCGAGGCGAAGTGATAGTGTCAAGTCAGCGGACTAAGCTGTACTCATGTCACCTGGGAACTGATAACTGACGATAGGTATAATACCAACCGGTCAGTTCCCGACGAGTCCTGTCCAGTGTACTCGTAACCTAACGAGCACCCGTATACTATCTCCAGTATGACGTACTGATGGCTGTAGGACAGACCATCTCCCACACTGGGATGAGAAGCGCATACGCTAGTCTACTCCGGAGTATCGATGCCCTATCTCGATAGTCCTGCGACTAGGGACCTGTATAAGGATGTGCTTATAGATTACCCAGCCCCACTAGTGTAACTGCCATCACAACGCTGGTAATCAAGCAAAGATCCTAAGGGCTCCACTAATGTGTATAGGTGATATACTAAAATAAACACATGTACACATTGAAGTAGAAACAAACCAAGTAGCATACTACTATATTGAGCAAGATTGTTTATACAAGGTGAATATCCCAAGCTTCCATTAAGTAATATACAGTAATGGCCTCTAGGGCATATACACTAACAATCTCCCACTTGCACTAAGGCCATGTACTGGCGTATCGAAGACCTATCATCTCGATCAGCCGCTCGAACTGAGTCTGGGGCAAGGCCTTGGTGAATGGATCTGCAGTGTTATCTTCTGAAGCGACCCTCCGAACCTCGATCTCCTGGCGATCCACGATCTCCCTGATCAGGTGATACCGCCTCAAGATGTGTCTGGATCTCTGATGGGACCTGGGTTCCTTCGCTAAAGCTATAGCCCCGATGTTGTCGCAATACAGAGGTATTGGATCAACAATGGACGGAACCACCTGAAGTTCTTTCAAGAACTTCCTCATCCAGACAGCTTCTTTTGCGGCATCTGATGCAGCGATTTATTCCGCTTCCATCGTCGAGTCTGCAACGGTTTCCTGTTTGGAACTCTTCCAACACACCGTCCCTCCATTGAGGGTAAAGACAAAACCCGACATGGACGTGGAATCATCCTTGTCACTCTGGAAGCTGGAGTCAGCAAAGGCCTCGATCTGGAGGTCTTTTCCGCCATACACCAAGAACATCTCCTTAGTCCTTCTCAGGTACTTGAGAATGTTCTTTACCGCTATCCAGTGTTTCTCCCCAGGGTTTGACTGATACCGGCTTACCACACTCAGTGCATAAGCTGCATCCGGTCTGGTACACAACATCGCATACATTATAGAGCCTACCGCAGAAGCGTAGGGTATAATAGACATGCGATCCCTCTCCAAATCAGTCTTGGGAGACATCTCTTTAGAGAGGGTGATCCTATGACAAGCCGGCAGGTTACCGCGCTTGGAATCTTCCATACTGAATCTCTTCAGTATGGTGTCGATGTACCTGGACTGTGAAAGTCCTAATATCCTCTTGGATCTATCACGATGGATCCGGATCCCCAGGATGTATGAGGCATCACCCAGGTCTTTCATGGAGAACCTGTGTGACAAGAACCCCTTGACAGATTGTAGCATAGGAATGTCATTTCCTATTAAGAGAATGTCATCCACGTATAAAACGAGGAATACTACAGTTCTCGCTACAAATCTACTATAGATGCATGGTTCATCTGGATTTTTGATAAAGCCAAATTCCTTGACCGTCTCATCAAAACAGATGTTCCAACTCCGCGATGCCTTCTTTAGTCCATAGATGGACTTAAGCAACTTGCACACCTTTCCGCTGCTCCCACTCTGAATGAAACCTTCTGGTTGGTCCATATAGACACACTCCTCTAAATTTCCATTTAAAAAAGCGGTCTTTACATCCATCTGCCAGATCTCATAACCGTGGAAGGCAGCAATGGCAAGAAGGATCCGAATGGATTTCAGCATAGCCACTGGAGAAAAGGTTTCGTCATAGTCCAAACCAGGTCTTTGACGAAAACCCTTTGCAACAAGTCTAGCTTTATAGCTCTTAACCTGTCCATCTACACCAATCTTCCTTTTGAAGATCCACTTGCATCCTACGGGTTTTACCCCATCTGGAGCAATGTCCAACGTCCATACCTTGTTGGTGTACATGGGCTCCATTTCGGTCCGCATTGCATCCAGCCATTTTACCGAGTCAACGCTCTGAACGGCCTGCTGGAAGCTAGTAGGCTCATCATAATCTATGATGCAATCCTCTCTATCCCCGTCTATGAGAAAACCGTAGTATCTCTCGGGCGGATGAGACTGCTTGCTACTCCTGCAGAGTGGCGTAGGAATGTCTTGTTCTTTTGAACCCTCTGGTTCCACTAAGCTTTCAGTAATAGCTCATGGTTCTGGAATTTCTTCCAGTTCTACTGTGCTCCCAATTATCTGGGTTTCCAAAAACTCAGTTTCCAAGAAGTAGGCATGACGAGAAACAAGAACTTTTTGTTCCTCTTCGCAGTAGAAGAAATATCCCTTTGTGTTCTTTGGATATCCCACGAACTTACACTGTACTGAGCGTGCCTCGAGCTTGTCCGAATGCTGCTTTTTAACAAAAGCTGGACATCCCCATGTTTTAATGTGCTTAAGATAGGGTCTCTTCCAACACCACATCTCATATGGTGTAGTAGGCACAGTCTTAGTTGGAACTCGGTTCAAAAGTTATGCAGCTGATTCTAGTGCATACCCCTAGAATGATCGCGGTAACTCAGCGTTACTCATCATGGACCGTACCATATCCAATAAGGTTCGGTTCCGTCTCTCCGATACACCGTTATGTTGCGGAGTGTATGGAGGAGTAAGCTGAGAGAGAATTCCGTTCTCTTTTAAATAATCCAGGAACTCGGCACTCAAGTATTCTCCACCTCGATCCGATCTTAGAATCATGATACTTTTGCCGGTTTGTTTTTCTACTTCATTCTTATATTCCTGGAACTTTCCAAAGGCTTCGGACTTATGTTTCATTAAGAAGACATAACCGTACCTTGAAAAGTCATCCGTGAAAGTAATGAAGTAAGAATAACCGCTTCGCGCATGTGTAGACATTGGACCGCACACGTCGCTGTGTACGAGTCCCAAGAGCTCGCTCGCTCTTACTCCGTGTCCAGTGAACGGAGTTTTTGTCATCTTTCCTTTGAGACAGGATTGACAAGTGGCATACGATTGATATTCGAACGGATTCAAATATCCTTCTGTATGTAACTTCGTAAACCTTCTCTCATTGATGTAACCTAGTCTACAATGCCATAAGAAAGTCTGATTTATTTCCGGAGACTTTCTTTTGTGTGTATTCTGGACATTGAAAATCTGTGGTTGGTTTAATACGTATATACCATTGCTCAATGTACCTGACCCAATCAAAACTTGATTAAGGTGAATGTTTACAACATTACTTACAAACGCAAATTCATAACCTTCTTTAGAATCTAAAGATACAGAAATGATATTACAAGTTGCGTTGGGTACAAAAAAGCAATTACGCAAAACCAAAACATGTCCATCTGACATTCCCAGGTGATAGTCCCCCACGGCCTTAGCATCCATGCTAGCTCCGTTTGCAACTCTGAGGGTCATGTCACCTGCCTTCAAAACCCTACGGTTTCTCAACGCCTGCAAAGAATTAATGATATGAGGTCCTGATCCGGTATCCAATACCCAGGAAGTAGAGTTTATTGAAAGACAGTTTTCAATAACATACACACCTGAAGCTGAAGCCACAACCTGCTTCAATTCCTGTATCCTGGCTTTCCAAGCCCTATAATCATTCTTCCAGTGTCCTTTCTTATAACAATAGGAGCATTCTTCTTTATCCACAAGCTGCCCCGCTTTCTTTGTTGCTTTTTCTTTTCCCTTCGTATCCACTTTACTAATACCGCCCATTGGTTTAGCGGGGGCTTTCTTCTTCTTTCCCTTGGCTTTTGCCTTGGACCTAGAAGAGGAAGATCCTCCTACAAACAAAGTGGATGTTTCCCTACCTTTCTTTAGGGTGCCCTCTGCACTCCTCAGCATGTTGAGGAGTTCTGAAAGTTCAACTTCTTTTTCTTGTAAGTAGAAGTTCAGGATAAACTGGGCGTAAGTGGAAGGAAGGGACTGGAGAATCAAGTCCGTATAGAGCTCGTTCTCTAACGTGGTCCCAAGTTCCGGGAGCTCCTCAATGAAGCCAATCATCTTAAGCACGTGTTCCGCTACCGATGATCCGATGGCCAACCTTGCCGAAAATAACTTCTTCGACACTTCGTATCTTGCGATACGAGACTGCTCTCCATACAGTTCTTTTGTATGGAGAAATATGGATTCAAGGTTCATATTCTCGTGCCTCCTCTGATGTTCGTTGTCCATAGAGGCAAGTACGAGGCCCTTGGCCTTCGCGCTATCAATCTCCCAAGTCTTACGGATTTCCTTATCCGCGACGCTGGAGGTGGGACTTAGGACAGGGGGAGCTTTGGTGGTAAGAAGATACCCCAGCTTGTCGTAAGTGATTGCCATTTTGACATTCCTGAGCCAATCTTTGTAGTTTGGCCCTGTCGGTATGTTTTTATCTAGAAGTAACTTAAGTCCAGTCATGTCGATTGGTCGCTGCAATTAGGAGAGAGAAGAAGAAACACTCAGCATGATGCTCTTGCAAGTTTAGAGTGGTTTTTAGTTTGTCTAAACAGGATGGCTCCCACTGTTTCTCGAATCCCTCCTCAAACCAAAAAGGAAGAATTAGTCAGGATCAATCTCACCGTACAATACTTGCTTAACCGTTCGGCCAGGCTGGTGTCGGTACTTCGAGGGAGGTTTTCCAACGCTTTCGCGAAGTTTCTTAATTTAAGAACCTCTTTTCCCTGCGGGCGTAGCCCCGCTAACACCTTTCTAGACACCTACTAGGTTTATAGCATTGATCGTTAAGTGAGAAATTTCCCGAGGAGTAGCATATACTCACAGTAGGATCGGGATCCAAATATCATCGCGTGACGAAACTGAAGGAATCCTACCAGAATCATCACACTCCAAATGGTATGCAACACTAGCAAGTTTCAGTTCTTTTGAAACTCCCGATGTGGATTTTTGCCCCATGCTCTTATGACCTTGACTTTGGCCAACAAATCATAAGTCACATGTCAAGTTCTACCCGTCGTTCTCCAGGTTAATTTGAATCCACCCATACCTACCCTTGTCTTTGGCCAACAAGGCAGTACGACTGTTCCAAACCAACGCATCTATCTATGCTGCACATGAATACCCAATAGCTACCAATCACTATGCCTTGACTTTGGCCAACAAACACAGCTTGAATACTATTGACTATTCATGTGAAACGACGGAGGGCTACGAAAGGTTTTGGCGAAACCGTGAACGTAGAGAACTTGATATAATTGATGGAAAGAGATAGCTTTTAAAAGGAGTGGCTCAAACTCCGCATTTTAAAAGTTTGTTTTGAAAAGAACCGAGTGGTTTTTCGAAAGTGTTCCAACGACTTTTACTTGGTTTATTTTCTTGCATTAGTTCTTTTAATGCGTGATATTCTTGCATTAGTTCTTTTAATGCGTCCCATCATTTAATCCTACCATTGCAGAAAACAACCAAAATATGACGTACGCTTATGCCATTCACATTCGCCATGGGGCCCCGTCATTACCCGTTAGGTTACTTAACTAACGACAGAGCGGGGGCTGGGCTAGCGCGGCTGTAAAACATAAGCAATGCCTAAATAATATCATATATAGATATATTGCAATGATAGCCATTTCAGATCACAGATGAAAACATTGGATATACTAGAAACCTGCAATTCGTACGAGCCTGTAACGAAAAGCAGATTACACGGTCACGGTGAATAGCCAAAACCCCACCCAAGACCCCTACGGGTGCGGCAAACTACCCGCCAAGTACCCGAAGCGAAGCAACCTCCCTCATCTCCGTGAGTAGGCCACTCGGCACTTCGTCATACCCGGTAGTTTGTGCACCCCCTCCATGGGTCTATCCTAGGAGCAAAACAGTAAAAAGAAATTATACAATGACGGCTACAACCCCGACCCGGTTGTGCGGCCATACAAATAGTTACTACATCAATTTACAAATTTACATGAATTGAAAGAAAAGAAAACTCTCGTCTCACAACCCCCGGCTATTCACCCGCGACAATCCGATGAATTCATATACACATACCAATGACATTACAGATCACAGATTTGTATAACCCCCACTAATCGACATATAGCGATTAGTAGACGTTCAATACAAATATCACATCACAGAAAAACCCGTCAGCTTAAGTCTTTTAGAAGTTCGATCAAAAATACGGATTTACAGGCCCCAAATACAAAATTTTCGTTCTGGAAAATCTGGGCAGAAAATACATATTCCAAAAATCCCAAAACAACCCCAGAAATACACTGCACCAAATTTGGACCTTGGCCGAGTCAACTCGGCCGCGGAACCGCAGCGGGAACGTGCTCCCGCCGCGTTACCGCGGCTCTTTGAACGGTTCGTGGGACCAAATTTGGTGGTTATTCAAACAAAAGCCTGAGCCGATTTTTAACATGAAAATTATCAACTTTTGAACAGAATAAAAATCGGCAGAAACTTGACAACTCGGGTTCGTTTTGTGACTTTTTCTTTGATCGATCTTCTAGTTACTTTGCTAACATGTTAGATAGAGTTTAACTAGGCTCTGATACCATTGTAAGTCCATGCTACCTCTCCCGGTGCTTTCGGGCATGCAGAATTTGACGAAAAACAATTTTCTAGAGGTGGTAATATGGACTCAAAACCGGATCTTTGTTAAACATCTAACTAACAACCTAACTAGGAGTTGTTAACAACTCGGTTTGGGGGTTATACCTTTCTTTCTTGAACTCCTTCGTCTTCAAGCCTCGATGGTTGTCCGGATCGGCTTCACTCCGTCGTCTCCTTGCGCCGAAGATAGATCCACCTGAAAGCTTCTATCTTTGGCTTCTTCTTCGGTCTTTAAAGAAACTAGTTCACTTGGTTTGCTAAACCTTATGAACTAGAATGAGTAGAGAAGAGTGTGTTGGGATTTTACTCTATGGTTCTTGTTTCTCAACACATGAGACAAGTGAACCATAGACAAAAGAGAGGGAGAGCTAGAGGAAGGAGATGAGAGCTCAAGAACAAGAGAGAGAGTGAGAATGATAGAATGATAAGAGACTTTTCTCTCTTGGCTCTCATAATCCAAAACCATCATCACAAAATAGTAATCAGGTATTGTGTAAATGGTTTAAGCTACAATAGCCATATCATTTCATGCACTCATTTCTCACAAGAGAAACAAGCAAGTAAAAAGTCTTTGCCATGAAATGATAGCCATTGTCATCATGATGGTCAACTAGTCCAACCTAGTCAACCGGTCAATAAAGTCAACAAGTCAACAAAGTCAACCCCTCAACAACCATGTCACCACAATACTTAATTAATATTATTGTTAATCATATTCTCATTAGGGTTGAGCAAAAAGTCAATAGTCAACAGTCAACGGTCAACAACCCTAATGAGAATCCTTTGCCTCTGTCTCTCCGTCAACTGTGCATACACACCCGCATCCGCGTTCCGAGGAACTCGAATACACACTGGATAAATCCAATCCCAAAACGTACACTAGGATCTGGCTTAAACCAAAGCCCGCTAGTGTTAACTGTCCGGACACTAAACGTGCACAAGTGCACGGATGTGACTGAACCCTGTGGCAAAACCATGCGACCTGTCGCAAAACCATGCGATCTCTACTCTTTTGCCTAAAGGCGAAAAGCTTTCTGTGTGGGACTCTAAAGACTCGACACTACGCTGGCAGTGGGTTTAACCACAGACCGCAAGCGGCACTAGCTGTGCAGTAACAGTCCCCAGGTATATGCCGACAAGAAGACTGACGAGGTGAAACCCATCTGAACTCCTACTGAGTCTGACTGTGACAATCTCCGTACAGTCCGGTCTGTTCGTCTCATACATCGCATGGCGGGCCTAGGGGGCGGTAAACGTCAGTCCCCTAATAGCGGTACAAGTCGTGTCGGAGTGAAGCCCAATACACCCTGAGATAACACTGGAAGCCTACCAGTATATCCCGTTTACCCTGGCCAGGGACTACTCGTGTAATGGCTCTCCTAGACACAGCGCAATGTCAACCCCCAATACCGGGAGAGACGAATCCTGTCTAACCGTCACTGCCTCCAAGTGCTTCGGGATTGCACCCAACTACTAACTGTTTGCACGACTCCTTTGAGCCGTGGTAGGGTAGTAATCAAAGTACAGTGGGAACACACTCGAGGCGAAGTGATAGTGTCAAGTCAGCGGACTAAGCTGTACTCATATCACCTGGGAACTGATAACTGATGATAGGTATAATACCAACCGGTCAGTTCCCGATGAGTCATGTCCAGTGTACTCGTAACCTAACGAGCACCCGTATACTATCTCCAGTACGACGTACTGATGGTTGTGGGATAGACCATCTCCCACACTGGGATGAGAAGTGCATACGCTAGTCTACTACGGAGTATAGATGCCCTGTCTCGATAGTCCTGCGACTAGGGACCTGTATAAGGATGTGCTTATAGATTACCCAGCCCCACTAGTGTGACTGCCATCACAACGCTGGTAATCAAGCAAAGATCCTAAGGGCTCCACTAATGTGTATAGGTGATATACTAAAATAAACACATGTACACATTGAAGTAGAAACAAACCAAGTAGCATACTACTATATTGAGCAAGATTGTTTATACAAGGCGAATATCCCAAGCTTCCATTAAGTAATATACAAACTATTACGATACAGTAATGGCCTCTAGGGCATATACACTAACATGGCTGCCGTATGAGGGTACATGGTGGGGCCCGGTACGGTTCCCCTCGGCAAGATGATCGATGGACTTTGCCGATTGAGCCTGGAGGTGGGCAAGTACCTACCGGTGACAGTACTTATGACTCAGCGGCTATCATGTGGATACCGACGCGAGTCATGTACGTATTGATACGTCGATAAGTGAGGGTCAGAGCTAGGCACTCGTGCTTTCGGGATGGCCTATGATACGTACCTATCAGGATGCTAGTCTGGGTTGCAGCGTCTGATAGATTAGTATTTTTGTGTCGATGCTTGGCACATTGGTTTCATGATATTTCTAATTACTCCTTGAATATATAACAGGGGATTTAGCTGCTGTTATATATAGCCTTACGCCATTAGTAGTAGAATGGGACGCTAATATATATGTATTGACCCCATCATATTTATTTATGCAAATATATTTAGGATGTTAGAATGTTACTTGAGATTTGATTTGGGATATAAGTGATTCATTGAGATTGGATACTGGATAGATATGTGAGATCTACTTGATGTTGTACAGTCGGGATATGCGAGATATACTTGATATTGTACATTGAGGAGATATGAGACTTAAATGTTATGAGAGCCAATTGGGGGCTGATTGAGGAATTGGGATTTTGAGTATCTTGATGGATTTTGATCCTACCACGATGTCAGGATTCCGTGGAAATGACATATTTCACTCCATACCTAACATTTATCTGTTTGTGCACTATTTCATGTATTGGTAGTACATGTTAGTGTACCTTTCATGATTTTTGCATATTTATATTCTCACTCCCTTATTGCATAATTATTGCATACTATTGTCATATTATTATTGCTTCATATATTGATTGTACCTGCTAGAGTACTTTCCATTATTCTGCATTCATATGACATATTATTGCTGTTAATTGCATATCTTAGATTCACGCTTTACGTGCATACTTGCGATTACCTGCATATGTTATTTACTATTCACGAGTTGGCAACTCACCCCCGTTGTGCCACAGGTGTTACAGAGTGTTCCCCAGAGTAGTCGAGGCTGGCTATTCATCTATCAAGATACCGCATCGGCTCGCAGTGTGCTGTTTTGTTCAGGTGGGTTTTGGTGGTTATCTGTATTTGTATTGTATATTCGTTGTATATTGTACTCTCCATCTACTATTATGTTGTTGACTTAGAGACTTGGTAAGGAAGATATTGTATAAATTGTGGATTTGTTGTCTTGTATACAGCTTTCTCCCTATTGTCATTATTTCTTCGCTACGGCGTCGTATATTTGTGGTGGTGATTGTTTTCCGTCTTTGGGCGTGTATTTGCTCCCGTTTGGGGATGCTTTATTTATCTTTAATTGATGTACCCGTTTCGGGGTTAGTTTTTATAAAGGGGGTGCTGCCAAAATTTTTAAGAAAGCAAGTTGAACTTTTTAAAGAATTTGGGTTGTGAATTCTAATGTTTCAAAACTGCTATTATCTTTTCTTGTCTTTATTTGGTTTAGATTTCTGGGTTTTGGCTTTCTTTTACTGGGTTACGTCTTTAGGCGTTGCGTAGTATTAGGGCCGTCACGTGCCAATTTCGGGTCGTGACAAAATTGGTATCAGAGCGCTAGGTTTTACCTTTCGGAGAGTAGGATGACCTTGGTATGATGGAGTAGGTAGCTTAAGCAGAGTAACATTGTGTGTGTATGTCTACGGTATGCTCACGATGCGGTACTTCGCCTAAAGTGACCTAAGTACAAATTGCTTGAAATTCCTTCCTTGATGATTCGGTTTCCATGTCCTTATCAAATCTCATCTCTATTTATAGCCTTGCCGCCGATGACTATGGGGACTCAGAATGATGCAGCGAGGGCCGAGGTCAGAGATGGCTCGGGTGAGACGAGCACTGACCAGGATGGCACGCTAGTTGCACAGGTGCAGACGGATCAGCCTTCGACAGAGCAGCTCGCTAGGCTTGTGGCAGAGATCCAGGACTTGCGCCAGATGATGAGATCATCAGTTGATGTCGTTTGAGCGCAGCGACAGGAGGTTGTCATGCCTGTTACACAGTTGTTCCTTGGGATCAGCATGCAGCAGTCCGTCACCCACTTCGCACCAGTGGATGCAGCCCCAGTTGACGAGGCACATATTCAAGAGACTCTGAGAGTTCCAGGATAGGGGAGGACTCGTACCATTGTACCAGCCCAGAGACAGAGGCTTCGTCGTCCAGACAGATTTCATGGCCGCTGTGGGAGTAGCAGAGGCTTTGGACGAGGACAGTCGTTCAGCTCTTATCCCCAGGAGGGTCAGCAGCCATCGTATGGATGTTTTCGACGCGGAAGCCTTCAGCACTTCGTCAGGGATTGTTCTTTAGCACTGCGTCAGGATCGTAATCAGAGAGGTCGTGGACATGGAAGGTTTGCTAAGAGGGGACAGTCTAGCAGAGGAAGATTTCAGTCAGTTGCAGGTAGAGGGCAGAAACAGGAGTTTGCTTCTACTCATCGAGACGTGCGGGCGTCCAATGCAGAGTTTTCAGGTATCCTTAATTCGTATGTTCTTTTGATGTATTGGTTTGTTTTTCACACTTTGTGCCATGGTTGGGACGAGGATCGTGTTAGCTAGATCAGTCGTTTGTTGTGTTAACTTCTGTCAGCGATTCTTTTGTTGCGCGACACATAATTCAGTCATATGCCAATTGGTTAGGAGATTTGTCCGTCACTTTGATCCTTCTAGAGATGTTGGATTTGACGTTCTCTTGGGCACGGACTGGTTAGTTACATGCTAGGCATCTGTGGACTACCGTTACGCCCTCAATAAGAGGCCTGACGGGTATGCCTCCAAGGATGTAAAATTCAAACTCCTCCACGGGGAGGAAATAGCGACACAGTTGTGTCACAAGCATGAGGCAAGGGTAGTTCGCGGCTCTTTTGCCCGCACCAATTGAGTTCAGTAAAACCGTGCACATGTCAAATCGAGGGTTCCTTGTCATGAGTGTGTGCACGATATGCAGTGAGGGTGTGAAAAATGTGCTATTATGGGAACTCCCAAAAATATTGTTTTGTGCCCACCGGCATACCGTTAAAACATTGGAGAAAAGGGTTCTCGCTTGGATCCCCTTCCGCGGTTCCCTTGAGCAATCATTACCCATTAAGGGCATATAATCCTCAAACTGCAGTGGTTGATCATGAACAGGTATCCTAGGGATTAAGGAGACTTCATGTATGAAGTCTCTATCAATTATAATCTCCCTATCACCCCACTGTAATTTGATAAAGCCATACTGGGTGAGATAGCTGTCTTCCATGCACTCGTAAAAACGAGTGACTAATTCCGGAAGGGCGTAAGCATTTCGGTGATTATATATCAAAAAATTCGAGCCCCTACGTGCTATTTCATTGGCAAAGTTACTCCCATATATCGTGTGTGGGAAGATCTATGAAAAGTCACGCTCTAGATGCATATTTGGTGCCATCAGATAAGCTATAGATCTTAAAATTTAAAAACAGAGAGGAGTTTCAGAGATCGAACCTCCCCTGAAAAAATCAGGGGGTGAAGACACGGGGGCGCGGCGCTTGCGCGGTCGGATGAGGCTGTTTGCGGCGGATGGACGGCGCGGCGGCAAGATCCTTCTGCAAAAATATCAGCGACGGCTAGGGTTTGCTGTGGAGATATGTTTTAGGGTTATGAAAACAGAGGGGTCGGGTTCTTTATATAGGGGGTGTTTGGTTATTTGCAAATAAACCTCTCTAAAAAGAGGAAATTATTTGCAAATAAAAATTTTATTTATTTATTTTTTATTAAATCTAGAAACTTTAAAAAATACCCAATTTTTTTTTATTTTCAGAATTTTTTATTTTTTATGTTGTTTTGTATTTATATAATTACAAATGATACATACCCCCAAACTTGTTTGAAACAGTGTTTTTGGCTAGTCGATCGAAATTTAGGGGTAAATGGAGGAGGATTAGTCAGTGTAGATCGGCTCCTGTAAAAACAGGAGCTCCTTCAACGGGTCCGCAGTGAGGAACGGTTTAAGTCGATGTCCATTTACTTTAAACAGTGTACCATCCTCGGGGTTTTCTAGATCTGCCGCACCGTGCGGATATACAGTGCGTACCAAAAACGGCCCTTTCCATCTAGATTTGAGCTTGCCGGGATGGAAATGTAACCGAGTGTCATAAAGCAAAACCTGTTGACCAGGTTTGAAAGTTTTGCGCATAAAGTGTTTATCATGGAACACCATAATTCGGTTTTTAAAATTACCGCATTCTCATAGGCATCATCCCGCAGCTCATCTAATTCATTCAATTGCAGCTTTCTATTGCTGCCCGATTCTCCCATGGATAGCTTCAATTCTTTAATCGCCCAAAATGCCTTGTGCTCAATTTCAACAGGAAGGTGGCAAGCCTTCCCATAAACAAGCCGGTATGGAGACATGCCAAGATCGGTCTTGTAGGCAGTACGGAATGCCCATAGTGCATCAATCAGTTTTGATGACCAATCTTTACGGTTTTTGGAAACCGTTTTCTGCAATATTTGTTTAATCTGCCGATTCGAAATTTCAGCTTGCCCATAAGTTTGGGGGTGATATGGTGTTGACAATTTGTGAGTAATGGAGTATTTGCGCATTAAGGACTCAAAAGTCCTATTACAGAAGTGAAATCCATTATCACTTATAATCGCTCGAGGATGCCCAAACCGAGAAAAGATGTTTTCTTTAAGAAATCTAACGACAATCCTATTGTCATTAGTTCGACTGGGTACAGTCTTGACCCATTTAGAAACATAGTCAATTGCTAGTAGAATGTACATGTTCCCAAAAGAATTGGGAAATGGTCCCATAAGTCTATTCGCCAAACATTAAAAATATCAACAACCAGAATTGGTTGGAGTGGCATTTTGTTTCTCCGAGATATCCGACCCAAGTGTTGGTACCGGGAGCATGTCTTGCCGTATTCGTATGCATCTTTAAAAATTCATGGCCAGTAGAAGCCACACTGCAAGGTTTTATCTGCTGTCTTCTTGGGGGCCAAAACGCCCGCCACACGCTTAATCGTGGCAAAATGACAGCATCCTCTTAAACTCGTTTTCGGGGATACACCGACGAATGATTTGGTCGGAACAGTATTTAAAGAGATACGGTTCATCCCGGTAAAAATGTTTTACTTAGGACAGGAATCGGAGTTTGTCCTGTTTCGACCAATCTTTTGGTATAAGTTTGGTGGCCAAATAATTTACTATATCAGCGAACCAAGGTTCGCATGACACGGTTAAGAGCTGCTCATCGGGAAAAACATCTTTAATAGGAATTTCAAGTGTAGGCGAAGAAGGAAGTCGTGAAAGGTGGTCGGCAACTACATTTTCGCATCCTCTCTTATCCCATATGACATGGTCAAACACTTGTAGCAAGAGGATCCAACGTATTAGCCGAGATTTAGCATCCTTCTCCGCGAAAAGATGGCGAAGTGCCGAGTAGTCCGTGTAAAGAATGACTCGAGAGCCGATTAAATAGGACCTGAATTTTTCTAGTGCAAATACAACGGCTATGAATTCTTTTTCAGTTGTTGTGTAATTCAATTGGGCCTCATTTAATGTTCGGCTAGCGTAGTAAATTACGTGAAGCATCTTATTTATGTGCTGTCCATGGACAACACCAATGGCGAAATCAGATGCATTGCATATAATTTCAAATGGATGCGTCCAGTCGGGAGATGAAAGAAGGGGCGCAGAAATAAGTGAGTGTTTCAATGACTCGAACGCTTTCATGCAGGTTGAATCAAAATCAAAAGTGGTGTCCATGGCCAATAAAAGAGTCAAGGGTCTAGCTATCTTGCTAAAATCCTTGATGAACTGTTTATAAAAACAGGCATGGCCAAGGAAGGCTCGGATGTCTTTGACACACTTGGGAGGAGGAAGATTGGAAATGACTTCAATCTTGGCTTTATCAACCTCAATGCCATTTTGCGAGATGACATGTCCTAAGACAATACACTCTCGTACCATAAAGTGGCATTTCTCCCAATTCAAAATGAGATTCTTATCCCTGCAGCGGGTAAGAACAGCGTCTATGTGTAGCAAACACTCATCGAAGGAGTCGCCGAAAATGGAGAAGTCATCCATAAAAATCTCAAAAAATATTTCCACCATGTCTGAAAAGATCCCCATCATACACCGCTGGAAAGTAGCGGGTGCATTGCATAACCCAAACGGCATGCGACGGTAAGCGAATGTACCGAAAGAACAAGTAAATGTGGTCTTGTCTTGATCATTTTCGGCGATGGGAACTTGATTATAGCCGCAGTAGCCGTCCAAAAAGCGGTAAAATTCATGCCCAGCCAATCGTTCTAGCATTTGGTCAATAAAAGGTAACGGAAAGTGGTCTTTCCGTATCGTGGCGTTGAGTTTTCTATAATCGATGCAAACTCTCAACCCAGTTTTGGTGCGAGTAGGTAATAACTCATTCGCCTCTTTGGTTATGACCGTTATACCCGATTTCTTTAGGACAACATGAATGGGGCTAACCAACTGGCTATTAGAGATAGGGTAAATGATACCACTATCAAGACATTTTACAATCTCCTTTTTGACAGCCTCCTTCATTATGAGGTTGAGGCGTCTCTGTGGATCCTTTACTGGCTTGGCATCATCCATCATATGTATATGATGTTCAACTATGAGGGGACTAATCCCCTTGATGTCTGCCATAGTCCAGCCAAAAGCTTGACGGTTATTTTGTAAGACCATTAAAAGGGCTTTCTCTTGCTCGAGAGCTTGAGATGCCGATATGATAATAGTAAGGGTCTCATTCTCACCTAGGTAAACGTATTTAAGGGGAGACGGCGATAGCTTGAGTTCGAGTTTCGGAGGTGAAACAATTGAAGGTAAAATTGGTGAAACTGTCTCAAACTCGAAGGATTCCAACAATGGTTCAAAGCGAGTGTAAGCAACCGAGTCGGATGGTTCAGCTAACTCATCCGAAAAATCAAAGGACTCAAACTCGGGTGGTGGGTCTTCAGAATCGTCCAAAAAAGTGAAACACTCGTAATCGTTATCCGGTGTGAAATCTGTGTCAGATTCTAGAAGGAACGCACTAGTGGCGTAAAAACTGCTGTGATCATCAAACAAAATTTTTTTGAGCTCACAGTCCTCCTGCGTGATCTCGTGGATTGAGCAAACATCAAGTATACTAGCATTAGGCTTGGAGGGCTGATTCCCCAACTTAAAAATGTTGATTTCAATTGTCATATTTCCAAAAGATGGGTTCATCGTACCGTTTCGACAATTGATCACCGCATTAGAAGTTGCAAGGAATGGTCGACCAAGTATCACTGTAATTTGATTCTGGGGGTTAGCTACAGGTTGTGTGTCCATAACAATGAAATCAACAGGGAAAATGAAATCCCCTACTTTAATTAACGCATCCTCTAACTCACCCATAGGATGATTGATGGATCGGTCGTCCATTTGGAGAGTACAATGAGTGGGTTTAAGCTCTCCAACGCCTAATTGTTCATATACTGAATAGGGTAGCAAATTAACACTAGCACCAAGATCTAAAAGTGCTCGATTGATGTTCTTATCCCCAATTGTTAATGAAATTGTAGGACAGCCGGGGTCCTTATGTTTTTGGAGTAAAGGTTGGATAAGAGCATCACTTAAAGCACTAGCAACGAAAACTTTCTTGGGTACTTGTGACTTCCTTTTCTTGGTGCATAAGCCCTTTAAGATTTTCGCGTAAGAAGGGACTTGTTGGATTGCATCCAAGAGAGGTATGTTAGTGCTAACCTGTTTGAATAACTCCACAATCTTCTCCATTTGCGGAGTAGGTTTATGTTGGATATAGTGCCCTCAAAGTCAATTATTGGATCGCAGGCACGTGATTGCAATGATTGAGTGAGGACCTATACCGATAGGACCGTCTTACTCGAGAAGTTTGTATACTATCTGGTTTGTCTTTATCATCGTGTACATGCTTTAGGTGACATTGTAGTTCACTATTACACATTGATAGAGAATAGTATGCTACCATGGTTTGTCTTTATCATCGTGTACTGCTTTAGGTGACCTTACAGGTCACTATTGCACGTTGATAGAGCCCATAGGATTCTTGCTTGACTACCAGCAGTATGATGGCGATTATATACATGAGAGTTGGGTAGTCTATAAGCACGTCCTTAAAGTGTTCCCTAGTCGTGGGAGTTTCGAGACTGGGCATCGATACTCCATTAGTAGACTAGTGTATACCGTCGAGACCCCGACGAGGGGCGGTGGCCGGTCTCATAAGCCATTGGTGTCAGTTGGTTCACCTAAGATGTATATAGGTGCTCATTAGGTTTTGAGTACATCGGACAGGACTCGCCGGGAACATGCTAGTTGGTATTATACCTGACCTCAGATAGCAGTTCCCTGGTGACATGTGTACAGGTTAGTTCATCGACCTGAGATCGTCATTTGTCACGTGTGAGTTCCTACTGTGCTTTGATTACTAACCTACCATGGCTCAAAGGAGTCGTGCAAACAGGTTTTAGTTGGGTACAGTCCTGAGCCACATGGAGGCGGTGAGCGAATCGGCAGGGGTTTCGTCTCTCCCGGTATTGGGAGGTGAGATCGCGCTGTGTCTGGGAGAGCCATTACACAAAGCCCTCGGTCGAGATAGGAGATTTACTGGTAGGTAATTCAGTAGTATCTCAGGGTGTTCTGGGCTACACTCCGACACGCCGCTTTTGGGGGTCTGACTTTTACCAACCCCCTAGGCCTGACATGCGATGCTCATAGACGAACGGACCGGACTGTACGAATATTGTCACTGACAGGCCCAGTAGAGTGTCAGGATGAGTTCGCTCATCGACCTCCCTTTTGGTCAATACCTGGCATCCCGTTACGTACGCTAATACCTCTGACGTGCTAATGGTTAAATCCACAGCCAAAGTATTGACGAGTCTTTAGAGTCCCCCACAGACAGTTTCTCAAGTTTCGGGCGAAACATTGTAGAGGCTGTATGTTATATGGCAGGGTCCGATCATATACATGCAGTAGTGCACGGATCATGATCGGGCGGATCATACTAGTGGGCTTTGGTTTAAGCCGGATCCTAGTTTTAGATTTGTTGGATTACTTTAGTTTTATCACATTCGCATTCAGTCGGAATGCGGATGCAGGTATGTATATACAGGTAAGGGGTATCCTTGTGATCCATCATGCGTTTACTTTAGATGTTGCCGTATCTTTTTGTTGTGGCAAACATTTGGATTAATGTTTGCATTTGGAATAATGAGCAAGATTTCATCATGAGATGCATTAAATGTGGCATAGACATATATAGTGACTCATGGTCTCTTTTTTGTGAAAAATGTCACATTAGTGGATTGATTTGTGTCTTGATTTGATGAGAGGGGAGAGAGGGGCAGCCAAGGGGGTGGTTGGCTCTTGTATAATTTCTCTCTTGCTCTCATTTTATCATAACACAACACAAAAGAAAAAAGAGAGGAAACTCCTTCTTCTTCCTCTTTCTTCTCTAGCTCAAATCTCTATTAATGGCAACACCCTTAACCTCCATCCAAATCAATGGATGCAAGAGACAAAGTGATCACAAACATTCTCTACTTCACCTTGGACACGTCGGCTAGCACATATCGTGCCCGAGTTGCTTCGTATGAAGCGGGAGCCCGTAAAAAGAATCGATGATGTGGTGCCCTTTCCGACGAGGAGATCAAGACCGGAGATGCCGCGAGGAGCTTGGGATGGTGGCCAAAGACCGAAGGACACGGATCGATCGGTATAGCCTTTCTATCCCTTCTCTAGATAGCTAGGTGTAGCTTAATGGTTCGATCCATGTTTAAGCATACCATAGCGCCAGTTTCATGTTTAGAAAAAAATTCCGTTTTCGCATTTTGGCCTCGGAAAGACGGCCGGTGCGCTACCGTAGTCTTACATGGTATCAGAGCCACGCCATTAACCTTTACTAACTTGCTCTAACGTATTTAGAATTTCGATCGAACAAAAATTCCGAAACCGCGATTTCAAAAAGTGCAGTTTCTGTCGAAATTTTTTGTTGTCAAAAATTTTTTTGGTGTATTGCAGAAATTCATGCAGGGTTTTCTAAGATTACTGTGAAAATTTGGTAGCCTATTATTACTGTTGCGCCGCGGAACTGCGGCCTTACCCATGCTTTTTCCGCGGTTCCGCCGCCATTCCATGTCATCAATACGCCAAATTTTCTACAGTACTCTCTGACTTGGAATTGTGGTTTCTGGTATTTTTAGTTTGGGCCCAAATTTGTTTGTGTACTGGGTATTGTGGTTGGGGGCCCACTTCGGGAAATTTTGTCAATCGAAAATTTAAATATGTTGGTTCACAGTCTTTACATTATATCTGGGACCGTGAATGTCATTTGATCGGTAAATCCTGTCTAATTGCTATAGCTCTTTTAGACGGATTTGCGAACGTGACATTCACGTTGATGTTCTATGTTTTGTTGTGATATTGCGGATTTGTCATGGTGGATAGCCTGGATGTAATGGTAGTACAGTTTGGTTATATTTGTACATTTGATATTGCGGGGCGAGCGTCCGACATGTGGTCTACCGTCACTGCCTGTTTGTATATTATTCTTTTGGGACACGACCGGGCTGAGGTCGATGTAACCCTTGTATATTTTACTTTCTGTACTAGGATTACCCCGCGGAGGGGTGCACGGGTTGCCAGGTTATAGAGGGCAACGGGCCCGTATTTCATGGCTTTGAGACGGAGGGGCTTTACTCTAGAATTGGTGGGCTATTTGCCGCACTCGTAGGGGGTACAGGTTGACCCAAGGAGGGATGCCCAAATTACCGAATTCCGTGAAGTGTTGGGTGGTCCATTCACTTTGTTGAAGGGGCTGCCTCGCTTCAGGTTTTGGCGGGTATCTTGCCACGCCCGTAGGGGTCTAGGATTTCATTGCGCAGGCTATCCACACAGCCAGGGGAACGTCGGGTTTCAGTAGCGGCTCTATAAAACCCGGGGATCCTAGTTTATCTGTATTGTTCTGTGATGCTTATTACATTTCTGTGATGTTGCATTTTATCACGCCTTGAGCGAATATTATATATTGATATATATACTAGTAGATGTTGTATATGTTTTACACCCGTGCTAGTCCAGTCCCCGCTCTGTCGTTAGTTAAGTAACCTAATGGGTGATGACGGGACCCAGTGGTGAATGCGGATGGCATATACGTACATCGTATTTTCGTTCTTTTGTGGTGTGATCGATTGATGGGACTGTATTGATTCGGATCAATGCAAGCTAAACAAACCTATTCTGACGTTGTTGGAACAATTTTCAAAAAGCTGTTATTGTAAGGACGTTCTCTTTTGTTTTGTATAGTGGTATTCGGTTATGAATATCCAGCACCTCAGTCGACGAGGCAAGGGCCGAGATCCCTTCACCGGGAGTGACCCCTTGGACAGAAGTTTGCGTCAGTAATAACTTCACTATAGTCGATTACTTTTTGCTTTACATTGTAGTATTCATTTGGAATATCCTGCACCTCTTTCTACGGGGAAAGAGCCGAGATCCCTTCACCGGGAGTGACCTCTTTAGCAAAGGATTTCGCCACTATATTTTAATAAAAAGCTATGCAGTTCCTTCAACGATATCAAGTTCAATACGTTAAAGGTTTTTCTCTAAAAACCAGTCGTAGCCCTCCGTCATTTCTTACGGGTATTATTTAGTATTCGTGCTGCGTTTGTTGACCTAGTCAAGACGTAGGGTTCGGTAGCTAAGTGGTACTTGTCTTTTGCATAAATGGGATTGGTTAGGACAGTCGTGCGGCCTTGTTGACCTAGTCAAGGGTACGTACGGGTGGGTTTAATGCAATCCAGAATAATGACGGGTTGAACTTGATTAGCGGTTTATGGTTTGTTGACCTAGTCAAGGTCATAAGCCGCTTGGGGTAAAAATCACATCGGGAGTTTCTAAAGAAACTGAAACTTGCCAGGCATGCGCATACATTCTGGAGTGTGATAACGTGAGTGGATTCCATCACGTTATCTTGCGATGATAGTTGGATCCCGATTCCCACTGATGAGTTGGTTTACTTCTCGGGTGATCCCGACTAATTCTTCTTTTAGGTTTGGAAGAGAATTTGAGGTTACAGTGGGAGGTTTCCTGATTAAATAAAGTAATAACCATTCTGATCTATGTTTGAGTGCACGCTGAGTGTTTCTTTTCTCTCTCTCTTTGACAGCGACCATGACCCAACCCTTGACTATGACTCAGCGTCCAAGATTAACCGAACCTTCTTAAACACTGGCTTTTGGATTGCCAGAGTTGCGTACCTCATTACCACTCTTACTTTTACCCTTTTTCTCCAGAACACCCCGTATTACTACGAACGTCCACTTCCATTGGATAAAACCATCGTTTGGTTATATACGAAATCGAAGGAACTTGTTCCAGATTCGAGGATGGTTTCCGGTTCTGGAGAAAATGAATAGGACTATTCAGTTGTCTTTTCCTTTTACCTTCTCTCAGGTTGCGAGTGGTCCATAGATTAGGACAGTACACCTATTACGCTTATTGGATAGTCTTCTTCAAAACCATAGGCAGGAGCCGAACTGTAGGGAATGAAAGAAACCAATTAGCCTAACGATGGTGTACAGAAGGTAATAAGTTAAGACAAATAAAGGGATTTGTCACGACCCGAAGATACGGAACGTGACCGGCACTTAAATTACGAAGCGTCTAGTGGCGCAACGTAATCTAAGTAAGCCAAAGCCTAGAAATCTAAACCATATAAAAGAAGATGTAAAGGAAAACATATAGGAAAACAAGTTTAAAAGAAACATCAAATTTTCTAAAAAATTTCGGCAGAGTCTCCTTTGTAAAAACTGGACCCAAACGGGTACAAACAAGAATACTATATATACAAACAATAAAAAGGCATCCCCAAGCGGGAGCTAGCTCTACGCCAACAGGCGGAAACAATCGCACCATGCACAATAATATACAACGCCAAAGGGCGAGGCTTAAAACTAAAAAGAAAACAAATTCACCAGATACTATAATAATACAAGCGCGACTTTAAGATCGAAATAAACAACTGGTCCTCTAAACTATCAAGTAATACAAGTCTGGTTGATGGAGCTTACTAGATACAAATGAAATAATAAGGTACAACGGCGGTTCTGATGCAAGTGAACCAACCTACCAAGCAAATCGCCCTGAATGAAATGGTGTGCCGGTAAGCTGCCAAGGAAACCTGTGCATCGAAACCTGTAGAAAAATTTGGCACAACGGGGGTGAGTTGCCAACTCGTGAGTAGAAAACATCTGCGAAAAGAAATCGAATGCACGACACTGTCCTAGATCATAATAATATACTAATATATCACTAGTGATCTAGTAATGGCAGGGTAATAAACTACGTGTAAGTGCAAATGCTCCGTGCTCGTATCAGTGCCTCAAATAGTAATATGTCATGTGAATGAGTTTGCATGCACCATAAATGTAAAACAATCAATACTGAAATCTGGATATATCTGTATAAGAAATCTTTAACTTTTATCATGGTAAAATTTGTATAGAAATCTGAAATATCATCGATGAAATCCATGGAAATCCATGTCAAGTATCGACACAAAACATGTAAATCTCAAGTCTCAATACCTCATAGTCTCAATATCTCGTAGTCTCTATATCTCGGGCTCCGTCAGTCCAGATCGGCCCATATCATCAAATCTCACGACAACGGTCGGTATCCACCTGATATCCACCGCGCCAGATATCACTGGTAGGTAGTCTTCCCCTGCCAGGCTCATCGTCTACAACTCGATCTTCTTGCCCCGGGGTACCATACCGGGCCCACCATGTACCCGAAACGGTTCATCCACTCCTCGAATCGAGTCTCGAAATCCAATAGAAAACATGAAATCTCATGGTGGACGACACATACATCACGAGAAAACCGCAACTTATATTTTAAAAAGAGAGGAGGAGAGAGAAATTTTTATATATATTCTTGCGGTTTTCCCCAAAATCCAGAAATCTCATAGAAATCCAAAATCCCCAAATCATGAGTAAGTAAATGATAAGTGTCGGCATAAGCCCCACAATACTGCATGATAACATGAAATTGTGAATGCATGAAATGTGTAAGAAATAAATGCAATGTCTAGACTAACACCTGAGAGTGATCACAATATTATATTGATCTAGTCTTTAGCTGATTCTATAAATAAAAGATAATATGTTCTAAAGTGTACGTGACATAGCAATTACCGATGATGATGTGTGTGAGCCGGCAAATAAGTGTATGTGGGATATGCGCATTATCGGTAATGGTGCTGGTGTCCTAACAGGCAGAGTTTCATACTGAGTAAAGAAACATATGTATGAACATGCAACATGATGATTATGATCTAAATATAAAGATGGATGTGTATTAACCATGCATGTGTAATATACATGTCTAACTACAACTATATGACTCAAGCCTAAACTAGCATCTATCTAACCCCCTAAGGAACTAAACTAAAGAAATTAGTCGATAAGAAATAAGAATCCACCTAAGGTCTGAGTCCATATCTCTAATAGTCGGCGATCCAGCCTCAATAGCGTCACGTACGTAGTACGATTTCCTCGATTCAAGAGTGCGGATCAATCATCACATCTAAGCCTCATACGGCATCCCGATATCAGGGTACGGGTCAAGTATCACCTATGTACATCATCATTCGTATAATATCATCATCAAATAATGTCATGCCCAAAGCGACTGTACTGTAATCGCATACATCCCAATATCATCAATCATATATCATTGTCTGCATACATATACATCGTCAATTGTTCCTCAGAAATATCATGTCATATATATCATATCGTAATCTGGTCACACATATATCATATCGCAATTAAGTCACAGGTTACAGTCCGGGTTCTATTTTAGAGTCTCGTATATCTCAATGTCATCATCACCTATTATCGTTTATGTATCCATATCCATTTCCTTATTTTCCAACGATCCGCTAACATCATATCACGACTGTATAGCTAAGAGATCACGGTATCAAGCCCAGTTATATTTTCTCATCCCCATGTATCATATAACATCCTTATCTCACATATACATGTTGTGTATATAAATATACCTACACACATTCCTATATATATATATGAATATACACATACACATGTACACCAAGTCGAGTTTCTGTATGTGCGTGTGTATGTGTCTACCTGAAACCTACGAATCCCCTCCAAGACATTCATCCCCTCGTAAAGTCTTTCTAAATCAGTCTAGTCCAACCTAAAGTCTTTAATAGGGTCCTACTCGCCAAGAATCTAAGGTCACGTCCAACCTCCTAATGACAATAAGTAGTATTCCTATTCCACGTTGCGGGGGTGCTAAACGCCATCCACCAGACTTCCCCCGTAGATATGCATCTACTCACCTGGTCCTTGTCTACCGAAGACAATGTCGCCCTCCTCTTCTTCTTCGTCCGAAGTCTAGTACAAAATCAAAACGATGCACGAAACGAGCATAGGTTAAAACCTATGACCCGCTCATGCAAAAGAACCAAATATCGCTCGATATCGGCGTACAAACACCGACTGATCGAGATAAAACACCAACCAACAACTCGTAGTTTCAAAACTCGTTATTTGTAATATAAAACATGATTTAAATCATCAAAACCCTAAAATCGATCAAATCGTCCAATTCCGCAAAACCTTGAAAATATCAATTTAACGTTTTACTTCAAAACTTGTTTTTTAAATGAAACTAATGGCCATAATATTCATTAAATAACATAACTAGATTATAGAAAACATTACCATATTTTTATTACACTAATTTGTATTAAATTGGAAATTCTAGTTTGCAATTTTATCAAATTTCAACACCTTGTAAGCAAAATTTCACAATTCCACTACTAAACTTGATTTTGCATATTTTAAATTGTTAAACCACTCAATGAAACCTTAAGGATGTTCTAAAGCCCTTACTATAATTTTAATCCCACATTTTTAATAAATTTCAAAAACCTAGTTTACAAAATAGTATATTTATCAAATTTTATTAACTAATAATTTGAAACTACTAATTAGATTAGGTTTTTCATTACTTTAACATGTTAATATTCTCATTAAAACTACAATCTAATGATAAAAACCTTAATTAGAATTTTATATCACCAATATATATGTTTTATAAAACCTAGATAGCAAAATTGCTTAATTTAAACAATTTTGAATGAACAAATTATAATACATCAACCATGCAAGATTTTTCTCTTCTAAAAATGGTAAGCTACTTACTATAACCACATTCAATTAATAAAAACCCAAATTTCATTTTGAAACCCTCTCTTAAATTTTTCATCTAGCAATAGAACCAACTAAAAAATTTAATTAAACACATAATTAAATAATTTAAGGTAACTAACCACAAATTAATTATAGGTTTAAAATTATACCTCCATAACATGAGATTAACCATGCAATCTTAGCCTCCCAAAGTGACTCTCTTGCTCCAATATCCAAGCTAAAATGAGCAAAGAATGGTGGGTAGGAATTAAATTAAGAATTTGTGGGTTTTTATTTGGATTTTTGTAGGATTTTTGATGATTTTTGAAGGGAAATTAAATTTGGAAAATGGGGGGGCTGCCATGGGATGAGGGCCGGCCATGTTAGGGAGTGAGGGGAGAGAAAGAAAAGTGTGTGGTATGATGTAGAAACTTCTCCAATTAATTACTTCTTATTAGTCTTTTCATTAATTAATAAAATTTATTTATTTTCCTAACTCAATTTAACCTAGAATGGTCTAGAACCATGGCAAATTTTGAAAATGAATTTTGCATGAAACATACTTGATTCCAATATGCAATGGTTCACTTTTGCTAATTTAGCCCATTCAAATTTGTAATTTACATTAATTTAATGTATAAATAAAGCTTATGTTAATATTTAAAATAATTACTTTAGGAAAAATATTCAATTAAACTAAAAATTTATAAGTGACTAAATAAACATCATTTACTAGTAATTACATAATTAAAATAGGTCTTTTTAAATTTCTGAAAAAAATTATTTATAGTTAAGTTTTACGGAAAATACGGTTTATTTTTCAGAAAATCTGAAAATTTGCCAAAAGGATTTTATTTATTTAATTATTTAATTTTTTTTAAAACGTTACAATCTTCCCCCTTTTAAGAAATTCGGTCCCTCAATTTAAATTAAAACTCCCCCGAATTACTAAAACATTCAGCCAAAACACTCAAATCGTCGGGGCTCCGAAATCATCAATACATAACCAAAATCAACTCCGTCAAGCATAACGCAATCATCGCAGTTAGGGTGAAAATAAAATATCAAAACCCAATACGAAAACGAACACAATATACATCAAAACTATAACTTATATATAGTGCGTATCGTAGTAAAATCGGCTAAACATCTTAATAAAGAAACACGCAAAAACCCCCCTTTTTAAAATCGCCGTGCGATACGCGTGTCACGGCATAAGTAGCGGACGTTTACTTAAAAAAATATAGCTATACATATATATCTTTTATTTAACATAAACGTCCCGCCTGGTTACTAAATGAAATAGCAATGATTATAAAAAAAAACATACTGCTCATTATGAAATCATTCCTAATCACATCATAAAAATATCATGTGCGTCCGGTGTGCACTGAAATCGAAACCAAATACAGATGCCATGAATACGCACAGAAACAAAACTGAGCGCAATGGGTGTGCACCAAAAACATCTGTCAAGTGCAACGGGCGTGCACGATACTAATATCAGGTGCATCTAATCTGCACAAAACCACGATTTAGTGCATCTGGTGTGCACAAAATCGAATCAAGTGCGCCAAGTGTGCGCAAGAATCTCAATGGAGTGCACATGGTGCACGAAAACATACACCGAATATCGAAATCAAAATCATAGTACGAAAAATGCATGAAAACTATGTCGAAGCATACGTCAAAATCATGTGCAACCCATATGCACGAAATCAAGTCAATATCTCATAATGTATAAAACCAAATCGAGTGCACTGGGAATCTACAAAACAATATCAATACAACTGATATATGAAACACGAATAAAGTGTAATGAATGTACACATAGAAAATACCAATTGTAGAACAAAATCCTCAAAATACCAAAATCCAAACAACGGAAATATGAAATTCAAATCACCAAATCACAATCGTAAACACTATCGTCAATATGCATCTTTTCTAATGAGGACTGATTCGGACTCGTCTCCTTATTGCTGTGCAAACTGCGCTGTAAACGGCTATGCTCATATCGAGAGCCTCCCGCGTAATCTATCCATTCACCTGATATCCGGACTACGTTAAACTTTTCGATCGATTCATCAAAATCCCATAATTCCCCAAGAGCTCAACACTCAAGTACAGTTTAAAAATATCTAGTACATGCCCCAGTATCTGTGGACCAGCCGTAGAAGGGCAAACCCAAGCCTCACTAATGGCACCGCGAAACTGCCGTAAACCCTAAGGTTCAAAGGCGTTCTCGTGGTCATTAGGTCGGGTTAGGGTTTCATTCTTCTAGAAGGTCCATAGAAATACCTGCATGTTCTTCCGAATATATTAAACTTGAGAAAATGGGTTTCTGACAATCGTTCGAACCTTTTTAGCTTCGTCTGGACGGCATGTGAACATCCTTCGTCCGCACGCTAAACAATGCTTCAATCCTCAAGAATAAACGATACCCTAAGGGTTATCGCATTCGAGCCGCAGCTCTCTCTGCCCGTGCGACCGTGGTAACAGAAACCACCATCCGATATCGACGAAGATAGATCAAAGGAACGAATAGAATGCGGTGTAAGAAAATGTACATTCTAAGGCTTCTTAAGCAGAGTAGCGTATCGTAAGTATGCCGCGGATCATACCCACGGTACGTCACTCTACCTATGTCACCTACTCCATCAACCAAGGGTCACCCTAAACTTATACAAAGATTAAACCTAGCGCTCTGATACCAACTTTGTCACGAACTGAAGGTACGGAACGTGACCGGCACTTAAATTACGAAGCGTCTAGAGGCGCAACGTAATCTAAGTAAGCCGAAGCCCAGAAATCTAAACCATATAAAAGAAGATGTAAATGAAAACATATAGGAAAACAAGTTTAAAATAACCATCAAATTTTCTCAAAAATTTCGGCAGAGTCTCCTTTGTAAAAACTGGCCCCAAACGGGTACAAACAAGAATAATATATATACAAACAATAAAAACGCATCCCCAAGCGGGAGCTAGCTCTACGCCAATAGGCGTAAACGACCACACCATGCACAATAATACACAACGCCAAAGGGCGAGGCTCAAAACTCAAAAGAAAACAAATCGACCAGATACTATAATAATACAAGCGCGACTCTAAGGTCGAAATAAACAACTGGTCCTTTAAACTATCAAGTAATACAAGTCTGGTTGATGGAGCTTACAAGATACAAATGAAAAAATAAGGTACAACGGCGGTTCTGATGCATGTGAACCAACCTACCAAGCAAATCACCCAGAATGAAATGGTGTGCCGGCAAGCTGCCAAGGAAACCTATACATCGAAACCTGTAGAAAAATTTGGCACAACGGGGGTGAGTTGCCAACTCGTGAGTAGAAGACATCTGCGAAAAGAAATTGAATGCACGACGCTGTCCTAGGTCATAATAATATACTAATATATCACAAGTCATCTAGTAATTGCAGGGTTATAAACTACATGTAAGTGCAAATGCTCCGTGCTCATGTCAGTGCCTCAAATAGTAATATGTCATGTGAATGAGTATGCATGCACCTTGAATGTAAAACAATCAATCCAGAAATTTGGATATATCTGTATAAGAAATCTTTAACTTTATCATGGTAAAATTTGTATAGAAATCTGAAACATCATCGATGAAATCCATGGAAATCCGTGTCAAGCATCGACACAAAACATGTAAATCTCAAGTCTCAATACCTCATAGTCTCAATATCTCATAGTATCAATATCTCAGGCTCCGTCAGTAAGGATCGGCCTATATCATTAAATCTCACGACAACGGTCGGTATCCTCCGGATATCCGCCGCTCCAGAGATCACCGGTAGGTTGTCTTCCCCTGCCAGGCTCATCGTCTATAACTCGATCTTCTTTCCCCGGGGTACCATACCGGGCCCACCATGTACCCGAAACGGTTCATCCACTCCTCGAATCGGGTCTCGAAATCGAACAGAAAACATGAAATCTCATGGTGGACGACACATACATAACGAGAAAACCGCAACTTATATTTTAAAAAGAGAGGAGGAGAGAGAAGTTTTTATATATATTCTTGCGGTTTTTCCCCAAAATCCAAAAATCTCATAGAAATCCAAAATCCCCAAATCATGAGTAAGTAAATGCTAAGTTTCGGCATAAGCCCCACAATACTGCATGATAACATGAAATTGTGAATGCATGAAATGTTTAAGTAATAAATGCAATGTATGTACTAACACCTAAGAGTGATCACCATATTATATTGATCTAGCCTTTAGCTGATTCTATCAATAAAAGATAATATGTTCTAAAGTATACGTGACATAGCAATTACCGATGATGATGTGTGTGAGCCGGCAAATAAGTGTACGTGGGATATGCGCATCATCGGTAATGGTGCTGGTGTCCTAACAGGCAGAGTTTCATACTGAGTAAAGAAACATACGTATGAACATGCAACATGATGGTTACGATCTGAATGTAAAGATGGATGTGTATTAACCACACATTTGTAATATACATGTCTAACTACAACTATATGACTCAAGCCTAAACTAGTATCTATCTAACCCCCTAAGGAACTAAACTAAAGAAAGTTGTCGAAAAGAAATAAGAATCCACCTAAGGTCTGATTCCATATCTCTAATAGTCGGCGATCCAGCCTCAATAGCGTCACGTACGTAGTACGACTTCCTCGAATCAAGAGTGCGGATCAATCATCACATCTAAGCCTCGTACGGTAAAATCCATCGTACAGCATCCCAATATCAGGATACTGGTCAAGTATCACCTACGTACATCATCATTCGTATAATATCATCATCAAATCATGTCTTGCTCAAAGGTACTGTACTGTAATCGCATACATCCCAATATCATCAATCATATATCATTGTCTGCGTATATATACATCGTCAATTGTTCTTCAGAAATATCATGTCGTATATATCATATCGTAATCTGGTCACACATATATCTTATTGTAATTAAGTCACAGGTTACAGTCCGGGATCTATTCTAGAGTCTCGTATAACTCAATTTCATCATCACCTATTATCGTTTATCTATCCATATCCATTTCCTCATTTTCCAACGATCCGCTAACATCATATCACGACTGTATAGCTATGAGATCACGGTATCTAGCCCAGTTATATTGTCTCATCCCCATGTATCATATAACATCTTTATCTCACATATACATGTTGTGTATATAAATATACCTACACACATTTGTATATATATATATGAATATACACATACACATATACACCAAGTCGAGTTTCTGTGTGTACGTGTGTGTGTCTACCTGAAACCTACGAATCCCCTCCAAGACATTCATCCCCTGGTAAAGTCATTCTAAATCAGTCTAGTCCAACATAAAGTCTTTAATAGGGTCCTACTCGCCAAGAATCTATGGTCACGTCCAACCTCCTAATGACAATAAGTAGTATTCCTATTCCACGTTGCGTGGGTGCTAAACGCCATCCACCCGACTTCCCCCGTAGATACGCATCTACTCACCTGGTCCTTGTCTACCGAAGACAATGTCTCCCTCCTCTTCTTCTTCGTCCGAAGTCCACGTGAGGGGTACCTATACGCAAACATATATAATATCATAAACTGAATCACAGACAAAATCAAAACGACGCACGAAACGCGCATAGGTTAAAACCTATGACCCGTTCATGTAAAAGAACAAAATATCGCACGATATCGGCGTACAAACACCGACTGATCGAAATAAAACACCAACCAACAACTCGTAGATTCATAACTCATTATTTATAATATAAAACATGATTTAAATTATCGAAACCCTAAAATCGATCAAATCGTCCAATTCCGCAAAACCTTGAAAATATCAATTTAACGTTTTACTTCAAAACTTGTTTTTTAAATGAAACTAATGGCCATAATATTCATTAAATAACATAACTAGATTATAGAAAACATTACCATATTTTTATTACACTAATTTGTATTAAATTGGAAATTCTAGTTTGCAATTTTATCAAATTTCAACACCTTGTAAGCAAAATTTCACAATTCCATTACTAAACTTGATTTTGCATATTTTAAATTGTTAAACCACTCAATGAAACCTTAAGGATGTTCTAAAGCCCTAAATATAATTTTAATCCCAAATTTTTAATAAATTTAAAAAACCTAGTTTACACAATAGTATATTTATCACATTTTATTAACTAATAATTTGAAACTACTAGTTAGATTAGATTTTTCATTCCTTTAACATGTTAATATTCTCATTAAAACTACAATCTAATGATAAAAACCTTAATTAGAATTTTATATCACCAATATATATGTTTTATAAAAACCTAGATAGTAAAATTGCTTAATTTAAACAATTTTGAATGAACAAATTATAATACATCAACCATGCAAGATTTTTCTCTTCTAAAAATGTTAAACTACTTACTATAACCTCACTCAATTAATAAAAACCAAAACTTCATTTTGAAAACCTCTCTTGAATTTTTCATCTAGCAATAGAACCAACTAAAAAATTTAATTAGAAACTTAATTAACTAATTTAAGGTAACTAACCACAAATTAATTATAGGATTAAAATTATACCTTCATAACATGAGATTAACCATGCAATCTTAGCCTCCCAAAGTGACTCTCTTGCTCCAATATCCGAGCTAAAATGAGCAAAGAATGGTGGGTTTGAATTAAATTAGGAATTTGTAGGGTTTTATTTGGATTTTTGTAGGATTTTTGATGATTTTTGAAGGGAAATTAAATTTGGAAAATTGGGGGGGCTGCCATGGGATGAGGGCCGGCTATGTTAGGGAGTGAGGGGAGAGAAATAAAAGTGTGTGGTATGATGTAGAAACTTCTCCAATTAATTACTTCTTATTAGTCTTTTCATTAATTAATAAAATTTATTTATTTTCCTAACTCAATTTAACCTAGAATGGTCTAGAACCATGGCAAATTTTGAAAATGAATTTTGCATGAAACATACTTGATGCCAATATGCAATGGTTCATTTTGCAAATTTAAGCCTTTGAAATTTGTAATTTACACTAATTTTATGTATAAATAAAGCTTATGTTAATATTTAAAATAATTACTTTAGGAAAAATATTTAATTAAACTAAAATTTTATAAGTGACTAAATAAATATCTTTTACTAGTAATTACATAATTAAAATAGGTCTTTTTAAATTTATGAAAAAAAATATTTATAGTTATGTTTTACGGAAAATACTGTTTATTTTTCCGAAAATCAGAAAATTTGCCAAAAGAATTTTATTTATTTAATTATTTTTTTATTTTTTTATTTTTTTAAAACGTTACAGGATTACTATGAGGGCAAAGTAAATTGCGTCTGTTTTTCACGACCAAACCAAGTATTTCTTCGCCAATTCTATATCACCATTGTATTTCTCCAGAACACTTTGTATCACTACGAGGATCCACAGTTATTTGGATACTCCATCGTATGGTTATATACGAACTCGAAGGAACTTATTCTAGTTCGGGGATGGATTATGGTTCAGGAGAAATAGGAATAAGGTTTATTCAGTTGTCTTTTATCTTTACCTTCTCTCGGGTTGCGAGTGCTCCTAGGATTAGGACAGCACACCCATTATGCTTATTGGATAGTCTTCTTCCAAACCATAGGCTACTGCCGAACGGTAGGGAAGGAAGAAAACCATTTAGCCTAAAAGGGTGTACAGAAGGTAATGACTAAAGACATATAAAGGGATTTGGAGAGATGGCAAAGAAATATACGGTTATAGTTGTGAATCTGGATAATGGAAGAGGCATTACTAGAAATACCCGGATACCCCTACGAAACATTTCAATGTTTTTGTTTCACTGTGTACTGTTAAAAGAAAACTGATTTCCCAATTAGTCCTTGCTCCAGGTTATGTATTTACTAGGTATGATTCTCATATCTATATGGTTTTACAGATGATGAGTGGGAGTTAGGTGATCATCCTTATTAAATCGGAATTCGTTGTTATTGGTGATATTTGAGAAAATTGTCTGGGTTGTTTGCCGGACGGCAAATATTTGGTTTTGAATATTCGTTGTTATGCACCAATTTCAAATTGATATATCTGTATGTTTATTTTTATAAAGTGAGATATAACTTTTTGAAATTATGTCTATGACATTTACTTATATCAGTGGATGGTTAGGTAAGGATCATTAAACAGCGGTGTAATTCTTCTTAACCATAAGTACAGTTTTCAACCTAAGATACACAGGGAATGGGTTATTAGACTCAGGGGACCTATACAGAGTATTGTATGTTGTCCAGTGTCCATGAGGACAGAGGGGTTGGTACTCGTACTATATTCTATTTACTTATGACTTCTCTAGTTCTTAAACATGTGTTTCGTAGAAACATAAGGTCCAAGTTTTGCGAAGTTATAGGTATATGAATAAAGTAGAGAACCAGGTAATGCAAGTATCAGGATTCTTCAAGGTGATCGAAGATGTGGATACTTGTGTATGGTATGCAGTTGATAGTAATGTTATGAGAACTTGCTTCTCTTTCAGGTTACTCATATCTGGATGTATTCCTAAGTTGAGTAATGTTGATCGGCCTCTCTCCATTTAGTTGATATGCACTGGAGACAGATGCATGATTTGAATCTAATTCTAATTAAATCAGTGCCTCTGTTTCTATATTGGATATAGAACGGTTCATATCTTAACGATGTTAAGGTACGGGGAGTTGTCCGGCTTATGCGTAAAACCAGACCCTCGATAACTCAAGGCACATTTCTGTAATGGATGTTTGTGGGTTGACCCGGGCTATGACGAGGGTTAACTTTCTACCATCTGGAAGATCAACAGTGATATTGTTCTTGACTCGCCATAGTTTTAATAAAAATGGATTTTTTTAGAAAACAGTAGTGGGAGTATAGTAGAACTAGAAGTGATTCCAGAACCGCAAACGATTACTGAAAATTTGATAAGAACCTGACGATTCAATCTGTTTTGACATTCCATTGGCCACTACGCAGATATGGTGGATAACCTCAGGCACCAGAGAGGTACTCCGGTAGCCTCAAGGACGGAGACAGGGAGGTTCTTGTTTACCCAGACTTGCCATTACTGTTGTTCCAGACTGTGAGACCTGGCAGGAGGATGAGTATAGCGTCGTTCTGAACTGGCTTTAGAAGTGCACTTGTATATGACTCTGCCAGAGGGTTGTCTAGTCAGTGGGAGCAGTGGAAGCATAGTGGACAAGTGGCTTATGTCTATTTATAGACTAAAGCAGAAATAGCGGAGATAGATCATCTATTTCTGATGTGACAGTCATAGGTTTGACTTCATCAGAATAGGGGATGGATCTGTTAAGAAGGTAGTAGCGTGTGATATCCTGGTATTTGGATGACATACACAGAGTAGGAAGTGAAATTCCTATACTACGATCGGTTATACTTTGGTTGTCACACAGTGGTTTCTCCACATAGGGCTTGGATATTATATCAGGCATTCTGGTTACTAGATCTATGGTTTTAGATCTAGATTTGGGTAGTTTCCCAATCAGGGTACTTAGACAGCATTCTAAAAGTGCTTTAGAATGGACGACTCCTGGCATGGTGGTGTACCTGCAGTTGATGGAGTCACCCTCTCTAAAGGTGTCTTACAGACTAAAGGAGAGCGGGATGTGCATAATCGGCAGATCACTTGCTAAGGCAATTGAGTTAATCATGTGATGTCAAGTGCCACACCAGATGTTGTTTTTGCACGAGATGCAATGTGTTGATATTGATCCAATCCTAGAGAAACGATCGGGAGCAGTTTTAGAACACAAGTGGATGTTCTAGGGATATGATAACATCAAACTCTTTCGGGAGACGGTTATCATTCCTGGCTTCCAAGGTGACCTGGATGACAGAGTGACTGTCAGAGTTATAGTTTTCCCTCTGACGAGGGGCAGTATTTTGGACAGGTGGTCCAAGCGGATACAGAGAGAGGCATGGCGCAGGATACTGATTGTTTTCAGTTGACGATACAGTCTAAGAAGTTTGGATTTGGAGTTCATTTATGAACTAGGTCCCATCAGATATCCAGACATATTCTAAGACAGGTAATACTCATTTCGGGAGATAGCTTTCTCCGCGAACTTGACACAAAGAGAGACATAGAAAGAAACATTAGGACGGATCCACTCACTGAGGCTATTCCTCGAATGCAATAGTTTCACAAACGGGCTTTGTGAGACTGATTAGTAGAGGAGTTGGGTGTTCGGTATCACACGGGCTGTGAGTATGCGACATCGCAATAATTAGCCTTGAGTACAAGTGGGAGATTGTTGGATATAGTGCCCTCAGAGTCAATTATTGGATCGCAGGCACGTGATTGCAATGATTGAGGGAGGACCTATATCGGTAGGACAGTCTTACTCGAGAAGTTTGTATACTATCTTGTTTGTCTTTATTATCGTGTACATGATTTAGGTGACATTGTAGTTCACTATTACACATTGATAGAGAATAGTATGCTACCATGGTTTGTCTTTATCATCGTGTTCTGCTTTAGGTGACCTTACAGGTCACTATTGCTCGTTGATAGAGCCCATAGGATTCTTGCTTGACTACCAGCAGTATGATGGCGATCATATACGTGAGAGTTGGATAGTCCATAAGCACATCCTTAAAGTGGCCCCTAGTCGTGGGAGTTTCGAGACTGGGCATCGATACTCCATTAGTAGACAAGTGTATACAGTCGAGACCCTGACGAGGGGCGGTGGCCGGTCTCACAAGCCATTGGTGTCAGTTGGTTCACCTAAGATGTATACAGGTGCTCATTGGGTTATGAGTACACCGGACAGGACTCGCTGGGAACATGCTAGTTGGTATTATACCTGACGTCAGATAGCAGTTCCCTGGTGACATGTGTACAGGTTAGTTCACCGACCTGAGATTGTCATTTGTCTCGTGTGAGTTCCCACTGTGCTTTGATTACTACCCTACCACGGCTCAAAGGAGTCGTGCAAACAGGTTTTAGTTGGGTACAGTCCCGAGCCACATAGAGGCAGTGAGCGAATCAGCAGGGGTTTCGTCTCTCCCGGTATTGGGGGTGAGATCGCGCTGTGTCTAGAAGAGCCATTACACAAAGCCCTCGGCCAAGGCAGGAGATTTACTGGTTGGTATTCTAGTAGTATCTCAGGGTGTTCTGTGCTACACTCCGACATGACTTGTACCGCTTTTGGGGGTCTGACTTTTACAAACCCCCTATGCCCGACATGCGATGCTCATAGACGAATGGACCGGACTGTACGGATATTGTCACTAACAGGCTCAGTAGGGTGTCGGGATGAGTTTGCTCATCGACCTCCCTTTTGGTCAATACCTGGTAGCCCGTTACGTACGGCTAATACCTCTGACGTGCTAGTGGTTAAATCCACAGCCAAAGTATTGACGAGTCTTTAGAGTCCCCCACAGACAGTTTCTAAAGTTTCGGGCGAAACGTTGTAGAGGTCGTATGTTATATGGCAGGGTCCGATCATATAGGTGCAGTAGTGCACGGATCATGATCGGGCGGATCGTACTAGTGGGCTTTGGTTTAAGCCAGATCCTAGTATTAGATTTGTTGGATTACTTTAGTCTCATCGCATTCGCATTCAGTCGGAATGCGGATGCAAGTATGTATATACAGGTGAGGGCTATCCTTGTGATCCGTCATGAGTTTACTTTAGATGTTGCCGTTTTTTTTTGTTGTGGCAAACATTTGGATTAATGTCTGCATTTGGAAATAATGAGCTAGATTTCATCATGAGATGCATTAAATGTGACATAGACATATATAGTGACTCATGGTCTCTTTTTTGTGAAAAATGTCACATTAGTGGATTGATTTGTGTCTTGATTTGATGAGTGGAGAGTGAGGGGCAGCGAAGGGGGTGGCTGGCTCTTGTATTATTTCTCTCTTGCTCCCATTTTATCATAACACAACACAAAAGAAAAAAGAGAGGAAACTCCTTCTTCTTCCTCTTTCTTCTCTAGCTCAAATCTCCATTAATGGCAATACCTCTAACCTCCATCCAAATCAATGGATGCAAGAGACAAAGTGATTACACACATTCTCTACATCATCTTGGACACGTCGGCTAGCACACTTCATGCCCGAGTTGCTTCGGATGAAGCGGGAGCCCGTAAAAAGAATCGATGATGTGGTGCCCTTTCCGATGAGGAGATGAAGACCGGAGATGCCGCGAGGAGCTTGGGATGGTGGCCAAAGACCGAAGGACACGGATCGATCGGTATAGCATTTCTATCCCTTCTCTAGATAGCTAGTTGTAGGTTAATTGTTCGATCCAGGTTTAAGCATACGATAGTGCCAGTTTCATGTTTAGAAAAAAATTTCGTTTCCGCATTTGGGCCTCGGAAAGAAGGCCAGGGCGCTACCGTAGTCTTACAGTTTATTGGATCTCAACCTGTTTGGAAATGGAACATTTTGAAAAATTGTTGAGTGCAATATTTGTGGAGTAGATTGCGGAGTTGGAACGGATCACATTGGTGGTGTTATCGTGGAGTGAGATGTGGGTCCATTTGAATTAGAAGAAGTAAAGCCTTGTAAAGAATAAAGAACAGGCTCTGACGAAGAAGATGAAGAAGAAGAAGATGAAGAAGAAGAAGAAGAAGAAGAAGAAGCACCGGCAGGGGTGTCAACACTATTACCCATATTATTGTGCAACACTCTTCCAGATCTCAACGTAGTCACAGCATTTACATTATGGTTTTGTTGTTCATAAGAAACATGTGCGTTGTGTGTGTGACCGGGATTTGGCAATGGTTGAGACGGAAGCTTTCCCTTTTCTCGCTCGCTTAACGCAGCATTTAGTTGTGCAATTTGGGCCTTAATTGATTTGATGCTCTGATCATGTGAAGCGCTGTTTTGCACCAAAGACTGAATGGAAGTCTCCAATCTTACTGCGGATTGTGTAGATTGTTTTAAAAATGCATCAAAATTTCGTTCTAGCGAGGAAACCTTATCGTTATTCGGCTGAACAAAATTGTTTTGAGGATAAGAGTTGTGTTAGATATGTATGCCCTAGAGGCCATTATTGTACAGTACTAGTTTGTATAATACATTTTGGAGGCTTGGGATATATATACGGTTTTACGACAGTCTTGCTCGATATAGTAGTATGCTACTTGGTTTGTTTCTATCTTAATATGTGTATATGTTTCTTTTAACATATCTCTAAAACATATTGATGGAGCCCTTAGGATCTTTGCTTGACTACTGGCGTTGTGATGGCGATCACACTAGTGGGGGTTAGGTAGTCTATAAGCACATCCTTATTCTGGTCCCTAGACGTAGGATTATCGAGACAGGGCATCGATACTCCAGAATAGACTGGTGCATACGCTTTTCTTCCCAGCAGGGGAGATGGTCTGTCCCACAGCCATCAGTAGGTCGTTCTGGAGATAGTATGCAGGTGCTCGTTATGTTACGAGTAAACTGGACAGAAATCATCGGGAACTGTTAGTTGGTATTATACTTATCGTCAGTTAACAGTTTCCTGGTGACATGAGTACAGCTTAGTCCACTGACTTGACACTGTCACTTCGCCTTAAGTGTGTTCCCACTGTTCTTTGATTACTACCCTACCACGGCTCTACTGAGTCGTGCAAACAGGTAGTAGTTGGGTGCATTCCCGAAGCACTTGGAGGCAGTGACGGTTAGACAGGATTCGTCTCTCCCGGTATTGGGAGTTGATATCACGCTGTGTCTTGGAGAGCCATTACACATAGTCGTCCCTGGCCAGGGCAAGCGAGATATACTGGTGGGTTTCCAGTGTTATCTTAGGTTGTTCTGGGCTACACTCCGACATGACTTGTACCGCTATTAGGGGATTGACGTTTACCACCCCCTAGGCCCGCCATGCGATATTCTCAGAGGAACAGATCGGACTGTACGGAGATTGTCACATACAGGCTCAGTAGGAGTTCGGATGGGTTCACCTCATCAGTCTTCTTATCGGCATCTACCTTGGGACCGTTACGTACAGCTAGTGCCGCTTGCGGTCTGTGGTTAACCCCATTTCCAGCGTAGTGTCGAGTCTTTAGAGTCCTACACAGAGGGTTATTCTCCTTTGGGCAAAACAGAGTAGAGTTCGCATGGTTTTGCGACGGGGTTCGTTCACATCCGCGCACTTGTGCACGTTTGGTGTCCGGACAGTTGTTACTAGCGGGCTTTAGTTTAAGCCAGATCCTAGTATATGTTTTGGGATTGGTTTTATCTCATTGTATCCGTGTTCCTCGGAACACCGATGCGGGTGTGTATGCACAGTTGACTGAGACAGAGGCAGAGGATTCTCATTAGGGTTATGGTACAGGTGTGTATGCACAGTTGACTGTTGCCTTTTTCCAAACCCTAATGAGAATAGGAAATATGATTAATAATATTAGTTAAAAATTATTGTGCCATGGTTGAGTTGAATTCTTGACTTTTGTTGACTTGTTGACTTTAGTTGACCGGTTGACCAAAGTAGACTTGTTGACCATCATCATTTGTTTTCAAAGATGCTTCTTATGTTTTGCACAAAGTATTTAATGAATGAAATGATAATGGTCATTCATCAACTCACCATCACAAATTGTTAATTATTATTATTGTTATCATTTTCAAAAATATGAGAGCATGGTTGTAAAAAATTGATCATTCTTACTTGCATCTTCTCTCTCATCCATAGCTCTCATCCTCTTCCTTCCTCTCAAGGCAAAATCCCTCTCATGAATTGAGAACCATTTGCCTTCATGATAAAACACCAAAACTCATCTCTACTCATCCTAAGGTTGAAGGTCTAGCAAGCCTAATACTTTAGTTACCTCAAGTTCGAGGAAGGAGCTCAAGGTAGAGGCCCTCGTGTGGATCTTTCTTCAGCAAGAGAAGGCGACGAGGAGAACCATCCAACCGACTCCAAGGAGAAGAAGAGAAGGAGTTCAAGACTAGGTATAACCCCTCTAACCGAGTAGGTAAAGCTCGTTATTGTTGCTAGTGTGTTGTTTAGGAAAGATCCGGCTTTTATAGTCCATGTTACCTAAACCCTAAAAATTGTTTTTCACCATTTCCGCAACCCCGAAAGAACCGGGACGGGTAACGTGGACCTAATAGTGGTATCAGAGCCAAGCTAAACACACCCTAGCATGTTAGCAAAGTATCTAGAATTTCGATCTGACAAAAAACCGCAAAACACCTCGAAAATGCTAACTTTCTGCCGATTTTTATTTCTGCTCAAAAAATAATAAATCATGTACTAAAAATCGGCTCAGGGTTTTTGAAGAACACACAAGAAAATTGATCCATCAACTCGGTCAATGCGCCGCGGAACCGCGGCACGAGCATGCTCCTGCCGCGGATCCGCGGCCGAGTTGACTCAGCTGTGGGTCAAGTTTCCTACATTGTTCTTATATTGGTGTTTTGTGATTTTTAGGATGGTTTGTTTCTGCCCAGAATTTCCAGAGAACAAAATTTGTTTTTGGGGTGGTTACATATCCGTATTTTGATCGATTTTCTGTAGATTTTGGCTAATGGGTTATATCTGTGATGTGTGATTGATGATATTTTCTGTTGTCGGTATTTTTATAAAATTGTATAAAGAAATCACAACCAAAAATATTTTGACCGCAATCAATAACGGTGTCGAATGTAGCGCGTTAGTAAGTGCGGATCGTCCACAGGGAAAGTGTAATCGTTCGTGTTTCGAATTAGATGAGTCGAAACTTTAAAGAAAAGAAAACAAACAATTCATGATTTGTAATTGAAATTCAAGAATTAGAAAATCTAGATCTAATAACAAGAAACGATAAAATCAAGAATTGATAGTTTGATGATTTTTCCAACCAAATATCAAGAATCTAAGTGAGGCTCGTAGGAATCGATCAAATCTATAGATGTGATAAGATCTAAAGATTTCATGTTCTTATCCATTAACGAATTGATACTAGATCGATGATTATTCGTCAAGGTTAAGGATTTTGCGAAGAAGCTAGGGTTTCCTCGTCTTATCCTTTATCCTTTCGATGAATCTCATTCAAATTCTAGCTTTTAGTTAATCAAATGATCAATCATCGTTCCCTAGTTTTGAGTGAACATAATCAAGAAAGGATCATCCCGAAACTAGGTCATCAATCATTTGATTCACAAGAATTTACAATCGTTATAGGATTTAAGAATTGTAAAATGATCTAAATCATCATCATTCTATTGATCGTCTCGACTCCTTTATGAGCGGAGTTTTACTCAAACAACACAACAAGAATCACAATCACAAATTGAGATCGAATCATGATGGAAGAATTTAAAGAAAGCAAGATTAAAGAATTTCACCTTTTATTTATATCAACAATTTCGTTACAATCGCTCAAGAACTACAAGAGGAAGAACTCGTTCTTCGATTTGGCTTCGCTCGTCTCCTTGAGTCGCGGATCGGCTTGGATCACTTGCCCGATTGAAGATCGGCTCCGCTCCTAAAAAGTTGAAGGCTTCTTGCTTGATTTGGTACTCGGGATCTTGAATTTGGATTGGAATTAGGGTTAGGGTTTCGCACAAGTTGTGTCACTCAACTTATGGGTGAATGATTAAGAGATGAATGAAGAATTGATGATCTAATGAACCCCTCAACCCAAGATCTAGGCTCCTTTTTATAGATCTCAAAACCCTAGATCTAGGAATTTAAATTTGAATTTCCCTCCAAAAGTTTGTTAGCAAGATTTGAATTTCCCTCCAAAAGTTTGTTAAGCCGAGCCTTCTAGATAAGCCACGTGGTGAATCGGGAGTCTTCTGGAAGCTTGTACAGTTACAGTAGCCACGTGGAAGAAATTTGACCACTTGAAGCCATCAAGCCGCCGCAGTTCCGCGGCTTAAGCCAGCTCCCGCCGCGGAACCGCGGCGGTTTTGAAGCCTTAGGGCTTGTAATTTTAGCTGCTTGTTTGGGCTGATATTTGTGGGCTTTTCTGATATGTTGATTTTGCATATGAGTCCCTGATCACTGCCAGATCTCTGGCCTTTGAGTTGGCGTATTTTTCCGCACTGTTTTCATAATTCTGGCTCGGTTTCTGGACTTTCCTGCACAATTTCACCGAGACAAGAGTTGCACAATACAGGGATGATGCGATGCCATGATAAACACACAATTTCCCTAAAAGTGCCGGTTTTAAAGTCTAACACATGCAATCTGGTATTTCAGAGATATTTTGCTAATATGTGCAATATGAATACCGAACACTTCTAGATGAGTGCAAATGATAGGGAAATTGCCGTGTTAAAAATGCAGTATTTTCGACAGATCAAATTCCCCCAAACTTATTTTCGATCGTCTCGATCGAACTGTTTTATTAAAATGAGAAGGAGAAAATAAAGAAAGAGAAAAAACTAAGTAGCACACTTTCGTAGGCAACACGATTGCACTGAGCACGTGCAACAAGCCTTTAAACCACTAAGTGTCCTTAGTAGGAGGAGTGTTGTCTCCTGAGGGTTTTCAGCGGATTGCACCCACAAAATCCAATAATAAAAGGAAGATCATGAATATTACATTTAAAGAAAAGAATTGTAAAAGAAAAGCCTTGAAAATTAGGGTTTCCAACTAAGCTAGCTTTTCGGTTGTCATGAGCCCTATCTTAATGGTCATGAAAAGATATTAGAAATCACGTCCTCCCTCAAAAAACATCGTCTTATTCTTCATTCCTATCTTTCTTCCAAACATCGATCATATTACCCTGCATGTGTGTAAAGGACATCCCTACACCCGGAGAATTCAATTCAAGCTATCATACTCTTGCCCATCAGCCTCGGTACTTTTTAATTAATCAATATTTAGATGAGATTGCTCACACACTTTCATGCGACCGTTAATACTTCTTGAGGTACTAACCGACCGATTACTCATGTGTTTGCTTATTTGGTGTATTTTCCTCGTCTTGCACCATCTAAGGCATAGCAGTGACTCCCAGACCAGTTGGCCTTAGGGCACTAGGTGAAGAGGTACCCTCGCTATATATTTTTTATTGCCCTCGGTGATAACAAAACCAGTGTCCATTTTTCTCACCACTTTATATATATATTTTATTCACTTTTTTTTTATTTCCTTCATACATCGGCTTTAAGACAAGAGCATTTTAAGGTATCCTCTACTATCCCGGGCTTCAAGACGTGTGTAAATGCGAATAGCAGGGTATCAACGTTCAAAATGTTTGGCTTCCAGGATAGAAACTATTTTTCAGACATATTTTTATTCTCAGATTAGTGACTTCTTTCATCTTACTAACTTTTGGGACAACGGCTCATAACTACTTATTACTAGTTCGTATAAGAAAACTTCTAATTTTCTTGGTTTTCTTAAATTTTTCTAATCTCATGGATGTAATTTTTCACTATCTAATCTTTTATTATCTTATTTATGTACAAAATTCTTTTTATTTTTTGTTTTTGAAATTTTTTTAAATTTTTATAGGTTTTTAAAATGTTTTGTGCTTATGCAAAGTATGATTCAAATGATGCGAAAATAAGCACAAACCTCCCCCAAATTTGTTTTCAACAGTGTCCTCACTGTTGCCATCAGCTAAATCTCGAAAAACCTGTAAGCTTGGGAGGAATTTTATTAGCGGGGACAAAATATATAAGTGAAGAACCTCCCCCAAACTTATTTTTGGCTCATCTTTGTACAAAAAATTTTCTTTTCAAGAGCCAGAAAACATGCCCCCCCCCAAACTTGAGTTATGCAATGTTAAGCTTTGAAAATCATATTAGTGGGTCAAAAATCAATGGTCGATGCCAAGATTTGCAAAGACCGAATGTCAACACCAACCATTCAAAAATTTTATCAATGCAGTGCTCTGGTTGGTGGAAGAAGAAGTGGGGAAAGGTTAAGTGGTGGAATAGAATGTGTGTGCGTCTCATATTGGAGAGACGATGCAGTGAATGTGATGGATTGCTCGCATTCTTTTTACAGTTCAAAAGAAGGGGTGGAGGTTCAATTTCATTGATTGGGACATGATTCATCTCAACACCCATGTCATTCAAAAATGCGAGTTCATCAGCGAAGATTTCCTCAAATGTTCCATCAATACCCCGAAGAATAATGTCATCATAAAGTACGGGGTGATCTTCAGACTCTAAAAGCATTTCATAATCGGTGTTAGTTGTTGACCCGGACATCTCGGTGGAAGAGTCCGTATGTGTATGATACATAGTTGGGTCAAAAAACAATATATGAAAAGAGTCAAGATCAGTATCATGAGGATCATCAAATTCGCTGCTGTCGACATCCATTAAGTCGACAGAACAGACCTGAGCAGTAGGTTCGGAGGGTACACTTCCCAATTTGTAAATGTTCAGCTCTATTGACCTATTCCCGAAAGATAGGGTCATAGAACAATTACGACAGTTGAGGATAGCGTTGGAAGTGGCCAAAAAGGGGCGACCTAAAATCACCGGAATTTGATTCCGTGGGTTCGCTACAGGCTGTGTATCAATTACAATAAAATCCACCGGGAATATAAATTCCCCGATTTTTATTAACACATCCTCCAGTTCACCCCTAGGTTTGGTGATTGATCGGTCAGCCATCTGGAGAGTGCAATTAGTTGGCTTCCACTCTCCGATCCCTAACTGCTCATAGACTGAGAAAGGAAGCAAGTTAACACTAGCGCCCAGATCTAGTAAAGCACGGTTAATGTGTTTTTCCCCGATAGAAATGGAAATCGTAGGATATCCAGGATCCCTACGTTTCCTCGGTAATTGTTGGGGGAAAGCCGTGTCTACAGTCTTTGCCATGAATATCTTCTTGGGCACTTGAGTCTTCCTCTTCCTAGTGCACAAGTTCTTAAGAGTTTTCGCATAGGACGGAACTTGTTGGATAGCATCTAGGGGAGGGATGTTGATGTTAACTTGCTTAAAAATGTCCATGATCTTCTCCATATGTGGACTCGGTGTGTTTGCCCTTAACCGATTAGGATAAGGTGCTTTAGCAAGAAGCGCTGGGTCCATCATAGAAGAAGGAAGTGTGTGTGGACCCGATCCCAGAATAGAAGTGGGGATCGTCCGTAGAGGAGTAGAAGAGGTGGGGTGAGGTGGCGAGCCTTTTGGGAAACGAAGAATAGGCTCGCAAGAAGGTGGTGGGGTAGAAGAACTGGGGTCAGGAGTAGAAGTGTGTGTATGAGGAAAGGTCTCAGCCGGAGTGTTATTGATTGATTTATTAGTATCATCAAATTCTTCCCCAACCTGGTTGTCAAGCACTCTCCCAGATCTCAACGTGATTGCATCCACATGATGTGAATAGCCAGGATTTAGTAAAGGTTGAGCTGGAAGTTTCCCTTTCTCTCTTGCACTCATTTCGGCTTTTAGTTGTGGAATTTGTGCTTCCATCGATTTGATATTCTCATTTTGAGAGACAATGATCTTCATTACATTCTCGACGGAAGATTGCAAACTTGCCGTCCCTTGGATGGATTGTTTCATGAAAGTATCCAAGGTTTGTGCTAGTGCAGAGGTATTATCTGTACCGGTCAATTGCCAAGAGTTTTCATGTGGTGAAAAAGTGTTGGCCGGATTTTGGAAGTTCTGTGATTGGAAGGGGTGCTGACTCAATTGAAGTGGTGGTTGCTGTTGTGGTGGAGGGACCCTTTGGAAATTGTGTTGGGTTGGAACCATGTTTTGAGATTGTGATTGGTTTGAAACAAAGTTAGGGTGATTTCTCCAACCCTGATTATATGTGGAAGAGGATGGGTCGTTTCTAGGTCTTTGGAATGCGGCATTGGTATGCTCGTGACTTTGAAACGGAGAATTTAGTGGACATTCTTCCGTGGGATGTGATGGATCAGAACAGCATCCACATACAGTTTTGGAGAGTGACATTTGACTTAGGGCGGCGGCTAAAAATTTGTGTTCCATAGTCTCGAGTTTCTTTTGCATAGCTGAAATTTCAGCTCTAACTCCTATGGAAACATCCGATTGGTTATTGCCGTCCCTAGACGATTGACTCACACCCTCCCACTGTAAAGATTTTTCAGCGAAATCTTCTAGAAATTTCCAGGCTTCCCAATCATCTTTGGTCATGAAATTGCCATGACACATTAATTCAAGGGTCTGTCTTGTGTTAGGATTAATGCCCTCATAAATGACTCGACACAGTTCCTATCTAGGGATGCCGTGATGAGGACATTGGACTAACAGATCCTTAAAGCGTTCAAGATATTATGAAAATGTTTCATTTGGAAGCTGTGTTAATTGATATATTTCGCTATGGACTCGAGCTGTCTTATGATGTGGGTAGAATTTCTTAAGAAATGCTTTGACGAATTCTTCCCAATTTGAAATGGAATGTGCTGTTGTGTTATACAGCCACTTCTCGGCTATATCGCACAAGGTAAATGGTAGAAGACGTAGATGCATAGCATCCATAGAAAGCTGTGAGGTACCCACATTGCGCATACATTTTCCAATTTGGTATTAAAGGCATATGCGTCTTCAGTCTCGAGACCGTGAAATTTTGGTAGAAGGTTGATGTATTGGGGTTTTATTTGAAAATTTTCCCCGTTGGCTGGTGGAATGGAAAGACAGGTGGAAAGGGGGCCTCGTGTAGGATAGCACCTCTCTTGGAGAGAGATGCGAGGTGGATTCTGCGCACCAACGTACGGTGTCAGAGTAGTGGTAAAGAAGTTCGATGGAGTCGGATCCATCGGTGTGGGTGTGGTGGTGGGTAAAGAAAAGGTAAGTGTAGAAATACCGACTTTAGGGTCGATCGAAGGGACGCGGACTGAACAGGCACTAGAATCCCGTTGTCCAGCCTATCTTGCACTAAAAAGGGTTAGTATAAGTGGCAGCGTGAATTTATAATTAGGGGAAATGATATGAATGCGGTGTTTGTTTTGAAAATTGGACGGATTTTTATAAAAATGATGCAACACAACAAATGCAACACACAAAACTCTAATTCTATTGGTCACCTAGGTCAGGCTCTAGACCGCTCCTAACTGCCAATAGACAAGTCGCAGGATAAATCCTCCACTGCCTCTTTGTCCCCCTGTGGCCAGGTAAGTGTCAGGTAAGTGGGAAGATACTCCACTACGTAAGTAGTGGGCCTAATTAATAACCACTAGCCCTTGACACACTTGCCTTAGACACCACAAGAAAACGCGGATAAGCAATGAATTACCCACGGCCTTCTTCTGTCCTAAGTGAGCGCAACGGTCCTTAGAGTCATCTCTAGATATTTTTTAGAATGTAGGTCAATAAGGATGCAAGTTTTGTGATTTTCGAGGCCTAGGAAGGGTAATGAACTCCCCACCTAATCTGGATTTGGTCTTTGCCCCTTAATGTCCGTATTAATTATGCAAACAACCACAAAATCAAAACAAGCACAATTTAATTTTGCTTTTTGCACGGCGCTGCGATTTATTTGCAAAGAAGCCTGCACAAAATGTTAATTGGAGCAGATGAGGGAGAAGATAAGAAAGTTAGAAACTCACAGAGGAATTTTGGTGCAGTGAAGAAGCAGGGAGGCCGCGGAACCGCCGCAGGAGGTAGGTCTTTGCCGCGGAATCGCCGCAAGTTGAACAGTTCACTGCTTCAAATTTTCACAGAGAGCTTATGCTGGTTTTCTCAGCTCGATGGAATTTTCAGAAAAATTTTTTTCCAGCTCCAATGATCCCATATTTCCTCGCAACAAATCATAACAACACGTATTAGTGTTTGCGCGAATTTTGATCTAAATATTGAGATGGAATAAACTTTTCAACTCAAATTTCAAAATACGAACAACTAGCTCACGATCCCCGGCAACGACACCATTTGATTGATAAAACGATTTCCGATTGTGTATGTTGGAAAATTGTATAGAAATCACAACCAAAAATATTTTGACCGCAATCAATAACGGGGTCGAATGTAGCGCATTAGTAAGTGCGGATCGTCCACAGGGAAAGTGTAATCATTCGTGTTTCGAATTAGATGAGTCGAAACTTTAAAGAAAAGAAAACAAACAATTCATGATTTGTAATTGAAATTCAAGAATTAGAAAATCTAGATCTAATAACAGGAAACGATAAAATCAAGAATTGAGAGTTTGATGATTTTTCCAACCAAATTTCAAGAATCTAAATGAGGCTCGTAGGAATCGATCGGATCTATAGATGTGATGAGATCTAAAGATTTCATGTTCTTATCAATTAACCAATTGATACTAGATCGATGATTATTCGTCGAGGTTAAGGATCTTGCGAAGAAGCTAGGGTATCCTCGTCTTATCCTTTATCCTTTCGATGAATCTCATTCAAATTCTAGCTTCTACTTAATCAAATGATCAATCGTTGTTCCCTAGTTTTGAGCGAACACAATCAAGAAAGGATCATCCCGAAACTAGGTCATCGATCATTTGATTCACAAGAATTTACAATCGTTATAGGATTTAAGAATTGTAAAAAGATCTAAAATGTCACGCCCCGCTTCCCAGAGTACGCTAGATTGGGCACGTGACATAGCCAACCATGCTATCTGTGGGTAGGACGTATCCATCCACAGTCACATTACGGCTGTAGAGATATCAAGAACAAGCTAAACAATATAAAAACATGTCCATAATCCAGAATAACAAGAGTCAATAATAAATAAATGCAGAAGAAAATGATCCAATACAAATAACTGAAAGATATGTCCCATAATGCGGGCTCACATCAGGAAATGAATCCAGGAAATAAAACTAACTACTACTGAACTCACAGCTCAGCCTGCTGGCTGAAGTACTCCTGCTCGGACTGCGACAGTGGTACAGAATCTGGGCCATGCAAAACCCAGACATCAGCGCGTCATGTCAACAAGTAATATAATATGAACAATGTAACATGCCATGCAAAATAAACATGAAGAATGCAATAATGTGAAACAAGCAGGGCAGGGTAGTGTGTAGTCGGTAACTAAACTGTTCAATCAGGTTTTCTATTCTAAAATCTTTGAAATCAATTGATGAATCGTCGATGTAACTCAATAGTATCCCGTACATACCCGGGACCACGGCCACAATATTCTCGGTTGCAGCCGAGACATGCCGCTAGGCACAAAACAGGATTGTGTACACTCGATAGTATCCCGTACATACCCGGGACCACGGCCACAATATTCTCGGCTAAAACCGAGACATGCCGCTAGGCACAAAACAGGAATGTGTACACTCAATACAGGTAGTGAACTGTCGAGTTACAAGTCAGATTTCACCTTTGATTTCCCCATACCCCCAAGTTATATGTGTCGAGTCAGGTATTCAGTAATCTAGAACTAATGACAACACAGGATCAGGTAAAAGCAGGTTTGTCTGGATAGACAACAGGAACGGTCCATGAGGACTACATGTCAGGTTTGTTGGAATTAGGCACGAGATTAGGTAACAGGTCGGGTCATGGTACATCAGGTCAAGTCAACAGTATACGGTACCATGCCAGGTGTATCAATATATACATGTGTAGCAATGTCAGGTCAATATGTACGCAATATCGTGAGTGTGCTTCCAATCAGATATATACTCACACGTGGTTATTAACAACATGAAATAAGCAATGAATTAAATAATAAGCAGTTTCATTCAATCACAAGAGTGCAGTAATACAATGTAGCAGTTTAGTCATGTTAACAGGTTTAAGCACCCTTAGCGGTGCAATAGTTTAGGTGTCGGTGCAATACAGTTATATCAAGCCTTGAATACGAATGTTCGAATGTAATAGAACTACATGGATACGTGCTACCATCTAGTTAACAGTAAAACGTGATTAAACAGGTAGACTTGGTTATTAGGTTTAAATTGGCAAACTGTAAATTCCATGTTAACGGTAAAATGATCTAATGCCCTATTGCAACCAAAATGGGAAACGACTATACCAAGTTAAGTTTTTACAGGTTTAGGGTGTCGATACATATATAAATATATTGTATAGCATGTAGCAAGGGGTACTTGCCTCGACGGGCCGCGAACCGGGAAAAACGGAACGTAACGTCGGCGGGGAAACTCGCGACGAACACACGGTTCACGGATTGAACCCAAACAACGAACCAAGGAACCACATGGGTCAGAGTACTCTGCTGGATCGTCGGGACACGTCGCCGGCACGGCCGGATTCCAGCGAGCACAAAAACAGTAAATAGGGTATCGAATGGGTGTAGATCTTGGAAAGAAGGAAATGACCAGAGAAGAGGAAGATGGGGGACTACTTTCTGGTCCAAAGGGCACTAGCAACGACGGCGAGATCGACGGCAGCGAGAACGGCGTCTCCAGCGATCTGCAGAAGGATCCAGCCGCAGGTTTCAGTTTTGAAATTAAGTGAGGGAGAAGGAGAGGAGGAGAGAAGGGAAACACTTACAGAGGCGATCACTGGGGGGTCTGGTGATCGTCGGCGACGACCGGGTGGCGCAGGTGGTCGCGGGTGACGTCTCAGGCGACTGCAGGGAATTCTACAGGTGGCCGCTTCCGTGCAGGGTGCGCGGGGGAAGAAGACAAGGGTTGAGGTTGCGAGGAGGAGGCGGAGGCGAGGGTGACGGTGACGCTGGCGCCGGTGTCGGGGCTGCGGCGGCGACGGTGTAGGCGGCTAGGGTTGAGGCTCGCGATGGGTTTCCTGTTCTCGTGGGGAAAAGAAAACGAGAGTAGGGGAAAATATATATACGAGGGGAGAGAGAATGAGGTTAGAGAGAGAGATTGAGAAAGAGAGAGAGAGAGATTGAGAGAGAGAGAGAGAGAGATCTGTGGGATAATTGGGGCCTAGAGGATTAATCAGCCCCGTGATGATTGGCTGGAAAAAGATTTCAGAGGCTTTTTAAAAAATATACAAAGATTAATTTAACAGTAAAGATTATATGCTAACGAAATATTATATGGTTTTAAATATTATATTAATTTGGGATTTTGGCGCTAAATAAAACATTTCCAAATCGCGCAAGGATTGGGTCCAAAAATTTGAAATTTTAATAATAGGATTTTAAGCGGGTTCCAAATTTTGAAATTGAGTGTTTTATGATTAAAAAGCATACCCCCAAGACGGACACCTGTCGGCGCGCGCAGCCGTCCAAACTCGCCCGTTTCACTGAACGGGACGAGAACACGAAGCACGGACGCTACCACGAGGCTAGGGGTGTCGAGTAGGCCAAGATGGATATTTTTAATTTCATTTTAGATGCTAAAATTTGTTATATGCAGAAATGACTTTGCCAGATAAAATTTTACGGTAAGTGACAAACAGACAGGCTAAAAGATATGAGTACCACCTAATGCTCAAACAGTAACAGAAATTAGTAGTATTGGGCTCGGGTGTTACATCATATCCAACTACAAAAGAATTTCGTCCTCGAAATTCCAAGAATACAAGATAGAAAACTACAGGAAAAAGTGAGGAAACTTCTGCCGGATCTCATCTTCTCGTTCCCAAGTAGACTCTCCATGCGATCGATTACCCCAAGAAACAAGCACAAGGGGGATAACCTTGTTCTTGAGAACCTTTTCCCTTCGATCCACGATTTCAACCGGTCGCTCTTCAAAAGTCAGGTCTTCCCGTACTGTTAACTCCGAATGATCCAAGACGTGTATTTCATCTCGAACATATCTTCGTTGTTGAGATACGTGAAACACATCGTGCACACCTGCCAAGGACTGCGGTAACGCCAAACGGTACGCTACCTCTCCAACACGCTCTAATATTTCAAAGGGTCCAACAAATCGAGGCCTAAGCTTTCCTCGACTCCCAAAACGAATCACCCCTCTAGTCTGTGATATCTTCAAGAATACCAAATCACCCACGGCGAACTCTAGAGGTCTTCTTGATGTGTCAGCCCAACTCTTCTGTCGGTCTTGTGCTGCCTTCATATGACTCCTGATAGTGGTAACCTTCTCAATCGTCTGTACAACCAAATCTGGTCCCAATAATCTTCGTTCACCGACATCATCCCAACAAACAGGTGAACGGCACTTACGATAATACAAAGCTTCAAACGGAGCCATCTGGATAGTTTCCTGAAAACTGTTGTTGTAAGAAAACTCCACCAAGTGTAGATGATCCTCCTACGAACCCTTGAAGTCCAACATGCATGCTCTCAACATATCTTCAAGAGTTTGGATCGTTCTCTCCGACTGACCATCAGTTTGACGATGATAAGCCGTGCTAAACTTCAATCGAGTCCCTAAACTTTCCTGTAAACTCCTCCAGAAGTGTGATAAGAACCGAGTGTCCCGATCGGACACGATGCTCACCGGTACTCCATGCAATCTTACAATCTCCTGCATGTACCGCTCTGCCCAAGTCTCCGTTGATTGACCAACCCGGAAAGGAATAAAGTGAGCAGCCTTGGTCAACAGATCAACAATCACCAATACTGCATTGTTGCCTTTTGGACTCCGCGGTAAAGCCTTCACGAAATCCATGGTTATATGTTCCCACTTCCACTGAGGAATCGGAAGTGGTTGCAATAAACCAGCAACCCTTTGATGTTCAGCCTTAACTTGCTGACACACCAAGCACTTAGCCACAAAGCGAGTAATCTCCCGTTTCATGCCTTCCCACCAGAAATGTTGTTGAATATCTCGGTACATCTTTGTGCCCCCTGGATGTACAGAATAAGCCGAACTGTGTACCTCCTTCATAAGCTCTTCACGAACATCTCCCTTTGGCACACACAAACGGCTACCATACCTCAACGAACCATCTTCGTGGACCAGTAAATCTGTTCGTAGTCCGGCTTCAACTTGGTCTTGGAACCTTTGCAGCCTAGGATCCTGCAATTGTGCTGCTTTAATTTTCTCAATCAAAGACGACTGCACTTGCAGCTGCATCAGCTGTCCCGTAGAACGCGGCAACACAACCTTCAAGTCAAATCTTCGAAAATCTGCAATGATCTCCTTTTGCGTAGTTAATACCTGAATTGCTGGTAACCGACTAAGCGCATCTGGCACAACATTCACCTCCCCGGATGGTACTTAAGATCAAGATCGTAGTCAGCCATCAGCTCCAACCATCTACGCTGCCTCATATTAAGCTCCTTCTGCGTGAATACATACATCAAGCTCTTATGATCAGTAAAAACTTCGACTCTCTCACCCAAAAGGTAGTGTCTCCAAATCATCAAAGCAAAGATCACAGCCGCAAGCTCCAAGTCATGAGTCAGATAATTCTTCTCATGGGTCTTCAATTTTCTTGATGCGTACGCTACAACTTTCCCATGCTGCATCAAAACACATCTCAATCCTTTCCCAGATGCGTCGCTGTGAATCACCAATCCTCCGGAATTGTCTGGCACGGTCAGAATAGGGGCAGTTATCAACTTCTGCTTCAACGTCTCAAAAGCTATCGCACATTTATCCGTCCAAACAAAAGGTACCTCCTTGCGCGTAAGCTTGGTCAACGGCTCTGCCAGACGAGCGAAGTTCTCCACAAATCTCCTGTAGTATCCGGCTAATCCAAGGAAACTTCTTATCTCAGCAACATTCTTTGGAATTGGCCAATCTCGAACTGCTGCAATCTTTTCTGGATCGACGGCAATTCCATCGCCAGACACAACATGCCCCAAGAACTTCACTTCCTCCAGCCAAAACTCCCACTTACTCATCTTCGCATAAAATTTCTCCTGTCTCAATGTCTGCAGTGCGATCTTCAAATGCTCAGCATGCTCCTCAAAACTCTTCAAGTAAACCAGAATATCGTCAATGAATACCACAATAAACTGGTCCAAGAATGGTGAAAAGATTCGGTTCATCAAGTCCATGAACACTGCCGGCGCATTCGTCACTCCGAAGGGCATCACTAAGTATTCGTAATGTCCGTACCGAGTTCGAAACGCCGTCTTGCAAATATCTTCTACTTACACTCGAACCTGATGATATCCGGATCGCAAATCTAGCTTCGAGAATACCCTCGCGCCACTAAGCTGCTCAAAAAGTTCTCCAATGCGAGGGATCGGGTACTTGTTCTTAATAGTCACCCGGTTTAATTCTCGATAGTCGATGCACATCCTTCTCGTGCCATCCTTCTTCCTTACTAGAAGAACTGGAGCTCCCCAAGGCGAGTTACTGCTTCGAATCCAACCCTTCTCAAGCAATTCAGCAACCTGTTTCTTAACTTCTTCCAGCTCTACTGGTGCCATTAGATAATACGCTTTAGATACTGGCGCTGCACCAGGAATAAGATCAATTGCGAACTCCACGTCTCGCTTCGGCGGTAAACCCGATATATCTTCAAATACGTCCATAAAATCGCGAACAACCGCCGGCTCTTCACCACTATGAACTTCCATTGCTGCAAGAATATTGTTTGTCGGCCTAGCCCTAAACTCGACTGGCCCGACAGAACTGCTTCCTCCAGTGAAGGTAAATTGGGGATGTCCGGGAATCTGGAAAATTACTTTCTTTGCCCTACAGTCAATGTGAGCGTGGAAAGTGCCAAGAAAATCCATTCCCAAAACGACTTCATAGCTGCCCGTATCTATCACCAAGAAATCTGCAAAGAGTTCCCGTCCGCACACAACAACCGTACAATCTGTACACTCCGTACTAGATATGATTTTCCCATTCCCAGTGTGTTTGTCCCAAAAACTAGACAGGGTCGTGCAGGTAATTGAGTGTGTAGTTATAAATTTAGACGACATAAAACAGTGGGATGCACCAGAATCAAATAATGCCAATGCGGGAAAACCATGAACGAGTAAAGTACCTGAAACCACTTCTCCTGATGCCTTGGCTTCCTCAGCTGTCAAGGTAAAAGCTCGAGCCTGATTAGGTCCTCGAGTCAGCTATTTCTGCCCTTGGAACGGTCTCTGCGGAGGCTTCTGAATACCATCTCTCGTACGAAGCTTCGACGGACAAGCATTAACGGCGTGATCTGCTGCTCCACAAACCAAACAGAGTCCCAGCCTCCTTCGACAATCCTTCTGCATGTGGCCAGGTAAACTGCAGTAGTTACAATTCATGCTCTTTCTTCGATCAACAATCACAGGCTTCTTCATTGGTGCTACACCACGACGGTCCACTGGAATACCCTTGCGACTATGAGCTCGGTTAGGTACAAATGTGGGCTTCCTTGCCGCAACTGCTGTCTGCTGCAAGCTACCTTTCATCCCAGATAAACTCTGTTGTTCTCGAGCTGCCGTAAGAACATGTGAGAATGTGGTCAAACCCAGGGAGACAATCTGCCTCTGGATGTCCACATCCAAGCTGCGCATGAACCTTCGTGCCATGTCTGCATCGTTGGCGACTAAAGGTCCAGCGAATCTGCTGAGTCTCGTCCACTCTGCTGCATGCACGTCCACGGGTGCTCCATTCTGCCTTAGCCCAATAAACATCTCTTCCATTTCCTCCCGTGCAGTCCGCGGGAAGAACTTCTCCCGGAAACTCTTAGAAAAATCCGCCAACTTGATCGGCTTGGGCAAGCGGGTCTCTTCCACAAGCCACCACTCTCGGGCGTAGTCCACTAACTGAATGCGTACCATGTCAACTCTTTTGTTATCTGGAATCTGTGCCGCAATCAGCAAGTTCTCCGTGTCAACTAGCCACTGCTCGGCTGGCAACGGCTCCTCCAAAACAGTGAATGTAGATGGACCCAAACGTCTGAAATCTGCCAAAGTCCCTACTCGGTCAACTGGTTTAGCTCCAACGTTGTTTACAGACTGCTGAACGATCTGCAAACCTTCCTGAAACGAATCTGCTTGCTGCAGGATCAGCTCGGTCTGTCTCTTTTGATTCTCCAGCATTCCCCTTATCACTCCAAGCATGGCGGCTTCGTCCACACGCCTCTGGTACGTCTTCAAATTCTTATCTGCCATATTCCTGAAATCAAGAACACCCAACATTAGCATGATGATAGATTCAATATATAGATCAAGGCTAGAACTCCAAGATACTTAAATAGAGTACCGCATTGTAACTATGCCGCGGTATAATAGCCACAATTACTTAACTCCACCCAAGTCGCCTAAGTCCTAGAGATAACAAGAAATCATGTTTTTCGAGTCGATATGCAAAGTAAGTTTGCACGTCGTAAAAGGTATAATCAGGAAGAATGTGATTCAAGAATGTTAAACGGCAAAGTGGCAGGACATGTTTCCTAAATACGGGCATTCTGATTCGTGTATTGGGTACAATACCCAACGACAAAAGAATCAACCCAACTAACCTATGGCTCAGATACCAAAAGAACCTTGTCACGCCCCGCTTCCCAGAGTACGCTAGATTGGGCACGTGACATAGCCAACCATGCTACCTATGGGTAGGAAGTATCCATCCACAGTCATATTACGGCTGTAGAGATATCAAGAACAAGCTAAACAATCTAAAAACATGTCCATAATCCAGAATAACAAGAGTCAATAATAAATAAATCCGGAAGCAAATGATCCAATACAAATAACTGAAAGGTATGTCCCATAATGCGGGCTCACATCAGGAAATGAATGCAGGAAATAAAACTAACTACTACTGAACTCACAGCTCAGCCTGCTGGCTGAAGTACTCCTGCTCGAACTGCGACAGCGGTACAGAATCTGGGCCATGCAAAACCCAGACGTCAGCGCGTCATGTCAAGAAGTAATATAATATGAACAATGTAACATGCTATGCAAAATAAACATGAATAAAGCAATAATGTGAAACAAGCAGTGCAGGATAGTGTGCAGTCGGTAACTAAACTGTTCTATCAGGTTTTTTATTCTAAAGTCTTTGAAATCAATTGATGAATCGTCGATGTAACTCAATAGTATCCCGTACATACCCGGGACCACGGCCACAATATTCTCGGCTGCAGCCGAGACATGCCGCTAGGCACAAAACAGGATTGTGTACACTCGATAGTATCCCGTACATACCCGGGACCAGGGCCACAATATTCTTGGCTAAAACCGAGACATGCCGCTAGGTACAAAACAGGAATGTGTACACTCAATACAGGTAGTGAACTGTCGAGTTACAAGTCAGATTTCACCTTTGATTTCCCCATACCCCCAAGTTATATGTGTCAAGTCAGGTATTCAGTAATCTAGAACTAATGCCAACACAGGATCAAGTAAAAGCAGGTTTGTCTGGATAGACAACAGGAACGGTCCATGAGGACTACATGTCATGTTTGTTGGCATTAGGTAAGAGATCAGGTAACAGGTCGGGTCATGGTACATCAGGTCAAGTCAACAGTATACGGTACCATGTCAGGTGTATCAATATATACATGTGTAGCAATATCAGGTCAAGATGTACGCAACATCGTGAGTGTGCTCCCAATCAGATATATACTCACACGTGGGTATTAACAACATGAAATAAGCAATGAATTAAATAATAAGCAGTTTCATTCAATCATAAGAGTGCAGTAATACAATGTAGCCGTTTAGTCATGTTAACAGGTTTAAGCACCCTTAGCGGTGCAATAGTTTAGGTGTCGGTGCAATACAGTTATATCAAGCCTTGAATACGAATGTTCAAATGTAATAGAACTACATGGATACGTGCTACCATCCAGTTAACAGTAAAACGTGATTAAACAGGTAGACATGGTTATTAGGTTTAAATTGGCAAACTGTAAATTCCATGTTAACGGTAAAATGATCTAATGCCCTATTGCAACCAAAATAGGAAACGACTATACCAAGTTAAGTTTTACAGGTTTAGGGTGTCGATACATATATAAATATATTGTATACCATGTAGCAAGGGGTACTTGCCTCGACGGGTCGCAAACCGGGAAAAACGGAACGTAACGTCGGCGGGGAAACTCGCGACGAACGCACGGTTCACGGATTGAACCCAAACAACGAACCAAGGAACCACACGGGTCAGAGTACTCTGTTGGATCGTCGGGACACGTCGCCGGCAGGGTCGAATTCTGGCGAGCACAAAAACATTAAATAGGGTTTCGAATGGGTGTAGATCTTGGAAAGAAGGAAATGACCAGAGAAGAAGAAGATGGGGGACTACTTACTGGTCCAGAGCGCACTAGCAATGACGGCGAGATCGACGGCGGCGAGAACGGTGTCTCCGGCGATCTGCAGAAAGATCCAGCCGCAGGTTTCAATTTTGAAATTAAGAGAGGGAGAAGGAGAGGAGGAGAGAAGGGAAACACTTACAGAGGCGATCACTTGGGGGTCTGGTGTTCGTCGGCGACGACCGGGTGGCGCAGGTGGTCACGGGTGACGTCTCAGGCGACTGCAGGGAATTCTGCAGGTGGCCGCTGCCGTGCAGGGTGCGCGGGGGAAGAAGACAAGGGTTGAGGTTGCGAGGAGGAGGCGGAGGCGTGGGTGACGGTGACGCTGGCGCCGGTGTCGGGGCTGCGGCGGCGACGGTGAAGGCGGCTAGGGTTGAGGCTCGTGATGGGTTTCCTGTTCTCGTAGGGAAAAGAAAACGAGAGTAGGGGAAAATATATATACGAAGGGAGAGAGAATGAGGTTAGAGAGAGAGAGAGAGTGATTGAGAAAGAGAGAGAGAGATCTGTGGGATAATTGGGGCCTAGGGGATTAATCAGCCACGTGATGATTGGCTGGAAAAAGATTTCAGAGGCTTTTAAAAAAATATACAAAGATTAATTTAACAGTAAAGATTATATGCTAACGAAATATTATATGGTTTTAAATATTATATTAATTTGGGGTTTTGGTGCTAAATAAAACATTTCCAAATCGCGCCCGGGTTGGCTCCAAAAATTTGAAATTTAAGTAATAGGATTTTAAGCGGGTTCCAAATTTTGAAATTGAGTGTTTTATGATTAAAAGGCATACCCCCAAGACGGACACCTGTCGGCGCGCGTAGCCGTCCAAACTCGTCCGTTTCACTGAACGGGACGAGAACACGAAGCACGGACGCTACCACGAGGCTAGGGGTGTCGAGTAGGCCAAGATGGATATTTTTAATTTCGTTTTAGATGCTAAAATTTGTTATATGAAGAAATGGCTTTGCCAGATAAAATTTTACGATAAGTGACAAACAGACAGGCTAAAAGAAATGAGTCCCACCTAATGCTCAAACAGTAACAGAAATTAGTAGTATTGGGTTCGGGTGTTACATAAATCATCATCATTCTATTGATCGTCTCGACTCCTTTACGAGTGGAGTTTTACTCAAACATCACAACAAGAATAACAATCACAAATTGAGATCGAATTATAATGCAAGAATTTAAAGAAAGCAAGATTAAAGAATTTCATCTTTTATTTATATCAACAATTTCGTTACAATCGCTCAAGAACTACAAGAGGAAGAACTCGATCGTCGATTTGGCTTTGCTCGTCTCCTTGAGTCGCGGATCGGCTTGGATCACTTGCCCAATTGAAGATCGGCTCCGCTCCTAAAAGGTTGAAGGCTTCTTGCTTGATTTGGTACTCGGGATCTTGAATTTTGATTGGAATTAGGGTTAGGGTTTCGCACAAGTCGTGTCGCTCAACTTATGGGTGAAAGATTAAGAGATGAATGAAGAATTGATGGTCTAATGAACCCCTCAACCCTAGATCCAGGCTCATTTTTATAGATCTCAAAACCCTGGATCTAGGAATTTAAATTTGAATTTCCCTCAAAAAGTTTGTTAGCAAGATTTGAATTTTCCTCCAAAAGTTTGTTAAGCCGAGCCTTCTAGATAAGCCACGTGGTGAATCGGGAGTCTTCTGGAAGCTTGTACAGTTACAGTAGCCACGTGGAAGAAATTTGACCACTTGAAGCCATCAAGCCGCCGCGGTTCTGCGGCTTAAGCCAGCTCCCGCCGCGTAACCGCGGCGGTTTTGAAGCCTTAGGGCTTGTAATTTTAAATGCTTGTTTGGGCTGATATTTATGGGCTTTTCTGATATGTTGATTTTCCATATGAGTCCCTGATCACTGCCAGATCTCTGGCCTTTGAGTTGGCGTATTTTTCAGCACTGTTTTCATAATTCTGGGTCGGTTTCTGGACTTTCCTGCACAATTTCACCGCGACAAGAGTTGCACAATACAGGGATAATGTGATGCCATGATAAACACACAATTTCCCTAAAAGTGCCGGTTTTAAAGTCTAACACATGCAATCTGGTATTTCAGAGATATTTTGCTAATATGTGCAATATGAATACCGAACACTTCTAGATGAGTGCAAATGATAGGGAAATTGCCGTGTTAAAAATACAGTATTTTCGACTGATAAATGTGATATATGTATTAAACGTCTGCTAATCGCTATACGTCGATTAGTGGGGGTTATACATTTCTGTGATCTGTAATTTTGGTGGTTTGTGTATATGAATTCGTTGGATTGTCGCGGATGAATAGCCGGGGGTTGTGAGATGAGAGTTTTCTTTATCTTTCAATTCATGTAATGTGTAAATTGATTTAATATTATTTGTATGCCCGCACATTCGGGATGAGGTTGTAGCCGCTATTGTATAATTTCTTTTTGCTGTTTTTGCTCCTAGGATAGACCCAAGGAGGGGTGCGCAAACTACCGGGTACCTCGAAGTGCCGAGTGGCCTACTCACGTTGTTGAGGGAGGTTTCTTCACTTCGGGTATTTGGCGGTTAGTTTGCTGCACCCGTAGGGGTCTAGGGTGGGGTATTTGGCTATTCATCGCGACCGTGTAATCTGTCTTTCGTTGCAAGCTCGAACGAAATGCAGATTCCTAGTATATCCAAAGTGTTCATCTGTGATCTGGAATGGCTATCATTGCATCTGACGAATGTGTATATATCTATATATAATATCTATTTAGGCGTTGCTTATGTTTTGTATCCGCACTAGTCCAGCCCCCGTTCTGTCGTTAGTTAAGTAACCTAACGGGTGATGACGGGACCCCGTGGCGAATGCGGATGGCATAAGTGTACTTCATATTTTCGTTGTTTTCTGCAATGGTAGGATTAATTGATTGGACACATTAAATTAATGCAAGAAAACAAACCTAAAAGACGTTGTTGGAACAATTTTCAAAAAGTTGTTATTGCAAGGACGTTCACTTTTGTTTTGCACAGAGGTATTCGGTTATGAATGCCCAGCACCACATTCGACGAGGCAAGGGCCGAGATCCCTTCATCGGGAGTGCCCCTTGGATAAAAGTTTGCGTCAGGGTAATAACTTCACTATAGTCGATTACTCTTGCTTTGCATTGAGGTATTCAGCTTAGAATATCCTGCACCTTATTCGACGAGGAAAGAACCGAGATCCCTTCACAGGGAGTGACCACTTTAGCAAAAGTTTTCGCCACTATATTTTCAAAAAGGTTATCAGGTTCCTTCAACGATATCAAGTTCATTACGTTAACGGGTTTTTCGCCAAAAACCCATCCGTAGCCCTCCGTCATTTCTTATAAGTTATACTTAGTATTCGTGCTGCGTTTGTTGACTGTATCAAGGCGCAGTGAACGATAGCTAAGTATTGCTTATCTGTTGAATACAATGTGATTGGTTAGGACATTTGTGTAACCTTGTTGACTGTGTCAAGGGTTATACGGGTGGGTTTAATGCAATCAAGATAATGACGGGTTGAACTTGATTAGGACTCTTTGATTTGTTGACTGTGTCAAGGTCACTTGGGTCCTAGGGGCAAAAATCCACATCGGGAGTTTCTAAAGAAACTGAAATTTGCAGATTTAGCATACCTTCTGGAGTGTGGTGACTAGACTGGATTCCATCTAGGTCATCGCACAATGATAGTTGGATCCCGATCCCACTGATGAGTTGGATTACTCTCGGGAGATTATTTCACTTAACAATCAATGCTATAAACCAAGTAGGTGTCTAGAACGGTGTTAGCGGGGCTACGCCTCAAGGGAAAAGAGGTTACTTAATTAAGGAACTTCGCGAAAGCGTTGGAAAACCTTCCTCGAAGTACCAACACTAGCTTGGCTGAAAGGTTAAGCAAGTATTGTGACGTGCAATTAATCCCGACTAGTTCTTCTTTTAAAAGGTTTTAAGAAGAATTTGAGGAAACAGTCGGAGCCATCCTGGTTAGATAAACTAATAAACCAATCTAATCTTGCAAAAGCGCACGCTGAGTGTTTCTTTTCTCTCTCTCCAGGTAGCAACCATTTTACGCCCTAATCAAGATAATAAAATGTATCGCTTGACCGATCCGAATTCTTATTCGGTTCTGGGGAACGTTGGTTCGGCTCTAACTTGTGACAATAGTCATAAGTTTGAGCAAGGGAAAGAGGATTGTATGGATTCCAAGGATACCCAGTTGAAGATGAAGCATGGTTTTGCATCTACTTCAGGTGTTCTTGTAATTGAGAACTGCTTTACGGTCAGCCCTACCTCCTGGGTACTTGATACCGGATCGGGATCTCATATCTGTAATTTATTGTAGGGACTAAGAAAAAGTAGGAAAGTTGCACCTGGTGATATGTCGCTCAGAGTAGCGAACGGAGCACAAGTTAATGCTGCAGCCGTCGGTGAATATCACCTAGTGTTGCCAAATGGCAATACTATGATTTTGAACAATTGCTACTATGTACCTTCCATGGTTTGCAACATCATATCAGTTTCTTTACTCGATAAAGATGGATATAACTTTGTTCTTGATAGAAATATCATGAACATTTACCTTCATAAGGTACTGGTTGCAGAAGGTACACTGTGTAATGGTATCTACGTTCTAAATCAGAATACAGTTCTCAATATACAAAACACACGCAAGAGGATGAATTCAGATACGAATGAATCCTACTTGTGGCATTGTAGACTTGGTCATATCGGAGAGAAAAGACTATGTAAGTTGCATAAAGATGAACTCTTGAATACGTTCGAGTTTTCATCTTATGAAACTTGTCAATCTTGTCTCAAAGGGAAGATGACCAAATCTCCATTCACCGGACATGGAGAAAGAGCAACAGAGCTCTTGGGACTCATACACAGTGATGTATGTGGTCCAATATCTATACATGCAAGGGGTGGGTTCTCGTACTTCATCACATTCACTGACGATCTCTCTAGATTTGGATATATGTTTCTTATGAAACACAAATATGAAGCTTTTGAGAAATTCAAGGAATTCAGAAACGAAGTAGAGAACCAGACTGGCAAACGTGTCAAGATCCTCCGGTCTGATAGAGGAGGGGAGTACTTAAGCACGGAATTCCTAGATTACTTAAAAGAGAATGGTATTCTCTCTCAGCTTACTCCTCCTTATACACCACAGCACAATGGTGTATCGGAGTGGAGGAATCGTACCCTATTGGATATGGTTCGCTCCATGATGAGTAGTGCCGAGTTGCCTCTTTCATTCTGAGGATATGCACTTCAAACAGCAGCGCATCTATTGAATCAAGTTCCATCCAAATCCGTGCCTAAGACTCCGTATGATATATGGAGTGGTAAGAGTTTGTATTTTAAACGTATTAAGATTTGGGGTTTCCCAGCTTATGTCAAAAAGCAGAACCCGGACAAACTTGAGGCACGGGCAGTTTTGTGTCAGTTTGTGGGATACCCAAAAGATTCTAGTAGGTATCTATTCTACCATGCAGAGGAACAGAAGATAATTGTTTCAAGAAATGCCACATTTTTGGAAAAAGAATTTCTTGTTAAAAATATTAGTGGCAGCACGGTAGAACTGGATGAAATTCCAGAAACACAAACTTTAACTAAAGATTTGGTGGAACCGCTAGATTCAGTTACACCCAACGAACCTCAGCTACTCCGCAGATCTGGTAGGATTTCTCATCCGCCCGAGAGATACTACGGTTTTCTCTTAGACGGGGATCAGGCGGATTGCACCTTGGAAGAAGATGACCCAACCAGTTTCAGGCAGGCCATTATCAGTAAGGACTCTGATAAGTGGCAGGAAACAATGCAATCCGAAATGGAGTTCATGTACACCAATAAAGTTTGGACCTTGGATATTGCTCCACCTGGGGTAAAACCCGTTGGTTGCAAATGGATCTACAGAAGGAAACTTGGTGTAGATGGGCAGGTGGAAACCTATAAGGCTAGACTCGTTGCATAAGATTTTTGTCAAAGACCTGGTGTGGACTATGACGAAACTTTTTCTCCGGTGGGTATACTCAAATCCATTCGGATCCTACTTGCCATTGCTGCCTTCCATGACTATGAAATCTGGAAGATGGACGTTAAAACGACTTTTCTAAACGGCTGTTTGGAAGAGTGCATTTACATGGATCAGCCAGAAGGTTTCGTAGACAGTGGGAGCAGCGGGAAGGTGTGCAAGTTGCTTAAATCCATTTATGGATTAAAGCAGGCATCGCGGAGCTGGAACATATGTTTTGATGAGGCAATCAAGGAATTTGATTTCATTAAGAACGAAGATGAACCTTGTGTCTATAAAAAGATTGTAGGACGAACTGTCGTGTTCCTAGTCTTGTACGTGGACGACATTCTTTTGATAGGAAATGACATTCCTATGCTACAATCGGTCAAGCTATTTTTGTCACAACGGTTCTCCATGAAGGACCTGGGTGATGCCTCGTACATTCTGGGGATCAAGATCTACAGAGATAGATCCAAGAGACTACTGGGACTTTCGCAGTCCAGGTATATAGAGACCGTACTAAAGAGATTTAGTATGGAGGATTCCAAGCGTGGTAACATACCCGCATTGCACGGAATTACCCTCTCCAAGAAGATGTCTCCTAAGACTGACGAGGAGAGGGTTCGCATGAGCATTATACCCTGCGCTTCGGCGGCAGGATATATAATGTATGCGATGCTATGTACAAGACCAGATGTAGCTTACGCGCTGAGCGTGGTGAGCCGGTATCAGTCAGACCCAGGTGAGGACCACTGGACGGCAGTGAAGAACATTCTCAAGTAGCTAAGAAGGACTAAGGAGATGTTCCTGGTTTACGGTAATGGAGACCTTAGGGTCGAGTCCTTTACCGATTCAAGTTTCCAGAGCGACAAAGATAACAGCAAATCTGTCTCAGGTTTTGTGTTTACCCTCAACGGAGGGGCGGTGTGTTGGAGGAGTTCCAAACAGGATATCGTCACAGACTCGACGATGGAGGCTGAATACATTGCTGCAAGCGATGCCGCAAAAGAGGCGGTCTGGATGAAGAAGTTCATTAGTGAACTTCAGGTGGTTCCGTCCATTGTTGACCCAATACCTTTGTATTGCGATAACAATGGGGCTATACCTTTAGCGAAGGAACCAAGGTCTCATCAGAAATCCAGACATATCTTAAAATGGTATCACCTGATCAGGGAGATCATTGATCGCCAGGAGATCGAGGTACGGAGAGTGGACACAAAAGACAACACGGCGGATCCATTCACAAAGGCCCTCCCTCAAACACAGTTCGAGCGACTTTTTTGAGATATTGGGTATGCGGTACGCCAGCAGCTGGCCCTAGTGCAGACGTTGGGTATGCGGTACACCAATTACTGGCCTTTAATTCATGTGGGAGATTGTTAAATATGTATGCCGAAGAGGCCATTATTGTATAGTAATAGTTTGTATAATACATTTTGGAGGCTTAGGATATATATACGGTTTTACGACAGTCTTGCTCGATATAGTGTTGGATATATATACTATAGAGGCCTACATTGTATAGGATGCTTGGGATATGTATGTACATGACAGTCTTGCTTGATATGATAGTACGCTATTTGGTTTGACGTTGTCTCAACGTATGATATATTTTACTTGGTATTTATATATATATGTTGATAAAGCCCATAGGGTGTTTGTCTGACTACCGGCGTTGTGATGGCATTCATACTAGTGGGAGCTGGATAGTCAATAGGCACACCTTTAGATGTCCCTGGTCGCAGGAGTATCGAGATTGGGCATCGATACTCCGGAGTAGACTAGTGTATACATATCTAGACCCTGACGAGGGGCGATGGATTGGTCCCGCAACCATTGGTGGTGTTCATCTAAGATTGTATACAGATGCTCACTGGGTGTGAGTACACCGGACAGGACTCGCCGAGAACTGACTGGATGGTATTATACCTAACGTCAGATAGCAGTTCTCAGGTGACATGTGTGCAGATAGTCCGTTGACTTAAGGTCATCATTTGTCTCGTGTGAGTTCCCACTGTGCTTTGATTATTACCCTACCACGGCTCAAAGGAGTCGTGCAAACAGGTTTCAGTTGGGCACAGTCCCGAGCCACGTGGAGGCAGTGAGCGACTATTAGGGATTCGTCTCTTCCAGTATAGGGAGTTGATATCGCACTGTGGTCGGTTGGTCATTACCATAAGTCCCTGGCCAGGGCTGATTGAGAATTACTGATGGAATGATCAGTAGATTCTCGGGTGGTCTTGAACCATACCGACACGACTTGTACGGTTATTAGGGGTATGACGTCCACCACCTCCCTAGACCATACATGCGATACTCTTAGATGAACAGACCGGACTGCGCGGATATTGTCACAGACAGGCTCGGTAGGATTTCAGATGGGTTACCTCATCAAGCTTTCTTATCGACAACTACCTGGGGACCATTATGTACAGCTAGTGCCGCTTGCGGTCTGTGGTTAAACCCACTGGCAGCGTAGTAGTTGAGTCTTTAGAGTCCCACATAGAGATTTCCCAAACCCAGGAGAAAAGATATAGAGGTCATATGGTTTTACGACAAAGGTTCGGACGCATACGTGTTTGAACGCACGTACGACATTCGGACAGTTTTTACTAGCAAGCTTTGGTTTAAGCCAGATTCTAGTATCAGGTTATTGGATTTATACAGTCTAAAGTATTTCTGTGTTTTCACGGATGAGAGGGGCGTTCTCGTAATTTTCGGGGAAGCTTCTAGAAGGATGTGACATGGAGGGAGAGGTAGCATTTTCATTTAATGAATTAGTGACTCATTGTGAGTGATTCATCATGTCATTAATGCATTATTAAATGCTTAATGACTCACATAATGAATCACCCACTTGCATTAATGAAACATGATGAATAATCTCATATTATTCATTTCTTTTTAATTCATTATGTTTCATATATCTAGTGAGAAGCTTTTCATTTTCATTATTATTATCATTATCATCTTCTCACTCTCTCTCTTCAAGTTCTCTCTCCTTCACCAAACCTAATCCTACCCTCATGAGTTGAGAACAAGGATTAGGAAAGACTAATTACTCCATAACCTGTCTCTACATCACCTTAGCTACTCTATTTAGCAACTAGAGAAACTAAGTAACCTCAAGTTTAGAGGTTATAGCTTGGATTAGGGTTCTCGGGTGGATCATCTATCACGGAAGAAAGCCGAAGAGGACGTGGAGATCCAAAGAGGCCGTAGATAACATTAAGACGAAGGACTAGAACCATTTGGTATATTCTCTTAACATAGTAGTTTAGAACTCTATAACTTTTGTTAAAACTTGTTTAGCAAACGATTCATACGGTTATTCGATGTTTAATCATAGAACAAAATTGTTATTCATATTTCCGCCTCCCCATAATTGTTGGGGTGTTGAACATCGACTTACAGTGGTATCAGAGCCTAGCTAAACAGTATTTAACACACTTGCAAATTTGTATGAATTTCGAACGGAAAAACAAACCGGAAAAACCCCGATATCATGTACTTTCTGTCGAATTTTAAATGAGGTCCAAAAATTTTTCTGGGACCCTCAGAATGACCTAAATGAATGTATTATAACACCCAAGAAAATTGGGCTCATGAATCGGCCATAGCACCGCGGAACCGCGGCCGATCTTACGGATCCGCCGCGATTCCGCCGCGCTTTGGACGATTCATCATCCCAAGTTTCTTGTGTTGTTTCTCTGTGATATTTGGTGTTTTCTGGTAATTTTTATTTTTGCTCAGGTTTCAGATTTACAGAGAAGTATTGGAGCAGAATTAAATGTGTTTAATCGATCGAAATTATACGGTATTTGCTTGTTTGATTATATCTGTGAAATGTTTTATGTGTTCGTAAACCTCCCCGAGCTGCTAGTATGTCGGTTGGCAGGGGGTTGCACATATCTGTGATGTTATATATAACTATTTGTGTATATAAACTGTATTGGACTGTTGTGGTGATTAGCCGGGTTTTGTGATGGGTTATTGTATTAATTCATTTGATGTAAATGTAATAAGTTGTAATATTATTTTGCGGGGCACATCCAGGTTGCGGTTGTAGCCACCGTTGTATTATTTCTTTTTACTGTTTTTGCTCCTAGGGTAGACCCAAGGTCAGGTATTTTGAAGTGTTGGGGCAGACCGCTTCACTTCTGGGACTTGGCGGGTAGTTTGCCGTACCCGTAGGGGTCTGGGGTGGGAAAATGGCTATTCATCACAACTGTGTAATCCGTCTTTCATTGCAGGCTCAAACGAAATGCGGATTGCTTGAAAATCCAATATTGTTTATCTGTGATCTGGAATGCCTATTATTGCGTCTGACGAATGTACAATATCTATATATGATAGCTATTTAGACGTCGCTTATGTTTTACACCCGCGCTAGCCCAGCCTCCGCTCTGTCGTTAGTTAAGTAACCTAACGGGTGATGACGGGACCCCGTGGCGAATACGGATGGCATAAGAGGACGTCGTATTTTCGTTGTTATCTGTAATGATAGGTTAAAGATGGGACGCATTATTATTAATGCAAAGAAAATAAAACCTAAACTGAATCGTTGGAACAATTTCTAAAAACCACTCGGTTTTCTTGAAAAAGCAAATTTTAAATGCGGAGCTTAAACCACTCCTTTTAATAAAAGCTATCTTAGTTCCTTCGATCAAATCAAGTTCACTACGTTAACGGTTTTTTGCCAAAAAACCAGCCGTAACCCTCCGTCGTTTCAAATAGACAGCACATCGTATTCATGCTATGCTTGTTGGCCTACGTCAAGGCATAGTGAATGGTAGCAGTGTGTGTGCCTATTTGTTACATAGATAGATGCATTAGTTTAATACAGACGTACACCTTGTTGGCCTACGTCAAGGACTTGTACGATGTATTTAAATTAATCAGTACAACGACAGGTAGAACTTGACTTGCGTCTTATGACTTGTTGGCCTCCGTCAAGGTCTATAAGAGCTTGGGGTAAAAATCACATCGGGAGTTTCAAACATAAAGGAAACTTGCAGATTTAGCTTACCTTCTGGAGTGTGGTGACTAGAGTGCCTTCCATCTAGGGCATCATGCAATGATAGTTGGATCCTGATCCCACTGATGAGTAGGATTACTCTCGGGAATTTCTCTCACTTAACAATCAATGCTATAAACCAAGTAGGTGCCTAGAAAGGTGTTAGAGGGGCTACGCCTCCACGGAAAAGAGGTTCTTTAATTAAGGAACTTCGCGAAAGCGTTGGAAAACCTCCCTCGAAGTACCAACACCAGCCTGGCTGAAAGGTTAAGCAAGAATTGTAACGTGTGGTAAAATCCTGACTAGTTCTTCTTTTAGGTTTTGAAGAAGGATTTGAGGAAACAGTAGGAGCCATCCTGTTTAGATAAAATAATAACCAATCTAAACTTGCAAGAGCATATGCAGATTGTTTTGTTTTCTCTCTCTCTGGCAGCTACCATGACTGGACTAAAACTATTACTTGAAAAGAATATACTGACCGGGCAGAACTATTAAGATTGGCTAAGGAACGTCAATATTGCGCTGACTTATGACAAAGTTGCATATGTTACCACCGCTGTTCCTCCCCTTATCCCAGGACCAGATTCCTCAGTTGCGGACAAGGAAGTTCCTAAAACCTAGGATCTAGACTGTGAGCGAGCTAAGTGTATCGTGCTGGCGTCCATGAATAATGAACTCCAGAAACAGCACGAGAGTATGGATATTGTATCCATATTCCTCCATTGCAAGGAATTGTATGGTGAACACTCCCGTATCGCGAGGTACGAAACCTCAAGGAAACTCTTCCAGATGAGGTTAGCTCCAGGATCGCCTGTTGGAGAGCACGTCCTCAAAATGATCACCCTCATTGAGGAACTCGCAAACCTGGGATGCGTGCTAGAGAATGATTTGTATATCGACTTGATTTTGCAGTCCCTTCCCCACACCTTCTCTCAGTTCGTGCTGAACTTCAACATGCACGAAATGGAAGCGGATCTTCCAAAGCTCCTCAATATGTTGAGGGTAGCAGAGACCTCCTTGAAAAAGGAGAAGACCCCGTTCTGTATGTTGGCCAATCATCTTCTTCTAAATCTAAAGCGAAAGCTAAAGGGAAGAAGAAGATGAAAGCCACCAAACCGAAGGGTGGGGTCAAGAAGGTGCAGGGAACGAACAAGGCAGGAAGGGTGAAGGCAGAAAAGAACGAGTGCTTCTATTGTCACAAGCAAGGGCACTGGAAGAAGGACTGTTTGGCCTTTAAAGCCAAGGACATGAAGCAAGCTGTTGCTTCTGCTTCAGGTGTGTTCGTAATCGAAAATTGTCTTTCAGTAAACTCTACTTCATGGGTACTTGATACCGGTTCTGGTTCTCACATCTGTAATTCTTTGCAGGATCTGAGAAATAGTAGAGTACTGGGGGCAGGTGATATGACTCTCCGGATGGGCAATGGAATGCATGTAGATGCAGTTACAATAGGAGAATATCACTTAGGGTTGAATAGTGGACACATTTTGGTATTGTACAGCTTATTTTGTATTCCCAGTATGTTATGTAATATTATATCAGTATCTTTGTTATCTAATAAAGGATATAATTTTGTGCTTGAAAGAAATGTCAGGAACATTCTCCTAAATCAAGAACTGATTGGGTTTGGCACACTGGAAAACAACATATACATACTTAATCAACCTCAAATTTTCAATATTCAAAACACGCGTAAAAGAAAGGCTCCAGATTCGAATCAAGCCTTCCTATGGCATTGTAGACTTGGTCATATAAATGAAACAAGGTTGACTAAGTTACATAAAGATGGATATCTAGATCCGTTTGAATATTTATCATATGCAACTTGTCAATCATGTATCAAAGGAAAAATGACCAAATCTCCGTTCACCGGACATGGAGAAAGAGCCACTGAACTCTTGGGACTAGTACACAGTGATGTATGTGGTCCGATGTCTACGCATGCACGAAGCGGTCACTCCTACTTCATAACTTTTACTGATGACTTCTCTAAGTATGGACATATATTCTTAAGGAAACATAAATCCGAGGCCTTTGAGAAGTTTAAGGAGTATAAAAATGAAGTAGAGAAACAGACTGGTAAAATCATCAGACACTTCGATCTGATCGAGGTGGAGAATACTTAAGTACCAGTTTCCTTGAATACTTAACAGAGAATGGAATTCTCTCTCAGCTTACTCCGCCTTATACACCTCAGCATAATGGTGTATCAGAAAGGAGGAATCGCACGCTATTAGATATGGTGCGTTCAATGATGAGTAGTGCTGAGTTGCCACTTTCCTTCTGGGGATTTGCTCTAGAATCTGCCGCATACCTATTGAATAGAGTTCCAACTAAGTCTGTACCAACCACTCCATATGAAATATGGTGTGGGAAGAGACCATATCTCAAGTATATCAAGATATGGGGGTGTCCGGTATATGTGAAAAAGCATAATCCGGACAAGCTCGAAGCACGATCGGTTTTATGCAAGTTTGTAGGATACCCCAAGCATTCAAGGGGGTACATGGTCTACCACACTGAAGAACAAAAGGTGCTTGTCACTCGTCATATAGTCTTCTTAGAAAGCGAATTTCTTGCAAAAGAAATTAGTGGGAGCACGGTAGAACTGGAAGAAATTCCAGAACCTCAAACTGCAACCGAAGACTTAGAAGAATCTCAGATTTCAACAGAACATGACGAACCAACGCCACTCCGCAGATCTAGTAGGCTTTCTCATCCTCCTGAAAGATACTATGGTTTTCTTCTTGATGGGGATCGAGAGGATTGCATCATCGATGATGATGAGCCTACTAGTTTTCAGCAGGCTATCACGAGTGGCGACTCAGTGAAGTGGCTGGATGCAATGAGATCCGAAATGGAATCCATGTACACCAATAAAGTATGGACTTTAGAAGTTGCTCCTCCTGGGGTAAAACCAGTTGGGTGCAAATGGATCTTCAAAAAGAAGATTGGTACATTTGGACAAGTAGAAACCTACAAAGCTAGACTAGTAGCAAAAGGTTTTCGTCAAAGGCCAGGATTGGACTATGATGAAACTTTTTCACCAGTAGCTATGCTTAAATCCATTCGGATCATGCTTGCCATTGCTGCCTTCCATGACTATGAAATCTGGCAAATGGACGTAAAAACAGCTTTTCTAAATGGACATCTAGAAGAGAGTGTTTACATGGATCAACCGGAAGGTTTCTTAGACAGTGGGAGCGGCGGAAGAGTGTGCAAATTGCTTAAATCCATTTATGGGTTAAAGCAAGCATCGCGGAGTTGGAACATCTGCTTTGATGAAACAGTCAAGGAATTTGACTTTATCAAAAATGTAGATGAACCATATATTTATAGGAAGATTGTAGAAGAAGCAGTAGTCTTCCTCGTTTTGTACGTCGACGACATACTACTAATAGGGAATGATATCCCTATACTACAATTAGTAAAGCTCTTCTTGTCACAGAAATTCTCCATGAAAGACTTGGGAGATGCATCATACATTCTGGGCCTTAAGATCTATCGAGATAGATCTAATAGAATATTGGGACTTTCACAGTCCAGATATATAGACACTATACTAAAGAGATTTAGTATGGAAGATTCCAAGCGCGGCAATATGCCCGCTTGTCACGGAATCACCCTCTCCAAGGAGATGTCTCCAAAGACTGATGAAGAGAGAGCTCGCATGGGCATTATACCCTACGCTTCGGCGATATGATCAATAATATATGCGATGTTATGTACCAGACCGGATGTAGCTTACGCACTTAGTGTGGTAAGCAGGTATCAGTCTGACCCAGGTGAGAAACATTAGAGAGCGGTGAAGAACATTCTCAAGTACCTAGAAGGTCTAAGGAGATGTTCTTGATTTACGGTAATGGGGACCTCCAGGTAGAGGCTTTTACCGACTCCGGCTTCCAAAGTGACAAGAATGATTCTAAATCCATTTCGGATTTTGTGTTTACCCTCAATGGAGGGGCGGTATGTTGGAAGAGTTCCAAACAAGATACCTTCGCAGACTCAACTATGGAGGCTGAGTATATAGCTGCTAGTGAAGCCGCAAAAGAGGCTGTCTGGATGAGGAAGTTCATTTCTGAACTTCAGGTGGTTCCGTCCATTGCCAATCCAATACCTTTGTATTGCGATAACAATGGCGCTGTTGCTTTAGCGAAGGAACCAAGGTCCCATCAGAAATCCAGGCATATCTTAAGGCGATTTCACCTGATCAGGGAGATCGTGGATCGTCGGGAGATCGAGATACGGAGAGTGGACACAAAAGACAACACGGCAGATCCATTCACTAAGGTCATTCCTCAAGTACAGTTCGAGAGGTTATTTGAGATGTTGGGCATGCGGTACGCCAGCAACTGGATCTGGTAGAGACAGTGGGTACTCATTGCAGCAATTATAGGCCTTAGTGCAAGTGGGAGATTGTTGGATATATATGCCCTAGAGGCCTACATTGTATAGGATGCTTGGGATATGTATGTACAAGACAGTCTTGCTTGATATGATAGTACGCTATTTGGTTTGACTTTGTCTCAACGTATGATATATTTTAGTTGGTATTTATATATATATGTTGATAAAGACCATAGGGTGTTTGTCTGACTACCGGCGTTGTGATGGCAGTCATAGTAGTGGGAGCTGGATAGTCAATAGGCACAACTTTAGATGTCCCTGGTCGCAGGAGTATCGAGATTGGGCATCGATACTCCGGAGTAGACTAGTGTATACATATCTAGACCCTGACGAGGGGCGATGGATTGGTCCCGAAACTATTGGTGGTGTTCACCTAAGATTGTATACAGATGCTCACTGGGTGTGAGTACACCGGACAGGACTCGCCGAGACCTGACTGGATGGTATTATACCTAATGTCAGATAGCAATTCTCAGGTGACATGTGTGCAGATAGTCCGTTGACTTAAGGTCATCATTTGTCTCGTGTGAGTTCCCACTGTGCTTTGATTATTACCCTACCACGGCTCAAAGGAGTCGTGCAAACAGGTTTCAGTTAGGCACAGTCCCGAGCCACGTGGAGGCAGTGAGCGACTGTTAGGGATTCGTCTCTCCCGGTATAGGGAGTTGATATCGCACTGTGGTCGGTTGGTCATTACCATAAGTCCCTGGCCAGGGCTGATTGAGAATTACTGATGGAATGATCAGTAGATTCTCGGGTGGTCTTGAACCATACCGACACGACTTGTACGGTTATTAGGGGTCTGACGTCCACCACCTCCCTAGACCATACATGCGATACTCTTAGACGAACAGACCGGACTGCGCGGATATTGTCACAGACAGGCTCAGTAGGATTTCAGATGGGTTACCTCATCAAGCTATCTTATTGACAACTACCTGGGGACCGTTACGTACAGCTAGTGCCGCTTGCAGTCTGTGGTTAAACCCACTGCCAGCGTAGTAGTTGAGTCTTTAGAGTCCCACATAGAGATTTCCCAAACCTAGGCGAAATGATATAGAGGTCGTATGGTTTTACGACAAAGGTTCGGACGCATAAGTGTTTGAACGCACGTACGACATTCGGACAGTTTTTACTAGCAGGCTTTGGTTTAAGCCAGATTCTAGTATCAGGTTATTGGATTTATACAGTCTAAAGTTTTTCCGTGTTTTCACGGATGAGAGGGGCGTTCTCGTAATTTTCGGGGAAGCTTCTAGAAGGATGTGACATGGAGGGAGAGGTGGTATTTTCATTTAATGAATTAGTGACTCATTGTGAGTGATTCATCATGTCATTAATGCATTATTAAATGCTTAATGACTCACATAATGAATCACCCACTTGCATTAATGAAACATGATGAATAATCTCATATTATTCATTTCTTTTTAATTTATTATGTTTCATATATCTAGTGAGAAGCTTTTTCATTTTCATTATTATTATCATTATCATCTGCTTACTCTCTCTCTTCATGTTTTCTCTCCTTCACCAAACCTAATCCTACCCTCATGAGTTGAGAACAAGGATTAGGAAAGACTAATTACTCCATAACCTATCTCTACATCACCTTAGCTACTCTATTTAGCAACTAGAGAAACTAAGTAACCTCAAGTTTAGAGGTTATAGCTTGGATTAGGGTTCTCGGGTGGATCATCTATCACGGAAGAAAGCCGAAGAGGACGTGGAGATCCAAAGAGGCCGTAGATAACATTAAGACGAAGGACTAGAACCGTTTGGTATAATCTCTTAATATAGTAGTTTAGAACTCTATAGCTTTTGTTAAAACTTGTTTAGCAAACGATTCATACGGTTATTCGATGTTTAATCATAGAACAAGATTGTTATTCATATTTCCGCCTCCCCATAATTATTGGGGTGTTGAACATCGACTTACATATAGTAGTATGCTACTTGTTTTGTTTCTATCTTAATATGTGTATATGTTTCTTTTAACATATCGCTAAAACATATTGATGGAGCCCTTAAGATCTTTGCTTGACTACCAGCGTTGTCATGGCGATCATACTAGTGGGGGCTGGGTAGTCTATAAGCACATCCTTATTCTGATCCCTAGTCGTAGGATTATCGAGACAGGGCATCGATACTCCAGAGTAGACTGGTGCATACGCTTCTCTTCCCAGCAGGGGAGATGGTCTGTCCCACAGCCATCAGTCGTCTTACTGGAGATAGTATGCAGGTGCTCGTTAGGTTACGAGTACATTGGACAGGACTCGTCAGGAACTGTTGGTTGGTATTATACCTATCGTCAGTTAACAGTTCCCTGGTGGCATGAGTACAGCTTAGTCCGCTGACTTGACACTGTCACTTCGCCTCGAGTGTGTTCCCACCGTTTTTTGATTTTTACCCTACCACGGCTCTACCGAGTCGTGCAAACAGGTAGTAGTTGGGTGCAGTCCCGAAGCACTTGGAGGCAGTGACGGTTAGACAGGATTCGTCTCTCCCGGTATTGGGAATTGATATCGCGCTGTGTCTAGGAGAGCCATTACACATAGTTATCCCTGGCCAGGGCAAGCGAGATATACTGGTGGGTTTCCAGTTTTATCTCAGGGTGTTCTGGGCTACACTCCGACACGACTTGTACCGCTATTAGGGGACTGACGTTTACCACCCCCCTAGGCCCGCCATGTGATATTCTCAGACAAACAGACCGGACTGTACGGAGATTGTCATATACAGGCTCAGTAGGAGTTCGGATGGGTTCACCTCATCAGTCTTCTTATCAGCATCTACCTGGGGACTGTTACGTACAGCTAGTGCCACTTGCGGTTTGTGGTTAACCCCACTGCAAGCGTAGTGTCGAGTTTTTAGAGTCCCACACAGAGGGTTATTCGCCTTTGGGCAAAACAGAGTAGTGGTCGCATGGTTTTGCAACGGGGTTCGTTCACATCCGCGCACTTGTGCACGTTTGGTGTAAGGACAGTTGTTACTAGCGGGCTTTGGTTTAAGCCAGATCCTAGTATATGTTTTGGGATTGGTTTTATCTCATCGTTTTCGTGTTCCTCGGAACACGGATGCGGGTGTGTATGCACAGTTGACTGAGACAGAGGCAGAGGATTCTCATTATGGTAATGGTACGGGTGTGTATGCACAGTTGACTGTTGTCTTTTTCCAAACCCTAATGAGAAGAGGAAATATGATTAATAATATTAGTTAACAATTATTGTGCCATGGTTGAGTTGAATTCTTGACTTTTGTTGACTTGTTGACTTTAGTTGACCGAATGACCAAAGTAGATTTGTTGACCATCATCATTTGTTTTCAAAGATGCTTCTTATTTTTTGCACAAAGCATTTAATGAATGAAATGATAATGGTCATTCATCAACTCCCCATCACAAATTGTTAATTATTATTATCGTTATCATTTTCAAAAATATGAGAGCATGGTTGTAAAAAATTGATCATTCTTACTTGCATCTTCTCTCTCATCCATAGCTCTCATCCTCTTCCTCCTTCTCAAGGCAAAATCCCTCTCATGAGTTGAGAACCATTTGCCTCCAAGATAAAACACCAAAACTCATCTCTACTCATCCTAAAGTTGAAGGTCTAGCAAGCCTAATACTTTAGTTACCTCAAGTTCGAGGAAGGAGCTCAAGGTAGAGGCCCTCGGGTGGATCTTTATTCGGCAAGAGAAGGCGACGAGGAGAACCATCCAACCGTCTCCAAGGAGAAGAAGAGAAGGAGTTCAATACTATGTATAACCCCCTAACCGAGTAGGTAAAGCTCGTTATTGTTGCTAGTGTGTTGTTTAGCAAATATCCTCCTTTTATAGTCCATGTTACCTAAACCCTAAAAATTGTTTTTCACCATTTCCGCAACCCCGAAAGAACCGGGACGGGTAACGTGGACCTAAAAAGTTGTTGGGTACAAAATTGTTCATTTGGTATGGGTAAGGTTGGGGTTGGAAAGGTTGCTGATATTGAGTTTGTTGAGGGGCTTGTTGTTGTGGAGGAGGCCTTTGAAAGTTGTTGTTGGCTTGGAATTGTTGTTGATTTTGATTCCAAGCAAAATTTGGATGGCTCCTCCAACCAGGATTATAAGTCAAAGAGTAAGGATCATTTCTTTGCCTTTGCTGAAAAGCAGCATTAACTTGATCTTGTCCTTGAACAGGTGAATTGTAAGGACACTCTTCAGTAAGATGGGACGGATCCGAACAACAAGCGCAAACTGTTTGTGGGGGTAAAGCAGGGGCAGGAGAAGGCGATGAGAATTTGCTCTCAATTGCTTCTAGCTTTTTCGTAAGTACGGCCATTTCGTCCTTCATTGCAATTGACATATCAAGTTGATGTATGCCTGCCTTAGACTGAGCTAATGAAGTAGATGAGGTGGTCTTAATGCTTTCCCACTGAAGTTTTTGTTCAGCAAGATCGTCGAGAAATTGCCAAGCTTCCTCGCTAGATTTTGTAAGAAAGTGACCTTGACAAATGGTTTCCAACAACTACTTAATTGCTGGGTTCAGTCCTTCGTATAAAGTTTGGCAAAGTTGCCAATTCTCGATACCCTGGTGAGGGCACTGAACAAGGAGGTCCTTAAATCTTTCAAAACACTTCCAAAAAGGTTCGGAAGGAAGCTGGGAAAATTGAATAATTTCGTTACGAATTCTCGCGGTCTTGTGGTGTGGGTAAAACTTTTTTAGAAAAGCCTTAACAAACTCTTCCCAATTTTTTATCGAGTGTGATACTGTGCTATATAACCATTTCTCAGCTAGGTCACATAAAATGAAAAGAATGACACGTAGCCTTATAGCATCATCAGAAAGTTGTGTGGTCTTCATCATTGCGCAAACATTCTGGAATTTGTTAATGAAGATATAGGCATCTTCCTATTCCAGCCCGTGAAATTTGGGCAACATGTTGATGAACTGGGGTTTAATTTCAAAGTTATCCCCATTGCCCGGTGGAAGTGAAAGACAAGTGAGTAAAGCGGTGCGGATGGGATAGAAAAGATCCTGTAGCGCGATTCGTTGGGGCGCTTCGATAGGAGGGTGTGGTGGGTTATTCGCATCTAGTGGAGGTGGAACCAGTCCCGCAGGTAAGGGGTTGTTATGATTGAATCCCGACATCTCCTTAGAAGACGAAGAATTTGAAGATGAAGGTAAAGAAGTGGAGGGAATTTCGACTTCGGAGTCGAAAGCGTCGTCAGTCGGCACTAACGAGACACGGACTAAACGGGCGCTAGTGTCCCTAGTCCAACTGGACATACACTAAAGAGGTGTATTGTAGTCAAAAAGTAAAAACAGAAGGTGGGGGTAAGAAAACGTCAATGAGAGTGGGAACTCACATGAGTAGGGTAGTAATCAAAGTACAGTGGGAACTCACACGATAAAAATGACGATCTCAGGTCGATGAACTAACCTGTACACATGTCACCAGGGAACTGCTATCTGACGTCAGGTATAAGACCAACTAGCATATTCCCGGCGAGTCCTGTCCGGTATACTCTTAACCCAAAGAGCACCTGTATACATCTTAGGTGATCAAACTGACACCAGTTGCTTGTGAGACCAGCCACCGCCCCTCGTCGGGGTCTCGACTGTATACACTAGTCTACTCTGGAGTATCGATGCCCCGTCTCGAAAACTCCTACGACTAGGGACCTTTTAAGGATGTGCTTATAGACCCCAGCTCCCATGTATATGATCGACATCATACTGCTGGTCGTCAAGCAAGAATCGTAAGGGCTCTATCAACGTGCAATAGTGACTTATAAGGTCATCTAAAGCAGTACACGATGATAAAGATAAACCAGATAGCATACTATCATCATGAGAAAGACTGTTCTAACGGTATAGGTCCTCTCTCAATCATTGCAATCACGTGCCTGTGATCCAATAATTGACTCTGAGGGCACTATCTCCAACACATCCAAGTGCCACCGAGGTATAACGTGACTTGAGAGTTGGTTACTGGTGGGCAGGGGTGAAGAGTGAAGTTTCGGATTTTTTTTGAAGAGCTTGGCTTGTCAGCGAGCTAAGGTTGAGCATTTGAGTCCGGCTGGAGAGTTGCCACCTTTTTACCATTCCAGAGTGGGAATGGGAGCAGATCTCCGCGAATTTCGTTGTGGTGTCTACCCTGGTCTAGTCGAGGGTATGACTCCATTTGGGGGAATTGTTGTCTGGTTATACTCAGTATGCTCAGTTTGCTCATTGTTCTTCGATAAGTTTATATGTTTGCACAGAGATCCGTCATGTGTTGTATCCGATAGAGGCACCCAGTTCGCTAGCCGTCTTGGCAGAAGGTTCAGGAAGCCTTGGGTACTGGTTGAGCTTTAGCTCTGCTTTCCATCTGTAGGCCGATGGTCAGACAGAGCGGACTATACAGACTCTAGAGGATATACTTGTTCGTACGTGCTTAATGTTTGTTGGCAATTAAGATCGTCACATGCCATTGATAGGGTTCTTCTACGATAACGGTTATCAGGAGACGTTTCAGACGGCAACTTTCAGGCCTTGTGTGATAGGTTGTGTCGATCGCCAGTCTGTTTTACTGTCTCCGCGAGAGCAGGATTTTTGGACCCCGGCTAGTCGAGATGCTTCGGAGAAGATCCAGTTGATTAAGATCAGAATGAGAGCAGCCCAGTGCAGACAGAAGTCTTATGCCGACCGTAGTTGTCGCAGAGTTGAGTTCGCAGTGGGAGATCATGTATTCCTATGGATTTTTCCGATGATTGGCGTGTTGAGTTTTGGGAAGTAGTCCGAGATTGAAGGTCCTTTTGAAATCCTTTAGCGAGTTAGTACCGTTGCCTATAATTTGGCACTTCCGCCCAGATTTTTGGGTATTCACTCCATATTCCTTGTGTTGATGCTTGCAAATACTTTCATGACATTTTCACATGATTTAGCACCAGACCATTTAGCTCGGACGCGATCTTCTCGTTCACCGGTAGCTGATAGTGTTAGGAGATCGGCGGGTGGAGAAACTTTGGTCAAGGGTCTTGGCATCTGTGGAGCTTTCTTTGGCATAGCCGTATAATGAGGTGATCACTTGGGAGGCTGCGAGCAAGATTTGGGAGTTTTGCACTCATCTCATTGAAGGTATGCATAGTAAGAATTTTAAATTCGGGGACGAATTTTCTATAGAGGGGAGATTGTAACACCTTAGAATGCGATTAGTATTAATTAAGCGATAACGCGGCTTTTCTGTAAAAAGTTTACCAATTTAGTTTCCTCACATTTTATAACATTTAATTAATAATTTATTATTATTTGTTATGGCTTGCACACACTTGTGCATATTAATGTGAGGGTGTGTTTATGTTAATCTAGTTTAGCAACCATGACAACTTAACCTTAAGCTAATCCAATCCTTTGTTTAAACCTTAACCATAACCCTAGATATTTGTGTGAGATATTTGTATGGATGAGATGAGGTGGCAAGGTGAATCATGGAGGGCATTAATGGAGGTGAGGGGGAGAGAGTAAGAATAATGACATATCTCACCCAACACTCACCGCTCTCTCTTTTCTCCTCACACACACTCATTCTCACTCTATCTCTATCTCATTTTCATTTCTCTTCATTTCCCACAACCCTCAACTGAACACTTACTGTTACGACCCGAGAAGTACGGAACATGACCGATACTTAAATTATGAACGTCTCGAGTCGTATGTAATCTAAGTAAGCCAAAACCCAGAAATCAAAACCAAATAAATCAGTAGGGTGAAGGAAAAACCAATATAAAGCAAGAAGTTTAACAACATAAGCCGAATTATGTATTTTTAAAATCTCAAGTCTTTCTAAAAATTTTGGCAGAGTTTCCTTTGTAAATACTGGCCCCGAACGGGGTACAACATGATAAATATATACATGAATGATAAAAGGCATCCCCAAGCTGGAGCTAGCTCTTCGTCAATCGACCGGCACAACCACGCAAGCAATATAGTATACAACGCCGAAGGGTGAGGCTCTAAACTCAAAAGGAAACTCAAAACAGCATAAAATCTATAATAATACAACGCGCGACTCTAAAGCTGAAAGAATAAACATCACAGGTCTGCTAAGTCTGAAATAAATATACAAGTCTGGTTGATGGAGTTTACTAGATACAACTGAATATAATTAAATACAATGGCGGTCACGATACAAGTGAACCCACCTACCAGAGCAAACACCCGAAATGGAAGCAGTATGTCAGCAAAGCCGTAACGAAAACTGTACGGCAAAACCTGCAAGAAACAGTGGCACAACGGGGGTGAGTTGCCAACTCGTGAGTAGAAAACATCACCGGGCAGAAATCGTATGTATGACACAATTCTAGGTCAATATGATAAAAATATATATATAACCTCAAACGATAAGTCTGAAGCATGAAAAGGTGGCAAGGGTAAATATCTATACTTAAGTGTAATCCCATGTGCTGGTGTCAGTGCCTCAGGTAACAATGTATCATATGTATGAGGTATGAATGTAATGCAATGAAATGAGTGAGACAACAGTTTTCTTTATTTAATTAGATTTCAGTACGTATATAAATCGAGTTTCATCAATGAAATCAACGGAGAAATCCGTGTCAAGCATCGACACAAAACCAAAATCCCAATATCTCAATATCTCAGTGTCTCAATATCTCGGGCTCCGTCAGTCCGGATCGGCCCGTATCATAAACCACGCGACCACGAACGGTATCCTCCAGATATCCGACGCGCCAAACAATCACCGGTAGGCAGTCTGCCCCTGCCGGGCTCATCATCCTCCATGAAATCACTCTTGCCCCGGGGTACCATACTGGGTCCACCATGTACCCGAGACGGTTCATACGACTCCTCGAATCGGGTCTCGAAATCCATCTCATAACTGAGAAAACATCATTGTTGATGACTCATACATCATGAGAAAATCGCATTTTTCATTTTAAAAAAAGAGAGAGAGAAGTTTATATATGTTCTTGCGGTTTTCCCCCAAATCCAGGAATCTCATGAAAATCCGAAATCCAAGAGTCAATAGTAAGTTAACAGTGAATATCGGCATAAACTCCATAATACTGCATAACAGTGAATAATAATATACATGAATTTTCAAGTAATAAGTGCAATGTCTAAACTGGCATATAAAGCAAGTACACTAATATCATGTCGAAACTATCAGCTAACAAGCTATGTCAATAAAATAATATTCTCTAAAGTGTACATGACATGGCAATTATCGATGATGATGTGTGTGAGCCGACAAGTAACTGTATGTGGAACATACGCATCATCGATAATGGTGCTGGTGTCCTGACAGCATGATCTCAATAATGGCATATGAAAACACAATATAAGCTTGCGATGCAATGTGAACAGCAAGAATATGCGGGAGCTGAATAATAAGCACAGTGATAACGAATCAACATTTATATAAATATGAGTCATACAGTTTGCGATTTGAAATAACACGAATCGTGGTGGTTTGAAAATAAGGGCTACAGTGTTTTTAAGAAAAGATACGTCCTTTCAAATATCCGTAGAATCACTTGGCCTGTCTTTAAAATACTCACGATTCGTTAGTTTTGAAATAGGTATGACTCGAGTCTAATTTATCATTTACAAGTAAACTACAGGCTGATCGAAAGGTAAGGAAACCGCCTAACATCTGAGTCGATACATATATACATATATATATATATATATAATAGTCGGTGAACCGCCTCAATAGTATCCCATCCGATACCCTAATATAATATGACATCCTCTAGTAAAGAATGTGGATTTATTATCAATATATAGCTCGTACGGTAAATCTGTCGTACGGCCTCCCAAGTCTGGGTACGGGTCAAAAGGCATATCTATCACATTATTCATCTGGAATCCTCTTTATCAAACATCATGATCTGGGGTACTGATCTATGCCTAGTACAATACTGATACCATCTATGTATATGCATGCGTGTGTATGAAAACACCACGTCAGAAGGACACGCTAAAATATCATGTCGTATCTTAAATACGAACTATGTAACATCACCGATCTCACGGCTTCAAGCCAAATCTCATCGACTCATCTCCAAACCCAAGTACTATTTTCGTCATCCGTGTATACGTATATATATACACACACACATAGTCCCATACCCATGTGTGTGTGTGTGTGTATACATATCCCCATATTCGGACAAGTAAAATAAATGTATGCATCTATGTGTGCGCGTGTGTGGGTGTAACAACTAGTCGAGGGTTTCGCAACTAACACCAAACTAGCTCATGAACATATAATCCTATCACCAAACTTTAGTATCCATGTTTCACATAACAATATCATATATGTAACATATATATATCTAATACTATACTTCGAACTGCGGGTGTGCTATACGCCATCCACACGACTTTTCCCGTAGATATATATCTACTAACTTGGATGCCTCGGCTACTCCGATCTGATTCCAGCTCCGCCATCTCCACGCCACATGCGACGCATCTGCACCCGATCCTAGGAATGTACATAAGGAAAACAAGAGAATAAATATAAATAGTCGCGGACACAATTGACACAAGTCAACAACGCGCGCTAATTAAACACGCACGCACCCGGCGCACAAACGCACTCGCGACAATGCCAAGACTACAATTAAGGTCACTCTACGTGAAAAACACCAAGCCTAAAACCCAATTTGCATCAATTGCGCTTTCACAGCACATTTAATATTATAGGAATTAGGTTATAGGTCATTAAAATTTCAATTAAATTCAAATCGGTTAATTTCCAAAAATCTAGTAAGCACCCATACACCATTTTAGTTCAAGTCTTGACGTTTTATCAATTCTAATGGCCACAACAATCACACGCTTACTTAGTTAATCCACACCAACCTTTACTAAAATTTTATCTCATCTAATTACACATTAATTAAAAACCTAGTTAGCAAAGTTATATAATTATGACAAATTAAAAGTAACAATTAACAAATTAGCAACTAGACTAGGTTTTTACATGTCTTGAAATATTAATCTACACTTACTAACTTGATTTATTTATAAAAACCCAAAACCTTAGTTCAAACCCTTTCTTGAAATCTAAATCTTAAAATTAAAACCATATTTAAACACTTAATTTGCTTAGATTACAACAATACTAACAAGGTAACAATTTGAGTAAGATTATACCTTACAAATCTTGTATATCTCATTCGTAAACTTAGCCTCTAAAAACCCATCTTGCTCCAAGATCCATGCTTGATTTGGCCAAGGAAAATTGGTTAAAGGTTAAACTAGGGATTAATGAGACTTGTATTGATTTTTAATGCAATTTTAGAGATTTTTTGAAGTGCCAAAGAGGTGAGAAAATGGAGAGGGCAGCAGCAGGAAGCTCGGCCAGTTGAGGGGGGAGAGGGGTGTGTGAATGTGTGGGGGAAATTTCTAAGTCAAAGAAACCCATACCTCACATGTATACACCCATGCTTATTTTCTTTATTCTATTCTTATTCAATTTCATTTCTTTTTAATGAAGTGGGGCAAATGAGTGGGGATTGGGGGGCTGCCAAGGCTGCTGGTTCAACCAAACTTGGGGAGGTATTTGGGTGAGTGAGTGAGGAAATTCCATGCAAAGAAAACCCAAATCAAAATGCTACATACGCCTTTGTTTATTATATTTTATTTAAGCTTTTTCATTTACATTTTCTAAACCATCTTGACAAATTTATTTTCAATTCAAAACAACATGTTACATGTTAGTTTAATGTGTCATGATGCACAAAATTTGTATCAACCCATTCCAATTTGTAATTATCCCTTATTAAATGTATTAGTGACGGCTTAAAATAATATTAAAATAATTAATTTCGGTAAATTTTTCAGTAAACTAGAAATTTTACAAGTGGCTCAATAAATACCAAATACTAGCAATTACATAGCTAGAATATGCATATTTAAGTCTATGTTGAAAAATAATTATATCTGGGTTTTTATGGAAAACACCAGTTATTTTACCGATTATCCGAAATATCACCTAAACGATTTTCAAAACGTTACAATCTTCCCTCCTTAAATAAATTCGGCCCTCGATTTCAAATTAAAACTCCCCCAAATTTCTAAAACATTTTAGTAAAATACTCAAACCGGCGGAGCTCCGAAATCATCAATACATAAAATATATCGTAGCGCAACGCATGCGCATGAAAAAGAGTGTGTAACTCAAAACTCAAAACTCCGTCAAACATCCCGCAATTATCGGAGTTATGGTGAAGACACCAATGTTAAGATCCAATACGAAAACCAACATGATATATATCGAACTATACATGCAAACATCATTAAAACATCTGGAAGCAATGCGTGCCAAACCTTTTTCAAATCGCTGTGCGATGTGTGTATCACTGCACAGTGGCGGACGTTCATTGTGAGAAAATAACTATATATCTATATATATCCTTTATTTAACATACACGTCCTGCCATTTTGAGAACAAATTAGAAGGGTTTCCTAGTTTAAACTTTTCATGTCATCTCAGACACGTAGATAAATGCTGAGACTGTAGCTCTTTTTTTTGGAAATCTCTTCGATAACTATCAATGCATGCAAAATATATTCAGGTACTGTCCTCTGACTAGTCTTGCTCAGTACGAAAACCAATAGTAAATATCGTAAAAACGTACTGCTCCATAAGAAATCAATCCCAAAATGTGCATATGAATACTACGTGCGTCTGGTGCGCACGGAAATCAAAATCCATGAATTTGCCATACATGTGCACAGAAACAACATCTAAGTGCAAAGGGTGTGCACGAAACACCTGTCAGAGGCAACGGTGTGCCTGACAGCAATATCAGGTGCATCCGATATGCACAAATAACCCGATTTAGTGCATCTGGTGTGCACCAAAATCGCGTCTCATATCACGCGCTCAACATGCGCGAAAATCCAAATCAGGTGCATCCATCATGCACGAAATCACGAAATCCAATATCAAGTGCCGAGCATGCACAACATCCAATCAAGTGCACAAAGTGCACAAAACAAATATCGAGTATCACAATCGAAATTGACGGTATACAACACATTTCAATCCAAATCCAAATCATGTATACCGTGGTATATAATCTCACAACTGAGTACATCTGCGTACACAAAATCGAATCAAAAATACTAAAAGTGCATGAAAGCTATGCCGAAAATACAAGTCAAATCATATGTATACCATAGGCATGAAATCAAAATCAGCATCTCGAATGACATTAAATCGAAGTCAAGTGCAACTGTGGTGCACAAAATCTCAATCATGCAAATAAATCGCCAAAAATATCTGAAATCCAAAGTGACGGATACGTGATAGTCAATCACAAAATCACAAATCATAAATACTGTCGTCGATATGTCCGTCCTTCAAAGTCGAGAAGGTGTCGATGGATCCAATGCTAGCAGAGAAAGATATCTACTTGCCTTCTGATCATGGCCAGTCGCCTAGTGCCCTTAGGCTCTCGTCTCCCACTGCAGATTGCTAAGTAAATAGCTCCTCGGCTCAACGGTCCAATATAGAAACGATAACGGAACCAGTCCGCTCTGACACATCCTCTAAAGATCTCTGGCCAACTATCATGGTTACTCCTAATATGTCTCGTCGACGATGCCGAACTATGGCCAACTGGGAGTGCGTAATACAATTGATCCTGGGTCCAAGTCTTTTCACTTAATATTTCCAGAAAAATCTTGTTGGGTTCTCTCCCAATCTCGTTTCTGTTGAAATGCCCGGAAGCTATCATCCTTTTGCTAAATCTGTGTTCTTGTTCCGGAACGGCTGCATACTCATCGTGACTCCTCCTGGATAATATATTCATGTACAACGACTCTGCATGCATATCACATCTCTAATGTCAGTGGAGTTGAACGTCCTTTCGTCACGATCTCGTACGATCCTCTTGCTCCACTTTCTTCCAATGTCGACTGATTTGGACTCGTCTCCTCGTGGCTGCATGGACTGTGCTCCAACGGCTATACTCGTATCCGGAGTCTCCCAAGCAATGTATCCTATCACATGATCCGAATGATGTCAAACTTTTCGATCGATTCGTCGAGGTTCCATAATCCTCTAAGAGCTCAACATCGTGGTTACAGTTTAATAGTATCGAATATATGCCACAGCACCTATGGACCAACCATAGAAGGGCAAACCCAAGCCTCACTAACGGCACCGCTAAACTGCCGCAAACCCTAAGGTTCACCGGCGTTCCATGGTCATTAAGTCGAGTTAGGGTTTCATTCTTCTAGAGGGTCCGTAGAATTACTTGCATTGTTTTCCGAATACTTTAAACTTGGAAAATGGGTTCCTGACATTCGATCGTCTATATTGACTCTCAACGTATCAGTGTGAAGTCGTCTCTAGCTGGAATCAATCAATTTGATGGTCTCGCATCGGGGTAAGCGAACGAACCACATGTCCTAGTCATTCATCCTCGGGTGACTAGCGACCTGGTATCATATCTCTAAGTACAACTCATACTACAATAGCTCCAACATCTGGGGTGATATCTCGTCATTCGCAGCAACAACTGGCTCATTCGTCCACACGCTGAACAGTGCCTCAATCACCAAATTACGGTGCATTAACGGTCATCACATTCTGGCTGTCCTCTAACGGTAGCCCAATCCTCTGGTGTTGATCTGTACGTCCGATAAATCTCATAAAGGCGATCCATCAAACGCTCATGGCGCGAAAACATAATAAAATGACACATCTCTGCAATCATGTGTCACCGGAATTACGCCGTGGTCAGTCCTCGCCCGTGACGAGCTCGTGCTGACCGCAACTCTAGCTGCAGCTCTCTTTGCCCATACAACCGTGATAACAAAACCATAGACTGGTACCGATGAGGCTAGATCATAGGAAGGAATATAATACTGTGCAAGAAAATGTACATCCTAAGGTTTCTTAAGCGGAGTATCGTATCGTAAATATGCCGCGGAACATACACATGGCACGTCACTCTACTTGAGTCACCTACTCCATCAACCAAGGGTCATTCTACACTCCGAAGGTAAAACCTAACGCTCTGATACCAACTTTGCCATGACCCGAAAAGTACGGAATATGACCGGCACTTAAACTACGAACGTCTTGAGGCGTACGTAATCTAAGTAAGCCAAAACCCAGAAATCAAAACCAAATAAATTAATAGAGTGAAGGAAAAACCAATTTAAATCAAGAAGTTTAATAACATAAGCCGAAATATGTATTTTTAAATTCTCAAGTCTTTCTAAAAATTTAGGCAGAGTTTCCTTTGTAAATACTGGCCCCGAACGGGGTACACTATGATTAATATATACATGAATGATAAAAGTCATCCCCAAGCTGGAGCTAGCTCTTCTTCAATCGATGGGCACAACCACACAAGCAATATAGTATACAACGCCGAAAGGCGATGCTCTAAACTCAAAAGGAAACACAAAACAGCATGAAATCCATAATAATACAATGCTCGACTCTAAGGCCGAAAGAATAAACATCACAGGTCTGCTAAGCCTGAAATAAATATACAAGTCTGGTTGATGGAGTTTACTAGATACAACTGAATATAATTAAATACAATGGTGGTCACGATACAAGTGAACCCACCTACCAAAGAAAACACCCGAAATGGAAGCAGTGTGCCAGCAAAGCCGTAATGAAACCTGTGCGGCAAAACCTGCAAGAAACTGTGGCACAACGGGGGTGAGTTGCCAACTCGTGAGTAGAAAACATCACCGAGTAGAAATCGTATGTATGACACAATTCTAGGTCAATACGATCAAAAAATATATATAAGCTCAAATGATAAGTCTGAAGCATGAAAAGATGGCAAGGGTAAACATCAATACATAAGTGTAAGCCCATGTACTCGTGTCGGTGCCTCAGGTAACAATGTATCATATGTATGAAGTATGACTGTAATGTAATGAAATGAGTGAGACAACTGTTTTCTTTATTTAATGAGATTTCTATACGTATATAAATCGAATATCATCAATGAAATCAACAGAGAAATCCGTGTCGAGAATTGACACAAAACCTAAATCCCAATATCTCAATATCGCATTGTCTCATTACTTCGGGCTCCATCAGTCCGGATTGGCCCGTATCATAAATCACACGACCACAAACGGTATCCTCCAGATATCCGACGGTCCAAAAAATCACCGGTAGGCAGTCTGCCCCTGCCGGGCTCATCATCCTCCATGAAATCACTCTGTTCCCGGGGTACCATACCGGGTCCACCATGTAACCGAGACGGTTCATATGACTCCTCGAACTGGGTCTCGAAATCCATCTCATAACCGAGAAAATATAATGGTGGACGACTCATACATCACGAGAAAACCGCACTTTTCATTTTAAAAAGAGAGAGAGAGAGAAGTTTATATATGTTCTTGCGGTTTTCTCCTAAATCCAGGAATCTCATGAAAATCCGAAATCCAAGAATCAATAGTAAGTAAACAGTGAATATCGGCATAAAATCCATAATACTGCATAACAGTAAATAATAATATGCATGAATTTGCAAGTAATAAGTGCAATGTCTAAACAGGCATATAAAGCAAGTACACTAATATCATGCCGAAACTATCAGGTAACAAGCCATGTCAATGAAATAAAATTCTCTAAAGTGTACGTGGCATGGCAATTACCGATGATGATGTGTGTGAGCCGGCAAGTAAATGTATGTGGAACATACGCATCATCGGTAATGGTGCTGGTGTCCTGACAGCTTGATCTCAATAATGGCATATGAAAACACAATATAAGCATGCGATGCGATGCGAACAGCAAGAATATGCGGGAGCTGAATAATAAACACAATGATAACGAATCAGCATTTATATAAATATGAGTCACATAGTTTGCCATTTGAAATATCACGAATCATGGTGGTTTGAAAATAAGTGCTACGGTGTTTTTAAGAAAAGATATGTCCTTTGAAATATCCATAGAATCCCTTGGCCTGTCTTTAAAATACTCACGATTCGTTAGTTTTGAAATAGCTATGACTCGAGTCTAATCTATAATTTACAAGTAAACTACAGGCTGATCGAAAGGTAAGGAAACCGCCTAACATCTGAGTCGATACATATACATATACATATATATATATATATAATAGTCGGTGATCCTGCCTCAATAGTATCCCATCCGATACCCTAATATAATATGACATTCTCTAGTCAAGAGTGCAGATCTATCATCAATATATAGCTCGTACGGTAAATCTATCGTACGGCCTCCCAAGTCTGGGTACGGGTCAAAAGGCACATCTATCACATTATTCATATGGTATTCTTTTTATCAAACATCATGATCCGGGGTACTGATCTATGCCTCGTACAATACTGATACCATCTATGTATATGCATGCTTGTGTATGAAAACACTACGTCAAAAGGACCTGCTAAAACATCTTGTCGTAGCTCAAATACGAACCATGTCACATCACCGATCTTACGGCTTCAAGCCAAATCTCATCGACTCATCTCCAACCCCAAGTACTATCCTCGTCATCCGTGTATACGTATACGAATATATATATATATATATACATACATAGTCCCATACCCATGTGTGTATATATATATATACATATCCCCATATACGCATAAGTAAAATAAATGTATGCATGTGTGTGTGTTCTCGTGTGGGTGTAAGAACTACTCTAGGGTTTCGCAACTAACACCAAACTAGCTCATGAACATATAATCTTATCACCAAACTTCCATGTTTCACATAACAATATCATATATGTAACATATATATATCTAATACTATACTTTGAACTGCGGGTGTGGTACACGCCATCCACCCGACTTCCCCGCAGATATATATCTACTCACTTGGAAGCCTCGGATACTCCGATCCGATTCCAGCTCCGCCATCTTCGTGCCACATGCGACGCCTCTGCACCCAATCCTAGGAATCTACACAAGGAAAACAAGAGAATAAATATAAATAGTCACGGACACAATTGACACAAGTCAACAACGCGCGCTAATTAAACGCGCACGCACCCGGCGCACAAACGCGCTCGCTACAACGCCAAAACTACAATTAAGGTCAGTCTACGTGAAAACCACCAAGAGTAAAACCCAATCTGCATCAATTGCGCATTCACAACACATTTAATATTATAGGAATTAGGTTGTAGGTCATTAAAATTAAATTTAAATTAAAATCGGTTAATTTCCAAATATCTAGTAAGCACCCATACACCATTTTAGTTCATGTCTTGACGTTTTATCAATTCTAATGGCCACAACAATCACACAATTGTAAGTCCATGCTACCCCTCCCGGTACTTTCGGGAATGCGGAATTTGGTAAAAAACGATTTTCTTAAAGATGGTAACATGGACCTATAACCCGGATCTTGGTTAAACATCTATCTAACATCCTAACTAAGAGATTCTAGCTACTCGGTTAGGGGGTTATACCTAGCTTGTCTTGAACTCCTTCTCTTCAAGCTCCGATGGTGGTTCGATGGCTCCTTCTCGTCGTCTCCGTACGCCGAAGATAGATCCACTTGAAAGCTCCAACCTTTAGCTCCTTCTTCGTTCTTTGAAGAAACTAGTTCACTTGGTTTGCTAAACCTAGTGAACTAGAATGAGTAGAGAGGAAATAGAATGGGATTTTATCTATGGTTCTTGATTCTCAACTCATGAGACAAGAGAACCATAAATCAAGAGAGGGAGCAAGAGGTTGAGGGTGAGAGCAATAGGAGAGCTCAAGAACAAGAGAGAGAATGAGCAAGAAAGAATGAGGCTCTCTTTTGTCTTTCACCCTCTCATAATCCAAAGTGATCATAACTCATCATATCAAAAAAAAGTCTTATGTGATGGTTTGAAGCAACCACAACCATATCATTTCATGCACTCATTTTACACAAATGAGCAAGTAAACAAAAGTCTTTGCCATGAAATGATGGCTATGGTTATCATGATGGTCAACTAGTCAAGCCTAGTCAACCGGTCAACATGTCAACAAAAGTCAACAAGTCAACAAAGTCAACAAGTCAACAAAAGTCAACAAGTCAACAAAGTCAACAACCATATCACCATAATACTTAATTAATATAATAGTTAATCACATATCATATTCTCATTAGGGTTGAGCAAAAAGTCAAATAGTCAACGGTCAACTGTCAACAATCCTAATGTGAATCCACTGCCTCTGCCTCCCTGTCAACTGTGCATACACACCCGCATCCGCGTTCCGAGGAACACGAATGCACACTGGATAAATCCAATCCCAAAAGGTACACTAGGATCTGGCTTAAACCAAAGCCCGCTAGTGTAAACTGTCCGGACACTGTACGTGCACAAGTGCACGGATGTGACCGAACCATGTCGCAAAACCATGCGACCCGTCGCAATACCATGCGACCTCTACTCTTTTGCCTAAAGGCGAAAAGCTTTCTGTGTGGGACTCTAAAGACTCGACACTACGCTGGCAGTGGGTTTAACCACAGACCGCAAGCGGCACTAGCTGTGCGTAACGGTCCCCAGGTAATGCCGACAAGAAGACCGACGAGGCGAAACCCATCTGAACTCCTACTGAGCCTGAGTGTGACATTCTCCGTACAGTCCGGTCTGTTCGTCTGATACATCGCATGGCGGGCCTAGGGGGCGGTAAACGTCAGTCCCCCAATAGCGGTACAAGTCGTGCCGGAGCGAAGCCCAAAACACCCTGAGATAACACTGGAAACCTACCAGTATATCTCGATTGCCCTGGCCAGGGACTACTCGTGTAATGGCTCTCCTAGACACAGCGCGATGTCAACCCCCAATACCGGGAGAGACGAATCCTGTCTAACCGTCACTGCCTCCAAGTGCTTCGGGACTGCACCCAACCACTACCTGTTTGCACGACTCCTTTAAGCCATGGTAGGGTAGTGGTCAAAGTACAGTGGGAACACACTCGAGGCGGAGTGACAGTGTCAAGTCAGCAGAATAAGCTGTACTCATGTCACCTGGGAACTGATAACTGACGATAGGTATAATACCAACTAGTCAGTTCCCGACGAGTCCTGTCCAGTGTACCCGTAACCTAACGAGCACCCGCATACTATCTCAAGTACGACGTACTGACGGCTGTGGGACAGACCGTCTCCCACACTGGGATGAGAAGCGCATGCGCTGGTGTACTCCGGAGTATCGATGCCCTGTCTCGATAGTCCTGCGACCAGGGACCTGCATAAGGATGTGCTTATAGATTACCCAGCCCCACTAGTGTGACGGCCATCACATCGCTGGTAATCAAGCAAAGATCCTAAGGGCTCCACTAATGTGTATAGGCGATATACAAAATATAAACACATGTACACATTGAAGTAGAAACAAACCAAGTAGCATACTACTATTTTGAGCAAGATTGTATATACAAGGTGAATATCCCAAGCATCCATTAAGTAATATACAAACCAGTATGATACAGTAATGGCCTCTAGGGCATATACACTAACAATCTCCCACTTGCACTAAGGCCATGTACTGGCGTATCGAAGACCTATCATCTCGATCAGCCGCTCGAACTGAGTCTGGGGCAGGGCCTTGGTGAATGGATCTGCAGTGTTATCTTCTGAAGCGACTCTCCGAACCTCGATCTCCTGGCGATCTACGATCTCCCTGATCAGGTGATACCGCCTCAAGATGTGCCTGGATTTCTGATGGGACCTTGGTTCCTTCGCTAAAGCTATAGCCCCGTTGTTGTCGCAATACAGAGGTATTGGATCAACAATGGACGGAACCACCTGAAGTTCTTTCAAGAACTTCCTCATCCAGACAGCTTCTTTTGCGGCATCAGATGCAGCGATGTATTCCGCTTCCATCGTCGAGTCTGCAACGGTTTCTTGTTTGGAACTCTTCCAACACATCGCCCCTCCATTGAGGGTAAAGACAAAACCCGACATGGACTTGGAATCATCCTTGTCACTCTGGAAGCTGGAGTCAGCAAAGGCCTCGATCTGGAGGTCTTTTCCGCCATACACCAAGAACATCTCCTTAGTCCTTCTCAGGTACTTGAGAATGTTCTTTACCGCTATCCAGTGTTTCTGCCCAGGGTTTGACTGATACCGGCTTACCACACTCAGTGCATAAGCTACATCCGGTCTGGTACACAACATCGCATACATTATAGAGCCTACCGCAGAAGTGTAGGGTATAATAGACATGCGATCCCTCTCCAAATCAGTCTTGGGAGACATCTCTTTAGAGAGGGTGATCCCGTGACAAGCCGGTAGGTTACCGCGCTTGAAATCTTCCATACTGAATCTCTTCAGTATGGTGTCGATGTACCTGGACTGTGATAGTCCTAATATCCTCTTGGATCTGTCACGGTAGATCCGGATACCCAGAATGTACGAGGCATCACCCAGGTCTTTCATGGAGAACCTGTGTGACAAGAACCCCTTGACAGATTGTAGCATATGAATGTCATTTCCTATTAAGAGAATGTCATCCACGTATAAAACGAGGAATACTACAGTTCTCGCTACAAATCTACTATAGATGCATGGTTCATCTGGATTTTTGATAAAGCCAAATTCTTTAACCGTCTCATCAAATCAGATGTTCCAACTCCGCGATGCCTGCTTTAGTCCATAGATGGACTTAATCAACTTGCACACCTTTCCGCTGCTCCCACTCTGAATGAAACCCTCTGGCTGGTCCATATAGACACACTCCTCTAAATTTCCATTTAGAAAAGCTGTCTTCACGTCCATTTGCCAGATCTCATAATCGTGGAAGGCAGCAACGGCAAGAAGGATCCGAATGGATTTCAGCATGGGTACAGGAGAAAAGGTTTCGTCATAGTCCAAGCCAGGTCTTTGACGGAAACCTTTTGCTACCAGCCTAGCTTTATAGGTCTCAACCTGTCCATCTACACCAATCTTTCTTTTGAAGATCCACTTGCATCCTACGGGTTTTACCCCGTCTGGAGCAATGTCCAACGTCCATACCTTGTTGGTGTACATGGACTCCATTTCGGTCCACATTGCATCCATCCATTTCACTGAGTCAACGCTCTGAACGGCCTGCTGGAAGCTAGTAGGCTCATCATAATCTATGATGCAATCCTCTCTATCCCCGTCTATGAGAAAACCGTAGTATCTCTCGGGCGGATGAGACTGCCTACTACTCCTGCGGAGCGGCGTAGGAATGTCCTGTTCTGTTGAACCCTCTGGTTCCACTAAACTTTCAGTAATAGTCCGTGGTTCTGGAATTTCTTCCAGTTCTACTGTGCTCCCACTTATCTGGGTTTCCAAAAACTCAGTTTCCAAGAAGTAGGCATGACGAGAAACAAGGACTTTTTGTTCCTCTTCACAGTAGAAGAAATATCCTTTGGAATTCTTTGGATATCCCACAAACTTGCACTGTACTGAGCGTGCCTCGAGCTTGTCCGCATGCTGCTTTTTGACAAAAGCTGGACATCCCCATGTCTTAATATGCTTAAGATAGGGTCTCTTCCCATACCACATCTCATATGGTGTAGTAGGCACGGTCTTAGTAGGAACTCGGTTCAAAAGGTATGCGGCTGATTCTAGCGCATATCCACAGAATGATCGCGGTAACTCAGCGTTACTCATCATGGACCGCACCATATCCAATAGGGTGCGGTTCCGTCTCTCCGATACACCGTTATGTTGCGGGGTGTATGGAGGAGTAAGCTGAGAGAGAATTCCGTTCTCTTTTAAATAGTCCAGGAACTCGGCACTTAAGTATTCTCCACCTCGATCCGATCTTAGAATCTTAATACTTTTGCCGGTCTGTTTCTCTACTTCATTCTTATACTCCTGGAATTTTCCAAAGGCCTCGGACTTATGTTTCATCAAGAAGACATAACCGTACCTTGAGAAGTCATCCGTAAAAGTAATGAAGTAAGAATGTCCGCTTCGGGCATGTGTAGACATTGGACCGCACACGTCACTGTGTACGAGTCCCAAGAGCTCGCTCGCTCTTACTCCTTGTCCAGTAAACGGAGTCTTTGTCATCTTTCCTTTGAGACAAGATTGACAAGTGGCATACGATTGATATTCGAACGCATTCAAATATCCTTCTGTATGTAACTTAGTCAACCTTCTCTCATTGATGTGACCCAATCTACAATGCCATAAGAAAGTCTGATTCATTTCCGGAGACTTTCTTTTGTGTGTATTCTGGACGTTGAAAATCTGTGGTTGGTTTAACACGTATATACCATTACTCAATGTACCTGACCCAATCAAAACTTGATTAAGGTGAATGTTTACAACATTACTTACAAACGCAAATTCATAACCTTCTTTAGAAACTAAAGATACAGAAATGATATTACAAGTTGCGTTGGGTACAAAAAAGCAATTACGCAAAACCAAAACATGTCCATCTGACATTCCCAGGTGATAGTCCCCCACGGCTTTAGCATCCATGCTAGCTCCGTTCGCAACTTTGAGGGTCATGTCACCTGCCTTCAAAACCCTACGGTTTCTCAACGCCTGCAAAGAATTACAGATATGAGATCCTGATCCGGTATCCAATACCCAGGAAGTAGAGTTTATTGAAAGACAATTTTCAATAACATACACACCTGAAGCTGAAGCTGCAACCTGCTTCAATTCCTGTGTTCTGGCCTTCCAGGCCCTGCAATCATTCTTCCAGTGTCCTTTCTTATGACAATAGAAGCATTCTTCCTTATCCACAAGCTTCCCCGCTATCTTTGTTGCTTTTGCTTTTCCCTTCGTATCCACTTTACTAACACCGCCCCTTGGTTTGGCGGGGGCTTTCTTCTTCTTTCCCTTGGCTTTCGCCTTGGACCTAGAAGAAGATGATCCTCCTACAAACAAAGTTGATGTATCCCTACCTTTCTGTAGGGTGCCCTCTGCGCTCCTCCGCATGTTGAGGAGCTCTGAAAGTTCAACCTCTTTTTCTTGTAAGTTGAAGTTCAGTATAAACTGGGCATAAGTGGAAGGAAGGGACTGGAGAACTATATCCGTATATAGCCCACTCTCCAATGTGATCCCTAGGTCAGCGAGCTCCTCAATGAAGCCGATCATCTTTAGCACGTGCTCGGCTACTGATGATCCGACGGCCATTCTTGTCGAAAATAACTTTTTCGACGCTTCGTATCTTGCGATACGAGATTGCTCTCCATACAGTTCTTTTGTATGAAGCAATATGGATTCCATGTCCATATTCTCATGCCTCCTCTGATGTTCGTTGTCCATCGAGGCAAGCAGGAGGCATTTGGCCTTCGCGCTATCAATCTCCCAAGTCTTGCGGATTTCCTTATCCGCGACGCTGGAAGTTGGACCAGGGACAGGGGGAGCTTTGGTAGTAAGAAGATACCCCAGCTTGTCATAAGTGATTGCTATCTTGACATTCCTGAGCCAATCTTTGTAGTTTGGCCCTGTCAGTTTGTTTTTATCTAGGAGTAACTTAAGTCCAGTCATGTTGATTGGTCGCTGCAATTAGGAGAGAGAAGAAGAAACACTCAGCATGATGCTCTTGCAAGTTTAGAATGGTTTTTAGTTTGTCTAAACAGGATGGCTCCCACTGTTTCTCGAATCCCTCCTCAAACCATAAAGGAAGAATTAGCCGGGATCAATCCCACCGCACAATACTTGCTTAACCGTTCAGCCAGGCCGGTGTCGGTACTTCGAGGGAGGTTTTCCAACGCTTTCGCGAAGTTCCTTAATTAAAGAACCTCTTTTCCCTGGGGGCGTAGCCCCGCTAACACCTTTCTAGGCACCTACTAGGTTTATAGAATTGATCGATTAGTGAGAAATTTCCCGAGGAGTAGCATATACTCACAGTAGGATCGGGATCCAAATATCATTGCGTGACGAAACTGAAGGAATCCTACCAGAATCATCACACTCCAAATGGTATGCAAATCTAGCAAGTTTCAGTACTTATGAAACTCCCGATGTGAATTTTTGCCCCATGCTCTTATGACCTTGACTTTGGCCAACAAATCATAAGTCACATGTCAAGTTCTGCCCATCGTTCTCCAGGTTAATTTGAATCCACCCGCACCTACCCTTCACTTTGGCCAACAAGGCAGTACGACTGTTCCAAACCAACGCATCTATCTATGCTGCACATGAATACCCAATAGCTACCAATCACTGTGCCTTGACTTTGGCCAACAAACACAGCTTGAATACTATTGACTATTCATGTGAAACGACGGAGGGCTACGGATGGTTTTGGCAAAACCGTGAACGTAGTGAACTTGATTTGGTCGATGGAACGAGATAGCTTTTAAAAGGAGTGGCTCAAGCTCCGCATTTAAAAGTTGTTTTGAAAAGAACCGAGTGGTTTTTCGAAAGTGTTCCAACGACTTTAACTTGGTTTATTATCTTGCATTAGTTCTTTTAATGCGTGATATTCTTGCATTAGTTCTTTTAATGCGTCCCATCATTTAATCCTACCATTGCAGAAAACAACCAAAATATGACGTACGCTTATGCCATTCGCATTCGCCACGGGGCCCCGTCATTACCCGTTAGGTTACTTAACTAACGACAGAGCGGGGGCTGGGCTAGCGCGTCTGTAAAACATAAGCAACGCCTAAATAATATCATATATAGATATACTGCAATGATAAACATTTCAGATCACAGATGAATACATTGGATATACTAGGAATCTGTAATTTGTACGAGCCTGTAACAAAAGACAGATTACACGGTCGCGGTGAATAGCCAAATACCCCACCCAAGACCCCTACGGGTGCGGCAAACTACCCGCCAAGTACCCGAAGCGTAGTAACCTCCCTCATCTCCATGAGTAGGCGACTCGACACTTCGGCATACCCGGTAGTTTGTGCACCCCCTCCATGGGTCTATCCTAGGAGCAAAAACAGTAAAAAGAAATTATACAATGACGGCTACAACCCCGACCCGGTTGTGCAGCCATACAAATAATTATTACATCAATTTACAAATTTACATGAATTGAAAGAAAAGAAAACTCTCGTCTCACAACCCCCGGCTATTCACCCGCGACAATCCAACATATTCATATACACATTCCAGCAACATTACAGATCACAGATTTGTATAACCCCCACTAATCGACATATAGCGATTAGTAGACGTTCAATACAAATATCACATAACAGAAAAACCCGTTAGCTAAAGTCTTTTAGAAGTTCGATCAAAAATACGGATTTTCGGGACCCCAAAATAAAATTTTCGTTCTGGAAAATCTGGGCAGAAAATATATATTCCAAAAATCCCAAAATACCCCCAGAAGAACACTGCACCAAAAAGGGACCATGGCCGAGTCAACTCGGCTGCGGATCCGCGGCGGGAGCGTGCTCCCGCCGCGGATCCGCGGCGCTTTGACTCGATCGTGCGACCAATTTTGGTGGGTGTTCACAGAAAAGCCTGAGCCGATTTTAGGTGTTAAAATAATCAACTTTTGAAGATTGGAAAAATCGACAGAAACTGCAAAATTTTTGGGGTTTGATTCGGGACTTTTTCATTGATCGATCTTCTAGTTACTTGCTAACATGCTAGATAGAGTTTAACTAGGCTCTGATACCACTGTAAGTCCATGCTACCTCTCCCGGTACTTTCGGGAATGCGGAATTTGGTAAAAAACGATTTTCTTAAAGATGGTAACATGGACCTATAACCCGGATCTTGGTTAAACATCTATCTAACATCCTAACTAAGAGATTCTAGCTACTCGATTAGGGGGTTATACCTAGCTTGTCTTGAACTCCTTCTCTTCAAGCTCCGATGGTGGTCCGATGGCTCCTTCTCGTCGTCTCCGTACGCCGAAGATAGATCCACTTGAAAGCTCCAACCTTTAGCTCCTTCTTCGTTCTTTGAAGAAACTAGTTCACTTGGTTTGCTAAACCTAGTGAACTAGAATGAGTAGAGAGGAAATAGAATGGGATTTTATCTATGGTTCTTGATTTTCAACTCATGAGACAAGAGAACCATAGATCAAGAGAGGGAGCAAGAGGTTGAGGGTGAGAGCAAGAGGAGAGCTCAAGAACAAGAGAGAGAATGAGCAAGAAAGAATGAGGCTCTCTTTTGTCTTTCACCCTCTCATAATCCAAAGTGATCATAACTCATCATATCAAAAAAAAGTCTTATGTGATGGTTTGAAGCAACCACAACCATATCATTTCATGCACTCATTTTACACAAATGAGCAAGTAAACAAAAGTCTTTGCCATGAAATGATGGCTATGGTAATCATGATGGTCAACTAGTCAAGCCTAGTCAACCGGTCAACAAGTCAACAAAAGTCAACAAGTCAACAAAGTCAACAAGTCAACAAAAGTCAACAAGTCAACAAAGTCAACAACCATATCACCATAATACTTAATTAATATAATAGTTAATCACATATCATATTCTCATTAGGGTTGAGCAAAAAGTCAAATAGTCAACGGTCAACTGTCAACAACCCTAATGAGAATCCACTGCCTCTGCCTCCCTGTCAACTGTGTATACACACCCGCATCCGCGTTCCGAGGAACACGAATGCACACTGGATAAATCCAATGCCAAAAGGTACACTAGGATCTGGCTTAAACCAAAGCCCGCTAGTGTAAACTGTCCGGACACTGTACGTGCACAAGTGCACGGATGTGACCGAACCCTGTCGCAAAACCATGCGACCCGTCGCAATACCATGCGACCTCTACTCTTTTGCCTAAAGGCGAAAAGCTTTCTGTGTGGGACTCTAAAGACTCGACACTACGCTGGCAGTGGGTTTAACCACAGACCGCAAGCGGCACTAGCTGTGCGTAACGGTCCCCAGGTAATGCCGACAAGAAGACCGACGAGGCGAAACCCATCTGAACTCCTACTGAGCCTGAGTGTGACATTCTCCGTACAGTCCGGTCTGTTCGTCTGATACATCGCATGGCGGGCCTAGGGGGCGGTAAACGTCAGTCCCCCAATAGCGGTACAAGTCGTGCCGGAGCGAAGCCCAAAACACCCTGAGATAACACTGGAAACCTACCAGTATATCTCGATTGCCCTGGCCAGGGACTACTCGTGTAATGGCTCTCCTAGACACAGCGCGATGTCAACCCCCATTACCGGGAGAGATGAATCCTGTCTAACCGTCACTGCCTCCAAGTGCTTCGGGACTGCACCCAACCACTACCTGTTTGCACGACTCCTTTGAGCCGTGGTAGGGTAGTGGTCAAAGTACAGTGGGAACACACTCGAGGCGGAGTGACAGTGTCAAGTTAGCAGACTAAGCTGTACTCATGTCACCTGGGAACTGATAACTGACGATAGGTATAATACCAACTAGTCAGTTCCCGACGAGTCCTGTCCAGTGTACCCGTAACCTAACGAGCACCCGCATACTATCTCAAGTACGACGTACTGACGGCTGTGGGACAGACCGTCTCCCACACTGGGATGAGAAGCGCATGTGCTGGTCTACTCCGGAGTATCGATGCCCTGTCTCGATAGTCCTGCGACCAGGGACCTGCATAAGGATGTGCTTATAGATTACCCAGCCCCACTAGTGTGACGGCCATCACATCACTGGTAATCAAGCAAAGATCCTAAGGGCTCCACTAATGTGTATAGGCGATATACAAAATATAAACACATGTACACATTGAAGTAGAAACAAACCAAGTAGCATACTACTATTTTGAGCAAGATTGTATATACAAGGTGAATATCCCAAGCATCCATTAAGTAATATACAAACCAGTATGATACAGTAATGGCCTCTAGGGCATATACACTAACAACAATAACGTAGTTAATCCACACCAACCTTTACTAAAATTTTATCTCATCTAATTACACATTAATTAAAAACCTACTTAGCAAATTAAGACAAATTAAAAGTAATAATTAACAAATTAACAACTAGACTAGGTTTTCAGTTGTCTTGAAATATTAATCTACACTTACTAATTTGATTTATTTATAAAAACCTAAAACCTTAGTTCAAACCCTTTCTTGAAATCTAAATCTTAAAAATAAAACCATATTTAAACACTTAATTAGCTTAGATTACAACAATACTAACAAGGTAACAATTTGAGTAAGATTATACCTCACAAATCTTGTAGATCTCATTTGTGAACTTAGCCACTAAAAACCCATCTTGCTCCAAGATCCATGCTTGATTTGGCCAAGGAAAATTGCTTAAAGGTTAAACTAGGGATTAATGAGACTTGTATTGATTTTTAATGCAATTTTAGAGATTTTTTGAAGTGGCAAAGAGGTGAGAAAATGGGGAGGGCAGCAGCAAGAAGCTCGGCCAGTTGAGGGGGGAGAAGGGTGTGTGAAGGTTTGGGGGAAATTTCTATGTCAAAGAAACCCATACCTCACATGTATACACCCATGCTTATTTTCTTTATTCTATTCTTATTCAATTTCATTTCTTTTTAATGAAGTGAGGCAAATGAGTATGGATTGGGGGGCTGCCGAGGCTGCTGGTTCAGCCAAACTTGGGGAGGTATTTGGGTGAGTAAGTGAGGAAATTCCATGCAAAGAAAACCCAAATCAACATGCTACATATCCCTTTGTTTATTATATTTTATTTATGCATTTTCTTTTACATTTTCTAAACCATCTTGACAAATTTCTTTTCAATTCAAAACAACATGTTACATGTTAGTTTAATGTGTCATGATGCACAAAATTTGTATTAACCCATTCCAAATTGTAATTATCCCTAATTAAATGTATTAGTGACGGCTTAAAATAATATTAAAATAATTAATTTCGGAAAAATTTTCAGTAAACTAGAAATTTTGCAAGTGGCTTAATAAACACCAAATACTAGCAGTTACATAGTTAGAATATGCATATTTAAGTCTATGTCGAAAAATAATTATATCAGGGTTTTTACGGAAAACACCAGTTATTTTACCAATTATCCGAAATTTCACCTAAACGATTTTTAAAACGTTACACTTACATTCCCATCACAAAAGCTTCACTAAACTTCACAAAATCTCACCCGAATCACTTCTAATGACTTGTTTTGCCTCTAAGATGCCTTGGAGGTTGGAAAGCTAAGATTTTTGAGCTTGTGAGAGTAGGTAATGATCTCTATCTGTTAAGTAGGTGCTTTTTGTGTTGTGTATCTTATTCGTTTCAGTTTAGAACGCTTAAAATAATGTTTCGTGCACATATCGTATTTTTAGTGTCTTTATGTGATATCTGTGATCTGCTATGACCTGGGATTTTTACTGTAAAATCAAACAATGTGATTGTGTTGTACCAGAGACCCTAAGCCTACACCTGAAGTACGAACCCCCTAGGCTCTGTTTTGGCCGGCGACACCATGATGAAATCCGGCGAGCTCGGATTTATGGTGGAGTTTGGGCTTGAGTTTTGGTGGGTAGCTGTCTGCAGTTGTTTAAGTGTGTTTGGTCCTGTTTGATTTTTGAGTTTTTACTGTATACAAAATCTGGGGTCACTTTCCTAGTTTCTAGTGTTACGAATACGTGTGTTACGTTATCCGACACGGTACATGTACTTTGTGTAGCTTATTCTCTTGGTTGGTTTCGTAGTGTCGCAATGCATGTTAGCCACTAGACGAACACTACAGAGTTTGTTTGGAGTTGCTGCGTCGGTGAAACGTAGCGGTTACGTGTTACTGGTCGATTGCTAATATGAACTCGTTATATTGTTGTTTTATGATCTAGGGTCGCAGGCAGGGAATTCGGACGCTGCGAAGAAGGGAAAGCGGGTGGTTGGCTTTACTTAGCCCTAGGATCATCTTTGAGTAGATTTAACATCTACAGGGAAATCACCTGCACGGCGTTATGCATCTGGGCTAGATATAATATGATATTAGTCGCATGTTATATTGCACATATATAGATTGTGCATAAAACTTCATTGCATATTATTACTTGTTGTGCTTAGACTTGTACCCCTTGGACACTGCACTATTATTGACGGCTCATGTTGCACGAGCACTGATTGTATGCCACTCACACCGTCAATAATTGACATGACAGGCACAACGCCTATAGATACGTGATATTGTATGGTTAGGAAAATTGAGACCTTGATTCATATTCTTTTATGCATATGACATATAGCATACATATATACCTACATGCTTACACATATACCTTGCGATGACTACATGCTAGCTACCCATATACCTATAAGGTATTGTACCATTAGTGATAGGTATAAACGCATATGAGACATAGCTACATGTACATCCTGCATACATACTTACATGTACACCCGTATATCTTGATATAGTTATACATATACCTGGAGGGTATTACATCATTACTGATAGGTAGATACACATATCTTGCTATACCTACATGGTTACGCTAACCTGGCTATAGCTACATGTTCACATTTATATGTTGTTGCGTTTGATTTCGGAGAAATTAGGAACCGCATGATATACTTAATAACTTGTTGCAGTTAAATAGCGGTTTTTCCTTTATATGCTCATATTACCGTTTCATGTTGCATATATTATATTTCATGGATTTCGCATTGATATATAGATTTCATATGATATTTTCTAGATGTTTTACTCTTGAGTATATATATCAGTAGTTTGGGACGCTGATATATATACATGTATATATATATATCAGTAGTATGGGAGCTGTTATATATGTACACCTAATAGATATCAGTAGTATAGGACGCTGTTATATATGTATACCTATAATATATATATATATATATCATAATGATCTGTGCAAGTATTCTTATTCATTATATATGAGGGCCGATATTATGGTCTATATGAGAGCCGATATTATGGTCGATGTGAGGGGCCTATGTGTCTGATGTGAGGGGCACATAGGCCCGATGTGAGGGGCCTATGTGCCCGATATTAAGGGCCTTTGTGCCCGATGTGAGGATGACATGTTTTATTCCATACTCCACATTTATTTGATATGCATTGCTTCATGTATTAGTAATACCTGATAGAGTACCTTTCACGACTGTTGCATATACATATTATTGTTTATTGCTATCAGCTTGCATGTGATTGTTGGATATATGTATGCCCTAAAGGCCATTATATGATAGTGGATGTATTTATACATGTATATATATATATATAGATATAGATATATTCAGTGTACATTCTTGCTCGATATGACAGTATGCTGTCTGGTTGTTCTTTATCTGACCTGTTGACTTGATCATGCTTTTATTCACTCACACATGTTTACAAAGCCCTGAGGATATTTGCTTGACAACTGTGATTATTATGGAGATCATACTAGTAGGATGTCTGTAGTTTATAAGTATATCCTGAAATGTCCCTAGTTGTAGGTGTATCGAGATGAGGCATCGATATACCAGAGTAGACTAGCGTATCTGATACAAGACCCATATGATCGGTAATGGATGTTCCCACATCCATTGATGTTTGACATCGAGACCGTCTAGGGTGCTTAGTGGTGACTGGGTACACTGGACGGACTCACCGAGAACTCCTATATGGTATTAAATCTATCGTCGGATAGCAGTTCTTAGGTGACACTGGTACAGGTTAGTTTGTAGAACCGAGATCATCATAGTGTCTTGTGTGTTCTCCCAGTGTACTTGATTACCACCCTACCACGGCTCTACTGAGTCATGTAAACAGGTGGCTTTTGGGTACAGTCCCAAGAAACATGGAGACAGTGAGCGATAGGAGGGGTTTCGTCTCTCCCGGTATTTGGAGTTGATGTTGTGCTGTGCTCGATTGGCTATATCAGTAAGTCCATGTCCAGGGCTGTTGAGATTTACTGATAAGTGTCATCAGTAGTTTCTTGATCTGTTATAGACCATTCATCGGCACGACTTATTGAGTTATTGGAGTCGACGTTACCATCCCTATACTCGATATGCAGCATATATGATGAAGAGACCAAAATGTACGATAGTGTTGCCGGTTGGCTCGATGGGAGTTGTGACAGGTTCGCTTGTTTTCTTCTGATCGCTCAATACCCGGGTGGCCTACACGTTTAGCTGACCTCTTGCAGCTTGGGGGTGCTTGATATGATCATCACCCACCGCCGGCGTATTGACGAGTCTTAGAGTCCCACAATGGAGTTACCTAGCCCAGGCAAAACGATGTGGTGTGCATATGTGATATGCGCGGGGACCCGAGTAAATGCGTGTATGTGATACCTTATATTAATCGGGCGGTTTGCTATTGGTCGGGTCGTATGTGATATGACTGGTTTGCTAAATCAAGTGTTGATTTATCATTGACCATTAGCTTTTTCACTTTAAACCCTTCTTGTCTTTTGTTATAAGCATGCATGTATGCATTTATTTACATTGATGCACATATGGATGTGCATGCACACATACATGCATACACATTTCTATCATGGTTGTTGATACATGAGATGGTGGCAATATAAGACTCACACCTTGTTATATATATATGTTGATATTTATTTTTGGAAAAGAAAATGGAAATGGAAAATTTATCATGGTTGATTATTTTATTATTCCACTAAGCATTGTGTTAACCATGAGTTATTTTCCATGGCCATTTTTGATCCAAAAAAAAATATCTAGATATTTATTAACTTGGGTTAAGAATGAGAAGAGAAAATATATATATTTTATATTCTCATTTTTATCTTTTTCTTTATCATTATCTCTTGAGCTCTCATCTTGCCATCTTCTTCCTCCTCACTCTCTTTCTCTCTAGCTCTTAGTGGTGAACAAAAGAGTGATCAAGTTAGGATTTTGAAGTGAGAAAACAAACCACATCACCATTCTACACTACTCTTGCCTATTAGTTTAGAGTGTTGGCTTCAACTTCTTCTCTTGATCTAGTGAAGCCTCTAGCTTGGACAAAGAGGACTCCGGATGGATCGTCGTGGATCTAGAGGATTTCAAGCGATCTTCTTTCAACTCTGAAGTGGTCAAGGAGTCTAGCATAGGGAGCTACAAAGGTTGTATTCTCAAACCCTAGCCTTTTACTACGCGTGTTGGTGTTAAAAGTCTTGTTACCCTAGCTTTTCTAATGTGATCCTTAGGTTAGTTTCATTAGCACCATCTAATTTTTTATTATGGCATGTGTGATGCTACCAAACCCTAGTTGTGGTGCTAAGGAAATCCCTACATGGTATCAGAGCCTAACAATAAGCCTAGACAATTTTACGACAATACGAGAACGAAAAACCCCGCAAAATACGATTTTGGAAAACCTATGAAAATCCACTCTGTAAATTTTTTAAAAAGTGTTCAGAAAATTATTTTAGCAACTGCAGAGTGGCATTTAGGATGATATAAGAACATAGGGGGAAAACGAGGGGGAGTGCTCGGTTCCAGGCCGGCGACCAAGCAAGAAAATCCGGTGTCGCCGACCCCTTTTGCTCCCCTCCTACTCGTTTTGCACCAGTGATCTTTTATTCATGATTTAGGGTTTCTGGTATTGTTTTGAAGTCCAATTTTGCATGTGATGTTAGTTTGGAAATGAGCTCTTTGCAGAGAATTTCGAATTCATATTTTTATAGCATTGTATTGGTAACTTTGGGGACGTTAAACAGGTCGAACGAATTATCAAACACTGGTATTTTCCAGGTTGAACATATTCGATATATAATGTAGGTATTCCTATAGACCCTCTAGAAGAATGTAACCCTAACTCGAGATGTGACCACCAAACTGCGACTAAACCTTAGGGTTTACCGTAGTTAGTGGCGCCACAAATGAGGCTTGGGTCTGCCATTCTACGGCTGGTCCATTAAATACTGTGGCATAGATTTTGGGTATTATTTAACGGTGCTCAAGTGTTGAGCTTGCTGGGGAATGCGGGTGTTCGTTAATTCGATCGAAGGGTTTAACATCGCCTGGTAGTATGAGATACTTGTTTCTGCGACCGTTAGCGTAGTATGCGTATCGCCGGTTTCTTTGCTATATGTCAACGGTAATTAGGGTACGCATACTTGCTTACGTTGATGACATGTGATGTTATGTGTTGCTGTGTTGTGATGTATAGGATTGTCGTGATCGAATAGCCGGGGTTTTTATATGAGATGAGAGTTTTACTTTTCATTCTTGTAAAATTCATTCGTAATGTAAAATTCTTTTATTTGGGACACTTCCGGGTTGAGGATGATGTCACTATTGATGTATATTATTTACTTTTCTGCATTAGGATAGACCTAAGTTGGAGAGCACAAGTGACCGGGTTCTAGATTCCAGTAGAAGACCATCTCGAGAAGTCGAGACCGGGTCTCCTAACTCTAGAATTGGTAGGGTCGGTTGCCGCTCTCATAGGGGTCTAGGGTATGGGATGGGCTATTCATCACGACTGTGGAATCCGTATTTTCTATTGTTGGCTAAATACTAAATACGAACATCCAAGTATATCCTATATGATCATATCTGTGTTTCTGCTGCCTATATTCTGTGATGTGATCGCTTAATATATCTGAGACGAATGCTATATTATATATGAGATATATAATAGAATTTGCTTATATTTTACACGCGCGCTAGTCCCGTTCCGGTATATCGTTAGTTAAGTAACCTAACGGTGCATAACGGAATATTGCGGCGAATGCGGATGGCATAAGCGTACGTTGTATTTTTGTTTATTTTCAATGATTGGCTTAAGGACTTAAATGATGGGACAACATTAATATGATTAATGTGAAGAAAAATAAAACTAAAAAGATGTTGTAGAATCGGATTTGAAAACCACTCGGCTTTTTATGAAAAAGCTACATTTCAAAACTGTGGAGCTTAAGCCACTCATTTAGAAAACCATTTGATTCAACGACGATATGAAGTTCAAAGTGTTAAAGGTTTTCTTAAAAACCATCTGTAACCCTCCATCCTTTTCAGAAGTAGAGTACTTAGTATTCGTGCTACGTTTGTTGACTATAGTTAAGGCGTAGTGTACGGTAACTAAGTGATGTCTTCCTACACTGCATATGATGCAGATTAATTATGACAATCATGCGACTTTGTTGACCATAGTTAATGGTCATGTGAGTGGGTCTAATTAATCAAGAAATGACGGGTAGAGCTTGACTAGTGCTTATGATTTGTTGACCATAGTTAAGGTCATGGGTACTTGGGGTAAAAATCACATCGGGAATTTCAATAGTTGAAATTTTCAATGAGATTGCATACCTTCCATGTGATAGTTGGATCCCGATCCCACTGTGGGCAATAGTTGCTCCCAGGAGATTTTTGCAGTTTACAATTAGCTAACCTATTAGGTGTCTAGAAAGGTGTTTACTGGGCTACGCCTCTGGGAATACGAGTTTTATATTAATTAGGTCTGTGCGAAAGCACGGGGAACCTCCCTCAAGTACCGACACTGGCCTGGCTGAACGGTTCGTGAAGTTGTAGACTGTAATTAATCCTGGCTAGTTTTCTTTTTAAGGTTTGAAAGAAAAACTTGATTAAAGTAGTGGGAGACATCAATTAGATAAGATAATAACCAATCTGATCTTTCCAAGAGCTTTCGCTGAGTGTATTCTTTTCTCTCTCTTAATGGCAGATACCAATGACAGGGCTCAAGCTTCTACTAGATAAAAATAAACTGAATGGGACCAATTATAAAGACTGGCTGAGGAATCTCAACATTGCCTTGACTTATGGAAAGGTATGATATGTCCTCACGGCTCCAGCCCCGCCCATCCCACGTTTTAAATCTTCAGTTGCGGATAAAGAAATCCGCAAGACATAGGACGCTGACTGTGCCACAGCCAAATGCCTCGCGCTTGCATCGATGGATAACAAACATCAGAAGGAGCACGAGAATATGGATGCCCAAGCCATATTTCTCCATACAAAGGAGTTGTATGGAGAGCAATCTCGCGTATTACGATACGAAGCATCCAGAAAGCTGTTTCAGATGCGAATGGCCCCTGGCACACCAGTAGCAGACCATGTTCTGAAGATGATAGCTCTCATAGAAGAGCTTGAGGACCTTGGGTGGACAATGGACAATGAGCAATTTACGGATATTATTCTGCAATCTCTCCCCTCCACTTTTGCTCAATTTATAGTTAATTTCAACATGCACAACATGGAGAAGCAAGTACCTGAACTCCTTAATATGTTAAGGAGTGCAGAAAGCACGGTGAAGTCAGTGAAGACTCCCATTTTGAGTGTTAAGCCATCTTCCTCCTCTCGCCCGAAGGCTAAGGCCAAGGGAAAGATGAAGAAGAAACCCACCAAACCTAAGGGTGGAGTCAAAAAGGCTAAAGGGAAAAACATGTCCAAGGCTGGGGAATCGGGGAAAGGGGAATGTTATCACTGCCACAAAATAGGACACTGGAAGTGCAACTGCAGAGGTTACTTGGATCTCAAGAAGAAGCATGGGGATGCTTCCGCTTAAGATGTGTTTGTGACAGAAAACTATTTTTCAATAAACTCTGCTTCCTGGGTATTAGATACCGGTTCAGGTTCTCACATTTGCAATTGTATGCAGGGGTTGAGAAATAGCAAGGCTTTGAAGACCGGTGACCATACTCTCCGCGTTGGAACCGGTGACCTGTTGCAGTGGGAGAGTATCACTTGGGGTTGCCGTCTGGGTGTATATTTATTTTGAACCCATGTTATTATGTACCTAGTATGCTTTGTAATATAATATCCGTTTCTTTGTTAGACAATGAAGGATATAATTTTATGTTGCAGAACAATGTTATGAACATTCACCTGAATCAAATGTTGGTTGGGTATGGTACAATTAATAACGGGATATACGTCCTAAATCAACACATAGTTTCCAGCATACAACACTGTAATAAAAGAAAATTTTCAGAAATAAATGAAGCTTTTCTTTGGCACTGTAGACTTGGTTATATTAACGAAATAAGACTAAACAAGCTGCATAAAGATGGATATTTAAACCCTTTTGAATATAAATCGTATGCGACTTGCCAGTCTTGTATCAAGGGTAAAATGACCAAAACTCCGTTTACCGGACACGGAGAAAGAGCTACTGAGCTCTTAGGCCTCATACATAGTAATGTATGCGGGCCAATGTCTACAAAGGCTAGAGGCGGTTTTTCTTACTTCATTACTTTCACTGATGATTTCTCAAGATTCGGTCATGTATTTTTATTAAAGCACAAGTCCGAAACTTTCGAGAAATTCACTGAATATAAACTCGAAGTAGAAAAACAAATCGACTTGAGCATCAAAATGCTTCGATCAGATCGAGGTGGGGAGTACCTCAGTATAGAGTTTGCAGACTTCCTAAAAGAGAATGAGATTCTCTCTCAGCTCACTCCTCCTTACACACCACAGCACAACGACGTGTTAGAATGACGGAATTAGACCCTATTAGATATGGTCCGTTCCTTAATGAGTGATGCTGTGTTACCCGTCTCATTTAGGGGGCATGCATTGGAGACTGCAGCGTTTCTACTAAATAGGGTCCCAAACAAAACCGTGTCTTCCATGCCATATGAGATATGGCATGGAAAGAGACCATCTCTTAAACGAGTTAAGATTTGGGGTTGTCTGGCCTATGCTAAAAAGCAGTATCCGGACAAACTCGAGACACGGTCGGTCATGTGTAATTTTGTGGGATATCCAAAGAATTCTTATGGATATCTTTTCTACCACAAGGAGGAACAAAAGGTGTTTGTTTCTCAGTATGCCATGTTTTTGGAAAAAGAGTTTTTTACAAATGAAATTGATGGCAGTGTGGTAGACCTAGAAGAAGTTCTTGAAACACAAATCACAATTGATGACTTGGTTGAACCGGCTGTTGCAACAGAATTTGAGGAACCTCAGCCAATCCGTAGGTCTGGTAGGACTTCTCACCCACCGGAGAGGTACTACGGTTTCCTCATTGATGGTGATAGTGAAGACTGCATCATGGAAGATGATGATCCTACCAGCTTTCAGCAAGCTATCACGAGTAGAAACTCTGTGAAGTGGCTGGATGCCATGAGATGTGAAATGGAGTTTATGTACACCAACAAAGTATGGACTTTGGACGTTGTACCCCGTGGGGTGAAACCTGTGGGGTTCAACTGGATCTTTAAAAGAATGATTGGTGTAGATAGGCTGGTAGAGACCTATAAGGCAAGACTTGTGGCGAAGGGTTTTCGTCAAAGACCAGGTCTGCACTATGACGAAACTTTTTCTCCCGTAGCCATACTTAAATCCATTCGGATCCTACTTGTTATTGCTGCTCACTACGACTATGAAATCTGGCAGATGGGCGTCAAACCGGCATTTCTAAATGGAGATTTAGAAGAATGCGTTTATATGGATCAGCCAGAGGGCTTCATTGACAGTGGGAGCAGCGGGAAAGCATGTAGATTGCTTAAATCCATTTCTGGATTAAAGCAGGCATCACGTAGTTGGAACATCTGTTTCGATGAATTTATCAAAGAGTTTGATTTCATCAAAAATCCAGATGAACCTTGTGTTTATAAGAAGGCTGTAGGGAGAGCTGTCGCATTCCTCTTATTGTACGTGAACGGCATTCTTCTGATAGGAAATGACATTCCTATGCTACAGTCGGTCAAATCTTTCTTATCACTAAGGTTCTCCATGAAGGACCTGGGTGATGCCAGATACATTCTGGGCATTAGGATCTATAGGGATAGATCCAAGTGGTTATTGGGATTGTCCCAAACCAGGTACATTAACACCATCCTAAAAAGGTCTAGTATGGAAGACTCCAAGTGGGGTGCCTTACCCGCTTTCCATGGAGTCACCTCTCTAAGGACTTTTGCCCAAAGACCGATGAAGAGAGAGCTTGCATGAGCATTATACCCTATGCTTCGGCAGTAGGATTTATAATGTATGCGATGTTATGTACACGCCCAGATGTAGCTTATGCACTTAGTGTAGCAAGCAGGTATCAATCCAACCCAGGCGAGAATCACTGGGTAGCTTGTTCAGACCATAATATTGCATTTTTCATTCCCCTATTCTTATCCATTTTATAAATAAACAGGTACTCTTGACGCACGTTTGTCGCATGTTACAGGATACAGGCTCTTGGAGCAAATACAGTGAAAAAGACGAAAGCTGATACAGAAAAGGGACTTTTGACAAACAAGTAGACGGATCCTAGTCAAGCCTAGTCGAAGAACATTGTAAGGTCCAAAATGTCAAGTGAACAGTCAAAAGATCCTTACAAGTCTTCACTGGAGATCTGGAGAAGACCCAGAAGTCCAACAGAGAAAAGAAGTGTAAAAGGAGAAAGCCCAAGAAGCCAAGGAAAAAGCCCCAAAATCACAGTGCCCAATTCCCTAGTTTGGCCGCGGAACCGCGGCCAAACCCATCCTGGCGCCGCGGTTCCGCGGCCATAAAGAGTGGACGTCGGTGGATTTTTTCCGTGTCGGTGCGACGGTTCGGGTGTTGGGATTTTTAGAGGTCAAATCTGTAATTGCGCATGTGCGAGAGTCTGTAACCCTAGGTTTTCTTTTTTCCTATATATTGTACTCCCAGATCTGTAAAAAGCATGCCTCCCTTTAATGAATAAAAATTCAGAAATCCTTTTTGGAGAGCATCGGTGTTTCTTCTCCATTCAGAAATTTAGATCTGACAACCCTGCATGGATGATTGGAGGGATGCATCTGTAGGTAATTTAATTTCTTGCCCTAGTGTAGTTTTCAATTCCTTGCCTTAGGTAGATTTAATTTCATGCCCTAGAAACTTGTTTAGGGTTTAGCTTTTGGGAAGGATTTTGAGAGATGAGATCTCTCATCCCTTTCTTACCCACCAAATATTTACAATAGGACTCCATGCATACATGCACATACCGCTCCCTACGGCACTCTATCCCTCGAGGTAGTGGTGATACCGTAGTATAAAGGCCCGGGTGTGATGTTTTCTATGGAGGTTAGGGTAAGGATCTCTAAAGGAAGGACAAGAACCTAGAGGAAGGAATACCTTCCCGAACGGATCTAATCCACTTTATTGATAATTACCATAACTCCTCACAGATCTTCATTCGGGTATTGAAAGCGGTGAGATTTAATTATATTTCCAAACCATCCCTAAACCTAGCCCTAGCAAGAGTAGATCTAGATAATTTCCTTAGGATAATTTAGATTTTTAGATTTAATAATCTGTCCGAACACCTTTCGAAATTAACTCGTAAGAACGAATCGGAAATTCACAACATCCCTGTGGACCGATCCGTACTCACCGGCTAGCTTCATGCGATGCCGTTCTTGATTGCGGTTACAAATATTTTTGATCTATCTTTTAGAAAGCGCAAGCACGCTAAATCACTCAATCAAATGGCTCCGTTGCTGGGGATGGCGTAATTTTTCATTTTGTGAATTTTCGGGTTCATATAATTTTTAAAAATTATAAAAATCTGAAAATATAAAAAAAATACAAAAATTATCAATTTTGATTTGTTTGAAGGGTGTATCTTTTGAATCTTGCAGGAATAGTGAAGAAGCTCGGATCTGGAATTTTACAGAGGGCAAATTAGAAAAGTGCATATCAGAACAGAAGGGAAAATCTACAACAAAGCAGTACAATTTTTTTCAGAACCTGAACCCCTCACAAGGACGCGTTTCCGCCGCATATAGGCCATCAAGACCGCGGTTCCGCGCTCTGCCTGCCACGTCAGCGCATCAATTTTGCTAGGTTTGCTCTCTTTTCCTCCCCTCTGCAACCCCCATATCTCCACTGTAAAAATTTTCTGCAGGGATTCTTTGCGTAAAAAGTCTTTCTCCCCCTTCTAAATAACAGATTTGCTGCAGGATTCTTTGCGCCGCGCTAAAAATTGATTGCAAGTAAAATTTTACTGTTTTGCATAATTTAACCGGACTCTAAGGGGCTAATTGACCAAACTCAGATTGGGTGGGGATTTCATCACCCTTCCCAGGACTCCAGAAAACACCTAAAGCATTTTGCATCGACCACAATTAATTAAAAAAAGGACTAGACTCAGACCTAAGGTCATCGAGCTCAATAGGAAAAGGACTAGTATAGGCATCGACCGTTTATCCTAACCGACATTGCGGTGTCTAGGCTAGTGGTTATTAATTAGGCCCACTGTAGTGGTGGTTCCTTCCCACTTACCTGGCCGTACTTGTCCGTGAAGAGGCGGTTTGAGGTCCTATTTCTAGCCCTAGTTAGGAGCTGTCTAGCAGACCTAGGTGACCCTAGATCTAGGCCTGATTATGCATGTGTTGTTGATACATTTGTGTCACGAGTCCCTTTTCAAAAACCCCTTTGCAAAACTCACACAAAAATAAAAAAATATAAATCTTTTCAAAAACTTGCAACTTGCCGCTAAAAAAACTTGCAACTCACTTTCACTCACTTCTTCTCATTGACGTTATCTTACCCCCACATTCTGTTTTTCTATTTTTTTCTGACTACACTACTCCTTTAGTGTATGTCACTTTGGACTAGAGATACTAACGCCCGATTAGTCCGTGTTTCGTTGGTACCGACCAACGAACCCTTTGACGAACCCTTCGTCGACACTCCGTCCATTTCCTTACCTCCACCTTTAAATTCTTCTTTCGAAGGTATGTCGGGATTCAACCCCAACGATACCTTACCGACGGGAATGATTCCACCTCCGCCAGGTGTGAATAACCCGAATCTTCCGCCTGTTGTAGCGCCCGCATGAGTTGCGCTTCAGGATCTCTTCTACCCCGTTCGCACTTCTTTACCTACATGTCTTTCACCCCCACCGGCAAATGGGGATAATTTTGAAATAAAACCACATTTCATCAATATGCTGCCAAAATTTCATGGTTTGGAATCTGAAGATGCATATATTTTTATTAATAAATTCCAAAACGTTTGCGCTATGATGAAAACAACCCAATTAAGTGATGACGCTATAAGGCTAAGGGTCATTCCTTTTACCTTATGTGACCTAGCCGAGAAGTGGCTATACAGCACCGCATCACATTCCATTAGAAATTGGGACGAGTTTGTGAGAGCTTTTCTGAAAAAGTTCTATCCTCATCACAAAACTGCTAGAATCCGTAACGAGATTATACAATTTTCACAGCTTCCTTCCGAACCATTTTGGAAATGCTTCGAGAGATTTAAAGACCTACTTGTTCAATGCCCTCATCATGGGTTCGAAAGTTGGCAACTTTGCCAAACATTATACGAGGGATTGAACTCGGTGACGAAGCAGTTGCTAGAAACAATATGTCAAGGTCATTTTCTCTCCAAGTCTAGTGACGAAGCATGGCAGTTTCTTGAGGATCTTAGTGAGCAAACAATATAGTGGGAGAGTTCCAAGACCACAACATCTTCTTCTGTTGGTCAATCTAGAGCAGGCATACATCAAATAGATATGTCGATTGCTATGAAGGGCGAGATGGACTCACTTATGAAAAAGCTAGAAGCCATTGAGACCAAAATCTCATCGTCTTCTCCTGCCCCTACTCTATCCACACGAACTGTTTGTGCTTGTTGTGCGAATCCATCGCATCTAACCGAAGAGTGTCCTTACAATGCACCTATTCAAGGACAGGATCAAGTCAATGCTGCATTTCAGCAACGACAAAGAAATGAACCGTACTCTTCGACATACAATCCGGGGTGGAGGAGTCACCCGAATTTCGCTTGGAACCAAAATCAACAAGTCCAAGGAAATAATAATTTTCAAAGACCTCCTCCTCCACAACAACAACAAGCACCTTTACAAACTCAAAACCAGCAACCTTTCCAACAACAACCTTATCAAACGAACAACTTAGTTCAACCTAATGATGATAAGGTTATCTCGCTCGAGAAGAGTCTAGATGCATTTCTCAAGCAATCTACAGAATCCGCAGCAAGATTTGAAAGTTATGTTCAATCTTTAATGAATAACAATGCCTCACACGATCAAAGTATCAAATCTATTGAGGCATAAATTGCACAATTAACTGCTGCGTTGAGCGAGAGAGAAAAGGGAAAGCTTCCATCTCAGCCATTGCCAAATCCCGGTCACACACAAAACGCATATCACAATCACAATGTTAATGTGGTGACCACGTTGAGATCCGGAAGAGTGTTGCAAAATAATGTGGGAACTAGTGATGACATCCCCGCCGGTGGTTCTTCTTCTTCTTCTTCTTCTTCTTCTTCTTCTTCACTTTCTTCTTCACCTTTTTCTTTAGAGCCTATTCTCCACCCTTCACAGGGCTCTACTTCTTCTTGCTCGAACGGACCCATTGCTCACAACATGAACACATCTACACCGGGATCCGTTCCTACTCCACATTCTACTCCACAGACATGTGACTCAACAAATTTTCAAAATGCACCATTTCCAAACAGGTTGAGTCCCAATAAACCAACTGCACAAGTGGAGAAGATTGTGGAGATATTTAAGCAGGTTAGCATAAATATACCTCTCTTGGATGCTATCCAACAAGTCCCTTCATACGCGAAAATTTTAAAGGGCTTGTGCACCTCGAAGAGAAAGGCATCTCAAGTACCCAAGAAAGTGCTAGTGGCTAGTGCAGTGAGCAATGCTATTAACCACCATCAAACCTTACCCCAAAAACGAAAGGACCCCGGCTGTCCTACGATTTCAATCACAATTGGGGATAAGAAAATTAATCGAGCACTTTTAGATCTTGGGTCTAGTGTTAACCTGATTCCCTACTCCGTGTACGAACAATTAGGGGTTGGAGAGTTGAAACCCACTCGTTGCACTCTCCAAATGGCTGATCGATCAATCACCCATCCTAGGGGTCAACTAGAGGATGTGTTGATCAAAGTCGGGGAGTTCATATTCCCCGTTGATTTTATCGTTATGGACACACAACCTGTTGCTAACCCAAGAAACCAAATTCCCGTGATTCTTGGTCGACCATTTTTGGCCACTTCCAATGCTGTAATAAACTGTCGCAATGGCTCCATGACTCTATCCTTTGGGAAAATGTCTAGTGAGTTCAATATTTATAAGATGGGAAGTCTGCCCCCCGTACCTAAAAGTAGTACATGAGAAGTTTGCTCTATTCACGAAATCACGCAGGAGGACTGCGAGCTTGAAAGATTCTTGTTTGATGAAAACAGTTTTGACGCCACTAGTGCGTCCCTCCTTGAGCCTACCACCGTTGACACAACCGATATTGATTATGAATGTTTTACTTTTTCGGATGATGATGACTCACAGCCCGAATATGTGGCTTTTGAATTTTTGGATGAGTTAGTCGAGCCATCCGAATCGGTTGTTTGCAGTGATTTCGAACCTGTGTTGGAGTCCTTTGAGTTCGAGGTAGATTCCGAAATGATTCTTTCGCCTCCGAAACTCGAACTCACGCCCTTGCTGTCTCACCTTAGATATGCTTACATAGGTGAGAATGAGACCTTTCCCATTATCATATCGGCCTCTCTAGCCCTCGAGCAAGAGAACGCCCTCTTAATGGTCTTACAAGATAGGCGGCAAGTTTTCGGTTGGCCTATGGAGGACATCGAGGAGATAAGTTCCCTCATAATTCAGTATCATATACAATTGATGGATGATTCCGAGTCAATAGAGGACTTACAGGAACATCTTGGGGGTATTGTGGTGGGTCAACCTCCTCCTTTAGAAGTTGAAATACCCCCATTTCTTTTAATAAGTTACGAGAATGCCAATACTCCACTGATTGCTGATCATTTACATTCTCGCTTTGATATATCACCATCGCCTGTATATTTACCTCCACACCTCCCATACCACTACTTCTATCTTCCCCAATTCTTTGTGGACCGCTACAATTTATTCTTCCACCAATCAATATTCTTTACTGATAAAATTTTCAACTGGTTGGTGTTGGTCTATACAAAGTTTGGCAGTAATGTCTAACATAGTTTAAATGAAGTTTGGGGGAGGGCCTTTCTGTATATATTTTTGTTTTCATTAACAATAAAAATTATAAATAAATAAACAGGGAACTGCCGGTATTTTGACCCTCTTGGTTTAGCATGACAGTGAGGACACAGTCAAGTTCAAGTTTGGGGGTATGCTCGGTACGTCTTCTTCCTTCGTATTCATTTGTACATATTTTTGCATTTGCATACTTATTTGAAAACCCATAAAAATTGAAATATTTCAAAAATTATAAAAATTTATGTATTCAATTTTGGCTAATTGACTTGAGTTTGACAAATAGGTTAACTAGTTAGGAACAACTAGATCTTAGACTCAATAAATTAAAAACCCTAAAAATAACATTCCTTAAAGTTTAATGGTAGAAAGTATATGCCTTGTAGTTTATTTAGAAATAGGCAAATTTTAGGGTTCACTTCTTGGACTAAGTCGAAATGAGGGAAGAGTATTGATGTTCTTATTAGAGTATAAGTTGGAAAAATAGTTCCTAGCTTAAGTCTAGATTCTGAAAATGTATACCCTACAATTTGCACAATCATGCACCTTGAAACTTGGAATAGTAGAAGAGACCTTGAAGTGCTCTTGTCTAAAGTCCTTAGTACAATGAAAATAAAGAAAAAAAAAGTGAATAAAGAATAAAAAAAAATGGACACTGGTTTTTGTGATTACTTAAGGCTGCAAAAATAGAAAAATATTTAGCGAGGGTGCTTCATCACCTAGTGCCTTAGACCAACTGGTTTTGGAGTCACTGCTAATGCCTTGGGTGTTGCAAAACTAGGAAGTACGCTTTAAAGTGCTAACACATCTTGTAATCGGTTGTTGGTACCTCAAGAAGTATTAACGGTCGCATGAAGGATGTGTAAGCAAATTTCAATTAAAAATTCACCAACTAATTGTACTTTGGACAACGGACAAGGGTATGATTGCTTAATTTGAATTTCCAAGTGTAGGGGTGATTTATACACACACGTAGGGGTATGTTATTGGGATTTAGATAAGAGAAAGGAGTGAAGAATAGAACTTGTATCTTTAGTAAGGGTTGATAGAAATTCCTAAGTGGAGATGGAACTCTAGAAGGAAAACTTAGGAAATGCCGAAAGCTAAGTAGGTCTACATAACATATATAATCTTATGTTAAATAATGAGGAAGTGTGAAGAATATGGGTGGATAATTTGCAGGTCGATGATAATAGAATTCCTTGTTAGAAAACCTAATTGGAGAACAAAAGTCAATGAGCCATAGGATTTTGTGGGTGTAATCCGCTGAAAACCCTCAGGAGACAACACTCCTACTAGGGACACCTAGAGGTTTAACGGCTTGTTGAACATGCTCAGTGCAATCACGTTTCCCTGCGAAAGTGTGGTTAGGATTTTAGTGAATAAAAAAATAAGTTTGCTCGAGGACGAGCAAAAAGTAAGTTTGGGGGTATTTGTTCAGACCATAATATTGCATTTTTCATTCCCCTATTCTTATCCATTTTATAAATAAACAGGTACTCTTGACGCACGTTTGTTGCATGTTACAGGATACAGGCTCTTGGAGCAAATACAGTGAAAAAGACGAAAGCTGATACAGAAAAGGGACTTTTGACAAACAAGTAGACGGATCCTAGTCAAGCCTAGTCGAAGAACATTGCAAGGTCCAAAATGTCAAGTGAACGGTCAAAAGATCCTTACAAGTCTTCACTGGAGATCTGGAGAAGACCCAGAAGTCCAACAGAGAAAATAAGTGTAAAAAGAGAAAGCCCAAGAAGCCAAGGAAAAAGCCCCAAAATCACAGTGCCCAATTCCCTAGTTTGGCCGCGGAACCGCGGCCAAACCCATCCTGACGCCGCGGTTCCGCGGCCATAAAGAGCGCACGTCGGTGGATTTTTTCCGTGTCGGTGCGACGGTTCGGGTGTTGGGATTTTTAGAGGTCAAATCTGTAATTGCGCATGTGCGAGAGTCTGTAACCCTAGGTTTTCTGTTTTCTTATATATTGTACTCCCAGATCTGTAAAATGCTTGCCTCCCTTTAATGAATAAAAATTTAGAAATCCTTTTTGGAGAGCATCGGTGTTTCTTCTCTATTCAGAAATTCAGATCTGACAACCCTGCATGGATGATTGGAGGGATGCATCTGTAAGTAATTTAATTTCTTGCCCTAGTGTAGTTTTCAATTCCTTGCCCTAGGTAGATTTAATTTCATGCACTAGAAACTTGTTTAGGGTTTAGTTTTTGGGAAGGATTTTGAGAGATGAGATCTCTCATCCCTTTTTTACCCACCAAATATTTACAATAGGACTCCATGCATACATGCACATACCGCTCCCTACGGCACTCTATCCCTCGAGGTAGCGGTGATACCGTAGTATAAAGGCCCGGGTGTGATGTTTTCTATGGAGGTTAGGGTAAGGATCTCTAAAGGAAGGACAAGAACCTAGAGGAAGGAACACCTTCCCGAATGGATCTAATCCACTTTATTGATAACTACCATAACTCCTCACAGATCTTCATTCGGGTATTGAAAGCGGTGAGATTTAATTACATTTCCAAACCATCCCTAAACCTAGCCCTAGCAAGAGTAGATCTAGATAATTGCCTTAGGATAATTTAGATTTTTAGATTTAATAATCGGTCCGAACAGCTTTCGGAATTAACTCGTAAGAACGAATCGGAAATTCACAACATCCCTGTGGACCGATCCGTACTCACCGGCTAGCTTCATGCGATGCCGTTCTTGATTGCGGTTACAAATATTTTTGATCTATCTTTTAGAAAGCGCAAGCACGCTAAATCACTCAATCATAGCTGTGAAGAACATTCTTAAGTACTTTCGAAGGAATAAAGAATTGTTCTTGGTTTATGGTAATGGAGATCCCCAATGGAGGCCTTTACCGATTCGAGCTTCCATAGCGATAAGGACGACAGCAAATCTATCTCTTGGTTTGTATTTACCCACAATGGAGGGGTGGTAAGTTGGAAGTGTTCCAAACAGGATACTGTTGCTGACTCTACGATCGAACCTGAGTACATTGCTGAAAATGGTGCAGCTAAGGAAGCCGTCTGGATGAAGAAGTTCGTCACGGAGCTAGGAGTAGTTCCAACCATTATTGATCCAATACCATTGTATTGTGACAATAATAGGACTATGGCTTTAGACAAGGAGCCCAGGTCCCATCAGCGGTCCAGACACATCCTGAGGCGTTTTCATTTGATCCGGGAGATTGTAGATTGCCGCAAGATCGAGATTAGGAGAGTTGACACAAAGAGTTACACTGCGAATCCACTCACCAAGGCCCTCCCTCAGCCATAGCATGAGCGACTTTTTGAGATGTTGGGTATAAGATACGCCAATAACTAGCCTTAGTGCAAGTGGGAGATTGTTGGATATATGTATGCCTTAGAGACCATTATGTGATAGTGGATGTATTTATACATGTATATATATATATATTAAGTGCACATTCTTGGTCGACATGATAATATGCTATCTGGTTTTTCTTTATCTGACATGTTGACATGATCATGCTTTTATTCATTCACACATGTTGATAAAGCCTTGAGGATATTTGCTTGACTACTGTGATTATGATGGAGATCATACTAGTGAAACATCTGTAGTTTATAAGCATGTCCTGAAATGTCCCTAGTCATAGGTGTATCAAGATGGGGCATCGATATACCAGAGTAGACTAGCGTATATGATACTAGACCCATATGATGGGCAAAGGATGTTCCCACATCCATTGATGTTTGACATCGAGATCGTATACGGGTGCTCAATGGTGAGTTGGTACACTGGACGGACTCACCGAGAACTCCTATATGGTATTATATCTATCGTCGGATAGCAGTTCTCAGGTGACACTGGTACAGGTTAGTCTGTAAACACGAGATCGTCATAGAGTCTTGTGTGTTCTCCCACTGTACTTTAATTGCCACCCTACCACGGCTCTACCGAGTCATGCAAACAGGTGGCTTTTTGGTACAGTCCCGAGACACATTGAGACAGTGAGCGATAGGAGGGGTTTCGCCTCTCCCGATATTGCGAGTTGATGATGTGTTGTGCTTGATTGGCTATATCAGTAAGTCCCTGTCCATGGCTGTTGAGATTTACTGATAAGTGTTATCAGTAGTTTCTCGATCTGTTATAGACCATTCATCGGCACGACTTATTGAGTTATTAGGGTCTACGTTGCCATCTCTAGACTCGATATGCAGCATATCTGATGAAGAGACCGGACTGTACGGTAGTGTTTCCGGTTGGCTCGACGGGAGTTGTGACAGGTTCACTTGCTTTCTTCTGATCGCTCAATACCCGGGTGGCCGTTATGTTTAGCTGACCTCTTACGGCTTGGGGTGCTTGATATGATCATCACCCACTGCGGGCATATTGACGAGTCTTAGAGTCCCACAATGGAGTTACCTAGCCCAGGAGAAACGATGTGGTGTGCATATGTGATATGCACGGGGACCCGATTAAATGCGTGTATGTGATACCGTATACTAATCGGGTGGTTTACTATTGGTCGGGTCGTATGTGATATGACCGGTTTTCTAAATCAAGTGTTGATTTATCATTGCCCATTATCTTTTTCACTTTAAACCCTTCTTGTCTTTTGTTGTATGCATGCATGTATGCATTTATTTGCATTGATGCACATATGGATGTGCATGCACACATACATGCATACACATTTATATCATGGTTGTTGATACATGAGATGGTGGCAATATAAGACTCACACCTTGTTATATATATATGTTGATATTTATTTTTGGAAAAGAAAATGGAAATGGAAAATTTATCATGGTTGATTATTTTATTATACCACTAACCTTTTGTTAACCATGGGTTATTTTCCATGGCCATTTTTGATCCAAAGAAAAATATCTAGATATTTATTAACTTGGGTTAAGAATGAGAAGAGAAAATATATATATTTTCTATTCTCATTTTTATCTTTATCTTTATCATTATCTTTTGAGCACTCATCTTTCCATCTTCTTCCTCCTCATTCTCTTGCTCTCTAGCTTTTAGTAGTGAACAAAAGAGTGATCAAGTTAAGGTTTTGACGTGACAAAACAAACCACATCACCATTCTACACTACTCTTGCCCATTAGTTTAGAGTGTTGGCTTCAACTTCTTCTCTTGATCTAGTGAAGCGTCTAGCTTGGACAAAGAGGACTACAGGTGGATCGTCGTGGACCTAAAGGATCTCAAGCGAGCTTCTTTCAACTCTCAAGTGGTCAAGGAGTCTAGCGTAGGGAGATACAAAGGTTGTATTCTCAAACCATAGCTTTTTACTACTTGTTTTGGTGTTAAAAGTCTTGTTACCCTAGCTTTTCTAGTGTGATCCTTAGGTTAGTTTCAATAGCGCCATCTAATTTTTTAATATGGCATATGTGATGCTACCAAACCCTAGTTGTGGTGCTAAGGAAATCCATACAGTGATAGACCATCATAGTACGTGCATACTTGCGATTACCTGCATATGTTATTTGGTATTCACGAGTTGGCAACTCACCCCCGTTGTTCCACACGGTTGTACAGGTTGTCCCTCAGAGCAGTCAGAGGCAGGGCTTCTTCATCACATTGTATCATCTTTTGCAGCGGATACCGCTATGGCTGACTGGGTGCAGTTTTGCTATAGGTGGTTTCTGCAGTTATTCAATATTGCTCATTGTATATTTGTTGTATCCAGTACTCTCTATCTACCATTTTCATGTATTGACTTAGAAACGAGTTGTAAGGAAGATTTTGTATATTATTTACGACTTGGAGATTTTCATGCCGTTCACTTTATATCATCTTTTTCTTCGCTACGGCGTCGTATATCTGTTGTGGTGGTTGTTTTCCGCCTTTGGGCGTGGATTTGCTCCCGTATGGGGATGCTTTACTTATAACTTTTGTTGCGCCCTTTTTTATGCTTGTTTTACAAAAGAGGTGCTGCCAAATTTTTAAAGATAGTAAACTTGGACTTTAAAGGATTTTGGTTGAGATTTCAAATGTTCTAACAATGTTATTATCACTTACTACTTTTGATGGTTAAATTGCTGGGTTTTCGGCCTACTTGATTTACGTTACGCCTGGAGACGTTACGTAGTTTAAGGGCCGTCATGTAACAAATTTCAGGTCGTGACAATTCTACAAGGAATACCATTATGCAAAGAAAAAACTAAAGCTACCCTTTATGAAAATTTCAATCTACGACATCTTTGAGGTTTCTTTTCTTTAATTAATCTCATTAATGAAGTCCTATCATTTATGCTTCCTAAGCATCTTAGAAGAAACGAAAATACAACGTACGCTTATACCATCCGCATTCTCCACAGAGTCCCGTTATGCACCATTAGGTTACTTAACTAACGGAATAGCAGGGAGGGACTAGCGCGGGTGCAAAACATAAGCAACGTTTATTATATATCATATATACAATAATAAAGCATTCGTCTCACGCATATAAAGTGATCACATCACAGAATATCAGCAGCAGAAGATAAAATATTAAATATTAGATATACTAGGTATTCCATGTTTTAAATTAAGCCAGTATAAAACACAGATTCCACGGTCGCGATGAATAGCCAAACCCACATCCCTAGACCCTTACGAGAGCGACAAGCAACCCTACCAATTCTAGAGTTAGGAGACCCGGACTCGACTCCTCGAGATGGTCTCCTACTGGACTCTAGAACCTGCAGGATTGTTCGGCATAACAGCAAGGTTTCGGGAGGAATCGTCCATGCCATTTTCAAAAATTTGCCGTACAAAACAATCCTAACCGTAGAATCCTAACTAAAGATTTAGACAATACAATGTGTAAACTACTTTACAACTAAGTAAGTAGGGATTACAACCATTGTAGTTCGGTCCTTCACTTCTATAGCTCCTTGTAGTAGTCCCTTCGCTGCGATCATTGAACTCCCGGACTCTTGAATGGCTCCACAACAAGAAAGCAACGAGCTTGCACGAAGTCTTCGAGGCCGAAAATGATCTACGTCGAGGAGTCACTAGCCTAAGCTACCTCATCACTAATATGGGATTAGAGAAGCTAACACCCTATACTAAAGTGCAAATCTAGTAGAGGATGATGAAGTAGGATTTTTTTCTCACTTTAGAATTAATTTTCTCACTCTTTTTCTTCTTCTCTCAAAAACCTAGAGAGCTCTCTCTTTCTCTTGATGAAAATGAAGCAAATAAAAGATGAGAGAGTGAATGGTAACCATGGGTGAGTTTGTATCATATACTAGCTCATGTAGAGACATAACCATGGCTAGGAGATAATGATTAGGTTAATAAATATCTTAGGTAAAACAAAATTAGTGGACTAAGACAAAGCATCTCCAAGCTTCCACAAGCTTCATGCATGTGACTAATTTCCATCTAATTTTGGATTTACTTGTAATAAATAATCCTCAAAATTATCATAAGTATGGTGTAAGTCTCATACACCCATGTAGTGTGTATCATCAAGCTTGACACAAAAATGTACATTAATATATATCACATATATATTTTATGCACACAAGGAACAAAAGAAATGTTTAAGTGAGCTAATATTAGTTAATGTAAATTAATATATCAAATATATAATTATACATTAAATCATTAAATCAACACTTGATTTAATAATCCGATTATATATCATATGACCGACTAATATAATTTGTATGAACTTATCGAATCAACACTTGATTCGATAACCCGGTTATATGTCATATAACCGACCGATACAATATCGACTTATTGAATCAACATTTTATTCGATATCCCGGCTATATCACATATAACCGATCAATACCTAATATCGCGAGAATAAAATACAGTATCACATACTCGTATTAATCTCGGTCCCGCACATATCACATATGTGCTCCTATTTCGTTTTGCCTGAGCCAGTGAAACCACTTTGTAGGACTCTAAAGACTCGTCAATACGCCGGTAGTAGGTGATGATCACATCAAGCACCCACAAGCTGTCAGCGGTACTAGCTGGATGTAACGGCTACCCGGGTATTGAACGATCAGAAGATCAGCAAGCAAGCCCGCTCTAACTCGTGCAAAAGCCTATCAGTAACACTGCCGTACAGTCTGGTCACTTCGTCCCATATGTCACATATCTAGTATAGGGGTGGTAAACGTTAGACCCCAATAACCGATAAGTTGTGCCAATGTGAGACTCATAACGGGTTGAGAAACTACTGATAACACATATCAGTAAATCTCCATAGCAGCCCTGGCCAGGGACTTGTCGTTATGGCCAATCGAGCACGGCGTAACATCAACCCCCAAAACCGGGAGAGATGAAGCCCCTCCAATGGCTCATTGCCTCCATGTGATTCGAGACTATACCCAAATGCCACCATTTTGCACATTCTGTTGAACGTGTTAAGGTGGAAATCAAAGCACAGTAGGAATCACACAAGACTCTATGATGATCTCAGGTCTACAGACTAACCTGTACCAGTGTCACCCGAGAACTGCTATCTGACGATCGGTATAATACCAGCTAGGAGTTCTCGACGAGTCCGTTCAGTGTACCCAGTCTCCACTGAGCACCCGTACACCATCTTTGATGTCAAACTCCAATGGTTGTGGGATCATCCATCGCCCATCATATGGGTCAAGATGCATATACGCTAGTCTACTCTTGAATATCGATGCCCTATCTCGATACACCCTTGACCAGGAACAATTTTAAGGTGTACTTGTGGACTACCCTTGGCCCCACTACTATGATCTCCATCATAGTCCTGGTAGTCAAGTACACAACCCTAAGAGCTTTATCAACATGCGAGAGCAAGACAACATCATATATGCAAGTCAATATGTTAAGATAAAGAGCAACCAGATAGCATACTATCATGTCGAGCAAGAAAGTCCTCTCTATATATATCTAAGAATCCACTATAATATACATCATATGTACAGTAATGGCCTCTAGGGCATACATATAACTAACAATTTCCCACTTGCACTAGGTCCAGTTGTTGTAGTATCTCATACCCAACATCCTGAAGAGTCTCTCAAATTGTTTCTGGGGAATAGCCTTGGTGAGTGGATCCGCCGTGTTGTCCTTCGTGTCAACTCTCCTGACCTCGATCTCCCGGCGATCAACTATCTCCCGAATCAGGTGATACCACCTCAGAATATGCCTGGATCGCTGATGGGACCTGGGTTCCTTGGCCAAAGCCACTGCTCCATTGTTATAGCAATACAAAAGTATTGGACGCTTAATGGATGGAACCACTCCAAGTTCAGTTATGAACTTCTTCATCCGGATAGCCTCTTTGGTATCATCGTTGGCAGCGATGTATTCAGCCTCCATCGTCGAGTCTGCCATGGTTTCCTATTTAGAACTCTTCCAACAAACCGCCACTCCATTGAGGGTAAAGACAAATCCCGAGACCGACTTTGGGTCGTCCTTATCACTTTGGAAGCTCGAATCGGTAAAGGACTCCACTTGGATTTCTCCGTTACCATACATCAAGAACATCTCTTTAGTCCTTCTCAAGTACTTGAGAATGTTCTTCATAGCTGTCCAGTGACTCTTTCCTGGATCTGCTTGATACCTACTCACTACACGTAGTGAGTATTCTATATCGGGTCTGGTAGATAACATCGCATACATGATAAAGCCTACTACCGAAGCGTAGGGTATCTCTTGCATGCGAGCTCTCTTCAAATCAGTCTTGGGAGACATCTTTTTGGAGAGAGGAAGTCATGTGATCGTGAGTAAATTCCCACGCTTGGATTCTTCCATACTAAACCTCTTTAGTATGGTGTCAATGTACCTGGATTGGGATAATCCCAGTATCCATTTAGATCTATCTCTATAGACCTTAATCCCTAAGATGTAGTAGGCATCCCCTAGATCTTTCATTGAGAATCATTGTGATAAGAAGAGCTTGACCAATTGCAGCATAGGAACATCATTTCCTATCAAGAGTATGTCATCCACGTACAATACGAGGAAGACAACCTTATTATCTGCCACCTTCTTGTATATACAAGGTTCATTTACGTTTTTGATGAAGTTAAACTCGTTGACTGCCACAACAAAACAGATGTTCCAACTCCGCGATGCCTGCTTTAACTCGTAGATGGATTTAAGCAGCTTGCACATCTTTCCGCTTCTCCCAGTATCCATGAATCCCTCTGGCTGAGTAATGTACACACACACTTCTAAATCACCATTTAGAAAGGCTGTCTTAACATCCATTTGCCAGATTTCGTAGTCATGGTATGCAGCAATCGCATGTAGGATCCTGATGGACTTAAGCATAGCCACTGGAGAAAAGTTTTCATCATAGTCCATACCTGGTCGTTGACGAAAACCCATTGCAACAAGTCTAGCTTTGAAAGTCTCAACTTTTCCATCTACACCAAGTTTCTTCTTAAAGATCCATTTGCTCCCGATGGGTTTTACGCCATCAGGAGCAACTTCCAAAGTCCATACTTTGTTGGTGTACATGGATTCCATCTCAGATCGCATTGCATCCTGCCATTTCACAGTGTCCCCACTCAAGATGGCCTGCTCGAAGCTAGTTGGGTCATCATCTGCCATGATGCAATCCTCTTTCCTACCGTCTACAAGAAAACCGTAGTATCTCCCAGGTGGATGTGGAACCCTACTAGATCGGCGAAGAGGCTGAGCTTCGTTGGGAACTATCGAATCCTCTGGTTCTATAAAATCTTCAGTTGCAGTTTGTGCTGCTAGAACTTCTTCCAGCTCTACCTCTTCACCACTAATTTCTATTACAACAAATTCCTTTTCTAAAAAGGTGGCATATTGAGAAACAAACACCTTTTGTTCCTCAGCGTGGTAGAAAATGTATCCTTGTGAATTCTTTGGATATCCCACAAACTTGCAAAGAACTGATCATGCCTCGAGTTTGTCCGAATTTTGCCTTTTGACATAGGCCGGAAAACCCCATATCTTAACTTGTTTAAAATATGGTGTCTTCCCACTCCATGTCTCATATGGTGTGGAAGGTACAGATTTAGATGGAACTTGATTCAATAGGTATGCTGCTGTCTCAAGCGCATAACCCCAAAAGGAAATAGGTAACTCAGCGGTGCTCATCATAGAGTGCACCATAAGCAATAGGGTGCAATTCCTCCGTTCCGATACACCGTTGTTCTGTGGTTTATACGGAGGAGTAAGCTGAGAGAGAATCCTATTCTCTTTTAGATAGTCACAGAATTACATGCTCAAGTATTCTCCTCCCCGATCTGATCGCAGGATTTTAATACTTTTTCCCGTCTTGTTCTCAACTTCATGCTTATATTCTTAGAATTTCTCAAAAGCTTCAGACTTTTGTTTCAGCAGGAACACATGTCCGTATCTTGAGAGATCGTCAGTGAATGTAATGAAGTGTGAAGAACCATTCCTGGCATGTGTACATATGGGACCGCATACACCACTATGTAATAGTCCCAAGAGTTCCGTAACTCTTTCTCCGTGTCCACTAAACAGAGTTTTGGTCATTTTACTTTTGAGACATGACTGGCAAGTGTCATAAGATGAAAATTCGAACGGTTTCAAATATCCATCTTTATGTAACTTAGCTAGTCGTGTTGCATTGATATTACCTAGTCTACAATACCACAAAAAGGATTCGTTCATTTCTGAACTCTTCCTCTTGTGTGTGTTTTGTATATTAAGAACTGTGGTTTGATGTAGAATATATATGCCATTATTTAACGAGCCTGATCCAATCAATTTTTGATTTAGGAAGATGTTCATAATATTATCATGTACTACAAAATTATATCCTTTTTTACTTAATAAGGAAACTGATATAAGATTGCATATCAAGGTCGGTATGTAATAGCATTCGTTCAGAATCAATGTATTTCCATTTGGTAATACAAGGTGATATTCGCCAACTGTTTTGGCAGCAACATTTGCACCATTCCATACTCTTACAGAATGATCACCCTCTCCCAGTTCTCTACCTTTCTTTAGCCCATGTAACATATTACATATGTAGGATCCCAATCCGGTATCTAATACCCAGGACGTATAGTGAACTGAGAAACAGTTCTCGGTAACCAACACACCTGAAGAAGATGCATCAACATGCTTATTCTTCGTTTGGGTAGCATGGAAATCCGGATATTTTCCTATTTCTTGCTCGGACTTATAACAATTATAAGTCGGAACGGAACCAACGTTCCCCTGCTCAGCATAAAATGCGGGTTCGGTCAATACATCCATATTATTGTCTTGTTTAAGGCCTGACATGGTCGCTACCTGGGGTGAGAGAAGAAAAAAATTAGCGTATGCTCTTGCAAAGATCAGATTGGTTATTTATCTTATCTAATCGATGTCTCCCACTGCTATTCTTAAATTTTCCTTCAAACCTTAAAAAGAAAATTCAGCCAGGATTAATTGCATTCTACAACTTCGCTAACCGTTCAGCAAGGCCAGTGATAGTAATTCTAAGGGAGGTTCCCCGTGCTTTCACACGGACCTAATTAAAATAATCCTCATTTTCCCAGAGGCGTAGCCCCGTTGACACCTTTCTAGACACCTAATGAGTTAGCTAATTGTAATGTGAAAAACTCTCCCGGGAGCAACTTTTGCTCATAGTGGGATCGGGATCCTACTATCACATAGAAGGTATGCAATCTCATTGCAAATTTCAACACTTGAAATTCCTGATAATACATTTGCCCCTAGAAACTTATGGCCGTACCATAGTCAACAAATCATAAGCGGTAGCCACGTTCAACCCGTCATTTCCTGATTGAATTAAACCCACCGGCACGACCCTTAACATAGTCAACAAAGTCGTACGACTACCCTAATCCAATCGCATCTCATGCATTAGCAAATAAGCACTAATTAGGTACCGCACACTGCGCCTTAACATAGTCAACAAACGTAGCACGAATACTAAGTAGTACTTATCCGAAATGACGGAAGGCTACGTCAGGTTTTTAAGAAAATCTTTTGAGTAATGAACTTGATATAGTTGTAAAAACAAATGATTTTTGAAAAGGAGATTTTTTTAAGGTTTTTTACTAGTTTTGCTAAAGAGGTCACTCCCGGTGAAGGGATCTCTGCTCTTTACTTATCGAATAAGGTGAAGGATATTTAATTAATACCGCTGTGCAAAGCAAGAACTAAAAGAAGCGTTCAAAAATAAAACCGAGTGGGTTGTAGCATCTGGTAGCTTTTGCTAAAGAGGTCACGCCCGGTGAAGAGATCTCGGCTCTTTCCTCATCGAATAAGGTGCTGGATATTCTACAAGGAATACCGCTATGCAAAGCAAAAAAAACTAGAGCTATCCTTTTTGAAATTTTGATTTCTACAACATCTTTTAGGTTTCTTTTCTTTTCATTAATCTCATTAATGAATTCCCATCATTTATGCTTCCTAAGCATCACAGAAGAAAGGAAAATGCAACGTACGCTTATGCCATCCGCATTCGCCATAGTGTCCCGTTATACACCGTTAGGCTACTTAACTAACGGCATAGCGGGGCGAGACTAGCGCGGGTGTAAAACATAAGCAACGTTTATTATATATCATATAAACAATAATAAAGCATTCGTCTCAAATATATAAAGTGATCACATTACAGAATATTAGCAGCAGAAGATAACATATGAAATATTGGATATACTAGGAATTCCGTGTTTTATTTTAAGCCAATAGAAAACACGGATTCCACGGTCATGATGAATAGCCAAACACACATCCCCAGACCCCTCCGAGAGCGGCAAGCAACCCTACCAATTCTAGAGTTAGGAGACCCGGACTCGACTCCTCGAGATGGTCTCCCACTGGAGTCTAGAACCCGGTTACTTGTGCTCCCCACCTTGGGTCTATCCTAATGCGGAAAAGTAAAAAATATACAACAATGGTGACATCATCCTGTTAGTTATATGTATGCCCTAGAGGCCATTACTGTACATATGATGTATATTGTAATGGATACTTGGACATATATAGGGAGGACTTTCTTGCTCGACATGATAGTATGCTATTTGGTTGTACTTTATCTTAACATGTAATCTGATTGTGTCTATATTACGTGTTGATAAAGCCCTTAGGATATGTAGTCGACTACTGGTACTATGATGAGATCATACTTGTGGGGCCACGCCAGTCGACGAGCACATCCTATAACTGTTCCTAGTCGAGGGTGTATCGAGACAGGGCATCGATACACCAGAGTAGACTAGTGTATACGCATCTTGACCCATATGATGGGCGATAGATGATCCTATATCCATCGGTGTTTAACATCAAGGATGGTGTACGGGAGCTCAGTAGAGACTGGGTACACTGGACGGACTCACTGAGAACTCCCAGATGGTATTATACGTCACGTCAGATGGCAGTTCTCTGGTGACACTGGTACAGGTCAGTCTTTAGACCCGAGATCGTCATAGATTCTTGTGTGATTCCCACTGTGCTTTGATTTCCATCATACCACGTCCAAGAGGGCGTGCAAAAAGGTGGCTTTTGGGTACAGTCTCGAATCACATGGAGGCAATGAGCGATAGGAGAGGTTTCGTCTCTCCCGGTATAGGGAGTTGATGTTGCGCTGTGTTCGATTGGCTATAACTGGAAATCCCTGGCCAGAGTTGCTGAGATCTACTGGTAAGTGTTATCAGTAGTTTCTCGAACTGTTATAGACCTCATATCGACACGACTTATCAAGCTACTGGGGTTTGACGTTTACAACCCCTAGGCGAGATATACGACATATCAGACGAAGAGACCGGACTGTACGGGTGTGTTACTGATTGGATTCACGGGAGAAAGTACAGGCTTGCTTGTTGATCTTCTGATCGCTCAATACCTGGATGGCTGTTATGTTTAGCTGACCGCTTGCAGCTTGTGGGTGTTCGATATGATCATCACCTACTGCCGGCGTATTGACGATTCTTTAGAGTCCTACACAGAGGTTTCCTGGCTCAAGAAAAACGGAGTAGGAGCATATATATGATATGTGCGGGACCGAGAACAATACGTGTATGTGATACCGTATTAGATTCTCGCGATATAAGATATCGGCCGGGTATATGTGATATAGCCGGGTCATCGGATCAAGTGTTGATTCGATGAACTGATACAGATTATATTAGTCGGTTATTTGTGAAATAGCCGGATTATCGGATCAAGTGTTGATTCGATAATTTAATGTATAATTATATATTTGATATATTAAATTACATTAACTTATATAAGCTCACTAAAAGATTCTTTTTCTCACTCGGGTAATACATTGATATATTTGCGATATATGTTAATTGTATTATTTTATTTTGTTACAATAAATATTGTATATGTGATATATAATATTGAAACATGTTAGGGTTATTAATGCAACATGTTTAGTGGAGATTAAACATGGTTAGGGTTTGATTTGGGTTAATCTTTTATAGAACCTTCTAGAAGGTTTGTTTTGTTTTGTGCAAAGATATTTTGCAAGATATTTGTTTTAACCCAACCCTACCCTTTAACCTTAGTTAAATCTCTAGAAGGGTTACATATACCATGGTTGCATTTCTAACCACATACTTGAGTTTCATTATTCATCACAAAAGGATTAGATCTTCTTTTTCCTACTTCTTTTTTCATGAAAAAGCTTACTAGCTTTTTCATTAGTGATGACTTTGAGTGAGATTAAGAAACAAAAGAGTGCTAAAATCCTACTTCATCATCCTAATCTATCCTAGCCATTTAGATTAGGGTGTTCACTTCATTTAGTGAGTGAGATCTTGTGTTAAAGAAACTTCAAGGTAGATCATCTTTGTTATCGAAGATCGGAAGCAAGCTTGCATCTTTCTCTTCGTGGAGCCTCTCTAGAGTCCGGATACTCAATGATCACAGCGAAGGGACCTCAACACAGAGCTTTCGAAGTGAAGGACCGGACTACAAAGGTTGTAATCCCAAACTCTTAGTGTTAAACTATTTAACATGCATTATTTCGCCTAATCTTTAGTTTAAAGGTCTTGGTTAGGGTTGTTCGGCACGTCTAAAATTTAAATCGGGCATGGTTGATGCCTTGTAGACCCTTGTGAGAGTGCCTAGTAACCCTGCACATCCTCAACCAGGATGTGCCCCAATAAAAGAATATTACATACAATGAATTTTATATGGATGAAAATAAAAACTCTCATCTCACGTAAAACCCCGGCTATTCAAAACACGAAGATCCAATATAACATAGCCAAGCAACACATAATATCACATGTCATCACCGTAAGTAAATATGCATATCATAATTGTCGTTGACATATAGCAACGAAAACGGTGATACCCCACATATTACACTTACGGTCGAAGAAAAGAAAATTTCAAATTACAACATTTGGAATCCACAATTATCTTAGACATCATAAACCCAAAATATCACATACTTTGGATTTCAAGCCTAACTATATGAATTTCAAATATTGTATCACATTCCAGAAAAAGCTTGATGACGTTAAGCATTCAGATCGAATCAACAAACACCTAAAATTTCCCAAAAAGCTCAACACTTGAGCACAGTTTAAAAATACTCATCATATGCCACAGTACCAATGCACCAATCGTTGAAGGGTCAACCCTTGCCTCACCTATGGAGCCGCAGAACTACCGCAAACCCTAGGGTTTAGCAATGGTTCTTACTGTCATAGAATCGAGTTAGGTTTTTGTTCTTCTAGAGGATCCACCGCATTACTTGCATGATATTTAAATGTTCTTTAACTCGGAAAAAATCCAACTCTTGAAATTTTTCGTCGAGAGTTAAAGTGGGTATTTGATACCCGCTCAAACTTTTTAACACCATCCAAATCAACCCGAAACCATGTTAGTATTACGATTACGAAATAATCCGAGTTGCCTTTCCAGAAAGTTAACATCACATGAAAATTTAGTAAAAACAGACAATACCCGAAACACCAAAACCCAGAGACTAGAACACAGTACAAATTCAAACACTGGACTCCACCAAAAAACTGAGTAGGCCGGTTTTGAAGGCTATGTGGCCGGCTAAAATCCGAGGTCTGGGGTTAAATTTGTTAGTGTGATATGCCCTAGATGCCATTATTGTATAGTACTAGTTTGTATATTACATTTTGGATGCTTGGGAAATATAAACGGATTTTTGACTGTCTTTCTCGATATAGTAGTATGCTACATGGTTTGTATCTATCTTAACATGTGTATATGTTTCTTTTAACGTATCGCTAATACATATTAATAGAGCCCTTAGGATCTTTTCTTGACTACTAGCGTTGTGATGGCAGTCACACTAGTGGGGGTTGGGTAATCTACAAGCACATCCTTATATAGGTCCCCAGTCGTAAGATTATCGAGACAGGGCATCGATACTCCAAATTATACTAGTATACGCTTCTCATCCCAGCAGGGAAAATGGTCTGTCCCACAGCCATTAGTACATCGTACTGGAGATAGTATATAGGTGCTTATTGGGTTATGAGTTACACTGGACGGACTCGTGGGGTACTGCTGGTTGGTACTATACCTATCATCAGGTAGAAGTTCCCGTGTGACATGAGTACAGCTTAGTCCGTTGACTTGATACTGCTACTTCGCCTCAATTGTGTTCTCACTGTTCTTAGATTGCTACCCTACCACGGCTCTATTGAGTCATGCAAATAGGTTGTAATTGGGTGCAGTCCCGAAGCACTTAGAGGAAGTGGCGGTTAGACAGGATTCGTCTCTCCCGGTATTAGGAGTTGATGCCGCGCTGTGTTTTGAACGCCATTACACAAAGTCCCTGGCCAGGGAAAGCGAGATTATTGGTAGGTACTCCATTAGTTTCTGAGGATGTTTTGGACTGTACTCCGACACGACTTATACCGCTATTAGGGGTCTGACGTTTACCGCCCCCCTAAGCCCGATATGTGACACTTTTAGATGAACAGACCGGACTGTACGGAGATTTCCACAGACAGGCTCAGTAGGAATTTGGAAGAGCTTGCTCGTCGGCCTTCTTATCGACAGATACCTGTGTAGCCGTTATGTCTAGCTAGTACCGCTGACGTGCTTGTTGTTAAACCAACTGTCAGCGTAGTGTTGTGTCTTTAGAATCCCACACAGATAGTTTCCCTGCTTCGGTCAAAACGGTGTAGTGATCGTATGGTTTTACAACAGGGTTCATTCACATACGTGTACTTGTGCGCGTGTGATATTCGAGCGGACAATACTATTGGGCTTTGGTTTAAGCCGGATCCTAGTATTTGATTGTTGGATTACTTTCATCTCATTGTATTCTTGTTTTTTGGAACACGGATGCGGGTATGTATATACAGACGAGAGGGGTACAGAAGCAAACACCACATTAGGGTTTTGACCATTGACTTGATTAAAACAATTATGAGGTGGAGAAAAGTGTTTGTTATTTTTGCTAATGATAATTATGGCATGGCTACTTGTATTGACCATTTGACTTGAATTGACCATTTGACTTGGTTTGACTTCTTGACTTAAGATATTTGTAGGGTTCCTATCGACGGCAGCAAGGTTTCGGGAGGCATCGTCCAAGCCATTTTAAAAAAAATAACCGTTAACAGGAACTCTAAACTAGAATCGATAACTAGAATATAATACGGAAAAAAAAGTAAACCTTTTTACTTCTAAGTGAAATAGAAATACAACCTTTGTAGATCGGTCCTTCACTTCTAAAGCTCCTTGTAGTAGTCCCTTCGCTGCGATCATTGAACTCCCGGACTCTTGCATTGCTTCACGTGGGGAAAAGAGCGATCTTGCTTGAAGTCTTCAAGGCCGAAGATGATATACGTTGAGGGAATACTAGCTCAAGCTTCTACTTCACTAACTAAAGGATTAGTGAAGCTAACACGCTATACTAAAGTGCTAATCTAGTAGGGGATGATGAAATAGGATGTGGGCTCACATCAGAATTATTTTTCTCACAATACTTTCTCACTTTTTCAAACCCTAGAATTCTTTTTCTTTTGGAGGAAGAAGATGATGAAAAAAGAAGAGAATGAGATAATGATCAAGTGAGAGAGTGAACCATGGATGAGTGTGTATCATATACTAACTCATGTAGAAACATAACCATGGCTAATTAAAATGGTTAGGTTAACAAATATCTAAAGTAAAACAAACCTACTGGACTTACTCAATGCATCCACAAGCTTCCATAAGTTTCATGCATTTTTCCAATAATCCACTAATTTTGTAATTATTTTAAATATTAAACCCAACATCATAATTAGCATGGTGTAAGTCGCATACACCTATGTATGTTGTATCAACAACCATGATACAAAAACAAAACACAAATTAATATATATCACATATATATTAAGCGTGCACATGTGAGAACAAATGCTTAAGTGAGCAAATGTTAGTTAATGTAAATTAGTATATCAAACATACAATTATACACTAAATTATCAAATCAACACTTGACTTAATAATCCGTCTATATCACATATAACCGACTAACATCCAATGTATCGACTTATCTGTTGGATATAGTGCCCTCAAAGTCAATTATTGGATCGCAGGTACGTGATTGCAATGATTGAGGAGGACCTATACCAGTAGGACAGTCTTACTCGAGATGATAGTATGCTATCTGGTTTGCCTTTATCAGTCGTGTATAGGTTCAGATGACTGATCACGATTACACTTTGATAGAGCCCTTAGGATCTTGCTTGACTACCAACAGTATGAGGGCGATCATATACGTGAGAGTTGGGTGGTCTATAAGCATATCCTTAATAGTGGTCCCTAGTCATGGGAGTTTTGAGACAGGGCATCGATACTCCGGAGTAGACTAGTGTATACAGTCGAGACCCCGACGAGGGGCGGTGGCCGGTCTCACAAGCCACTGGTGTCAGTTGGATCACCTAAGATGTATACAGGTGCTCATTGGGTTATGAGTACACCGGACAGGACTCGCCGGGAACCTGCTAGTTGGTATTATACATATCGTCAGATAGCAGTTCCCTGGTGACATGTGTACAGGTTAGTTCATCGGCCTGAGGTTGTCATTTGTCTCATGTGAGTTCCCACTGTTCTTTGATTTCTACCCTACCACGGCTCAAAGGAGTCGTGCAAATAGGTAGTTTTTGGGTACAGTCCCGAGCCACATGGAGGCACGTGAGCGGATCGGCAGGGGATTCGTCTCTCCCGGTATTGGGGGTGGAGGTCGTGCTGTGTCTAGGAAAGCCATTACACCAAGTCCTTGGCCAAGGCAGGTGAGATTTACTGGTAGGTACTCCAGTGGTATCTCAGGGTGTTCAGGGCTTGTCTCCGACATGACTTATACAGCTATTGGGGGTCTGACGTTACTAGCCCCCTAGGCCGGATATGCGATACTCTTAGACGAACGGACCGGACTGTATATACATTGTCACTGTTAGGCTCAGTAGGGTTTCTGGATGAGTTCGCTCATCAGCCTCCCTTGAGGTCAGTCCATGGGCAGCCGTTACGCATAGCTAGTGCCGCTGACGGTTTGTGGTTAAACCCACTGCCAGGGTACTGACGAGTCATTAAAGTCCCCCACAGATAGTTTCCCAAGTTTGGGCGAAACGTTGTAGAGGCCGTATGGTTTTATGGCAGGATTCGGAAAATGCACGTGCGTTTACGCACGTGTTATTTTTCGGGCAGATAATACTGGTGGGCTTTGGTTTAAGCAGGATCCATGTATTATACAGAGTAGATATATAATCTTTGTCTCGGTTGCATTTGTATTCGGTCGTAATACAAATGCGAGTATATTTATACAGTTACGGGGTTATCCTGAAATTCGTTTCGGGATCACTTTTGGAAGTTGCCAGTTTCCAGTTTTCTATCAGCCGTATTTAATATTTGGTTAAATAAGGATTTTTCTTTTCTTGGGTGAGTCATGGTTCTAGAAATTTCTAGATGATGAGAGGAAGCTTCATGGAAGGTGACTATGTTAGTGATTCATTGTTAGCATTTATTATGAGATGAGGTGTATTAGTGACTCATGCTTTAGCTTTAATGTTTCTTGTTTACCTAAGGATATTTTCTCTTGATCTTTTATCCTATGGTTACCTCCTTGCTCCTACACTCACCCCCACCTCTATATATGTGGCCGGCCTCTTCCCCCTCTCACTCACTCACTCACTTGATTTGATTCATTCGGAAAAAAGATGATAGGTTTCGGTGTATGGAATTTCACAGCTCATTTCATTCCATCACCCGATTCCCACGGCAGCTTCATTAACCGTTCGTCCATGGTTTTGGACGAAGCAAGACAAAGTATTCCACTCATTCTCTACATCAATCTTGGTCGTCTCTTTTAGCAAACTTGACGACCGAGTTGCCTCGAGTCAGAGACGGGAGCTCGTTTAAAGATCCGATGACGTGGTGCCACCTGGACGAGGAGATCGGAGATCGACGAGATCGGAGCAGCCGCAACGGAGCGAGGGATGATGGTTAAAGAACGAAGGACTCGGATTGTTCGGTATAACCTTTCTTCCCTCTTTGTAGATTGTTAGTTTAGCGTTAATGGCAGATCCGGGTTATAGTATGCGATAGCGCCAGTTATAAAAGTTTTTGTTCCGCATTTTGGCGTCTGAAAGACGGCCGGGGCGCTACCGTAGACTTACATGGTATCAGAGCCACGCCATTAAGCTTTACTAACTTGTGCTAACACGTTTAAAAGATCGATCGAACGGATTTTCAAAAACTACAATTTTCAAGTTTAAAGTTTCTGTTGAATTTAAATCTGGTCTAAAATTTTTTTTTGAGCATCTCAGAAAGTCCAGCAGGCTTGTTAAAGAACACAAAAGAAATTCGACCCACTGATCCGACCGTACGACCGCGGAACCGCCGCCAAAGCCTTGCTTTGGCCGCGGAACCGCGGCCGTCTAGGTGAATCAGTGGACCATCTTTCTTCTGTGGATTCTACTTGGGAAATTGTGGTTTCTGGAACTGTTCATTTGGGCCCAGTTTTTTTTACTGAACAGCAGATTTGCGTGGGGCCCACTTCGGGAAATTTAGTCGATCGAAATTTAAACATGTTAGTTTACAGTGCTTACATTATATCTCCGACCGGGAATGTCATTTGATCGGTAAACCGCGTCTGATTGCTATAGTTCTTTTAGACGGGTTTGCGAACGTGACATTCGCGTTGATGTTCTGTGTTGTGCTGTGATGTTGCGGATTTGTCGTGGTGGATAGCAGTGTGCAATGGTAGTGCAGTTTGGATTTATTTGTACATTTGATATTGCGGGGCGAGCGTCCAACTTGTGGACTGCCGTCACTGCCTGTTGTATAATATTCTTTTGGGGATGACCAGGTTGCGGTCGATGTACCTGTTGTACTATTTTTCATTACTGTACTAGGTTTTGCCCCGCGACGGAGTGCACGGATAGCCGGGTTCTGAGGGGCAACGGGTCCGCATCTCATGGCTTTGAGAGGCAGAGGGGCCTCACTCTAGAATTGGCAGACTATTCGTCGCACTCGTAGGGGGTACAGGTTGACCCAAGGAGGGGTGCCCACGATTACCGGATTCCGTGAAGTGCTGGGTGGTCCATTCACTATGCTGTAAGGGGCTGCCTCGCTTCAGGTTTTGGCAGGTAAGTTGCCGCACCCGTAGGGGTCTAGGTTTCATTGCACAAGCTATCCACACGACAGGGGAACGTCGGGTTTCAGCAGCGGCTCTGTGAAACTCGGGGATCCCAGATTATCTGTATTGTTCTGTGATGCTTATTACTTTTCTGTAATGTTGCATATTATCACGCCTGGAGCGATTATTGTATATTGGTTTATAAACTATTAAATGTTGTATATGTTTTACACCCGCGCTAGTTCAGTCCCCGCTCTGTCGTTAGTTAAGTAACCTAACGGGTGATGACGGGACCCAGTGACGAATGCGGATGGCATATACGTACATTTTATTTTCGTTCTTTTCTGCTGTGATTGACTGATGGGACTGCGTTGATTCTGATCAATGCAAAGTAAAACAAACCTATTTGGATGTTGTTGGAACAATTTGAAAAGTGTTATTTCAAAGATGTTTCCTTTTGTTTTGCACAGTGGTATTCGGTTGGAATATCCTGCACCTCATTCGACGGGGCAAGGGCCGATATCCCTTCACCGGGACTGACCCCTTGGGCAGAAGTTTGCGTCAGGGTAATACCTTCACTATAGTCGATTACATGTTGCTTTGCATCACGGTATTCAGTGGAATATCCTGCACCTCATTCCACGAGGAAAGAGCCGAGATCCCTTCACCGAGAGTGACCTCTTTAGCAAAGGTTTTCGCCACTATATTTTATAAAAAGCTATCAGGTTCCTTCAACGAGATCAAGTTCATTACGTTAAAGGTTTTTCGCCAAAAACCAGCCGTAGCCCTCCGTCATTTCTTATGGATGGTCAGTAATATTCAAGCTATGTTTGTTGGCTTTCGTCAAGGCATAGTGTTTGGTAGTTGCTGGGGTATTCATTTGTTGCATAGATAGATGAGTTGGTTTGGGACAGTCGTATTACCTTGTTGGCTTTCGTCAAGGGTATGTACGGGTGGGTTCGAATTAACAAGATAATGACGGGCAGAACTTGACATGTGGCTTATGATTTGTTGGCTTTCGTCAAGGTCATAAGAACATAGGGTAAAAATCACATCGGGAGTTTCTAAAGATACTGAAACTTGCCAGGCATGCGCATACCTTCTGGAGTGTGATAACGCGAGTGGATTCCGTCACGTTATCATGCGATGAGAGTTGGATCCCGATTCCCACTGATGAGTTGGTTTACTCTTCGGGTGATCCCGATTGATTCTTCTTTCAGGTTTGGGGGAGAATTTGACAGTACAGTGGGAGGTTTCCGGATTAGATAAAGTGATAACCATTCTGATCTAGGTTAGAGTGCACGCAGAGTGTTTCATTTCTCTCTCTCTTTGGCAGCGACCTTTGACCGACCCTAGACTATGACTCAGGGACCAAGTTGACCGAACCTTCTTAAAATACTGGCTTTTGGATTGTCTATGTTGCATAAGTCATTGCCACTCCTTCTTCTACCCTTTGCATTTCTCAGAACACCCGTATTACTACGGACATCCACTTCCATTGGATAGATCAATCGTATGGTTATATACAAACTCGAAGGGACTCCTTCAAGGATGGATCAAGGTTCAGGAGAAAAAGAATTGGTTTATTCAGTTGTCTTTTATTATCACCTTCTCTCAGGTTGCGAGGGCTCCTTGGTTTAGAAGAGTACACTTAATACGCTTATTAGATAGTCTTCTTCCAAACCATAGGCAGGTGCCGAAAGGTAGGGAATGAAGAAAACCAATTAGCCTAAGTAGGGTGTACAGAAGGTAATATGTAAAGACAAAATAAAGGGATTAGAAAGAGGGCAAAGTAAGTTGCGACTGTTATCATTCACGACCAAACCACGTACTTCATCGCCACTCCTATTTCACTTTTAAAAGAATAAGGTATTATTCAGTTGTCTTTTATCATCACCTTCTCTCAGTTGCGAGTACTCCTAGGTATAGGAGGGTACACCTATTATGCTTACTGTACAGTCTTCTTCCAAACCATAGGCTGGTGCCGAACGGTAGGGAAGGAAGAAAACTATTTAGCCGAACGATGGTGTACAGAAGGTAACGACTAAAGACAAATAAAGGGATTTGGAGAGATGGCAAAGAAATATACGGTTAAAGTCATTAATTGGATTATGGAAGAGGCATTACTATGATTACCAGGATACCCATACGAAACATTTTCATGTTTCAGTGCATTGTTAATGAAAAACTGTTTTCTCGATTAGATACTTACTCCAGGGTGTGTATTCACCAGGTTTCATTCTCATATCTGTATGGTTTTACAGATGATGAGTGGGAGGAAGTTATTGGGAATTAGGTGATCATCCTCATTATATCGGAATTCGTTGTAATTGGTGATATTTGAGGAAATCGCCAAGGTATAGTTTTCAACCTACGACGCACAGGTTTTGAGTTATTCAACTCAGTGGACTTATACAGAGTATTGTATGTTGTCCAGTATCCATCAGGACAAAGGGGTAGGTCCTCGTACTATGTTCTGTTTACTTATGACTTCTCTAGTTTTTAGACAAGTGTTTCGTAGAAATACAAAGTCTATATTTTGAGAAGTTGTGGGTATAAGAATAAAGTAGAGAACCAGATGTCGCAAGTATCGGGATTCTTCAAAGAGATCGAAGATGTAGATACTTATGATCGGTATTCAGATGATAGTAAAAGTTTTGAGAAACTTGTTTCTCTTTCAGGTTACTCATAATTGGATGGATTCCTAAGTTGAGTAATGCTGATTAGCCTCTCTCCATTAAAGTTGATATGCACTGGAGACAGCTGCATGATTTGAATCTGGTTCCAAATTAAATAAGTGCCAAAGTTTCTATATTGGATATAGAATGGTTCGTATCTTAACGAAGTTAAGGTACGGGGAGTTGTCCGGCTTATGCTTAAAACCAGACTCTGGATAACTCAGGGTACGTTTCTGTAATGGCAGTTTGTGGGTTGGCCTAGGCTATGACGAGGGTTGACTTTTCTACCATCTGGAAGATCAATAGTGATATTGTTCTTGACTCACCACAGTTTTAGTAAAATGGATTTTTTCAGAAAACTGTAATGGGAGTATGGTAGAACTGGAAGTGATTCCAGAACAGCATACGATTACGGAAAATTTAATAGGACCTAAAGATTCAATCAGGTTTGACATTCCATTAGCCACTCCGCAGATTTTGTGGGTAACCTCAGACACCCGAGATATACTCCGGTAGCCTCAAGGATGGTGACAGGGAGGTTTTCATCTACAAAGACTTGACACTACTGTTGTTCCAGGCTATGAGACCCGGTAGGAGGGTTGTTGTGGTCAGTGGGAGCAGCAGAAGCATAGTGGGCAAGTAGCTTATGTCTATTTATAGACTAGAGCAGTTATAGCGGAGATTGATCATCTAATTTTGATGTGACAGTCATGGGTTTGACTTCATCATAATAGGGGATGGATCTGTTAAGAAGGTAGTAGGGTGTGATGTCCTGGTATTTGGATGACATACACAGAGTAGGAAGTAAAATTCCTATACTACGATCGGTTGTACTATGGTCGTCACACAGTTGTTTCTCCAGACGAGATATGGATATAATATTTGACATTTTGGTTTCTAGATCTATGGTTTTAGATCTGGATTTGGGTAGTTTCCCAATGTGGGTACTTTGACAGTATTATAATGGTTTTTAGAATAGATGACTCCTGGCATGGTGGTCTACCTGCAGGTGATGGAGTCACCCTCTCTAAAGGTGTCTTAAAGACTAAAGGGGAGAGGGATGTATATGATTGGCAGATCACTTGCTTAGGCAACTGAGTCAATCATAAGATGTCAAGTACCACACCAATTGTTGTTTTTTCACTTGATGCAATAAGTTTATGTTAATCCAATCCTGGAGAAACATAAGGAAGAAGTTTTAGAACATAAGTGAATGTTCTACGGATTTGATGACGGCAGCCTCCTTCGGGAGACGGTTATCATTCCAGGCTTCCAAAGGTGAAATGGATGACAGAGTGATTGTCAGAGTTATAGTTTTCCCTCTGCCGAAGAGGGACAGTATTATGGACAGGTGGTCCAAGAGGATACTGTTGGAGGTATGGTGCCGGATACTGATTAGGTTCAGTTATCGATACAGTCTAAGAAGTTTGGATTTGGAGTTCATTTATGAACTAGGTCCCATCAGATATCCAGACATATTCTAAGACAGGTATTACTCAATTCGGGAGATGGCTTTCTCCGCGAACTTGAGATTAAGAGAGACATAGAAAGAAACATCCTGGCGGATCCACTCACTGAGGCTATTTCTCGAACACAATAGTTTTATAAACGGGCTTTGTGAAACTGATTAGTAGAGGAGTTGGGTGTTGGTTTCACACGGACTGTGAGTACGCAACATCGCAATAATTAGCCTTAAGTGCAAGTGGGAGATTGTTGGATATAGTGCCCTCAAAGTCAATTATTGGATCGCAGGTACGTGATTGCAATGATTGAGGAGGACCTATACCAGTATGACAGTCTTACTCGATTGATAGTATGCTATCTGGTTTGCCTTTATCAGTCGTGTATAGGTTCAGGTGACTTATCACGATTACACTTTGATAGAGCCCTTAGGATCTTCCTTGACTACCAATAGTATGAGGGCGATCATATACGTGAGTGTTGGGTGGTCTATAAGCATATCCTTAATAGTGGTCCGTAGTCGTGGGAGTTTCGAGACAGGGCATCGATACTCCGGAGTAGACTAGTGTATACAGTCGAGACCCCGACGAGGGGCGGTAGCCGGTCTCACAAGCCACTGGTGTCAGTTGGATCACCTAAGATGTATACAGGTGCTCATTGGGTTATGAGTACACCGGACATGACTCGCCGGGAAGCTACTAGTTGGTATTATACATATCGTCAGATAGCAGTTCCCTGGTGACATGTGTACAGGTTAGTTCATCGACCTGAGGTCATCATTTGTCTCGTGTGAGTTCCCACTGTGCTTTGATTTCTACCCTACCACGGCTCAAAGGAGTCGTGCAAACAGGTATTTTTGGGTACAGTCCCGAGCCACATGGAGGCACGTGAGCGGATCGGCAGGGGATTCGTCTCTCCCGGTATTGGGGGTGGAGGTCGCGCTGTGTCTAGGAAAGCCATTACACCAAGTCCTTGGCCAAGGAAGGTGAAATTTACTGGTAGGTACTCCAGTATTATCTCAGGGTGTTCAGAGCTTGTCTCCGACACGACTTATACAGCTATTGGGGGTCTGACGTTACTAGCTCCCTAGGCCAGATATGCGATACTCATAGACGAACGGACCGGACTGTATATACATTGTCACTGTTAGGCTCAGTAGGGTTTCTGGATGAGTTCGCTCATCATCCTCCCTTGAGGTCAGTCCATGGGCAGCCGTTACGCATAACTAGTGCCGCTGACGGTTTGTGGTTAAACCCACTGCCAGGGTACCGACGAGTCATTAGAGTCCCCACAGATAGTTACCCAAGTTCGGGCGAAACGTTGTAGAGGCCGTATGGTTTTATGGCAGGATTCGGAAAATGCACGTGCGTTTACGCACGTGTTATTTTTCGGGCAGATAATACTGGTGGGCTTTGGTTTAAGCAGGATCCATGTATTATACAGAGTAGATATATAATCTTTGTCTCGGTTGCATTTGTATTCGGTCGTAATACAAATTCGGGTATATTTATACAGTTACGGGGTTATCCTGAAATTCGTTCCGGGATCACTTTTGGAAGTTGCCAGTTTCCAGTTTTCTATCAGCCGTATTTAGAATTTGGTTAAATACGGATTTATCTTTTCTTGGGTGAGTCATGGTTCTAGAAGTTTCTAGATGATGAGAGGAAGCTTCATGGAAGGTGACTATGTTAGTGATTCATTGTTAGCATTTATTATGAGATGAGGTGTATTAGTGACTCATCTTTAGCTTTAATGTTTCTTGTTTACCTAAGGATATTTTCTCTTAATCTTTTATCCTATGGTTACCTCCTTGCTCCTACACTCACCCCCACCTCTATATATGTGGCCGGCCTCTTCCCCCTCTCACCCACCCACTCACTTGATTTGATTCATTCGGAAAAAAGATGATAGGTTTCGGTGTATGGAATTTCACAGCTCATTTCATTCCATCACCCGATTCCCACGGCAGCTTCATTAACCGTTCGTCCATGGTTTTGGACGAAGCGAGACAAAGTATTCCACTCATTCTCTACATCAATCTTGGTCGTCTCTTTTAGCAAACTTGACGACCGAGTTGCCTCGAGTCAGAGGCGAGAGCCCGTTTAAAGATCCGATGACGTGGTGCCACCTGGACGAGGAGATCGGAGATCGACGAGATCGGAGCAGCCGCAACGGAGCGAGGGATGATGGTTAAAGAACGAAGGACTCGGATCGCTCGGTATAACCTTTCTTCCCTCTTTGTAGATTGTTAGTTTAGCATTAATGGCAGATCCGGGTTATAGTATGCGATAGCGCCAGTTATAAAAGTTTTTGTTCCGCATTTTGGCGTCTGAAAGACGGCCGGGGCGCTACCGTAGACTTACATTATCGAATCAACCCTTCATTCGATAACCCGGCTATATCACATATAACCGACCGATACAAAAAGTCGCGAGAATAGAATATGGTATCATATAAACGCATTATTCTCGGTCCCGAACATATCACATATGTGCTCCTATTTCGTTTTGCCTGAGCCAGTAAAACCTCTATATAGGACTCTGAAGACTCGCCAATACGCCGGCAGTAGGTGATGATCACATCAAGCAGCCACAAGCCCTCCGCGGTACAAGCTGGACGTAACGGCTACCGGGGTATTGAGCGATTAGAAGATCATCATGCAAGCCCGCTCCAACTCTTGCAAAAGCCTGACAGTAACACTTGCCGTACAGTCCGGTCTCCTCGTCTGATATGTCGCATATCAAGTCTAGAGGTGGTAAACGTCAGACCCCAATAACCGATAAGTCATCCCGATGTGAGGCTCATAACTGGTCGAGAAACTACTGGTAAGACTTACCAGTTAATCTCTAAATCAGCCCTGGCCAGAGACTTCCCTGTTACGGCCAATCAAGCACAGCGCAACATCAACTCCCAATACCGGGAAAGAAGAAATCCCTCCAAACTCTCATTGCCTCCATATGACGCGGGACTGTAACCAAAAACCACCGTTTTTCACGCCCTCTTGGACGTGGTAAGGTGGAAATCAAACCACAGTAGCAATCACACAAGACTCTATGACGATCTCGGGTCTACAGACTAACCTGCACAAGTGTCACCAGAGAACTGCCATCTGACGTGAGGTATAATACTATCTGGGAGTTCTCGGCGAGTCCGTCCAGTGTACCCAGTCTGCACTGAGCACCCACACACCATCTCTGATGTCAAACACCAATGGATATGGGATCGTCCATCGCCCATCTCATTGGTCGATAAGCGTTTAAGCTAGTCTACTCTGGTATATCGATGCCCTGTCTCGATACACCCACGACTAGGTACATTAAAGGATGGACCTATGGACTAGCATGGCCCCACTAGTATGATCTGCATCATAGTCCCGGTCATCAAGTACACATCCTTAGGGCTTTACCAACAGGTAAACATAAGACAGTATCAAGAGACTAGTATACATGTTAAGATAAAGAGCAACCTGGTAGCATACTATCATATCGAGCAAGAAAGTCCTATTTATAGATGTCTAAGGATCCAATATAATATACATCATATGGACAATACTGTCCTCTAGGGCATAGATACAACTAACAATCTCCCACTTGCACTAGGGCCAGCCGCTGCAGTATCGCATACCGAGCATCCTGATTAGTCGAAAATATTGCATCTTTTAACCGGAAATTTCCCTATCATTTGCATTCATATAAAAGTGTTCGGCATTCATATTTCACATATTAGCAAATCTGTCGCAAAATATCAGATTACATGTGTTAGACCTTAAAACCGGCATTTCTAGGGAAATTGACTGCATTTCATAGCTTGGCATCATTCCTATATATCGCAACCCGTGTTTCGAAGTCTGTGCAGGAAAATCAGAAGCTTGCTCAAATTTACACCGCTAAAAGATACGCCAACTCAAGGATTTGGAATCTGGGAATGATCTAAAGGGGATTCAGGAATTCAACATGTCAGAAAATACATCAAAATACATAAGAAGACAACACATGAAGTTTGAAGCCATGAAGCCACAACTTGGCCGTGGAACTGCGGCGCATGCCGGCTTAGGCTGCGGTTCCGCGGTCAACTTGACACTTCAGCCCTATCTCTTTGCACCACAATGCCTATCTCAGGGTCCAGACTTCAGAAAGACATGTCAATTTATAGAAAGCCCCAGAACCTTCTGCCAGATCAGCAAACCCTTGGATCTACACTAAAACTAGCCTTGTATTCTAGAAACTTCTCCCTAAACCCTAGCTTAAACCCTAAGCTAAGCCTAACTAACTACTTCTAGAAGTCTTTCAACAAACTTTTGGAGGGAACTTCTATTTCAAACTCAAGGCTTAGGGTTTGGGAAATCTATAAATAAGACCCTAGGCTCACTTGTAAAAGGATCCCTCCATTAGTTAATTTTAGTAGCCAATCTAGAGCCATTCACTCTCTTTCTTCATCTTCTTTCACAAGTCTAGTGAGAAGGCTTGTGTGAAACCCTAACCCTAATTCCAATCAAAAGCCAAGATCCTGAGTACTAAATCAAGCAAGAAGCCCGTCAACCTTTTATGAGCGGAACCGATCTTCAACAGAGCAAGTGGTCCAAGCCGATCCACGACTCACGGAGAAAAGTGACGCCAGATCGACAATTTAGTTCTTCCTCTTGTAGTTCTTGAGCGACTGTAATAAAATTGTTGATATAAATAAAAGGTGAAATTCTTTTATCTTGTTTTCTTTAAATTCTTGCATCATGATATCTTTTCAATTCTTGAATGCTTTCTGTGTGATGATGTGTGAATAAACTCCGCTCGTCGAGGAGTCGAGTCGATCAATAGAATGATGATGTAATATATCTTAAAACGATTCTTGATTCCTACGAGTTTTGTAAACCCTAGAAAGTTCAAGAATCGACGACCCAATTTTGTTGCGATGCTTTCTTGATTGATATCGCTCGAAATTGGGGAGTTACGATCGTTTCTTGAAATTGCTAGAGGCTAGAATGTGAATGATATCGACGAAAGAACAAGGGTTAAATGATGAAACCCTAGTTTCACGAGAAAGCCCTAACTCCCGTCGACCATCATCCATCTAGTGTCAATTCTTCGTAGGACAAGAACACGATATCCTGATGATTACATCACGTCTATAGATCCGATCGATTCCTACGAGCCTCATTTAGATTCTTGACATTTGGTTGGAAATATCATCGAAACCTGATTCTCGATTGTTTATCATTCTCTTGATTCTTGAATCGAATAGTGACACTTGAAACAATTGATAAATCTTGAATCATGCTTTCCTTTCTTCACAATTAACTTTTCAATTCAAACAAATCGAAGATTGAAATGAACAGTACAATCCCTGTGGACGATCCGCACTCGCTTACGATCTACAACTGACACCGTAGTTGATTGCGGTCAAAAATAATTCTTTGGTTGTGATTTCTTTATACAATTTTCTAAATACCGATACAAGATACTGTTATCGATCAAATGAAACCATTATCGGGAAACAATTGATTCGATACTTGCTTTTACCGCACATCAAGAATTCGTTTACAATCAAATGGCGCCGTTGCCGGGGATTACGCGCTAATTCGTTTCATATTAAAGTTGAATTGAAAGATTTATCCCATTGTGATTTTTGAGATCAAAATTTGTGCAAACCCTAAACGATTTGTTGTGGTTCATTGCAAGGAGATCTGGAGATTGCTGGAAATTGGAAAAAAAATTTGGAATATACCAGAGAGCAGAGGGAGTCTACAGAGCCTCTCTGAAGAATTTTGGTGCAGTGATCTGCACAGAAGACCGCGATTCCACGGTGGGAGCCAGCAATTGCGGCGGAACCGTGACATTCTTGGGGGATCTCTGCAAAATTTTTGCTTCAGGTAACTTCTTACCTTCTCCTCTCTCCTCTTTTGAGCTCCAACTAATAATTTTCTGCAGGATTCTTTGCAAATAATCGCAGCTCGCAAATTGCAAAAGTAAATTTGTGCGTGATTTTGTTTCTTGGTTGTTTGCATTCTAAATACGGATATTAAGGGGCACGGCTAAATCCAAATTAGGTGGGGATTTCATTACCCTTCCTAGGCCCCGAAAATCGCAAAACTGGCATCCGCATTGACCCACATTAACTTAAAAATATCTAGAGATGACTCTAAGGACCGTCGCGCTCACTTAGGACAGAAGAAGGCCATGGGTAATTCATTGCTTATTTCTTGTGGTGCCTAGGAAAGTGTGTCTAAGGCTAGTGGTTTTTAATTAGGCCCACTACATACGTAGTGGAGTACCTTCCCACTTACCTGGCAATTATCCAGCCACAGGTGGACAAGGAGGCAGTGGAGGATTCTATCCTGCGACTTGTCTTTTGGCAGTTAGGAGCGGTCTAGAGCCGGACCTAGGTGACCACTAGATTCTATGGTTTTTGTTGCTGCATTTGTTGTGTCGCATCATTTTTTCAAAAATCCGTCCCTTTTTCAAAGCAAACACCGCATTCATTCATACCCCTAATTATAAGTCAACGCTGCTACTTGTACTAACCCTTTTTAGTGCAAGATAGGCTGGACACAGGATTCTAGTGCCCGTTTAGTCCGCGTACCCTTTACCGACTCTGAAGTCGATATTTCTCCATTTACCTTTCCTTTACCCACTACCACACCCACTTCGATGGATCCACCTCCATCAAACTTCTTTAACCCTAATCTGCCGCCGTCCGTTGGTGCGCAGAATCCACCCCGCATCTCTCTCCAAGAGAGGTGCTACCCTATTCGAGGTCCTCTTTCGACCTGCTTATCCACACCACCAGCCAACGGGGATAACTTTGAGATTAAGCCCCAGTATATCAATCTTTTACCCAAATTCCACGGACTCGAGACTAAGGACGCTTACGTTTTCAATACCAAATTTGAAAACGTATACGTAATGATGGGTACGTCACAACTTTCAGTGGATGCTATGCGTCTACGACTTCTTCCATTTACTTTGTGCGATATAGCCGAGAAGTGGCTATATAACACTACCGCACACTCTATTACGAATTGGGAAGAATTCGTTGCTGCATTCTTTAAGAAATTTTACCCAATACAAAAGACAGCTCGAATCCATAGCGAACTGAATCAATTTGCCCAGCTCCCTACTGAACCATTTTCAAAATGCTTTGAATGTTTCAAGGATCTATTGGTTCAGTGTCCTCATCACGGCATCCCGAGATGGGAGCTTTGCCGAATCATTTATGAGGGCATTAACCCAAACACTAAACAGAGCCTTGAAAACATGTGTCAAGGTACTTTTATGACAAAAGATGATGGGGAAGCTTGGAAGTATTTAGAAGAGTTCGCTGAAAAATCACTACAGTGGGAGAGTGGAACCCAACCATTGAATAGGGGTCGCGTACACTAAATAGTTGTGTCCATAGGTGTTCGAGCTGAGATGGCAGCAATGCAAAAGAAGCTCGACGCTATGGAACACAAATTTGCAGCAGCCTCCCTAAACCCAATGTCGCTCCCCAAAACTGTTTGTGGGTGATGTTCTGATCCGTCTCATTTAACGGAAGAATGTCCATTAAACTCTGCGTTTCAAGGTCACGAGCATACAAATGCCGCATTTCAAAGACCTAGAAACGATCCATATTCTTCCACGTACAATCAGGGTTGGAGGAATTACCCGAATTTTGCTTGGAACCAATAACAATCGCAAAACACGGTTCCAAACCAAAATAATTTTCAAAGCGCTCTTCCTCCACCACAGCAACCCCTTCAACTCACTCAGCACCCCTATTAGTCACAAAACATCCAAAATCAGATCAACACTCATGCACAGTCTAATCCTATGACCTGTTCTGACGAGTTCTCTCAATTCACTAAAACCATGAAATCACTTTTGTCAAAATTCATAGAGGTTTCGGCTGAGGTTAGATCTTCCGTTGGTGAGATAAAGAAAAACTCAACGTCCCAAGCTGAGAGTATCAGAACGATGGAAGCTGAAATCGCATGACTTAAAGCCGAAATGAGTGCGAGAGAAAAAGGGAAACTTCCCTCTCAACCCCTACAGAATTCTGGGCATTACAATGTAAATGCCATCACAACTTTGAGATCGGGAAGAGTGCTGAACAACCATGTTGGGGAAGAAGTTGATGATACTGAAAATCATATCAATGCCCCGGCTGAGACCGTTCCACACACACACTTCTCCTTCTGATCCTTGTTCTTCTACCACACCACCTTCTCGCGAGCCTATTCTCCATTTCCCACTAGGCTCGACACCTCAGTATAGCCCATCTTGTTCTCCACAGACGGTCCCCATACCTCTTTTGGGAACTCATCTACCCCCTCTTCCTTCTCCTATGATGGACCCGGCGCTTATTGCGAAAGCACCTTACCCGAATCGGTTAAGGGGTGATAAAACCAGTCCACATCTGGAGAAAATTATAGAAATGTTCAAACAGGTTAACATCAATATCCCTCTCCTAGATGCGATTCAACAAGTCCCCGCTTATGCGAAAATTCTTAAGGACTTGTGCACTAGGAAGAGGAACACTCAAGTGCCGAAGAAGGTCTTTATATCTAATAATATTAGCACTGCTTTTATTCCTCAGCTACCAAAGAAACGTAAGGACCCAGGATGTCCTACGATATCGATTTCTATTGGGGGTAAAAACATAAATCGTGCTCTTTTAGACCTTGGCGCAAGTGTTAACCTACTTCCATATTCTGTATATGAGCAATTATGGATTGGAGAGTTGAAACCTGCTCACTGCACTCTCCAAATGGCAGCCCGTTCAATCACCAAACCAAGGGGTGAAGTAGAGGATGTGTTGATAAAGGTCGGGGAATTTGTTTTCCCTGTAGACTTCATTGTACTCGATACACAGCCTGTAGCAAACCTCCGGGGCCAAATTCCGGTGATTCTAGGTCGTCCTTTCCTTGCCACTTCCAACGCCGTTATAAACTGTAGAAATGGTTCAATGAACTTATCATTTGGAAATATGACCATTGAACTAAACATCTATAAAATTGGAAGTCAGCCATCAGAACCCTCTGCTCATATTCTAGATGTGTGCTCTGTCCACGAGATCGCTCCCGATAGTTATGGAGCTGAGGATCTTTGCTTTCTAGATCTCGACGACATTACCACATCTCTGCTTGATCTTACACATGATTTTAGTGAGGACACTTTTCCTACACTTGAGTCCTGCACTCCTGACTTTTCTCCACCCGAGTCTGTATCTTTCACAGGCTCTGAGCTTCTTTGTAATTCCAAAAATCACTCGATGATCCCTCCTACTATCATTTCTCCGCCCACATTAGATCTCAAAATTTTACCTTCTCATCTTAAATATGCTTATTTAGGTGAGAATGAGTCTTTACCGGTTATCATATCCGCTTCTCTTGCATCAGAGCAAGAGAATGCACTTTTATCGGTATTGAGATCTAACAAAGAGGCGTTCGGTTGGAGTATGGCGGACATCAAAGGGATTAGTCCCCTGATTGTTGAACACCATATACATGTGATGGATGATGCCAGACCAACCCGAGAACCACAGAGACGGCTGAATCCCGTCATGAAGGAAGCGGTAATGAAAGAGATCGTCAAATGCCTAGATAATGGTGTTATATACCCCATCTCCGATAGCCAATTGGTGAGTCCTATACATGTCGTTCCTAAGAAATCCGGCATCACTGTTATTACCAATGAGGCAAATGAGTTGATTTAGACACGCACCTAAACTGGGTGGCGTGTATGTATTGATTATAGAAAACTCAATGCTGCCACGAGAAAAGACCATTTTCCTCTACCCTTCATTGATCAGATGTTGGAACGCTTAGCGGGACGAGAGTATTATTGCTTTATGGACGGATACTCAGGCTATAATCAGGTCCCCATCGCCAAAAAGGATCAAGATAAAACCACTTTTACTTGTCCTTTAGGTACCTTTGCTTACAGTCGCATGCCCTTTGGGTTATGCAATGCTCCCGCTACCTTTCAGCGGTGTATGATGGGGATATTCTCTGATATGGTAGAGAATTTTCTGGAGATCTTTATGGACGATTTCTCGATTTTTGGAGACTCTTTTTCTGATTGCCTATCGAATCTTGACGCAGTTCTTACTCGTTGCAAAGAGAAGAACTTAACTTTGAACTGGGAAAAATGCCATTTCATGGTCCAAGAAGGAATTGTACTTGGACATGTTATTTCACAGAAAGGCATTGAGGTTGACAGAGCTAAGATAGATGTCATTCAAAAGCTCTCTCATCCCAAAAGCGTCAAAGATATTCGATCTTTCCTTGGCCATGCGGGCTTTTATAGGAGATTCATTAAGGACTTTAGCAAAATTGCTAGACCTTTAACTCTTCTCCTAGCCAAGGATACGACCTTCCACTTTGACTTGGACTGTGAGATAGCTTTCGACTCACTTAAACACTCACTCACTTCAGCCCCCGTTCTATCGTCTCCAAATTGGGACTACCCTTTTGAGCTGATGTGTGACGCATCCGACTTTGCAGTAGGTGCAGTCTTAGGACAGCACATCGAAAAGATGCCACACGTGATCTACTATGCAAGTAAGACCCTGAACGATGCACAAATCAACTATACAACCACCGAGAAAGAACTTTTAGCGGTTGTATTTGCATAAGAAAAATTCAGGCCTTACTTAATTGGCTCACCTATAGTTGTGTACACTGACCATTCCGCCTTAAAACATCTTCTGGCGAAGAAAGATGCAAAAGGTCGACTAATACGTTGGATCCTTCTGTTATAAGAATTTGATCTTGTTATCAAAGATAAAAAAGGATGTGAAAACGTCGTAGCCGACCATCTTTCACGCATCATTTCTTCCCCTGTGACCCTGCCGATCAATAATTCGTTCCCTGATGAACAACTCTTGAACGTATCCGCTGAACAATGGTTCAGGGATATTGTGAACTATCTTGTCACTGGACTTATACCGAGCGATTGGTCAAAACAGGACAAATACCGCTTTCTGTCCCAAGTAAAACACTTTTACTGGGATGATCCCTACTTGTTTAAATATTGTCTTCATCAGATCATTCGCCGATGTGTTCCGAAAGAAGGGTTCAAGGGTGTTCTTTCTTTTTGTCATGATCAGGCCTGTGGGGGTCACTTCGGTCCTAAAAAGACGGCGGAAAAGGTTTTGCAGTGTGGATTTTATTGGCCGACCTTATTCAAGGACGCATTTGAGTATTGCAAAACCTGTACACAGTATCAGTACACGGGTAGAATCTCCCGGAGAAATGAAATGCCTCAGCAACCCATTCTGGTTGTTGAAATCTTCGATGTTTGGGGCATTGATTTTATGGGTCCTTTTCCCAACTTCTTTGGGAATTTGTATATACTGCTGGCGGTTGATAATATCTCAAAGTGGGTTGAAGCCATTCCATGTCGCACTAAAGACAGGAAAGTTGTCATTAAGTTCTTAAAAGAGAATATCTTTTCGCGATTTGGACACCCACGCGCTATTATTAGCGATAATGGGACACATTTCGGCAACAGGTCTTCCGAGACTCTGATGCGGAAATACGTAATCAACCACCGACTTTCCACACCCTATCATCCCCAAACGAGCGGGCAGGTTGAAATTTCGAATAGACAGATCAAACTTATCCTGGAGAAGACCGTTGCTAAGAATAGAAAAGTCTGGTCGACTAAACTAACGGATGCTCTTTGGGCATTCAGGACTGCATATAAAACCGACCTAGGGATGTCTCCATATAGGATAGTGTTTGGGAAGGCATGTCACTTACCTGTCGGGATAGAGCATAAAGCATTGTGGGCTATAAAGGAAATAAACTTTTATCTAAAAGAAGCCTGAAACTTTCGGAAGCTGCAACTAAATGAGCTAAGCGAACTCCGCGATGAAGCCTATGATAACGCTGTAATTGTAAAGAATAGGACTAAGGTTTTTCACGATAAAAACATTTTGAGGAAAACATTTTCACCTGGTCAACAAGTCCTTCTTTACGATTCACGATTATACGTTTACGCGGGTAAGCTTCGATTTCGGTGGAAGGGACCTTTTATTGTGCGGTCTGTATACCCGCACAGGGCAGTAGAAGTAGAAAATGTTAAAAGCGGCACCTTTTTAAAAGTAAATGGACATAGACTAAAGCCGTATTTTTCCACTGACCCCACGGAGGAGCTCTTGTTCTTACAAGAGCCAGTTTATTTGGATTAAAATTCCTCCGTCTCACCTTCATATCCTATATATCATTGCATCATCTTTTGAATGAAGTTGAGTGAAAAGAATAAGTTTGGGGGAAGTTCTTCACTTATATATTTTGACCCCACTAATAATTCCCCCAGGCTTACAGTTTTTGTAGGTATAGCGATTGGCAACAGTGAAGACACTGTTGAAAACAAGTTTGGGGGAGGTTTGTGCTTATTTTTGCATCATTTGCATATCATTTGCATAAGCACAAAACATTTCTTTTAAAAATCTATAAAAATTTAAAAATTTTCAAAACTCACAAAAATTTAAAAAATTTCAAATATAAAGATATTTTAATATTTAAACTTTTTTTGTACATAAATAAGATAATAAAAGTTTAGATAATGAACAATTACATCCATGAGATTAGAAAAATTTAAGAAAACTAAGAAAATTAGAAGTTTTCTTATACGAACTAGTAATAAGTAGTTATGAGCCGTTGTCCCAAGGGTTAGTAAGATGAAGGACGTCACTAATCTGAGGATAAAAATAAGTCTGAAAAATAGTTTCTATTCTGGAAGCCAAATATTTTGAACGTTGATACCCTGCTATTCGCACTTACACACGTCTTGAAGCCTGAGATAGTAGAGGATACCTTGAAATGCTCTTGTCTTAAAGCCGATATATGAAGGAAATAAAAAGAAAAAAAATGAATAAAGAAATATAAAGTGGTGAGAAAAATGAACACTGGTTTTGTTATCACCGAGGGCAATAAAAATGTATAGCGAGGGTGCCTCTTCACCTAGTGCCCTAAGGCCAACTGGTCTGGGAGTCACTGCTATGCCTGAGGTGGTGCAAGATGAGGAAAATACACCAAATAAGCAAGCACAAGAGTAATCGGTCGGTTAGTACCTCAAGAAGTATTAACGGTTGCATAAAAGTGTGTGAGCAATCTCATCTAAATATTCATTAATTAAAAAGTACCGAGGCTGATGGGCAAGAGTATAATTGCTTGAATTGAATTCTCCGGGTGTAGGGATGTCCTTTACAAACACGCAGGGTTATATGATCGATGTTTTGGAAGAAAGATAGGAATGAAAAATAAGACGATGTTTTATTGAGGGAGGACGTGATTTCTGACATCTTTTCATAACCATTAAGATATGGCTCATGACAACCGAAAAGCTAGCTTAGTTGGAAACCCTAATTTTCAAGGCTTTTCTTTTACAATTCTTGTCTTTAAATGTAATATTCATGATCTTTCTTTTATTATTGGATTTTGTGGGTGCAAACCGCTGAAAACCCTCAGGAGACAACACTCCTCCTACTAGGGACACCTAGAGGTTTAAAGGCTTGTTGCACGTGCTCTGTGCAATCGTGTTGCCTACAAAAGTGTGCTAGTTAGTTTTTCTCTTTCTTTATTTTCTCCTTCTCTTTTTAATAAATAGTTCACTCGAGTCGATCGAAATTAAGTTTGGGGGAATTTGATTAGTCGAAAATATTGCATCTTTTAACCGGCAATTTCCCTGTCATTTGCATTCATATAGAAGTGTTCGGCATTCATGTTTCACATATTAGCAAATCTGTCGCAAAATATCAGATTACATGTGTTAGACCTTAAAACCGGCATTTCTAGGGAAATTGACTGCATTTCATAGCATGGCATCATTCCTATATATCGCAACCCGTGTTTCGAAGTCTGTGCAGGAAAATCAGAAGCTTACTCAAATTTACACCGCTAAAAGATACGCCAACTCAAGGATTTGGAATCTGGGAATTATCTAAAGGGGATTCTGGAATTCAACATGTCAGAAAATACATCAAAAAACATAAGAAGACAACACATGCAGTTTGAAGCCATGAAGCCATAACTTGGCCGCGGAACCACGGCGCAAGCCGGCTTAGGCCGCGGTTCCGCGGTCAACTTGACACTTCAGCCCTATCTCTTTGCACCACAATGCCTATCTCAGGGTCCAGACATCAGAAAGACATGTCAATTTCCAGAAAGCCCCAGAACCTTCTGCCAGATCAGCAAACCCTTGGATCTACACTAAAACTAGCCTTGTATTCTAGAAACTTCTCCCTAAACCCTAGCTTAAATCCTAAGCTAAGCCTAACTAACTACTTCTAGAAGTCTTCCAACAAACTTTTGGAGGGAACTTCTATTTCAAACTCAAGGCTTAGGGTTTGGGAAATCTATAAATAAGACCCTAGGCTCACTTGCAAAAGGATCCCTCCATTAGTTCATTTTAGTAGCCAATCTAGAGCCATTCACTCTCTTTCTTCATCTTCTTCCACAAGTCTAGTAAGAAGGCTTATGTGAAACCATAACCCCAATTCCAATCAAAAGCCAACATCCCGAGTAGTAAATCAAGCAAGAAGCCCGTCAACCTTTTATGAGCGGAACCGATCTTGAATAGAGCAAGTGGTCCAAGCCGATCCACGACTCACGGAGAAAAGCGACGCCAGATCGACAATTTAGTTCTTTCTCTTGTAATTCTTGAGCGACTGTAATCAAATTGTTGATATAAATAAAAGGTGAAATTCTTTTATCTTGTTTTTTTTAAATTCTTGCATCATGATATCTTTTCAATTCTTGAATGCTTTCTGTGTGAATAAAATCCGCTCGTCGAGGAGTCAAGATGATCAATAGAATGATGATGTAATATATCTTAAAATGATTCTTGATTCCTACGAGTTTTGTAAACCCTAGCAAGTTCAAGAATCGACGACCCAATTTTGTTGCGATGCTTTCTTGATTGATATCGCTCGAAATTGGGGAGTTACGATCGTTTCTTGAAATTGTTAGAGGCTAGAATGTGAATAATATCAACGAAAGAACAAGGGTTAAATGATGAAACCCTAGTTTCACGAGAAAGCCCTAACTCTCGTCGATCATCATCGATCTAGTATCAATTCTTCGAAGGACAAGAACACGATATCTTGATGATTACATCATGTCTATAGATCCGATCGATTCCTACGAGCCTCATTTAGATTCTTGACATTTGGTTGGAAATATCATCGAAACCCGATTCTCGATTGTTTATCATTCTCTTGATTCTTGAATCGAATAGTGACACTTGAAACAATTGATAAATCTTGAATCATGCTTTCTTTTCTTTGCAATTAACTTTTCAATTCAAACAAATCGAACATTGAAACGAATCGCATAATCCCTGTGGACGATCCGCACTCGCTTACGATCTACAACTGACACCGTAGTTGATTGCGGTCAAATAAAATTCTTTGGTTGTGATTTCTTTATACAATTTTCTAAATACTGATACAAGATACTGTTATCGATCAAATGAAACCGTTATCGGGAAACAATTGATTCGATACTTGCTTTTACCGCACATAAAGAATTCCTTTACAATCAGAAGAGCCTTTCAGACTGTATCTGGGGAATGGCCTTCGTGAGTGGATCCGCTGTGTTGTTCTTCGTGTCGACCCTCTGGACCTCAATCTCCCAGCGATAAACTATCTCCCGGATCAGGTGATACCGCCTCAGAATATGCCTGGATCGCTGATGAGACCTTGGTTCCTTGGCCAAAACTACCGCTCCATTGTTATCACAATACAAAGGTATTGGATACTCAATGGATGGAACCACTCCAAGTTCGGTTATGAACTTCTTGATCCAGACAGCCTCTTTGGCAGCATCGTTGGCAGCGATTTATTCGGCCTCCATCATCGAGTCTGCCACGGTTTCCTGCTTGGAACTCTTCCCGCATACCGCCCCTCCGTAGAGGGTAAAGACAAATCCCGAGTGCGACTTAGAGTCGTCCTTATCACTCTGGATGCTCGAATCGGTAAAGGACTCTACTTAGAGTTCTCCGTTACCATACACTAAGAGCATCTCTTTAGTCCTTTGTAAGTACATAAGAATGCTCTTCACTGCTGTCCAGTGACTCTCTCCAGGATCTGCTTGATACCTACTCACTGCACTTAGTGAGTATGCTACATCGGGTCTGGTACATAGCATCGCGTACATGATAGAGCCTACTGCCGAAGCATAGTGTATCCCTTGCATTCGAGCCCTCTCCAAATCAGTCTTGGGTGACATCTCTTTGGGGAGAGTGAGTCCTGAGATAATGGGTAAAAACCCATGCTTGGATTCTTCCATACTAAACCTCTATAGTATCGTGTCAATGTACCTGGATTGGGACAATCCCAGTATCCATTTAGATCTATCTCTATAGATCTTAATCCCCAAGATGTAGGAGGCATCCCCTAGATCTTTCATTGAGAATCTTTGTGATAAGAAGAGCTAGACCGATTGCATCATAGGAATGTCATTTCCTATCAAGAGTATATCATCCACGTACAATACGAGGAAGACAACCTTACTCTCTGCTACCTTCTTGTATATACAAGGTTCATCTACGTTTTTGATGAAATCAAACTCTTTGATAACGACATCAAAGCAGATGTTCCAACTCCGCAATACTTGCTTTAATCCATAAATGGATTTAAGCAGCTTGCACACCTTCCCGCTGCTCCTACTAGCTACGAAGCCCTCTGGCTGAGTCATGTACACGTTGTCTTCTAAATCACCATTTAGAAAGGTGGTCTTAACATCCATTTGCCAGATTTTGTAGTCATGATATGCTGCGATGGCAAGCATGATCCGAATGGATTTAAGCAAAGCCACTGGAGAAAAGGTTTCGTCATAATCGACACCTGGTCGTTGACGAAAACCCTTTCCAACAAGTCTAGCTTTGAAAGTCTCCACTTTCCCATCTACACCAAGTTTTTTCTTGAAGATCCACTTGCTCCCAATAGGTTTTACCCTTTCCGGAGCATCTTCCAATGTCCATACTTTGTTGGTGTACATGGATTCCATCTCGGACCGCATTGCATCCAGCCATTTCACCGAGTCACCACTGGTGATGGCCTGTCAAAGCAAGTTGGGTCATCATCCTCCATGATGCAATCTTCGCTCCCACCATCGATGAGAAAACCGTACTATCTCTCGGGTGGGTGAGGAACCCTAATAGATCGGCGGAGTGGCTGGGCTTCATCGGGAACTACTGAATCCTCTGGTTCCACCACATCTTCTGTTATGGTTTGTATAGCTGGAACCTCTTCCAGTTCTACCTCAGAGCCACTAATCTCTTTTGCAAGAAATTCCTTTTCTAAAAAGGTGGCGTGTTGAGCAACAAACACCCTTTATTCCTCACTGTGGTAGATGATATACCCTCGCGAATGCTTGGGATATCCAACAAACTTACACAAAATAGACCTTGCCTTGAGTTTGTCCGGTTTTTGTCTTTAGACATAGGTCGGGCAACCCCATATTTTAACAAAATTATGATATGGTCTCTTCCCCTCCTATATCTCATATGAGGTGGTAGGCACAGATTTGGTAGGAACTCTATTCAGTAGGTATGCAGCTGACTCCAGCGCATACCCCCAGAAGGAAATGGGTAACTCAGCTATGCTCATAATAGAGCGCACCATATCTAATAGGGTGTGGTTCCTCCGTTCCGATACACCGTTGTGCTGTGGTGTATATGGAGGAGTTAGATGAGAGAGAATCCCATTCCCTTTTAGGAAGTCCAGGAATTCATTGCCCAAGTATTGACCTTCTCGATCAGATCGAAGGATTTTAATACTTTTCCCGGTTTGGTTCTCGACTTCTTGTTTATATTCTCTAAATTTCTCAAAAGCTTCAGACTTGTGTTTTATCAAAAACACATGTCCGTATCTAGAGAGATCATGTCATGCCCCGCTTCCCAAAATACTGAATACGAAGGGCTGACAAGGCCAGCCATGCTCCTACGGTCAAGGAAACATCCTGCCGTAGTCACACATCGGCTTCTAACTTTACGTGGTAATCAGTACTCAATACGCAGGTAATGAGAAATGCAGTCACAAAATCAAAACAGATATAAACTAAGCAGATAGAGATCAAGAAAGGATAGCGCTGAGTCGCTGATCCAGATATCTGCAATGTCCTTGAGGTGCGTCAGGTCCTGGTCCACGCTAAATCCACTTCTCACTCTGAGCATGCATACTCAGGTCGTCGGAGCGACAAACTAGCAACAAATAGAAATACATGTATAGTAAGTGTAATAATGATGAATATGAAACAGTAAGCATGAAGTAATAATATAAGCATGAAGGAGCCAGTACATGTAAACAGTAAAGCGTGTAAACAGTAAGACAGGTGTATCAGTCAGTAATCCATGCATGTCACTAGACCTATCAGTCTCTAAGTCTCACATTCCAGGTCGCTAAACCTATCGTCAGTCCAAGTGTGAGAGTCAACCACTCGTTAGTATCCCCCACCCAAGTGTAGGACCCGGGGGCAAGGGAACACAGGCCCGAGTCGCTCGCTAATAATCAGTAATATCACCCATATATCTCCAGAATCGTTGTATGTGCCGGTAATGGTACTTCCGAGATTCTGTTGAACTCACACTTAAACTACCCCAGACCCTGTGGTCTACAGCAAACACCAAGCATAAACTCAAATACTAGTCGGTCCATGACAAGTCTACGGGAGAACTGGAGACCGGATCTCTATCGAGCTTGTCTCGACTGATACCCAAGATAAATGGATAGTGTTTGGTACCTTACCTATGAAACCCATATAAGTGCTTCCATAATCGTCCCATACCAATTTTTGTTACACTTATACATGTCCCATAGACGTCGACAATGCAATAAATCAATAGGGTCCGCTGATTGTGTACAAGTACGTGTCACTTCGCTTATTCATTCACATTTCAACACGGACGTACTTGCCACAATCAAAACACTAATATCCAACACTGGGTACTTTACAGGACCACCAGGCTACCATGGCATATAAGCTTTAAATGATATGATGAGAATGCAATAATTAATGTACGAAAAAGATATCATCAGTCGGTGTCCGAACACTTGCATAATTCACAATAAATCATACATGCAAAATTAAACGAAACATTGTAAAAGGGGTAAGTAGTGTGTTTAATTATCTATCCATCAAAATTGGTTTCGCGCCAATCGGTTTTCAGGTTTGCTAGTTGTTGCTATTTCAATTTAAGTGTTCACTGCTAGAAATCCGATTTCAGAATTGGAAGTCCGTTTCTTAACACATTTTAATCCTAGTTGGGATCATAATTAGGCGATGCTATAGTTGAACAATGTTTAGGTTTTACAGTTAGGTTTCCACCGCAATTGGTGGATCAGTGATATGCTATATCGATAGGGAGTTATGCACAGGTTATGTTAGATGTGTAAAATCTGTCACTGCAGAATTCAGCAGAACATATCGACATTATAAAATGTGTTCAAAATATCATACAGTTGAGGAATGTAGTGATACTAGTGGAATAAGGAAGCTAACTCCTTTATCTTCGTAACGATATAGGGTTACGAACATTTCCGCATTTGTACAAGGATATTCAGTGGATTAAAAAAAGGGGTTACCTGGGATCACTGCTCTGGACTGCAATCCAGAATCGTGATTCACCGCAGTTTTCTCTATAGTAACCAGTTCAACTTTAGATATCAATTATAGGGTTCTTTATCTTATTCCGTTGGCTTCAATAAGAGCTATGGAACGCCAAAATCCGATTCGTAAAAGATTTAACGTGAATTTAACGGTCTAGCATGTAGCATGTTTAGGAAATTCAGGTTTCGTAATGATTATTGGGATTAACATTTCATTGGTGAAACGACCGTGGTTTCCAACCAAATTTCTTCAGCACATCGGTAAATAGTAGACGGGTCTAATGATCACAAGTTCCGTCATTTAAAGTTAATTTTTCATTTAAAGTTTCATATCGAACACTTATATTCATTGGCGCGCACGAAATTATATATATACGATATTAACTCTAAACTAGATTAAATACGAGCTAATAGCATGAAGCAAGTAATATACTTGCCTAACGACGTGTCGTCGACAGTACGGCAGTAGCAATGGCACGAACGCGATACGGACGCGGCACGGCAACGCGACTAGGCTCGAGCGCGATAGAGTTTACGACAAGCGTGAGCGATGTTGCGACAGCTATTGCGTTGACGACAGTGACGAGTAGATTGATCGAGGTCACGGCTTGTACGACGTTGACGACGGCTGGAACAGCGACAATTACGATTGCAACAGATGTTTGATGAAATGTCGGGGCCCAATTGTGCTTGATGGAGAGGGAAGTTGAGGTACAGTGTTGCACAGAGGATGCCGGCGATGACGGCAAGCTTGGACGGCGGCTGGAGGTGGTGGACTAGGGTTCAACGGCGGTGGCCTGGAACTCCGGTGGTGATTGACGGTGTGGAGGTGGGGAGTCGAAGGTGTTGGTTGCGGCTATTGGGGTTGTAGGGGAGCTCGGTTGCGGGAAGGAGGTGGTCAAGGGGGAGGTCGTAGCGGCTCGTCGGAGGAGATTCCTCGAAGGTGGTGGAGGCAGTAATGGCAGCGGTGCAGGGGCTCGTTGGGGTTGGAGGGGCTCGGTTGGGGGTGCTGCAGTTGGATAGGTGTTGAGGAGGAGATCGACGGCGGTGACTCAGGTGCCCGGTGGTTCTGGTAGTGGCCGTCGGTGATGGGAGGAGGAAGGTAGCGGCGAGGTGAGTAGGTTGAAGACGAGGTCGAGGGTAGACTCGGGGTGAAAAGCTTGATCTCAGGGAAGGAAGTGGAGGCAAGGTTTAGAGGAGGAGGTAGAGAGAACTGCTTGTAGGAGGGAGAGAGGGAGACGAGGTGTTGCCGGCGGTGATGGCGACAGGGGCTGCTCGTGAAGAAGTCGGTGTGGTGATGGAGTGAAGTGGTGTGATGGGAGTTGGAGGAGATGTGGGAAGGGAACGGTGTGAGGAGGGAGCGAGCGGGTCATTGGGAGGAGCGAGTGGGGAGGAGGACGTGGTCGCTACAAAGAGTGGGGCTCGGGAACGTGCGCGTCGTGGGGGAAAGGAAACGAGCGGGAAGGGAAAAGAACGTGGGGGGAGAAGAAGAAGGGAGGAGAGTTAGGTCGGGTCGGTTGGGGAGATAGGCCGGGCTTAGGGGGAAGGAGAAAAACAAAAGGGAAATTGGATTAGGGTTTGGGCCGGGAATTGTTTAGTAAAATTAAAAAGGAATTAGATTAAATTAGGGTTAGGATTTAAAATAAATAAAATAGTTATAAATAAAAATAAATAAATTTTGTAAGTAATACTTTATAAAGAATACGGATATTGGTGTACAAAAAGAACTGGATATTATATCATACCACCCTTACAAAAATTTCGTCCTCGAAATTTAAAATAAATGATAAGCTATAAATAATATGCGAAAAGCTACAACATCGAACACAAACATATAGAGATTTATTTAAATGAGCTATATAAAATTCAAGGACTATATACGTATAAGAAATAACATAACTAAAAGAATAGTCCTAAATAAGCACAAGGCAGAACCTTCTATTATGATAAACTATATGCACAATACCGGAAAATGAAGCAACAATAATAAACAATAGTGAAGGATTTGCCGATAGGTCAAAATATTTTTGAATAAATATACCGATCAATTAATTTAAAATAGCTTGAGAAAACCCTTATAGTGAAATAAGAAAAATAGTACGTGCGGCATATATTTGCGCTACTGAAAATGGGACGAATAGTAAGGTATCCAGAATAACTAAACAGAAGTAGTTAATAACACGCAATTTTTCGATAAATACAAACTAATGAAAAGTAAATTTTTGAATAACGTTGTCACCGAATGTAATCGTAGTAATAAAGAATAGCACTAAAACGTATAGGGGCTATCCAGGGTATGGATTTCAATGGAATATGGCCCATTCAAAAAGGTCGGAAGGTGGTACTCTTAATCTGAATGTTGAAGAGGCTGGGGTCAGGTCAGCACAAGGTGCAAGTGTGAATAGTAATGAATCTCATAATGGAAAGAAATTTATTGGGGAGGGAAAATAGTCAATGCATCATGCGAATCAAATCTCAAAAGATCAGTGAACTCAGAAACTATATTATTATTCAAGAAGATTTCAAACAAAGCATTCTCGAAAGATAAAAGGTGGCCATAGATTTTATTTGGCCAGAGTAAGCAAAAGATAAATCACGTCAGTCGCGGTTATGAAAGCTCAGCAGGTTGCGGTAAGCTCGCACGCTAAGATAGGGGCGTCCATTTCCATAGCGCCTCGCAGGGATTGCCGTTGGAGGTTCTTCTACAACAGGGTCTTCTTCTCCTGGTCCTTCTTCCTCGGCTGGAGCTTCTTCATCGTCGTATGCTTCCACATGATTCACTTCTTCTTGATTTTCTCCGACGGGATTTCCTTCCACTGGATTCTCCTCAAGGTCTTCCTCTCCTGGACTTTCTTCTATCGGGTCCTCCTCGGGATCTTCCTCTATCGGGTCCTCTTCGGGGTCCCCTTCTTCATTGTCAGAGTCGCCGATCATGTCGACATCTGGGGCTGCGACTCCCTCTTTCTCGGAATCGCTGTTGCCGAAAATAACCTGTGGGCCGTTGATCTCGTCATCTGAACTTACCAGCATGCAGTCTAAGGAAACGCACGACCGTGTGTCCTCATCTAGAGGAAGTGCTGCTTCAGGGTGGGCCATGGCCTGAAAAGAAAGAGTCAAGATTAGACAGTGGAACACACCAAGAAAATAACCAATGATATGGAGCATAAGGAAAATATACGGTAGGTAAGGACCGAAAAATCAAAATTTAGAATATTGATGCAATAAGCAGTATAAGGAATATGAGTGGCATGAGGACGATACATACATTACAACTCAAAATTTTATTGCATTCGACGGATACAAGATTTTAAACGAAAGGAAATATTTACAAAAGAGTGACAATATTTTTATTGAAATCAGAAAAGGTGATAATACTTCTTTGATATCTAGACCGCTGCATTCTCGTCAAGCGAGTGGAATCCTGCGCTGGGCTCGTACTATCCTCGAAGCTCGAACTACGAAATAACCAAGTCACTTAGCGGGAGTGGAGAGTGTGGACGAATCTCCTCCTTGTAGCTCCTTCCTTCGAGCTCAACCATTGACAAGATGTTCGTTGGATCCGCAAATCAGGCACTGCGACAGACTCTCTGAAGGTGTCCTGGCTTCTTACAGTATCCACAATATTGAGTCCTCCGCTGCTTCCGTTACTGAGGAACAAGTGGGCGCTTCATCTTCACCTCTTTTCCTTGTTTAACAGGGATTCCCTAACGATTGGAGGCTTCCGCTGGTACCTGAGTCATCTGCATTCTTAATCTTTCAGCTAACAGGTCGTTCGTTCGCTCCTGGGCTTCCTTCAAACATTGCAGTACATTCAAAATCTCGACGGTCTGAATTTGGGGAGTGGAGATAGAAGAAGAGTCGTTGGAAGACATAGTCCTGAAACAACAATTTTAGGACGGCATAAGGTATAAGCTATAAGAATCAAAATACAATATAGATTAGGTAAGGAAACAAGAATATCGGGTGAGGTGAAATTCAAACGAGTGGGAATCAAATGTAGAACTCCAAGACACTCAAACAGAGTACAGTATTGTAACTATACTGCAGTTCATAATTACAATCACATAACTCTACTAAGTCACCCAAAACTCTAGCGGACGGATCAAAACATGTGGCAGAACATACTACGTGAATCATGGTCAAAGATAACGAGTTTACAATCTTGACCGAAGGATGTCTTAGATTTTCAGGCCCTATAAGAAAATTGCAATCCCAATCGAAGCAAAACCTGGATCTGATACCAACAAAACCATGTCATACCCTTCTTCCCAAAATACGGAATTCGAGGGACTGACAAGGCCAGCCATGCCCCTACGGTCAAGGAAATATCCTGCCGTAGTCACACTTTGGCTTCTAGCTTTATGTCGTAATTAGTACTCAATACGCAGGTAATGAGAAATGCAGGCACTAAATAAAAACAGATATAAACTAACCAGATAGAGATCAAGGAAGTATAGCGCTGAGTCGCTGATCCAGATAACTGCAATGTCCTCGAGGTACGTCAGGTCCTGGTCCAAGCTAAATCCACTTCTCACTCTGAGCATGCATACTCAGGTCGTCAGAGCGACAAAATAGAAAAAAAATAGAAATACATGTATAGCAAGTGTAATAATGATGAACATAAAACAGTAAGCATGAAGTAATAATATGAGCATGAAGGAGCCAGTACATGTAAACAGTAAAGCTGGTAAACAGTAATATAGGTGTATCAGTCAGTAATCCATGCATGTCACTAGACCTGTCAGTCTCTAAGTCTCACTGTCTTGGTCGCTAAACCTATCGTTAGTCCAAGTGTGAGAGTCAACGACTCGTGAGTATCGCCCACCCAAGGGTAAGACCTAGGGGCAAGGGAACACGGGCCTGAGTCGCTCGCTAATAATCAGTAATATCACCCTTATATCTCCATAATCGCTTTATGTGCCGGCAATCGGATTCCCGAGATTCTGTTGAACTCATACTCAAACTACCCCACACCCCGTGATCTACACTAAACACCAACAATAAAATCAAATACTAGTCGGTCCATGTCAAGTTTACGCGGGAACTGGAGACAGGATCTCCATCGAGCATGTCTCGACTGATATCCAAGATAAATGGACAGTGTTTGGTGCCTTACCTATGACACTCATATAAGTGCTTCCATAATCGTCCCACACCAATTATAGTTACACTTATACATGTCCCATAGACGTCGACAATGCAATAAATCAATAGGGTCCGCTGATTGTGTACAAGTACGTGTCACTTCGCTTATTCATTCGCACTTCAACACGGACGTACTTGCCACAATCAAAACACTAATATCTAACACTGCGTACTCTACACGACCACTAGGATACCAAGGCATATGAGTTTTACATGATATGATGACAATGCAATAATTAATGTACGAAAAAGGTATCATCAGTCAGTGTCTGAGAACTTGCATAATTCACAATAAATCATACATGCAAAATTAAACGAAACAATGTAAAAGGGGTAAGTAGTGTGTTTAATTATCTATCCCTAAAAATTGGTTTCACGCCAATCGGTTTTCAGGTTTGCTAGTTGTGGCTATTTCAATTTAAGTGTTCACTGCTAGAAATCCTATTTCAGAATTGGAAGTCTTTTTCGTAACACATTTTAATCCCAGTTGGGATCATAATTAGGTGACGGTTTAGTGGAACAATGTTTAGGTTTTATATTTAGGTTTACACCTCAATTGGTGGATCAGTGATATGCTATATCGACAGGGATTTATGGACAGGTTATGTTCGTTGTGTAAAATCTGTCACTGCAGAATTCAGCAAAACATATCGACCATATAAAATGTGTTAAAAATAACATACAGTTAAGGAATGTAGTGATACCAATGGAATAAAGAAGCTAACTCATTTCCCTTCGTAACAATAAAGGGTTACGCACATTTCCGCATTTGTGCAAGGATATTTAGTGGATTAAAAACAGGGGTTACCTGGAATCACTGCACTGGACTGCAGTCCAGAATCGTGATTCACCGCAGTTTTCTCTATCGTAACTAGTTCAACATTAGATATCAATTATAGGGTTCTGTACCTTATTCCGTTGGCTTCAATACGAGCCATGGAACGCGAAAATCCGATTCGTAAAAGATTTAACGTGAATTTAACGGTTTAGCATGTTCAGGAAATTCAGGTTTCGTAATGATTATTGGGATTAAAATTTCATAGGTGAAACGAGGTAAATATTGTAGGGTTCCTAGGCATACTAATGAGGTCTCACAAGGCATCAACCATGCCAATTTCAAATTTTACAAGTGCCGAGAAACCCTTATACGGATCGTTAACAAGATTTTTAGGCGAAACATGCAACTAGTTAACAACTTAACTAAGTGAACGGAAATACAACCTTTGTAGATCCGGTCCTCCACCTCCATAGCTCCATGATGAAGTCTCCTTGCTGTCCAAATCGAATCCCGGGCTCTAGCGTCGGCTTCATCGGAGAAATGGGCGGGCTTGGTCGTCGGCTTCGATGCCGAAGATGATCTACGTCGAGGCATCACAAGATCAAGCTCCCACTTCACCAAGTCATGAAACTTGTGAAGGAAAAACCCTATACTACTTGGCAAGAGGTAGAGGATGAAGAAATAGGAAGTGGGTTCACTTTAGAATTGGATTTCTCACTCTTTTTCTCAAGTTGCCATTGTTGGTAGCAAGCTTCTTCATCTTGAAGAAGAAGAAGAAGAAGAAGAAGAAAATATATTATGATGATTATTTCTAAAATAAGAAATAATATGATACTTATCATAATGGTAACCTTAGTTAGGTGTAGAGAATAAATCATGGTTAGGTTGAATGGTTAGGGTTAAGCATGAAACAAAGATGGTGGACTTGTTCAAAGCTTCAAGAAGCTTCAACAAGCAAACAAAGAAAGCCACCATTTTTCCCTTTGCCAAAAATGAATGAATAAATAAATAAATAAGCAAAAAAATCAAGTGAAACCCTAACCATTGACCAACCATGGTTTAAACCAAAACTACACCCAAACTAACATGTATCATCAAACATGATACAATCAAGTGTACAAAAGTATATCACATATACAACTTGTGAACTTCAAGTGAGAAAATCCATTTAAAGTGAACCAATACTAGTTAATGCAAAGTAATATATTAAATATATAATTATACATTAAATCATTAAATCAACACTTGATTTAACGATCCGGTCATATCGCATATAACCGACTAATATCCAATGTATCGGCTTATCGAATCAATCCTTGATTCGATAACTAGGTTATATCGCATACAACCAATCGATACATTCATCGCGAGAATAGAATACGGTATCACATACACGCATTATTCTCGGTCCCGCACATATCTCATATGCGCTCCTATTTCGTTTTGCTTGAGCCAGGAAACCTCTGTGTAGGACTCTAAAGACTCGTCAATACGCCGGCAGCAGATGATGATCATATCAAACACCCACAAGCCGCATGTTGTCTTCTAAACGTAACGGCCACCCGTGTATTGAGCGATCAGAAGATCGACGAGCAAGCCCGCTCATACATCTGTGAATCCAACCAGTAACACTTACCGTACAGTCCGGTCTGTTCGTCTGATATGTCGCATATCTCGCCTAGGGGTGGTAAACGTCAGACCCCAATAGCTCGATAAGTCGTGTCGATATGAGGTCTATAACAGTTCGAGAAACTACTGGTAACACTTACCAGTAAATCTCAGCAACCCTGGCCAGGGATTACCGGTTATAGCCAATCGAACACAGCGCAACATCAACTCCCTATACCGGGAGAGACGAATCCCCTCCTATCGCTCATTGCCTCCATGTGACTCGGGACTGTACCCAAAAACCACCGTTTTGCACGCCCTCTTGGATGTGGTAAAGTGGAAATCAAAGCACAGAGGGAACCACACAAGACTCTATGACGATCTCGGGTCAACAGACTACTCTGTACCAGTGTCACCAGAGAACTGCCATCTGACGTAAGGTATAATACCATCTGGGAGTTCTCGGCGAGTCCGTCCAGTGTACCCAGTCTCCACTGAGCACCCGTATATCATCTCTGATGTCAAACACCAATGGATATGGGATCATCCATCACCCATCTGTATGGGTCGAGAAGGTATACGCTAGTCTTCTCTGGTATATCGATGCCCCATCTCGATACACCCACGACTAGGGACCTTGAAGGATGTACTTATGGACTACCATGTCCCCACTAGTATGATCCGCATCATAGTCCAGGTAGTCAAGTACACATCCTAAGGGCTTTACCAACATGTAACAGAGAGACAATCAGTATACACGTTAAGGTAAAGAGTAACCAGATAGCATACTATCATGTCGAACAAGAAAGTCCTCCTTATATATGTCCCAGCATCCACTACATGTATACATCCTATGTACAATAATGGCCTCTAGGGCATACATATAACTAACAATCTCCCACTTGCACTAGGGCCATCTGATAGCAGTGGTTGTAGTATCTCATACTCAATCATCCCATAAAAGTCTCTCTCTGGGAAAAGGCCTTTGTGAGTGGATCCACCGTGTTGTCCTCTGAGTCTGTTCTCCTAACCTTGATCACATTGGAGATCAACCATCTCCATAATCAGGTGATACTGCCTTAGAATATGTTTGGATCACTGATGGGACGGGTGTTCCTTGACATAAGCCACAACTCCATTGTCTCAATGTAGTTCATCTCATGAACCAATATATACCCAAACAGCCTCTTTGGTAGCATCTTAAGTAGCGATGTATCCAGCCTTTATCGTCTAGTATGTCACGGTATCTAGGTTGGAACTCTTCCTACATACTGTCCCTCCATAGAGGGTAAAGACAATGCCTGTGACTGACATTCAGTCGTCCTTATCACCCTGGAACACTTCCAGTGATTCTCTCCATGATCGATTGATACCATCTCACTACATCTAGTGAGTATCCTAATATCCAATTAGATTTATCTCATAGATCCAAAACCCAGGATTTAGTAGGTATTACTTTGATCCTATATGGAGAATCATTGTGATACGCGGAGATTGACTGAGCGTAGCATAGGAAACTCCTTCCCTATCAAGAGTATGTCATCCACGTACTCTACAAGGATCATCACCATACTCCCTACTACCTTTTTGTTTATACAAGGTTCATCTACTATTTTGATGATGTCAAACTCTTTGACTAAATCATTAAAACAGATGTTCCAACTCCGCGTTGTCTGTTTTATCACATAAAATATCTTGCACACGTTTCCGCTGCTCCCACTGTCTACGAAGCCCTCTGGCTGTGTACTTACAGACGCTCTCTTCTAAAACATCATTTTAGAAAAGCAGTCATGACACCCAACCGCCAGATATCGCAGTCATGGTATGTAGCCGTAGCAAGTAGGATTCGGATGGACTTAAGCATAGCCACTGGAAAAGGTTTCATCATTATCCACGCCTGGTCGATGACGAAAACCTTTAACAAGTCTACCTTTGAAAGTCTCAACTTTTCCATCTACACCAAGTAATCTTCTCAAGATATACTTGCTCCTGATGGGGATTTAACCCTTCAGATATAGCAACTAAAGTCCATACTTTGTTGGTGTATAAGGATTCCATCTCAGATCGCTAAGCATCCAGCCATTCTTACAGAGTCTCACTCCTGATGGCCAGCACGAAACTAGTTGGGTCATCATCTCATGATGCAATCCTCGCTCCCACTGTCATAAAGAAACCGAAGTATCTCTCAGGTGGGTGAGGAACCTTACTAGATCGGCGAAGAGGCTGAGGTTCGTTGGTTTCTATTGAATCCTTTGGTTGTACCAAATCATCTGCTGTAGTTTGCATAGCTGGAACCTTTCCAGTTCTATATAACTGACCTTGCCTCGAGCTTGTCCGGATTTTGCTTTTAGACATAGGCCGGACAACCCTAAATCTTAACTAACTTAAGATATGGGCTCTTCCCATTCCATATCACATATGAAGTGGTAGGCACTGATTTGATTCGAACCCTTTTCATTAGGTATGCAGCTTCTCAAGTGCATAACTCCCAAAAGGAAAATAGGAAACTCAGTAGTACTCATCATAGAGCACACCATATCAAATAGGGTGTATCTGCTCCGCCCCGATATACCATCGTGCAATGGTGTATTCGGAGGAGTAATGCTGAGAGAGAATCTCATTCTCCATTAGAAAAGTCCAGGAATTCTATGCACAAGTATTCACCTCCTCGATCACATCAAAGGACATAATACTTATACCCGTATTTTGGTTCTCTACTTCTAACTTATATTCCGTGAATATCTCAAAAGGTTCGGACTTGTGTTTCAACAGGAACATATGTCTGAATCTTGAGAGATTATCAGAGAATGTAATGAAGTACAAAGAACCAGTCTTGGCATGTGTAGACAGGGGACCTTTATACATCAACATGTATCATCCCAAGAGTTCACTAACTCTTTCTCTGTTTCCAATAAACAGAGCTGGTGTCATTATATCTTTGTGACATGACTGGCAAGTTTCACAAGATGTAAATTCAAACTGATTTAAATATGCATCTATATGTAACTTCAGTCAGTCGGGTCGCATTGATATGACCTAGTCTACAATGCCTCAAGAAGGATTCGTTCATTTCTGAACTCTTCCTCTTTTGTGTGTTCAGTATACTAAAGAACTGTAGTTTGATTTAGAACATCAATGCTTTTAGATAACGTGCCTGAACCGATCAACTTTTGATATAGGAAATGTTCAAAACATTATCCAACTATACAAAATTTTATCATTTCTTTACTAATAAAGAGATGGATATGATTTTGTATATCAGGTTCGGTATCTAATAACATTCGTTCAGAATCAATGTTTTGGTAATACAGGGTGACAGTGACCAACAGACTTGGCTGCAACTCTTGCCCCATTTTCTGCCTCATGAAACTTATCACCCGTTCTCAGTTCTCTACCTTTCTGTAGCCCTATGTAACATATTACATATCTGGGATCCTGAGCTGGTATCAAATACCCAGGATGTAGAGGATACAGAGAAACAGTTCTTTGTAATGAACACACCCGAAGGAGATGCATCATATACACTTTCTTTGTTTGGGCGGCATAGGAATTCTGGTATTCCCCAATTTCCTGCTCTGTCTTATAACAGTTATAAGTTGGAGAGGGACCAACGTTCCCCAGCTCAGTATAACAAGCGGGTTCGGTCAATACATCCGTATTATTATCTTGATTAAGGCGTGACATGGTCGCTACCTAGAGAGAGAGAGAGAGAAGAAAACACTCAGCGTGCGCTCTTGCAAGAATAGATTGGTTATTATTTTATCTAATCAGGATGGCTCCCACTGTTTTTATCAAATCTTCCTTCAAACTCTAAAAGGAAAGACTAGCCGGGATTAATTACACACTACAAGTTCGCCAATCTTTCAGCCAGGCTAGTGTCGGTACTTTGAGGGAGTTCCCCGTGCTTTCGCACGAACTTAATTACAGTAAACCTCGTTTTCCCAGAGGCGTAACCCCGTTGACACCTTTCTAGACACCTACTTGATCGGCTAGTTGCAATGTGTAAAACTCTCCCAGGAGTAACTCTTACTCACAGTGGGTATCGGGATCCAATTATCTCATAGAAGGTATGCAATCTCATTGCAAATTTAAACACTTGAAATTCCCGATAATATTTTGCCCCGAACGATCTATGACCTTGACAAGGTCAACAAGCCATAGACCGCAAGTCAAGTTCAACCCGTCATTTCTTGATTGAATCAAACCCACCCGCACGACCCTTGACAAGGTCAACAAGGCCGCACGACTACCCTAACCCAATCTGCATCATATGCATAAGCAGATAAATACTGGTTAGCTACCGCACATTGCGCCTTGACAAGGTCAACAAACGCAGCACGAATACTAAACAGGACTTATCTGAAATGACGGAGGGCTACGACAGGTTTTTCTGAAAACCTATTGCGTAATGAACTTGATATCGTTGTAGAATCAAATGATTTTAAAATGGAGTGTTTTTTAGGCTTTTCTAGTTTTGCTAAAGGGGTCACACCCGGTGAAAGGATCGTCGGCCCTTTCCTCGTCGAATGAGGTGCGGGATATATCATATATATCACTGTGCAAAGCAAAAACTCTTAAAAGCAATCAAAAGTCAAACCGAGTGTGTAGCATCTGCCAGTTATTGCTAAAGGAGTCACTCCCGGTGAAGGGATCTCGGTCCTTTCCTCATCGAATAAGGTGCAGGATATATCATATATACCGCTGTGCAAAGCAAGAACTGTAGCTACCTGTTTTAATTTTGAAATTCGATTCCACAACATCTTTAGGTTTCTTTTTCTTTCATTAATCACATTAATGAAGTCCCATCATTTAAATACCTAAACATCACAGATAAATACGACGTACACTTATGCCATCCGCATTCGCCTCGATGTCCCCTCGTGCACCGTTAGGTAGGTAACTAACGACAGAGCTGGGCAGGGCTAGTGGGGGTGCAAAACATAAGTAACGTCTATATAATATATCATATATACTATATACTGTATCCATCAGAACATATCATGATCACATCACAGATATCGCAGCAGAAGAAACATATGAAATATTGGATATACTAGGACGTCCGTGTTTTCAATACGAGCCAATATAAAACACGGATTCCACAGTCGTGATGAATAGCCAAACCCACACCCCTAGACCCCTACGAGAGCGGCAAGCAACCCTACCAATTCTGGAGTTAGGAGACCCAGACTCGACTCCTCGAGTTGGTCTCCCTCTGGACTCCAGAACCCGGTTACTTGTGCTCCCCTCCTTGGGTCTATCCTAGTGCGGAAAAGTAAATAATAAACAAAAGTTAACAACAACCGCAACCTGGAAGTGCCCCAATAAAAGAATATTACATACAAGTTTTTACATGAATGAAAATGAAAAACACTCATCTCACATAAAAACCCCCGGCTATTCGAACACGACGATCCAATATAACATATCCAGCAACACATAACATCACATGTCATCAACGTAAGTAAATATGCGCATCCCAATTGTCGTTGACATATAGCAACGAAACCGGCGATATCACATATTACACTTACGGTCACAGAAAAAAAAGTGTAAAACTACAACAGTTGGAATCCGCAACCTCCTTAGACATCACATGCCTAATCAAATGAATTACTTAGACATCGCATGCCTAACAATTATAAACCCCGCATTTTAGTCTCAAAATCGAAAACTCTTTTCAATATCAAGTCGGGCAATACAACAAGATTCCCGACATCCTGATCGAATACTCATCGTAAACTTCAGTAGACGGCCGCACCCCCGACGCCGTCGACAAAGTGCACCAAGGCGGAACACCGCTGCCGCGAGCACCCGAACGGATGCTTTCGGCGACGGGGTTCTCCTACAGTCACTTGGTCGGGGCTATGGAGTGAGGCTGTCTATTAAGTTTACCCGGCGAGTATCCGCGTATGCTACGTGATTGCGACGGACTTTTGATCACATCAAAATTCCGTGGCAACCGATCAAGTGAGACTAAACTACTAGATTTATAACATTCATTCAGTTATCTCATAACTACTTGTGAATTCCAAATGTTGTATCACATTCCGGATAAATAGAAAATATTAAACTTTCCAATCGAACAATCGAACACCCAGGTTTTCCCAATACAGCTCAATACATGAAATAAGTCTAAAAACATTCAGTTCATGCCTCAGTACCAACGGTCCAGCCGTAGAAGGGTCAAGCCAACGCCTCACATGTGGCACGCCGTACTGCCCCAAACCCGAAGGTTCAAAGGGCAGTTCAAGACGGTCACATAATCGAGTTAAGGTTTGTTGTCTTCTAGAGGGACCATCGCGTTACTTGCACTACTTAGAACGTCCTTAAACCACAGAAAAATCCAACACTTGGAATTTTTCCGACAGGGGAAAAGGTGGGTATTTATATCCGGTCGAACTTTTTAACATATTCTAAAATATCCGGAAAGCCACAAAGACAAAGTCTGATAATCCGATCGAATCATCCAAGCTCCAAAACACCCCAGAAAACTCAACTCTTGAGTTCAAATTAAAAATTCCCAGAAAACTCAGTACCTGAAAACAAGAATAACTGTGCAAAATTCATAAATTAATGCGACAAAATGGCCGCGGAACCGCCGCACAAGCCATGCTTATGCCGCGGTTCCGCCGCGCTTTAGATGAATCAGCCCCTCGAATTTCATAGTAATTCAAATAACACCCTGCTGAATTTTTTAGCAATTTTTAATTCACAAAAATCCAAATTTTCAGAAAATTTCCAGAGAGCATTTTAGAATTAGGGTTTCGGTTCGATCGGACTTCAAACGTCGTCTACACATCGCCTAAGGCTCTAGCTAGGCTCTGATACCACTGTAGGGTTCCTAGGCACACTAATGAGGTCTCCCAAGGAATCAACCATGCCAATTTCAAATTTTACAAGTGCCGAGAAACCCTAATACGGATCGTTAACTAGATTTTTAGGCGAAACATGCAACTAGTTAACAACTTAACTAAGTGAACGGAAATACAACCTTTGTAGATCCGGTCCTCCACCTCCATAGCTCCATGATGAAGTCTCCTTGCTGTCCAAATCGAATCCCGGGCTCTAGCGTCGGCTTCATCGGAGAAATGGGCGAGCTTGGTCGTTGGCTTCGATGCCGAAGATGATCTACATCGAGGCATCACAAGATGAAGCTCCCACTTCACCAAGTCATGAAACTTGTGAAGAAAACACCCTATACTACTTGGCAAGAGGTAGAGGATGAAGAAATAGGAAGTGGGTTCACTTTAGAATTGGATTTCTCACTCTTTTTCTCAAGTTGCCATTGTTGGTAGCAAGCTTCTTCATCTTGAAGAAGAAGAAAATATATTATGATGATTATTTCTAAAATAAGAAATAATATGATACTTATCATAATGTTAACCTTAGTTAGGTGTAGAGAATAAATCATGGTTAGGTTGAATGGTTAGGGTTAAGCATGAGACAAAGATGGTGCACTTTATCAAAGCTTCAAGACGCTTCAACAAGAAAACAAAGAAAGCCACCATTTTTCCCTTTGCCAAAATTGAATGAATAAATAAATAAATAAGCAAATAAATCAAGTGAAACCCTAACCATTGACCAACCATGGTTTAAACCAAAACTACACCCAAACTAACATGTATCATCAAACATGATACAATCAAGTGCACAAAAGTATATCACATATACAACTTGTGAACTTCAAGTAAGAAAATCCATTTAAAGTGAACCAATACTAGTTAATACAAAGTAATATATTAAATATATAATTATACATTAAATCATTAAATCAACACTTGATTTAACGATCCGGTCATATCGCATATAACCGACTAATATCCAATGTATCGGCTTATCGAATCAATTCTTGATTCGATAACTAGGTTATATCGCATACAACCAATTGATACATTCATCGCGAGAATAGAATACGGTATCACATACACGCATTATTCTCGGTCCCACACATATCTCATATGTGCTCCTATTTTGTTTTGCTTGAGCCAGGAAACCTCTGTGTAGGACTCTAAAGACTCGTCAATACACCAGCAGCAGATGATGATCATATCAAACACCCACAAGCCGCAAGCGGTCTGCTAAACGTAACGGCCACCCGGATATTGAGCGATCAGAAGATCGACGAGCAAGCCCGCTCATACTCCTGTGAATCCAACCAGTAACACTTACCGTACAGTCCGGTCTGTTCGTCTGATATGTCGCATATCTCGCCTAGGGGTGGTAAACGTCAGACCCCAATAGCTCGATAAGTAGTGTCGATATGAGGTCTATAACAGTTCGAGAAACTACTGGTAACACTTACCAGTAAATCTCAGCAACCCTGGACAGGGATTTCCGGTTATAGCCAATCGAACACAGCGCAACATCAACTCCCTATACCGGGAGAGACGAATCCCCTCTTATCGCTCATTGCCTCCATGTGACTCGGGACTGTACCCAAAAACCACCGTTTTGCACGCCCTCTTGGACGTGGTAAAGTGAAAATCAAAGCACAGTGGGAACCACACAAGACTCTATGACGATCTCGGGTCAACAGACTACTCTGTACCAGTGTCACCAGAGAACTGCCATCTGACGTAAGGTATAATACCATCTGGGAGTTCTCGGCGAGTCCGTCCAGTGTACCCAGTCTCCACTGAGCACCCGTATATCATCTCTGATATCAAACACCAATTGATATGGGATCATCCATCGCCCATCTGTATGGGTCGAGAAAGTATACGCTAGTCTACTCTGGTATATCGATGCCCCGTCTCGATACACCCACGACTAGGGACCTTGACGGATGTACTTATGGACTACTATGTCCCTACTAGTATGATCCGCATCATAGTCCAGATAGTCAAGTACACATCCTAAGGGCTTTACCAACATGTAACAGAGAGACAATCAGTATACACGTTAAGGTAAAGAGTAACCAGATAGCATACTATCATGTCGAGCAAAAAAGTCCTCCTTATATATGTCCCAGCATCCACTACATGTATACATCCTATGTACAGTAATGGCCTCCAAGGCATACATATAACTAACAAATATTAGATGGGTCTAATAATCACAAGTTCGGTCATTTAAAGTTAATTTTTCATTTAAAGTTTCATATCGAACACTTATATTCATTGGCGCGCACGAAACTATATATATACGATATTAACTCTAAACTGGATTAAATACGAGCTAATAGCATAAAGCAAGTAATATACTTGCCTAACGACGTGTTGACGACGGTACGGCAGCGGCAATGGCACGGAAGTGATACGGACGCGGCACGGAAACGCAACTAGGCTCGAGCGCAATAGATTTTACGACAAGCGTGCGCGATGTTGCGACAGCTATTGCATTGACGACGGTGACGAGTAGATTGGTCGAGGTCACGGCTTGTACGGCGTTGATGACGGCTGGAATAGCGACAATTGCGATTTCAACTGGTGTTTGATGAAATGTCCCGGCCCGATTATGCTTGATGGAGAGGGAAGTTGAGGCTCAATGTTGCATAAGGGATGCCGGCGATGATGGCAAGCTTGGACGGCGGCTGGAGGTGGTGGACTAGGGTTCAGTGGAGGTGGCCTGGAAATCAGGCGATGATTGACGGTGTAGAGGTGGGGAGCCGAAGGTGATTGTGGCGGCTATTGGGGTTGTACGGGAGCTCGGTTGCTGGAAGGACGTAGCGGCTCGTCGGAGGAGGTTCGTCGATGGTGGTGGAGGCAGTAATGGCGGCGGTGCAGGGGCTCATTGGGTTTGGAGGGGCTCGGTTGGGGGTGCTGCAGTTGGATAGGTGTTGTGGAGAAGATCGACGGCGGTGGCTGGGGTGCTCGGTGGTTCTGGTAGTGGCCGTCGGCGATGGGAGGAGGAAGGCGGCGGCGAGGTGAGTAGGTTGAAGATGAGGTCGAGGGTGGACTCGGAGAGGAAAGCTCAAGCTTGGGGAAGGAAGTGGAGGCGAGGGTTAGAGGAGAAGGTAGAGAGAACTTCTTGTAGGAGGGAGAGAGTGAGACGAGGTGATTTCCGGCGGTGATGGCGACAGGGGCTGCTCGTGAAGAAGTTGGTGCGGTGAAGAGTGAAGTGGTGTGATGGGAGTTGGAGGAAATGGGGGAAGGGAACGGTGTGAGGAGGGAGCGAGCAGGTCACGGGGAGGAGCGAGAGGGGGCGAGGACATGGTCGCTACGAGGAGTGGGGCTTGGGAACGTGTGCGTCGTGGGGGAAAGGAAATAAGAGGGAAGGGAAAAGAGCGTAGGGGAGAAGAAGAAGGGAGGGGAGTTGGGTCGGGTCGATTGGGGAGATGGGCCGGGATTTTGCTGAAGGAGAAAAACAAAAGAGAAATATGATTAGGGTTTGGGCCAGGAATTGTTTAAGAAAAATTAAAAAGGAATTAGATTAAATTAGGGTTTCGGTTTAAAATAAATAAAATAATTATAAATAAAAATAAATAAATTTTGTAAGTAATACTTTATAAAGAATACGGATATTGGTGTACAAAAAGAACTGGGTATTACAGATCGTCAGTGAATGTAATGAAGTACGAAGAACCATCCCTGGCATGTGTAGACATGGGACTGCATACATCACTATGTATCTGTCCCAATAGTTCAGTAACTCTTTCTCTGTGTCCCGTAAACATAGTTTTGGTCATCTTGCCTTTGAGATATGACTAGCAAGTGTCATAAGATGAAAATTTGAACGGGTTCAAATATCTATCTTTATGCAACTTAGCTAGTCGTGTCGCATTGATGTGACCTAGTCTACAATGGCACAAGAAGGATTCATTCAATTCTGAAATTTTCCTCTTGTGTGTGTTTGTTATGCTTAGAACTGTTGATTGATTTAGATCAAAAATGCCATTGCGCAACGTGCCTGATCCAACCAACTTTTGGTTCCGAAAAATGTTCATAACATTATCCTGTAATACAAAATTATATTCCTCTTTACTTAATAAAGAAACCGATATAATGTTGCATATCAGGTTCGGCATGTAATAGCATTCGTTCAGAATCAATGTATTACCAGTTGGTAATAAAAAGTGATATTCCCCGATGGTTTTAGCTGCAACAATTGCACCATTTCCAACCTTTAAGTCTTTATCACCTTCTCCAAGTTCTCTACCTTTTCTCAGCCCTTGTAACTGATTACATATATGGGATCCTGACCCGGTATCTAATACCCAGGATGTAGAGCAAATGGAGAATCAGTTCTCAGGAACGAACATACCTGAAGAAAATGCATCAACATGTATTTTCTTCATTCGGGTGGTATGGGAATCCTGTTATTCCCCTAAATCCTATTCAGTCTTATAACTTTTATAAGAAAGAATGGAACCAACGTTCCCTTGCACAGTATAACATGCGGGTTCGGTCAATACATCCATATTATTATCTTAATTAAGGCATGATATGGTCGCTACCTGGAGAGAGAGAGAAGAAAATATTTTTGCGTATGCTCTTGCAAGATCAGATTGGTTATTATTTTATCTAATCAGGATGGCTCCCACTGTTTTTATCAAATCTTTTTTCAAACCTAAAAAGGAAAGAGTAACCAGGATTAATCACACACTACAATTTCGCCAATTTTTCAGCCAGGCCAGTATCGGTACTTTGAGGGAGGTTCCTCGAGCGTTCGCACAGACCTAATTAAAATAAAACTCGTTTTCCCAGAGGCGTATCCCCATTGATACCTTTCTAGACACCTACTTGATCGGCTAATTGTCCTGTGTAATACTCTCCCGGGAGTAACAATTACTAGCAGTGGGTATCGGGATCCAACTATCTCATAGAAGGTATGCAATCTAATTACAAATTTCAACATTTGAAATTCCCGATAATATTTTTCCCCAAGCATCCCATGACCTTGACGGAGGTCAACAAACCATAGGGTGCCAGTCAAGTTCAACCTATTATTTCTTGATTGAATCAAACCCACCCGCACGACCCTTGACGGAGGTCAACAAGGTCGTACGACTACCCTAATCTAATCTGCATCATATGCATAAGCATATAAATACTAGTTACCTACCGCACACTATATCTTGACGGAGGTCAACAAACATAACACGAATACTAAGTAGGACTTATCTGAAATGATGGAGGGCTACGACAGATTTTTCTGAAAACCTATTGCGTAATGAACTTGATATCGTTGTAGAAACAAGTGAATATTCAAAAGGAGTGTTTTTGAGGCTTTCATTAGTTCTGCTAAAGAGGACATTCCTGGTGGAAGGATCTCGGCTCTTTCCTCATCGAATAAGGTGTGGGATATATCATATATATCACTATGCAAAGAAAAACTCCAAAAGGAACCAAAAGACAAACCGAGTGTTATAGCATCTGCCAGTTTTGCTAAAGAGGTCACTCCCGGTGAAGGGATCTCGGCTCTTTCCTCATCGAATAAGGTGCGGGATATATCATATATATCACAATGCAAAGCAAAACTGTAGCTACCCTTCTTGAAAATTTGATTCTACAACATCTTTTCGGTTTCTTTTCTTTCGTTAATCACATTAATGAAGTCCCATCATTTAAGTCACCTAAACATCACAGATAAATACGACGTACACTTATGCCATCCGCATTCGCCTCGATGTCCCATCATGAACCGTTAGGTTAAGTAACTAACAGCAGAGCGGGGCAGGGCTAGCGCGGGTGTAAAACATAAGTAACGTCTATATTATATACATATATACTATATACAGTATCCATCTGAACATATCAAATGATCAGATCACAGATATCACAGCAGAAGAAACATAAGAAATAATGGATATACTAGGAAGTCCGTGTTTTATTTTGAGCCTGTATAAAACACGGATTCCACGGTCACGATGAATAGCCAAACACACACTCCTAGACCCCTACGAGAGCGGCAATCAACCCTACCAATTCTAGAGTTAGAAGACCCGGACTCGACTCCTCGAGTTGGTCTCCTACTGAACTCTAGAACCCGGTTACTTTTGCTCTCCTCCTTGGGTCTATCCTAGTGAGAAAAAGTAAATAATATACATCAATGGTGACATCAAGCTCAACCCGGAAGTGCCCCAATAAAAGAATATTACATACATTTAATTTTACATGAATGAAAATAAAAACTCTCATCTCACATAAAACCCCCGGCTATTCAAAACGCGATGATCCAATATAACATATACAGCAACACGTAACATCACATGTCATCAACGTAAGTAAATATGCGTATCCCAATTGTCGTTGACATATAGCAACGAAACTGCCGATACACCACATATTACACTTACGGTCGCAGAGAAAACTAGACGATGTTAAACATTCCGATCGAATCAACAAACACCCACAATTACCCAGAAAGCTCAACACTTGAGCGTGGTTTAAAATTATTGAGCACTCACCACGGTACCAATGGACCAGCCGTAGAAAGGAAAACCCAAGCCTCATTTGTGGCGCCACTAACTATGGTAAACCCTAAGCTTTTGTCGCAGTTCCGTCGTCACATCGCGAGTTAGAGTTTCATTCTTCTAGAGGGTCCATCGAATAACTTGCATGATCTTTGAAAGCTTTTTAACTACGGAAAAAATCCAACACTTGGAAATTTTTCCGGCAAGGGTTAATGCTGGTATTTAACATCCGATTGAACTTTTTAACAATGTCTAAAGTAACCCACAAACAGTTAAAATTACAACCACGAAACACTCCGAGTTGTCATTCCATTAAGTTAATCATCACATGAAAAAGTAGCAAAAATAAACAACACCTGAAACCCCAAATGCCAGAGCACAGAGCATGAAAAAAATTTAGGACCCTGAGGACTTCCCCGACGGCCACCCCGGTTTTACTGCCCATGTGCTCGGTCCAAATCCGAGCACTAGGTCCCAACTTTCTTCCATGCTCCTATATCTGCTCATAGATGATTCTGCACTTGTTTGAAAATTTTTGGAGCTCGTTTTAAAATCGACAGAAACATGGTTTTAGGGTTTCAAGTTTCGGAGTTCGTTTCGTATTCGTATCTAACATTATCCGTATAATTTTCTAGCTAGGCTCTTATACCACTGTAGGGTTCCTATCGACGGTAGCAAGGTTTCGGGATGCATCGTACATGCTATTTTTAAAATATTGCCGTTAAAAGGAACTCTAAACTAGAATCGATAACTAAAATATAATACGGAAACAAAAGTAAACCTTTTTACTTCTAAGTGAAATAGAAATACAACCTTTGTAGATCGGTCCTTCACTTCTAAAGCTCCTTGTAATAATCCCTTCGCTGCGATCGTTGAACACCCGGACTCTTGCATGGCTTCACGAGGGGAAAAGTGCGATCTTGCTTGAATTCTTCGAGGCCGAACATGATCTACGTCGAGGGAATACTAGCTCAAGGTTCTACTTCACTAACTAAAGGATTAGTGAAGCTAACACCGTATACTAAAGTGCTAATCTAGTAGGGGATGGTGAAATAGGAAGTGGGCTCACTTTAGAATTATTATTCTCACAATTCTTTCTCACTTTTTCAAACCCTAGAATTCTTTTTCTTTTGGTGGAAGAAGATGAAGAAAGAAGAAGAGAATAAGATAATGATCAAGTGAAAGAGTGAACCATGGGTGAGTGTGTATCATATACTAACTCTTGTAGAGACATAACCATGGCTAATTAAAATGGTTAGATTAACAAATATCTCAAGTAAAACAGACCTAGTCGACTTTGTCAATGCATCAACAAGCTTCCATAAGTGATTGGTATTGATTTCACGATCAAAACTGTAATTACCGCAATCAAGAAAACGGCGTCGCTTCGCAGCTAGCCGGTGAGTGCGGGTCGATCCACAGAGACGGGTAATTTCCTTTAGTGTGTCTTAACGAGTTGATTCTATTTGTCGTTTTGGTTTTATAAAAATCTAGATCTAAAACTTAATTAATCTAATTTAAATTCTTGCTAGGGTTAGGCTTAGAGGAAGTTTTGGAGATTGATGTTTCCTCACCGCTTTCAATGCCGTATTTTAGATCCATTAGGTGTTATAGTAATTATCGATAAAGTGGGTACGACTCTTTTGGGAAGATGTTTTCTTCCTCTAGATTCATATCCTTCCTTTATCGTTAATTATCCTAACCCCCATGGAAAACGCGCGCAACCGGCCCTTTATACTGAGGTTCACCGTTACCTCGAGGAGTAGGGTGCCGCAGGGAGCGGTTGTGCGCGCATGCATGGAGTTCCTAATGGGTTAGTTTAATATGGCATTGAAAGGGGTGAGAGATCTCATCTCTCAACCCTTTCCCTAAGGCTAACCCTAACAAGCGAGGAGACTACTCGCTCATTAGGGGATGAAATAACATTAAAAGAAGAAAAGAAAAAAACTTACTAATGGTGATGGCTCCCTCCAAGCGATAAAGAACAGATCTGAATGTCACTTCCAGAATTTCTGAATTTTATTTATTGAAAAGAGGCATACAATTTTTAGATCTAAGATTACAATTTATAGGAAAATAGGAAACCTAGGGCTACAGGCTCTCGCACTTGCGCAATTACTGATTTGACCCCTGAGAATCCCAACACCAGAACAGTCGCGCCGCCTCAGAAAATCTGCACCGACATGTGTTCCTAACGGCCGCGGAACCGCGGCGCCAGCATGGGTTTGGCCGCGGATCCGCGGCCAAACAGTGGATTTGGGCTGTGTTATTTTTATGGGCTTCTTCTTGGATCTTTGGGCTTCTGTTTCTACACATTACTTCTCTGTTTAGTTTCTGATTATTCTCCAGATGTTCAGTGAAGACTTGTACGTATCTTTTAACCGTTCACTTGACTTTTTGGACCTTTGCACTGTTCTTCATCTCGGCTTGAGTAAGGTCTGTCTACTTGTTGGTCAAAAGTCACTTTTCCTGTTGTTTTGTGTCTTTTTCACTGTACTTGCTCTAGAAACCTGTAACCTGTAATATGCAACAAACGTGCGTCAAGAGTACCTGTTTATTTATAAAAAAGGGTAAGAATAGGGGAATGATAAATGCAATATTATGGTCTGAACAAATACCCCCAAACTTACCTTTTGCTCGTCCTCGAGCAAACTTATTATTTATTCACTACAAAAAACCTAACCGCACTTTCGCAGGGAAACGCGATTGCACTGAGCTCGTGCAACAAGCCGTTAAACCTCTAGGTGTCCCTAGTAGGAGGAGTGTTGTCTCCTGAGGGTTTTCAGCGGATTACACCCACAAAATCCTATCAATTTGGCCCATTGACTTATGTTCTCCAATTAGGTTTTCTAACAAGGAATTCTATTATCTTTTGACTCGCAAATTATCCACCCATATTCTTCACACTTCCTCATTATTTAACTTAAGATTATATATATCCTGCAGATCTACTTAGCTTTCGGCATTTCTTAAGTTTTCCTTCTAGGGTTTTATCTCCACTTTAGGAATTTTCTATCAACTCCATTAAAGATACAAATTCTATCTTTCATTCCTCTCTTTTTTCTAAATTCCAATCACATACCCCTACGTGTGTGTAAATATCACCCCTACACTTGGAAATTCAATTCAAGCAATCATGCCCTAGTCCATTTTCCAAAGTACTTATTAATTGGTGAATGAAATTTGCTTACACATCCTTCATGCGACCGTTAATACTTCTTGAGGTACCAACAACCGATTACAAAATGTGTTTGCACTTTAAAGCTTACTTCCTAGTCTTTGCAACACTCAAGGCTTTAGCAGTGACTCCCAAACCAGTTGGTCTAAGGCACTAGGTGATGAAGCACCCTCGCTAAATATTTTTCTATTTTTGCAGCCTTAAGTAATCACAAAAACCAGTGTTCATTTTTTTTTTGTTTTTTCATTGTACTAAGGACTTTAGACAAGAGCATTTCAAGGTCTCCTCTACTATTCCAAGTTTCAATGTGCGTGATAGTGCAAATTTGTAGGGTATATATTTTCAGAATCTAGACTTAAGGTAGGAACTATTTTTCAAACTTATACTCTAATAAGAACATCAATACTCTTCCCTTGTTTCGACTTAGCCCAAAAAGTGAACCCAAAATTTGCCTATTTCTAAATAAACTACAAGGCATATACTTTCTACCGTTAAACTTTAAGGAAGGTTATTTTTAGGGTTTTTAATTTACTAAGTCTAAGATCTAGTTGTTCCTAGCCAGTTAACCTATCTGTCAAACTCTAGTCAATTAGCCAAAATTGAATACATTTATTTTTATAATTTTTCAAAATTTTCAAATTTTTATGGGTTTTCAAATAAGTATGCAAATGCAAAAATATGTACAAATGAATGCGAAGGAAGAAGACGTACCGAGCATACCCCCAAACTTGAACTTGACAGTGTCCTCACTGTCATACTAAACCAAGAGGGTCAAAATACCGGCACTCCCCTGTTTATTATTTTATTTTTTTAATGTTTTGAAATTTTTATTTTTATTTTTTAGAGAAAAAACAAAAATATATACAAAAAGACCCTCCCCCAAACTTCAATTAAACTATGTTAGACAATACTGCCCAACTTTGCATCGGCCAAAAGTCAACACCAACCATTTGAAAAATTTATCAGTAAAGAATATTGGTGGGTGAAAAAATAAGTTGTGGTGGTCCGCAAAGAATTGGGGAAGATGGAAGTAGTGGTATGGGAGGTGTGGAGGTAAATATACAGGTGATGGTGATGCATTGATACGAGAATGTAAGTGATCAGCAATCAGTGGAGTGTTGGCATTCTCGTAACTTATTAAAAGAAATGGGGGTATTTCAACTTCTAAGGGAGGAAGTTGGCTCACCACAATACCCCCAAGATGTTCCTGTGGGTCCTCTATTGACATGGCATCATCCATCAATAGTGTATGATATTCACTTATGAGGAAACTGATCTCCTCGATGTCCGCCATAGTCCAAGTGAAAACTTGCCGCCTATCTTGTAAGACTTTTAAAATAGCGTTCTCTTACTCGAAGGCTAGAGAGGCTGATATGATATTCGGAAAAGTCTCATTCTCACCTATGTAAGCATATCTAAGGTGAGACGGCAAGGGCGTGAGTTCGAATTTCTGAGGCGAAAGAATCATTGCGGAATCTACCTCGAACTCAAAGGACTCTAACACAGGTTCGAAATCACTGCAAACAACCGATTCGGATGGTTCGACTGACTCATCCAAAAATTCAAACGACTCATATTCGGGCTGTGAGTCGTCATCATCCAAAATGGTGAAACATTCATAATCAACATCGGTTGTGTCAATGGTGGTAGGCTCAAGGAGGGACGCACTAGTGGCGTCAAAACTGTTTTCATCAAATAGAAATCTTTCAAGCTCGCAGTCCTCCTGCGTGATTTCGTGAATAGAGCAAACTTCTCGTGTACTATTTTTAGGCACGGGGGGCAGACTTCCCATCTTATAAATATTGAACTCACTAGACCTCTTTCCGAAGGATAGAGTCATGGAGCCATTGCGACAATTTATTATGGCATTGGAAGTGGCCAAAAATGGTCGACCAAGAATCACCGGAATTTGGTTTCTTGGGTTAACAACAGGTTGTGTATCCATAACGATAAAATCAACGGGGAATATGAATTCCCCGACTTTGATCAACACATCCTCTAGTTGACCCCTTGGATAGGTGATTGATCGATCAGCCATTTGGAGAGTGCAACGAGTGGGTTTCAACTCTCCAACCCCTAATTGTTCGTACACGGAGTAAGGAATCAGGTTAACACTAGACCCAAGATCTAAAAGTGCACGATTAATTTGCTTATCCCCAATCGTGATTGAAATAGTAGGACAGCCGGGGTCCTTTCGTTTTTGGGGTAAGGTTTGATGGTGGTTAATAGCATTGCTCACTGCACTAGCCACTAGCACTTTCTTGGGTACTTGAGATGCCTTTCTCTTCGAGGTGCACAAGCCCTTTAAGATTTTCGCGTATGAAGGGACTTGTTGGATAGCATCCAAGAGAGGTATATTTATGCTAACCTGCTTAAAGATCTCCACAATCTTCTCCACTTGTGCATTTGGTTTATTAGGACTCAACCTGTTTGGAAATGGTGCATTTTGAAAATTTGTTGAGTCACAAGTCTGTGGAGTAGAATGTGGAATAGGAACGGATCCCAGTGTGGATGTGTTCGTGTTGTTAGAAATGGGTCCGTTCGAGTCAGAAGAAGTAGAGCCGTGTGAAGGGTGGAGAATAGGCTCTAAAGAAAAAGGTGAAGAAGGAAGTGAAGAAAATGAAGAAGGGGAAGAAGAACCACCGGCGGGGATGTCATCACTAGTTTCCACATTATTTTGCAACTCTCTTCCGGATCTCAACGTGGTCACCGCATTTACATTGTGATTGTGATATGCGTTTTGTGGGTGACCGGGATTGGGCAATGGTTGAGATGGAAGCTTTTCCTTTTCTCTCTCGCTCAATGCAGCAGTTAATTGTGCAATTTGTGCCTCAATAGATTTGATACTTTGATCGTGTGAGGCGTTGTTATTCATTAAAGATTGAACATAACTTTCAAATCTTGCTGCGGATTCTGTAGTTTGCTTAAGAAATGCATCTAGACTTTTTTCGAGCGAGGTAACCTTATCATCATTTGGTTGAACCAAATTGTTCGTTTGATTTGTATAAGGTTGTTGTTGGAAAGGTTGCTGTATTTGAGTTTGTAAGGGTGCTTGTTGTTGTTGTGGAGGAGCTCTTTGAAAATTGTTATTCCCTTGGAACTGTTGATTTGGGTGACTCCTCCACCCCTGATTGTATGCCGAAGAGTACGGATCATTTCTTTGTCTTTGCTGGAATGCAGCATTGACTTGATCCTGCCCTTGAATAGGTGCATTATAAGGGCACTCTTCGGTGAGATGTGATGGATTAGAACAACAAGCACAAACAGTTCTTGTGGGTAGAGTAGGGGCAGGAGAAGTCGATGAGATTTTGGTCTCAATGGCTTCTAGCTTTTTCATAAGTGAGGCCATCTCGGCCTTCATAGCAATTGACATATCTATTTGATGTATGCCTGCCCTAGATTGACCAACTGAAGAAGATGATGTGGTCTTGGTACTCTCCTACTGAATTGTTTGCTCACTTAGGTCCTCAAGAAACTGCCAAGCTTCGTCGCTAGACTTGGAGAGAAAATGACCTTGACATATTGTTTCTAGCAACTGCTTCGTTGCCGCATTCAATCCCTCGTATAATGTTTGGCAAAGTTGCCAATTTTCTATCCCATGATGAGGGCATTGAACAAGTAGGTCTTTAAATCTCTCGAAGCATTTCCAGAATGGTTCGGACGGAAGCTGTGAAAATTGTATAATCTCGTTTCGGATTCTAGCAGTTTTATGGTGAGGATAGAATTTTTTTAAAAAAGCTCTTACAAACTCGTCCCAATTTCTAATGGAGTGTGATGCGGTGCTGTATAGCCACTTCTCGGCTAGGTCACATAAGGTGAAAGGAATGACCCTTAGCCTTATTGCGTCATCACTTAATTGGGTTGTCTTCATCATGCTGCAAACGTTTTGGAATTTATTAATGAAAATATATGCATCTTCGGATTCCAAACCATGAAACTTAGGCAGCATATTGATGAATTGTGGTTTTATTTCAAAGTTGTCCCCATTTGCCGGTGGGGGTGAAAGACATGTAGGTAAGGAAGTGCGGACGGGGTAGAAGAGATCCTGGAGCGCGACTCGTGCGGGCGCTACAACAGGCGGAAGATTCGGGTTATTCGCACCTGGCGGAGGTGGAATCATTCCCGTCGTTAAGGTATCGTTGGGGTTGAATCCCGACATACCTTCGAAAGAAGAATTTGAATGTGGAGGTAAGGAAGTGGACGGAATGTCGACGAAGGGTTCGTCGAAGGGTTCGTTGGTCGGTACCAACGAAATACGGACTAATCGGGCGTTAGTATCCCTAGTCCAAAATGACATACACTAAAGGGTAGTGCAGTCAGAAAAAAAATAGAAAAACAGAATGTGGGGGTAAGATAACGTCAGTGAGAAGAAGTGGTGGAAGTGAGTTTCAAATTTCTTCGCGACAAGTTGCAAGTTTGAAAAGATTTTTCTTTTTTATTTTTTTTTATATTTATTTATTTATGTGTGAGTTTTGCAAGGAGGTTTTTGAAAACGGACTCGTGACACAAAAAGTATCAACCACACATTCACAATCAGGCCTAGATCTAGGGTCGCCTAGGTCTACTAGACAGCTCCTAACTAGGGCTAGAAATAGACCTCGAACCGCCTCTTCACGGACAAGTACGGCCAGGTAAGTGGGAAGGAACCACCACTACAGTGGGCCTAATTAAAAACCACTAGCCTAGACACCGCAATGTCGGTTAGGATAAACGGCCGATGCCTACCCTAGTCCTTTTCCTATTGAGCTCGTTGTCCTTAGGTCTGAGTCTAATCTTTTTTTTAATTAAAGGTGGTTGATGCAAAATGCTTAGGTGTTTTCTGGGGTCCTGGGAAGGGTGATGAAATCCCCACCCAATCTGGATTTGGTCAAATAGCCCCTTAGAGTCCGGTTAAATTATGCAAAACAAATAAAATTTCACTTGCAATCAGAATTTTTTAGCGCGGCGCAAAGAAACCTGCAGAAATCTGTTATTTAGAAGGGGGAGAAAGACTCTTTACGCAAAGAAATCCTGCAGAAAGATTTTTACAGAGAGATATATGGGAAGTTGCAGAGGGGAGAGAAAGAAATCAAACCAGAAAATTTTAGTGCGCTGACGTGGCACTAGGAGCGCGGATCCGCGGCATATGGGGCACTGGTGCGGCGGAAGCGCGGCTCGATGAGGAGATCAGTGGCTGTAAAAGTTTCTACTGCTCTGTTGGGCACTTTCTTCTCTGTTCTGATTTGTAACTTTCTGATTCCCTCTCTGTAAATTTCCAGATCCTTGATTCTTCGCTGTTCCTGCAAGATCCAAAAGATATACCCTTCAAACAGATCAAATTTGATTATTTTTTTAATATTTTTTTATATTTTCAGATTTTTATAATTTTTAAAATTTATATCAACCCGAAAATTCACAAAAAGAAAGATTACGCCGTCCCCGGCAACGGCGCCATTTGATTGGTATTGATTTCACGATCAAAACTGTAATTACCGCAATCAAGAAAACGGCGTCGCTTCGCAGCTAGCCGGTGAGTGCGGGTCGATCCACAGAGACGGGTAATTTCCTTTAGTGTGTCTTAACGAGTTGATTCTATTTGTCGTTTTGGTTTTATAAAAATCTAGATCTAAAACTTAATTAATCTAATTTAAATTCTTGCTAGGGTTAGGCTTAGAGGAAGTTTTGGAGATTGATGTTTCCTCACCGCTTTCAATGCCGTATTTTAGATCCATTAGGTGTTATAGTAATTATCGATAAAGTGGGTACGACTCTTTTGGGAAGATGTTTTCTTCCTCTAGATTCGTATCCTTCCTTTATCGTTAATTATCCTAACCCCCATGGAAAACGCGCGCAACCGGCCCTTTATACTGCGGTTCACCGTTACCTCGAGGGGTAGGGTGCCGCAGGGAGCGGTTGTGCGCGCATGCATGGAGTTCTTAATGGGTTAGTTTAATATGGCATTGAAAGGGGTGAGAGATCTCATCTCTCAACCCTTTCCCTAAGGCTAACCCTAACAAGCGAGGAGACTACTCGCTCATTAGGGGATGAAATAACATTAAAAGAAGAAAAGAAAAAAACTTACTAATGGTGATGGCTCCCTCCAAGCGATAAAGAACAGATCTGAATGTCACTTCCAGAATTTCTGAATTTTATTTATTGAAAAGAGGCATACAATTTTTAGATCTAAGATTACAATTTATAGGAAAATAGGAAACCTAGGGCTACAGGCTCTCGCACTTGCACAATTACTGATTTGACCCCTGAGAATCCCAACACCAGAACAGTCGCGCCGCCTCAGAAAATCTGCACCGACACGTGTTCCTAACGGCCGCGGAACCGCGGCGCCAGCATGGGTTTGGCCGCGGATCCGCGGCCAAACAGTGGATTTGGGCTGTGTTATTTTTATGGGCTTCTTCTTGGATCTTTGGGCTTCTGTTTCTACACATTACTTCTCTGTTTAGTTTCTGATTATTCTCCAGATGTTCAGTGAAGACTTGTACGTATCTTTTAACCGTTCACTTGACTTTTTGGACCTTTGCACTGTTCTTCATCTCGGCTTGAGTAAGGTCTGTCTACTTGTTGGTCAAAAGTCACTTTTCCTGTTGTTTTGTGTCTTTTTCACTGTACTTGCTCCAGAAACCTGTAACCTGTAATATGCAACAAACGTGCGTCAAGAGTACCTGTTTATTTATAAAAAAGGGTAAGAATAGGGGAATGATAAATGCAATATTATGGTCTGAACAATAAGCATCATGCATTTTTCCAATAATCCGCTAATTTTGTAATTACTTTAAATATTAAACCCAACATCATAATTAGCATGGTGTAAGTCTCATACCCCATATACGTTGCATCAACAACCATGATACAAAAACAAAACACAAATTAATATATATCACATATATATTAAGTGTGCACATGTGTGAAAAAATGCGTAAGTGAGCAAATGTTAATGTAAATTAGTATATCAAATATACAATTATACACTAAATTATCAAATCAGCACTTGACTTAATAATCCGGCTATATCACATATAACTGACAAACATCCAATGTATCGACTTATCGAATCAACCCTTGATTCGATAACCCGGTTATATCATATATAACCGACCGATACAAAAAGTCGCAAGAATAGAATACGGTATCACATACACGCATTATTCTCAGTCCCGCACATATCACAAATGTGTTCCTATTTCGTTTTGCCCGAGACAATAAAACCTCTATGTAGGACTCTAAAGACTCGTCAATACGCTGGCAGTAGGTTATGATCATATCAAGCACCCACAAGCCGTCAGCGGTACTAGCTTGACGTAACGACTACCCGGGTATTGAGCTATCAGAAGATCAGCAAGCAAGCCTGCTCCAACTCCTGCAAAAGCGTGACAGTAACACTTGCCGTACAGTCCGGTCTGCTCGTCTGATATGTCGCATATCAAGTCTAGGGGTGGTAAACGTCAGACCCCAATAACCGATAAGTCATGCCGATGTGAGGCTCATAACTGGTCGAGAAACAACTGGTAACACATACAAGTAAATCTCTAAATCAGCCCTGGCCAGGGACTTCCCTGTTATGGCCAATCGAGCAAAGCACAACATCAACTCCCAATATCGGAAGAGACGAAACCCCTCCTAACGCTCATTGCCTCCATGTATCTCAGGACTGTACCCAAATATGACCGTTTTGCATGCCCTCTTGGACGTGGTAAGGCGAAAATCAAAGCACAGTGGGAATTGTAGGGTTCCTAGGCACACTAATGAGGTCTCACAAGGTATCAACCATGCCAATTTCAAATTTTTCCGGTGCCGAGAAACCGTAATACGGATCGTTAACTATAGTTTAGGCGAAACTACAAGCTACTAAACTACTTTAGTGCTAAGTGAACGGAAATACAACCTTTGTAGATCCGGTCCTCCACCTCCAAAGCTCCGTGATGAAGTCCCCTCGCTGCGATCATCGGATCCCGGGCTCTAGCGTCGGCTTCATCGGAGAAATGGGCGGGCTAAGTCATCGATTTCGATGCCGAAGATGATCTACGTCGAGGCAACACAAGATCAAGCTCCAACTTCACCAAGCCATGAAACTTGTGAATCAAACACCCTATACTACTTGGCAAGTTGTAGAGGATGAAGAAATAGGAAGTGGGTTCACTTTAGAATTGGATTTCTCATTCTTTTTCTCAAGACACCATTAAAGGATGCAAGGTTTTCATCATCTTGAAGAAGATGAAGAAGAAGAAAAAGAATATGATAAGTCTCACTTGGGAAAAAGAATATAAGGTGATTCTTATCATATCTCAACCATGGTCAAGTGTAGAGAATAAACAAGGGTTAGGTTTAATGGTTAGGTTTAAGGAATAAAACAAAATGGTGAAAGCTTTTTCAAAGCTTCATGAATCTTCAACAAAATCCAAAGAAAGCCACCATTTTATCTTAAGCCAAAATGAAATAAATAAATAAAGCAAGTGAAACCCTAACCATTAACTAACCATGGTTTAATCAAACATACACACTTTCATGTATCATCAAACATGATACAATCAAGTGCATAAAAGTATATCACATATACAATGTGCACATCAAGTGAGAAAATCCTTTTTAAGTGAACCAATATTAGTTAATGTAAAGTAATATATGAAATATATAATTATACATTAAATCATAAAATCAATACTTGATTTAACGATCCGGTCATATCGCATATAACCGACTAATATCAATAGTAACAACTTATCGAATCAACACTTGATCCGATAACCCGGCTATATCGCATATAACCGATCAATGTCACAAATCGCGAGAATCGAATACAGTATCACATACTTTTATTATTCTCGGTCCCGCACATATCTTATATGCGCTCCTATTTCATTTCGCTTGAGCCAGGAAACCTCTGTGTAGGACTCTAAACACTCGTCAATACGCCGGCAGCAGGTGATGATCATATGAAACACCCACAAGCTGCAAGCGGTCTGCTAAACGTAACGGCCACCCGGGTATTGAGCGATCAGAAGAGCGATGAGCAAGCCCGCTCATACTCCTGTGAATCCAACCAGTAACACTTACCGTACAGTCCGGTCTCGTCGTCTGATATGTCGCATATCTCGCCTAGGGGTGGTAAACGTCAGACCCCAATAGCTCGATAAGTTGTGTCGATATGAGGTCTATAACAGTTCGAGAAACTACTGGTAACACTTACCAGTAAATCTCCGCAACCCTGGCCAGGGATTTCCGGTTATAGCCAATCGAACACAGCGCAACATCAACTCCCTATACCGGGAGAGACGAATCCCCTCCTATCGCTCATTGCCTCCATGTGACTCGGGACTGTACCTAAAAACCACTGTTTTGCACGCCCACTTGGACGTGGTAATGTAGAAATCAAAGCACAGTGGGAATTACACAAGACTCTATGACGATCTCGGGTGTACAGACTAACCTGTACAAGTGTCACCAGAGAACTGCCATATGAATAAGGTATAATACCATCTGGGAGTTTTCGGCGAGTCCGTCCAGTGTACCCAGTCTCCACTGAGCACCCGTATATCATCTCTGATGTCAAACACCAATGGATATGGGATCATCCATCGCCCATCTGTATGGGTCGAGAAGGTATATGCTAGTCTACTCTGGAATATCGATGCCCCCGTCATGATACACCAACGACTAGGGACCTTGAAGGATGTACTTATGGACTACCATGTCCCCACTAGTATGATCCGCATCATAGTCCAGGTAGTCAAGTACACATCCTAAGGGCTTTACCAACATGTAATAGAGAGACAATCGGTGTACACGTTAAGGTAAAGAGTAATCTGATAGCATACTATCATGTCGAGCAAGAAAGTCCTCCCTATATATGTCCAAGCATCCACTACAATATACATCCTATGTATAGTAATGGCCTCTAGGGCATACATATAACTAACGATCTCCCACTTGCACTAGGGCCATCTGTAGCAGTGGTTGCAGTATCTCATACCCAACCATCCCATAAAAGTCTCTCTCTGGGAATAGGCCTTTGTGAGTGGATCCGCCGTGTTGTCCTCTAAGTCTGTTCTCCTAACCTCGATCACCCTGGAGATCAACCATCTCCATGATCAGGTGATACTGCCTTAGAATTTGTCTGGATCACTGATGGGACGGACGTTCCTTGGCATAAGCCACAACTCCATTGTCACACAATGGGAGGAACTAAGTTCATCTCATGAACAAATATAAAACCAGACTGCCTCTTTGGTAGTATCTTAAGTAGCGATGTATCCTGCCTTTATCGTCTAGTACGCCACGGTATTTAGCTTGGAACTCTTCCAACATACCGTCCCTCTACTGAGGGTAAAGACAATGCTTGTGACTGACATTCAGTCGTCCTTATCACCCTGGAACCTTTCCAGTGATTTTCCCCAGGATCAACTGATACCATCTCACTACAACTAGTGAGTCTCCTAACATCCAATTAGATCTATCTCATAGATCCAAAATCCAGGATTTAGGAGGTATCACTTTGATCCTATAACGAGATTCATTGTGATAAGCGGAGATTGACCGAGCGTAGCATAGGAAACTCCTTCCCTATCAAGAGTATGTCATCCACGTATTCTACGAGGATCACCACCATACTCCCTACTAACTTTTCGTTTATACAAGGTTCATCTACCATTTTGATGATGTCAAACTCTTTGACTAACACATCAAAATAGACGTTCCAACTTCGGGATGCCTGCTTTAATCTGTAAAGCAACTTGTGCACGTTTCCGCTGCTCCCACTGTCTACGAAGCCCTCTGACTGTGTACTCATAGACTCTGTCTTCTAAATCATTGTTTAGAAAAGCAGTCATGACACCCAACCGCCAGATATTGTATTCGTAGTATGTAGCCGTGGCAAGTAAGATCTGGATGGACTTAATCATATGCCCCAGAAAAGGTTTCATCATTAGCTACATCTAGTCTATGATGCAAACCTTTAACGAGTCTAGCTTTGAAATTCTCAACTTTTCCATGTACACCAAGTAATCTTCTCAAGATATACTTGCTCCTGATGGGGATTTAACCCTTCAGATAAAGCAACCAAAGTCCATACTTTGTTGGTGTATAAGGATTCCATCTCAGATCGCTAAGCATCCAGCCATTCTTACAGAGTCCTACTCCTGATGGCCAGCCCGAAACTAGTTGGGTCATCATCTCATGATGCAATTCTCGCTCCCACTGTCATAGAGAAACTGAAGTATCTCTCAGGTGGGTGAGGAACCCTACTAGATCGGCGGAGAGGCTGAGGTTTGTTGGTTGCTATTGAATCCTTTGGTTCTACCAAATCATCTGCTTCAGTTTGTATAGCTGGAACCTTTCCAGATCTACATAACAGACCTTGCCTCGAGCTTGTCCGGATTTTGCTTTTAGACATAGTCCGGACAACCCCAAATCTTAACTGACTTAAGAGATGGGCTCTTCGCTTTCCATATCTTATATGAAATGGTAGGCTGTGATCTGATTCGAACCCTATTCAATAGGTATGCAGCTTCTCAAGCACATAACTCCCAAAAGGAAACAAGTAACTAAGTAGTACTCATCATAGAGCGCACCATATCGAATAGGGTGCAATTGCTCCATCCCGATATACCATCGTGCTATGGTGTATACGGAGGAGTAATGCTGAGAGAGAATCTCATTCTTTTTAGGACAGTCCAGGAATTCCGTGCTCAAGTATTCTCCTCCCTGATCACATCAAAGGACATAATACTTATACCCTCATTTTGGATCTCTACTTCTAACTTATATTCCGTGAATATCTCAAAAGGTTCGGACTTGTGTTTCTACGGGAACATATGTCTGAATCTAAAGAGATCATCAGAGAATGTAATGAAGTACAAAGAACCGGTCTTGGCATGTGTAGATAGGGGACCTTTATACATCAAAATGTATCAATCCCAAGAGTTCACTAACTCTTTCTCTGTTTCCAGTAAACGGAGCTATGGTCATCTTATCTTTGTGACATGAGTGGCAAGTTTCACAAGATGTAAATTCAAACTGATTTAAATATGCATCTTTATGTAACTTCAGCTAGTCGGGTCGCATTGATATGACCAGTCTACAATACCTCAAGAAGAATTCGTTCATTTCTGAACTCTTCCTCTTGTGTCTGTTCTGTATACTAAGAACTGTAGTTTGATTTAGAACATTAATGCTTTTAGATAACGTGCCTGAACCGATCAACTTTTGATATAGGAAATGTTCAAAACATTATCCAACAATACAAAATTATATTCTTTCTTTACTAATAAAGAGACTGATATGATTTTGTATATCAGGTTCGGTATCTAATAACATTCGTTCAGAATCAATGTACTGGTAATACAGGGTGACAGTGACCAACAGACTTGGCTGCAACACTTGCCCCGTTTTTTGTCTCATGAAACTTATCACCCGTTCTCAGTTCTCTGCCTTTCTGTAGCCCTATGAAACAGATTACATATCTGGGATCCTGTTCCGGTATCAGATATCCAGGACGCAGAGGATACTGAGAAACAGTTCTGTGTAACGAACATACACGAAAGAGATGCATCATATGCACTTTCTTCGTTTGGGCAGCACGGGAAATCTGGCATTCCCCAATTTCGTGCTCTGTTTTATAACAATTATAAGTTGGAGCGGGACCAACGTTCCCCAGCTCAGTATAACAAGCGGGTTTGGTCAAAATATCCGTTTTATTATCTTGATTAAGGCGTGATATGGTCGCTACCTGGAGAGAGAGAGAAGAAAACACTCTGCGTGCGCTCTTGGAAGAATAGATTTGTTATTATTTTATCTAATCAGGATGGCTCCCACTGTTTTTATAAAATCTTCCTTCAAACCCTAAAAGGAAAGACTAGCCGGGATTAATTACACGCTACAAGTTTGCCAATCTTTCAGCCAGGCCAGTGTCGGCACTTTGAGGGAGGTCCCCCGTGCTTTCGCACGAACCTAATTAATGTAAGCCTCGTTTTCCCAGAGGCGTAACCTCGTTAACACCTTTCTAGACACCTACTTTATCGGCTAATTGTAATGTGTAAAACTCTCCCAGGAGTAACTCTTACTCGCAGCGGGTATCGGGATCCAACTATCTCATCGAAGGTATGCAATCTCATTGCAAATTTCAACACTTGAAATTCCCGATAATATTTTGCCCCAAACGATCTATGACCTTGACATGGTCAACAAACCATAGACCGTAAGTCAAGTTCAACCCATCATTTCTTGATTGAATCAAACCCACCCGCACGACCCTTGACAAGGTCAACAAGGCCGTACGACTACCCTAATCCAATCTGCATCATATGCATATGCAGATAAATACTGGTTAGCTACCGCACACTGCGTCTTGACAAGGTCAACAAACGCAGCAGGAGTACTAAACAGGACTTATCTGAAAAGACGGAGGGCTACGACAGGTTTTTCTGAAAACCTATTGCGTAATGAACTTGATATCGTTGTAGAATCAAATGATTTTGAAATGGAGTGTTTTCGAGGCTTTTCTAGTTTTGCTAAAGGGGTCATACCCGGTGAAAGGATCGTCGGCCCTTTCCTCGTCGAATGAGGTGCGGGATATATCATATATATCACTGTGCAAAGCAAAAACTCTTAAAAGCAATCAAAAGTCAAACCGAGTGTGTAGCATCTGCCAGTTATTGCTAAAGGATTCACTCCCGGTGAAGGGATCTCGGTCCTTTCCTCATCGAATAAGGTGCAGGATATATCATATATACCGCTGTGGAAAGCAAGAACTGTAGCTACCTGTTTTAATTTTGAAATTCGATTCCACAACATCTTTAGGTTTCTTTTTCTTTCATTAATCACATTAATGAAGTCCCATCATTTAAATACCTAAACATCACAGATAAATACGACGTACACTTATGCCATCCGCATTTGCCTCGATGTCCCCTCGTGCACCGTTAGGTTAGGTAACTAATGGCAGAGCGGGGCAGGGCTAGCGCGGGTGTAAAACATAAGTAACGTCTATATAATATATCATATATACTATATACAGTATTTGTCACAGAACATCACATGATCACATCACAGATATCGCAGCAGAAGAAACATAAGAAATATTGGATATACTAGGACGTCCGTGTTTTCAATACGAGCCAGTATAAAACACGGATTCCACGGTTGTGATGAATAGCCAAACCCACACCCCTAGACCTCTACGAGAGCGGCAAGCAACCCTACCAATTCTAGGGTTAGGAGACCCGGACTCGACTCCTCGAGTTGGTCTCCCACTGGACCCTAGAACCCGGTCACTTGTGCTCCCCTCCTTGGGTCTATCCTAGTGCGGAAAAGTAAATAATATACAAAAGGTGACATCTTCCGCAACCTGGAAGTGTCCCAATAAAAGAATATTACATACAAGTTTTTACATGAGTGAAAATGAAAAACACTCATCTCACATAAAAATCCCTCAGCTATTCAAACACGACGATCCAATATATCATATCCAGCAACACATAACATCACATGTCATCAACGTAAGTAAACATGCGTATCCCAATTGTCGTTGACATATAACAACGAAAACCGGCGATATCACCTATTACACTTACGGTCACAGAAAAGAAAGTGTAAAACTACAACAGTTGGAATCCGCAACCTGCTCAGACATCGCATGCCTGACCAAATGAATTCCTTAGACATCACATGCCTAACAATTATAAACCTCGCATTTTAGTTTCAAAATCGAAAACACTTTTCAATATCAAGTCGGGCAATTCAACAAGATTCCCGACATCCGGATCGAATGCTCGTCGCGAACTTTAGTAGACGGCCGCACCCCCGATACCGTCGACGAAGTGCACTAAGGCGGAACAGCGCTGCCGCGAGCACCCGAACGGATGCTTTCAGCGACGGGGTTCTCCTACAGTCACTTGGTCGGGGCTAAGGGGTGTAGCTGTCTATTAAGTTTATCCGGCGAGTATCCGCATACGCTACGTGATTGTGACGGACTTTTGATCACATCAAAAATCCATGGCAACCAATCAAGTGAGACTAATCTGCTATGTTTATAACATTCATTCAGTTATCTCATAACTACTTGTGAATTCCAGTTATTGTATCCCATTCCCGATAAATAGAAAATGTTAAACTTTCCGATCGAACATTCAAACACCCAAGTTTTCCCGAAACAAATCAACACATGAAATAGGTTTAAAAAACATCCAGTTCATGCCTCAGTACCAACGGTCCAGCCGTAGAAGGGTCAAGCCAACGCCTCACATGTGGCACGCCGTACTGCCCCAAACCCTAAGGTTCAAAGGGCAGTTCAAGACGGTCACATAATTGAGTTAAGGTTTGTTGTCTTCTAGAGGGTCCATCGCGTTACTTGCACTACTTAGAACGTTATTAAACCACGGAAAGATCCAACACTTGGAAATTTCCTGGCAGGGGAAAAAGTGGGTATTCATATCCGGTCGAACTTTTTAACATATTCTAAAATTATCCGGAAAACACATAGACAAGATTAGACAATCCGATCGAATCCACGAAGCTCCAAAACACCCCAGAAAACTCAACTCTTGAGTGCAAATTAAAAATTCCCAGAAAACTCAGCACCTGAAGAGACAAATTACTGTGCAAAAATGGAAGTCTAATCTCATTATTTGGCCGCGGAACAGCCGCAGAAGCCAAGCTTCTGCCGCGCTTTAGCCGTATCACTTGGTCATTTTTGCACCGTAATTCTTAGAATTTCCTGCTGAATTTTTTAAGAATTTTTAATCTGGAGAAAACCGAGTTTTGAAAAAAAAGTCCAGAGAGGGTTGAAATTTAGGGTTTCGGGGTTCGATCGGGTTTCTAACATCGTCTACGCATTGCCTAAGGCTCTAGCTAGGCTCTGATACCACTGTAAGGTTCCTAGGCACACTAATGATGTCTCACAAGGCATCAACCATGCCAATTTCAAATTTTTCCGGTGCCGAGAAACCCTAATACGAATCGTTAACTAGAGTTTAGGCGAAACTACAAGCTATTAAACTACTTTAGTGCTAAGTGAACGGAAATACAACCTTTGTAGATCCGGTCCTCCACCTCCAAAGCTCCGTAATGAAGTCCCCTCGCTGCGATCATCGAATCCCGGCCTCTAGCATCGGCTTCAAAGGAGAAATGGGCGGGCTAGGTCGTCGACTTCGATGCCGAAGATGATCTACGTCGAGGCAACTCAAGATCAAGCTCCAACTTCATCAAGCCATGAAACTTGTGAAGAAAACACCCTATACTACTTGGCAAGTGGTAGAGGATGAAGAAATAGGAAGTGGGTTCACTTTAGAATTGGATTTCTCACTCTTTTTCTCAAGACACCATTAAAGGATGCAAGGTTTTCTTCATCTTGAAGAAGAAGAAAAATAATATGATAAGTCTCACTTGGGAAAAAGAAAATAAGGTGATTCTTATCATATCTCAACCATGGTCAAGTGTAGAGAATAAACTAGGGTTAGGTTTAATGGTTAGGTTTAAGGAAGAAAACAAAATGGTCAAAGCTTTTTCAAAGCTTCATGAAGCTTCAACAAAATCGAAAGAAAGCCACCATTTTATCTTAAGCCAAAATGAAATAAATAAATAAAGCAAGTGAAACCCTAACCATTAACTAACCATGGTTTAATCAAACATACACACTTTCATGTATCATCAAACATGATACAATCAAGTGCACAAAAATATATCACATATACAATGTGCACATCAAGTGAGAAAATCCTGTTTAAGTGAACCAATATTAGTTAATGTAAAGAAATATATCAAATATATAATTATACATTAAATCATTAAATCAATACTTGATTTAACGATCCGGTCATATCGCATATAATCGACTAATATCAATAGTAACAACTTATCGAATCAACACTTGATCCGATAACCCGGCTATATCGCAAATAACCGATCAATGTCACAAATCGCGAGAATCGAATACAGTATCACATACTGGTATTATTCTCGGTCCCGCACATATCTCATATGCGCTCCTATTTCATTTCGCTTAAGCCAGGAAACCTCTGTGTAGAACTCTAAAGACTCGTCAATACGCCGGCAGCAGGTGATGATCATATCAAACACCCACAAGCCGCAAGCAGTCTGCTAAACGTAACGGCCTCCCGGGTATTGAGCGATCAAAAGATCGACGAGCAAGCCCGCTCATACTCCTGTGAATCCAATGAGAAACACTTACCGTACAGTCTGGTCTCGTCGTCTTATATGTCGCATATCTTGCCTAGGGGTAGTAAACCTCAGACCCCAATAGCTCGATAAGTCGTGTCGATATGAGGTCTATAACAGTTCGAGAAACTACTGGTAACACTTACCAGTAAATCTCAGCAACCCTGGCAAGGGATTTCCGGTTATAGCCAATTGAACACAGTGCAACATCAACTACCTATACCGGGAGAAACGAATCCCCTCCTATCGCTCATTGCCTCCATATGACTCGGGACTGTACCCAAAAACCACCGTTTTGCACGCCATCTTGGACGTGGTAAGGTGGAAATCAAAGCACAGCGGGAATCACACAAGACTCTATGACGATCTCGGGTCTATATACTAACCTGTACAAGTGTCACCAGAAAACTGCCATCTGACTTAAGGTATAATACCATCTGGGAGTTCTCGGCGAGTCCGTCCAGTGTACCCAGTCTCCACTGAGCACCCGTATATCATCTCTGATGTCAAACACCAATGGATATGGGATCATCCATTGCCCATCTTTATTGGTCGAGAAGGTATACGCTAGTCTACTCTGGTATATCGATGCCCCGTCTCGATACACCCACGACTAGGGACCTTGAAGGATGTACTTATGGACTACCATATCCCCACTAGTATGATCCGCATCATAGTCCAGGTAGTCAAGTACACATCCTAAGGGCCTTACCAACAATGTAACAGAGAGACAATCAGTGTACACGTTAAGGTAAAGAGTAACCAGATAGCATACTATCATGTCGAGCATGAAAGTCCTCCCTATATATGTCCAAGCATCCACTACAATATACATCCTATGTATAGTAATGGCCTCTAGGGCATACATATAACTAACAGGAATCACACAAGGCTCTATGACGATCTCGGGTCTACAGACTAACCTGTACAAGTGTCACCATAGAACTGCCATCTAACGTGAGGTATAATACCATCTGGGAGTTCTCGGCGAGTCCGTCCAGTGTACCCAGTCTCCACTGAGCACCCGTATACCATCTCTGATGTCAAACACCAATGGATATGGGATCATCCATCGCACATCTCATGGTTCGAGAAGCGTATACGCTAGTCTACTCTGGTATATCGATGCCCTGTCTCGATACACCCATGACTAGGAATATTAAAGGATGAACTTATGGACTACCATGGCCCCACTAGTGTGATCTGCATCATAGTCCTGGTAGTCAAGTACACATCCTAAGGGCTTTACCAACATGTAACCATAAGACAGTATCAAGAGACTAGTAAACGTGTTAAGATAAAGAGCAACAAGATAGCATACTCTCATATCGAGCAAGATAGTCCTCTCTATATATGTCCAAGCATCTAATATAATATACATCATATGTACAATACTGGCCTCTAGGGCATACGTACAACTAACAATATTTTGGTGAGATATTTTTATGAGCTAGATATTATTGAGGAGATATTTTTTCATCACATGGTTGTGGTCATGTCAAGCTTGCCATCATAATTTCAATTATCATTATCAAAAATCTTTTGTCTTTCTTCAAGTGAGCTCTCAGGCTAACTCTCTCCTTCTTCCTCTTCCTCTCAAAAACCCTAGTGTCTCATGTGTTGAGAATCAAGGGTTTGTGAGACTAAGCAACCCAAAATCACACTCTACTCATTTTAAGTGACTTAATTTAGCAAGCCAAGTGATCTAGTTATCTCAACTTGGAGGTTAAGCTCAAGATTGGAACTTTCGGGTGGATCTTCTTCGACTTCGAGAAGCCCACGAGGAGGTGCTATCCATTTCCACTCCAAGGAGCCCGCGAGGAGAAGGAAGAAAGCGTGAAGACAAGAAGGACATGATTCTACGAGGTATAACATTCATCCGAGTAGTTAAACCTCATATAGTTTTCTAGCTAGGTTTTATGTTCGATCCTTACTTAAAGTGGAAGTTGTGAAGCCCGTAAAAATCATTTTTTGCTCATTCCGCCTCCCTACGAACATATAGGGTGCGTGTCATTGATTTACAGTGGTATCATAGCCTCTTATAAACCCTAGATAGCTTATAACGATGTTAGGATTCCGTCGTTTTTGTCGAAGAAAAATTGTCGACAAAAACAGTTTTCAAAATTGATACTTTGAGTTGTTTATGCACCCCGTGGGCTCACGGTTTGAACCGAGAAGCCGCGGGGAGAAGTGTGCGCATCCCAAGGATACCCCAGGGGGGACAAACCGCTAGGACCACCCACCAAGACCACCAATTGGTGGCCTTGGGTGGCTGGTGACCCGAGAGCACCAGAAATTGGTGCTCTCGGGTATGTCCTCCTTTGGGGGCCACCTAGTGGTGGCCTCCAGGGGTGGGTACCCAACCGAGGCCCCCCATTCAATGTCTTATCATGTGTCATCGCTTCCGTGAAGATTTAGATGGGTTTCAAGTTCGTTTCGACTTCCGGATTGGCTCAAAAGTATCGATTTTGAAACATTAGCTCACTGGATTTTCAAAACATGGAAAATTGTTTAAGTTTTCTAATTACGTGATGATGTTGTGATGGTTTGTGTATATGAACTTGTTGGATCGTCGTGGATGAATTGCCGAAAATGTGAGATAAGGGTTTTCATTCTTTCATTCGATGTAAAATTTGTAAAGTGATGTAATATTATTTTTGCGGGGCACATCCAGCTTGAGGCCACCGTTGTATTATTTCTTTTACTGTTTTTGCTCCTAGGATAGACCCAAGGTGGGGTGCACAAACTACCGGGTACTTTGAACTGCCGAGTGGCCTACTCACTTTGTTGAGGGGGGTAGCTTCACTTCGGGTATTTAGCGGATAGTTTGCCGCACCCGTAGGGGTCTAGGGTGGGGTTTGGCTATTCATCACAACCGTGGAATCCGTCTTTCCTTACAGGCTCAAACGAAACGCGGATCCCTAGTATATCCAATGTGTTCATCAGTGATCTGGAATTCCTATCATTGCGTCTGACGAATGTATATACCTATATATGATATCTAGTAGATGTTGTTTATGTTTTGCACCCACGCTAGTCCAGCCCCCGCTCTGTCGTTAGTTAAGTAACCTAACGGGTGATGACCGGGCCCCGTGGCGAATGCGGATGGCATAAGTGTACGTCATATTTTCGTTGTTTTCTGAAATGGTAGGATTAATTGATGGGACTGCATTATATTAATGCTAAGCAAACAAACCAAAGTTAAATCGTTGGAACAATTTCAAAACCACTCGGTTTTTTCAAAAACAGCAAAACTATTAAAATGCGGAGCTTAAACCACTCCTTTTAAGAGCTATCAGGTTCCTTCGATTATATCAAGTTCACTACGTTCACGGTTTTGCCAAAACCATTCGTAACTCTCCATCATTTCAGTTAGATATTCAGTAGTATTCAAGCTATGTGTTTTGACCTTCGCTAAGGCATAGTGATTCGTAGCTGCTGAATATTTATCTGTAGCATAGATAGATGCGTTGGTTTGGGACAGTCGTACTGCTATTTTGGCCTTCGTCAAGGGTATGTATTGGTGGGTTCAAATTAACCTGGATAATGATGGGTAGAACTTGATAGGTGACTTATGATATATTGGCCTTCGTCAAGGTCATAAGAGCATGGGGCAAAAATCCACATCGGGAGTTTCTAAAGAAACTGAAACTTGCTAGTGTTGCATACCATTTGGAGTGTGATAATTTTGGTAGGATTCCTTCGACTTTATCACACGATGATATTTGGATCCCGATCCTACTGTGTGTATATGCTACTCATCGGGAGAAATTTTCACTTAACGACCAATGCTATAAACCAAGTAGGTGTCTAGAAAGGTGTTAGCGAGGATACGCCCCCAGGGAAAAGAGGTTATTTAATTAAGGAACTTCGCGAAAGCGTCGTAAAACATCCATCGAAATACCGACACAGGCCTGCCTGAATGGTTAAACAAGTATTGTACGTTGAGATTAATCCTGATTAATTCTTCTTTTATGGATTGAGGAAGGATTCAAGAAACAGTAGAAGCCATCATGTTTAGATAAACTAAAAACAAATCTAAATTTGCAAAAATATCATGCTAAATTGTTTCTTCTCTCTTTTCTAATTGCAGCGACCAAACATGACGGGCCTTAAGTTAGTATTAGATAAAAATATATTGACAGGACCAAACTATAAAGATTGGTTCAGGAATGTCAAGATGGCAATCACTTATGACAAATTGGGGTATCTCCTTAATACTAAAGCCCCCGCCATCCCAGGTCATGAATCCAGTGTCGCGGATAAGGAAATCTGTAAGAACTGGGAAATTGATAGAGCGAAAGCCAAATGCCTCATGCTGGCCTCCATGGAAAATGAACACCAGAGGCGGCACGAGAATATGGATCTTGAATTCATATTCCTCCATACCAAGGAATTATATGCAGAGCAATCTCGTATCACAAGTTACGAGACCTCGAAGAAGCTATTTCATGCGTGTTTGGCTGTCGGGTCATCTGTAGGGGAACATGTCCTTAAGATGATCGGCTACACTAAGGAGCTCGCGGACCTTGGGACCATGTAAAAGAACGAGCTGTATACAGACTTGATTCTCCATTCCCTTCCATCCACCTACGCCAAATTTATCTTGAATTTTAATATTCAAGGTAAAGAAGTTGAACTTCCGGAACTCCTCAATATATTGAGGAATGCAGAGCGCACCGTGTAGAAAGCCAGGGAAACACCCGCTATGTTTGCTTGTGGAGCTTCCTCTTCTAGGTCCAAGGCGAAAAACAAAAGAAAGAAGAAGAAGGGCCCCACCAAGCCGAGAGGCGGTGCTAGTAAGGTGGAAACAAAGGGAAAGGCAAATGTGGCGGGGCCGACATTAGGAAAGAAAGAATGTTTCTACTGTCATAAAAAGGGCCATTGGAAGAAAGATTGCAGGGCTTGGAAAACCAAGAACCAGGAGCCGAAGCAAGTTGTGGCTTCGGCTTCAGGTCTCTTTGTAATTGAAAACTGATGGTCAATCAACTCTACTTCCTGGGTATTGGATACCGGATCAGGATCTTATATCTGTAGTTCTTTGTAGGCACTGAGAAGCCGTAGAGTTCTGAAGACCGGTGATATGACCCTCTGGGTTGCTAACAGAGCGAGCGTGGATGTTGTGTCCGTAGGGGAATATCACCTAGGATTGACGAGTGGACATATTTTGGTTTTGTGCAACTGTTTTTGTGTACCTAGTTTGACTTTTAATATCATTTCTGTATCTTTGTTATCAAAAGAAGGTTATGATTTTACATTTGTAAGCGATATAGTAAACATCCAGCTTAATCACGGTCTTATTGGGTCAGATACTCTAAACAACGGTATATACGTATTAAACCAACTACATGTTAGTTATATGTATGCCCTAGAGGCAATTATTGTACAAATGATGTATATTATATTGGATGCTTGGACTTACATCAGGAGGAATTTCTTGCTCGACATGATAGTATGCTATCTGGTTACTCTTTATCTTAACATGTACACTGCTTGTCCCTCTATTACATGTTGATAAAGCCCTTAGGATGTGTACTTGACTACCTAGATTATGATGCGGATCATAGTAGCGGGACAACGGTAGTCGGTAAGTACATCTTTTAATGTCCCTAGTCATGTGTGTATCGAGACGGGACATCAATATACCAGAGTAGACTAGCGTATAGCTTCTCGACCCATGTAGATGGGCAATGGATGATCTCATATCCATTGGTGTTTGATATCAGAGATGGTATACGGGTGCTCGGTAGAGACTGGGTACACTGGAAGGACTCACCGAAAACTCCCAGATGGAATTATACCTCACTTCAAATGGCAATTCTCTGGTGACACTGGTACAGGTTAGTCTGTCGACCTGAGATCGTCATAAAGTCTTGTGTGATTCCCACTGAGCTTTGATTTCCACCTTAACACGTTCAAGAGAATGTGCAAAACGGTGGTTTTTGGGTACAGTCCCGAGTCACAAGGCAATGAGCGATAGGAGGGGATTCGTCTCTCCCGGTATAGGGAGTTGATGTTGCGATGTGCTCGATTGGCTATAACAGGAAGTCCCTGGCCAGGGCTGATCTTGAGATTTACTGGTATGTGTTATCAGTAGTTTTTCGACCCGTTATGAGCCTCATATCGGCATGACTTATCGAGTTACTGGGGTCTGACGTTTACCACCCCTAGACGAGATATGCGACATATCAGACGAAGAGACCGGACTGTACGGTAGTGTTACTGTTTGGATTCGTAGGAGTATGTGCAGGCTTGCTTGTTGATCTTCTGATCGCTCAATACCCGGATAGACGTTACGTTTAGCAGACAGCTTGCGGCTTGTGGGTATTTGATATGATCATCACCTACTGTCGGCGTATTGACGAGTCTTTAGAGTCCTGCATAATGGTTTCCTGGTTCATCCGAAACGGAGTAGGAGCACATATGAGATATTTGTGCGACTGAGATTAATGCGCGTATGTGATACCGCGTTATATTCTCGGGATATATGACATCGACCGGTTACATGAGAAATAGCCGGGTTATCGGATCAGGTGTTGATTCGATAAGTTGTTACATTTGATATTAGTCGGTTATATGTGATATAGCCGGATTATTAAATCAAGTGTTGATTTAATAGTTTAATGTAGAATTATATATTTGATAAATTAAATTACATTAACTAATAATAGCTCACTTCTGATTTATCTTTCTCACTCTTGTGCATTAGTATACATGTAATATATATTCATGTACATTATTTTGTGTCATGCTTGATGCCATATGTAACATAGGTGTATGAGACGTACACCATACTAATAATAATGATAAGGTTTTATTTATCTAAAGTAAGCCAAAATTAGTAGAGTTTAGTCACATGGTTAAAGCTTGAAGATGCTTGTGGAACCATTGACCAAGTCCGCTATTTTTGTTTTACTTGTAGATATTTATTAACCTAACCATTATTGTTAGCCATGGTTTAATCTCTACATGGGTTGGTGTATGACACTAACTCACCGATGGTTATTATTCTCACCTCATTAGTTCATCTCATCTCTTCACTTCATCTTCTTCATCTTTGAGAAAAAGATTTCTTTCTTTTGGAAAAGTGAGAAAATATTGTGAGAAAAATAAATCTAAAGTGAGCCCACTTCCTACTTCACCATCCTATACTATTAGCCATTTAGTTTAGGATGTTTGCTTCACTAATTTCACCATTAGTGAAGAGGTAGCATGAGCTTGAGTCTCTTCGACGTAGATCATCTTCGGCCTCGAAGACTTCGAGCAAGCTTATTCATTTCTCCGGGAGAACCCTTTCTAGAGTTCGGTTGTTCATGACTTGCAGCGAAGGGACTACTACACTAAGCATTAGAAGTAAAGGTGTAACAATTTAGAAAATATAAAATATTATTTTTGGAATTTAATATTAAAATAATATATTTCGCAAAAACTACGGATTTGCGAATTTGGGGTTTTCGTAAAATGATATAAATATAAATTATTTGAATTGTGAGCATATTGTTTTTGGCCAAAATTCTTTTGTTGCAATTTCATTCCCTGCAAAGTAATTTCGTGGGCTTCAAATAGGCTTGGGTTTTGGTGAGTCGTGTTTGGAGTGGGTGAGTAAGTCATGCAAAGCATTGATTGGTTTTGTCGGTGTTGTAGATATTTGATGATATTTTCTTTGTGTGCATTAATTTATTGTGACAAGGCTTTTTCATTGTGGCTGTTGGTTTTGTTTTGGCTGGCATTTTTCTAGTGAGGGGATTAATTTATTCTTTGCTTACACTCACCACTTCATAGTATACACTAACCACAAAAACCCCTTAACCTCACCACTCCACCACAAAATGGCAGAGAGCGCATTTCGAAATCCAGAGAACAATTTTTGAAGAATGGCCGAGCCCAATTTTCAAGCATCCACTTCAATTCACTTATTCACATTGGCAACTTCAATTTACCTTCACCCAAATACTTGGGTGCCTTGAGATAAAGTATCCTACACTCTCTCTACTTCATTCTTGGACATCTAGGATAGCAAACTGGATGTCCAAGTTGCCTCGGTTTTGAGGCGGGAGCCCGTATAAAAAATCGTCGACGTGGGTCCTCTTTAACGAGCGTGACCGGAGAGCGAAACTCGTCAAGGAAGCCGCAACATGCTAAGGACAGAGATTGAAGGCCGAAGGACACGGATTGATCGGTATAATCTCTTAAACTACTTACAGTTTACTAGTATAGGGTTGTTTGGTAGGTTTGGGTGTTAGGCTTGGTAGTTTTCATGAATAGCGACTAAAGTTATGGTTTTGGTTATGTTTTCCGGTATTAGGATTCTTGGTTTTTGAGATTTGATATTGCATTTGTTCGTTGGATGTTTGTACGTCAACGACAAGGGTTGTTTGATTGTTTTGCATGCGTAGCTATAGGTTCTAACCTATTAGCGCACCGCATGCCGTATTGGATTTCGGAACTTCATTTTAATGGTATTGCGATACGTGTTGATATTGTAGGTACCTTCGCATGGATTCCGTGACGACGAAATACATCGACTACGGCTAAGCGAGAAGTTTAGCAGGTGAGTAGATTTATATCATCGGGGGAAGTCGGGTGGATGGCGTATAGAACCCCCGCAAACATTGATATGGAAGATCGTTTGATTATTATATCCTGGTAAATGATATGTGACGGAAATGATTATAGGATTTACCAACATTAATATGATAGAAGTTGACACTAATGAACATATTGACATATGAGAATATAAAATGAGATGTGAATTATGATAGGTACGAATTGGGAGAGAACAGGTATGACGTTATATAATGTGATGCGAGATATTAATGTGATGAACGAGTATACAATGTGTTATGATGATTTAGTGTGATATGTCGTTATATGGATGCGCGTCGATATGAGATTGTTGATACTTTTGTCGGTCCCCTAATACGAGATTGATACGGACGTGACCTGAGAGATAGGTATATATATGGATAATGATGTGCATGATGAGTGGTATGCCATACGAGACTTAGATCCGTACCCCCGTTGTCGTATAGGTTGATAGAATCCCTAATTGTTTAATGCCGTCGTACGATGGATTACCGTACGCGATGAGTTTATCTGATGATTTATCCATACCCTTGACTAAAGGATGCCGTACGATGGTTTGTACCATACATGATGTTGTGAGGCTGGATGCCGATTGATAGATTCACCGACACGGATATATTGTAGACACGTATACCTTATAGTGTTTCGCTTACGATGTACTTTATTCTACGCTAATGTTATTCGCATTGCATTGCATATACCTGTGCTAGTACACTTACACCATTATCGATGATGTGTATGTTACATTTACACAGATTTGCCGGCTCACACACTTTCTTCATCGATAATTGCTATGTTACTTACACAATAGAGTTGCTACATCATGCTATGATATACTTGCTATAGCTACATGTAAATCATGCATACATACTTACATGTACACCCACATACCTTGCTATAGCTGCATATACCCCTAAGTGGTATTGTGTTGTCATTTGACATTGAGACATTGATTATTGTGCTATTGCGCTTATAAAATGCATCATACATACCTGCTTACAAGTAGATACACATATCTTGCTATAGTTACATGTACACCTCATATGATGCTGCACTTGATTTAGGAGGAATTGGGAACCGCATGATATATTATAAAACTGGATTAATTTAAAAGTGCGGTTTTCCTTTAATATTCTCCTATTGCTATTTTATGTTGCATACATCAGTTTTCATAGATTTACGTATTGAGATATGGATTTTTAGATTTGAGAACCGTGGTGGTATTTCAAGAATTTATGTATTGTTTGAAAACCCGGTTTCTCTTGATATGATATTTCTGTACGTCCACCATGAGTTTTCTCGGTTCTTAGGCTTGTGTTAGAAACCCGATTGGAGGAGCGGTAGGCACCGTCTGTGGGTAAATGGTGAACCCGGTATGGTTCCCCGGGGTAAAAGGTGATTTTCTTGGTATAGACGATGAGCCTAGCAGGAGGGCTAGTACCTACCGGTGATAGTATTTAGACTCGGCGGTTATCTGGGGGATACCGACCTGTGTTGAGAGATAGATATGGGCCGATCCGGACCGACGGAGCGTGAAGGCCGATCCGCACTGATGGAGCCCGATATATGTGTATTTACGTATCGATGCTTGACACAAGTATTTCATGATGTTTCGGGTGTCGATGTTGGACACTCAGGTTCCATGAGACTTACAGATTTGAGGGCCGATCTGAGGATGCTGTGCCTGAGATATGAGGATTTACGTATCGATGATGGACACGGGTTTCATGATATTTCGAGTGTCGGTGTTGGACACTCAGGTTCCATGATTTGATGTGTCATTGATGGACACACGTTCTTTGATATCCTCATATATTTTACATGCGCATGCTTTCATGATGTTTCGGGTGGATGATATCCACATGCATACAGGCATTGATTATATTGTTAGATGATATCCATATGCATACAGGCATTGATTATATTGTTGGACGAGATCCACATATATACAGGCTTTGATTATGTTGTTGGCACATATGCAGATATGGTCACCTTAGATATCATAGTATTACCTTTATGTTATGGTTGACCTAGGAATCGTTGTTTATTTCGATTTCTACCTGATGATGTTTTCTACTAACGAGTTGGCAACTCACCCCCGTTGTACCCTAGTTCTTATAGGTTGACCGCATGGATCAGTAGCGGCATCGCTGGCACACAGCTTGCATTCGGGTGATTTGATTTATTAGGTGGTACATGTTGGATCGTTCCCTTCTTGTATTATTATTCTTATTGTATCTAATCAACTCCATCAAATCAGAAACTAGTATTTTTTTAAGTGAAGACTTAGCAAGACTTCTAGTTGCGAGACTTAGAGCGTTGGGTTATATGTTCGCTTGGTGGGTTTGATGTCTTGCTTTTCATTTTACTTTGTGTTGATCTTCGCTGTTGGGCGTCGTATACATATTTATACTTATGGTGGTTGCTTCCACCGTTGGACGTGATTTGCTCCCGTTAGGGATGTTTTCTTTATATTTTATGTTGTACCCGTTTCGGGGCTAGTTTTACAAAGGAGGTGCTGCCGAAATTTCAAATGTTATTTTCATTACTTAGTTCTTTTGAAAGGTTTAGATTTCTGGGTTTTTGGTTTACTTAAGTTACGTTACGCCCGTAAACGTTGTGTGATCTAAGTGCCGGTCACGAGCTAATATTTCGGGTCATGACAAAGTTGGTATAAGAGCGTTAGGTTTAACCTTTGTTCGAGTCTAGGTTTGACTATGTGGAGTCTGGGGCGTAATTTATTTCGTTACATAGGCTTGACCTTACGAAACTTAGACTTGAATTGGTGGGTATTAGACCCGATATTTCGTTACATAAGCTGACCCTGATTGATGGAGTAGGTAGTTTGAGTAGAGTGACGTACCGTACGTATGTTCCGCGGTATATTTACGATACGATACTCCACTTAAGTGACCTTAGGATGTACATATCTTGAGAATTGTGATTTTTCTTCCTTCCCGTGATTATACATCCATTTGAGATCCTTGATTCTATTTGTTTCCATGATCATACTCTCACTGATTCTATTCCTCCTTATGATCATGTATCCATTCTGGATCTGTTGATTCATTTCATCCCTTTGATCTATTTTCGTCGATACTAGATTGAGGTTTCTGTCACCATGGTTTGAGTGCAGATTGAGCTATTGCTAGTGATGTAGTCAGGGCGAGCTCGTCGTGGACGAGGACTGACCATCTTGTTTACTTAGTGACATGGGAACGTATCGATTTAGTGCTTGTGTTGTGACCTCTCGTTGAGACGAGTGTTCGGATCTGCACCGGATGATCGGGCCATTGTTAGAGGCTGCTTATTGTGAGATGACTGTTGATGTACAGCCTACCTCAGAGTTTAAGATGTCATCTACCGTGTAGACAGATGACCCAGCTGTTGCTGATATTGACGAAATGCCGCTTCCAGAGCTTACGAGCTGAGATCACCGGAGCTTTCAGGCGGAGATGAGACAGATGATAGCTAGACAATCTTGAGTTTAAGGACGAAGGTGATTCGTCAGATTTGATGCGCCGACGCAGGCCCAGTTGAGTTGAAGATTTCTGTAGGGTTACTAGGCACACTCACAAGGGTCTATTAGGCATCAACCATGCCTGATTTAAAATTTAGCCGTGCCGAACAACCCTAAACAGATATCTTAGACAAGAGATAAAGCGAAACAAAACATGTTAAACAATTTAACATCTATCAGTTTAGGATTACAACCTTTGTAGTCCGGTCCTTCACTTCATAAGCTCCGTCTTGTGGTCCCTTCGCTGCGATCATCAAGTTCCGGACTCTAGAGAGGCTCCACGAAGAGAAAGATGCAAGCTTGCTTCCGATCTTCGATAACAAAGATGATCTACCTTGAAGTTTCATCAACACAAGCTCTCACTCACTAAATGAATCGAACACCCAAATCTAAATGGCTAGGATAGATTAGGATGATGAAGTAGTATTTTAGCTCTCATTTATTTTCATTAACTCACTCATTTTCATCACTAATGAAAAAGCTAGAAAGCTTTTCCATCAAGAACTCAAGGAAGAAGAAGAAGAATCCCTTTGTGATGAATAATGAAAACTCTAGTGTGGTTAGAATTGCAACCATGGGTTATTAAACCCCTGTAGAGATTTAACCAAGGTTAAAGGGTTGGGTTAAGTTAAACAAATATCTTGCAAAATATCAAAACAAAATATCTTTACACAAAACAAAACAAAACCTTGTAGAAGGTTCTAGAAAAGTTTAACCCAAATCAAACCCTAACCATGTTTAATCTCCACTAAACATGTTGCATTAATAACCCTAACATGTTACAATATTATATATCACATATACACTATTTATCGTAACAAAATAAAATAATACAATTAACATATATCGCATATATATCAATGTATTACCCGAGTGAGAAAAAGAATCTTTTAGTGAGCTTATATCAGTTAATGTAATTTAATATATCAAATATATAATTATATATTAAATTATCGAATCAACACTTGATCCGATAATCCGGCTATTTCATAAATAACCGACTAATATAATCTGTATTAGTTCATCGAATCAACACTTGATCTAATGACCCGGCTATATCTCATATACACGGCCGATAACTCATTTCGTGAGAATCTAATACCGTATCACATACACGTATTGTTCTCGGTCCCGCACATATCACATATGTGCTCCTACTCCATTTTGCCTGAGTCAAGAACCTTCTGTGTAGGACTCTAAAAAATCGTAATTACGCCGGCAGTAGGTGATGATCATATCAAACACCCAGAAGCTGCAAGCGGTCAACTAAACGTAACAGCCACCCATGTGTTGAGCGATCAGAAGATCAACAAGCAAGCCTGTACATTCTCCGGCGAATCCAACCAGTAACACTCCCGTACAGTCCGGTCTCTTAGTCTGATATGTCGCATATCTCGCCTAGGGGTGGTAAACGTGAGACCCCAGTAGCTTGATAAGTCGTGTCGATATGATGTCCATAACAGTTCGAGAAACTACTGATAACACTTACCAGTAAATCTCAGCAACCCTGGCCAGGGATTTCTAGTTATAGCCAATCGAACACAGCGCAACATCAACTCGCTAGACCGGGAGAGACGAATCCCGTCCTATCGCTCATTGCCTCCATGTGATTCGGGACTGTACCCAAAAGCAACCTTTTTGCACGCCCTCTTGGATGTGGTATGATGGAAATCAAAGCACAGTAGGAATTACACAAGACTCTATGACGATCTCTGGTCTACAAACTAACTTATACCAGTGTCACCAGAGAACTGCCATCTGACGTGAGGTATAATACCATCTGAGAGTTCTCGGCGAGTCCGTCCAGTGTACCCAGTCTCTACTGAGCACCCGTACACCATCCTTGATGTCAAACACCGATGGATATGGGATCATCCATTGCCCATCATATGGGTCAAGATGTGTATACGCTAGTCTACTCTGGTGCATCGATGCCCTGTCTCGATACACCCTCGACTAGGAACAGTTATGGGATGTACTCGTCGACTACCATGGCCCCACTAGTATGATCTCATCATAGTCCCAGTAGTCGAGTACATATCCTAAGGGCTTTATCAACATGTAACATGGAGACAATCAGAGTACATGTTAAGATAAAGTGCAACCAGATAGCATACTATCATGTCGAGCAAAAAAGTCCTCCTTATATATGTCCAAGCATCCACTACAATATACATCGTATGTACAGTAATGGCCTCTAGGGAATACATATAACTAACAATCTCCCACTTGCACTAGGGCCATCTGTTGTGGTATCACATACCCAATAATTAGCTGCGGTTGAAGTATCTCATACTCAACCATCCCATAAAAGTTTCTACTGGAAAAGGCCTTTGTGAGTGGATCCGCGCTGTTGTCCTCTGTGTTTACTCTCCTAACCTCGATCTCCCTGGAGATCAACCATCTCCATGATCAGGTGATACTACCTAAAAATTATATCTGGATTTCTGATGGGACGGGGGTTTCCTTGGCAAAAGCCACAACTCCATGTCACACAATGGTAGGAACGAAGTTCATCCCATGAACATATATCTATCCAGACTGCCTCTTTGGTAGCATCCTTGGTAACGTTGTATCTTGCCTTTAATCGTCTAGTAGGTCACGGTATCTAGCTTGAAACTCTTCCAACATACCGTCCCTCCACTGAGGGTAAAGACAATGCCTGCGACTGGCATTCAGTCGCCCTTATCGCCCTGGAACCTTTCCAATGATTCTCTCCAGGATCGATTGATACCATCTCACTACCACTAGTGAGAATCCTAACATCCAATTAAATCTATCTCATAGGTCCAAAACCCAGGATTTAGGAGGTATCACCTTGATCCTATATGGAGAATCATTGTGATAAGAGGAGATTGGCCGAGCGTAGCATAGGAAACACCTTCCCTATCAAGAGTATGTCATCCACGTACTCTACGAGGATCACCACCATACTCTTTACTACCTTTTTGTATATACAAGGTTAATCTACCATTTTGATGAAGTCAAACTCTTTGACTACCACATCAAAACAGATGTTCCAACTCCGCGATGCCTGCTTTATCACATAAAACATCTTGCTCACGTTTCCGCTGCTCCCACTGTCTACGAAGCCCTCTGGCTGTGTATTTATAGACGCTTTCTTCCAAATCATCATTTAGAAAAGAAGTCATGACACCCAACCGCCAGATATCGTAGTCATGGTATGTAGCCATGGCAAGTAGGATCTGGATGGACTTAAGCATAGCTTTGAAAGTCTCTACTTTTCCATGTACACCTAGTAACCTTCTCAAGATATACTTGCTCCTGATGGGGATTTAACCCTTCAGATAAAGCAACCAAAGTCCATACATTGTTGGTGTATAAGGATTCCATCTCAGATCGCTAAGCATCCAGCCATTCTTACAGAGTCCCACTCCTGATGGCCAGCTCGAAACTAGTTGGGTCATCATCTCATGATGCATTCCTCGCTCCCACTGTCATAGAGAAACCGAAGTATCTCTCAGGTTGATGAGGAACCCTACCAGATCGGCGGAGTGGCTGAGGTTCGTTGGAAACTATTGAATCCTTTGGTTCTACCAAATGATCAGTTGCAGTTTGTATAGCTGAAACTATTTCCAATTCTACCTCATGACCACTAATTTCTTCACAAAAAATTCCCTTTCACAAAAGTGGCATGTTGAGAAACAAAACATCTTTTGTTCCTTGGTTTGGCAGAAGATATTCCCTTGCGAATGCTTGGGATATCCAACAAACTTCTACAGAACTGACTTTGCCTCGAGCTTGTCCGGATTATGCTTTTAGACATAGGCCGGACAACCCCAAATCTTAACAAACTTAAGATATGGGCTCTTCCCATTCCATATCACATATGAAGTGGTAGGCAACTGATTTGATTTGAATCTTATTCAAAAGGTATGCAGCTTCACAAGTGCATAACTCACAAAAGGAAATAGGAAACTCAGTAGTACTCTTCATAGAGCGCACCATATCAAATAGGGTGTGATTGCTCCACCCCGATACACCGACTTGCTGTGGTGTATACGGAGGAGTAATGCTGAGAGAGAATCTCATTCTCCTTTAGAATAGTCCAGGAATCCCGTTCTCAAGTATTCTCATCGTTGATCGCATCAAAGGACATAATACTTATAACCGGTTTTTGGTTCTCTACTTCTAACTTATATTCTGTGATTATCTCAAAAGTTTCGGACTTGTGTTTTAACAGGAACATATGTTTGAATTTTGAGAGATCATCAGTGAATGTAATGAAGTACAAAGAACCGGTCTTGGCATGTGTAGACAGGGGACCATGATACATCATCATGTATCAATCCCAAGAGTTCACTAACTCTTTCTCTGTTTCCAATAAACAGAGCTGTGGTCATCTTATCTTTGTGACATGACCGGCAAGTTTCACAAGATGTAAATTCAAACTAATTTAAATATGCATCTAAATGTAACTTCAGCTAGTCAAGTAACATTGATATGACCTAGTATACAATGCTTCAAAAAGGATTTGTTCATTTCTGAACTCTTCCTCTTGTGTGTCTTCTGTACGTTAAGAACTATGGTTTGATTTAGAACGTCTATGCTTTTAGATAACGTGCCCGAACCGATCAACCTTGATATTGCAAATGTTCAAAACATTATCCAACTACACAAAATTATATCCTTCTTTACTAATAAAAAGACTGATATGATGTTGTATATCAGGTTCGGTATCTAATAACATTCGTTCAGAATCAATGTATTCTGGTAATACAGGGTGATAACTACCAACAGACATGGCTGCAACACTTGCACCGTTTATATTTCATGAAATTTATCACCCGTTCTCAGCTCTCTACCTATCTGTAGCTCATGTAACAAATTACATATGTAGGATCTTGATCCGGTATCAAATACCCAGGACGTAAAGGAAATTGAGAAACAGTTCTATGTAATGAACACACCCGAAGAAGATGCATCAACGCGTACTTTTTTCATTTGGGCAGCACGGGAATTCTGGTAATCCCCTATTTCCAGCTCTGTCTTATAACAATTATAAGTTGGTGTAGGATTACTAGGCACCCTAATGAGGCTCTACAATGCATCGACCATGCCGGATTAAAATGTTTAGGTGCTTAACAACCCAAAGCAAGATCATTAACTAGATATTAGGCGAAACATAAAGCTAGTAGATAACAATTATCACTAAGGGAAGCGACTACAACCTTTGTAGATCCGGTCCTCCACTTCCAAAGCTCCGTGACGACGTCCCTTCGCTGCGATCATCCAACTCCCGGACTCTTGGATGGCTCCTTGAGAAATTGCAACGGGATCGCTTGAAGTCTTCGATGCCGAAGATGATCTACGTCGAGGGAATACGGACTCAAGCTTCTACCTCACTAACCATAGAATTAGTGAAGCAAACACCCTAAACTAAAGTGCTAGTCTAGTAGAGGATGGTGAGATAGGAAATGGGTACTCTTTAGATTTTGATTTCTCACACGGATTCATCACTTGGAATTTTCTAGCAAGGTTTTTGATCAGTCGAAAATATTGCATCTTTTAACCGGCAATTTCTCTATCATTCGCATTCATATAGAAGTGTTCGGCATTCATATTTCACATATTAGCAAAACAGTCGCAAAATATCAGATTACATGTGTTAGACCTTAAAACCGGCATTTCTAGGGAAATTGACTGCATTTCATAACATGGCATCATTCCTATATATCGCAACTTGTGTTTCGAAGTCCGTGCAGGAAAATCAGAAGCTTGCTCAAATTTACACTCCTAAAAGATACGCCAACTCAAGGATTTGGAATCTGGTATTGATATAAAGGGAATTCAGGAATTCAATATATCACAAAAGACACCTGAAGACATAAGAAGCCAACACAAGAAAGTTGAATCCATAAGGCCACCAAATGGCCGCGGTTCCGCGGCCTAAGCAATCAATTGACGCGGAACCGCGGCAGTTCTGCCACGTCAGCCGTAAAATTTTGGTGCACAATGCTTCTTTCAGGGCCCACACTTCAGCAAGACATGTCAAATTCCAGAAGACCCCAGAACCTTCTGCCAGATCAGCAAACACTTGGATCTACACTAAACTAGCTTATCATTCTAGAAACTTCTCCCTAAACCCTAACTTAAACCCTAAGATAAGCCTAACTAACTACTTCTAGAAGTCTTTCAACAAACTTTTGGAGGGAACTTCTATTTCAAACTCAAGGCTTAGGGTTTGGGAAATCTATAAATAGGACCCTAGGCTCACTTGTAAAAGATTATTCATTTTTTGAGAGAAAGAATTGATTGTTGGTAGAATTCACTCTTTTCATTAGTTGATAGAAACCCTAGTTCTTCTTCTATCCAACAACAACCACCTCCAAACCCTAACCCTAATCCAATCCACAAATACCCATTTCAAGATTCATGGAGTTCAAGCCAAGCAAGTCTTCTACAACCCTTTAGAAGCAAAGCCGGACTTCATCGGAGCACGAGGTCGAAGCGATCCAAGACTCAAGAAGCCGAGCGATGCAAGATTCGACGAGTAAAGTTCATTCCTCTTTTAATTCTTGAGAGTTGTAACTTCTTGTTGATATAATAAAGGTGAAGATTCTTTAAACTTTTGTACATTTTAATTCTTGCATCATGATTTCACTTCAATTCTTGAATGCATTCTTTGTGATGATGTGTGAATAAACTCCGCTCGTGGAGGAGTCGAGATGATCGTAGAATGATGATGTTGATAAATCTTTAAACGTTTTCTTCACTACTACAAATAAGGGTTGCCCCTACGGATTTATCGGTAGGGGCAACCCACTGCCCCTACGGATATATACGTAGGGGAGAAAAAAGACCCCGTAGGTGCAAAGGCCGCAGGTGCAAGTTGAGGCCCTGAACTTGCCCCTACGGACAAATTCATGCCCCTACGGATATCTCGGTAGGTGTTATAGCCCCTACGGAGTACCCCGTAGGTGTAATAAAATCATATATTTAATTTTTTTTTGAATATATTATATATACCTACGGATACCTCCGTAGGGGATATAAAGTAGCCCCTACGGATAAGTCCGTAGGGGCCACTCCCAACACCCTGCACTGAGATCGGGGGGAAAATATCAGGAAAACTGATATTTTGCCCCTACGAATTTATCCATAGGGGATAAACAGTGGCCCCTACGGACATATCCGTAGGGGCACCCCAAACACCCTGCACTGATATCAGGTGGGAAAATATCAGGTTTCCTGATAGTTTGCCCCTACGGATAACGCCGTAGGGGCAACATATGTACCTACGGCTTAATCCGTAGGTACATATTGTCTGTATTTTTTTTTAAAAAATGGGCTGCTAGATTTTTTCCCGCCCTGTGCACAATACTATATACATCAATCAAATCATATATTGCAGTATTCATAATCACATCTCACGCATATATATAATATACAAAAGAAACCCAAAAACTGAATATGATATAAATACAAACCAATATCAATATCGTTTCAAAATGTAGTACAATGTGATATAAATACATGTTTCAAAAAATAAGAACCAAAAAGCTACCCTAGTTCGGTCCAGCTCCACCTCCGAATAACGTTAGAATAACGCGCGCCTGCTCCTCGGTCAATACACTCTGCAATGCTACATATAAGGGAGTCTGAGCGGCATGTGGAGCTGGCGATGTGGTCTGCGCAGCCGCCGTCGAGGTAGTCGCTTGCGGAGCCGTGGCTGCGGGATTCTGAGTGGGCGGTGGAGCTACAGGAGCTGTCTGCGGAACCACAGCCGATGTAGTAGCTTGCGGAGCCGCAGCCGAAGGAGATGCATGTGGAGGCTCGGCCGATCTACCCTGTCGCGTCTGGACATAACGTGTGTAAGAAGCGTGTAAGAACTGTGTATTATTCGAATTCGTTTCATTATTAAGTTATTTCGAAACCCTGTTTGGATATCTAGTTTGGAAAATCGTTGTTTATTTTAATTACATATGTATGTATGATTAATCAAACTTAACTCTAAAACCAAATAAGCTCAAGCTACGTACTAATTATGGATATGTTGATATGTATATAATATGAAATGATATTTTACTATAAAGTAGTATACATACCAGCATCTCCTTCAACTCCTGAACGGTGGCCCTCAAGCTATCCAGTTCCTGATGGACATGCCGGTCACTGGAGACGGAGGAAGTAACCGCCGGGGTGGAGTCCAACCTCATATGGGCCCTGCTAGGGCCCAATCCCCGGCCTCTCTCCCAACCTCCGTGGTGCCCTCCGTGTGCGGCGTCCAGAACTGGGGTCAGCAGCCTCGGATCGTTCTGTCCGGTAAAATCGATCCCCGAGGCCTGGGCCTGCTCAACCACCCGCTCCTACACCCACATTAAGCAGTAAAGTATAAGTATAAAATTTAAACTTGAACCTTCGAAAACTAAAATTTCAAATTTGGGTAGAAAAAATATTAACACTTACGCAGTACTCCTGGGTAGCGACGTCGGGCCATCGAAGCTCGCCCGTGGCGGGATCTGTCGAGGTGCCGTGGACGGCAAGATATGCGGACAGCACGCTCGGTGTGCCACCTGACGCCACGGTCCGAGATGTCTGCAATATTAGAAAGTAACTCTTAATATTAGAAATATTAGAGAATAACTCTTAATATTGCAGAATATTAGAGAATAACTCTTAATTTACCGATAACTCCATGGCTCGAGTAATGTTCCTCGAGCCACCTGTGTAAGTGGGGCGACCCCTCTTCGCCGACTTCCTGTTCTCCATATTCTGAGCGGCCTGTTTCTGCACAACACATTAACATTTAGTTTTCTAATTAAGAAACACAAAGAAATAAATTATATCATAAATAATGAATTAAATTTAAAATACATACTTGTTTGCGTTCGGAGTCGAAATAAGCGCACAATAGAGGCCATGTCTCTACGTCGACTCTCGCAAACGCCGGAGTAGATAGGAGGGCCGCTCTCTCTGCCTCGGGGGTCGCTATCCACAGGGATTAGCAGTCGGCCTTCAGCTCATTCCTGTTGTATCGGACCTTGGCCTGCATGTTCTTCATCAGGCCATTGTACAGAGCATGAAGGTCGAGCACCCTCCCCGAGTGATCAGGGTCGGCTACAGGCTGAAAATCGTAATCCAACTGAAAATACAAAAAAAAAACATTGTTATTAGATTGAAAGTGTTAATAATAAATATATTGGATAGATCAAATGAAAATATATATTAATACATACCCGAGCCTGATCAAAGAAGAGGGCGAATGAGCGCTGGTGCTGCTCGCCCCACTCAACGTGAAGTGGATAGTTCTTCACGATCCGGCTCTCGTCCCCCAAATACCGGCCGAACCTCTCAGCATGAGGACCGGTATAGCGATAGTCAAGGGTAAAAAATAGGGGGAATGCTGCCTCCCCCCTAGCTCTATCAGGCCTCAGCCTATGGGACTGATTCGGGCCTCGAGTCCCCCTCTGCGGATGGAGAGGCCCTGCGTCTGCACGAAATATCAAGACAATCAATAATAAGACAGAGTTGTATTAAGAAATCAAGGTTAAACAAAAATTCAAGTGTGATATATACCTCCGGTGATTAGCGCACGAGCCTGGGCCCGAGCAGCAGCACGAGCGGGACGATAGTTCCTCCGGTGAGGAACAACCGGGGTCCCGGACCCAGACGCATCCCCTCCAACTATAAAATAAACATCGACGCTAAATCTCCATGAAGTTCATATTTATTCTATATAGCATATGTAAAATAAATAAATATTTTATATTTATTCATACTAACCTGCAGACGATGCGGAGGGTATGGAAGCGGCAGGAGTGGCCCCTGTGGAAGGTGTGGACGCACCACCTATAATTAGACAATTAAAAATAGATTTTATAAGTAATTGCAAAAAGAATGTGTAGATCAATAATATAACGTTCTAAATCAATATGCATGAACTATAGGACATATAAACATACCCGCAGGTGCGGTGGTGTCACCACCTACAGCTAGACAATAATAAAAATTGCTAAGTAAGAGCAAAAGGAATGTGTATATTTATGATATAGCATTCTAAATCAATATACATACACTATATGATATATAAACATACCTGGAGGTGCGGGGGTGGCCTCTGTCCCAGATGTGGACGCAGGACCAACAACTAGACAATTAAAAATAGATTTTATAAGTAATTGCAAAAAGAATGTGTAGATCAATAATATAACGTTCTAAATCAATATGCATGCACTATAGGACATATAAACATACCCGCAGGTGCGGTGGTGTCACCACCTACAGCTAGACAATAATAAAAATTGCTAAGTAAGAGCAAAAGGAATGTGTATATTTATGATATAGCATTCTAAATCAATATACATACACTATATGATATATAAACATACCTGGAGGAGCGGGGGTGGCCTCTGTCCCAGATGTGGACGCAGGACCAACAACTAGACAATCAAACATTGACAATATAAGTAATTTTGACATAAACATGCATGAATATCTGTAATATTACATTGAAAATGGATATGCGTGCAGTATACCTGGAGGTGTGGCAAAATCCACACGGAAGGAGGCATCCGAAGGGTCTCCGATCTGGGTGCAAGACCGGCCCTCTGAAGCTCCCTACGGAGCTCTCCGGGCGGCAGAACCGCTCTGCCTCTGCCTCTGCCTCTGCCGCGGCTGGAGCTCCTGCCGCCCCTCGCTGCTCCCGACATCGTCATCAAATCTAGATAAACGGTTCGTGGAAGCATTAGACAATCATTAAAAGTATTGACTATATATGATCTAGAGCGTAAAATGTGAAGTTATAATATAACATCACTGATAACCTTTTTCGTTTCGTAGGCGCATCATACATATCTACTTGGATTTCATCGTCGATGTCATTTCTAACCCACGTAACTTCATGATCGGTCGAAGACAACCTGTCCTTCGAAACAGACGGTCGGAGCACTTTAAGCCTTCTCTCTTCTTCGTCCTCATCGCTGTCCTCGTATTCTGGGACATCGTAGACATCTCTAGGTTTCCATCGGCATACAACACTCCACCCCGGATGCTTCAAACACTGTGAGTAGTATACTTGGAACGCTTGGTTCGGAAAGATAAACGGATCGTCCTGACCGTAAAATCGAAGTGTGTTCACACTGGTCAATCCATATTCATCTTTCCAAGTCCCAAGACTGCTTCTCCACCTGTCTGTATCGGTTCGCGGATCGTACCAAGTACAGTGGAATATATAAAAGGGTTCTGATCGTCCGGGATAGTGGATGCCGAGTATACAATTTAAGTACCCATAGTAAATCACACCGTCCGATCCTACCGTCGCAATCCCACTATTCTGAGTGATTCTAGATGTTTCTATGTCCTTAACTTCGAATTTGTATCCAAGGACACCAAATCCTTTGTAATGTGCAACCTCCATACTAGGAAATTGAGCTAAACATCTTGAATCACTCTCAAATGATGCAGAAAAGTTCGGATCGTGGATCTAACAAAACAAATTTTACGATAAATACATAACGATACAAGTTTAGATTAAAACTGATAGCAATAAAATGTAATTCGAATAACTTACATGCTCTGTGACCCAATCACAAAAATTATCCTGATGGTATTTTTCCAAACGCTCTTCGTTCCAATCAGGATGCCCCTCACGTACCTCGTTAAAATGAGTTCTGTTTTCGACAAATAATTGTGACATTAATATTATGTCATTTCATACACACACAAACACAGATATAACAATTAATCCAAAAGAACTTACTCTCTAATTTGTTCAAGACATACGCAATTAAGCAAGATAAACCGGTATATCTTGTTGATAAACATAGTGTCTACCCTCTTATACTCGGCTTTACCATATGGCCCGTCTTGAATTCTTCGTGGTCGGTTAAGCCTTGTCTCAATGTTCTCGTCCAGATAGCGGGAACAAAATGTGGTTGCTTCATCAAGAAGATAACCTTGCATGATAGAACCCTCTGGTCGATTTTTATTGCGTATATACTTCTTAAGAGTGTAAAGGTACCTAATGAGAATATGTTGAATAAATAAACACGGGCATACATGACAAAAATAAATTTATAAATTGCGCGAAACGAAAAATTACACGTACCTATCGACGGGATACATCCATCGATATTGTACCGGTCCGGCTAACTTCACCTCAGTTGCAAGATGAACCGTCAAGTGTATTATGATATCGAAGAATGACGGTGGGAAAATACGCTCAAACTTGCAAAGTATCAACGCAATAGAATTTTCTAGTTTATCCAGCGTCGCAACCTCCAGCGTTTTAGCACACAACTCTCTGAAAAAACATCATAGGTCGTTGATTACTAGACCAACCGAGTCGGGGAGAGAAGTCCTGAGGGCTAATGGAAGAAGGTGCTCCACGATAACATGGTGGTCATGACTTTTCAGCCCATCGATCTTACCCTTCACAATTTTTATTTTCTTGCTGAATGATCCTGAGAACCCTGTGGGGACTTTCAAATCATGCAACACCTGCAGGAATCTTTTCTTCTCCGGTTGTGACATATGATAAGCGGCATTGGGAAGTACAAACTTGCCCGGTTTACCCGCTATCGGTTTAGGGTGCAGTTCACTTCTTATTCCCCACTCTTGTAGATCCATCCGGGCATTCATGTTGTCTTTCGATTTCCCGTCTTTACACAGAAGCAAGTTAAGTATGTGCTCTGATACTCCCTTCTCTATATGCATGACGTCCAGACAATGACGCACTGAATTTGTAGACCAGTACGGAAGCTCGAAGAAAATGCTTAACTTGTTCCAATATTGTGGTTTGACCTGTCTCGTCGGATCCATCCCGAAGGTCACGTTATTGTAACCATCCCATTTAGCAGTCACGTCCTCTCCGGAAAATGGGGATGGAGGCCCAAGAAGCTCCTGATGACCATCAAAGTGAACCGTGTCTAACCTATAGGGGTGGTCTGGAGGCAGAAAACGTCGATGGCCGCAATAACAAACCTTCCTGCTAAAATTCAAAAATTTTGATGTTGTGTGTTCATGGCAATGAGGACATGCTTTGTGACCATGTACGGACCAACCTGAAAGCATTCCATACGCAGGAAAGTCATTAATTGTCCACATTAAAGCCGCACGCAGTATGAAGGTTGTATTTGTGTTTGAATCATATGTCTTTACACCATCAATGAAAAAAGTTTTCAGCTCCTCAATCAGAGGTCGGAGATAGACGTCGATATTGTTCCCCGGTGAGTTTGGTCCGTCGATAAGAAGAGGCATCATAAAGTATGATTGGTCCATAGCCAACCAAGGCGACAGATTATAAATTATCATTACAACGGGCCATGTACTGTGACTTCCAGCCATATAGTTGAATGGGCAGAAGCCATCGGCAGCCAGTCCGAGCCGGACATTGCGAGGATCGCTACTGAATATTGCGTGCCTCCTATCGAAATCCTTCCATGCCGGTGAATCTCTTGGATGGCTCATTTTTCCATTTTTGCTTGGAGGAGCACGGTGATGCCAAATCATTGCCTCGGCTGTTTTCTTGTACCTGAATAGCCTCTGTAGCCTCTGTGTTATGGGAAAATATCGTGCTATCTTCACAGGTATATCAGGCTTCTTATCAGAATCTTTCGGCTTATACCTGGCCTCTCCGCATGTTGGACACTCTTTCAAATCTGAATTCTCTTTCCGGTACAACACGCAATTTTTAGGACATGCTTGAATCTTCTCGCACTTTAGACCCAAATCAGACATCATTTTCTGGGCTTCGTACCAGCTTTCGGGCACATTATTTCCCGGAGGCATAGAATCTTTCAAGAACGAAAGAAGCATTGTGAATGACTTGTTGCTCCATCCATTTAGGCACTTAATTTGGAAAAGTTGGACGAACCATGAGAGGGTGGAATAATTCGCATTCTCATAAATTGGTTTCCTAGCATCATTCATGAAATTTTCATATTTATCCGCACGCGGTCCTTGACCGGAAGGAATGTCATCTTCGGTACGAATAGATTCACCTAGGGCAGCCTCTACCATATCCTCCATTTCTTCTGATGGAAATAAATTTCCGTATCCTGCCGTATTACCGAATTCTTCTTCTTCTCCTGCCGCATTATCCTGTTCTCCTTCTTCTACCGCATTACTGCATTCTTCTCCTTCCCCGTGATATTTCCAAGTTGAATAAAGTCTAGTAAACCCATGTTTTACAATATGAAGCTCTGCCAATTCTACCTTCTGCCAGTACTTATTGCCATATCTATCGCACGGACAGAGAATCTTCTCTATTATGATCTTATTATGTGCTCGTGCAAATTCAAGGAAAGCAGCAACTCCTGCGACAAACTTAGGTTGCATACGTTGTTTCCAATCCACATACATCCAGTCCTTAACTCTGACGTACTCATGGGCCATGTTAGACTGAATAACATATAAATTGTAGGTTATGCTGACTATATTGAGAAATATAAGAACGGGATAGTTACTGACAAAGGAGAAAATCCATGTATATGCTTTGTGTGTGCGTTTGTCGTTGAAAAGAATAAATTATCGCACGTTATGTTGACCGATAGACGGGGACTAAGTGGCGCTTTTAGTTTCATATATGGGTATCAATGGGAATATGAAGGTTTCATATTATCATATATTGGTTTTAACCCGAACATCTCGAATCGCTTTCTGATTATGCGTTTGTATGTATGTGTTCCGGCTGTCGGGGGTAGGCTTCTATCCCATTAAGAATGTATAGAGCGAACGCCCATCACTTGTGCTTTCAACCGTTTCGAGTAAATTTCGGCAGCACCTCCCCGCTGTTCTCCGAGTACACTGTAATAGAATAGATAATCATTTCAAAGCTGTGAAACAACGTTGAAATGAACATCTAATCTATCTTTGTACACGGAGAACCAGCGGAAAGATACCGACGAAATATCTCGAAACGGATGAAAACACAAGTGAATGAAGGCGTTTGCTTTATACATTCTTAACTTGTCCACACGGGACAAATCTATGGGTTACCATACGATTGAATTTTCTCGTCGCGTAGACAATACGACGGTTGTTAGTATCGAGCTATACTGTCCGATATTTAACAACCTTCGTATAGTTCTAGATCACGACGAGCATCGCACGTATGTTAACCGATAGACGGGGACTAAGTGGCGCTTTTAGTTTCATATATGGGTATCGATGGGAATATGAAGGTTTCATATTATCATCGAGTATCATATATTGGTTTTAACCCGAACATCTCGAATCGCTCTCTAATTATGCGTTTGTATGTATGTGTTCCGGCTGTCGGGGGTAGGCTTCTATCCCATTAAGAATGTATAGAGCGAAGGCCCATCACTTGTGCTTTCAACCGTTTCGAGTAAATTTCGGCAGCATCTCCCCGCTGTTCTCCGAGTACACTGTAATAGAATAGATAATCATTTCAAAGCTGTGAAACAACGTTGAAATGAACATCTAATCTATCTTTGTACACGGAGAACCAGCGGAAAGGTACCGACGAAATATCTCGAAACGGATGAAAACACAAGTGAATGAAGGCGTTTGCTTTATACATTCTTAACTTGTCCACACGGGACAAATCTATGGGTTACCATACGATTGAATTTTCTCGTCGCGTAGACTATACGACGGTTGTTAGTATCGAGCTATACTGTCCGATATTTAACAACCTTCGTATAGTTCCAGGTCACGACGAGCATCGCACGTATGTTAACCGATAGACGGGAACTAAGTGGCGCTTTTAGTTTCATATACGGGTATCGATGGGAATATGAAGGTTTCATATCATCATCGAGTATCATATATTGGTTTTAACCCGAATATCTCGAGTCGCTCTCTAATTATGCGTTTGTTGTGCATTCGTGTTGTATGTGTAACATGATTTTAAACCATTGAGATCAAGATTGATAGAACTGATCATCCTACATTGCAATAGCATTCATCAACCAAAAACTATTATTGCAATGGTATACATCTATAACAATCAACAATTAAAACTATAAATATAGGATACTGATATCATAAAGCGTTATGAGACACCTCATCTGCCACGTGTCGTGATCATGGAAATCGCTAATATTGAGTTATGAGACACCTCATCTGCCATGTGTCATGGTTACATATTAGTTAGGGACACGGCTATTTGTGTGCGGCTGCACGCTTGTGCAAAGATTTGTAATGTTAAAAAAATGTGATTTTTTTTATACATTGGAAAGAATGAATAGGAATTGATCTTTACATTGTTAACCTCTTTTAGTTTTTCTTTAGGAGCGGTCTCTCATATCTTAGTTGAAATATTTTCTATGTTTGTTATGGTCTTACTCTCACATAAACTATCAATATCATGCCACAATAGAGTGAAAGAAATAGCATGCATGGTGTGTTCAATGTATGATAAACAAGTACACTTCTAATAGTTTTTAAATTTGAGAAGTCCAGAGTGTATGGAAGGAGTTGAATAACAGAAGCATAAGGGGCACAACATTTTTTTCTTAAATTCTGGATACATTCTAAAATCTTCGACAGCAATTGGAGTGTATTTCGCTGTGAGAGACTCTTCAAAGAAATGGAGGAAGAAGCACTAAAGAAAAAAGAGAGAAAAATAAGAATATAAAGTTGAAACTAAACTTGAGCTATCCGCTGAAATCATAAAGCATAGGAAAGTTGATTGAGTCTTGATCTATTGCTCTTTCTTTGCATTATCTCGTATGTCCATTTATAGATTTTAATGCCACATGAGATGTATAATCTGTCAGCTCCCTATGGTTGTATTAATGTCAGCTCTTACACAATATGGGTATCTGCCTTACCATTAAGACAACTATGGAATATGTTAATTTAAAATGTAAGGCTAGCTATCTATGTATTCTGAGGGACTGCTTGCATAGAACTTAGCTTGATCCTCTCAATTATTACACATAAATATGCTGACATGCCTCTCATAACCCTAACCCCAGCCCCACAGTAACCCTAACCCCAGCCCCAACCCTAACCCCAGCCCACCGTAACCCTACCCCAGCCCCACAGTAACCCTAACCCCAGCCCCACCGTAACCCTAACCCTAGCCCCACCCCAGCAGCAGCCGAACCCCAACCCTAACCCTACCCCGACCCCGACCCCGACCCCGACCGCCACCGCGCCCCTGCCCAAACTCAACTTTCGCGCGCGTAACCCAGACCCAACCATGAATAATCCAAAAATGCTTTAATTTACCTCGAGATTTATACCTGAACGGGTGCGCTGGTGGGCTGGAGCGACGACGGTGGCGAATTGGCGAAGAAACCGGCGGTGGCGATGACGGTGGCGACGAAACCGGCGGTGGCGACGACGGTGGCGACGAAATCGGCGGTGGCGACGACGGTGGCGACTCTGCCCAACGACGGTGGCGACGCGACGGTGGCGATTTGGGGTTTTTCGCGCGCGTTTGAGGGAGAGAGAGAAAATGAGCATAGGCTTTTCGATCTGGCTTTATTTTAAAACGATATTTACTTGCCCCTACGGATATACCCGTAGGTCCTTTGTTTGCGGCTCCGTAGGGGCAAACACCAAATTAAGAATTAATATTTTTTTTCTTGGACATCTGTGCCCGTAGGGGCAACCTTTCAGCCCTACGGATTAATCCGTAGGGCCAAGTTAAATATGCCCCTACGGTTATTTCCATCCGTAGGGGCAACCCCCTATTTTACTAGTGCTTAAGTCCTATAGCGATTGTAAATTCTTGAAAATAGAATGATCAATGATCTAGATCGATGTGAAATGGGTTCTTGATTCTTTCGCACGATCTAGAGAATCAATGATCGATCATTGGATTTTCAAGAAGCTATCTAGTGAATGTGATTCATCGAAAGGACATAGGATAGGACGAAGAACCCTAATTCTTCGCAAGATCCTTAAACCTCGATCAAACGACATCGTGTTAGCATCAATTCGCTAATGGATAAGAAACGTTGATTTCTAATCTTCATCACATCTACAATCTAATAGATTCCTACGAGCTTTATTACAAATCTTGAAACCCTAAGTGATTGGAATTCTATCGAAACTCGATTCTTGATGTTTATCATTTTCTTGATTCTTGATTAGAATCGTGACACTTGAAACATTTGATAAAATCTTGAATCATGTTTTCTTTTCTTTTCTATTAACTTTTCAATTCAAACAAATCAAACATAGAAACGAATCTGTCATGACCCGAATATTCCGATTCGTGATCGGCACTTAACCATGCCACGTCTACAGGCGTAACGCGACTAAGTAAGCCGAACCCAGAAATCAAAACCATAAAAAAAATAGTGAGTGTTGAAAACATTTAGTTAAAACATTTAGAAGACCGTTAATAATTCAATAAGTTCTTTTAAAGTTACTTAATCATTTAAATAATTTTGGCAGCATTTCCTTCGTAAAAGTAGCCCCGAGACCGGGTATAAAAGAGGATATGGGTAAAAATGAGATATAATGAAACAAAACATTCCCAAACGGGAGCAATCACGCCCAACGGCGGAAACCATCATCACAAGAGTAATATACGACGCCGTAGCGAAGAATGAGCAGTAAGTAAACATCACAGAATATAAACTGGATATAAAAACAGTCGGCTCCCACGTGCTCGACACCAGAATACAAAATATACATCATCGTCCTCACACAGTATCCAAGTCCAGTACATAAATGCTAGATGGAGAGTACTAGATACAAAAAGGGATACAATAAAAGTGATCAGATACCACAACCCACCTAAATGCACAACAGCTCTCGCCGCAACTATAGTGGTATTTATAGCCAAAAGATGCAAAGACAGCCTGCCGCGACTATGCTGAGGGCAACCTGCAAATACTGTGGCACAACGGGGGTGAGTTGCCAACTCGTGAATAGAGATAACATATAAAGGTATCACGAGCATGCACGTATTGCGCTACTCAAACAAATGCCAGCAGATGATATCAATGCGTGATAAGCAGTATGTGCAACAATCATGCAGATTCTCTGTCAGGTAAAATAAGTACAGGATGAGATATATGATAATCAATGCTGAGCCTGGGATAAACAACATCTACACGGAATATCAACGTGGAAAACAATCGGTGCACACAACTACACCCAAATCCCAAATAACTCATGCGCCGGCACACCCATCGGCCCTCAAATCCTGTAAATCTCTGAGAAATCACTAGTGCCCAACATCGGCATCCAAAATATCATAAAATACTCGTGTCTAGCATCGACATGCAAATCCTCATATATCGGGCTCCATCAGTCCGGATCAGCCCACGGGCTCCGTCTGCGGTATCGGCCCTCGGCCCCGGTAGTACGGATCATCCCGCATCCATCTCTCGACTCTGGTCAGTATAATCCGGATAACCGCCAGGTCCAACCAATCACCGGTAGGTACTCGCCACCCTTCCAGGCCCATCGTCTACTCCACGAAAAACATTTCTCGCCCCGGGGAACCATACCGGGTCCACCACGAACCCGCAAACGGATCATCCATCTCCTCGAATCGGGTTTCAAGCACACGTCTCAGCACCGAGAAAACGCGTGGTGGACGCACCAAAATATCATATCATGAGGAACCGAGTTTTCAAATAGTGCATCTTTTCTTAAAAATCCCACGGTCCTCAAAACCCAGAAATCACATGAAAATCCAACACCAAGAAGTAAATCCAATGCGATGTGCTATGTACATCAATCCATGATATAGGTATAAGGAAACCGCTTTTAAAATTAGTTTCCGTTTTTAAAGATATCATGCGGCTCCAAATTTCCATGAAAGTCATATCGAATCATATATGAAATGAACTACAGCAATATAATCATGGCAGTTCTACAATGAGTGTGTCATGGCAATTACTAACGGTGTGTGTGTAGCATGCAGATTAGTGCTCGTGCAACATGAACCGTTAGTAATAGTGCGGTGTTGTATCAATTCTAAGCATACATACAGCAGGGAATGCAATATGCAATGACAGTCCATGAGATAAATGCAACATATAATAATAAGGTCCTATCAGCCCTGACGCATAACGCCATGCGGGCGATATCCCCGTATATGTTAAATCTACTCACCGAAGTCTCGCGCTAAGTGTAGCTGACGACTTGCTTGCCCTTCTTCGCAGTGTCCATCTCACTCGCCTGCGAACCTAGAATCACATAACATATATCACACATAAGCTCAATTTCACAAAAACGTGATATTACGGTCCAACTAGAAACCCGTGTCGTAACCCAATCACGCGTGTGCGCGATACGCTAAAACGTGTGATCACGCGCCTGAAACTACCCTAACGCGTCGCGATACGCAGAAACCCCAAACCCACACGCGTATCATGCGTGTCGCGAAGGTTTAAAATACGAGAAACAGGTATATAGTTCCAGATTTTTCTGCAGCAAGAATCAAATAAAATTATACATGCCAGGAGTTTAAGGGTTGCAACAGACACCTATAGGACCAAACCCTAACCCATTCCCTCCCCATCTGGCCGCAATTTGCGGCCAGAAACAATATTCCGGCGGCCTGAACATGAAGAAAGGGGGGTCGGGTTCTACCTGGGGGATCAACACCTAACAACTATACTGCAGTCTTCTCAAAATTATTCTGAACTCACCGGGTCGATAGCAGTTTACAAAACTCAAATTTTGCTTAAAAATGATGAATTTGCATCAAATAGGGATCTGGTGGTATTTTAGTGCAATTGGGGTTTAAGCTGGGTTAATATGGCCCTAACAACACTCTAAAAACTTACTAACACCACAACATACATCACTTGGCCAAGGTTCTCACTAAACACCTCATATCGCACTAAATCGCATCAATAACCACTAACCGAAGCAAAACTACACTAAACAAGTAATCTAGAGAGTAATTTTAGGAAATATACCCCACACTCGACCCTAGGGAGCCGGAGGAAGAAGAAGAAGTGAAGGGAAGGAGCTGCAGCTGGAGTTGTGGCTGTTACTGCTGCTATCTGCTGCTACTGGTGCTGTTGCTGTTGCTGGAATGCTTGCTGCTGCTGCTGTGAAGTAAGTGGGTGTGTGTGTGAGAGTGAAGTTGTGAGAAAGAACAAAACAAATGAGAGGAAATCATAACCACCAATGTCAACCCCTCACTTTCTCTCTCTCCTCATTAATTGCAAGCATGGCTTAAGCCATGATGCACTCTCTCTCTCTCACCAAGTCAACACCCCTAGGAAATTCAAATTAAAGCAACTATTAATTAACTAATTAAACTTAATTAAAATCCAAAAGACTTAATCCCCATGATTAACCCACCATGGTTACTAATCATGGTATTACCTCAATTAAAAACCCTAGTTTACATGCACATGTGTGTGCAAGCCTAGGAAAATTTTAGAAAAATATTTATTAAATTTGGAAAAATATTTGAAACACAATTTGGTAAACTTTTTATTAAAAACCCTTTATTTAAATATAATTAGTCACTAAACACATGCTAAGGTGTTACAGAATCGCACAATCCCTATGGACGATCCGCACTCGCTTACGATCTACAACTGACACCGTAATTGATTGCGCTCAAATATAATTCTTTGATTGTGAATTTTATTCAATTTTATAAATACCAACACAAAGAAACTTATTCGTTTTATTCGATTTACACAGTCTTGAATTTTAAAAACAATCAAATAGCGCCGTTGCCGGGGATCGCGCACTAATTCGTTTTATATTGAAGTTTGAATTGAAAGATTTATTCCATTACATTTCTTGAGATCGAAATTCGCACAAACCCTAAACGATTTGTTGTGGTTCATTGCAAGGAAATCTGGAGCTATTATACAATTGAAGAATTTTTTTGGAAATTTCCAGAGAGCAGAAGACATCAACAGCAAGCTACTGTTAAAATTGTGTGCAGTGATCAGTACAGACGGCCGCCCAACCGCGGTCTAAGCCAGCAATAGCGGCGGATCCGCGGCTTTGTGAAGCCCTCGCTGCATCAAACTTCCTCAGGTAGCTTCTTACCTTCTCCTCTCTCCTCTTTTCAGCTCCAACTAACAAATTTCTGCAGGCTTCTTTGCAAAAATCGCAGCGCCGCTAAAAAGCAAAATTAAATTTGTGCGTGTTTTTGTTTGTTGGTTGTTTGCATAACAAATACGGATATTAAGGGGCACGGCCAAATCCAAATTAGGTGGGGAGTTCATTACCCTTCCTATGCCCCAAAAATCGCAAAACTTGCATCCGCATTGACCCTCATTAATTAAAAAATATCTAGAGATGACTCTATGGACCGTCGCGCTCACTTAGGACAGAAGAAGGCCGTGGGTAATTCATTGCTTATCCGCGTTTTCTTGTGGTGTCTAAGGCAAGTGTGTCGAAGGCTAGTGGTTATTAATTAGGCACACTACTTACGTAGTGGAGTACCTTCCCACTTACCTGGCACTTACCTGGCCACAGGAGGACAAGGAGGCAGTGGAGGATTCTATCCTGCGACTTGTCTTTTGGCAGTTAGGAGCGGTCTAGAGCCGGACCTAGGTGACCACTGGATTCTAGGGTTTTTGTTGTTGCATTTGTTGTGTTGCATCATATTTTGAAAAATCCGTCCCTTTTTCAAAGCAAACACCGCATTCATTCATTACCCCTAATTATAAGCCACGTTGCCACTTGTACTAACCCTTTTTAGTGCAAGATAGGCTGGACACGGGATTCTAGTGCCCGTTTAGTCCGCGTACCCTTTGTCGACTCCGAAGTCGATATTTCTGCATTTACCTTTCCTTAACCCACTACCACACCCACACCGATGGATCCGAATCCATCGAACTTCTTTAACCCTAATCTGCCGCCATCCGTTGGCGAGCAGAATCCACCCCGCATCTCTCTCCAGGAGAGGTGCTACCCTATTCGAGGTCCTCTTTCGACCTGCTTATCCACACCACCAGCCAACGGGGATAACTTTGAGATTAAGCCCCATTATATCAATATTTTACCCAAATTCCACGGACTCGAGACTGAGGACGCTTACGTTTTCATTACCAAATTTGAAAACGTATGAGCAATGATGGGTACGTCATAATTTTCAGTGGATGCTATGCGTCTACGACTTCTTCCATTTACTTTGTGCGATATAGCCGAGAAGTGGCTATATAACACTACCACACACTCTATTACGAATTGGAAAGAATTCGTCGCTGCATTCCTTAAGAAATTTTACCCAATACAAAAGACAGCTCGAATCCGTAGCGAACTGAATCAATTTGCCTAGCTCCCTACTGAACCATTCTCTAAATGCTTTGAACGTTTCAAGGATCTATTGGTTCAATGTCCTCATCACGGCTTCCCGAGATTGGATCATTTCCGAATCATCTATGAGGGCATTAACCCAAACAAACAGAGCCTTGAAAACATGTGTCAATGTACTTTTATGACTAAGGATGATGGGGAAGCTTAGAAGTTTTTAGAAGAGTTCGCTGAAAAATCACTACAGTGGGAGAGTGGAACCCAACCATTGAATAGGGGTGGCGTACACCAAATAGATGTGTCCTTAGGTGTTCGAGCTGAGATGGCAGCAATGCAAAAGAAGCTCGACGCTATGGAACACAAATTTGCAGCAGCCTCCCTAAACCCAATGTCGCTCCCCAAAACTGTTTGTGGGTGCTGTTTTGATCCGTCTCACTTAACGGAAGAATGTCTATTAAACTCTGCGTTTCAAGGTCACGAGCATTCTAATGCCGTATTTCAAAGACCTAGAAACGATCCATATTCTTCCACGTACAATCAGGGTTGGAGGAATCACCCGAATTTTGCTTGGAACTAAAACCAATCTCAAAACACGGTTCCAAGCCAAAATAATTTCCAAAGGGCTCTTCCACCACAACAGCAACCCCTTCAACTCACTGAGCACCCGTACCAGTCACAAAATTTCCACAACCAGGTCAACACTCCTGCACTGTCTAATCCTATGCAGTTGTCCTGTTCTGACGAATCCTCTCAATTCACTCAAACCATGAAATCACTTTTATCAAATTTCATAGAGGTTTCGGCTGAGGTTAGATCTTCCGTCCGTGAGATAAAGAAAAACTCAGCGTCCCAAGCTGAGAGTATCAGATCGATGGAAGCTGAAATCGCACGACTTAAAGCCGAAATGAGTGCGAGAGAAAAAGGGAAACTTCCCTCGCAACCCCTACAGAATCCTGGGCATTACAATGTAAATGCCGTCACAACGTTGAGATCAGGAAGAGTGCTGAACAATCATGTCGGGGAAGGAATTGATGATATTGAAAATCCTATCAATAACACCCCGGCTGAGACCTTTCCTCACACACACACTTCTCCTTCTGATCCTTGTTCTTCTACCTCACCACCTTCTCGCGAGCCTATTCTCCATTTCCCACTAGGCTCGACACCTAAGTATTGTTGGAGATAGTGCCCTCAGAGTCAATTATTGGATCACAGGCACGTGATTGCAATGATTGAGGGTGGATCTGTCCCAGTAGGACAGTCTTACTCAAGATGATAGTATGCTATCTGGTTTATCTTTATCATCATGTACTGCTTTAGGTGACATTACGAGTCGCTATTGCACGTTGATAGAGCCACTAGGATTCTTGCTTGACTACCAGCAGTATGAGGGCGATCATATACGTGAGAGCTGGAGTCTATAAGCACATCCTTAAAAGGTCCCTAGTCGTGGGAGTTTCGAGACAGGGCATCGATTCTCCAGCGTAGGCTAGTGTATACAGTCGAGACCCCGACGAGGGGTGGTGGCCGGTCTCACAAGCCACTGGTGTCAGTTGGTTCACCTAAGATGTATACAGGTGCTCATTGGGTTATGAGTACACCGGACAGGACTCGCTGGGAACCTGCTAGTTGGTATTATACCTGACGTCAGATAGCAGTTCCCTGGTGACATGTGTACAGGTTAGTTCATCGACCTGAGATCGTCATTTGTCTCGTGTGAGTTCCCACTGTACTTTGATTACTACCCTACCACGCTCAAAGGAGACGTGCAAACAGGTTTTAGTTGGATACAGTCCCGAGCCACATGGAGGCAGTGAGCGGATCTACAGGGGTTCGTCTCTCCCGGTATTGGGGGTGAGGTCACGCTGTGTCTAGGAGAGCCAGTACATGAATAGTCCTTGGCCAAGGTAGGAGATTTGCTGGTAGGTATTCCAGTAGTATCTCAGGGTGTTCTGGGCTACACTCCGACACGACTTGTACCGCTTTTGGGGGTCTAACTTTTACCAACCCCCTAGGCCCGCCATGCGATGCTCATAGACGAACGGACCGGACTGTACGGATATTATCACTGACAGGCTCAGTAGGGTGTCAGGATGAGTTCGCTCATCGACGTCCCTTTTGGTCAATAGCTGGTGGCCCATCACGTATGGCTGATACCTCTGACGTGCTAGTGGTTAAATCCACAGCCATAGTATTGACGAGTTTTTAGAGTCCACCACACACACAGTTACTCAAGTTTCGGGCGAAACGCTGTAGAGGCCGTATGGAGATATGGCAGGGTTCGATCAGATACGTGTGGTATTGCACGGATCGTGATCGGACGGATTTTACTAGCCGGCTTTGGCTTAAACCGGATCCTAGTATTAGATAGTGTAGATATTGTCTCTTTGCATTCATGTTCAGTGGGAATAAAAATGCGGGCATGTATTTCCAGTAGCGGGGTTTTCCTGTAATTTATTACTGGATCAGTTTTCTGAAGTTGCCAGTTTGCATTCCGTTCCGGCCAGTTTTCTTTTGTTCCTTTGCGGCCGGACTTTCTTTTGCAGGGGGGTTATTTGCAAGTTTGCAAATAACTTTTGTGGAGGGGGTTTATTAAGATTGTGGCTTCTATCATCATGAGATGGTGCTTTGATTAGAATGGATTAGAAGTTGATTTGATGATGTTATCATTACCTTTTTGGATGTGGTCACCCTTTGCTTTTACTACCATCACCTCCCTTCATGATTTTGTTATTCATTCCCTCCACCATTTCGTTTTTGGGGATATGTTCATATCAGATTTTTGCATTTTCATACCGCCCAATTTTTATCACATTGCATATCGGTAGATACTCTTGAGCCGTGTTTGCTAGTCAATTGCAGGATACAGGTTCTCGGCTCCAAACGGTGAAATTCATGGAAAAACACGACAAAGCCCGGGTTCCTGCCAACCGCTGATAAAACACGGTCTCCGCTCTTCATCCGTATGTTGCCAGACACCAGTTTAAGAGACAACATGACAAATCGGTTGTCGTTTTCATGCACAAGGCTCAATGGCAACACAAGATCCAAGAAATCTACGCGGAGCTCGAGGAAATCATGACTAAAAGATCCACATCAAATCATCTAGTGCTCAACAGAAATTCTGGAGAAATTGTGAAGAGCTTCTGAGAAAAATCATATACTACACTGAAGTACAAAGAAAACCAGGAAAAACCACAAAATCCGAGTAGCCAACTCCTCCAAAGCGCCGCGGTTCCGCGGCATAAGCAAGCTTAGGCCGTGGAACCGCGGCCGTATGGTGGCGGCAGAAGGTGGTATTTTAGGGGTGTTTTGGTATTTTTGTATAGAGGCAGAATTTTGCCCTAGGTTTTCATCTCCCTGCCTATAAATAGCCCAGAACCTTGTGATGCCAAGGGTGCATAATCTTGTATTTTTCTAGTTTTAGAATACTTGTTTCTTCTTCTCATCTCTTCTCCATTAAAACTTGTAGTGAGCTTTGTGAGTGAAGAATGATGAATAAAGAAGATTCTTTTACTTATCATGCTTGTCTTGTTCTTTTATAATTGCTTGTAATTTTAATTTGTTAACTTAGTTGTTGTTATTTCTTGTTGTTTCTTTCTTTTCTCTTTTCCTTTATCATTAAAACAACCATGATGCTTACGCTTGATCCTTGCCAAGGTGAGGTCGCAAATAGCTAGATGTTATCTTCTAATCTCCTTCTTTCTATCTTCCTTTTTTGTTTTGTTTTCTTTCCATTATGATGTGTGAGTAGTTTCATACTTGTTAGGGTAGGATAAGGGAAGTTTGAGAGAAGGAAATCTCTCTCACTCTTTCCTTGCCCAACATCTTAAAATCGACTCCCGTTAATTGAACCACAATCCGCTCCTTACGGCACCCTATCCTACATGATAGCGGTGATTCCGTAGTGAGACCGGTTGTGGTTGAATTAACTGGAGGTTATGGCTAAGAGCCAAGAACGGACGGACAAGCACCAAAAGGAAGAACTTATGCGTTGGAAAGCCTAGCTTATACTCGCAAGTTCCTTCCTAGTCGTGCTAATCCCCGTTGTTGCCGATTACCGTAACACCGACATTAAGAAGGGCAACGAAAGAAGTGGGAGACTCCTAACTCAAACTAACCTAATCCTAACCCTAACAAGCTCTCTTTACATATCATTTTAACACTTAGATAATCACAAACAAATCTGGAAAACTGGACTTAACTCGTTAAAGCACATAGAAAAAGATTCACATCTCCCTGCGGACGACCCGTACTCAACCGGCTACCTACAAGCGAAACCGTCTTGATTGCGGTAATTAACTAAAACTTGAACATGCAGAATCTCTACCAATCAAATGGCGCCGTTGCCGGGGAGACGGTAGTTTATTTCTTTGTGTAATTTCGGGTTAACTTGTGAATATAAATATAACCAAAACAAAAAAAAAATATATACATTGTAAAAAAAAAAACCATCTTGTTATTCTTGATTAGTTTTTGTGCAAGTGTGAAGGAAAATACAGAGTTCAAGTTCAGTGGCCAAGACGTGGAATATATGAAGTTCAAGTTCAGTGCCAAAGACGTGGTAAGATAGACCTACATTTCGCGGCTACACCGCGAACGATCAAAACGAAGCAAACGGTCTACTGTGGAAATCTGGAACAGATACAGTGAGCAACTAAAGATTCAGTAAATCCAGACAAGAAGAGGACAGCCACAGAAGGTCACCAAAATTTCCCAGAGCCCCAACTCCCCAGTACTGCCGCGGAACCGCGGCATAACCAAGCTTAGGCCGCGGAACCGCGGCCGTTTGGTGGCCTTGGAGTGCCATTTTCTCTGTAAGTGTTCCTCTCCTCTCTCCCACTCCTCTGAACTCCACTGGACTGTGTTTTCTGCAGCCTTCTTTGTGCAAATTCTCTCCCCCCTTCCAATAAACTGTTCTTGTGCAGGATTCTTTGCGCCGCGCTAAAAATAAAAATTGTTTGCAGTTGATTTGTTACCGCTTTGCATTCTTTAATACGGACTTAAGCGGCTTGAAACCAATTCAGATTGGGTGGGGATTTCATCACCCTTCCCAGGACCCCAAAAATCACAAAAGCATATGCATTGTCCATTGTAATTAAAAAATACTAGACTGCAGCCCTAAGGACTTCACGCTCATTAGGAGAAGTTAAACCGTGTTTAGAACCTCGCTTAACGGTATATTGTTTACGGGGTGTCTAGGAAAGTGTTAACGGCGCAACCGCCAAAAAAGAAAGGGTTACTTAATTAAGGAACTTCGCGAAAGCGTTGGAAAACCTCCCCTTATCTCTGCACTTACCTGGCCTCATGATCAGTGTATCTTAAGCCCGTTTCTCGACACAGTTTTACTTTGACAATCAAGTTCTGGAGCAGGTCTAGCAGACCTAGGTGACCCTAGATCTAGGTGTGATTGTGCATATCTTGTTTGTGATTGATTAAGCCGTAAATCCGTACATATCTTTGTAAAGCTCTTTATAAAAAAAAAGAGAAAAAATCAAAAACTTTTATAAAAATTTGCCCTTTGTCGCCAAATCCATTTTCTTACTCACCACCCATCGCACTTCTCCATTGACGTTTTCTTACTCTCACCTTCTCCGCCTTGACTATACTAAACTCGTTTAGTGTATGTCCGCTTGGACTCGGGACACTAGCGCCCACGTAGTCCGCGTTACGTTAGTCGCTACCGACTACGCGATCGACTCAGACGTCGAAACTCCGTCCACTCCTCTTTCACCCCTTCCTTTGCCGGCCAACTCCGACGTTGACCGGAATTCTGTTCATACATCTTCACCTTCACCATCACCAACCTCTTCTTCCGCGATGTCAGGATTTAATCCGAACATCTCTTTGACTACCCCTGGATTGGCTCCACCTCCTACGGAGACCAATAACCCACCACCACCGCCTGTTGTAGCGCCACAGCGAATCGCGCTCCAGGATCGTTTCTATCCCAGCCGTTCTGCACTTCCCACCTGCCTTTCTCTTCCACCGGCCAATGGGGATAATTTTGAAATTAAGCCCCACTTCATCAACATGCTTCCACGATTTCATGGGCTTGAATCTGAAGATGCCTATATCTTCATCAACAAATTTCAAAACGTCTGTGCCATGATGAAAACTACCCAACTGTCGGACGATGCTATACGTCTACGGGTCATTCCGTTCACTTTATGCGAACTTGCTCAAAAATGGCTGTATAGCACCGCTTCCCACTCCATAACCAGTTGGGACGAGTTTGTAAAAGCGTTTCTAAAGAAATTTTATCCGAATCATAAAACCGCAAGGATTCGCAATGAAATTAACCAATTCACTCAGCTTCCTTCTGAACCTTTCTGGAAATGCTTTGACCGGTACAAAGACCTTCTTGTTCAGTGTCCTCACCACGGTATAGAGAAATGGCAACTTTGCCAAACCTTATACGAGGGCCTGAACCCAGCAACGAAGCAGTTGTTGGAAACCATCTGTCAGGGCCACTTCCTATCGAAATCTGACGAGGAGGCGTGGCAATTCTTTGACGACCTTGCTTAGCAAACGCTACAATGGGAGAGCACCAGACCGACTTCTTCTTCTTCTACCTCCACTTCTACCGGACAGTCTAGGGTAGGAATTCACCAACTTGATGTCTCTATTGCGATGAAAGCTGAAATGGCTGCAATAACGAGAAAGCATGAAGCAATAGAGAGCAAATTTTCTTCTCCTGCCCCTGTTCTTCCCCTTCGTACCATCTGCGCTTGTTGTTCCGATCCTTCTCACTTAACCGAAGAGTGTCCTTACAATCCACCATCGCAAGGACAGGATCAGGTTGATGCTGCATTCCAGCAAAGACCGAGGAATGATCCATATGTTAGTTGTATGTATGCCCTAGAGGCCAGTATTGTACAGATGATGTATATTATATTGGATGCTTGGACATATATAGAGATGACTTTCTTGCTCGATATGATAGTATGCTATCTGGTTACTCTTTATCTTAACATGCACACTTGTCTCTTTAAACTGTTTTATAGTTACATGTTGATAAAGCCCTTAGGATGTGTACTTGACTACCTGGACTATGATGCAGATCATACTAGTAGGGACATGGTAGTTCATAAGTACATCCTTCAAGGTCCCTAGTCGTGGGTGTATCGAGACAGGGCATCGATATACCAGAGTAGACTAGCGTATACGCTTCTCGACCCATGAGATGGGCGATGGATGATCCCATATCCATTGGTGTTTGACATCAGAGATGGTATACGGGTGCTCAGTGGAGACTGGGTACATTGGACGGACTCGCCGAGAACTCCCAGATGGTATTATACCTCACGTCAGATGGCAGTTCTCAGGTGACACTTGTACAGGTTAGTCTGTAGACCCGAGATCATCATAGAGTCTTATGTGATTCCCACTGTGCTTTGATCTCCACCTTACCACGTCCATGAGGGCGTGCAAAATGGTGGTCTTTGGGTACAGTCCCGAGTCACATGGAGGCAATGAGTGATAGGAGGGGTTTCATCTCTCCCGGTATTGGGGGTTGATGTTGCGCTGTGCTCGATTGGCCTTAACAGGGAAGTCCCTGGCCAGGGCTGATCAGAGATTTTCTGGTAAGTGTTACCAGTAGTTTCTCGACCCGTTATGAGCCTCACATCGGCATGACTTATCGGTTATTGGGGTCTGACGTTTACCACCCCTAGACTTGATATGCGACATATCAGACGAACAGACCGGACTGTACGGTAAGTGTTACTGGTTGGATTCACAGGAGTGTGAGCGGACTTGCTCGTCGATCTTCTGATTGCTCAATACTCGGGTGGCCGTTACGTGTAGCAGACCGCTTGCGGCTTGTGGGTGCTTGATATGATCATCATCTGCTACCGGCGTATTGACGACTCTTTAGAGTCCTACAAAGAGGTTTCCTGGCTCAAGCGAAACGAAATAGGAGCGCATATGAGATATGTGCAGGACCGAGAATAATGCGTGTATGTGATACCGTATTTCATTCTCACGATGAATGTATCGATTGGTTATATTCGATATAACCTAGATATCGAATCAAGGATTGATTCGATGAGCCGATACATAGGATACTAGTCGGTTATATGCGATATGACCGGATCGTTAAATCAAATGTTGATTTAATGATTTAATGTAAAATTATATATTTGATATATTACTTTGCATTAACTAGTATTGGTTCACTTTGAAAGGATTTTCTCACTTGATGCACATTGTATATGTGATATATTTTTTGTGCACTTGTTTGTATCATGTTTGATGATACTTGCTCACTTGGGTTTGTGTAAAGATTAAACCATGGTTATATGAATGGTTAGGGTTTTGATTATTTACTTAGTTATTTATTTATTTATTCATTTTGGATATTATTAAGAATGGTGGCTTATTTTGTTTCTATGTTGAAGCTTCTTGAAGCTTTGACAAAGTCCACCATTCTTATCTCATCCTTAACCCTAACCATTCCAACTAACCTTAGTTTAATCTCTACACTTGACCATGGTTAGTATATGATAAGTATTCATATTAGTTTCATTTTAAAAATAAGAAACTTATCATATTCTTTCATCTTCATCATCTTCTTCTTCAAGAAAGCTTGATGCCATCAATGGCAACTTGAGTTCTAAAGTGAGAAATCCAATTCTAAAGTGAACCCACCTCCTATTTCTTCACCCTCTCCCTCTTGCCAAGTTGTTTTGGGTATTTTCTTCACAAGTTTCACAAATTTGTGAAGTTGGAGCTTGAACTTGTGATGCCTCGACGTAGATCATCTTCGGCACGAAGCCGACGACCTAGTCCGCCCATTTCTCCGATCAAGCCGACGATTGAGTCCGGGATTCGAGATGGACAGCGAGAGGACGCCTACGTGGAGCCAAGGAAGTGGATATCCAGATCTACAAAGGTTGTAGCTTCTTATCATTAGTTAAGTTGTTAACTAGATTCGTATTTCGCCTAAATTTCTAGTCAACGATCTAGTCTAGGGTTTCTTGGCACCGTAAAATCTAAAATTGGCATGGTTGATGCCTTGTGAGACCTCTTGAGAGTGCCTAGGAACCCTACAATGGTATCAGAGCCTAGCTAGAGCCTTAGGCGAAGTCCAGACTGAGTTTGAAGTCCGATCGAACCGAAACCCTAATATCAAAGTTGCTCTCTGTACATTTTTTAAAAACTGGGTTTTTTCCAAATTAAAAATATGCAGAAAATTCAGCAGGACTTTCTAAGAATTACTGTGAAACACGATCACCCAATTCCTCCATAGTGCGGCGGAACCGCGGCTGAAGCCTGGCTTCTGCGGCGGTTCCGCGGCCGTATGATGTCTTCACCCACCCAATTTTGCACAGTAACTTCTTTTATTCAGTGCTGAGTTCTCTAGGAATTTTTAATATTTATTCAAGAGTTGAGTATTCTGGGTTGTATTGGGGACTCGGTATTTCGATCGGATTATCGAATTTTGTCTTAGTGCTTTCCGGATAATTTTTTGAATATGTTAAAAAGTCCGACCGGATATAAATACCCAACTTTTCCCCTGCCGGAAAATATCCAAGTGTTGGATTTTTGTGTGGTTTAAGGACATTTTGAGTAGTGCAAGTAACGCGATGGTCCCTCTAGAAGACAACAAACCTTAACTCGATTATATGACCATCTTGAACTGCCTTTTGAACCTTCGGGTTTGGGGCAGTACGGCGTGCCACATGTGAGGCGTTGGCTTGACCCTTCTACGGCTGGACCGTTGGTACTGAGGCATGAAGTGAATGTCTTTGAACCTATTTCATGTGTTGGACGGTTTCGGGAAAACTTGGGTGTTCGAATGTTTGATCGGAAAGTTTAATATTTTCTATTTATCCGGAATGGGATAGAATAATTGGAATTCACAAAAAGGTTATGAGATAACCGAATGAATGTTATAAATCTAGCGGTTTAGTCTCATTTGATATTGAAAAGAGTTTTCGATAATGGGACTAAAATGCGGGGTTTATAATTGTTAGGCATGTGATGTCTAAGTATTTCATTTTGGTTAGGCATGCGATGTCTAAAGAGGTTGCGGATTCCAATTGTTGTAGTTTTACACTTTCTTTTCTGTGACCGTAAGTGTAATATGTGATATCGCCGGTTTCGTTGCTATATGTCAACGACAATTGGGATGCGCATATTTACTTACGTTGATAACATGTGATGTTATGTGTTGCTGGATATGTTATATTGGATCGTCGTGTTTGAATAGCCGGGGGTTTTTATGTGAGATGAGTGTTTTTCATTTTTCATTCATGTAAAAACTTGTATGTAATATTCTTTTATTTGGGGCACTTCCAGGTTGCGGAAGTTGTCACCCTTTGTATATTATTTACTTTTCTGCACTAGGATAGACCCAAGGAGGGGAGCACAAGTAACCGGGTTCTAGGGTCCAGTGGGAGACCATCTCGAGGAGTCGAGTCCGGGTCTCCTAACCCTAGAATTGGTAGGGTTACTTGCCGCTCTCGTAGAGGTCTAGGGGTGTGGGATTGTCTATTCATCACGACCGTGGAATCCGTGTTTTATACTGGCTCGTATTGAAAACACGGACGTCCTAGTATATCCAATGTTTCATATGTTTCTTCTGCTGCGATATCTGAGATGTGATCATGTGATGTTCTGTGATAGATACTTTATATAGTATATATGATATATTATATAGATGTTACTTATGTTTTGCACCCGCACTAGCCCTGCCCTGCTCTGTCGTTAGTTACCTAACCTAACGGTGCACGAGGGGACATCGAGGCGAATGCGGATGGTATAAGTGTACGTCATATCTATCTGTGATGTTTAGGTGTTTAAATGATGGGACTTCATTAATGTGATTAATGAAAGAAAAGAAACCTAAGATGTTGTAGAATCAAATTTTAAACAAAACAGGTAGCTACAGTTCTTCCTTTGCATAGCGGTATATATGATATACCCTGCACCTTATTCGATGAGGAAAGGACCGAGATCCCTTCACCGGGAGTGACTCCTTTAGCAATAACTGGCAGATGCTACACACTCGGTTTTACTTTTGATTGCTTCTATAGTTTATGCTTTGCACAGTGATATATATGATATATCCCGCACCTCATTCGACGAGGAAAGGGCCGACGATCCCTTCACCGGGAGTGACCCCTTTAGCAAAACTAGAAAAGCCTCAAAATCACTCCATTTCAAAACTTCATTTGATTCTACAACGATATCAAGTTCATTACGCAATAGGTTTTCAGAAAAACCTGACGTAGCCCTCCGTCATTTCAGATAAATCCTACTTAGTATTCGTGCTACGTTTGTTGACCTCCGTCAAGGCGTAGTGTGCGGTAGCTAACTAGTATTTATCTGCTTATGCATATGATGCAGATTGGATTAGGGTAGTCGTACGACCTTGTTGACCTCCGTCAAGGGTCGTGCGGGTGGGTTTGATTCAATCAAGAAATGACGGGTTGAACTTGACTTGCACCCTGTGGTTTGTTGACCTCCGTCAAGGTCATAGGATGCTTGGGGAAAAATATTATCGGGAATTTCAAGTGTTGAAATTTGCAATGAGATTGCATACCTTCTATGAGATAGTTGGATCCCGATACCCACTGCGAGTAAGAGTTACTCCTGGGAGAGTTTTGCACACTACAATTAGCCGATCAAGTAGGTGTCTAGAAAGGTGTCAACGGGGTTACGCCTCTGGGAAAACGAGGTTTACATTAATTAGGTCCGTGCGAAAGCACGGGGAACCTCCCTCAAAGTACCGACACTGGCCTGGCTGAAAGATCGACGAACTTTTAGGGTGTAATTAATCCCGGCTAGTCTTTCCTTTTAGGGTTTGAAGGAAGATTTGATAAAAACCAGTGGGAGCCATCCTGATTAGATAAGATAATAACCAATCTGATCTTGCACGAGCATACGCTAAAGTGTTTTCCTCTCTCTCTCTCTAGGTAGCGACCATTTAATGCCTTAATCAAGATAATAATATGGATGTATTGACCGAACCCGCATGTTATACTGTGCTGGGGAACGTTGGTTCCGTTCTTTCTTATAAGAGTTATAGGAATGAACAGGATATAGGGGAATACCAGGATTCCCATGCCACCCGATTGAAGAAAGTACATGTTGATGCATTTTCTTCGGGTGTGTTCGTTACAGAGAACTGTTTCTCCATTTCCCCTACGTCCTGGGTATTGGATACCGGGTCAGGATCCCATATATGTAATCAGTTACATGGGCTTAGGAAAGGTAGAGAACTTGGAGAAGGTGATAAAGACATTAGGGTTGGAAATGGTGCAATTGTTGCAGCTAAGACTGTCGGGGAATATCACCTTGTATTACCAACTGGTAATACATTGGTTCTGAACGAATGCTATTACATGTCGAACCTGATATGCAACATTATATCGGTTTCTTTGTTAAGCAAAGAGGGATATAATTTTGTATTACAGGACAATGTTATGAACATTTTCCGTAACCAAAAGTTGGTTGGATCAGGCACGTTGTGCAATGGCATTTATGTTCTAAACCAATCAACAGTTCTGAGCATAACAAACACACACAAGAGGAAGAGTTCAGAACTGAACGAATCCTTCTTGTGGGATTGTAGACTGGGTCACATCAATGCGACATGACTAACTAAGTTGCATAAAGATGGATATTTAAATCCGTTTGAATTTTCATCTTATGACACTTGCCAGTCATGCCACAAAGGCAAGATGACCAAAACTCCGTTTACGGGACACGGAGAAAGAGTTACCGAACTCTTGGGACTGATACATAGTGATGTATGCGGTCCCATGTCTACACATGCCAGGGATGGTTCTTCATACTTCATTACATTCACTGACGATCTCTCTAGATTCGGGTATGTGTTCTTGATGAAACACAAATCAGAAGCTTTTGAGAAATTTAGAGAATATAAATAAGAAGTTGAGAACCAAACCGGAAAAAGTATTAAAATCCTACGATCTGATCGAGGAGGTGAATACTTGAGCATTGAATTCCTGGACTTCCTAAAAGAGAATGGGATTCTCTCTCAGCTAACTCCTCCATATACACCACAGCACAACGGTGTATCTGAACGGAGGAACCGCACCCTATTAGATATGGTGCGCTCTATGATGAGTGTAGCTGAGTTACCTGTTTCCTTCTGGGGATATGCACTGGAAACAGCAGCATACCTACTGAATAGGGTTCCCACCAAATCTGTGCCTACCACACCATATGAGATATGGGAAGGGAAGAGACCATATCTTAATTTTATAAAGATATGGGGTTGCCCGGCCTATGTCAAAAGACAAAAACCGGACCAACTCGAGGCAAGGTCTGTATTGTGTAAATTTGTTGGATATCCCAAACATTCGCGAGGGTATATCTTCTACCACAGTGAGGAACAAAGAGTATTTGTTGCTCAACATGCCACCTTTTTAGAAAAGGAATTTCTTGCAAAAGAAATTAGTGGCTCTGAGGTAGAACTGGAAGTGGTTCCACCTGAACAAAACACAACAGAAGATTTAGTGGAACCAGAGGATTCAGTAGTACCCGACGAACCCCAGCCTCTCCGCCGATCTAGTAGGGTTCCTCGCCAGCCTGAGAGATACTACGGTTTTCTCATGGTAGGAGGGAGCGAGGATTGCATCATGGAGGATGATGACCCAACTAGCTTCGAGCAGGCCATCACGAGTAGGGACTCAGTGAAATGGCTAGATGCTATGCGGTCCGAGATGGAATCCATGTACACCAACAAAGTATGGACTTTGGAAGTTGCTCCTAAAGGGGTAAATCCCATTGGGAGCAAGTGAATCTTCAAGTAGAAACTTGGTGTAGATGGGAAAGTGGAGACTTTCAAAGCTAGACTTGTTGCAATAGGTTTTCGTCAAAGACCAGGTGTGGACTATGACGAAACCTTTTCTCCAGTGGCTATGCTTAAATCCATCCGGATCATGCTTGCCATCGCTGCATATCATGATTACGAAATCTGGCAAATGGATGTTAAGACCGCCTTTCTAAATGGTGATTTAGAAGAGTGCGTGTACATGACTCAGCCAGAGGGCTTCGTAGACAGTGGGAGCAGCGGGAAGGTGTGCAAGCTGCTTAAATCCATTTATGGATTAAAGAAAACATCGCGGAGTTAGAACATCTGCTTTGACGTCGTTATCAAAGAGTTTGATTTCGTCAAAAACCCAGATGAATTGTATCTACAAGAAGGTGGCAAAGAGTAAAGTTGTCTTCCTCGTATTGTACGTGGACGACATACTCTTGATAGGAAATGATATTCCTATGCTGCAATCGTTCAAGCTCTTCTTATCACAAAGATTCTCAATGAAAGATCTTGGTGATGCCTCCTGCATATTGGGAATTAGGATCTATAGAGATAGATCCAAACGGATATTGGGATTGTCCCAATCCAGGTACATTGACACCATACTAAAGAAGTTTAGTATGGAAGAATCCAAGCGTGGGAACTTGCCCACGATCTCTGGAGTCACTCTCTCCAAAGAGATGTCTCCCAAGACTGATTTGGAGAGAGCTCGCATGCAAGAGATACCCTATGCTTCAGTTGTAGGCTCTATCATGTATGCAATGCTATGTACCAGACCCGATGTTGCATACTCACTAAGTATATTGAGCAGGTATCAAGCTGATCCTGGAGAGAGTCACTGGACAGCTGTGAAGAACATTCTCAAGTACTTATGAAGGACTAAAGAGATGCTCTTGGTGTATGGTAATGGAGAACTCCAAATGGAGTCCTTTACCGATTCGACCTTCCAGAGTGATAAGGACGACTCTAAGTCACAGTCGGGATTTGTCTTTACCCTTTACGGAGGGGCGGTTAGCTTGAAGAGTTCCAAGCAGGAAACCGTGGCAGACTCGACGATGGAGGCTGAATACATTGCTGCCAACGATGCTGCCAAAGAGGCTGTCTGGATCAAGAAGTTCATTACTGAACTTGGAGTGGTTCAATCCTTTGTGCATCCAATACCTTTGTATTGCGATAACAATGGAGCGGTGGTTTTGGCCAAGGAACCTAGGTCCCATCAGCGATTCGGGAATATTCTGAGGCGGTATCACCTGATCCGGGAGATAGTTGATCGCCGGGAGATCGAGGTCAGGAGAGTTGACACGAAGAACAACACGGCGGATCCACTCACGAAGGCCATTCCCCAGATACAGTTTGAGAGACTCTTTGGGAAGCTCGGTATGCGATACTACAGCAGCTGGCCCTAGTGCAAGTGGGAGATTGTTAGTTGTATGTATGCCCTAGAGGCCAGTATTGTACAGATGATGTATATTATATTGGATGCTTGGACATATATAGAGATGACTTTCTTGCTCGATATGATAGTATGCTATCTGGTTATTCTTTATCTTAACATGTACACTTGTCTCTTTAAACTGTCTTATAGTTACATGTTGATAAAGCCCTTAGGATGTGTACTTGACTACCTGGACTATGATGCAGATCATACCAGTGGGGACATTGTAGTCCATAAGTACATCCTTCAAGGTCCCTAGTCGTGGGTGTATCGAGACAGGGCATCGATATACCAGAGTAGACTAGCGTATACGCTTCTCGACCCATGAGATGAGCGATGGATGATCCCATATCCATTGGTATTTGACATCAGAGATGGTATACGGGTGCTCAGTGGAGACTGGGTATACTGGACGGACTCACCGAGAACTCCCAGATGGTATTATACCTCACGTCAGATAGCAGTTCTCAGGTGACACTTGTACAGGTTAGTCTGTAGACCCGAGATCGTCATAGAGTTTTGTGTGATTCCCACTGTGCTTTGATCTCCACCTTACCACGTCCATGAGGGCGTGCAAAACGGTGGTCTTTGGGTACAGCCCCGAGTCACATGGAGGCAATGAGCGATAGGAGGGGTTTCGTCTCTCCCGGTATTGGGGGTTGATGTTGCACTGTGCTCGATTGGCCGTAACAGGGAAGTCCCTGGCCCGGGCTGATCAGAGATTTGCTGGTAAGTGTTACCAGTAGTTTCTCGACCCGTTATGAGACTCACATCGACACGACTTATCGGTTATTGGGGTCTGACGTTTACCACCCCTAGACTTGATATGCGACATATCAGACGAACAGACCGGACTGTACGGTAAGTGTTACTGGTTGGATTCACAGGAGTATGAGCGGACTTGCTCGTCGATCTTCTGATCGCTCAATACCCTGGTGGCCGTTACGTTTAGCAGACCGCTTGCGGCTTGTGGGTGCTTGATATGATCATCATCTGCTACCGGCGTATTTACAAGTCTTTAGAGTCCTACACAGAGGTTTCCTGGCTCAAGCGAAACGAAATAGGAGCGCATATGAGATATGTGCAGGACCGAGAATAATGCGTGTATGTGATACCGTATTTCATTCTCGCGATGAATGTATCGATTGGTTATATTCGATATAACCTAGATATCGAATCAAGGATTGATTCGATGAGCCGATACATAGGATACTAGTCGGTTATATGCGATATGACCGGATCGTTAAATCAAATGTTGATTTAATGATTTAATGTAAAATTATATATTTGATATATTACTTTGCATTAACTAGTATTGGTTCACTTTGAAAGGATTTTCTCACTTGATGCACATTGTATATGTGATATATTTTTTGTGCACTTGTTTGTATCATGTTTGATGATACTTGCTCACTTGAGTTTGTGTAAAGATTAAACCATGGTTATATGAATGGTTAGGGTTTTGATTATTTACTTAGTTATTTATTTATTTATTCATTTTGGATATTATTAAGAATGGTGGCTTATTTTGTTTCTATGTTCAAGCTTCTTGAAGCTTTGACAAAGTCCACCATTCTTATCTCATCCTTAACCCTAACCATTCCAACTAACCTTAGTTTAATCTCTACACTTGACCATGGTTATTATATGATAAGTATTCATATTAGTTTCATTTTAAAAAAGAGAAACTTATCATATTCTTTCATCTTCATCATCTTCTTCTTCAAGAAAGCTTGATGCCATCAATAGCAACTTGAGTTCTAAAGTGAGAAATCCAATTCTAAAGTGAACCCACCTACTATTTCTTCACCCTCTACCTCTTGCCAAGTTGTTTTGGGTGTTTTCTTCACAAGTTTCACAAATTTGTGAAGTCGGAGCTTGAACTTGTGATGCCTCGACGTAGATCATCTTCGGCCCGAAGCCGACGACCTAGTCCGCCCATTTCTCCGATCAAGCCGACGATTGAGTCCGGGATTCGAGATGGACAGCGAGAGGACGCCTACGTGGAGCCAAGGAAGTGGATATCCGGATCTACAAAGGTTGTAGCTTCTTATCTTTAGTTAAGTTGTTAACTAGATTCGTATTTCGCCTAAATTTCTAGTCAACGATCTAGTCTAGGGTTTCTCGGCACCGTAAAATCTAAAATTGGCATGGTTGATGCCTTATGAGACCTCTTGAGAGTGCCTAGGAACCCTACACCATACTCTTCCACCTACAATCCCGGTTGGAGGAACCACCCCAATTTCGCATGGAATCAGAATCAGAATCAATTCCAAGGCAACAATTTCCAAAGGACCCCTCCACCGCAACAACAAGCGCAAAAACAAACTCAACTGCAGTTTCAGCAGCCCTTCCAACCCCAACCTTTCCAAAATCAGACGAACAACTTTGCACCCAACAATTCTTTTCCACCAAACAACTTTGTTCCGTCAAACAACGATAAGGTTTCCTCGCTCTAACGAAGTCTGGAGGCGTTCGTTAAACAATCGACTCAATCCACTGCCAACATCCAGTCTTCCATTCAGTCCTTAGTGCAACACACTGCCGCTCACGGGCAAAGCATCAAAACCATCGAGGCCCAGATTGCACAACTGAATGCGGCCTTAAGCGAGCGATAGAAGGGGAAGCTCCCATCCCAGCCACTCCCAATTCCCGGTCACCCACAGAATGTACATGTTGCTCTTGAACAACAGAACCATAATGTGAGTGCCGTGACCACATTGAGATCGGGAAAGAGGCTGCAAAACAACATTGGCACACGGATCAACGATGACACCCAGGCCGCTTCTTCTTCTTCTTCTTCTTCCCCTGCTTCTTCGTCTTCTGAGCCTATTCTCCATTCTTCACAATGCTCTCCTTCCTCTTCTTCTGCTTTGAATGGACCCACTTCTCACTCCACAAAAACACCTGTTCTGGGATCCGTTCCAACTTCACAATCTCCTCCACAAGCATTAGACTCAACCAATTTTAAAAATGTCCCATTTCCAAACCGGTTGAGGTCTAAAAAACAAAATCCTCAAATGGAGAAGATTCTGGAGTTATTTAAGCAGGTTAACATTAACATTCCTCTTTTAGATGCTGTCCAACAAGTCCCGTCCTACGCGAAAATCTTAAAGGACTTGTGCACGAAAAAAGGAAGTCTCAGGTACCAAAGAAAGTTTTCTTGGCTAGTGCTGTGAGTGATACCCTTACCCAATCTTTACCACAAAAACGGAAGGACCCTGGCTGTCCTACGATTTCAATTACCATTGGGGATAAGAACATCAACCGCGCACTATTAGATCTTGGTGCCAGTGTTAACCTGCTTCCGTACTCAGTATACGAGCAATTAGGCGTCGGAGAGCTGAAACCCACGCATTGCACTCTCCAAATGGCCGACCGATCGATCACCCATCCTAGGGGTGAGCTAGAGGATGTGTTAATCAATGTCGGGGACTTCATATTCCCCGTTGACTTCATCGTATTAGACACACAGCCTATAGCTAACCCCCGGAATCAGATTCCGGTGATACTCGGTCGCCCATTCCTTGCAACCTCAAATGCTGTGATCAATTATCGCAATGGTTCGATGAACCTCTCATTTGGAAACATGACGATTGAACTCAACATTTTTAGGTTGGGGAATCAGCCCGCCGAACCTAATGCTCATATACTGGACGTCTGCTCGATCCAGGAGATCACCCCAGAAGAATGTGAATTCGAGGAGTTTCTGTTTGATCACGATAATCTTGACGCCACTAGTGCGTTCCTCCTCGAACCTGCTGCTGTTTCTGCGCCCGACAACGACTACGAGTGTTTCATGTTCTTGAACGATCTTAGCCGCTCGCAACCCGAGTTTGAATCCTTCGAATTTCCTGATGAGTTACCTGAACCATCCGACTCGGTCGCTTACACTCGTTTTGAACCTTTGCTAGAATCTTTTGAGATCAAGACCGTTTCACCAATCTTGCCTTCCATCGTTTCACCTCCAACGCTCGAACTCAAGCCTTTGCCGTCTCACCTTAAGTACGCTTACTTAGGTGAGAACGAGACCCTCCCTGTCATCATCTCGGCTTCTCTAGCTCCCGAGCAAGAGAAAGCCCTTCTCGCGGTCTTGCACAGCAACAGGCAAACTTTTGGCTGGTCCATGGCGGCATCAAGGGGATTAGTCCCCTGATCGTTGAGCATCACATTTATCTGATGGATGATGCCAAACCAGCCCGGGATCCACAAAGACGTCTCAATCCAGTCAAGAAAGAGGCTGTGAAGAAGGAGATCGTAAAATGTCTAGATAGTGGTATCATTTACCCTATCTCTGATAGCCAGTGGGTTAGCCCCATTCATGTTGTCCCCAAGAAGTCGGGCATCACGGTCATAACCAACGAGGCAAACGAGTTAATCCCTACTCGCACCCAAACTGGGTGGCGAGTATGCATCGATTACAGAAAACTCAACGCCGCAACGCGGAAAGACCACTTTCCGCTACCTTTCATTGACCAGATGCTTGAACGATTGGCCGGACACGAGTACTACTGCTTTCTTGATGGCTACTCCGGCTATAATCAAATTCCCATCGCCGAAAAAGACCAGGACAAGACCACTTTCACTTGTCCTTTCGGCACGTTTGCATATCGACGCATGCCCTTTGGGTTATGCAATGCGCCCGCTTTCTTCCAGCGGTGTATGATGGGAATCTTCTCAGACATGGTGGAAAAATTTCTGGAGATCTTCATGGATGATTTCTCCATCTTCGACGATTCCTTCAACGAGTGTTTGCTGCATCTTGACGCTGTCCTTACCCGATGTAAGGACAAGAATCTCACTTTGAATTGGGAGAAGTGCCACTTCATGGTGCGCGAAGGTATTGTCTTAGGACATATCATCTCGTAAAATGGCATAGAGGTCGACAAAGCGAAGATTGAGGTCATTTCCAATCTCCCTCCTCCCCGATGCGTCAGAGATATCCGAGCCTTCCTTGGCCATGCCAGTTTCTATAGACGGTTCATCAAGGACTTTAGAAAGATTGCTAGGCCCTTGACTCTTTTACTGGCCAAGGATACGCCATTCGACTTCAACTCGAGCTGTGTGACTGCATTCGAGTCATTGAAACGCTCACTCACTTCTGCTTCCGTTCTTTCTTCCCCTGACTGGACGCACCCATTTGAGATTATGTGCGATGCATCCGACTTTGCCATTGGTGCTGTCCTTGGACAACACATCAGCAAGATGCCGCACGTAATCTATTATGCGAGCCGAACCCTGAACGACGCCCAACTCAATTATACAACAACTGAGAAGGAATTCTTGGCTGTTGTATTTGCTTTAGAAAAGTTCAGGCCCTACCTCATCGGCTCTCCAGTCATTGTCTACACCGACCATTCTGCTCTGCGCTATCTTTTTGCGAAGAAAGATGCAAAATCTCGGTTAATACGTTGGATCCTCTTGCTTCAAGAGTTTGACCTTGTCATTAAGGACAAACGAGGATGTGAAAACGTAGTTGCCGACCATCTCTCACGACTTCCTTCTTCGCCTTCGCTTCCAATTCCGATCAACGACATTTTCCCGGATGAACAGCTCTTGACAGTATCTTGCGAACCCTGGTTCCCAGATATTGTGAACTATTTGGCCACGGGATTACTACCGACTGAATGGTCAAGTCAGGACAGACTTCGCTAACACTTTTACTGGGACGAACCCTATTTGTTCAAGTACTGTCCCGACCAGATTATTCTTCGGTGTGTCCCTGACGAGGAATTCAAGAGTGTGCTGTCATTTTGCCACGATCAAGCGTGTGGCGGGCATTTTGGCCCCAGAAAGACAGCTGAGAAGATCTTGCAATGTGGTTTCTACTGGCCACAACTTTTCAAAGACGCTCATGACTATTGCAAGACTTGCTCCCGGTGCCAACACTTGGGCCGGATATCCCGGAGGAACGAGATGCCGCTCCAACCAATCTTGGTTGTGGAGATTTTCGATGTTTGGGGGATAGATTTCATGGGGCCGTTTCCCAGCTCTTTTAGGAACTTGTACATCCTTCTCGCTGTTGATTACGTCTCTAAATGGGTCGAGGCTGTACCCAGCCGGACTAACGACAACAAGGTTGTCGTTAGGTTCCTCAAAGAAAACATTTTCTCCCGGTTTGGGCACCCCCGAGCGATCATTAGCGACAATGGAAGTCATTTCTGCAATAAGACTTTCGAGGCCTTGATGCGGAAATATTCCATTAATCATAAGCTATCCACGCCCTACCACCCCCAAACCTGCGGGCAGGCCGAAGTTTCAAATCGGCAAATCAAGCAGATACTGGAGAAGACGGTCTCCAAAAACCGTAAGGATTGGTCGGTGAAACTCACTGATGCCCTTTGGGCATTTCGAACCGCTTATAAGACCGATCTTGGCATGTCTCCCTATCGGCTTGTGTACGGAAAAGCCTGCCACCTACCTGTCAAAATAGAGCATCGCGCATTTTGGGCGATAAAGGAGCTGAATTTGTCTCTCGAAGATGCGGGCAGCCATCGAAAGCTGCAGTTGAACGAACTGAGCGAGCCTAGGGATGAGGCTTACGATAACGCGGTTGTCATTAAGAATCGAACGAAGGTGTTTCACGCTAAACACCTTTGGCGCAAAACTTTCGTACCTGGTCAGCAGGTACTGCTTTACGACACCCGACTTCACTTCCATCCAGGAAAGCTCAGATCTCGCTGGAAAGGGCCGTATTTTGTGCGGAATGTGTATCCGCATGGCGCTGTGGATTTGGAAAATCCAAAGGACGGTTCATTCTTCAAAGTAAACGGACACCGACTAAAACCGTACCTTAGCGCCGAACCAACAGAGGAGCTCCTGTTCTTACAGGAGCCGGTTTACACTGCATGATCTTCCTCTGACTACCTCCAAACTTCGGTTATCCAGCCAAGAACAGTGGACACTGTTCCAAATAAGTTTGGGGGTATGTATATACCATTTTGTACATTTTTGTGGATATTCTTTTTCTTTTTCTTTTTCTTTTCTTTAAAAACAAAAACAAAAAACATTGTGTCTCGCTAACTGACAATTTTGACCCTTCAAATGTGATCTCTTCATGCAATGACAGTGAGGACACTGTCCAGTTTAAGTTTGGGGGTACGCTCGGTACGCATTTCTTACCTTCGCATTCATATGTATATTCTGCATCTGCATATTAAAATCCATAAAATCGATAAAAATCTGAAAATTTTCTAAAAACATAAAAACTTTTTGTCAAGTTAGCTAGTGGGAGGACTCTGATTCAACATTTCGACGGTTTTGTTTATAAAATAAAAATAACTAAATCTTATTTTTAGATTTTGAAAACCTGAAAGATAACCCTCCTTTGAAGTTAACTATAGCTGATATACGTCTTTACATCACACTACACGTGTCGTGAGTTTTGGAAATTAGATGACAAGTCTTTTTATGTCTAAAAACTTTTAAATGGATAAATGATTTTCAGAGGATCAAATAGGTTTGTTCGGAAATAAGTAATATCAAGAATAGTTTATGAAGTGAGTGAATATGAAGGAATGTTATTGATGCCTTAATTGGAACTAAGTCTGAAAAATAACCCATCTGGAACTTGATTGGAATGATTACACACCGAACCCACTAAACACGTCTTTTATCCCAAAAAATAATTGAACTGCCAACTATATCTCCGTTCGTATTAAAAATCATCATGATTTTCATGCCAAACTGTCTTTTGTTTGTGGACCTAGGTAACTTGAGTAATTAAGTCCGCTGGGGTGTTTCTACACCTAATGCCCTAAAGCCAACTGGTTTGGGTGCATTGGCCCAAAGCTCGCTAAGAAGCCTAGAAAGTCCAGATTAAAACAAAATCAAGTAAGTGTTCTCTCCGAGTTAAAATTCCTAACGGTTCTTTGTATGAGAACAATCTTGATAAAAGACAGGGTTTTATAAAAATTTTAGCGGAGATATTAAGGTTTTATTCTATGATAAAGACTATTGCACGTTCACAGAGGTGTGTATGAAATGAAAACAAGAAAAAGGTGGAGTGAAGAATAAGACCTAGTTTCCTGTTAGGGAAGATAGAAATTCTAAATTTGAAACTTTACTGGAAAACGAAACTTGAAAAATGCTTAACTCTTTATAAAACTCATGTGATCCTTTTAAAATTGTTATCTGGGCTTTATTGTGTGACATAATAACTTTATTCGACCTTTCGGGAACTTAACGACACTATTTGCACTGCACGTGAAGACATATAAAAGCGTAGTTAGATAAGAAGCGAGGTGTGAAAAATAAAGGTTGGATAGTCTAGACTTAGGATAATAGAATTGTTATTTTCTGAAACAAAACTTTAGGGTTTGAATCTTAGTTATTTTACAAAACTAACTTGACCGGATTTTGTGGGTGTAATCCGCTGAAAACCCTCAGGAGACAACACTCCTCCTACTAGGGACACATAGAGGTTTAACGGCTTGTTGCACAAGCTCAGTCCAATCGCGTTCCCTGCGAAAGTGAGGTTAGGAAATTTTTGTGAATAAATTGGCTTTGCTCGGGATGAGCAAATGATAAGTTTGGGGGTATTTGTTCATATCAGATTTTTGCATTTTCATACAGCCCAATTTTTATCATATTGCATATCGGTAGATACTCTTGAGCCGTGTTTGCTAGTCAATTGCAGGATACAGATTCTCGGCTCCAAACGGTGAAATTCATGGAAAAACACGACAAAACCCGGGTTCCTGCCAACCACTGATAAAACACGGTCTCCGCTCTTCATCCGTATGTTGCCAGACACTAGTTTAAGAGACAACATGACAAATCGGTTGTCGTTTTCATGCATAAGGCTCAATGGCAACACAAGATCCAAGAAATCTACGCGGAGCTCGAGGAAATCATGACTAAAAGATCCACATCAAATCATCTAGTGCTCAACAGAAATTCTGGAGAAATTGTGAAGAGCTTCTGAGAAAAATCACATACTACACTGAAGTACAAAGAAATCCAAGAAAAACCACAAAATCCGAGGAGCCAACTCCTCCAAAGAGCCGCGGTTCCGCGGCATAAGCTGTTGGATATATGTATGCCCTAGAGGCCATTATGTGATAGTGGATGTATCTATACATGTATATATATTCAGTTTGCATTCTTGCTCGACATGATAGTATGCTATCTGGTTCTTCTTTATCTGACATGTTGATTTGATCATGCTTTTATTCATTCATACATGCTGATAAAGCCCTGAGGATATCGGCTTGACTACACTGATTATGATGGAGATCATACTAGTGGGACATCTGTAGTCTATAAGAATATCCTGGAACGTCCCTAGTCGTAGGTATATCGAGACGGGGCATTGATATACCAGAGTAGACTAGCGTATATGATACTAGACCCATACGATGGGCGATGGATGTTCCCACATTCATCGATGTTTGACATCAAGATCACATACGGGTGCTCAGTGGTGACTGAGTACACTGGACGGACTCACCGAGAACTCCTATATGGAATTATATCTATCGTCGGATAGCAGTTCTCAGGTGACACAGGTACAGGTTAGTCTGTAGACCCGAGATCGTTATGGAGTCTTGTGTGTTCACCCACTGTACTTTGATTGCCACCCTACCACGGCTCTACTGAGTCGTGCAAACAGGTGGCTGTTGGGTACAGTCCCGAGACACACGAAGACGATGAGCGATAGGAGGGGTTTCGTCTCTCCCGGTATTGGGAGTTGATGCTGTGCTGTGCCCGACTGGTTATAACAGCAAGTCCCTGGCCAGGGCTGCTGAGATTTGCTGATAAGTGTTATCAGTAGTTTCTCGATCTGTTATAGACCATTCACCGGCACGACTTATTGAGTTATTGGGGTCGACGTGACCATCCCTAGGCTCGATATGCAGCATATCTGACGAAGAGACCGGACTGTACGGTTGTGTTGCCGGATGGCTCGACGGGAGTTGTAGCAGGTTCGCTTGTTGTCTTCTGATCGCTCAATACCCGGGTGGCCGTTACGTTTAGCTGACCGCTTACGGCTTGAGGGTACTTGATATGATCATCACCCTCTGCCGGCGTATTGACGAGTCTTAGAGTCCCACAAAGGTGTTACCCAGTCCAGGCGAAACGTTGTGGTGCGCGTATGCGATATGCGCATGCACCCGATTGAAATGTGCGTATATGATAACGAACATTGATCGGGTGAACTGCTTTTGGTGGGGTCATATGAGATATGACCGGATTGATAAATCAAGTGTTGATTTATCATTTAACCATTAGTTTTCTCACTTAAAACTTTTTCTTGGATGATGGATGTGTGCATGCATGTGTGCTTTTCTTTCTTTCTTTCATGCTAGTTTCATGCACATGTGGATGTGCATACATGCACACATACATACACTCATCCATCATGGTTGTTAGCATATGGAAATGGTGGCAATATAAGACTCACACCATGGATTATATAATGGATTTTTATTTGATTTTGGATTTAAAAGAAAATGAAAAGGAAAGGATAATCATTCTTGCTTCTACATTCTTCCTTTGACCTAACCATGCTCAACTACCACTAACCTAAGGTTATCCTTCTCTTTATCATTCAAAACTCAAGTTAAATAATGTCTCCATCACTTTAACCATGGTTCATAGTAAGAAGGAATAAAATATATATTGATATATTTCTTTTTCTTCTTATGATTTATTTTTACCTCTTGTTAAAAATTGCCACCATCTTCTTCCTCTTTCTCTTTTGCTCTCTAGTTTTTTCTAGTGAGCAAATACCACTTAAAGATAGGTTTTTGAAGTGAGAAACTTAACCACAACTTCATTCTACACAAGCTTAGCCATTTTGTTTAGAGTGTTCTCTTCGGTTATACGAAGTTGCGAGCTTGGACGGAGATCTCCGTGGTGGATCGTCGTGGACACAAGAGGACTTCAAGAGGACCTCCGTTCAACACCCTAGAGACCAAGGAGTCCAGCGAAAGGGAGCTACAAAGGTTGTAGTCTCGAAACCCTAGATTAGATCGCTTTATATTTCGAAACCCTAATTTTCTAGGATCGATTCCTTTGCATGTTCGTTTAGCACCATAAAAATTTAAACTTTGGGTCATGTTATGCTTCAAAACTCTTCATAGGGTGCTAGACTAACCTTACATTGGTATCAGAGCCGACCTAGAACATTAGTCGACCTTTTTACGAAGTTAAAACTCCGATCGAACCGAAATACGACTTTTTTGGGTGCTCTCTGGAAATTTTCTAAAAATTGACTTTTTTCAGAATTAAAAATATGTAAAAAATACAGCAGGAAAATATAAGGGTTACGGTACAAAAATTATTCCATGAACAGTGATTCACGCCGCGGAAACGCGGCCTAAGCTTGCTTGGGCCGCGGTTCCGCGACCGTATATATGGATTGATGAATAATTTTTGTACAGTAATTCATGAATCTGCTTATATAAATTTTTGGATATTTTTAATCTGTATTTGGTTTTGAAAAATTCTGGAGATGGTTTTGGACTCGTCATTTTGATCGGGATTTTTATTTCGTAGCTTTTCCGGGTAAATTAGAAAGTATTGAAGTGTTTGAACGAGTAACATTTACTCACTATTCACGGGGTTTAAATACTTTGGAGATACGTGCAAGTTTTTTTGCGGTGGTCCCTCTAGAAGACAACAAACCTTAACTCGATTATGTGACCGTCTCGAACTGCCCTTTGAACTCTAGGGTTTGGGGCAGTACGGCGTGACACATGTGAGGCGTTGGCTTGACCCTTCTACGGCTGGACCGCTACTACTGTGTCACACTCCGGAATTTTGAACCCTGCTCAAGTGTTGAGCTTTAGTGAATCTCGGGTGCTTGATCGTTCGTTCGAAAACTTTAATACTGTCTGTTTGTCTGGAATGTGATACAATATGTGGAATTCATATAGTTTAGGCATGAAATATGAAATATGTGATATTTCGCATTTATGATGTCTGAAGAGAATCTGGATTCCAAATATTGTAGTTTTACACTTTCTTTTCTTTGACCGTAAGTGTAGTATGTACGATATCGCCGGTTTCGTTGCTATACATCAACGACAATCGGGGTACGCATACTTACTTACGTTGATGATATGTGATATTATGTGTTGCTGAGATATGATGTGCAGGATTGTCGCGATCGAATAGCCGGGGGGTTTTTGTGAGATGAGAGTTTTATATTTTCATTCATGTAAATTCAAATGTAATGTAATATTCTTTTATTTGGGGCACTTCCAGGTTGAGGTTGTGTCACCAGTGTTGTATATTATTTACTTTTCCGCATTAGGATGGACCCAAGGAGGGGAGCACAGGTGACCGGGTTCTGGGGTTTCAGTGGGAGTCCATCTCGAGGAGTCGAGACCGGGTGTCCTAAACTCCAGGATTGGTAGGGTCACTTGCCGCTCTCATAGGGGTCCAGGGTGTGGGCTTGGCTATTCATCGCGACTGTGGAATCCGTATTTTCTATTCTGGCTAAATACTAAATACGGACGTCCTAGGATATCCCACGTTATATCTATGTTTCTGCTGCCTGTGTTCTGTGATATCTGAGACGAATGACATATTATATATATGATATATAGTAGACGTTGCTTATGTTTTACACCCGCGCTAGTCCCGTCCCGGTATGCCGTTAGTTAAGTAACCTAACGGTGCATAACAGAACAGTGCGGAGAATGCGGATGGCATAAGCGTACGTGTTATTTTCGTTTCTTTTCTGTGATTGGCTTAAAGACTTAAATGATGGGATTACATTAATGTGATTAATGTAAAGAAAATAAACCTAAAAAGATGTTGTAGAATCGGATTTAAAAACTACTCGGCTATTTATGAAAAAGCTACATTTCAAAACTGCGGAGCTTAAGCCACTCCTTTTGAAAACTGTTTGATTCTACAACGATATCAAGTTCAAAGCGTTAAAGATTTTCTCAAAAATCATTCGCAACCCTCCATCATTTTAGGAAGTAGAGTACATAGTATTCGTGCTACGTTTGTTGACTTTAGTTAAGGCGTAGTGTACGGTAGCTAAGTGATGTATTCCTACACTGCATATGATGCAGATTAATTAGGACATTCATGCGACTTTGTTGACCATAGTTAAGGGTCATATGGGTGGGTCTAATTGATCAAGAAATGACGGGTAGAACTTGACTGGTACTTATGATTTGTTGACTATAGTTAAGGTCATAAGTACTAGGGGTAAAAATTACATCGGGAATTTCAAGTGTTGAAATTTGCAATGAGATTGCATACCTTCCATGTGATGGTTGGATCCCGATCCCACTGTGGGCAATAGTTGCTCCTAGGAGAGTTTTACAGTTTACAATTAGCTAACTCATTAGGTGTCTAGAAAGGTGTTAACGGGGCTCCGCCTCTGGGAAAACGAGGTTTACACTAATTAGGTTCGTGCGAAAGCACGGGGAACCTCCCTCAAAGTACCGACACTGGCCTGGCTGAACGGTTAGCGAAGTTGTAGACTGTAATTAATCCTGGCTATTTTTTATTTTTAAGGTTTGAAAGAAAAACTTGATGAAAAGCAGTGGGAAACATCGATTAGACAAGATAATAAACCAATCTAATCTGTGCAAGAGCTTTCGCTGAGTGTATTCTTTTCTCTCTCTTAATGGCAGATACCAATGACTGGACTTAAGCTTCTACTAGATAAAAACAAACTGAATGGGACCAACTATAAAGACTGGCTGAGGAATCTGAAAATCGCCTTGACTTATGATAAAGTATCATATGTCCTCACGGCTTCAGCCCCGCCCGTCCCTGGTCCAAAATCCTCAGTTGCGGACATTGAAGTCCGCAAGACATGGCACGCAGACTGTGCCACGGCCACATGCCTCATGCTTGCATCGATGGATAACACACATCAAAAGCAGCACGAGGACATGGACATTCACGGTATATTGCTCCATACAAAGGAGTTGTATGAGGAGCAATCCCGCGTATTACGATACGAAGCATCAAAGAAATTGTTTCAGATGCGAATGGCCCCTGGCACACCAGTAGGAGACCATTTTCTGAAGATGATAGCTCTTATAGAAGAGCTTGAGGACCTTGGATGGACGATGGACAATGAACAATATATAGATATTATTCTGCAGTCCCTCCCCTCCACCTTTGCTCAGTTCATAGTGAACTTCAACATGCATGGCATGGAGAAGGATCTCCCTGAACTCCTTAATATGTTAAGGAGTGCAGAGAGCACTATGAAGTTAGCAAAAACTCCCGTTATGACTATTGGACAGTCTTCCTCTTCTCGCCCGAAAGCCAGGGCCAAGGGAAAGAAAAAGAAGAAACCCACTAATCCTAAGGGAGGAGTTAAAAAGGTGAAGGGAAAGGGAAAGTCCAAGGCTGGAGACTCAGGGAAGGGCGAATGTTTCCATTGCCACAAGACAGGACACTGGAAGCGCAATTGCACGGAGTACTTAAGTCTCAAAAAGAAGCATGGTGATGCTTCTGCTCCAGGTGCGTTTGTGACTGAAAACTGTTTTTCTATAAACTCTGCTTCCTGGATATTGGATACCGGTTCAGGTTCTCACATTTGCAATTCTATGCAGGGGCTGAGAAATAGCAAGGTTTTGAAGACAGGTGACCATACTCTCCGCGTTGGAAATGGTTCCAATGTACATACAGTCGCAGTGGGAAAGTATCACTTGGGGTTGTCATCTGGATGTATTTTGATTTTGAATCCATGTTATTTTGTACCAAGTATGCCATGTAATATAATATCCGTTTCTTTGTTGGACAATGAAGGATATAATTTTGTGTTGCAGAACAATCTTATGAACATTCACCTAAATCAAATGTTGGTTGGGTATGGTACGCTTAATAACGGAATATATGTCCTAAATCAACACACAGTTTTCAGTATACAACACACTAATAAAAGAAAACTTTCAGAATTAAATGAAGCTTTTCTTTGGTATTGTAGACTTGGTCATATTAACAAAACAAGACTAAACAGGTTACACAAAGATGGATATTTAAACTCTTTTGAATATAAATCTTATGCGACTTGCCAGTCTTGTATCAAGGGTAAAATGACCAAAACTCCGTTTACCGGATACGGAGAAAGAGCTACTCAGCTCCTTCGCCTCATACATAGTGATATATGTGGGCCAATGTCTACACAGGCTAGAGGCGGTTTTTCATACTTCATTACATTCACCGACGATTTCTCAAGATTCGGTCATGTATTTTTATTAAAGCACAAGTCCGACGCTTTCGAGAAATTCGTTGAATATAAACAAGAAGTAGAAAAACAAACTGGCTTGAGTATTAAGATGCTTCGATCAGATCGAGGTGGAGAGTATCTCAGTACAGAATTTGCAAACTTCCTAAAAGAGAATGGGATTCTCTCTCAGCTCACTCCTCCTTACACACCACAGCACAACGGTGTGTCAGAACGACGGAATAGGACCCTATTAGATATGGTCCGGTCCATGATGAGTGACGTTGAGTTACCAGTCTCATTTTGGGGGCATGCATTGGAGACTGCAGCGTTTCTGCTAAACAGGGTTCCAACCAAAGCCGTGTCTACCACGCCATATGAGATATGGAATGGGAAGAGACCATCTCTTAAGAGAATTAAGATTTGGGGTTGCCCGGCCTATGTTAAAAAGCAGAATCCGGACAAACTCAAGACACGGTCAGTCATGTGTAACTTGTTAGTTATATGTATGCCCTAGAGGCCATTACTGTACATAGGATGTATATTGTAGTGGATGCTGGGACATATATAGGGAGGACTTTCTTGCTCGACATGACAATATGCTATCTGGTTGCTCTTTCCTTAACGTGTATGCTGATTGTCTCTCTGTTACATGTTGCTAAAGCCCTTAGGATGTGTGCTTGACTACCTAGACTATGATGCGGATCATACTAGTGGGGACATGGTAGTCCATAAGTACATCCTTCAAAGTCCCTAGTCGTGGGTGTATCGAGACGGGGCATCGATATACCAGAGTAGACTAGCGTATACCTTCTCGACCCATACAGATGGGCGTTGGATGATCCCATATCCATTGGTGTTTGACATCAGAGATGATATACGGGTGCTCAGTAAAGACTGGGTACACTGGACGGACTCGCCGAGAACTCCCAGATGGTATTATACCTCACGTCAGATGGCAGTTCTCTGGTGACACTGGTACAGAGTAGTCTGTTGACCCGAGATCGTCATGGAGTCTTGTGTGGTTCCCACTGTGCTTTGATTTCCATCTTACCACGTCCAAGAGGGCGTGCAAAACGGTGGTTTTTGGGTACAGTCCCGAGTCACATGGAGGCAATGAGCGATAGGAGGGGATTCGTCTCTCCCGGTATAGGGAGTTGATGTTGCGCTGTGTTCGATTGGCTATAACAGGAAATCCCTGGCCAGGGTTGCTGAGATTTACTGGTAAGTGTTACCAATAGTTTCTCGAATGTTATAGACCTCATATCGACACGACTTATCGAGCTATTGGGGTCTGACGTTTACCACCCCTAGGCGAGATAAGCGACATATCAGACGATCAGACCGGACTGTACGGTAGTGTTACTGGTTGGATTCACTGGAGTGTGAGCGGGTTTGCTCGTCGATCTTCAGATCGCTCAATACCCGGGTGGCCGTTACGTTTAGCAGACCGCTTGCGGCTTGTGGATGTTTGATATGATCATCATCTGCTGCCGGCATATTGACGAGTCTTTAGAGTCCTACACAGAGGTTTCCTGGCTCAAGCGAAACGAAATAGGAGCGCATATGAGATATGTGCGGGACCGAGAATAATACGGTATGTGATACTGTATTCGATTCTCGCGATGTGACATTGATCGGTTATATGCGATATAGCCGGGTTATCGGATCAAGTGTTGATTCGATAAGTTGTTACTGATGATACCAGTCGGTTATGTGCGACATGACCGGATCGTTAAATCAAGTGTTGATTTAATGATTTAATGCATAATTGTATATTTGATATATTACTTTGCATTAACTAGTATCGGTTCACTTTAAAATGGATTTGCTCACTCGGGTGTGCGCATTGCATATGCGATATGATTTTGTGCACTTGCTTGTATCATGTTTGATGATGCATGCCAAACTTGGTTAAGTGTAAAGAATGAACCATGGTAATGAATGGGTTGGGGTTTTGATTTTTATTTGTTCATTTATCTTTCTTATTTATTCTTTTTGGAAAAAGGAAAAAGAAAGATAAATGGTGGCATATTTTGGATTTAGTTGAAGTTTCTTGAAACTTTGACTAAGTCTTCATTCTTGTCCTATACTTAACCCTAACCATTTTAACTAACCTAAGTTAATTCTCTACACTTAACTAGAGTTAAAAGTATGATAAGTATTGTTTTATTTTCTATTTCTAATTCAAGACTTATCATATCATCTTCATCTTCTTCCATTCTTCAAGTGAAGAAAGCTTCATTTTCAACAATGGTGATTGATGATTAAGAGTGAGAAATCCATTTCTAAAGTCTACCAACTTCCTATTTCTTCATCCTCTTGCTCTTGCCAAGTAGTAGAGTGTGTTTACTTCACAAGTTTCATGACTTGGTGAAGTTGTGAGCTTGATCTAGCGATGCCTCGACGTAGATCATCTTCGGCATGGACATCGACGACCTAGCTTGCCCATTCTCCGACGAAGCCGACGCTAGAGCCCGGATTTGATTTGGACAGCGGAGAGGACCTCATCTCGGAGCCGTGGATTTGGAGGACCGGATCTACAAAGGTTGTATTTCCGTATCTCTTAGTTAATTGTTAACTAGTTATCTTTTCGCCTAGATTTCTAGCCAACGATCCGTAGTCGGGTCTCTCGGCACCTAAAATTTTTGAAATTGGCATGTTCGATGCCTTGTGAGACCTCTTGAGAGTGCCTTGGAACCCTACAGTGGTATCAGAGCCTAGCTAGAGCCTTAGGCGAAGTCTAGACGACGTTTGAATTCCGAACGAACCCGAAAACCCCAATACAAATTGCTCTCTGTACTTTTTCTGAAACATTGAGTTTTTCTATATTAAAAATATGCAGAAAAACATGCAGGTAAATATAAGAGTAACTGTGCAATTCGTAACCCTAATTCCATTAAAGCGCCGCGCTTCCGCGGCACGAGCTTGGCTCGTGCGGCGGAACCGCGGCCTGTTTGTCGTTTTGTGAGGAGATGTTTGCACAGTAACTCCTATTTAACAGTGCTGGTTTTCCTGGGTATTTTTAATAATTTTTCAAGAGTTGAATTTTCTGCAGATGTTTTGTGGATTCGGTGTTTCGATCGGATTATCAAATTTTGTCTGTGTGGCTTTCTGGATAAATTTTAGAATATGTTAAAAAGTTCGACCGGATATAAATACCCAATTTTTCCCCTGTCGGGAAATTTCCAAGTGTTGGATTTTTCCGTAGTTTAACGACGTTCTAAGTAGTGCAAGTAACGCGATGGTCCCTCTAGAAGACAACAAACCTTAACTCGATTATGTGACCGTCTTGAACTGCCCTTTGAACCTTCGGGTTTGGGGCAGTACGGCGTGCCACATGTGAGGCGTTGGCTTGACCCTTCTACGGCTGGACCGTCGGTACTGAGGTACGAACTGAATGTTGTTAGACTTATTTCATGTGTTGATTAGTATCGGGAAAAATTGGGTGTTCGATTGTTCGATCGAAAAGTTTAACATTTTCTGTTTATCTGGAATGGGATACAATAATTGGAATTCACAAAAGTTATGTGATAACTAAATGAATGTTATAAACATAGCACTTTAGTCTCACTTGATCGGTTGCCACGGAATTTTGACGTGATCAAAAGTCCGTCGCAATCACGTAGCGTACGCGGATACTCGGCGGGTAAACTTAATAGACAGCCTCACCCCATAGCCCCGACCAAGTGACTGTAGGAGAACCCCGTCGCCAAAAGCATCCGTTCGGGTGCTCCCGGCAGCGGTGTTCCGCCTTGGTGCACTTCGTCGACGGTATCGGGGGTGCGGCCGTCTACTGAAGTTTGCGACGAGCATTCGATCAGGATGTCGGGAATCTTGTTGAATTACCCGACTTGATATTGAAAAGTGTTTTCGATTTTGAGACTAAAATGCGGGGTTTATAATTGTTAGGCATGTGATGTCTAAGGAATTCATTTGGTCAGGCATGCGATGTCTGAGGTGGTTGCGGATTCCAACTGTTGTAGTTTTACACTTTCTTTTCTGTGACCGTAAGTGTAATATGTGATATCGCCGGTTTCGTTGCTATATGTCAACGACAATTGGGATGCGCATATTTACTTACGTTGATGACATGTGATGTTATGTGTTGCTGGATATGTTATATTGGATCGTCGTGTTTGAATAGCCGGGGGTTTTTATGTGAGATGAGTGTTTTTCATTTTCATTCATGTAAAAAAACTTGTATGTAATATTCTTTTATTGGGGCACTTCCAGGTTGCGGAAGATGTCACCGTTGATGTATATTATGTACTTTTCCGCACTAGGATAGACCCAAAGAGGGGAGCACAAGTAACCGGGTTCTGGAGTCCAGTGGGAGACCAACTCGAGGAGTCGAGTCCGGGTCTCCTAACTCCAGAATTGGTAGGGTTGCTTGCCGCTCTCGTAGGGGTCTAGGGGTGTGGGTTTGGCTATTCATCACGACCGTGGAATCCGTGTCTTATACTGGCTCGTATTGAAAACACGGACGTCCTAGTATATCAAATATTTCATATGTTTCTTCTGCTGCGATATCTGTGATGTGATCATGTGATGTTCTGTGATAGATACAGTATATAGTATATATGATATATTATATAGGCGTTACTTATTTTTTACACCCGTGCTAGCTCTGCCCTGCTCTGCCGTTAGTTACCTAACCTAACGGTGCACGAGGGGACATCGAGGCGAATGCTGATAGCATAAGTGTACGTCGTATTTATCTGTGATGTTTAGGTACTTAAATGATGGGACTTCATTAATATGATTAATGAAATAAAAGAAACCTAAGATGTTGTAGAATCGAATTTCAAAAATAAAACAGGTAGCTACAGTTCTTACTTTGCACAGCGGTATATGTGATATATCCTGCACCTTATTCGATAAGGAAAGGACCGAGATCCCTTCACCGGGAGTGACTCCTTTAGCAATAACTGGCAGATGCTACACACTCGGTTTGTCTTTTGATTGCTTTTAAGTGTTTTTGCTTTGCACAGTGATATATATGATATATCCCGCACCTCATTCGACGAGGAAAGGACCGACGATCCCTTCACCGGGAATGACTCCTTTAGCAAAACTAGAAAAGCTTCAAAAAACACTCTATTTCAAAATCATTTGATTCTACAACGATATCAAGTTCATTACGCAAAAGGTTTTCAGAAAAACATGTCGTAGCCCTCCGTCATTTCAGATATGTACTGGTTAGTATTCGTGCTGCGTTTGTTGACCTCTGTCAAGGCGTAGTGTGCGGTAGCTGATTAGTGCTTATCTGTATAAACATATGATGTGATTGATTTAGGGTAGTCGTGCGACCTTGTTGACCTCTGTCAAGGGTCGTGCGGGTGGGTTTACTTCAATCAAGAAATGACGGGTTGAACTTGACTAGCAGCCTATGGTTTGTTGACCTCTGTCAAGGTCATAGGACGCTAGGGGCAAAATATTATCGGGAATTTCAAGTGTTGAAATTTGCAATGAGATTGCATACCTTCTATGTGATAGTTGGATCCCGATACCCACTGCGAGTAAGAGTTACTCCTGGGAGAGTTTTATACATTACAATTAGCCGATCAAGTAGGTGTCTAGAAAGGTGTCAACGGGGTTACGCCTCTGGGAAAACGAGGTTTACATTAATTAGGTTCGTGCGAAAGCACGGAGGACCTCCCTCAAAGTACCGACACTGGCCTGGCTGAAAGATTGGCGAACTTGTAGTGTGTAATTAATCCCGGCTAGTCTTTCCTTTTAGGGTTTGAAGGAAGATTTGATAAAAAGCAGTGGGAGCCATCCTGATTAGATAAAATAATAACCAATCTATTCTTGCAAGAGCGCACGCTGAGTGTTTTCATCTCACTCTCTCCAGGTAGCGACCATATCACGCCTTAATCAAGATAATAATACGGATTATTGACCGAACCCGCTTGTTATACTGAGCTGGGGAACGTTGGTCCCGCTCCAACTTATAATTGTTATAAGACAGAGCAGGAAATTGGGGAATACCAGATTTCCCGTGCCGCCCAAACGAAGAAAGTGCATGATGATGCATCGTCTTCGGGTGTGTTCTTTATACATAACTGTTTCTCTATTCTCTACATCCTGGGTATCTGATACCGGATCAGGATCCCAGATATGTAATCTGTTACATAGGGCTACAGAAAGGTAGAGAACTAAGAACGGGTGATAAGTTTCATGAGGCAGAAAACGGGGCAAGTGTTGCAGCCAAGTCTGTTGGTCACTGTCACCCTGTATTACCAATACATAGATTCTGAACGAATGTTATTAGATATCGAACCTGATATACCAAATCATATCACTCTCTTTGTTAGAAAAGAAAGGATATAATTTTGTATTGTTGGATAATGTTTTGAACATTTCCTATATCAAAAGTTGATCGGTTCAGGCACGTTATCTAAAAGCATTGATGTTCTAAATCAAACTACAGTTCTTAGTATATGGAACACACACAAGAGGAAGAGTTCAGAAATGAACGAATTCTTCTTGAGGTATTGTAGACTAGGTCAGATCAATGTGACCCGACTAGCTGAAGTTACATGTAGATGCATATTTAAATCAGTTTGAATCTACATCTTGTGAAACTTGCCAGTCATGTCACAAAGATATAATGACACTAGCTCTGTTTATTGGAAACAGAGAAAGAGTTAGTGAACTCTTGGGATGATACATGTTGATGTATGTAGATCCCCAGTCTGCATATACCAAGACCGGTTCTTTGTACTTCATTACATTCTCTGATAATCTCTCGAGATTCAGACATATGTTCCTGTTGAAACACAAGTCCGAACCTTTTGAGATATTCACAGAATATAAGTTAGAAGTAGAGAACCAAAATACGGGTAAAAGTATTATGTCCTTTGATGTGATCAAAGAGGAGAATACTTGAGCACGGAATTCCTGGACTTTTCTAAAGGAGAATGAGATTCTCTCTCAGTATTACTCCTCCGTATACACCATAGCACGATGGTATATCGGGGCGGAGCAATCACACCCTATATGATAAGGTGTGCTCTATGATGAGTACTACTGAGTTACCTATTTCCTTTTTGGGAGTTATGCACTTGAGAAGCTGCATACCTATTGAATAGGGTTCAAATCAAGTCAGTTGCCTACCGCTCCATATGAGATATGGTATGGGAAGAGCCCATGTCTTAAGCTAGTTAAGATTTGGAGTTGTCCGGCCTATGTCTAAAAGCAAAATCCGGACAAGCTCGAGGCAAGGTCTGTTATGTAGAACTGGAAAGGTTCCAGCTATACAAACTACAGCAGATGATTTGATAAAACCAAATGATTCAATAGTTACCAACGAACCTCAGCCTCTCCGCCGATCTACTAGGGTTCCTCACCCACCTGAGAGTTACTTCGGTTTCTCTATGACAGTGGGAGCGAGGATTGCATCATGAGATGATGACCCAACTAGCTTCGAGCTGGCCATCAGGAGTAAGACTCTGTGAGAATGGCTGGATGCTTAGTGATCTGAGATGGAATCCTTATACACCAGCAAAGTATGGAGTTTAGCTGCTATATCTGAAGGGTTAAATCCCCATCAGGAGCAAGTATATCTTGAGAAGATTACTTGGTGTACATGGAAAAGTTGAGACTTTCAAAGCTAGACTTGTTAAAAGTTTGCATCATTGACCAGGTACGGATAATGATGAAACCTTTTCAAGTAGCTATGCTTAAGTCCATCCAGATCCTACTTGTCACGGCTACATACCATGACTGCGATATCTGGTGGTTGGGTGTCTTGACTGCTTTTCTAAATGATGTTTAGAAGAGAGTGTCTATAAGTACACAGCCAGAGGGCTTCGTAGACAGTGGGAGCAGCGGAAACGTGTGCAAGATGCTTTATAGGATAAAGCAGGCATCGCGGAGTTGGAACATCTGTTTTGATGTGTTAGTCAAAGAGTTTGACATCATCAAAATGGTAGATGAACCTTGTATAAACAAAAAGGTAGTAGGGAGTATGGTGGTGATCCTCGTAGAGTACGTGGATGACATACTCTTGATAAGAAAGGAGTTTCTTATGCTACGCTCGATCAATCTCCGCTTATCACAATGATTCTCCATATAGGATCAAAATGATACCTCCTAAATCCTGATGTTTGGATCTATGAGATAGATCTAATTGGATGTTAGGACTCTCACTAGTTGTAGTGAGATGGTGTCAACCGATCCTGGGGAGAATCACTGGAAGGGTTCCAGGGTGATAATGACGACTGAATGTCAGTCGCAGGCATTGTCTTTACCCTCAGTAAAGGGACGGTATGTTGGAAGAGTTCCAAGCTAGATACCGTGACATACTAGACGATAAAGGCAGGATACATCGCTACTTAAGATGCTACCAAAGAGGCTGTCTGGGTGTATATTAGTTCATAAGATGAACTTTGTTCCAACCATTGTGAGACAATGGAGTTGTGGCTTATGCCAAGGAACGTCCGTCCCATCAGTGATCCAGACATATTCTAAGACAGTGTCACCTGATCATGGAGATGGTTGATCTCCAGAGTGATCGAGGTTTGGAGAGAAGACTCAGAGGACAACACAGCGGATCCACTCACAAAGGCCTGTTCCCAGAGAGAGACTTTTATGGGATGGTTGAGTATGAGATACTGCAACCACTGCTACAGATGGCCCTAGTGCAAGTGGGAGATTGTTAGTTATATGTATGCCCTAGAGGCCATTACTGTACATAGGATGTATATTGTAGTGGATGCTGGGACATATATATGGAGGACTTTCTTGCTCGACATGACAGTATGCTATCTGGTTGCTCTTTACCTTAACGTGTATGCTGATTGTCTCTCTGTTACATGTTCGTAAAGCCCTTAGGATGTGTGCTTGACTACCTGGACTATGATGCGGATCATACTAGTGGGGACATGGTAGTCCATAAGTACATCCTTCAAAGTCCCTAGTCGTGGGTGTATCGAGACGGGGCATCGATATACTAGAGTAGACTAGCGTATACCTTCTCGACCCATACAGATGGGCGATGGATGATCCCATATCCATTGGTGTTTGACATCAGAGATGATATACGGGTGCTCAGTAGAGACTGGGTATACTGGACGGACTCGCCGAGAACTCCCAGATGGTATTATACCTCACGTCAGATGGCAGTTCTCTGGTGACACTGGTACAGAGTAGTCTGTTGACCCGAGATCGTCATGGAGTCTTGTGTGGTTCCCACTGTGCTTTGACTTCCATCTTACCACGTCCATGAGGGCGTGCAAAACGGTGGTTTTTGGGTACAGTCCCGAGTCACATGGAGGCAATGAGCGATAGGAGGGGATTCGTCTCTCCCGGTATAGGGAGTTGATGTTGCGCTGTGTTCGATTGGCTATAACAGGAAATCCCTGGCCAGGGTTGCTGAGATTTACTGGTAAGTGTTACCAGTAGTTTCTCGAATGTTATAGACCTCATATCGACACGACTTATCGAGCTATTGGGGTCTGACGTTTACCACCCCTAGGCGAGATAAGCGACATATCAAACGATCAGACCGGACTGTACGGTAGTGTTACTGGTTGGATTCACTGGAGTGTGAGCGGGTTTGCTCGTCGATCTTCAGATCGCTCAATACCCGGGTGGCCGTTACGTTTAGCAGACCGCTTGCGGCTTGTGGATGTTTGATATGATCATCATCTGCTGCCGGCGTATTGACGAGTCTTTAGAGTCCTACACAGAGGTTTCCTGGCTCAAGCGAAACGAAATAGGAGCGCATATGAGATATGTGCGGGACCGAGAATAATACGGTATGTGATACTGTATTCGATTCTCGCGATGTGACATTGATCGGTGATATGCGATATAGCCGGGTTATCGGATCAAGTGTTGATTCGATAAGTTGTTACTGATGATACCAGTCGGTTATGTGCGACATGACCGGATCGTTAAATCAAGTGTTGATTTAATGATTTAATGCATAATTGTATATTTGATATATTACTTTGCATTAACTAGTATCGGTTCACTTTAAAATGGATTTTCTCACTCGGGTGTGCGCATTGCATATGCGATATGATTTTGTGCACTTGCTTGTATCATGTTTGATGATGCATGCCAAACTTGGTTAAGTGTAAAGAATGAACCATGGTAATGAATGGGTTAGGGTTTTGATTTTTATTTGTTCATTTATCTTTCTTATTTATTCTTTTTGGAAAAAGGAAAAAGAAAGATAAATGGTGGCATATTTTGGATTTAGTTGAAGTTTCTTGAAACTTTGACTAAGTCTTCATTCTTGTCCTATACTTAACCCTAACCATTTTAACTAACCTAAGTTAATTCTCTACACTTAACTAGAGTTAAAAGTATGATAAGTATTGTTTTATTTTCTATTTCTAATTCAAGACTTATCATATCATCTTCATCTTCTTCCATTCTTCAAGTGAAGAAAGCTTCATTTTCATTAATGGTGATTGATGATTAAGAGTGAGAAACCCATTTCTAAAGTCTACCCACTTCCTATTTCTTCATCCTCTACCTTTTGCCAAGTAGTAGAGTGTATTTACTTCACAAGTTTCATGACTTGGTGAAGTTGTGAGCTTGATCTAGCGATGCCTCGACGTAGATCATCTTCGGCATGGACATCGACGACCTAGCTTGCCCATTCTCCGACGAAGCCGACGCTAGAGCCCGGATTTGATTTGGACAGCGGAGAGGACCTCATCTCGGAGCCGTGGAGGTGGAGGACCGGATCTACAAAAGTTGTATTTCTGTATCTCTTAGTTAATTGTTAACTAGTTATCTTTTCGCCTAGATTTCTAGCCAACGATCCGTAGTCGGGTCTCTCGGCACCTAAAATTTTTGAAATTGGCATGTTCGATGCCTTGTGAGACCTCTTGAGAGTGCCTAGGAACCCTACATAACTTTGTGGGATATCCAAAGAATTCTTATGGATATCTGTTCTACCACAAAGAGGAACAAAAAGTGTTTGTTTCTCAGTATGCCACATTCTTGGAAAAAGAGTTTTTCACAGATAAAGATGATGGCAAGGTAGTAGATCTAGAAGAGGTTCTGGAAACACAAACTACAAATGACAATTTGGTTGAACCGGCTGTTGCAACAGAAACTGAAGAACCTCGGCCACTCCGTAGGTCTGGTAGGACTTCTCGCCCACCGGAGAGGTACTACGGTTTCCTCATTGATAGTAACGGAGAAGATTGCATCATGGATGTTGATGATCCTACCAGTTTTCAGCAAGTTATCACGAGTGGTGACTCTGTGAAGTGGCTGGATGCCATGAGATCCGAAATGGAGTCTATGTACACCAACAAAGTATGGACTTTGGACGTTGTACCCCCTGGGGTAAAACCTGTAGGGTGCAAATGGATCTTTAAAAGAAAGATTGGTGTGGATGGGCAGGTAGAGACCTATAAGGCAAGACTTGTAGAGAAAGGTTTTCGTCAAAGACCAGGTTTGGACTATGACGAAACTTTTTCGCCCGTAGCCATGCTTAAATCCATTCGGATCCTACTTACTATTGCTGCTTACTACGACTATGAAATCTGGCAGATGGACGTTAAAACAGCATTTCTAAATGGAGATTTAGAAGAATGCGTTTATATGGATCAGCCAGAGGGCTTCATTGACAGTGGGAGCAGCGAGAAAGCATGTAGATTGCTTAAATCCATATATGGGTTAAAGCAGGCATCTCGAAGTTGGAACATCTGTTTCGATGATGTTATCAAAGAGTTTGATTTCATCAAAAATCCAGATGAACCTTGTGTTTATGAGAAGGCTGTAGGAAGAGCTGTCACATTCCTCGTATTGTACGTGGCTGGCATTCTTCTGATAGGAAATGATATTCCTATGCTACAGTCGGTCAAATCATTCTTATCACTAAGGTTCTCCATTAAGGACCTGGGTGATGCCACATACATCCTAGGCATAAGGATCTATAGGGATAGATCCAAAAAGTTGTTGGGATTGTCCCAAACCAGGTACATCAACACCATCCTAAAGAGGTTTAGTATGGAAGACTCCAAGCGTGGTGCCTTACCCGCTTGCCATGGAGTCACTCTCTCCAAGGATTCTTGTCCAAAGACCGATGAAGAGAGAGCTCGCATGAGCATTATACCTTATGCTTCGGCAGTAGGATCTATAATGTATGCGATGTTATGTACACGCCCAGATGTAGCTTATGCACTTAGTGTTGTAAGCAGGTATCAATCCAACCCAGGGGAGAACCACTGGACAGCTGTGAAGAACATTCTTAAGTACTTACGAAGTACTAAAGAATTGTTCTTGGTGTATGGTAATACAGATCTCCAAATGGAGGCCTTTACCGATTCGAGCTTCCAGAGCGATAAGGATGACAGCAAATCTATCTCAGGGTTTGTATTTACCCTCAATGGAGGGGCGGTAAGTTGGAAGAGTTCCAAACAAGATACCGTTGGAGACTCAACGATGGAAGCTGAGTACATTGCTGCAAATGATGCCGCCAAGGAAGCCGTTTGGATGAAGAAGTTCGTCTCGGAGTTAGGAGTAGTTCCAACCATTATTGATCCAATACCTTTGTATTGTGACAATAATGGGGTGATGGCGTTAGCCAAGGAGCCCAGATCCCATCAGCGGTCCAGACATATCCTGAGGCGCTTTCATTTGATCCGGGAGATTGTAGATCGCCGCGAGATCGAGATTAAGAGAGTAGATACAAAGAACAACGCCGCGGATCCACTCACCAAGGCCCTCCCTCAGCCACAGCATGAGCGACTTTTTGAGATGTTGGGTATGAGATACGCCAATAACAGGCCTTAGTGCAAGTGGGAGATTATTGGATATATGTATGCCCTAGAGGCCATTATGTGATAGTGGATGTATCTATACATGTATATATATTCAGTTTGCATTCATGCTCGACATGATAGTATGCTATCTGGTTCTTCTTTATCTGACATGTTGATTTGATCATGCTTTTATTCATTCATACATGCTGATAAAGCCCTGAGGATATCGGCTTGACTACACTGATTATGATGGAGATCATACTAGTGGGACATCTGTAGTCTATAAGCATATCCTGGAACGTCCCTAGTCGTAGGTATATCGAGACGGGGCATTTGATATACCAGAGTAGACTAGCGTATATGATACTAGACCCATACGATGGGCGATGGAAGTTCCCACATTCATCGATGTTTGACATCAAGATCACATACGGGTGCTCAGTAGTGACTGAGTACACTGGACGGACTCACCGAGAACTCCTATATGGAATTATATCTATCGTCGGATAGCAGTTCTCAGGTGATACTGGTACAGGTTAGTCTGTAGACCCGAGATCGTCATGGAGTCTTGTGTGTTCTCCCACTGTACTTTGATTGCCACCCTACCACGGCTCTACTGAGTCGTGCAAACAGGTGGCTGTTGGGTACAGTCCCGAGACACACGAAGACGATGAGCGATAGGAGGGGTTTCGTCTCTCCCAGTATTGGGAGTTGATGCTGTGCTGTGCCCGACTGGTTATAACAGCAACTCCCTGGCCAGGGCTGCTGAGATTTGCTGATAAGTGTTATCAGTAGTTTCTCGATCTGTTATAGACCATTCACCGGCACGACTTATTGAGTTATTGGGGTCGACGTGACCATCCCTAGGCTCGATATGCAGCATATCTGACGAAGAGACCGGACTGTACGGTAGTGTTGCCGGATGGCTTGACGGGAGTTGTAGCAGGTTCGCTTGTTGTCTCCTGATCGCTCAATACCCGGGTGGCCGTTACGTTTAGCTGACCGCTTGCGGCTTGAGGGTACTTGATATGATCATCACCCTCTGCCGGCGTATTGACGAGTCTTAGAGTCCCACAAAGGAGTTACCCAGTCCAGGCGAAACGTTGTGGTGCGCGTATGCGATATGTGCATGCACCCGATTGAAATGTGCGTATATGATACCGAACATTGATCGGGTGAACTGCTTTTGGTGGGGTCATATGAGATATGACCGGATTGATAAATCAAGTGTTGATTTATCATTTAACCATTAGTTTTCTCACTTAAAACTTTTTCTTGGATGATGGATGTGTGCATGCATGTGTGCTTTTCTTTCTTTCTTTCATGCTAGTTTCATGCACATGTGGATGTGCAGACATGCACACATACATACACTCATCCATCATGGTTGTTAGCATATGGAAATGGTGGCAATATAAGACTCACACCATGGATTATATAATGGATTATTATTTGATTTTGGATTTAAAAGAAAATGAAAAGGAAAGGATAATCATTCTTGCTTCTACATTCTTCCTTTGACCTAACCATGCTCAACTACCACTAACCTAAGGTTATCCTTCTCTTTATCATTCAAAACTCAACTTAAATAATGTCCCCATCACTTTAACCATGGTTCATAGTAAGAAGGAATAAAATATATATTGATATATTTCTTTTTCTTCTTATGATTTATTTTTACCTCTTGTTAAAAATTGCCACCATCTTCTTCCTCTTTCTCTTTTGCTCTTTAGTTTTTTCTAGTGAGAAAATACCACTTAAAGATAGGTTTTTGAAGTGAGAAACTTAACCACAACTTCATTCTACACAAGCTTAGCCGTTTTGTTTAGAGTGTTCTCTTCGGTTTTACGAAGTTGCGAGCTTGGACGGAGATCTCCGTGGTGGATCGTCGTGGACACAAGAGGACTTCAAGAGGACCTCCGTTCAACACCCTAGAGACCAAGGAGTCCAGCGAAAGGGAGCTACAAAGGTTGTAGTCTTGAAACCATAGATTAGATCGCTTTATATTTCGAAACCCTAATTTTCTAGGATCGATTCCTTTGCATGTTCGTTTAGCACCATAAAAATTTAAACTTTGGGTCATGTGATGCTTCAAAACTCTTCATAGGGTGCTAGACTAACCTTACATAAGCAAGCTTAGGCCGCGGAACCGCGGCCGTATGGTGGCGGCAGAAGGTGGTATTTTAGGGGTGTTTTGGTATTTTTGTATAGAGGCAGAATTTTGCCCTAGGTTTTCATCTCCCTGCCTATAAATAGCCCAGAACCTTGTGAAGCCAAGGGTGCATAATGTTGTATTTTTCTAGGTTTAGAATACTTGTTTCTTCTTCTCATCTCTTCTCCATTAAAACTTGTATTGAGCTTTGTGAGTGAAGAATGATGAATAAAGAAGATTCTTTTACTTATCATGCTTGTCTTGTTCTTTTATAATTGCTTGTAATTTTAAATTTGTTAACTTAGTTTTTGTTATTTCTTGTTGTTTCTTTCTTTTCTCTTTTCCTTTATCATTAAAACAACCATGATGCTTACGCTTGATCCTTGCCAAGGTGAGGTCGCAAATAGCTAGTTGTTATCTTCTAATCTCCTTCTTTCTATCTTCCTCTTTTGTTTTGTTTTCTTTCCATTATGATGTGTGAGTAGATTCATACTTGTTAGGGTAGGATAAGGGAAGTTTGAGAGAAGGAAATCTCTCTCACTCTTTCCTTGCCCAACATCTTAAAATCGACTCCCGTTAATTGAACCATAATCCGCTCCTTACGGCACCCTATCCTACATGATAGCGGTGATTCCGTAGTGAGACCGGTTGTGGTTGAATTAACCGGAGGTTATGGCTAAGAGCCAAGAACGGACGGACAAGCACCAAAAGGAAGAACTTATGCGTTAGAAAGCCTAGCTTATACTCGCAAGTTCCTTCCTAGTCGTGCTAATCCCCGTTGTTGCCGATTACCGTAACACCGACATTAAGAAGGGCAACGAAAGAAGTGGGAGACTCCTAACTCAAACTAACCTAATCCTAACCCTAACAAGCTCTCTTTACATATCATTTTAACACTTAGATAATCACAAACAAATTTGGAAAACTGGACTTAACTCATTAAAGCATATAGAAAAAGATTCCCATCTCCCTGCGGACGACCCGTACTCAACCGGCTAGCTACAAGCGAAACCGTCTTGATTGCGGTAATTAACTAAAACTTGAACACGCAGAATCTCTACCAATCAGGATAAGGGGCCGGCCACAATTTGATGAGGAGGGATGGTTCCCTTTTGTGAAGTGGGAAAATAATCATCTCATTTGGTTTTGCTTCAAAAACCCTCACTACTCTCCAAAGTTCTTTCTTGATCCCTCCAACCGTGGCAACTACACTTAACCCCAAGAGACAAAGGTTTTGTACACTTGCCTACAGCAAATCTTGGACGCGTCGGCTAGCCAACGTCGCGCCCGAGTTGCCTCAGTCCACAGGTGGGAGCCCGTAAAAGTATTTAGCTACGTGGTGCCCTTTCTGACGAGGACGTGACGGACGGAGATTCCGCACGAGATCGGAGTGGAGACGAAGACCGAAGGACACGGATTGCTTGGTATACTTCTCTACTCTTATTCTAGTTTGCTAGTAGCTAGGTTAATGGCCCGATCCGGGTTAAAAGTGCGCGGTGGTGCCGGTTTGCTAGTTTGCAAAGTTTTTCGTTTCCGCATTTCCGGCGTCGGATCGACGGCCGGGGCGCCACCGCGGACTTACATTGGTATCAGAGCCACGCCATTAACTATGCCTAGCTTGCTCTAGTATGTTTAGAACTCGATCGAACAAAAATCCCCCAAAACCGTATTTTCACATGCTCAGTTTCTGTCGAATTTTTTTTTGCTCCAAAAATTTTTCAGGTTGTTTCAGAATACTGTGCATGGAAATCTAAGCAATCTGTGAAAATTTGGTCGCGAGATCTCTCTATACCGCCGCGGAACTGCGGCCCAACCCATGCTTGGGCCGCGGTTCCGCCGCGCTTTTAACTGTTTAGAGTGCCAAATTTTTCCAGAGGGCTTTAGACTTGGAAATAGGGGTTTTGGGATATTATTTTTGGGCCCAGATTTTCTGTAAGTGCTATAGTACTGCTTGGGGCCCACTTGATAAAATTTGTTCGATCGGATATTTTAAACATGCTGGTTCACAGTATTTACATTATATCTGCGACCGTGAATGTCACTCGATCGGTAAATCCAGTCTATCTTCTATAGCCCTTTTAGACGGATTTGCGAACGTGACATTCATGTTGATGTTCTGTATGTGCTGTGATGTTGCGGATCGGTCGTGGGGATAGCCTGGTTGCAATGTTAGTACAGTTTTGTTTTATATGTACATTTGATATTGCGGGGCGAGCGTCCGACATGTGGACTGCCGTCACTGCATGTTTGTATTATTCTTTTGGGGCACGACCAGGTTGCGGTCGATGTACCCGTCGTTTGTATATTTTACTTTCTATACTAGGATTACCCCGCGGAGGGGTGCACGGATAGCCGGGTTCTAGAGGGCAACTAGCCCGCATCTCATGGCTTTGAGACGGAGGGGGCTTTACTCTAGAATTGGCGGGCTGTTCGCCGCACTCGTAGGGGGTACAGGTTGGCCCAAGGAGGGGTGCCCAAGTTACAGGATTCCGTGAAGTGCTGGATGGTCCACTCACGTTGCTGAAGGGGGCTGCCTCGCTTCAGGTTTTGGCGGGTGACTTGCCGCGCCCGTAGGGGTCTAGGATTTTCATTGCACAGGCTATCCACACGACCAGGGGAACGTCGGGTTTCAGTAGCGGCTCTATGAAACCCGGGGATCCCAGATATCTGTATTATTCTGTGATGCTGTACATTTCTGTGATGTTGCATTTTATCACGCCTTGAGCGAATATTATATATTGATATATATACTAGTAGATGTTGTATATGTTTTGCATCCGCGCTAGTCCAGTCCCCGCTCTGTCGTTATTTAGCTAACTTAACGGGTGATGACGGGACCCAGTGGCGAATACGGATGGCATATACGTACGTCATTATTTTCGTTCTTTGTGGTGTGATCAATTGATGGGACTACGTTGATTCGGATCAATGCATGATAAACAAACCTATTCTGATGTTGTTGGAACATTTTTCCAAAAAGCTGTTACCGCAGGGGCGTTCTCTTTTGTTTTGCACAGTGGTATTCAGTTGGAATATCCTGCTCCTCAGTCGACGAGGCAAGGGCCGAGATCCCTTCACCGGGAGTGACCCCTTGGACAAAAGTTTGCGTCAGGGCAATAACTTCACTATAGCCGATTACTTTTGCTTTGCATCGTGGTATTCAGTTGGAATATCCTGCACCCCATCCTACGGGGAAAGAGCCGAGATCCCTTCACCGGGAGTGACCTCTTTAGCAAAGTTTTTCGTCACTATATTTTTATAAAGCTATCAGTTCCTTCAACGATATCAAGTTCATTACATTAAAGGTTTTCGCCAGAAACCATTCGTAGCCCTCCATCATTTCAGTTAAATATTCGGTAGTATTCAAGCTATGTATTTTGACCTCACGCCAAGGCATAGTGATTGGTAGCTGCCGGATATTTATCTGTTGTATAGATAGATGCGTTGGTTTGGGACAGTCGTACTACTATTTTGGCCTACGTCAAGGGTATGTACAGGTGGGTTCAAATTAACCTGGATAATGATGGGTAGAACTTGATATGTGACTTATGATATTTTGACCTCACGCCAAGGTCATAAGAGCATGGGGCAAAAAAATCACATCGGGAGTTTCTAAAGAAACTGAAACTTGCCAGATATGCGCATACCTTCTGGAGTATGATAGCGTGAGCGGATTCCGTCACGTTATCATGCGGTGATAGTTGGATCCCGATTCCCACTGATGAGTTGGTTTACTCCTCGGGGCATCCCGACTAATTCTTCTTTTAGGTTTGGAGGAGAATTTGACGGTACAGTGGGAGGTTTCCAGATTAGATAAAGTGATAACCATTCTGATCTAGGCTTGAGTGCACGCTGAGTGTTTCTTTTCTCTCTCTCTTTGGCAGCGGCAATTGACCCGACCCTAGACTATGACTCAGTGACCAAGTTGACCGAACCTTCTTAATACTGGCTTTTGGATTGTCAGAGTTGCAGACCTCATTGCCACTCCTACTTTTACACTTTTCTCGAGGACAACCCGTATTACTACGAACGTCCACTTCCATTGGACAAAACCATCGTATAGTTATATACGAACTCGAAGGAATTCGAGGATGATTTCCGGTTCTGGAGAAAACGAATAGGACTATTCAGTTGACTTTTCCTTTTACCTTCTCTCAGGTTGCGAGTACTCCTTGGTTTAGGAGATAGTACACCTATTACGCAAATTGGATAGTCTTCTTCCAAACCATAGGCAAGTGCCGACCGATAGGGAATGAAGAAAACCAAATAGCCTAAACGGTGTACAGAAGATATTAAGTTAAGACAAAGAAATGGATTAGTAAGAGGGCAAAGTAAATTGCGACTGCTATTCACGACCATACCAAATATTTCTTCGCCAATCCTAAATCACCTTTGTATTTCTCCAGGACACTCCGTATCACTACGAAGATCCCAAGTTTATTGGATAATCCATCGTATGGTTATATACGAACTCGAAAGGAACTTGTTCGAGTTCGGGGATGGATCCTGGTTTAGGAGAAATAGGAATAAGGTTTATTCTGTTGTCTTTTATCTTCACCTTCTCTCGCATTGCGAGTGCTCCTAGGATTAGGACAGTACACCCATTATGCTTATTGGATATTCTTCTTCCAAACCATAGGCTGGTGCCGAACGGTAGGGAAGGAAGAAAACCATTTGGCCTAAAGGGGTGTACAGAAGGTAATGACTAAAGACATATAAAGGGATTTGGAGAGGTAGCAAAGAATTATACGGTTACAGTTGTGAATCTGGATAATGGAAGAGGCATTACTAGGAATACCAGGATACCCCATCGAAACATTTTAATGTTTCAGTTTCACTGTGTACTGTTAAAAGAAAACTGATTTCCTAATCAGACACTTGCTCCAGGGTATATATTTACCAGGTTTGATCTCTCATCTGTATGGTTTTACAGATGATAAGCGGGAGTAAGTTATTGGGAATTAGGTGATCATCCTCATTATATCGGGATTCGTTGAAATTGGTGATATTTGAGGAAGTCACCTGGGTTGTTTGCCGGACGGCAAATATTTGGTTTTGAATATCAGTTGTTATGCACCAATTTCAAATTTATATATCTGTACGTCTATTTTCATAGAGTGAGATATACCTTTTTGAGATTATGTCTATGACATTTACCTATATCAGTGGATGGTTAGGTAAGGAGCATTGAACAGCGGTGTAATTCTTCTTAACCATAAGTACAGTTTTCAACCTACGACACACAGTGAATGAGTTACTAAACTCAGGGGAGTTATACAGAGTATTGTATATTGTCCAGTGTCCATTAGGACAGAGGGGTTTGTCCTCGTACTATATTCGGTTTACTTATGACTTCTCTAGTTCTTAGACAGGTGTTTCGTGGAAACACAGGATCTAAGTTTTGAGAAGTTATAGGTATATGAGTAAAGTAGAGAACCGAGTATTGCAAGTATCGGGATTTTTCAAGGTGATCGAAGATGTAGATACTTGTGTATGGTATTCAGTTGATAGTAATGTTTAAGAGAACTTGTTTCTCTTTCAGGTTACTCATAATTGGAAGTATTCCGAAGTTGAGTAACGCTGATCGGCCTCTTTCCATTTAGTTGACATGCACTGGAGACAGCAGCATGATTTGAATCTGGTTCAATTAAATCGGTGCCTCTGTTCCTGTATTGGATATAGAACAGTTCATATCTTGACATTGTTAAGATACGGGGAGTTGTCCGGCTTATGCTTAAAACCAGACTCTGGACAACTCAAGGCACGTTTCTGTAACGGCTGTTTGTGTGTTGACCCAGGCTATGACGATGGTTGACTTTCTACCATCTGGAAGATCAATAGTGATATTGTTCTTGACTCGCCACAGTTTTAATAAAAATGGATTTTTTCAGAAAACAGTAGTGGGAGTATGGTAGAACTGGAAGTGATTCCAGAACCGCAAACTATTACTGAAGATTTGATAAGAACTTGAAGATTCAATCTGGTTTGACATTCCGTTGGCCACTCCACAGATATGGTGGGTAACCTCAGGCACCCGAGAGGTACTTTGGTATGCTCAGGGACGGTGGCAGGGAGGTTCTTGTTTACCCAGACTTGCCATTGCTGTTGTTCCAGACTGTGAGACCCGGCAGGAAGATGAGTATAGCGTCGTTCTAAACTTTCTTTAGAAGTGTACGTCTATATGACTTTGCCAGAGGGTTGTCGTAGTCAGTGGGAGCAGCGGAAGCATTGGTGGACAGTTGGTTTATGTCTATTTATAGACTAAAGCAGATATAGCGGAGATAGATCTTCTATTTCTGATATGACAGTCATAGGTTTGACTTCATCAGAATAGGGGATGGATCTGTTATGAAGGTAGTAGGGTGTGATGTCCTGGTATTTGGATGACATACACAGAGTAGGAAATGATATTCCTATACTACGATCGGTTGTACTTTGGTCGTCACCCAGTGGTTTCTCCACACAGGACTTGGATATTATATCAGAAATTCTGGTTATTAGATCTATGGTTTTAGATCTAGATTTGGGTAGTTTCCCAATCAGGGTACTTAGACAGCATTCTATAAGTATTTAGAATGGACGACTCCTGGCACGGTAGTATACCTGCAGGTGATGGAGTCACCCTCTCTAAAGGTGTCTTAGAGACTAAAGGGGAGAAGGATACGCATGATTGGCAGATCACTTGCTTAGGCAATTGAGTTGATCATGAGATGTCAAGTACCACACCAGATGTTGTTCAAACAGTAGATGCAATAAGTTGATATTGATCCAATCCTGGGGAAACAGTCGGAAGCAGTTTTAGAACATAAGTGGATGTTCTAGGGATATGATAACGACAGCCTCCTTTAGGAGACGGTTATCATTCCAGGCTTCCAAGGTGACATGGACGACAGGGTGGTCGTCAGAGTTATAGTTTTCCCTATGACGAGGGGCAGTATTGGACAGGTGGTCCAGGCGGATACTGAGGGAAGGATGGCGCAGGATACTGATTAAGTTCAGTTGACGATACAGTCTAAGAAGTTTGGATTTGGAGTTCATTTATGAGCTAGGTCCCATCAGACATCCAGACACATTCTAAGACAGGTATTCCTCATTTCGGGAGATGGCTTTCTCCGCGAACTTGAGATAAAGAGAGACATAGAAAGAAGCACCATAGCGGATCCACTCACTGAGACTGTTCCTCGAACGCAATAGTTTCGCAAACGAGCTTTGTGAGACTGACTAGTAGAGGAGTTGGGTATTCGGTATCACACGAGCTGTGAGTATGCGACATCGTAATAATTAGCCTTAAGTGCAAGTGGGATATTGTTGGGGATAGTGCCCTCAGAGTCAATTATTGGATCACAGGCACGTGATTGCAATGATTGCGGGTGGACCTGTCCCAGTAGGACAGTCTTACTCAAGATGATAGTATGCAATCTGGTTTATCTTTATCATCGTGTACTGCTTTAGGTGACCTTACGAGTCGCTATTGCACGTTGATAGAGCCCCTAGGATTCTTGCTTGACTACCAGCAGTATGAGGGCAATCATATACGTGAGAGCTGGAGTCTATAAGCACATCCTTAAAAGGTCCCTAGTCGTGGGAGTTTCGAGACAAGGCATCGATTAACCAGAATAGACTAGTGTATACAGTCGAGACCCCGACGAGGGGCGGTGGCCGGTCTCACAAGCCACTGGTGTCAGTTAGTTCACCTAAGATGTATACAGGTGCTCATTGGGTTATGAGTATACTGGACAGGACTCGCCGAGAACCTGCTAGTTGGTATTATACCTGACGTCATATAGCAGTTCCCTGGTGACATGTGTACAGGTTAGTTCATCGACCAGAGATCGCCCTTTGTCTCGTGTGAGTTCCCACTGTACTTTGATTACTACCCTACCATGCTCAAAGGAGACGTGCAAACAGGTTTTAGTTGGGTACAGTCCCGAGCCACATGGAGGCAGTGAGCGGATCTGCAGGGGTTCGTCTCTCCCGGTATTGGGGGTGAGGTCACGCTGTGTCTAGGAGAGCCAGTACATGAAAAGACCTTGGCCAAGGCAGGAGATTTGCTGGTAGGTATTCCAGTAGTATCTCAGGGTGTTCTGGGCTACACTCCGACAAGACTTGTACCGCTTTTAGGGGTCTAACTTTTACCAACCCCTTAGGCCCGCCATGCGATGCTCATAGACGAACGGACCGGACTGTACGGATATTGTCACTGACAGGCTCAGTAGCGTGTCAGGATGAGTTCGCTCATCGACGTCCCTTTTGGTCAATAGCTGGTGGCCCGTCACATATGGCTGATACCTCTAACGTGCTAGTGGTTAAATCCACAGCCATAGTATTGACGAGTCTTTAGTTTCCACCACACACACAGTTACTCAAGTTTCGGGCGAAACGCTGTAGAGGCCGTATGGAGATATGGCAGGGTTCGATCAGATACGTGCGGTATTGCATGGATCGTGATCGGACGGATTTTACTAGCCGGCTTTGGCTTAAGCCGGATCCTAGTATTAGATAGTGTAGATATTGTCTCTTTGCATTTATGTTCAGTGGGAACACAAACGCGGGCATGTATTTGCAGTAGCGGGGTTTTCCTGTAATTTATTACGGGATCAGTTTTCTGAAGTTTCCAGTTTGCATTCCGTTGCGGCCAGTTTTCTTTTGTTCCTTCGCGGTCGGACTTTCTTTTGGAGGGGGGTTATTTGCAAGTTTGCAAATAACTTTTGTGGAGGGGGTTTATTGTGATTGTGGCTTCTATCATCATGAGATGGTGCTTTGATTAGAATGGATTAGAAGTTGATTTGATGATGTTATCATTACCTTTTTGGATGTGGTCACCCTTTGCTTTTACTACCATCACATCCCTTCATGATTTTGTTATTCATTCCCTCCACCATTTCATTTTTGGGGATAAGGGGCCGGCCACAATTTGATGAGGAGGGATGGTTCCCTTTTGTGAAGTGGGAAAATAATCATCTCATTTGGTTTTGCCTCAAAAACCCTCACTACTCTCCAAAGTTCTTTCTCGATCCCTCCAACCGTGGCAACTACAATTAACCCCAAGAGACAAAGGTTTTCTACACTTGCCTACAGCAAATCTTGGACGCGTCGGCTAGCCAACTTCGCGCCCGATTTACCTCGGTCCAGAGGTGGGAGCCCGTAAAAGTATTTGGCTACGTGGTGCCCTTTCCGACGAGGACGTGACGGACGGAGATTCCGCGGGAGATCGAAGTGGAGACGAAGACCGAAGGACACGGATCGCTTGGTATACTTCTCTACTCTTATTCTAGTTTGCTAGTAGCTAGGTTAATGGCCCAATCGGGGTTAAAAGTGCGCGGTGGTGCCGGTTTGCTAGTTTGCAAAGTTTTTCGTTTCCGTATTTCCGGCGTCGGATCGACGGCCGGGGCGCCGCCGCGGACATACAAGTATAGCCCTTCTAGTTCTCCACAGACGGTCCCCACCCCACTTTTAGGATCTCGTCTATCCCCTCTTCCTTCTCCTATGATGGACCCGGCACTTATTGCCAAAGCTCCTTACCCGAACGAGTCCTCATATGGAGAAAATTATGGAAATGTTCAAACAGGTTAACATCAACATCCTTCTCCTAGATGCGATTCAACAAGTCCCCGCTTATGCGAAAATTCTTAAGGACTTATGCACTAGGAAGAGGAAGACTCAAGTGCCGAAGAAGGTCTTTATGTCTAATAATATTAGCACTGCTTTTATCCCCCAGGTACCAAAGAAACGAAAGGACCCAGGATGTCCTACCATATCGATTTCTATTGGGGGTAAAAACATAAATCGTGCTCTTTTAGACCTTGGCGCAAGTGTTAACCTACTTCCATATTCTGTATATGAGCAATTAGGGATTGGAGAGCTGAAACCTGCTCACTGCACTCTCCAAATGGCAGACCGTTCAATCACCAAACCAAGGGGTGAACTAAAGGATGTGTTGATAAAGGTCGGGGAATTTGTTTTCCCTATAGACTTCATTGTGCTCGATACACAGCCTGTAGCAAACCCCCGGGGCCAAATTCCGGTGATTCTGGGTCATCCTTTCCTTGCCACTTCCAACGCTGTTATAAACTGTAGAAATGGTTCAATGAACTTATCATTTGGAAATATGACCATTGAACTAAGCATCTATAAAATTGGAAGTCAGCCATCAGAACCCTCTGCTCATATTCTAGATGTGTGCTCTTTCCACGAGATCGCTCCCGATAGTTGCGGAGCTGAGGAACTATGCTTTACTGATCTCGACGACATTACCACATCTCTGTTTGATCTCACACATGATCTTAGTGAGGACACTTTTCCTACACTTGAGACCTGCACTCCTGACTTTTCTCCACCCGAGTCTGTATCTTTCACAGGCTCTGAGCTTCTTTGTAATTCCAAAAATCACTCGATGATCCCTCCTTCTATCATTTCTCCGCCTGAATTAGATCTAAAAATTTTACCTTCTCATCTTAAATATGCTTATTTAGGTGAGAATGAGTCTTTACCGGTTATCATATCTGCTTCTCAAGCATCAGAGCAATAGAATGCACTTTTATCGGTATTGAGATCTAATAAAGAGGCGTTCGGTTGGAGTATGGCGGATATCAAAGGGATTAGTCCCTTGATTGTTGAACATCATATACATATGATGGATGATGCCAGACCAACCCGAGAACCACAGAGACGGTTAAATCCCGTCATGAAGGAAGCGGTGATGAAAGAGATCGTCAAATGCCTAGATAATGGTATTATATACCCCATCTCCGATAGCCAATGGGTGAGTCCTATACATGTCGTTCCTAAGAAATCCGGCATCACAGTTATAACCAATGAGGCAAATGAGTTGATTCAGACACGCGCCCAAACTGGGTGGCGTGTATGTATTGATTATAGAAAACTCAATGCTGCCACGAGAAAAGACCACTTTCCTCTACTATTCATTGATCAAATGCTGGAACACTTAGCGGGACGAGAGTATTATTGCTTTATGGACGGATACACAGGCTATAATCAAGTCCCCATCGCCAAAAAGGATCAAGATAAAACCACTTTTACTTGTCCTTTTGGTACCTTTGCTTACAGCCGCATGCCCTTTGGGTTATGCAATGCTCTCGCTACCTTTCAGCGGTGTATGATGGGGATATTCTCTGATATGGTAGAGAATTTTCTGGAGATCTTTATGGACGATTTCTCGATTTTTGGAGACTCTTTTTCTGATTGCCTATCGAATCTTGACGCAGTTCTTACTCGTTGCAAAGAGAAGAACTTAACTTTGAACTGGGAAAAATGCCATTTCATGGTCCAAGAAGGAATTGTACTTGGACATGTTATTTCACAGAAAGGCATTGAGGTTGACAGAGCTAAGATAGATGTCATTCAAAACCTCCCTCATCCCAAAAGCGTCAAAGATATTCGATCTTTCCTTGGCCATGCGGGCTTTTATGGGAGATTCATTAAGGACTTTAGCAAAATTGCTAGACCTTCAACTCTTCTCCTGGCCAAGGATACGACCTTCCACTTTGACTCGGACTGTGAGACAGCTTTCGACTCACTTAAACACTCACTCACTTCAGCCCCCGTTCTATCGTCTCCAAATTGGGACTACCATTTTGAGCTGATGTGTGACGCATCCGACTTTGCGGTAGGTGCAGTCTTAGGACAGCACATTGAAAAGATGCCACACATGATCTACTATGCATGTAAGACCCTGAACGATGCACAAATCAACTATACAACCACCGAGAAAGAACTTTTAGCGGTTGTATTAGCATTAGAAAAATTCAGGCCTTACTTAATTGGCTCTCCTATAGTTGTGTACACTGACCATTCCTCCTTAAAACATCTTCTGGCGAAGAAAGATGCAAAAGGTCGACTAATACGTTGGATCCTTCTGTTACAAGAATTTGATCTTGTTATCAAAGATAAGAAAGGATGTGAAAACGTTGTAGCCGACCATCTTTCACGCATCTCTTCTTCCCTTATGACCCTGCCGATCAATGATTCGTTTCCTGACGAACAACTCTTGAACGTATCCAATGAACCATGGTTCAGGGATATTGTGAACTATCTTGTTACGGGACTTATACCGAGCGATTGGTCAAAACAGGACAAATACCGTTTTCTATCCCAAGTAAAACACTTTTACTGGGATGATCCGTATTTGTTTAAATATTGTCCTGATCAGATCTTTCGCCGGTGTGTCCCGAAAGAAGAGTTCAAGAGTGTTCTTTCTTTTTGTCATGATCAGGCCTGTGGGGGTCACTTCGGTCCTAAAATGACGGCGGAGAAGGTTTTGCAATGTGGTTTTTATTGGACGACCTTATTCAAGGATGCATTTGAGCATTGCAAAACCTGTACACAGTGTCAGTACACAGGTAGAATATCCCGGAGAAATGAAATGCCTCAGCAACGCATTCTGGTTGTTGAAATATTCAATGTTTGGGGCATTGATTTTATGGGTCCTTTTCCCAACTCCTTTGGGAATTTATACATACTGCTGGCAGTTGATTATTTCTCAAAGTGGGTTGAAGCCATTCCATGTCGCACTAATGACAGGAAAGTTGTCATTAAGTTCTTGAAAGAGAATATCTTTTCGCGTTTTGGACATCCACGCGCTATTATTAGCGATAATGGGACACATTTCTGCAACAGGTCTTTCGAGACTTTGATGCGGAAATACGCAATCAACCACCAACTTTCTACACCCTATCATCCCCAAACGAGCGGGCAGGCTGAAATCTCAAACAGACAGATCAAACTTATCCTGGAGAAGACTGTTGCTAAGAATAGAAAAGACTGGTCGACCAAACTGACGGATGCTTTTTGGGCATTCAGAACTGCATATAAAACCGACCTAGGGATGTCTCCATATAGGATAGTGTTTGGGAAGGCATGTCATTTACCCGTCGAGATAGAGCATAAAGCATTGTGGGCTATAAAGGAAATCAACTTTGACCTAAAAGAAGCCTGCAACTTTTAGAAGCTGCAACTAAATGAGCTAAGCGAACTCCGCGATGAAGCTTATGATAATGCTGTAATTGTAAAGAATAGGACTAAGGTTTTTCACGATAAAAACATTTTGAGGAAAACATTTTCACCTGGTCAACAAGTCCTTCTTTATGATTCACGATTACACCTTCACGTGGGTAAGCTTCGATCTCAGTGGAAGGGACCTTTTATTGTGCGGTCTGTATACCCGCACGGGGCAGTAGAAGTAGAAAATGTTAAAAACGGCATATTTTTCAATGTGAATGGACATAGACTAAAGCCGTATTTTTCCACTAACCCCACGGAGGAGCCCTTGTTCATACAAGAGCCAGTTTATTTGGATTAAAATTCCTCCGTCTCACCTTCATATCCTATATATCATTGCATCATCTTTTGGATGGAGGTAAGTGAAAAGAATAAGTTTGGGGGAAGTTCTTCACTTATATATTTTGCCCCCACTAATAAATTCCCCCCAGGCTTACAGTTTTTGTAGGTATAGCGATTGGCAACAGTGAGGACACTGTTGAAATCAAGTTTGGGGGAGGTTTGTGCTTATTTTTGCATCATTTGCATATCATCTGCATAAGCACAAAACATTTCTTTTAAAAATCTATAAAAATTTAAAAATTTTCAAAACCCACAAAAATTTAAAAATTTTCAAATATAAAAATATTTTAATATTTAAACTTTTTTGTACATAAATAAGATAATAAAAGTTTAGATAATGAACAATTACATCCATGAGATTAGAAAAATTTAAGCAAACTAAGAAAATTAGAAGTTTTCTTATACGAACTAGTAATAAGTAGTTATGAGCCGTTGTCCCAAGGGTTAGTAAGATGAAGGACGTCACTAATCTGAGGATAAAACTAAGTCTGAAAAATAGTTTCTATTCTGGAAGCCAAACATTTTGAACGTTGCTACCCTGCTATTCGCACTTACACACGTCTTGAAGCCTGGGATAGTAGAGGATACCTTGAAATGCTCTAGTCTTAAAGCCGATGTATGAAGGAAATAAAAAAAAGTGAATAAAAAAATATATAAAATGGTGAGAAAAATGGACACTGGTTTTGTTATCGCCAAGGGCAATAAAAAATATATAGCGAGGGTGCCTCTTCACCTAGTGCCCTAAGGTCAACTAGTCTGGGAGTCACTGCTATGCCTGAGGTGGTGCAAGACGAGGAAAATACACCAAATAAGCAAGCACATGAGTAATCGGTCGGTTAGTACCTCAAGAAGAATTAACGGTCGCATGAAAGTGTGTGAGCAATCTCATCTAAATATTCATTAATTAAAAAGTACTGAGGCTGATGGGCAAGAGTATGATAGCTTGAATTGAATTCTCCTGGTGTAGGGATGTCCTTTACACACACGCAGGGTGATATGATCGTTGTTTTGGAAGAAAGATAGGATTGAAAAATAAGACGATGTTTTATTGAGGGAGGACGTGATTTCTAACATTTTTTCATGACCATTAAGATAGGGCTCATGACAACCGAAAAGCTCGCTTAGTTGGAAACCCTAATTTTCAAGGCTTTTCTTTTACAATTCTTGTCTTTAAATGTAATATTCATGATCTTTCTTTTATTATTGGATTTTGTGGGTGGAATCCGCTGAAAACCCTTAGGAGACAACACTCCTCCTACTAGGGACACCTAGAGGTTTAAAGGCTTGTTGCACGTGCTCAGTGCAATCGTGTTGCCTACGAAAGTGTGCTAGTTAGTTTTTCTCTTTCTTTATTTTCTCCTTCACTTTTTAATAAAAAGTTCGCTCGAGACGATCGAAATTAAGTTTGGGGGAATTTGATCAGTCGAAAATATTTCATCTTTTAACCGGCAATTTCCCTATCATTCGCATTCATATAGAAGTGTTCGGCATTCATATTTCACATATTAGTAAAACAGTCGCAAAATATCAGATTACATGTGTTAGAGCTTAAAACCGGCATTTCTAGGGAAATTGGCTGCATTTCATAACATGGCATCAATCCTATATATCGCAACTTGTGTTTCGAAGTCCGTGCAGGAAAATCAGAAGCTTGCTCAAATTTACACTCCTAAAAGATACGCCAACTCAAGGATTTGGAATCTGGTATTGATATAAAGGGGATTCAGGAATTCAATATATCACAAAAGACACCTGAAGACATAAGAAGCCAACACAAGAAAGTTGAAGCCATAAGGCCACCAAATGGCCGCGGTTCCGCGGCCTAAGCCATCAATTGCCGCGGAACCGCGGCAGTTATGCCACGTCAGCCCTAAAATTTTGGTGCACAATGCTTCTCTCAGGGCCCACACTTCAGCAAGACATGTCAAATTCCAGAAGACCCCAGAACCTTCTGCCAGATCAGCAAACACTTAGATCTACACTAAACTAGCCTATCATTCTAGAAACTTCTACCTAAACCCTAGCTTAAACCCTAAGCTAAGCCTAACTAACTACTTCTAGAAGTCTTTCAAAAAACTTTTGGAGGGAACTTCTATTTCAAACTCAAGGCTTAGGGTTTGGGAAATCTATAAATAGGATCCTAGGCTCACTTGTAAAAGATTATTCATTTTTTGGGAGAAAGAATTGATTGTTGGTAGAATTCACTCTTTTCATTAGTTGATAGAAACCCTAGTTCTTCTTCTACCCAACAACAACCACCTCCAAACCCTAACCCTAATCCAATCCACAAATACCCATTTCAAGATTCATGGAGTTCAAGCCAAGCAAGTCTTCTACAACCCTTAAGAAGCAAAGCCGGACTTCATCGGAGCACGAGGTCGAAGCGATCCAAGACTCAAGAAGCCGAGCGATGCAAGATTCGACGAGCAAAGTTCCTTCCTCTTGTTATTCTTGAGAGTTGTAACTTCTTGTTGATATAATAAAGGTGAAGATTCTTTAAACTTGTGTACATTTTAATTCTTGCATCATGATTTCATTTCAATTCTTGAATGCATTCTTTGTGATGATGTATGAATAAACTCCGTTCGTGGAGGAGTCGAGATGATCGTAGAATGATGATGTTGATAAATCTTTAAACGTTTTCTTAAGTCCTATAGCGATTGTAAATTCTTGAAAATAGAATGATCGATGATCAAGATCGATGTGAAATGGGTTCTTGATTCTTTCGCACGATCAAGAGAATCAACGATCGATCATTGGATTTTCAAGAAGCTATCTAGTGAATGTGATTCATCGAAAAGAAAAAGGATAGGACGAAGAACCCTAATTCTTCGCAAGATCCTTAAACCTAGATCAATCGACATCGTGTTAGCATCAATTCGCTAATGGATAAGAAACGTTGATTTCTAATCTTCATCACATCTACAATCTAATCGATTCCTACGAGCTTTATTACAAATCTTGAAACCCTAAGTGATTGGAATTCTATCGAAACTCGATTCTTGATGTTTATCATTTTCTTGATTCTTGATTAGAATCGTGACACATGAAACATTTGATAAAATCTTGAATCATGTTTTCTTTTCTTTTCTATTAAGTTTTCAATTCAAACAAATTAAACATAGAAACGAATCGCACAATCCCTGTGGACGATCCTCACTCGCTTAAGATCTACAACTGACACTGTAATTGATTGCGGTCAAATATAATTCTTTGATTGTTAATTTTATTCAATTTTCTAAATACCGACACAAAGAAACTTATTCGTTTTATTCGATTTACACAATCTTGAATTTTACAAAACAATCAGTTTTCTTCTCTTCATGAAGAAGAAGAAGAAAGAAAAGAATGAATTATCAATTAAAGAAAATCAAGTGAAGCCTTATCATAATGCAAACATGGGTGAGGTTAACTCATGTAGAGAGCAAACCATAGTTTAGGTAATGGTTAGGTTTAAGCATAAAACAAAATGGCTAGACTTTCCAAAGATGCTTAAAAAAAACTCATGAAGCTTCTAGCAAAGTGCCAAGAAAGCCACCATTTTGTTTTTGCAAAATAAATAAAGAAAATAAAACCCTAACCTTTAACTAAACATGGTGTATAGCACACACACACCCAAGTTTGCATGTATCATCAATCATGATACAATCTAATGCACAAAAATATATCACATATACAACTTGTGCACATCAAGTGAGAAAATCAATTTTAAGTGAACCAATACTAGTTAATGTAAAGTAATATACCAAATATATAATTATAAATTAAATCATTAACTCAACACTTGATTTAACGATCCGGTCATATCGCGTATAACCGACTAATATCAATGTATCGACTTATCGAATCAACACTTGATTCGATAACTAGGTTATATCGCATAAAACCAATCGATACAATCATCGCGAGAACAGAATACGGTATCACATACTCGTATCATTCTCGGTCCCGCACATATCACATATGCGCTCCTATCTCGTTTTGCCTGAGCTAGTACAACCTCTATGTAGGACTCTAAAGACTCGTCAATACGCCGGCAGTAGGTGATGATCATATCAAGCACCCAGAAGCCGTCAGCGGTACTAGCTGGACGTAACGGCTACCCGGATATTGAGCAATCAGAAGATCAGCAACCAAGCCCGTCCCAACTCCTGCAAAAAGCCTGACAGTGACACTACCGTATAGTCCGGTCTCCATGTCTGATATGTCGCGTATCAAGTCTAGGGGTGGTAAACGTCAGACCCCAATAACCGATAAGTCGTGCCGATATGAGGCGCATAACAGGTCGAGAAACTATGGGCAACACTTACCAGTAAATCTCTAAACCAGCCCTGGCCAGGAACTTCCCTGTTATGGCCAATCGAGCACAGCGCAACATCAACCCCCAATACCGGGAGAGACGAAACCCCTCCTATCGCTCATTGCCTACATGTGACTCGGGACTGTATCCAAAAACCACCGTTTTGCATGCCCTCTTGGACGTGGTAAGGTGGAAATCAAAGCACAGTGGGAATCACACAAGACTCTATGACGATCTCGGGTCTACAAACTAACCTGTACCAGTGTCACCAGAGAACTGCCATCTGACGTAAGGTATAATACCATCTGGGAGTTCTCGGCGAGTTCGTCCAGTGTACCCAGTCACCACTGAGCACCCGTATATCATCTCTGATGTCAAACACCAATGGATATGGGATCATCCATCGCCCATCTGTATGGGTCGAGAAGGCATACGCTAGTCTACTCTGGTATATCGATGCCCCGTCTCGATACACCCACGACTAGGGACCTTGAAGGATGTACTTATGAACTATCATGTCCCCACTAGTATGATCCGCATCTTAGTCTAGGTAGTTAAGTACACATCCTAAGGGCTTTACCAACATGTAACAGAGAGACAATCAGTATACACGTTAAGGTAAAGAGTAACCAGATAGCATACTATCATGTCGAGCAAGAAAGTCCTCCCTATATATGTCCAAGCATCCACTACAATATACATCCTATGTATAGTAATGGCCTCTAGGGCATACATATAACTAACAATCTCCCACTTGCACTAGGGCCATCAGATAGCAGTGGTTGTAGTATCTCATACTCAACCATCCCATAATACTCTCTCTCCGGGAAAAAGCCTGTGTGAGTGGATCCGCCGTGTTACCCTCTGAGTCTACTCTCCTGACCTCGATCCCCTTGAGATCAACCATCTCCATGATCAGGTGACACTGCCTCAGAATATGTCTGGATCACTGATGGGACGGGTGTTCCTAGGCATAAGCCACAACTCCATTGTCACACAATGATAGGAACGAAGTTCATCTCATGAACTAATATACACCCAGACAGCCTCTTTGGTAGTATCTTTGGAAACGATGTATCTTGCCTTTAATCATCTAGTATGTCACGGTATCTAGCTTGGAATTCTTCCAACATACCGTCCCTTTACTGAGTGTAAAGACAATGCCTGTGACCGACTTTCAGTCGTCCTTATCACCCTGGAACCATTCCAGTGATTCTCTCCAGGATCGATTGATACCATCTCACTACAGCTAGTGAGTATTCTAACACCCAATTAGATCTATCTCATAGATCCAAAATCCAGGATTTAGTAGGTATCACTTTGATCCTATATGGAGAATCCTTATGATAAGCGGAGATTGATCGAGCATAGCATAGGAAACTCTTTCCATATCATGAGTATGTCATCCACGTACTCTACGAGGATCACCATCATACTCCCTACTACCTTTTTGTATATACAAGGTTCATCTACCATTTTGATGAAGTCAAACTCTTTGACTACCACATCAAAACAGACGTTCCAACTCCGCGATGCCTGCTTTATCACATAAAACATCTTGCACACGTTTCCGCTGCTCCCACTGTCTACGAGGCCCTGTGGCTGTTTACTTATAGTCTCACTCTTCAAAAACATCATTTAGAAAAGCAGTCATGGCACCCAACAGCCAGATATCGTAGTCATGGTATGTAGTCGTGGCAAGTAGGATCTGGATGGACTTAAGCATAGGTCCCAGAAAAGGTTTCATCATTAGCCACAACTAGTTTATGATGCAAACCTTTAACAAGTCTAGCTTTGAAAGTCTCAACTTTTTCATGTACACCAAGTAATCTTCTCAAGATATACTTGCTCCTAATGGGGATTTAACCCTTCAGATAAAGCAACCAAAGTCCATACTTTGTTGGTGTATAAGGATTCCATCTCAGATCGCAAGGCATCCAGCCATTCTTACAGTGTCCCACTCCTGATGGCCAGCTCGAAAATAGTTGGGCCATCATCTCATGATGCAATCCTCGCTCCCGCTGTCATAGAGAAACCGACGCAACTCTCAGGTGGGTGAGGAACCCTACTAGATCGGCGGAGAGGCTGAGGTTCGTTGGAATCTACTGAATCCTTTGGTTCTACCAAATAATCTGTTTTAGTTTGTATAGCTGGAACACTTTCCAGTTCTACCTCATAACCATTAATTTCTTCTCAAGAAATTCCCTTTCACAAATGTGGTATGTTGAGAAACAAAACATTTTTGTTCCTCGGTTTAGTAGAAGATATTCCCTTGCTTATGCTTGGGATATCCAACAAACTTCCATAGATCTGACTTTGCCTCGAGCTTGTCCGGGTTTTGCTTTTAGACATAGGACGGACAACCCCAAATCTTAACTAACTTAAGAGATAGGCTCTTCCCTTACCATATCTCATATGGAGTGGTAGGCACCTGATTTGGTTGGAACCCTATTCAATAGGTATGCAACTTCATAAGTGCATAACTCCCAAAAGGAAATAGGTAACTCAGTATTACTCTTCATAGAACACACCTTATCATATAGGGTGTGATTGCTCCACCCCGATACACCGACGTGCTGTGGTGTATACGGAGGAGTAATGCAGAGAGAAAATCTCATTCTCTTTTAGAATAATCCAGGAATTCTGTGCTCAAGTATTCTCCTCCTTGATCACATCAAAGGACATAATACTTATACTCGTTTTGGTTCTCTACTTCTAACTGATATTCTGTTAATATCTCAAAAGGTTCGGACTTGTGTTTCAACAGAAACATATGTCTGAACCTTGAGAGATCATCAGAAAAAGTAATGAAGTACAAAGAACCGGTCTTGGCATATGTAGACAGGGGACTTTCATACATCAACATGTATTATCCCAAAAGTTCACTAACTCTTTCTCTGTTTCCATTAATCAGAGCTATGATCATCTTATCTCTGTGACATGACCAACAAGTTTCACAAGATGTAAATTCAAACTAATTTAAATATGCATCTATATGTAACTTCAGCTAGTCGGGTCGCATTGATATGACCTAGTCTACAATACCTCAAGAAGAATTTGTTCATTTCTGAACTCTTCCTCTTGTGTGTGTTCTGTATACTAAGAACTGTAGTTTGATTTAGAATATCAATGCTTTTAGATAACGTGCCTGAACCGATCAACTTTTGATATAAGAAATGTTCAAAACATAATCCAATAATACAAAATTATATCCTTCTTTACTAATAAAGAGACTGATATGATTTTGTATATCAGCTTCGGTATCTAATAACATTCGTTCAGAATCAATGTATTCTGGTAATACAGGGTGATAGTGACCAACAGACTTGGCTGCAACACTTGCACCGTTTTCTATCTCATGAAACTTATCACCCGTTCTCAGTTCTTTACCTATCTGTAGCCCATGTAACAGATTACATATACGGGATCCTGATCCGGTATCTCATGCCCAGGACGTAAAGGATACTAACAAACAGTTCTCTGTAATGAACACACCCGAAGAAGATGCATCAGCATGCACTTTCTTCGTTTGGGCGGCACGGGAATTCTGGTAATCCCCTATTTCCTGCACTGCCTTATAACAATTATAAGTTGGAGCGGGACCAACATTCCCCAGCTCAGTATAACAAGCGGGTTCGGTCAATACATCCGTATTATTATCTTGATTAAGGCGTGATATGGTTGCTACCTGGAGAGAGAGAGAAGAAAACACTCAGCATGCGCTCTTGCAAGAATAGATTGGTTATTATTTTATCTAATCCGGATGGCTCCCACTGTTTTTATCAAATCTTCCTTCAAACCCTAAAAGGAAAGACTAGCCGGGATTAATTACACGCTACAAGTTCGCCAATCTTTTAGCCAGGCCAGTGTCGGTACTTTGAGGGAGGTCCTCCGTGCTTTCGCACGAACCTAATTAATGTAAACCTCGTTTTCCCAGAGGCGTAACCCCGTTGACACCTTTCTAGACACCTACTTGATCGACTAATTGTAATGTGTAAAACTCTCCCAGGAGTAACAATTACTCGCAGTGGGTATCGGAATCCAACTATCTCATAGAAGGTATGCAATCTCATTGCAAATTTCAACACTTGAAATTCCCAATAATATTTTACCCTTAGCGTGCTATGACCTTGACGCATGCCAAACAACCCATAGTCCGCTAGTCAAGTTCAACCCGTACATTTCTTGATTGAATTAAACCCACCCGCACGACCCTTGAGGCATGACAAACAACGCCGTACAAATACCCTAATCTAATCGCATCGTATGCTAGCAGATAAGCACTAGTTAGCTACCGTACACTACGCCTTGACGCATGCCAAACTACCGCAGCACGAATACTAAGTAGTACTTATCTGAAATGATGAAGGGCTACGCCAGGTTTTTCTGAAAACCTATTGCGTAATGAACTTGATATCGTTGTAGAATTAAATGATTTTAAAATGGAGTGTTTTTGAGGCTTTTCTAGTTTTGCTAAAGGGGTCACTCCCGGTGAAGGGATCGTCGGCCCTTTCCTCGTCGAATGAGGTGCAGGATATATCACATATACCACTATACAAAGCAAGAACTATAGAAGCAATCAAAAGACAAACCGAGGGTTGTAGCATCTGCCAGTTATTGCTAAAGGGGTCACTCCCGGTGAATGGATCTCGGCCCTTTCCTCATCGAATAAGGTGCAGGATGTTCTACAAGGAACACCGCGATGCAAAGCAAGAACTGTAGCTACCTGTTTTTGAAAATTCGATCCCACAACATCTTTTAGGTTTCTTTTTCTTTCATTAATCATATTAATGAAGTCCCATCATTTATACACCTAAACATCACAGATAAATACGACGTACACTTATGCCATCCGCATTTGCCTCGATGTCCCCTCGTGCACCGTTAGGTTAGGTAACTAACGGCAGAGCGGGGCAGGGCTAGCACGGGTGTAGAACATAACTAGCGTCTATATAATATATCATATATAATATATACAGTATCTATCACAGCACATCACATGATCACATCACAGATATCGCAGCAGAAGAAACATATGAAACATTGGATATACTAAGACGTCCGTGTTTTATTTTGAGCCTCTATAAAACACGGATTCCACGGTCGCGATGAATAGCCAAACCCACACCCCTAGGCCCCTACGAGAGCGGCAAGCAACCCTACCAATTCTAGAGTTAGGAGACCCGGACTCGACTCCTCGAGTTGGTCTCCCACTGGACCCTAGCACCCGGTTACTTGTGCTCCCCTCCTTGGGTCTATCCTAGTACGGAAAAGAAAATAATATACAAATGGTGACATCAACCTCAACCCGGAAGTTCCCCAATAAAAGAATATTACATACAATTGATTTTACATGAATGAAAATGAAAAACACTCATCTCACATAAAACCCCCGGCTATTCAAATCGCAACGATCCAATATAACATATCCAACAACACATAACATCACATGTCATCAACGTAAGTAAATATGCACATCCCAATTGTCGTTGACATATAGCAACGAAACCGGCGATATCACATATTACACTTACGGTCGCAGAAAAGAAAGTGTAAAACTACAATAGTTGGAATCCGCAACCTCCTTAGACACCGCATGCCTAACAATTATAAACCCCGCATTTTAGTCTCTATATCGAAAACACTTTTCAATATGTAGTCGGGCAATTCATCAAGATTCCCGATAATTTGATTGAAATCTCGTCGCAAACTTTAGTAGACGGCCGCAGCCCCGATGCCGTCGACGAAGTGCACTAAGGCGGAACACTGCTGCCGCGAGCACCCTGACGGATGCTTTCGGCGACGGGGTTCTCCTACAGTCACTTGGTCGGGGCTATGGGGCATGGCTGTCTATTAAGTTTATCCGGCGAGTATCCGCGTACGCTACGTGATTGCGACGGACTTTTGATCGCATCAAAATTCCGTGGCAACCGATCATTCGAGACTAAAGTGCTATGTTTATAACATCTAAATTAGTTATCACATAACTACATGTGGATTCCAAATATTAAACTTTCCAGATAAATAAAAAATGTTAAACATTCCGATCAAACAATCAAACACCCAAGTTTTCCCAAAACGATCTCAACACTTGAGGGGGGTTAAAAAACATCCATCACATGCCACAGTACCAACGGTCCAGCCGTAGAAGGGTCAAGCCAACGCCTCACATGTGGCACACCGTACTGCCCCAAACCCTAAGGTTCAAAAGGCAGTTCAAGATGGTCACATAATTGAGTTAAGGTTTTTTGTCTCTAGAGGGTCCATTGCGCAACTTGCATGATCTAGATGTTCTTAAACAGACGGAAAAATCCAACACTTGGCAATTTTCCGGGTCGGGAAAAATTGAGTTATTGATATCCGTTCGAACATTTTAATACTTTCTAAATATCCGTAAAATATTACGAAATTAAATATTCCGATCGAATCTATGAATACAATATAGACCCCTGAATACTCAACGCTTGAGTCAGTATTAAAAATACGAAAAAAATTGCAGGAATAACTAATGATATTACTGTACAGAAACCCGTCCCAAATTCCCTTTTCCTGCCGCGGAACCGCCGCATAAAGTGGGTTATTGCCGCGGTTCCGCGGCCAAGTGGAGGACTTAGGGGCACGTTTTTCAATTTAATTCTTAGAAAACCCTGCTGAATTTTTTAAGCATTTTTAATTCGGAAAAATCCCAGATTTCAAAAAATGTACAGAGAGGGATTTAAAGTATAGTTTCCGGGTTCGATCAGGGTTTTAACTTCGTAAACGCATCGTCTAATGCTCTAGCTAGGCTCTGATACCACTGTAGGGTTACTAGGCACACTAATGAGGCTCTACAAGGCATCGACCATGCCGGATTAAAATTTTTAGGTGCTTAACAACCCTAAGCAAGATCGTTAACTAGAGATTAGGCGAAACATAAAGCTAGTAGATAACAATTATCACTAAGGGAAGGGACTACAACCTTTGTAGATCCAGACGTCCCTTCGCTGCGATCATCCAACTCCCGGACTCTCGGACGGCTCCTTGAGAAATTGCAACGGGATCGCTTGAAGTCTTCGATGCCGAAGATGATCTACGTCGAGAGAACACGGACTCAAGCTTCTACCTCACTAACCATAGAATTAGTGAAGCAAACACCCTAAACTAAAGTGCTTGTCTAGTAGAGGATGGTGAGATAAGAAATGGGTACACTTTAGATTTTGATTTCTCAAACGAATTCATCACTTGGAATTTTCTAGCAAGGTTTTCTTCTCTTCATGAAGAAAAAGAAGAAGAAGAAAGAAATGAATGAATTATCAATTAAAGAAAACCAAGTAAAGCCTTATCATAATGCAACCATGGGTGAGGTTAACTCTTGTAGAGAGCAAACCATAGTTTAGGTAATGGTTAGGTTTAAGCATAAAACAAAATGGCTAGAATTTTCAAAGATGCTTTAAAAAAACCCATGAAGCTTCTAGCAAAGTGCAAAGAAAGCCACCATTTTGTATTTGCAAAATAAATAAAGAAAATAAAACCCTAACCTTTAACTAAACATGGTGTATAGCACACACCCACCCAAGTTTGCATGTATCATCAATCATGATACAATCTAGTGCACAAAAATATATCACATATACAACTTGTGCATATCAAGTGAGAAAATCAATCTTAAGTAATCTAATACTAGTTAATGTAAAGTAATATATCGAATATATAATTATACGTTAAATTATTAAATCAACACTTGATTTAACGATCCGGTCATATCGCATATAACCGACTAATATCATTGTATCGACTTATCGAATCAACACTCGATTCGATAACTAGGTTATATCACATACAAGTAATTGATACAATCATCGTGAGAATAGAATACGGTATCACATACTTGTATCATTCTCGGTCCCGCACATATCACATATGCGCTCCTGTTTTTTTTTGCCTCAGCCAGTACAACCTCTATGTAGGACTCTAAAGACTCGTCAATACGCCGGCAGTAGGTGATGATCATATCAAGCACCCACAAGCCGTCAGCGGTACTCGCTGGACGTAACGGCTACCCGGGTATTGAGCGATCAGAAGATCAGCAAGCAAGACCGCTCCAACTCCTGCAAAAAGCCTGACAGTGACACTACCGTACAGTCCGGTCTCCTCGTCTGATATGTCGCATATCAAGTTTAGGGGTGGTAAACGTCAGACCCCAATAACCGATAAGTCATGCCTATATGAGGCACATAACGAGTCGAGAAACTACGGGTAACACTTACCAGTAAATCTCTAAACCAGCCCTGGCCAGGGACTTCCCTGTTATGGCCAATCGAGCACAGCGCAACATCAACCCCCAATACCGGGAGAGACGAAACCCCTCCTATCGCTCATTGCCTCCATGTGACTCGGGACTGTACCCAAAAACCACCGTTTTGCATGCCCTCTTAGACGTGGTAAGGTGGAAATCAAAGCACAGTGGGAATCACACAAGACTCTATGACGATCTCGGGTCTACAGACTAACCTGTACCCGTGTCACCAGAGAACTGCCATCTGACGTAAGGTATAATACCATCTGGGAGTTCTCGGCGAGTCCGTCCAGTATACCCAGTCTCCACTGAGCACCCGTATATCATCTCTGATGTCAAACACTAATGGATATGGGATCATCCATCGCCCATCTGTATGGGTCGAGAAGGCATACGCTAGTCTACTCTGGTATATCGATGCCCCGTCTCGATACACCCACGACTAGGGGCCTTGAAGTATGTACTTATGGACTACCATGTCCCCACTAGTATGATCCGCATCATAGTCCAGGTAGTTAAGTACATATCCTATGGGCTTTACCAACATGTAACAGAGAGACAATCAGTATACACGTTAAGGTAAAGAGTAACCAGATAGCATAGTATCATGTCGAGCAAGAAAGTCCTCCCTATATATGTCCAAGCATCTACTACAATATACATCCTATGTATAGTAATGGCCTCTAGGGCATACATATAACTAACAGTTGAAGCAGGACCAACGTTCCTTAGAGCAGTATAACAAGCGGGTTCATTCAATACATCCGTATTATTATCTTGATTAAGGCGTGACATAGTCGCAACCATGAGAGAATGAGAAAAAAACACTCAGCGTGCGCTTTTACAAGATTAGATTGGTTATCAATTTATCAAATCAGGATGTCTCCCACTGTTTTAGTCAAATCTTCCGTCAAAACCTAAAAGGTAAGACTTGCCGGGATTAATTACACTCTACAAGTTCGCCAATCTTTCAGCCAGGCCAGTGTCGGTACTTTGAGGGAGGTTTCCCGTGCTTTCGCACGGACCTAATTAAAGCAAACCTCATTTTCCCCGGGGCATAACCCCGTTAACACCTTTCTAGACACCTACTTGATCGGCTAATTATAATGTGTAAAACTCTCCCAGGAGTAACTCTTACTCACAGAGCGTATCGGGATCCAACTATCTCATAGAAGGTATGCAATCTCATTACAAATTTCAACACTTGAAATTCCCTATAATATTTTACCCTTAGCGTCCTATGACCTTAACGGAGTTCAACAAACCATAGGCTGCTAGTCAAGTTCTACCCGTCATTTCCTGATTGAATTAAACCCACCCGCAGGACCCTTGACGGAGGTCAACAAAGCCGTACGACTACCCTAAAACAATCCGCATCATATGCATAAAAAGATAAATACTAGTTAGCTACCGCACACTACGCCTTGATGGAGGTCAACAAACGTAGCACGAATACTAAGTAGGACTTACCTGAAATAACGGAGGGCTACGACAGGTTTCTAAGAAAACCTTTTACGTAATGAACTTGATATCGTTGTAGAATCAAGTGATTTTAAATGAAATGTTTTTGAGGCCTTTTCTAGTTTTGCTAAAGAGGTCACTCCCGGTGAAGAGATCGTCGGCTCTTTCCTCATCGAATAAGGTGCAGGATATTTCACAAATACCACTATGCAAAGCAAGAACTATAGAAGCAATCAAAAGACAAACCGAGTTTGTAGCATCTGCTAGTTTCACTAAAGAGGTGACTCTCGGTGAAGGGATCTCGGCACTTTCCTCATCGAATAAGGTGCTGGATGTTCTACAAGGAACACCGCTATGCAAAGCAATATCTAGAGCGAGCAGTTTTTATACAAGTTTCTACAACATCTTTAGGTTTCTTTTATTTCATTAATCTCATTAATGAAGTCCCATTTTATTATGCTTCACAAGCATCACATTTAAAACGAAATTTGCAATATAACATATATCTCATATATATAATATAAACATTCGTCTCAGGCAGTAATATGATCTCATCACAGAACATTGCAGCAGAAGATAACATATGAAATATTGGATATACTAGGATTTCCGTGTTTTATGTGAGTATGTATAAAACACGGATTCCACGGTCGCGATTAATAGCCAAACCCACATCCCTAGACCCCTACAAGAGCGGCAAGCAACACTGCCAATTCCAGGGTTAGGAGACCCGGTCTCGACTCCTCGAGATGGTCTCCCACTGGACCCTAGAACCCGGTAGCTTGTGCTCCCCGCCTTGGGTCTCCCTAATGCGGAAAACTAAATAATATACAATGGTGACATCATCCTCAGCCCGGAAGTGCCCCAATAAAAGAATATTACATACAAATGAATTTTACATGAATGAAAATAAAAACCCTCATCTCACATAAAACCCCCGGCTATTCAGAATACGACGATCCAATATAACATATCACAGCAACACATAATATCTCATATCATCATCGTAAGCAAGTATGCGTATCCATATTGTCGTTGATATATTGCAACGAAGCCGGCGATACACCACATACAACGCTTACGGTCACAGAAAAGAAAGTGTAAAACTACAACAGTTGGAATCCCAACCTCTTTAGACATCGCATGCCTAACCAAATGAATTCCTTAGACATCGCATGCCTAACAATTATAAACCCCGCATTTTAGTCACTTTATCGAAAACTCTTTTCAATATCTAGTCGGGCAATTCAACAAGATTCCCGACATCCTGATCGAATACTCATCGCAAACTTTAGTAGACGGCCGCACCCCGGATGCCGTCGACGAAGTGCACTAAGGCGGAACACCGCTGCCGCGAGCACCCGAACGGATGCTTTTGGCGACGGGGTTCTCCTAAAGTCACTTGGTCGGGGCTTTGGTCGTGGCTGTCTATTAAGTTTACCTGGCGAGTATCCGCGTACACTACGTGATTGCGACGGACTTTTGATCGTATCAAAATCCCGTGGCAAACGATCATCTGAGACTAAACTGCTAGATTTATAACATTCAAATTAGTTATCTCATAACTACATGTGGATTCCAAATATTGTATCACATTCCAAATAAATAGACAATGTTAAAATTTCCGATCGAATAAAAAAACACCCAAGATTTCCCAAATAGCTCAACACTTGAGCGGAGTTCAAAAAATATCAATCACATGCCACAGTACCGATGGTCCAGCCGTAAAAGAGTCAAGCCAACGCCTTACCTGTGGCAACGCCGTACTGCCACAAACCCTAAGATTCAGAGGCAGTTCAGACGGTCACATAATTGAGTTAAGCTTTGTGTTCTTCTAAAGGGTCCACCGCGTTACTTGCACGATTTTCCGAAAATTTCAAACTCGAGAAAAAATCCAACTTTTGAAAATTTTCCTACAGGGGAAAAAGTGAGTTATTGATATCCGTTCGAACTTTTTAACAGGTTCTAAAATTACCCGGAAAAACTTAAACGAAGTTAAATTATCCTATCGAATCAACGAGTCCCCAATACATCCCAGAAAACTCAACACTTGAGTATAATTAAAAATACCCGGAAATATGAGGAAACACCTATGGACATCACAGTAGGAAAATAAAACCCTAATCCCCAGAAACGGCCGCAGAACCGCCGCGCAAGCAAGGGTCTTGCCGCGGTTCCGCGGCGCATTAATGGAATTCGAGGGTCGTATTTTACAAGTATCCTTAGAATTCCCTGCTGATTTTTTGGGGTATTTTTAATATGAAAAAATCAACATTTTTTAAAAAATTCCGGAGAAGGGGATAAATCGGGGTTTCCGGGTTCGATCGGACTTTAAACTTTGTCTAGACTTCGCCTAAAGCTCTAGCTTGGCTCTGATACCACTGTAGGGTTACTAGGCACACTCACAAGGGTCTATTAGGTATCAACCATGCCTGATTTAAAATTTAGCCGTGCCGCACAACCCTAAACCAAGATCTTAGACTAGAGATTAGGCGAAACAAAGCATGTTAAACACTTTAATATCTAAGAGTTTGGGATTACAACCTTTGTAGTCCGGTCCTTGACTTCATAAGCTCCGTGTTATGGTCCCTTCGTTGCGATCATCAAGTTCCGGACTCTCGAGAGGCTCCATGAAGAGAAAGATGCAAGCTTGCTTCCGATCTTCGATAACAAAGATGATCTACCTCGAAGTTTCATTAACACAAGCTCTCACTCACTAAATGAAGTGAACACCTTAATCTAAATGGCTAGGATAGATTAGGATGTTGAAGTAGGATTTTAGCTCTCATTTATTTTCATTAACTCACTCATTTTCATCACTAATGAAAAAGCTAGAAAGCTTTTCCATCAAGAACTCAAGGAAGAAGAAGAAGAATCCTTTTGTGATGAATAATGAAAACTCTAGTGTGGTTAGAATTGCAACCATGGGTTATTAAACCCTTGTAGAGATTTAACCAAGGTTAAAGGGTTGGGTTGGGTAAACAAATATCTTGCAAAATATCAAAACAAAATATCTTTGCACAAAACAAAACAAATCCTTCTAGAAGGTTCTAGAAAAGTTTAACCCAAATCAAACCCTAACCATGTTTAATCTCCACTAAACATGTTGCATTAATAACATTAACATGTTACAATATTATATATCACATATACAATATTTATTGTAACAAAATAAAATAATACAATTAACATATATCGCATATATATCAATGTATTACCTGAGTGAGAAAAAGAATCTTTTAGTGAGCTTATATCAGTTAATGTAATTTAACATATCAAATATATAATTATACATTAAATTATTGAATCAAAACTTGATCCGATAATCCGGCTATTTCATAAATAACCGACTAATATAATCTGTATCAGTTCATCGAATCAACACTTGATCCAATGGCCCGGTTATATCTCATATACCCGGCCGATAACTCATATCGCGAGAATCTAATACGGTATCACATACATGTATTGTTCTCGGTCCCGCACATATCACATATGTGCTCCTACTCCGTTTTTCCTGAGTCAAGAAACCTCTGTGTAGGACTCTAAAGAATCGTCAATACGCCGGCAGTAGGTGATGATCATATCAAACACCCACAAGCTGCAAGCGGTCAGCTAAACGTAACAGCCACCCAGGTATTGAGCGATCAGAAGATCAACAAGCAAGCCTGTACATTCTCCTGCGATTCCAATCAGTAACACTACCGTACAGTCCGGTCTCTTAGTCTGATATGTCGCATATCTCGCCTAAAGGTGGTAAACGTCAGACCCTAGTAGCTTGATAAGTCATGTCGATATGAGGTCCATAACAGTTCGAGAAACTACTGATAACACTTACCAGAAAATCTCAGCAACCCTGGCCAGGGATTTCTAGTTATAGCCAATCGAACACAGCGCAACATCAACTCCCTATACCGGGAGAGACGAATCCCCTCCTTTCGCTCATTGCCTCCATGTTATTCGGGACTGTACCCAAAAGCCACCATTTTGCACGCCCTCTTGGACGTGGTATGATGGAAATCAAAGCACAGAGGGAATCACACAATAATCTATGATGATCTCGGGTCTACAGACTAACCTGTACCAGTGTCACCAGAGAACTGCCATCTGACGTGACGTATAATACCATCTGGGAGTTCTCGGCGAGTCCGTCCCGTGTACCCGTACACCATCCTTGATGTCAAAGACCGATGGATATGGGATCATCCATTGCCCATCATATGGGTCAAGATGCGTATACGCTAGTCTACTCTGGTGTATCGATGCCCTGTCTCGATACACCCTCGACTAGGAACAGTTATAGGATGTACTCGTCGACTACCGTGGCCCTACTAATATGATCTCATCATAGTCCCAGTAGTCGAGTACATATCCTAAGGGCTTTATCAACATATATCATAGAGACAATCAGAGTACATGTTAAGATAAAGTGCAACCAGATAGCATACCATCATGTCGAGCAAGAAAGTCCTCCCTATATATGTCCAAGCATCCACTACAATATACATCGTATGTACAGTAATGGCCTCTAGGGCATACATATAACTAACAATTTCCAGTGTAGGGAATCTTGCTCAGATCTAGAGTAGATCAATCCAGAGATGACGTTGTTCATTGGATGATCCGATAGAAGATCAGTATGATGACCGGTTACAGATAGAGGACCTCACCCAGATGTGTGTGAATTGATCGAGAATGGGCAAATATAGAGTGTTCCTTCGATGATTGGGACGATTTCCCGAGGACGTGTTCAGCTAGATATCTTCTGTAGAGTGATGAAGATACCGAGTTCGTAATTTCGAGTCCGTGTGAGAGACTCTGGATTGACTTTAGCTGAGAACAATTGCAGTACGCAGACAGCAAGACATAACGTCGAGGTGGACGAAAATAAAAACAAGTGGAACAAGATGTTCATGCGAGATGTTAACAAGCTGTTGTTACTCCCCGTTGAGATTAGAGATCGGATATGTATACTGAGGCGTTGCGATACGGCCAGTTTCCGAGGAAATGTGTGCTGAGAACGCAGATGTCCAGAAAACGAGAAAAGATTTTACACGAGTACCAGCCTCCGTATAGTTCGGCATAGGCGAGATCGGAAGAGACCTTGACCAGATACCTTCCAGGACACTACCGCGATAAGAGTTGCATCGAGGATTTGATGTGTCATGGGTATTCAGAGGACCAGAGGACGACGCCAGTGACGTGCTGCTTTACGAGTGGTCATGCTAATTGGCCGAGAGATGACCAGAGGAGTGCCAGAGCGGAATCATTTCCGTTAGCACACCTGACCGGGCCGACGAGCTGATGGATTCCGAGATTGGTAATTCACAGAGAAATGAGGACCCAGAGACAGAGGACGCCAGGCCGTGAGCAGGAGGCAAGCGGATGTTCTTGCTTTTCCAGTTTTTGGCGCACCAACATTTTTTCGACATTGTAGGAGGTATACCTCAATGTCATTTGTTGCGATTTGCGTTCGTGATCCGAGCATCACGCTTATACCACTTGGAGTTTAGTTTTGAATATTTAGTTCATGATATTATTTTCGTGCACCATGGCTGCACATATTGGGTATTTACATTTTGTGCATGGTTAATGTACTGGTTATACGTTTTATACACCGTTGTGTTGGGTTGCGATTTGTGCATATCTTTTGCACTTGATGTTGATTTTGTGTCGTGGCTGTACATGTTTATGATTTCGTGGATTTCATATGGTTGATTTGATTTTTTTGCATGTGGTAAGCACTCGATTGATTTTTGCACTCGGTATAGCTCACATGTGCTTGTAGTGCATGGATACGGATTTGTGCACGCAGTTGCACACGGTTAAAATTTTATACACCTTGGTACACTCGGTGTTGCTTTTTATACACATTTGAGTTATTGATGAGTTTTCGTGCATTTGTCGCACTAGATTGGTATTTCGTGCACTGGATGCACCGTATTTGTATTTCATGCACTGGATGCACCATATTTGTATTTCCTGCACTCGATGCACCGAATTTGTATTTCGTGCACTGGATGTACCGGATTTGTGTTTTTCTGCGCGTTGGCACTTGATGTTCGTTTTCGTGCATGATACCGCACCAGATGTTTTACGGACCTGACGCGCTTGGGTCGGATTTTTGCGCATATTTGGCGCTGGGTACTGGATTTTATGCGCATTGGATGCATTTGATTGAGATTTTATTCGTGCATGTTGGATGCACTTGACTTAGGTTTTATTCATGCATGTTGGATGCATTTGATTTGGATTTTTGCGCATGTTGGGCGCTTGATTTGAGATGTGATTTGTACATACCGGATGCACTCGATTTGGGATTTTCATTCATGCATGCTAGTTGCACTCGATTGAGATTTTCGTGCACTAAATATGCACTAGATGTTGTTGTCATGCACATCCGTTGCACTGGACAGATGCTTTCGTGCACTTTGTTTTGCTTTTGTGCACATTCGTAGCACTAGCATTGAATTTCATTTTTCCGTACGCACCAGACGCATATGATATTGGATACGCCTTTTGAGGCTGATTCGCTTTTGTGGGCTTTGTTTTCATGATGGGCATTATATTATATAGTAGCCAAACAGGACTGATCCGAGGACAGTACCTGATTACTTTGTATGCATAAAAAGTTTACTAAGAGGTTTTCAAAAAGGAGCTATAGTCTCGCTACTTCTTACATGTCCGCGAGTGATACGAAATTTTTCAAGGAAAACCATTTTGGATATTTTAAAATGGCGGAACGTATATTTGAGCGTCCGTCACTTGTACCGTGAGCTACGCATAGCACGGCGATTTGAGAAAGATATGGCATGAGTTATTCAGTTTTTAAAATGGTTTTTCAAGGATGCGTACTATATATATATTATAGTATTTGATTGGTGCATATGGGATTTCGGTAGTGGATTTCGAGATCTGTATCTCCACTGTGACTCCGATGATATGCATGCAAGTCCGATGATTTGCGTGACACATGACGGAGTTCGGTTTTGAGTTTCGTACTCATTTTCCGTCGCACAAGATGCGCTATGGAATTCCTGTATCTTCCGTGATTTCGGAGCCCCGTTGATTTGAGCCGATTATTGAAATGTTTAGCACTTGGCGATTTAAGTTTAAATTCGGGGACCAAATTTATTTAAGGGGGAAGATTGTAACAATTCAGAAAATATAAAATATTATTTTTGGAATTTAATATTAAAATAATATATTTCGCAAAAACTACCGATTTGCGAATTTGGGGTTTTCGTAAAATGGTATAAATATATATTATTGGAATTGTGAGCATATTGTTTTTGGCCAAAATTCTTTTATTGCAATTTCAATCCATGCAAAGTAATTTAGTGGGCTTCAAATGGGATTGGGTTTTGGTGAGTCATGATTGGAGTGGGTGAGTGAGTCATGCAAAGCATTGATTAGTTTTGTCATTGTTGTAGATATTTGATGATATTTTCTTTGTGTGCATTAATTTATTGTGACAAGGCTTTCTCATTATGGCTGTTGGTTTTGTGTTGGCAAGGATTTTTCTAGTGAGGGGATTAATTTATTCTTTGCTTACACTCACCACTTCATAGTATACACTCACCACAAAAACCCCTTAATCTCACCACTCCACCATAAAATAGCAGAGAGCACATTTCGAAATCCAGAGAACAATTTTTGAAAAATGGCCGAGCCCAATTTTCAAGCATCCACTTCAATTCACTTCTTCACATTGGCAACTTCAATTTACCTCCACCCAAATACTTGGGTGCCTTAAAACAAAGTATCCTACACTCTCTCTATTTCATTCTTGGACATCTAGGCTAGCAAACTGGATGTCTGAGTTTTATCGGTTTTGAGGGGGGAGCCCGTATAAAGAATACTCGATGTGCGTCCTCTTTGACGAGCGTGACCGGAGAGCGAAGTTCGTCGAGGCAGCAGCAACATGCTAAGGACAGAGATTGAAGGCTGAAAGACAGGGATCGATCAGTATAATTTCTTAAACCACTTAGAGTTTACTAGTATAGGGTTGTTTGGTACGTTTGGCTGTTAGGTTTGGTGGTTTTCACGAATAGCGACTATAGTTATGATTTTGGCTATGTTTTCCGGTATTGGGATTCTTGGATTTTGAGATTTGATATTGCATTTGGTCATTGGATGTTTGTACGACAACGACAAGGGTTGTTTGATTGTTTTGCATGCGTAGGCTATAGTTTTTAACCTTTGCGCGCACCGCATGCCGTATTGGATTTCGGAACTTGATTTTAATGGTATTGCGATACGTGTTGATATTGTAGGTACCTTCACGTGGATTCCGAGATGACGAAACACATCAAATACGGCAAAGCGAGGAGTTTATCAGGTGAGTAGATTTATATCTAAGGGGGAAGTCGGGTGGATGGCGTACAACACCCCCGCAAACATTGATATGGAAGATCGTTTGATTATTATATCCTGATAAATGATATACGACGGACATGATTATAGGATTTACCAACGATAATATGATAGAAGTTGACACTAATGAATATATTGACATATGAGAATATGAAATGAGAAGTGAATCATGATAGTTACGAATTGAAAGAGAACAAGTATGACGTTATATAATGATATGCGAGATATTAATGTGATGAACGAGTATACGATGTGATATGATGACTTAGTATGATATGTCGTTATATGGATGCGAGTCGATATGAGATTGTTGATACTTTTATCGGTCCCCTGATACGAGATTGATACGGACGTGACCTGAGAGATAGGTATATATATATATATATATATGGAAAAGGATGTGCATAATGAGCGGTATGCCGTACGAGACTTAGATCCGTACCCCCGTTGTTCTATAGATTGATAGAATCCCTAATTGTTTAATACCGCCGTACGATGGATTACCGTACGCGATGAGTTTATCTGATGATTGATCCATACCCTTGACTAGAGGATGCCGTACGATGGTTTGTACCGTACGTGATGTTGTGAGGCTGGATGTCGATTGATAGATTCACCGACACGGATATATTGTAGACACGTATACCTTATAGCGTTTCGCTTACGATGTACTTTATGCTACGCTCATGTTATTCGCATTTCATTGCATATACCTGTGCTAGTACACCTACACCATTATCGATGATGCGTATGTTACATTTACACAGATTTGCCGGCTCACACACTTTCTTCATCGATAATTGCTATGTTACTTATACAGTAGAGTTGTTATATCATGCTATGATATACTTGCTATAGCTATATGTAAATCATGCATACATACTTACATGTACACTCACATACCTTGCTATAGCTACATATACCCCTAAGTGTTATTGTATTGTCATTTGATATTGAGACGTTAATTATTGTGCCATTGCGCTTATAAAATACATCATACATACCTTCTTACATGTAGATACACATATCTTGCTATGGTGACATGTACACCTCATATGATGCTGCACTTGATTTCGGAGAAATTGGGAACCGCATGATATATTTTAAAACTGGATTCATTTAAAAGAGCGGTTTTTCCTTAATATGCTCATATTGCTGTTTTATGTAGCGTACATCAGTTTTCATGGATTTATGTATTGAGATATGGATTTCATGTGATTTATGGATTTGAGAACCGTGGGGGTATTTCAAGAATTTATGTATTATTTGAAAACCCGGTTTCTCTTAATATGATATTTCAGTGCGTCCACCATGAGTTTTCTCGGTTTTGAGACTTGTGTTAGAAACCCGATTCAAGGAGCGGTAGGCTCTGTCTGCAAGTACATGGTGGACCCGGTATGGTTCCCCGGGGCAAGAGGTGATTTTCGTGGTATAGACGATAAGCCTGGCAGGAGGGCTAGTACGTACCGGTAATAGTATTTGGACTCGGCGGTTATCTGGAGGATACCAAATGGTGTTGAGACTTGGATATGGGCCGATCCGGACTGACGGAGCTCGAGGGCCGATCCGGACTGACGGAGCCTGATATATGTGTATTTACGTATCGATGCTGGACACGAGTATTTCATGATGTTTCGGGTGTCGATATTGGACACTCAGGTTCCATGAGACTTACAGTGTCACGACCCGCAGGGTACGGAACGTGACTGGAACTTAAGTTTACGAAACGTCTAAAGACGTCCGTAAAATAAGTAAGCCAAAGCCCAGAAAACAAAACCAATTGGGCAAAAGAGTGAAGAAACCCCAACATTTGAAAGCAAGTTTATCAAATAAGTCATGTAAAACCCTTTTTTAAAAACAATACTAATTTTTCCGAAAATTTCGGCAGAGTCACCTTTGTAAATACTGGCCCCCAAAAATGGGTACAACAAGAATAAATGTAAAATCAACAAATAAGGCGTCCCCAAGTGGGAGCTAGCTCTTCGCCATAAGGCGGTCACAAATCCCACGCAATATAAATGACAACAAGCATAATAATCATAAGGAAGCATGAAAAAAGTAGCATGTCGGCTCAAGTGAGCTCGACCCCAAAAATACAGCATAAAATCCACAAACCTCACAGTCTCATCTCTAGGTCAATATACAATAATCTGGTAGAAACAGTAGATGGAGTACACTAGATACAAAGAATATACAAGGTGGTACAAAAATGATAACATAACCCACCTATGAGCAAATCTCGAGCTCAGGCAAAAGAGGCAAAAGAACAAGTGCGCCCGCCGCTACTGAACTGACGGAGCGGACCTGTAAAAGATTGTGGCACAACGGGGGTGAGTTGCCAACTCCTGAGTAATAAATAACATCTACAAAGGTTATCGTATGCATGCACACAAGCATCCTAGCATCTATAATACAGGTATGACTGGATGCACTAGCAGGTGTGTATACAACATCAGTGTACTAATATGTATGCAACATGAATATCTGAGGTCTCAATAGGTATATATAAGAAACATTTTATCTCTTTTTGTTTTTGAAACTCTTTTAGAATGCCAGCATAATGTCAATGAATTGACGAAAATCGGTGTCCAGCAACGACACCCAAAAGCTGTCTCAAATCTCATAAATGTATCTCTGGCCTCAGCCGTCCGGCTGACCCATCTCAAATATCAATATATCATCCTCTCGCGGCCCCGGTCGGTATCCTCTGGATATCCGCCGTGCCCAATGAAGTCACCGGTAGGTAATCCGTCCCCTGCCAGGCTCAACGTCATCACCACATTCCTTTTGCCCCGGGGTACCTTACCGGGCCCACCATGTACCCGTGCCGGTTCCTCCACTCCTCGACACGGATTTCCAAATCCACAGCAAACTCATGGTGGACGACACTTACATCACTAGAAAACCGCAATTTACATATTTTTAAAATATAATAAGTTTAGAAATTTTGCGGCTTTCCCCCGAAATCCAGCAATATCATAAAATCTCAAGAAATCCTCATAAGTGCATATATCAATGATAATGAATGCGTATGATATCAATAATCAAGTTACGATGTGTGATTAATGTATTAAGCATGAACAATTAATATGATGAAGTACATGCACATGAATAGCAATACTACGGTTTCATTTTTAAGGAATTAAAGGCAATAGTACCAGTTTAAGTATCAATTAGTAAAAGGTTTCAATTTAAAAGTTATCTAGTGTGGTGGCATGGCAACTACCAGGGTGTGTGTGTAAGCATGAATAGTGCTCGTGCTGCATATAAAAACCCTGGTAATGGTGCAGGTGTCCTATGAAATGGTTTCGTATAGGTATGTCAATATAATGCATGGATGCAGCAAATAGTCAATTACGCATTTCACCCCTAATTATTCACATTACTAAGGATCTTGTAAGTTACTAAAACTATTGGGCGGCTTGCGCCATCCAACGATAGTCCCCCGTAGATGTTACATCTACTCACCGGAATCCCTGGCTAGCTGTGTCCAATCACCGCCTTTCCCTTTCGCGCCGCGTCTGACGTCTCCGCGACCGAACCTGGAATTGACATCAATACCAAATATAAGGTTAAATATCAAGAACGACGCAAAACCCCAACGAAACTACTAAAGTTCGCTAGCTAGGTACAACATTCACAAAGTGCGCGGAACACACGCGAAAATCGCAAAAACTGCCAAAAAACGCCGATTTGGTCGCCCGGCAAAACTAAAACCCGACTACCCAAAAATCCGCACTCACGCATCCTAAAGGTCGTAGGACAAGCCATTACAATCATCAAGATATCAAGAATAATTCATCACCCAATCTTATAACAAAACTAGTAAGCATTAAGTCCCAAAATCGGTGCAAAAATCGCCGATTTGCGACAAAACGACTACAATATAGCATAATTACCCAAGCACACTACAAGCAATCTACAAACACTAATTACAACACAATAGCAATGATTCCAATCCTATTTTCCATAAACAACCATTTCTTGAATTATAACCTAGCAAATTCCAAATCAATTTCCACACTTGAAAACTTAAATTAACAGAACAAAAGCCCACTTAAGAAAATTAACCTCTTAGGTTAGGTTAGCAAAATACTAGTTAACAAATTTAGGTTCAATCAACTAAATAATGTTTTCTAAACCTTAATCAACTCACTAATCATGTTTCACAATCCAATTCCATACAAAAACCCTCTCTTGAAAATCCTAAAACAACAATTTCAGACTTCTAAATTTAACTAAATTAGCATAATTGAAGACTACATCAACAAGGTAACTATATAGATTAGTTAATTAACCACTAGATTAACTATAAAACAACTTAATTAACTATTATGGCTTTCAAACCCTAGTTAAATTTTTCAAGCAAAACCTAAGAAAACTAGATTAAAACTACACTAAATTAACACTACAACCATCTAACATAAGAAACTTAAACAAAAGAATTCAATTAGCAAGGGATTATACCTCACTAGAGATCTAGCAAGAATGGATTTTGCTCCAAATGATGGCCTCAAGCATCAAGATCCAAGCTAGGGAGGTGAATGAAAAGAAAGATGAAGTATGGTTTGAATTTGTAAGCTTGAAATTGAAATTTTGATGTGTTAAACTTGAAGAATTGTGAAGAAAATGAGAAGAAAAGAGATGAAGAGGGGGAGTGCAGGTTTCGGCCAGCAAGGGGAATGGGGGAGGGTGTGGGCAAGTGGGGAAAGTCATGGTCAAGTCCACAAAAGTCAAAGCACCATACTTTATTCATTTTAATTAAAATAAATAAAAAAAAAACCCTTAAATCAACCCAAGAAAAGAGGCCAGAAATTTCTGGACTTGGTCAGGGTTGGGCTGTCCTAGGGCTGAGCGAAAAGAGAGAGGGGTTTTACAAAAGAAATTTTATGCAAAAAGGCCCCCTACAACTCAAAAATTGCAAGTTTTAGCTCAAAATTCAATAAATTCGTTTCAAATCATAAAAATTTGTTAAAAATCAAAATAAATTACTAAAAATTTATGTTACCACTAGATTTGAATTATCATAATTTTAGAGATTAAAATTAGCCCGGAAAAATTTGTATTTATCGCTAATTTAATGTATTTTCTTACCGGCTTAAAATAATATAAAAAAATTGAAAAATAGGGAAAATTTTTTAAATGACCAAAATTTCATAATTAACTCATTAGCTACTAAAAACAAGTAATTACCTATCCATTTAAGGTATAATTAGCCCTAAACTGCAAAATATCGAGGAAGACGGTTTTCGGAAAAATACCGAATTTTCACCGAATTTCAGGAAAACACCAAAACGACTTTTCAAGACGCTACAATCTTCCCCCCTTAAAGAAATTCGGTCCCCGAATTTAAAAATATAGCTACGCGTACCTTCGAAGAGATGGGGATACTTCTTCCTCATCTCGCCCTCGGTCTCCCAGGTAACCTCCTCGCTGCTCGGGCTACGCCAAAGGACCTTGACGGTTGGTATAACTTTCGACCTCAACTTCTTCACCTGTCGATCCAAGATGTCCACCGGCTGCTCTGCAAAAGAAAGGTCGCGCTCTAGCTGGACTGTCGGGTGCTGAATCGCATGCGAAGGGTCGTGAAGGTACTTGCGGAGCATCGAAACATGGAAGACGGGGTGAACATCGGGAAAGCTGGGAGGAAGAGCCAAACGATATGCAACAGCGCCGACACGCTCGAGGATCTCGAAGGGACCTACGAATCTAGGGCTAAGCTTTCCCTTTCGCCCAACACGCATCACGCCCTTCATCGGAGAGACTTTCAGAAAAACATGGTCACCAACTGCGAACTCTAATCTGCGACGGCGCCTGTCTGCATAGGATTTTTGCCTGCTCTGAGCCGCTCTCATCCGGTCTCGGATCAGCTGGATCTTCGATGTCGTCTCCTCAACAAGCTGCGGCCCCAAAATGCTCCTCTCGCTGAGCTCTGTCCAACAAACGGGCGATCTACATCTCCTCCCATACAATGCCTCGAAAGGTGCCATCTGAATAGTATCCTGGAAGCTGTTGTTGTAGGAGAACTCCACTAGAGGTAAATGATGATCCCAGCTACCACCAAAGTCTAAAACGCACGCTCTGAGCATGTCCTCGAGAGTCTGAATGGTCCGCTGTGACTGTCCGTCGGTCTGCGGATGAAACGCTGTGCTGAAGCTCAAACGAGTGCCCAAAGCCTCCTGAAGTCTCTGCCAAAGTCGGCTGGTGAACTGAGTGCCTCGATCTGACACGATACAAGTCGGTACGCCATGTAGTCGCACGATCTCGTCAATATAGAGCTGAGCATACTGAGCGAAGCTGAAAGTCGTCTTCACTGGCAGGAAGTGAGCCGCTTTCGTCAATCTATCCACGATCACCCAGATGGAGTCGTACCCTCGACTGGTCCTGGGTAGACCCACAACGAAGTCCATCGAAATCTGCTCCCATTTCCACTCTGGAATGGGTAACGGCTGTAGCTCTCCCGCGGGCCTCTGGTGCTCGGCCTTGACTTGCTGACAAGTCAGGCATCTCGAAACGAACTCCGCAATGTCCCTCTTCATCCCGTCCCACCAGTAGGTCTCTCTCATATCATGGTACATCTTGGTGGAACCGGGGTGGACACTATACACTGATCGGTGTGCCTCCTCGAGAATGTCGCGCCGCAATCCATCAGCATCTGGTACGCACAGTCTAGATCCATATCGTAAAATCCCCTGATCGTCAACCACGAACTCGGAAAGTCTGCCCTGTCCCATCTGTGCCATGATCTCTGAGCAACAGTCGTCACTGCGCTGTGCCTCATATATACGGTCAAGCAACTGTGGGCGTGCACGAACATGCGCGAGCTGTCCCCCTGTCTGAGTGAACTCGAACTCAACTCGGCTGTCGCATAACATCTGCCAATCTGCTGACGACTGCCTCTGCACTGTGCGCAAAAAGGATAGACTACCCCCGGGCCTCCTACTCAACGCATCTGCCACTACATTCGCCTTGCCGGGGTGATATAAGATCTCGCAGTCGTAGTCTTTCACCAACTCCATCCAACGACGCTGTCTGAGGTTCAGGTCTCGCTGCTGAAATATGTACTTTAAGCTCTTGTGATCGGTGAATATCTGACACGACTCGCCGTACAGGTAATGTCGCCAAATCTTCAGTGCAAAGACCACTGCAGCCATCTCCAAATCATGAGTGGGGTAGTTCTGTTCATGCTTCTTCAACTGCCGAGAAGCGTAAGCGATCACCCGGCCATGCTGCATCAATACGCATCCTAATCCCACTCGCGAAGCATTACAGTAGACAACAAATCCGCCTAATCCCGAAGGCAAAGATAATACCGGCGCCGTAGTCAAACATGTCCGCAGCTGCTGAAAACTGCGCTCGCACTCCTCCGTCCAAACGAAAGGAACTCCCTTCCGGGTCAAACTGGTCAACGGTGCAGCTATACGGGAGAAGTCCTGAACAAAACGCCTGTAGTAGCCCGCCAGGCCTAGAAAACTACGGATCTCAGTAACCGATGTAGGTCGGGGCCACTGCTGAACAGCCTCAATCTTCTTCGGGTCCACACAAATGCCGTCTCTCGTAACCACGTGACCCAAGAATCCGACGCTGTCCAGCCAGAATGCACACTTGGAGAACTTCGCGAACAGCTGGTGCTCCCTCAGAGTCTGTAACGTAATCCGCAAGTGCTGCTCGTGCTCCTCTCTGCTCCGGGAGTACACCAAGATATCGTCGATAAACACGATGATGAACAAGCCAAGATACGGCCTGAATGTACGGTTCATCAAATCCATAAATGCTGCTGGGGCGTTGGTGAGTCCGAACGACATCACCAAAAACTCGTAGTGGCCGTAGCGCGTGCGGAAAGCTGTCCTCGGTATATCCTCCTGTCGAACTCGCAGCTGATGGTATCCTGATCGCAAGTCGATCCTCGAAAAATACCCCGCACCCTGAAGCTGGTCGAACAAATCATCAATGCGCGGAAACGGATATCTGTTCCGAACGGTAACTTTTTTCAGCTGGCGGTAGTCGATACATAAGCGCAAACTTCCATCCTTCTTCTTGACAAACAGGACCGGAGCACCCCACGGAGAAACACTCGGTCGAATAAGCCCCTTATCTAACAAATCCTACAACTGATCCTTCAGCTTTCGAAGCTCTGCCGGGGCCATCCGATACGGTGGTATAGAAATAGGCCCCGAACCGGGAATCAAATCAATGCAGAACTCAACATCGCGCTCAGGCGGTAGCCCAGGTAGCTCATCAGGGAAAACATCAGGGAACTTACAAACTACCGGGACCCGGTCTAACGGAACCTCTGCAGCTCGAGTATCACAAACAAACGCTAAGAATCCCTGACATCCCTTCCGCAAGAGCTGACCAGCGCGAAGAGACGAAATTAAGCTGGGAAGGGTGACACTGCGGTCTCCCCGAATAACAAGGACTGGCTCTCCCGGAAAGCTAAATCTGACTGCCTTCTCACGGCAGTCCACCGAAGCATAACAAGTGGCTAGCCAATCCATGCCCAGAAGCACATCAAAGTCCAACATATCGAGGAGTATCAAATCAACTGATGAATCCCTCTCCCCGATACGAACGGAACACAAACGAAATACAAACCGAGCGACAAACGACTCGCCTACCGGAGTAACAACAACAAGCGACTGATCTAACGACGACGACTCACGGCCCAACATCGGTGCAAAGTGTGTAGATACGTACGAATGTGTGGAACCTGGGTCGAATAATACCCGAGCGTCGAAAGAACAAACTGGCAAAGTACCTGTCACAATGGCATTGGATGCCTGCGCATCCTGCGGTGTCAAAGCAAATACTCGGGCCTGTCCTCCACCGATAGCGGGCTGACCTCGACCTCGGCCTCTGCCTCCTCGTCCTCTCTGAACAGGACCGCCGCGTCCACGGCCTCTCGGTGCACCTAACTGGCGTGGAGCATCGCCTGGGGTAGGAAGTAGGGCTCTCTGAGGAGGGGGTGGTGATGGTGGTAGGGTCACGTGCGGAACTGTCGCTGCTCCCTGTCGTCTCGCCGGACAGTCTCTGACAAGATGGTGCAAACTCCCGCACCCAAAACATCTTGGCGACGGCTGCTGCCCCTGGGGATAAGAACCATATAACTGTCCCCGCCCAAAATCCTCTGCCAGGCCTATCTCTCGGAAAGAATCTGGCGCGCTGCCTCTGAGACGGTACATCGGTGCGCATCCTCTTCGGCCCAGAAACGGCTGAAGTCCGTGATATGCGTGCCTCCATCCGCAATGCCGTATCCATAGCAGCTGAATAAGTGTCGTAGTGCTGGGCGCCAATGGCAAGATATAGCTGGGCATCAAGTCCCTGTACGAACCTCTTCACCATCTTCTCCTCGGTATCCACCAAATACTGAGCATATCGGGATAACTGTGTAAACTGGATGTCATACTCAGACACCGTCATCCCAGGTGTCTTGACTAAGGCCTCGAAGCTACGAGCTCTGGCGTCACGAACGCTCTCTGGAAGGAAACGGGCTAGAAAGACCGCTGTAAACTCGGCCGAAGTCATAGGCGGCAGACCTGCAGCTCGACCTCTCAAGACTGACTCCCACCATGTCTGCGCGAGACCCTCTAGTCGGAAACTCGCAAGCTCTACCCATCGATCATCCGAACATCTCAGCGAACGGCAGATCCTGGCTAAACTGTCAAGGAACGTCTGTGGGTCCTCCGCTGCCTCGGTACCGGTGAATACTGGAGGTCTCAGCCTCATGAAATCCTGTAGTAAAACCGGAATGGCCACGGTGGTAGTAGTAGGAGCAGGTATCATGGTCGTCTGTGATGTAGTAGGTACGTCATCCGGCCTCGGTGTACGACTGGCTGCAACTAGGGATCCTACCATCTGACGCAGCTCCTGCATGCCTCCCATCATCTGTCGCAACTCCTCCATACCGGTCTCGAGCCTATCCATACGGCCTGGGGAAGGTGGATCGGTCTGTCCCTGCGGCGTAGGCATACCACCCTGCTCAGTCCTAGTCTCGGACGAGCCAGCTCGAATCTCGTCTCTGGCGGCAGCCCTCTGTGCCCTCGTAGCCTTCGGCGGCATAGTGGCTGTTACAGGAAAACGGATAGTAAGGACAGTGCAATAGGATCATAGGATACACGGAATTGAAGAAGGAATTTTTCAAGCAAGTATATCCTAAAGTCACTTAGGCGGAGTACCGTATCGTAAGTATGCCGCGGACATACGCACGCTACGTTACCCTGCTTAAGTCACTTACTCCATCTACCAAGGGTCATCCTACACTCACAAAGGTAAAACCTATCGCTCTGATACCAACTTTGTCACGACCCGCAGGGTACGGAACGTGACTGGCACTTAAGTTTACGAAACGTCTAAAGACGTCCGTAAAATAAGTAAGCCAAAGCCCAGAAAACAAAACCAATTGGGCAAAAGAGTGAAGAAACCCCAACATTTGAAAGCAAGTTTATCAAATAAGTCATGTAAAACCCTTTTTTAAAAACAATACTAATTTTTCCGAAAATTTCGGCAGAGTCTCCTTTGTAAATACTGGCCCCCAAAAATGGGTACAACAAGAATAAATGTAAAATCAACAAATAAGGCGTCCCCAAGCGGGAGCTAGCTCTTCGCCATAAGGCGGTCATAAATCCCACGCAATATAAATGACAACAAGCATAATAATCATAAGGAAGCATGAAAAAAGTAGCATGTCGGCTCAAGTGAGCTCGACCCCAAAAATACAGCATAAAATCCACAAACCTCACAGTCTCATCTCTAGGTCAATATACAATAATCTGGTAGAAACAGTAGATGGAGTACACTAGATACAAAGAATATACAAGGTGGTACAAAAATGATAACATAACCCACCTATGAGCAAATCTCGAGCTCAGGCAAAAGAGGCAAAAGAACAAGTGCGCCCGCCGCTACTGAACTGACGGAGCGGACCTGTAAAAGACTGTGGCACAACGGGGGTGAGTTGCCAACTCCTGAGTAATAAATAACATCTACAAAGGTTATCGTATGCATGCACACAAGCATCCTAGCATCTATAATACAGGTATGACTGGATGCACTAGCAGGTGTGTATACAACATCAGTGTACTAATATGTATGCAACATGAATATCTGAGGTCTCAATAGGTATATATAAGAAACATTTTATCTCTTTTTGTTTTTGAAACTCTTTTAGAATGCCAGCATAATGTCAATGAATCGACGAAAATCGGTGTCCAGCAACGACACCCAAAAGCTGTCTCAAATCTCATAAATGTATCTCAGGCCTCAGCCGTCCGGCTGACCCATCTCAAATATCAATATATCATCCTCTCGCGGCCCCGGTCGGTATCCTCTGGATATCTGCCGTGCCCAATGAAGTCACCGGTAGGTAATCCGTCCCCTGCCAGGCTCAACGTCATCACCACATTCCTCTTGCCCCGGGGTACCTTACCGGGCCCACCATGTACCCGTGCCGGTTCCTCCACTCCTCGACACGGATTTCCAAATCCACAGCAAACTCATGGTGGACGACACTTACATCACTAGAAAACCGCAATTTACATATTTTTAAAATATAATAAGTTTAGAAATTTTGCGGCTTTCCCCCGAAATCCAGCAATATCATAAAATCTCAAGAAATCCTCATAAGTGCATATATCAATGATAATGAATGCGTATGATATCAATAATCAAGTTGCGATGTGTGATTAATGTATTAAGCATGAACAATTAATATGATGAAGTACATGCACATGAATAGCAATACTACGGTTTCATTTTTAAGGAATTAAAGGCAATAGTACCAGTTTAAGTATCAATTAGTAAAAGGTTTCAATTTAAAAGTTATCTAGTGTGGTGGCATGGCAATTACCAGGGTGTGTGTGTAAGCATGAATAGTGCTCGTGCTGCATATAAAAACCCTGGTAATGGTGCAGGTGTCCTATGAAATGGTTTCGTATAGGTATGTCAATATAATGCATGGATGCAGCAAATAGTCAATTACGCATTTCACCCCTAATTATTAACATTACTAAGGATCTTGTAAGTTACTAAAACTATCGGGCGGCTTGCGCCATCCAACGATAGTCCCCCGTAGATGTTACATCTACTCACCGGAATCCCTGGCTAGCTGTGTCCAATCACCGCCTTTCCCTTTCGCGCCGCGTCTGACGTCTCCGCGACCGAACCTGGAATTTACATCAATACCAAATATAAGGTTACATATCAAGAACGACGCAAAACCCCAACGAAACTACTAAAGTTCGCTAGCTAGGTACAACGTGCACAAAGTGCGCGGAACACACGCGAAAATCGCAAAAACGCCGATTTGGTCGCCCGGCAAAACTAAAACCCGACTACCCAAAAATCCGCACTCACGCATCCTAAAGGTCGTAGTAAAAACCATTACAATCATCAAGATATCAAGAATAATTCATCACCCAATCTTATAACAAAACTAGTAAGCATTGCGTCCCAAAATCGGTGCAAAAATCGCCGATTTGCGACAAAACGACTACAATATAGCATAATTACCCAAGCACACTACAAGCAATCTACAAACACTAATTACAACACAATAGCAATGATTCCAATCCTATTTTCCATAAACAACCATTTCTTGAATTATAACCTAGCAAATTCCAAATCAATTTCCACACTTGAAAACTTAAATTAACACAACAAAAGCCCACTTAAGAAAATTAACCTCTTAGGTTAGGTTAGCAAAATACTAGTTAACAAATTTAGGTTCAATCAACTAAATAATGTTTTCTAAACCTTAATCAACTCACTAATCATGTTTCACAATCCAATTCCATACAAAAACCCTCTCTTGAAAATCCTAAAACAACAATTTCAGACTTCTAAATTTAACTAAATTAGCATAATTGAAGACTACATCAAAAAGGTAACTATATAGATTAGTTAATTAACCACTAGATTAACTATAAAACAACTTAATTAACTATTATGGCTTTCAAACCCTAGTTAAATTTTTCAAGCAAAACCTAAGAAAACTAGATTAAAACTACACTAAATTAACACTACAACCATCTAACATAAGAAACTTAAACAAAAGAATTCAATTAGCAAGGGATTATACCTCACTAGAGATCTAGCAAGAATGGATTTTGCTCCAAATGATGGCCTCAAGCATCAAGATCCAAGCTAGGGAGGTGAATGAAAAGAAAGATGAAGGATGGTTTGAATTTGTAAGCTTGAAATTGAAATTTTGATGTGTTAAACTTGAAGAATTGGGAAGAAAATGAGAAGAAAAGAGATGAAGAGGGGGAGTGCAGGTTTCGGCCAGCAAGGGGAATGGGGGAGGGTGTGGGCAAGTGGGGAAAGTCATGGTCAAGTCCACAAAAGTCAAAGCACCATACTTTATTCATTTTAATTAAAATAAATAAAAAAAAAAACCCTTAAATCAACTCAAGAAAGCAACCCAAGAAAAGAGGCCAGAAATTTCTGGACTTGGTCAGGGTTGGGCTGTCCTAGGGCTGAGGGAAAAGAGAGAGGGGTTTTACAAAAGAAATTTTATGCAAAAAGGCCCCCTACAACTCAAAAATTGCAAGTTTTAGCTCAAAATTCAATAAATTCGTTTCAAATCATAAAAATTTGTTAAAAATCAAAATAAATTACTAAAAATTTATGTTACCACTAGATTTTAATTATCATAATTTTAGAGATTAAAATTAGCCCGGAAAAATTTGTATTTATCGCTAATTTAATGTATTTTCTTACCGGCTTAAAATAATATTAAAAAATTGAAAAATAGGGAAAATTTTTTAAATGACCAAAATTTCATAATTAACTCATTAGCTACTAAAAATAAGTAATTACCTATCCAGTTAAGGTATAATTAGCCCTAAACTGCAAAATATCGAGAAAGACGGTTTTCGGAAAAATACCGAATTTTCACCGAATTTCAGGAAAACACCAAAACGACTTTTCAAGACGCTACATAAAGATTTGAGGGCTGATCTGAGAACGCGGTGCCTAAGATATGAGGATTTACATGTCGATGCTGGACACGAGTTTCATGATGTTTCGAGTGTCGGTGTTGGACACTCCGGTTCGATGATTTGATGTGTCATTGATGGACACACGTTCTTTGATATCCTCATATATTTTATATGCGCATGCTTTCATGATGTTTCGAATGGATGATATCCACATGCATACGGGCATTGATTATATTGTTGGATGATATTCACATGTATACAGGCACTGATTATATTTTTGGACGAGATCTACATGCATACAGGCTTTGATTATGTTGTTGGCACATATGTAGATACGTTCACCCTAGATATCATAATATTAATGTTATGATATAGTTGACCTAGAAATCGTTGTTTATTTCGATTTCTACCTGATGATGTTTTCTACTCACGAGTTGGCAACTCACCCCCGTTGTGCCACAGTTCTTGTAGTTTGATCGCATGGATCAGTAGCGGCATCGCTGGCACACAGCTTGCATTCGGGTGATTTTCTTTGGTAGGTGGTACATGTTGGATCGTGCCCTTCTTGTATTATTATTCTTATTGTATCTAGTCAACTCCATCAAATCAAAAACTAGTATTTGTTTAAGTGAAGACTTAGCAAGACTTGTAGTTGCGAGACTTAGATAGATGGGTTATATGTTCTCTAGGTTGGTTTGATGTCTTGCTTTTCATTTTACTTTGTGTTGATCTTCGCCGTTGGGCGTCGTATACATATTTATGCTTGTGGTGGTTGTGTCCACCGTTGGGCATGATTTGCTCCCGTTTGGGGATGTTTTCTTTATATTCTATGTTGTACCCATTTCGGGGCTAGTTTTTACAAAGGAGGTGTTGCCAAAATTTAAAAAAAAAAGAGATTTAAGGTCTTTTACTTAAGGATTCCAAATGTTGTATCAATGTTTTCATTACTTACTTCTTTTGAAAGGTTTAGATTTCTGGGTTTTCTGCTTACTTCAGTTACGTTACGCCTGTAGAAGTTGCGTGATCTAAGTGTCGGTCACGAGCTAATATTTCGGGTCGTGACAGATGGACCGGTCTACAAAGGTTGTATTCCTCATTCACTTAGATGTAAAGTAGTTTACATATCGTATCGTCACATTTTCTAGTGACGATTCTAGGGTTAGTGTTAGCTAGAACGGCAAATTTTTGAAATTGGCATGGTCGATGCCTCCCGAAACCTTGTTGCCGTGCTAGACAACCCTGCACTACAAATTTTCAATGTTCAGAACACACATAAAAGAATGACTCCAAAATTAAATCAAGCTTTCTTATGGAATTGTAGACTGGGTCACATCAATGAGACAAGGTTAACCAAGTTACATAAAGAAGGATATTTTGATCCGTTCGAATATCAATCTTATGCAACTTGTCAATCATGTCTCAAAGGAAAGATGATAAAAATTCTGTTCACTAGACACGGAGTAAGAGCGAGTGAGCTCTTGGGACTCATACACAGCGACGTGTGTAATCCAATGTCAACACATGCAAGAAGTGGTTATTCCTATTTCATTACTTTTACGGACGATTTCCCTAGGTACGTTTTTCTTGATGAAACATAAATTCGAGGCTTTTGAGAAATTTTGAGAATATAAGAATGAAGTGAAAAAACAAACCAAAAAAAGTATGAAGACACTGAGTGTCACGACCCAAAATAACACGTGACTGGCACTTGAATCATGTGAAGTCTATAATACACTACCTATTTCAAGTAAGCCAAAAGTCCAATAATCTAAACCATTCAAAATAAGCAGTGAAGGAAAACTTGTGTAAAGCAAGTGGTTTAAATAAAATAAATGGCATTAAACATTTAAAAGCAACATCATATTTTCCCAAAAATTTCGGCAGAGTCTCCTTCGTAAATACTGGCCCCAAACGGGTACAAACATGAATAATATACATAATGAATAAAAGCATCACCAAGCGGGAGCTAGCTCTTCACCAAATGGCGGATACAACCACGCAAGCAATATAATATACAACGCCGAAGGGCGAGGATAAAAACTCAGAAAGAAAACCATGATAATACAGCGCGCGACTCTGAGGTCAAAAGAATATACATACGGGTATTCTAAGTCTATCAAATAATACAAGTCTGATTGATGGAGTTAATAGATACAACTGAATATAAATAAAGTACAATAGTGGTCATGATGCGAGTGAATCGATCTACCAAAGAAATCACCCGGAATGAGGTAGTGTGCCAGCAAAGCCGCAAAGGAAACCTGTATAGCAAAACCTGCAAGAAACTGTGGCACAACGGGTGTAAGTTGCCAACTCGTGAGTAGAAAACATCACCGAGCAGAATTCACATGTATGACTCTATCCTAGGTCATACGGTAGTAATATCCTCAAAATAATATAGCCTGAATTATAATATAATGGCAAGGGTAAACATCTATACATAAGTGTAATACCAAGTGCTCGTGTCAGTGCCTGAGGTAACAACATATCATATATATGATATATGAATGCATGAAAACAGAATACATCTAAATGAGAAAACTGTTTTCTTATCTCAGTGAGATTTCCGTATAAAACCGAAATATGATCAATGAAATCAACAGAGAATTCGTGTCCAGCATCGACACAAAGCATATGTCTGAATATCTCAATGTCTAAATATCTCGGGCTCCGGCATTCTGGACTGGCCCATATAATCAATCTCAATATCTCGGGCTCCGGCAATCCGGACTGGCCCCGGGCTCCGGCAATCCGGACTGGCCCATATCATCAAATCTCAAGACTACATCGGTATCCTCCGGATATCCGCCGCGTCGCAAATTACCGGTCAATAGTGCTCCCCTGCCGGGCTCAACGCCATCATCTGCGACCATCTTACCCTGGGGTACCGCACCGGGTCCACCTTGCACCCGCAGACGGTTCCTCCTCCTCCTCGAATCGGGTGTATGATGTAGGGGTACTAGGCACTATCACAAGGTTCTACAAGGCATCAGCCATGCCAAAATCAAATTTTTGAAGTGTCGAACGACCCTAACCTAGATCTTAGACTAGAGATTAGGCGAAACAAAGAGCAAGTAAACTACTTTATTTCTAAGAGTTTGGGATTACAACCTTTGTAGTCCATTCCTTCACTTCATAAGCTCCGTGTTGAGGTCCCTTCGCTGCGATCATCAAGTACCCGGACTCTAGAGAGGATCCATGAAGAGAAAGATGCAAGCTTGCTTCCGATCTTCAATAACAAAGATGATCTACCTTGAAGAAACTCAAACCCAAGCTCTTGCTTTGCTAATCAAGTATTAGCAAAGCAAACACCCTAATCTAAGTGGGAAGAATAGATGAGGATGATGAAGTAGGAATTTAGCTCTCATTTGTTTTCAATTTCTCACTCATTTTCATCACATATGAAAAAAACTAGAAAGCTTTTTATCAAAAAGGAAAAAGAAGAAGAAGCAAATCAATTTGTGATGAATAATGAAATCAAGTGTGTGGTTAGAATTGCAACCATGGGTTAAGAATATAAACTTTATCTTTGTAGAGAACTAACTATGGTAAATGGTTGGGTTGGGTTAAAGAAATATTTATGCAAAATATCACAAGTCAAAGTCAAAACTTCAAGAAGCTTCTTGAAAGCTTCATGCAAGCTTAACCCTAATCCAAAGCCTAACCATATTTAAACTCCACAAAACATGTTGCAATTATAACCCAAACTTGTTACAATATTATATATCACATATACAATATTTATTGTAATAGAATAAAATAATACAATTAACATATATCACATATATATCAATGTATTACCCGAGTGAGAAAAAGAATCTTTAAGTTAGCATATATTAGTTAATGTAATTTAATATATCAAATATATAATTATAAATTAAATTATCGAATCAACACTTGATCCGATAATCCGGCTATTTCCTAAATACCCGACTAATATAATGCCGGGTCATCGAATCAAGTGTTGATTCGATGATCATGATCATATCATATATGTGCTCCTACTCCTTTTGCCTGAGCCAGGAAACCTCTGTGTAGGACTCTAAAGAATCGTCAATACGCCGGCCGTAGGTGATGATCATATCAAACACCCACAAGCTGCAAGCGGTCAGCTAAACGTATCAGCCACCCAGGTATTGAGCGATCAGAAGATCAACAAGCAAGCCAGTACATTCTCCTGCGAATCCAATCAGTAACACTCCCGTACAGTCCGGTCTCTTCGTCTGATATGTCGCATATCTCGCCTAGGGGTGGTAAACGTCAGACCCCAGTAGCTTGATAAGTCGTGTCGATATGAGGTCTATAATAGTTCAAGAAACAACTAATAAGACTTACCAGTAAATCTCAGCAACCCTGGCCAGGATTTCAAGTTATAGTCAATCGAACACAGCACAACATCAACTCCCTATACCGGGAGAGACGAAACCCTCCTATCGCTCATTGCCTCCATGTGATTCGTGACTGTACCCAAAAGTCACCGTTCTACATGCCCCTTTGGACGTGGTGAGGTGGAAATCAAAGTACAGTGGGAATCACACAAGACTCTATGACGATCTCGGGTCTATAGACTAACCTGTACCAGTGTCACTAGAGAACTGTCATCTGACGTGAGGTATAATACAATCTAGGAGTTCTCGGCGAGTCAGTCCAGTGTACCCAGTCTCCACTGAGCATCCGTATACCTTCTCTGATGTCAAACACCAATGGATATGGGATCATCCATCGCCCATCATATGGGTCAAGAAGCGCATGCGCTAGTCTTCTCTGGTATATCGATGCCATGTCTCGATACACCAACGACTAGGAACATTTGAAGGATGTACTTAGCGACTACTCTGTCCCCACTAGTATGATCTGCATCATAGTCCTGCTAGTCAAGTACTCATCCTAAGGGCTTTATCAACATGTAACATAGAGACAATCAGAGTACATGTTAAGATAAAGAGCAACCAGATAGCATACTATCATGTCGAGCAAGAAAGTCCTACCAATATATGTCCAAGCATCCACTACAGTATATATCGTATGTACAGTAATGGCCTCTAGGGCATACATATAACTAACAATCTCCCACTTGCACTAGGTCCATCTGTTGTGGTATCGCATACCCAACATACAGCTGTGGTTGAAGTATCATATACTCTACCATCCCATAAAAGTCTCTACTGGGAAATACGCCTTTGTGAGTGGATCCGTGCTGTTGTCCTCTGTGTCTACTCTCCTAACCTCGATCTCCCTGGAGATCAACCAACTCCATGATCAGGCGATACTGCCTAAGAATATGTATGGATCTCTGATGGGACGGGGGTTCCTTGGCCAAAGCCATAACTCTATTGTCATACAATGGTAGGAACGAAGTTCATCTCATGAACTAATATATATCCATACTACCTCTTTGGTAGCATCCTTGGTAACGATGTATCTTGCCTTTAATCGTCTAGTAAGTCATGGTATCTAGCTTGGAACTCTTCCAACATACCGTCCCTCCACTGAGGGTAAAGACAATGCCTGCGACTGACATTCAGTCGTCCTTATCACCCTGGAAACTTTCCAGTGATTCTCCCCAGGATCGATTGATACCATCTCACTACAACTAGTGAGAATCCTAACATCCAATTAGATCTATCCCATAGATCCATAACCTAGGATTTAGGAGGTATCACCTTGATCCTATATGGAGAATCCATGTGATAAGAGGAGATTGACTGAGCGTAGCATAGGAAACTCCTTCCCTTTCAAGAGTATGTTATCCATGTACTATACGAGGATCACCACCATACTCCCTACTACCTTTTTTGTATATACTTGGTTCATCTACCATTTTGATGATGTCAAACTTTTTGACTACTACATCAAAACAGACGATCCAACTCCGCGATGCCTGATTTATCGCACAAAACAACTTGCACACGTTTCCGCTGCTCCCACTGTCTATGAAGCCCTCTGGCTGTGTACTTATTGATGCTCTCTTCTAAATCATCATTTAGAAAGGCTGTCATGACACCCAACCGCCAGAAATCGTAGTCATGGTATGTAGCAATGGCAAGTAGGATCTGGATGGACTTAAGCATAGCTTTGAAAGTCTCAACTTTTCCATGTACACATAATAATCTTCTCATGATATACTTGCTTCTTTTGGGGATTTAACCCTTCAGATAAAGCAACCAAAGTCCATACTTTGTTGCTGTATACGGATTCCATCTCAGATCAGTAACCATCCAGCCATTCTTACAGAGTCCCACTCCTGAAGGCCTGCTCGAAACTAGTTAGGTCATCATCTCATGATGCAATCCTCGCTCCCACTGTTATAGAGAAACCGAAGTATCTCTCAGGTGGGTGAGGAACCTTACTAGATCAGCGGAGACGCTGAGGTTCGTTGGAAACTATTGAATCCTTTGGTTCTACCAAATCATCAGCTGCAGTTTGTATAGCCGGAACTCTTCCCATACCATATCACATATAGAGTGGCAGGCATCTGATTTGATTGGAACTTTATTCAATAAGTATACAACTTCACAAGTCCATAACTCCCAAAAGGAAATAGGCAACTCAGTAGTACTCATCATAGAGCACACCATATCATATAGGATGCGATTGCTCCGCCCCGGCACACCGACATGCTGTGGTGTATACGGAGGAGTAATGCTGAGAGAGAATTCTATTCTCCTTTAGAATAGTCCAGGAATCCCGTGCTCAAGTATTCTCCTCCCTGATCACATCAAAGGACATAATACTTATACCCGTTTTGGTTCTCTACTTCTAAGTCATATTCATTGAATTTCTCAAAAGGTTCAGACTTGTATTTCATCAACAACATATGTCCGAACCTTGAGAGATAATCAGTGAATGTAATGAAGAATAAAGAACTGGTCCTGGCATGTGTAGACAGGGGACCTTACATACATCATCATGTATCAATCCCAAAAGTTCATTAACTCTTTCTCTATTTCTAATAAACAGAGCTGTGGTCATCTTTTCTTTGTTACATGACTGGCAAGTTTCACAAGATGTAAATTCAAACAGATTTAAATATGCATCTCAATGTAACTTGGCTAGTCGGGTCGCATTGATATGACCTAGTCTATAATGCCTTAAGAAGGATTCATTCATCTCTGAACTCTTCCTCTTATCTGTGTTCTGTACATTAAGAACTGTGGTTTGATTTAGAACGTATATATTTTTAGATAACGTGCCTGAACCGATCTACTCTTGATATAGGAAATGTTCAAAACATTATCCAACAATACAAAATTATATCTTTCTTTACTAATAAAGATAATGATATTATGTTGTATATCGGGTTCGGTATCTAATAACATTCGTTCAGAATCAATGTATTCTTGTAATACAGGGTGATAACTGCCAATAGACTTTGCTTGCAACAATTGCATCATTTTCAACTCTTGAAACTTATCACCCGTTCTCAGTTCTCTGTAATGAACACACCCGAAGAAGATGCATTAGCATGCACTTTTTTCGTTTGAGCGGCATGGGAATTCTGGTAATCTCCTATTTTCTGCTCTGACTTATAACACTTATAAGTTGGAGCGGGACCAACGTACCCTAGCACAGTATAACAAGCGGGTTCGGTCAATACATCCGTATTATTATCTTGATTAAGGCGTGACAAGGTCGCTACCTAGAGAGAGAGAAGAAAACACTCAGCGTATGCTCTTGCAAGAATAGATTGGTTATTAATATACCAAATCAGGATGTCTCCCACTGTTTTAGTCAAATCATCCTTCAAACCCTAAAAGGAAAGACAAGCCGGGAATAATTAGACCCTACAAGTTCGCCAATCTTTCAGTCAGGCCATTGCCGGAAATTTGAGGGAGGTTCCCTGTTCTTTCGCACGGACCTAATTAAAGTAAACCTCATTTTCCCAGAGGCGTAACCTCGTTGACACCTTTCTAGACACCTACTTGATCGGCTAATTATAATGTGTAAAACTCTCCCAGGAGTAACTCTTACTCGCAGCTGTTATCGGGATCCAACTATCTCATAGAAGGTATGCAATCTCATTGCAAATTTCAACACATAAAATTCCCGATAATATTTTACCCCTAGTACTTATGACCTTAACTATGGTCAACATATCATAAGCACTAGTCAAGTTCTATCCGTCATTTCATGATTAATTAGACCCACCCACATGACCCTCAACTATGGTCGACATAATCACATGACTATCCTAATTAATCGCATTATATGCTGTGTAGGAATACATCACTTAGCTACCGTACACTACGCCTCAACTATTGTCGACATACGCAGCACGAATACTAAGTACTCTACTTCCTAAAATGACGGAGAGTTACGACAGGTTTTTATGAAAACCTTTTACGTAATGAACTTGATATCATTGTAGAATCGAGTGATTTTTGAATGGAGTGTTTTTTAGGCCTTTACTAGTTTTGCTAAAGAGGTCACTCCCGGTGAAGGGATCTCGGCTCTTTCCTCATCGAATAAGGTGCAGCATATTTCATAAATACCGCTGTGCAAAGCAAGATCTATAGAAACAATCAAAAACTAAACCGTGTGTGTAGCATCTGCTAGTTTCGCTAAAGAGGTCACTCCCGGAGAAGGGATCTCGGCTCTTTCCTTATCGAATAAGGTGCTGGATATTCTACAAGGAATACCGCTATGCAAAGCAAGAACTAGAGCTACCAGTTTTTAAACAAGTTTCTACAACATCTTTAGGTTTCTTTAATTTTGTTAATCTCATTAATGAAGTCCCATTTTATTATGCTTCACAAGCATCACATTTGAAACGAAATCAGAAATATAACATATATCTCATATTTATAATATAAACATTCGTCTCAGGCAGTAATATGATCTCATCACAGAACATTACAGCAGAAGAACATATATGAAATATTGGATATACTAGGAGGTCTGTGTTTTAATACGAGCCTGTATTAAACACGGATTCCACGGTCGTGTTGAATAGCCAAACCCACATCCCTAGACCCCTACGAGAGCGGCAAGTAAGCCTGCCAATTCTAGAGTTAGGAGACCTGGTCTCGACTTCTCGAGATGGTCTCCCACTGGACCCTAGAACCCAGTTACTTGTGCTCCCCGCATTGGGTCTATGCTAATGCGGAAAAGTAAATAATATACAATGGTGACAACATCCTCAGCCCGGAAGTACCCAAATGAAAGAATATTACATACAATGAATTTTACATGAATGAAAAATTAAAACTCTCATCTCACATAAAACCGCAGGCTATTCAAACACGACGATCTAATATAAAATATCACAGCAACACATAATATCACATATCATCAAAGTAAGTAAATATGCGTATCCCAGTTGTCGTTGCTGTATAGCAACGAAACTGGCGATACACCACATATTACACTTACGGTCACAGAAAAGAAATTGTAAAACTGCAACAGTTGGAATCCGCAACCTCCTTAGACATCGCATGCCTAAACAAATGAATTCCTTACACATCTCATGCCTAACAATTATAAACCCCGCATTTTAGTCTTAATATCGAAAACACTTTTCAATATCTAATCGGGAAATTCAACAAGATTCCCGAAAACCTAATCGAATGCTCGTCGAAAACTTTAGTAGACGGCCGCACCCCCAATGCCGTCGACGAAGTGCACTAAGGCGGAACACCGCTGCAGCGAGCACCCGAATGGATGCTTTTGGCGACGGGGTTCTCCTACAGTCACTTGGTCGGGGCTATGCGGCATGGCTGTCTATTAAGTTTAACCGGCGAGTATCCGCGTATGCTATGTGATTGCGACGGACTTTTGATCGCATCAAAATCCCGTGGCAACCGATCATCTGAAACTAAACTGCTAGATGTATAAAATTTAAATTAGTTATCTCATAACTATTTGTGGATTCTAAATATTGTATTACAGTCCAGATGAATAGACAATGTAAAACTTTTCGATCGAATAAACAAACACAAAAGATTTCCCAAATAGCCCAACACTTGAGCGGAGTTCAAAAAGTTCCAGATCATGTCATGACTGCTATGAACCAGCCGTAGAAGGGTCAAACCAACGCCTCACATGTGGCAACGCTAAACAACCACAAACCCTAGGGTTCAGTGGCAGTTTTGACGGTCACATAATCGAGTTAAGGTTACGTTCTTCTAGAGGGTCCACAGATACGCTTGCATGATTTTCCGAAAGTTTTAAACTCTTGGAAAAATCCAACACTTGAAAGTTTTCCGATAGGGGAAAAAGTGAGTTATTGATATCCGTTCGAACATTTTAACACGTTCTAAATTACCCGGACAAACTTAAACGAAATTAAACTTTACGATCGAATCAACGAATACAAAAGATTTCCAGAAAACTCAACACTTGAGTAGAATTAAAAATTCCCAGAAGCATGCAAAAGTAACCAAGAATCATACCCTGAAGTATTATCCCCTAACACCCTAAGTTGGCCACGAAACCGCCGCCAATGGCATAGTTTGGCCGCTGTTCCGCTGTCTCTTGAAGGGTTCATGGGTCTGTACTTCACAGTAATTCTTATAATTCCCTGCTTAACTTTCTGAGTATTTTTAATACAGAAAAAATCAACATTTTAAAAAATTTCTAGAGAGGGGGTGTATATCGACGTTTCGGGGTTCGATCGGACTTTAATCTTCGTCTAGACAACGCCTAAAGCTCTAGCTTATCTCTGATACCACTGTAGGGTTACTAGGCACTATCACAAGATTGTACATGGCATCAACCATGCCAAAATCAAAATTTTCAATTGCCAAACGACCTTAACCAACATGTTAGACTAGAGATTAGGCGAAACAAAAAGCAAGTTTACTACTTTATTTCTAAGAGTTTAGGATTAAAACCTTGGTAGTTCGTTCCTTCACTTCATAAGCGCCGTGTTGATGTCCCTTCGCTGCGATCATCAAGTACCCGGACTCTAGAGATGCTCCATGAAGAGAAAGATGCAAGCTTGCTTCCGATCTTCAATAACAAGGATGATCTAGCTTGAAGAAACTCAAACCCAAGCTCTTGCTTTGCTAATCAAGTATTAGCAAAGCAAACACCCTAATCTAAGTGGCCAGAATAGATGAAGATGATGAAGTAGGAATTTCTCTCTCATTTGTTTTCAATTTCTCACTCATTTTCATCACATATGAAAAAGCTAGAAAGCTTTTTATCAAAAATGAAGAAGAAGAAGAAGCAAATCAATTTATGATGAATAAAGAAATCAAGTGTGTGGTTAGAATTGCAACCATGGGTTAAGAATATAAACATAACCCTTGTACAGAAATAACTATGGTAAAGGATTGGGTTGGGTTAAAGAAATATCTATGCAAAATATCACAAGTCAAAATCAAAGCTTCAAGAAGCTTCTTCAAAGCTTCAAGAAGCTTCTTCAAAGCTTCATGCAAGCTTAACCTAATCCAAACCCTAACCATATTTGAACTCAACAAAACATGTTGCAATTATAACCCTAATATGTTACAATATTATATATAACATATACAATATTTATTGTAACAGAATAAAATAATGCAATTAAAATATATCACATATATATATCAATGTATTACCCGAGTGAGAAAAAGAATCTTTAAGTGAGCTTATATTAGTTAATGTAATTTAATATATCAAATATATAATTATACATTAAATTATCGAATCAACACTTGATCCGATAATCCGGCTATTTCACAAATACCCGACTAATATAATTTGTATCAGTTCATCGAATCAACACTTGATCAGATGACCCGGCTATATCACATATACCCGGCCGATATCACATATCGCGAGAATCTAATACGGTATCGTATACACGTATTATTCTCAGTCCCTCACATATCACATATGTGCTCCTACTCTTTTTGCCTGAGCCAGGAAACCTCTGTGTAGGACTCGAAAGAATCGTCAATACGCTGGCAGTAGGTGATGATCATATCAAACACCCACAAGCTGCAAGTGGTCAGCTAAACGTAACAGCCACCCAGGTATTGAGCGATCAGAAGATCAACAAGAAAGCCTGTACATTCTCCTGCGAATCCAATCAGTAACACTCCCGTACAGTCCAGTCTCTTCGTCTGATATGTCGCATATCTCGCCTAGGGGTGGTAAACGTCAGACCCCAGTAGCTTGATAAGTCGTGTCGATATGAGGTCTATAACAGTTCGAGAAACTACTGATAACACTTACATGTCACGACCCGAAAGAGCACGTGACTGGCCCTTGAACCATATGATGTCTATATGACCCCATCTGATCCAAGTAAGCCAAAAGCCCAGAAATCTAAAACCATTTAAAGAGTAAATAAGGAAAACTGGTTTTAAGAAGTAAAGAAATCATGTTTCGAAAATCATAGTTTTTAAATAACTAAGCCGAATATGCATTTTTAAAAATGTGTAACCTTTCCTGAAAATTTCGACAGAGTTTCCGTTGTAAAAACTGGCCCCGAACGGGGTACAACAAGAATAATATATATGAAATGATAAAAGGCATCCCCAAGCGGGAGCTAGCTCTTCGTCAATCGACGGTCACAACCACGCAAGCAATAATAATATACAGCGCCAAAGGGCGAGGATCAAAACCCAAAAAGAACTCAAAACAGCCAGAAAACCGTAATACTACAAGCGCGACTCTAAGGTCGAAATAATACAACACTGTTTTCTAAGTCTGAAACAATATACAAGTTTTGGTTGATGAAATTTCTAGATACAATGAATAATACATGAACAATGGCGGTTCTAATACAAAAGAACCCACCTACCCAAGCAAGTCACCCATAAGGAAGCAGTGTGCCAAAAATGCCGCTATGGAATCTGTACGGCAAAACTTGCAAGAACTGTGGCACAACGGGGGTGAGTTGCCAACTCGTGAATAGAAAATATCTACAAGCAGAGATCGAATGCAAGACATAATCCTAAGTCAAACGATCAGTATATATAAACCATAAGAGTACGTCTGAAGCATAATAAGGTGGCAATGTAACATCTAAACATATATGTAGTGCCAAGTACTCAGGTAATAACATGTCATCAGTATAAGGTATGTCTGCATGAAGTAAATATGATGAAGTATCAAATGGATATCAATACACATATATTAGCGTCCCATTCCACTAATATTGGTGTAAGGGTATATATAACAGCGCCCTCACACCCTGTAATATATACAAATGAAGTATGATCATGTAAATCCAGTCTGTATGTGATCAAGTCTGTAAAAACGTGGAACCCGTCCACCCGTCACTCAATGACAATAAACATCACGTATTTAAATATGAGGGTATAATCAAAATCATGGAAATCATCATGAAACCTGTGCCTAGCATCGGCACGTAAATCCTCATATATCGGGCTCCGTCAGTACGGATCGGCCCACGGGCTCTGTCTGCGGTATCGGCCCTCGGCCCCAGCAGTACGCCCATATCCATCTATCGACTCTGGTCAGTATCCTCCGGATAACCACCAGGTCCAACCAATCACCGGTAGGTACTCGCCACCCTGCCAGGCTCATCGTCTACTCCACGAAAAACATTTCTTGCCCGGGGAACCATACCGGGTCCCCCATGTACCGGCAATCAGCCTCATCCGCCTACTCGAATCGGGTTTCACTTGTCGCTCTCAGCATTGAGAAAACACATGGTGGACGCACTGAAATATCATATCAAGGGTAACCGGGTTTTTTTAAAACAATTACATATTTCTCTTTTGAAATACCCACGGTTTCCAAATCCAGAAATATCATGAAAAAAACATATCTCAATGCGTATAATCAGAAAGCATGATGTATGCAACATATAAAGAAATGTAAGCAACATACAATGAATGCAACAGTACTACAGTGTAGTGATATGGCAATTATCGATGATGAAGTGTGTGAGCCGGCAAACAAGTGCACGTGGAACATACAAATCATCGATAATGGTGCTGGTGTCCTAGCAGCATGACAGAAATATATCAACAATACAAGCGATGCAATGCAAATAGCATGAATATACGGAATCGAATAATCAACGCAACAGTAGAGAACCTGCCTTAATAGATATATCATGCAACGTTGCCTTTTGAAATAAGACGAATCAGGGCTTTTGGTAAAATAAGGGCTACGGTGTTGTAAGAAAAGATGCGTCGTTTGAAAATATCCGTATAAACCCTTCTGCCTATCTTTAAAATATCCCCGATTCGTTAGTTTTGAAATAGGTATGACTCGGGTCTAATCTAACGCCTACTATGCGAACTACGAACCCAACAATCAAGTCAATCGGGAGGGGTATGGAAACCACCTAAATCTAAGTCGATATACATATATATACATAGTCGGTGATCTCGCCTCAATAGTATCGCGTACGATACAGTATATCATATAACATCCTCGAGTCATGAGTGCGGATCTAACATCAATATAAAGCTCGTACGGTAAATCGTCGTACGGCATCCCAATAGCAGGGTACGGGTCAATATCACATTCATCTCATCACATATCCGGTATCACTACCATCATATCACATCACAAACCTCATCGACTCATCTCAATCCCATGCATCATCCTCAATCCCGTATATGAACACATAGTCCCATACCCATGTGTAGATATACACACCTCTATATGCACACAGATAAATGAAAGAATGCATGCAAGTATATGTGTACGTGTATGTATGGGTGCAACCATTACTCTAGGGTTTCGCACTATACTAAACCAATACATCCTTATCACCAATAATACCATTATTACCATCAATAATCCTAAACAATACATAATAAATATATGTGTGTATACGTATTGGTATACATCACCACGGACAGCGGGGGTGCTATATGCCATCCACCCGACTTCTCCCCGTAGATATAATCTACTCACCTTGCTTCTCGTGTGCCAATGCCGATGTCGCTATCTTCATCTTCTTCGCCTCAACATCATGTAGGGTACCTACAAGTATATCACAACGCTAAAGCACATCGGAAACCAAAATAGCACACGCTACTCGCATAGGTACAAACCTATCGTCTCGCGTGTAAACACGATCAATATGCACTTGTCGTCGACGTCCAAACGCCACCCGACAGGAATGAATCACCAAATACCAAAATCCATACTAAAACAAGTCGTAAATCATACGCCAACTCAAGCAAATCAACCCAGATTTTACCCTAACTGGAAACAGTCAAAACTAGACATACCCAGTGTCAAGACTAGAGGAAATAGGGCCATGCACAAAAATCGAGACAGTTCCCTCCTGCTCTGGCCGCAATTTGCGGCCAGAAGGAATAAATTGGCGGCCTAGAATTGGAGTTGGAGTCTATGGTTTGGTGTGGTGGTTCCATGGTGCCTGCACATCTCACTGTCAACTCAGTTTTATTTTTGGGGTCTCGGGGTGATAGCAGATTCTTAAATACGATCACAGATTCACAGTTTTTCTCCGACATCGTCTCATAAATCCGTATTCTAGTTTCAAATTTAGGTTTGGGTCCAAATTAGCATCACACAAGGGGTTCTAAGGTCACCACAATCCTCAATTTCATCTTTAATTTCAGATCTCACATAAACCCTAACTTGGAGTTTCACAAAACCACCGAACAACACCATATCGATACAAAACTAGTATTGATGCCCAAGAAATGAGATACTACTCTAATAGGTGCAGAAATTACCTCCTTTGGCAACTCAAGAAAATTCTTGAGTTGCTCAAAGTCCTCCAAATCCAATCTTGCTAGGTTCAATCTGTAGCTAGTGAGCTTGGGAGCAAGTTTTGTAAAGTGGGAATAGTGTTTTGGGGTTGATTTTATTGTGGATCTAGGGTTTTTGTGAAGAGGGAGAGTGAGGGAGAAGGAGCAGCAGCAGCTCAAGGTGAGGGAAAGGAGAGAGAATGAGAAGGGGAAAATGATGGGAGCATGGTTCAAAAAGTCAAAAGCAACTACTCTCTCTCTCTCATCATCACACTTACTTTTTCCTTTTCTTTTCTTTTCCTTTTCCTTTTCACTCCAATAGTGAACCCAAAAGAACAACCATGGCAATAGAAATGTAACACAAGTGTAACAAATGTGGAAAATGATATGTGCACATTTTTGCACAAAAAAGCTAAAAATCCAATTAGCGATTTTTAATCGCGATTAGCACCAAATTAGCATATAACTAATCTTAAAAACTTTAAAATGGCATAATTCCATAAATTACCCTATTTTAGAATTTTCCATAATTTTTCTCCATTTATTTGTATTTAATCATACCCGAATATTAAAATATTCATTAAAATAATATTAAATTATAAAAATTCCCGAAAATAATATTTTATTATTTTGGAAACGTTACAATCCACCCCCCCTTAAAGAAATTCGGTCCCCGAATTTAAATTTAAAACCCCCAAATACTAAAACATTTCGATACAAATTCCAAGTCGTCTGGGCTCCGAAATCAGCAATACATAAAACGTATCCTAGCGCAATGCATGCGCATGAGTACTGAGCATATAACTCAAAAGCAACACTCCATCAAACATCCCGCAATCATCGGAGTCATGGTAAAGACACAAATGTCAAATCCAATACAAAACCAATATGATATTGATCAGAACTATACATGTAGACATCCAATCTGTACATGTAAATAGCTGATGTAAATGCATGCCAAATCTTCTTAAGTCGCTGTGCGATGCGCGTAACACTGCACAGTGGCGGACGTTTTTCATAAGACAATAACTATATACATATATATATATATATATATCCTTTGTTTAATAGGTATGTTCCACCGTTTTGAGAACAATTTAGAAGGGTTTCCTTATTTTTAAAATGTTTCGTATCATATCGGACACGTAGGTATATATATATCGAGACCATAGCTCGCTCTTTGGAAATCCCTTCGAACTATCAATGCATGCAAAATATATCCAGGTACTGTCCTCTGACTAGTCCAGCTCAGTATGAAAACAAATATCCAATATCATAAAAATGTACTGCTCCAAAAGGTATAAATCCAAAAAATGTACATAACATCACCCTGTGCGTCTGGTGCGCACGGAAATCAAAATCCATATATGTGCCATACAGGTGCACAAAACAACATCTAGGTGGAACGGGCGTGCACGAAGCATCTCTCATAGGCAACGTGTGTGCCTGACAGCCAAAATCCGGTGCATCTGACATGCACGAAGAATCTCGATTAGTGCATCGGGCGTGCACCAAAATCGTATCTCAAAACATGCGCCCAACATGCGCGAATATCCAAATCGGTGCATCCATCGTGCACGAATGAAAATCTAAACCCTGCGCACTCAACATGCACGGAATCACGAAATCCAATAGCAAACGTCGAACATGCGTAAGTCCAATCAAAAGCACGGAGTGCAAGAATCAATCATCAATATCAGGGTCCAAATCGACGATTTATAATGCCGCTCAATCAAGATCACATGGAAATCGCACAACCGTGTGCATCAGCATGCACAAATCAAATCAAAACACTAAAAGTACATGAAAACTACGCTGGAAGCGTAAATCAAATCACCGGCATAAAATAGGCATGAAATCACAATCAATACCTCAAGAGTAATAACTCCGCACAAAATATGAATACCCAGTAAGTGCAACCATGGTGCACAAAATCAAATATCATGGAACTCAGTCATCAAGACTAATCATGCGAATAGATCGCCCAAAATACCGAAATCCAAGATGACGGATACGAGATAATCAAATCACAAAATCACAAATCATAAATACCGTCGTCGGTATATCCTCCTTCGAGGTCGAGAAGGTGCCGGTACATCCAATGCTAGCGGCGCAAGATATCTACTCGCCTCATGCTCGCGGTTGGCGTCTTCTGCCTCTGGTTCCTTATCTTCTCTGTGGATTACCAATCTCGCAATCCATCGGCTCATCGGCCCGGTCAGGTGTGTTGACAGGAACGATTCCATTCTGGCACTTTCCTGGTCATCTCTCGGTCAATCCTCACGATCGCTCGTAACGCAGCACATCTCTGGCGCCGACCTCTGGTCCTCTGAATGGACATCACACATCTGCTCCTGGTGCAAATATTATTGCAGCAGTGTATTGGAAGGAATCCCTGCTCAAGGTCTCTTCTGATCTCGTCTAAGCCAAACTGTACGGAGGCTGGTACTCTGGCATAATCTTTTCTCGCTCTATGGACATCTGCGTCCTTAGTACAACATCCCCTCGGATGCCGGTCGCCTCCCTGCGCCTCTGTATGCATATCCGACCATTAATCTTAACGTGGTGTAGTAACAGCTCGTCGGCATCTCACACGAACTTCTTGTCCCGCTTGCCTGTATCATCGACCATTTCGACATCGCGTCTTTATCTGCGCACTGCAATGTCCTCGGCTACGGTCCATCCGAAGTCTCTAACACGGACTCGAAATCATGAACTCGGTATCTTCGTCGCTCAGTAGGAGATATCTTGCCGATCACGTCCTCAATGTGCATATCGCATCTTTAACGTCGGCAGAGTGGAACGTCATCTCGTCGAAATCTCATGCGAACTCTTTACTCCACTCTGTCTCAACATCGACTGATTCGGACTCATCTCATCGTGGCTACATAGGCTGCGCTCCAACGGCTACACTCGTATCTGGAGTCTCCCAAGCAGTGTCCCATCACATGATATCCGAATGATGTCGAATCGTCCGATCGACTCATCAGAACCTCATAATCCCCCAAGAGCTCAACATCTCGGGTACAGTTTTATTGTATCGAGTACATACCACAGCATCGGTGGTCCAGCCGTAGAAGGGCAAACCCAAGCCTCACTAATGGCGCCGTGGAACTGCCGCAAACCCTAAGGTTCAAAGGCTTTCACACGGTCATTATGTCGAGTTAGGGTTTCATTCTTCTAGAGGGTCCATAGAATCGCTTGCATGTCTTTCCGAATACTTTAAACTTGGAAAATGGGTTCCTGACATTCGATCGTCTCAATCGACTCTCAACGAATCTGCGTGAAGTTGCCTCTAGCTGGAATCAATCTATCTGATGACCTTGCATCGGGGTAAGCGAACGAACCACATGTCCTAGTCAATAATCCTCGGTGACTAGCGACTCACCATCATATCTCCAAGAATATGCTCATGCTGCAGTAGCTCCAATCATCTTGGCGATATCTCATCTTCCGCAGCAATAACTGGCTTCTTCGTCCGTGCGCTGGACAACGCGTCAATCATCCTGGATAATCGATAATTTCAACGGTCATCACATCCTGGCTGGCCTCTATCAGTGGCTCAATCCCCTGGTGCCGATCGGCACATCCGGAAATCTCATAAAAGCGATCAATCCAACGCTCATGTCGCGAAAACACAATAAGACGACTCCTCAATATGCAATCGTATGCCTCTGGAATCACGCCCTGGTCAGTCCTCGTCCACGACGAGCTCATGCTGACGCAACTCGAGCCGTAGCTCACTCTGCACGTGCAATCGTGGCGGCAAAATCATAACCAGTATCGATGAGTATAGATCATAGGAAGGAATATAATACGGTGCAAGGAAATGTACAGCCTAAGGTTTCTTAAGCGGAGTGGCATGTCGCAAGTATGCCGCTGAACATACACACAGTACGTCACTCTACTTTAGTCACCTATTCCATCAACCACGGGTCACCCTACGCGACGAAAGTTCGGGTCTAATACCCCCTCGACTATGTCTAAGTTCCGTAAGTTCAAGCCTAAGTTCTGTATATATATAACGCCCTAGGCTCCACATAGTCAAACTTAGATTCAAACCAAGGTCAACCTAGCGCTCTGATACCTACTTTGTCACGACCCGAAAGAGCACGTGACTGGCCCTTGAACCATATGAAGTCTATAAGACCCCATCTGATCCAAGTAAGCCAAAAACCCAGAAATCTAAAACCATTTAAAGAGTAAATAAGGAAAACTGGCTTTAAGAAGTAAAGAAATCATGTTTCGAAAATCAAAGTTTTTTAATAACTAAGCCGAATATGCATTTTTAAAAATGTGTAACCTTTCCTGAAAATTTCGGCAGACTTTCCTCTGTAAAAACTGGCCCCGAACGGGGTACAACAAGAATAATATATATGAAATGATAAAAGGCATCCCCAAGCGGGAGCTAGCTCTTCGTCAATCGACGGTCATAACCACGGAAGCAATAATAATATACAACGCCAAAGGGCGAGGATCAAAACCCAAAAAGAACTCAAAACAGCCAGAAAACCGTAATACTACAAGCGCGACTCTACGGTCGAAATAATACAACACTGTTTTCTAAGTCTGAAACAATATACAAGTTTTGGTTGATGGAATTTCTAGATACAATGAATAATACATGAACAATGGCGGTTCTGATACAAAAGAACCCACCTACCCAAGCAAGTCACCCAGAAGCAAGCAGTGTGCCAGAAATGCCGCTATGGAATCTGTACGGCAAAACCTGCAAGAACTATGGCACAACGGAGGTGAGTTGCCAACTCGTGAATAGAAAATATCTACAAGCAGAGATCGAATGCAAGACATAATCCTAAGTCAAACGATCAGTATATATTAACCACAAGAGTACGTCTGAATCATAATAAGGTGGCAATATAACATCTAAACATGTATGTAGTGCCAAGTACTCAGGTAATAACTTGTCATCGGTATAAGGTATGTCTTCATGAAGTAAATATGATGAAGTATCAAATGGATATCAATACACATATATTAGCGTCCCATTCTATTAATATTGGTGTAAGGGTATATATAACAGCGCCCTCATACCCTGTTATATATACAAATGAAGTATGATCATGTAAATCCAGTCTGTATGTGATCAAGTTTGTAAAAACGTGGAACCCGTCCACCCGTCACCCAATGACAATAAACATCACGTATGTAAATATGAGGGTATAATCAAAATCATGGAAATCATCAAGAAACCTGTGCCTAGCATCGGCACGTAAATCCTCATATATCGGGCTCCATCAGTCCGGATCGGCCCACGGGCTCTGTCTGCAGTATCGGCCCTCGGCCCCGGCAGTACGCCCATATCCATCTATCGACTCTGGTCAGTATCCTCCGGATAACTGCCAGGTCCAACCAATCACCGGTAGGTACTCGCCACCCTGCAAGGCTCATCGTCTACTCCACGAAAAACATTTCTTGCCCCGGGGAACCCTACCGGGTCCACCATGTACCCGCAATCGGCCTCATCCGCCTCCTCGAATCGGGTTTTACATGTCGCTCTCAGCACCGAGAAAACACATGGTGGACGCACTGAAATATCATATCAAGGGTAACCGGGTTTTTTTAAAACAATTACATATTTCTTTTTTGAAATACCCACGGTTCCCAAATCCAAAAATATCATGGAAACAACATATCTCAATGCGTATAATCAGAAAGCATGATGTATGTGACATGTAAAGAAATGTAAGCAACATACAATGAATGCAACAGTACTACAGTGTAGTGACATGGCAATTATCGATGATGAAGTGTTTGAGCCGGCAAACAAGTGTACGTGGAACATACGCATCATCGATAATGGTGCTGGTGTCCTATCAGCATGAGAGAAATATATCAACAATACAAGCGATGCAATGCAAATAGCATGAATATGCGGAATCGAATAATCAACGCAACAGTAGAGAACCTGCCTCAATAGATATATCGTGCAACCTTGCCTTTTGAAAAAAGACGAATCCGGGCTTTTAGTAAAATAAGGGCTACGGTGTTGTAAGAAAGATGCGTCGTTTGAAAATATCCGTATAAACCCTTCTGCCTATCTTTAAAATATCCCTGATTTGTTAGTTTTGAAATAGGTATGACTCGGGTCTAGTCTAACGCCTATTATGCGAACTACGAACTCAACAATCAAGTTAATCGGGAGGGGTATGGAAACCACCTAAATCTGAGTCGATATACATATATATATATACATAGTCGGTGATCTCTCCTCAATAGTATCGCGTACGATACAGTGTATCATATAACATCCTCGAGTCATGAGTGCGGATCTAACATCAATATAAAGCTCGTACGGTAAATCGTCGTACGGCATCCCAATAGCTGGGTACGGGTCAATATCACATTCATCTCATCACATATCCGGCATCACTACCATCATATCACACCACAAACCTCATCGACTCATCTCAATCCCATGCATCATCCTCAATCCAGTATATGAACACATAGTCCCATACCCATGTGTAGATATACACACCTCTATATGCGCATAGATAAATGAAAGAATGCATGCAAGTATATGTGTATGTGTATGTGTGGGTGCAACCACTACTCTAGGGTTTCGCACTATACTAAACCAATACATCCTTATCACCAATAATACCATTATTACCATCAATAATCCTAAACAATACATAATAAATATATGTGTGTATACGTATTGGTATACATCACCACGGACAGCGGGGGTGCTATACGCCATCCACCCGACTTCTCCCCGTAGATATAATCTACTCACCTTGCTTCTCGTGTGCCAATGCCGATGTCGCTATCTTCATCTTCTTCGCCTCAACATCATGTAGGGTACCTACAAGTATATCACAACACTAAAGCACATGAAAATCACATCGGAAACCAAAATAGCACACGCTACTTGCATAGGTAAAAACCTATCGTCTCGCGTGTAAACACGATCAATATCCACTTGTCGTTGACGTCTAAACGCCACCCGACAGGAATGAATCACCAAATACCAAAATTCATGCTAAAATAAGTCGTAAATCATACGCCAACTCAAGCAAATCAACCCAGATTTTACCCTAACTGGAAACAGTCAAAACTAGACATACCCAGGGTAAAGACTAGAGGAAATAGGGCCATGCACAAAAATCGAGACAGTTCCCACCTGCTCTGGCCGTAATTTGCGGCCAGAAGGAATAAATTGGCGGCCTGGAATTGGAGTTGGGGGCTAGGGTTTGGTGTGGTGGTTCCATGGTGCCTGCACATCTCACTGTCAACTCAGTTTTATTTTTGGGGTCTCGGGGTGATAGCAGATTCTTAAATACGATCACAGATTCACAGTTTTTCTCTGACCTCGTCTCATAAATCCGTATTCTGGTTTCAAGTTGAGGTTTGGGTCCAAATTAGCATCACATAAGGGGTTCTAGGGTCACCACAATCCCATATTTCATCTTTAATTTCAGATCTCACATAAACCCTAACTTGGAGTTTCACAAAACCACCGAACAACACCATATCGATACAAAACTAGTATTGATGCCCAATAAATGAGATACTACTCTAATAGTTGCAGAAATTACCTCGTTTGGCAACTCAAGAAAATTCTTGAGTTGCTCAAAGTCCTCCAAATCCAATCTTGCTAGGTTCAATCTGTAGCTAGTGAGCTTGGGAGCAAGTTTTGTGAAGTGGGAATGGGGTTTTGGGGTTGATTTCAATGTGGATCTAGGGTTTTTGTGAAGAGGGAGAGTGAAGGAGAAGGAGCAGCAGCAGCTCAAGGTGAGGGAGAGGAGAGAGAATGAGAAGGGGAAAATGATGGGAGCATGGTTCAAAAAGTCAAAAGCAATTACTCTCTCTCTAATCATCACATTTACTTTTTCCTTTTCTTTTCTTTTCCTTCTCACTCCAATAGTGAACCCAAAAGAACAACCATGGCAATAGAAATGTAACACAAGTGTGGAAAATGATATGTGCACATTTTTGCACAAAAAACCTAAAAATCCAATTAGCGATTTTTAATCGCGATTAGCACCAAATTAGCATATAACTAATCTTAAAAACTTTAAAATGGCATAATTCCATAAAATACCCTATTTTAGAATTTTCCATAATTTTTCCCCATTTATTTGTATTTAATTATACCCGAATATTAAAATATTCATTAAAATAATATTAAATTATAAAAATTCCCGAAAATAATATTTTATTATTTTGGAAACGTTACATTACCTGTAAATCTCAGCAACCCTGGTGATCAGTCGAAAATATTGTATATTTTAGCCGGCAATTTCCTTAACATTTGCATACATTTAGAAGTGTTCGGCATTCATATTCTACATATTAGCAAATCTGTCATAAAATATGAGATTGCATGTGTTAGACTTTTAAACCGACACTTTAAAGGAAATTAACCGCATTTCATGGCATCGCATCATTTCTGTATTTGCGCAACACTTGTCTTGAGTCTATGCAGGAAAATACGGAAGAAAAACCCAAGAGCTGATCAACATTACACCAACTCCATACTTTCAGATCTGGTAGCATTTCAGAAGGAATTATGAAATTCTATATATCACATAAAAGCCCATACAATAGCCCAAGACCACTGCAGAAAATACAAGCCCTAAGGCTCCAAATTAGCCGCGGATCCGCGGCAGGAACCTACTTGGGCCGCGGATCCGCGGTTGGTCCAAAGCTTCTGTTCCCAAAATTCAGTGCAGAATCTCGTTATCTGGGCCCACAGTTCTTTCTGATACTCCAAATACCATAATTCTCTCGAAGCTACTGCCAGATCAGCAAAGAAAATTAAGGAAGGCTAATCCTAATTAAGCTCCTAATTAATCCTCTTCTAGAAGCTCCTCCTAACTAATCACATCTAGAAGCTTCTCCCCTAACTAACTTTTGGAGGGAAATTTGAATTTCTTCAACAAACTTTAGGAGGGAAACTTAGAATTTGAAATCCTAGATCTAGGGTTAGTTATCTATAAATAGGAACCTAGACCTAGGGTTAAAAGCTAATCTTTAATATTCCTAAAAATTCCCTCTTTCATCATCTTCTTCCACAAGTCTCGTGACAAGGCTTGTGCGAAACCCTGACCCTAATTCCACTCCAAATCCAAGATCTTGAGTACCAAATCAAGCAAGAAGCCTTCAACCTTTTAGGAGCCGAGCCGATCTTCAATCAGGCAAGTGATCCAAGCCGATCCGCGTTCCACGGAGACGAGCGAAGCCAAATCGACGATCAAGTTCTTCCTCTTGTAGTTCTTGAGTGATTGTAACGAAATTGTTGATATAAATAAAAGGTGAAATTCTTTTATCTTGCTTTCTTTTAATTCTTGCATCATGATTAGATCTCAATTTGTAATTGTTGTTCTTGTTGTGATGTTTGAGTAAAACTCCGCTCGTAAAGGAGTCGAGACGATTGTAGAATGATGATGTAACAAATCTTAATACGATTTTAAGTCCTACGAGTTTTATAAACCCTAGCAAGTTCAAGAATCGATGACCTAGTTTCGTAGCGATGCTTTCTTGATTGTGATCGCTCGAAATTAGGGATCTACGATCGTTTCTTGAATTTACTAGAGGCTAGAATATGAATGATATCAATGAAAGAACAAGAGATAAGATGAAACCCTAGTTTCACAAGAAGTCTCTAATTCTCATCGATTATCATCGATCTAGTATCAATTCATCGAAGGATAAGAATACGTAATTGTAAGATTACATCACATCTATAGATCCGATCGATTCCTACGAGCCTCATTTCGATTCTTGATATTTGGTTTGGAAAAAATCAACAAACTATAAATTCTTGATTCTATCTTTTCTTGTTATTAGATCTAGATATTTTCTTTTTCTTGAAATACAAAATTTAAATCATGAATTGTTTGTTTTCTTTTCTTTAAAGTTTCGACTCATCTAAATTCGAAAAGACGAACGATTACACTTTCCCTGTGGACGATCCGCACTCACTAACAATCTACATCCGACACCGTAGTTGATTGCGGTCAAATAATTTTTGGTTGTGATTTCTTTACAATTTTCTCAAATATACACAACGAGAAATTCGTTTCAATCAAAATGGCGCCGTTGCCGGGGATAGTGCGCTAATAGTTCGTATTTTGAAATTTGAGTTGAAAATTTTATTCCATTTAAATTTTGTGATCAAAATTCGTGCAAACACTAATACGTGTTTTGTGATTTGATTGCGAGGAAATCTGGAATCATTGGAGCTGTGGAAAATTTTTTCTGAAACATCCAGAGAGCTCCTGAGGTGAACAGAAACCAATCCTAAAATTTTGGTGCAGTGATTCATTGATAGGACCGCTCATCCGCGGCAAATAACCCTAATACGCGGCGGATCCGCGCCCCCCTTGACTGTTCACTGCACTAATTTTTCTCTGTAAGTCTCTATCTTTCTTATCTCCTCCTCTGTCTGCTCCAATAACAATTTTGCTGCAGGTTTCTTTGCAAATAAATCGCAGCGCCACAAAGCAAAATAAAAATTTTTGCGTGTTTTTGATTCTTGGTTGTTTGCATTCTAATACGGAAATTTAAGGGGCACGACCAAATCCAAATTAGGTGGGGATTTCATTACCCTTCCTAGGCCCCGAAAATCGCAAAACTTGCATCCGCATTGACCCTCATTAATTAAAAGAAATCTAGAGATGACTCTAAGGACCGTCGCGCTCATTTAGGACAAGAGAAGGCCGTGGGTAATTCATTGTTTATCCGAGTTTTCTTGTGGTGCCTAAGGCGAGTGTGTCTAAGGCTAGTGGTTATTAATTAGGCCCACTGTAGTGGTGGTTCCTTCCCACTTACCTGGCACTTATCCGGCCACAGGGGGACAAAGAGGCAGTGGAGGATTTATCCTGCGACTTGTCTTTTGGCAGTTAGGAGCGGTATAGAGTTTGACCTAGGTGACCACTAGATTTTAGGGTTTTGTGTGTTGCATTTGTTTTGTTGCATCATATTTTCAAAAATCCGTATCTTTTTAAAGCAAACACCGCATTCATCATTTCCCTTAATTATAAATTCACGCTGCCACTTGTACTAACCCTTTTTAGTGCAAGATAGGCTGGACAACGGGTTTCTAGTGCCTGTTTAGTCCGCGTTTCCCTCATCGACCCAAAGTCAGTATTTCTCCATTTACTTTTCTTTTACCCACCACCACTCCCACATCGATGGATCCACCTCCATTGAACTTCTTTTCCACTACCCTGCCGCCGTCCGTTGGTGCGCAGAATCTACCTCGCATCTCTCTCCAAGAGAGGTGCTATCCTACACGAGGCCCACTTTCCACCTGTCTTTCCACACCACCAGCCAACGGGGAAAATTTTCAAATAAAACCCCAATATATCAACCTTCTACCAAAATTTCACGGTCTCGAGTCTGAAGACGCATACGTGTTTATCACGAAATTTGAAAATGTATGCGCAATGATGGGTACTTCACAGTTGTCTGTGGATGCTTTCCGTCTTCGTCTTCTCCCATTCACTTTGTGCGATTTAGCCGAGAAGTGGCTATATAACACTACCGCACATTCCATTTCAAATTGGGATGAATTCGTCAAAGCATTCCTTAATAAATTCTACCCACATCACAAAACAGCTCGAGTCCGTAGCGAAATCTATCAATTCACCCAGCTTCCAAATGAAACATTTTCAAAATGTTTTGACCGCTTCAAGGATCTGTTAATCCAATGTCCACATCACGGCATCCCGAGATGGGATCTTTGCCGAATCATTTATGAGGGCATTACTCCTTACACGAGACAGACCCTTGAATCCATGTGTCAAGGCAACTTTATGACTAAAGATGATGGGGAAGCCTGGGAATTCCTAGAAAATTTCGCTGAAAAATCTTTACAGTGGGAGGGTGTGAGTCAATCGTCTAGGGATGGCAATGATATTTCCATAGGAGTTAGAGCTGACATTGCAGCTATCAATAAGAAACTCGAGAATATGGAAAACAAATTTTTAGCCGCCGCCCTAAGTCAAATATCACTCTCCAAAACTGTATGTGGTTGTTGTTCTGATCCGTCTCACTTGACGGAAGAATGTCCGTTTCAAGGTCATGAGCATACCAATGCCACATTTCAAAGACCTAGAAACAATCAATCTTCCTCCACATATGATCAGGGTTGGAGGAATCACCCGAACTTTGATTGGAACCAATCCCGATTTCAAAACACGGTTCCAAACCAAAACAATTTCCAAGGGGTCCCTCCACCACAACAGTAGCCACCACTTCAATTGAGTCAGCACCCCTTCCAATCACAGAACTTCCAAAATCCGGCCAACACATTTGCACCGTCTAGTCCTTTGCAATTGACCGGTACAGATAATACCTCTGCACTAGCACAAACCTTCGATACTTTCATGAAACAATCCATTCAAGGGACGGCAAGTTTGCAATCTTCCGTCGAGAATATGATGAAGATCATTATCTCTCAAAATGATAATATCAAATCGACGGAAGAACAAATTGCACAACTAAAAGCCGAAATGAGTGCACGAGAGAAAGGGAAACTTCCAGCTCAACCTTTACCTAATTCTGGCTATTCACATGATGTGGATGCAATCACGTTGAGATCTGGAAGAGTGCTTGACACTCATGTTGGGGAAGAGTTTGATGATACTAATAAATCAATCAATAACACCCCGGCTGAGACCTTTCCTGACACACATAGTTCTGACCCTACTTCTTTTACCACACCATCTTCTTCCGAGCCTATTCTCCATTTCCTAAAAGGCTCGCCACTACAGCCCACCACTTTTACCCCTCCACGGACGATCCCCACTTCTATTCTAGGATCGATTCCATACCCACTTCCTTCTCCTATGATGGACCCAGCGCTTATTGCTAAAGCACCTTATCCTAATCGGTTAAGGGCAAACACACCAAGTCCACATATGGAGAAGATCATGAACATTTTTAAGCAAGTAAACACCAACATCCCTCTCCTAGATGCCATCCAACAAGTTCCGTCCTATGCGAAAACTCTTAAGAACTTGTGCACTAGGAAGAGGAAGACTCAAGCGCTCAAGAAGATATTCATGGAAAAGACAATAGACACGGCTTTCCCCCAACAATTACCGAGGAAACGTAAGGATCCTGGATATCCTACTATTTCCGTTTCTATTGGGGAAAAACACATTAACCGTGCTCTACTAGACCTTGGCGCCAGTGTTAACTTGCTTCCATACTCAGTCTATGAGCAATTAGGGATCGGAGAGTTGAAGCCAACCAATTGCACTCTCCAGATGGCTGACCGATCTATCACCAAACCTAGGGGTGAACTGGAGGATGTGTTAATAAAAATCGGAGAATTTATATTCCCGGTAGATTTTATTGTAATTGATACACAACCTGTAGCGAACCCACGGAATCAAATTCCGGTGATTTTAGGTCGCCCCTTTTTGGCCACTTCCAATGCTATTATCAACTGTCGTAACAGTTCTATGACCCTATCTTTCGGGAATAGGTCAATAGAACTAAACATTTACAAGTTGGGAAGTGTACCCTCCGAACCTATTGCTCAGGTCTGTTCTGTCGACTTAATGGATGTCGACAGCAGCGAATTTGATGATCCTCCTGATACCGATCTTGACTCTTTTTATACGTTGTTGTTTGACCCAACTATGTATCATACACATACGGACTCTTCCACTGAGATGTCCGGGTCAACAATTAACACGGATTATGAACTGATTTTAGAGTCTGAAGATCATCCCGCACTTTGTGATGATATTATTCACCGGGGTATGAATGGAACTTTTGAGGAGATCTTCGCTGATGAACTCGCATTTTTGAATGACACGGGTGTTGAGATGAATCATGTCCCAATCAATGAAATTGAACCTCCACCCCTTCTTCTGAACTGTAAAAAGAATGCGAGTAATCCATCACATTCACTGCATCGTCTCTCCAAGATGAGACGCACACACATTCTCTTCCACCACTTAACCTTTCCCCACTTCTTCTTCTTCCACCAACCAGAGCACTGCATTGATAAAAATTTTGAATGGTTGGTGTTGACATTCGGTCTTTGCAAAGCTTGGTATCGACCAATGATTTTTGACCCCCTCTTGTGATTTTAAAAGATTAACATTGCATAACTCAAGTTTGGGGGGGCACATTATCTGGCTCCTGAAAAGAAAATTTTTACAAAATTTTGAGCCAAAAATAAGTTTCGGGGAGGTTCTTCACTTAAATATTTTGCCCCCACTAATAAATTCCTCCCAAGCTTACAGGTTTTGTAGATTTAGCGGAAGGCAACAGTGAGGACACTGTTGAAAACAAGTTTGGGGGAGGTTTGTGCTTATTTTCGCATCATTTGCATCATACATTGCATAAGCACAAAACATTTCTTTAAAAACTATAAAAATTTAAAAAATTTCAAAAATTATAAAAATATTTTTTGTATATAAATAAGATAATGAAAGTTTAGAAAGTGAAAAGTTACATCCATGAGATTAGAAAAATTTTAGAAAACTAAGAAAATTAGAAGTTTTCTTATACGAACTAGTAATAAGTAGTTATGAGCCGTTGTCCCAAGGGTTAGTAAGATGAAGGAAGTCACTAATCTGAGGATAAAAATAAGTCTGAAAAATAGTTTCTATTCTGGAAGCCAAACATTTTGAACGTTGCTACCCTGCTATTCGCACTTACACACGTCTTGAAGCCTGGGATAGTAGAGGATACCTTGAAATGCTCGTCTTAAAGCCAAAAGTATGAAGAAAAAAAATGGTGAGAAAAATGAACACTGGTTTTGTTATCACCGAGGGAAATAAAAATATATAGCAAGGGTGCCTTTTCATCTAGTGCCCTAAGGCCAACTGGTCTGGGAGTCACTGCTATACCTAAGGTGGTGCAAGACTAGGAAAATACACCAAATAAGCAATCACATGAGTAATCGGTCGGTTAGTACCTCAAGAAGTATTAACGGTCGCATGAAAGTGTGTGAGCTCATCGAAAAAAGAAAAATAATACTGAGGCTGATGGGCAAGAGTATGATAGCTTGAATTGAATTCTCCGGGTGTAGGGATGTCTTTACACACACGCAGGGTTATATGATCGATGTTTGGAATAAAGATAGGAATGAAGAATAAGACGATGTTTTATTGAGGGAGGACGTGATTTCTAACATCTTTTCATGACCATTAAGATAGGGCTCATGACAACCGAAAAGCTAGCTTAGTTGGAAACCTTAATTTTCAAAGTTTTTCTTTTACGATTCTTTTCTTTAAATGTAATATTCAAGATCTTCCTTTTATTATTGGATTTTGTGGGTGCAATCTGCTGAAAACCCTCAGGAGACAACACTCTTCCTACTAGGGACACCTAGAGGTTTAAAGGCTTGTTGCACGTGCTCAGTGCAATCGTGTTGCCTACGAAAGTGTGCTAGTTAGTTTTTCTCTTTCTTTATTTTCTCCTTCTCTTTTTAATAAAACATTCGCTCGAGACGATCGAAATTAAGTTTGGGGGTATTTGATCAGTCGAAAATATTGTATATTTTAGCCGGCAATTTCCTTAACATTTTCATACATTTAGAAGTGTTCGGCATTCATATTCTACATATTAGCAAATCTGTCACAAAATATGAGATTGCATGTGTTAGACTTTTAAACCGACACTTTAAAGGAAATTAACCGCATTTCATGGCATCGCATCATTTCTGTATTTGCGCAACACTTGTCTTGAGTCTATGCAGGAAAATACGGAAGAAAAACCAAAGAGCTGATCAACATTACACCAACTCCATACTTTCAGATCTGGTAGCATTTCAGAAGGAATTATGAAATTCTATATATCACATAAAAGCCCATACAATAGCCCAAGACCACTGCAGAAAATACAAGCCCTAAGGCTCCAAATTAGCCGCGGATCCGCGGCAGGAACCTACTTGGGCCGCGGATCCGCGGTTGGTCCAAAGCTTCTGTTCCCAAAATTCAGTGCAGAATCTCGTTATCTGGGCCCACAGTTCTTTCTGATACTCCAAATACCATAATTCTCTCGAAGCTACTGCCAGATCAGCAAAGAAAATTAAGGAAGGCTAATCCTAATTAAGCTCCTAATTAATCCTCTTCTAGAAGCTCCTCCTAACTAATCACATCTAGAAGCTTCTCCCCTAACTAACTTTTGGAGGGAAATTTGAATTTCTTCAACAAACTTTAGGAGGGAAACTTAGAATTTGAAATCCTAGATCTAGGGTTAGTTATCTATAAATAGGAACCTAGACCTAGGGTTAAAAGCTAATCTTTAATATTCCTAAAAATTCCCTCTTTCATCATCTTCTTCCACAAGTCTCGTGACAAGGCTTGTGCGAAACCCTAACCCTAATTCCACTCCAAATCCAAGATCTTGAGTACCAAATCAAGCAAGAAGCCTTCAACCTTTTAGGAGCCGAGCCGATCTTCAATCGGGCAAGTGATCCAAGCCGATCCGCGTTCCACGGAGACGAGCGAAGCCAAATCGACGATCAAGTTCTTCCTCTTGTAGTTCTTGAGTGATTGTAACGAAATTGTTGATATAAATAAAAGGTGAAATTCTTTTATCTTGCTTTCTTTTAATTCTTGCATCATGATTAGATCTCAATTTGTAATTGTTGTTCTTGTTGTGATGTTTGAGTAAAACTCCGCTCGTAAAGGAGTTGAGATGATTGTAGAATGATGATGTAACAAATCTTAATACGATTTTAAGTCCTACGAGTTTTGTAAACCCTAGCAAGTTCAAGAATCGATGACCTACTTTCGTAGCGATGCTTTCTTGATTGTGATCGCTCGAAATTAGGGATCTACGATCGTTTCTTGAATTTACTAGAGGCTAGAATATGAATGATATCAATGAAAGAACAAGAGATAAGATGAAACCCTAGTTTCACAAGAAGTCTCTAATTCTCATCGATTATCATCGATCTAGTATCAATTCATCGAAGGATAAGAATACGTAATTGTAAGATTACATCACATCTATAGATCCGATCGATTCCTACGAGCCTCATTTCGATTCTTGATATTTGGTTTGGAAAAAATCAACAAACTATAAATTCTCGATTCTATCTTTTCTTGTTATTAGATCTAGATATTTTCTTTTTCTTGAAATACAAAATTTAAATCATGAATTGTTTGTTTTCTTTTCTTTAAAGTTTCGACTCATCTAAATTCGAAAAGACGAACGATTACACTTTCCCTGTGGACGATCCGCACTCACTAACAATCTACATCCGACACCGTAGTTGATTGCGGTCAAATAATTTTTGGTTGTGATTTCTTTACAATTTTCTCAAATATACACAACGAGAAATTCGTTTCAATCACCTGGCCAGGGATTTCCAGTTATAGCCAACCGAACACAACGCAACATCAACTCCTTATACCGGGAGAGACGAAATCCCTCCTATCGCTCATTGCCTCCATGTGATTCGGGACTATACCCAAAAGTCACCGTTCTACACGCCCCCTTGGACGTGGTGAGGTAGAAATCAAAGCACAGTGGGAATCATACAAGACTCTCAGACGATCTCGGGTCTACAGACTAACCTCTACCAGTGTCACCAGAGAACTGCCATCTGACGTGATGTATAATACCATCTAGGAGTTCTCGGCGAGTCCGTCCAGTGTACCCAGTCTCTACCGAGCACCCGTATACCTTCTCTGATGTCAAAAACAAATGGATATGGGATCATCCATCGCCCATCATATGGGTCAAGAAGCGCATACGCTAGTCTACTCTGGTATATCGATGCCCTGTCTCGATACACCTACGACTAGGAACATTTGAAGGATGTACTTAGCGACTACTCTGTCCCTACTAGTATGATCTGCATCATAGTCCTGGTAGTCAAGTACTCATCCTAAGGGCTTTATCAACATGTATCATAGAGACAATCAGAGTACATGTTAAGATAAAGAGCAACCAGATAGCATACTATCAAGTCTAGCAAGAAAGTCCAACCTATATATGTCCAAACATCCACTACAGTATACATCGTATGTACAGTAATGGCCTCTAGGGCATACATATAACTAACATATGATACTGCTGAAGGGCCGAGAAAACTCATGGTGGACTGTTAGTTGTATGTATACCCTAGAGGCCAGTATTGTACAAATGATGTATATTATATTGGATGCTTGGACATATATAGAGATGACTTTCTTGCTCGATATAATAGTATGCTATCTGGTTGCACTTTATCTTAACATGTATACTTGTCTCTTTATACTGTCTTATGGTTACATGTTGGTAAAGCCCTTAGGATGTGTACTTGATGACCTGGATTATGATGCGGATACTACTAGTGGGGACATGGTAGTCCATAAGTACATCCTTCAAGGTCCTTAGTCATGGGTGTATCGAGACAGGGCATCGATATACCGGTGTAGACTAGCGTATACGCTTCTCGACCCATGAGATGGGCGATGGATGATCCCATATCCATTGGTGTTTGACATCAGAGATGGTATACGGGTGCTCAGTGGAGACTGGGTACACTGGACGGACTTGCCGAGAACTCCCAGATGGTATTATACCTCACGTAAGATGGCAGCTCTTAGGTGACACTTGTGCAGGTTAGTCTGTAGACCCGAGATCGTCATAGAGTCTTGTGTGATTCCTACCGTGCTTTGATTTCCACCTTACCACGTCCATGAGGGCGTGCAAAACGGTGGTTTTTGGGTTCTGTCCCGAGTCACATGGAGGCAATGAGCGATAGGAGGGGTTTCCTCTCTCCCGGTATTGGGGGTTGATGTTGCACTGTGCTCGAATGGCCGTAACAGGGAAGTCCCTGTCTAGGGCTGATTGGAGATTTACTGGTAAGTGTTACCAGTACTTTCTCGACCCGTTATGAGCCTCACATCGGCACGACTTACCGGTTATTGTGGTCTGACGTTTACCACCCCTAGACTTGATATGTGACATATCAGACGAGGAGACCGGACTGTACGGGAAGTGTTGCCGATTGGCTCGACGGGAGTTGTAGCAGGTTCGCTTGTTCTCTTCTGATCGCTCAATACCCGGGTGGCCGTTACGTTTAGCTGACCGCTTGCGGCTTGGGGGTGCTTGATATGATCATCACCCACTGCCGGCGTATTGATGAGTCTTAGAGTCCCACACTGGAGTTTCCTAGTCCAGGAGAAACGTTGTGGTGCGCGTATGCGATATGCGCATGGACCCGATTAAAATGCGCGTATAGGATACCGTATATTGATCTGGCGGCTTGCTTTTGGTGGGGTCATATGTGATATGGCCGGACTGATAAATCAAGTGTTGATTTATCATTTAACCATTAGTTTCTTACTTGAAATCCCTTCTTGAGTTTGATGGATGTATGCATGCATGTATGCCTTCTTTATAGATTCATGCACATATGGATGTACATACACACATACATACATACATACATCCTTCATGGTTGTACATACATGAAAATGGTGGCAATATAAGACTCACACCATGGTTTTGTATATGGATTTTATTGCATTTGATTTAAAACAAAAAGGAAAAAGGGAAATGGTTATCATTGATTTGTTTCTACACTCTTCTTTTGACCTAACCATCCTCACCCACCTTTTAACCTTGGGTAAACATTCCTTTTGTGTTTTAACTCAAGTTCAATAAGATATTCATTGTTTAACCATGGTTTAAGATGAAAACATGAAAATATATATAGATATATTTTCATTTTTCTTAACAAGAGTTATTCTTTTCACTCTTGTAAAAGATATAGCCATCATCTTCTTCTTCCTCTCTCATTTGCTCTCTAGATTTTTGTAGTGAGCAATATACTCATCAAGTTAGGATTTTGAAGTGAGAAAGAGAACCACAACACCATTCTATACAAGTCTAGCCCACTTGTTTGGAGTGTTAGCTTCATTTCATTCTCTTGATCGGGTGAAGTTGCAAGCTTGGACAAAGCGGACTCCGGGTAGATCATCGTTGACCTAGAGGAGTTCAAGCGGACCCATTTCTAAACACCAAGTAGCCGAGGAGTCTAGCGTAGGGAGCTACAAAGGTTGTACTCTCAAAACCCTAGCTTTTCTTGCTTATGTTGATGTGGAAAAATTTGAAACCCTAATTTTCTAGGAACGATCCTTTGTATGCTTGCTTAGCACCATAAAAATTTGAACTTTGTGACATGTGATGCTTCCAAACTCTTCTTAGGGTGCTAGGTTAACCCAACATTGGTATCAGAGCCGACCTAGAACATTAGGCGACACTTTTACGAAGTAAAAATCCCGATCGGATCAAAATACGACTTTTCGAGACCTTCTCTGGACAAATTTTAAAATCTGACATTTTTCAAAATTAAAAATACTTAAAAATACAGCAGGAAAAACTAAGAAACACTGTGAAATTCGAAGCCCTGATCCGTATAAACCGCCGCGGAACCGCGGCAATTCCTTGCTTAGGCCGCGGCTCCGCAGCCGTACAGAGGCATCATTACTTCAAATTTGCACAGTAATTCTTATAACTGCTTGTATAGTGTTTTAGGTATGTTTAATCTGAATATAGTACTGTATTTTCTGGAGATGGTTTTAGACTCGTCGATTCGATCGGAATTTTCATTTTGTTGCTTTTCTGGGTAAATTAGAAAGTATTGAAGTGTTTGAACGAGTATCATTTGCTCACTATTCACGGGGTTTAAATACTTTGGAGATACGTGCAAGTTTTGTGGTGGACCCTCTAGAAGACAACAAACCTTAACTCGATTATGTGACCGTCTTGAACTGCCCTTAGAACCTTAGGGTTTGGGGCAGTACGGCGTGCCACATGTGAGGCGTTGGCTTGACCCTTCTACGGCTGGACCGCTGCTACTGTGTCACACTCCGGGTTTTTGAACTCTGCTCAAGTGTTGAGCTTTAGTGAATCTTGGGTACTTGATCGTTCGTTCGAAAACTTTAATACTGTCTGTTTATCCGGATGTTGATGCAATGTGTGGAATTCATATTACTAGACATGAAATACGAAGTATGTGATATTTCGCATTTGCGATGTCTAAAGAGAACGTGGATTCCAGATATTGCAGTTTTACACTTTCTTTTCTGTGACCGTAAGTGTAGTATGTACGATATCGCCGGTTTCGTTGCTATACATCAACGACAATCGGGGTATGCATACTTACTTACATTGATGATATGAGATATTATGTGTTGCTGAGATATGATGTGCAGGATTGTCGCGATTGAATAGCCGGGGGGTTTTATGTGAGATGAGAGTTTTATATTTTCATTCATGTAAATTCAAATGTAATGTAATATTCTTTTATTTGGGGCACTTCCGGGTTGAGGTTGAGGCCACCAGTGTTGTATATTATTTACTTTTCCGTATTAGGATGGACCCAAGGAGGGGAGCACGGGTGACCGGGTTCTGGGGTTCAGTGGGAGGCCATCTCGAGGAGTCGAGACCGGGTCTCCTAAACTCCAGAATTGGTAGGGTCGCTTGCCGCTCTCGTAGGGGTCCAGGGTGTGGGTGTGGCTATTCATCGCGACTGTGGAATCCGTATTTTCTATTGTTGGCTAAATACTAAATACGGACGTCCTAGTATATCCCATATTATATCTATGTTTCTGCTGTGATATCTGTGATGTGATCATTTGATATGTTGTGATGGATACATTATATAGTATAAATGATATATTATATAGACGTTACTTATGTTTTGCACCCGCACTAGCCATGCCCTGCTCTGCCGTTAGTTACCTAACCTAACGGTGCACGAGGGGACATCGAGGCGAATGCGGATGGCATAAGCGTACGTCGTATTTATCTGTGATGTTTAGGTGACTTAAATGATGAGACTTCATTAATTTGATTAATGAAAGAAAAGAAACCTAAAAGATGTTGTAGAATCAAATTTTAAAATAAAAGGGTAGCTACAGTTTTTCTTTGCATAGCGGTGTATATGATATACCCTGCACCTTATTCGATGAGGAAAGAGCCGAGATCCTTTCACCAGGAGTGACCTCTTTAGCAAAACTGGCAGATGCTACAACACTCGGTTTGACTTTTGACTGCTTTTGGAGTTTTGCTTTGCACAGTGATATATATGATATATCCCGCACCTTATTCGATGAGGAAAGAACCGAGATCCCTTCACCGGGAGTGACCTCTTTAGCAAAACTAATAAAAGCCTAAAAATCACTCCATTTCAAAGTTCACTAGATTCTACAACGATATCAAGTTCATTACGCTCATGGTTTTTCTGAAAAAACCTGCGTAGCCCTCCGTCATTTCAGATAAGTACTACTTAGTTTTCATGCTGCGGTAGTTTGGCCTCCGTCAAGGCGTAGTGTATGGTAGCTAACTTGTGCTTATCTGCTAGCATATGATGCGATTGGATTAGGGTATTCGTACGGCGTAGTTTGGCCTCCATCAAGAGTCGTACGGGTGGGTTTAATTCAATCAAGAAATGACGGGTTGAACTTGACTGGCGCCCTATGGGTAGTTTGGCCTCCGTCAAGGTCATGGGACGCTAGGGGCAAAAGCATTATCTGGAATTTCATGTATTGAAATTTGCAATGAGATTGCATACCTTCTATGAGATAGTTGGATCCCGATACCCACTGCGAGTAATTGTTACTCCTGGGAGAGTTTTACACAGGACAATTAGCCGATCAAGTAGGTGTCTAGAAAGGTGTCAACGGGGTTACGCCTCTGGGAAAACGAGGTTTACTTTAATTAGGTCCGTGCGAAAGCACGGGGAACCTCCCTCAAAGTACCGACACTGGCCTGGCTGAAAGATCGGCGAAGTTGTTGAGTGTAATTAATCCCGGCTAATCTTTCCTTTTAGGATTTGAAGAAAGATTTGATAAAAACCAGTGGGAGCCATCCTGATTAGATAAGATAATAACCAATCTAATCTTGCAAGAGCATACGCTAAAGTGTTTTCTTCTCTCTCTCTCCAGGTAGCGACCATGTCATGCCCTAATCAAGATAATAATATGGATGTATTGACCGAACCCGCATGTTATACTGTACAGGGGAACGTTGTGTAAGTGCACGGCGGCGCCCCGGCCGTCAATCCGACGGCCAAATGCGGAAGCGGTGATAAACTTTAATTTTTACTTAAACTGGCAAACCGCCGCGCAATAATACCCGGATCGAACCATTAATTAGTCCTAGCTAACTACAAGAAAGGGAAGAGAGATATACCGACTGATCCAAGTCCACCGGTCTTCTTGTCGTCGTCCCGATCTCCTGTGGAAGCTCCGGCCTCCACCTCTTCGCCGGAAGTACACCACATCGCCTACTTCTTTTACGGGCTCCCACCTCAATGCCGAGGCAACTCAGGCGCGAAGCTGGCTAGTCGACGTGCCCAAGGTTTGCTGTAGAATATAGTGTGGAACTTGTGTCTCATTTTAGGGTTGTAGAATTGCCTTTGGTGGAGGGATTGAACTTGGAGCTTTTGAGATTGATCTTGTGGGATTTTTGCAACATGAAATGAAGCAAAATCCCACACCAAAAAGTTTGGACAGCCCCCTAATGCTTGGGTCGGCCATGAGAGGTGAGGGAGGGGAGAGAATAAGAGTGTAGTGTGTTAGATAATGAGAGAGCCATCCAATAATACAAAAGGGAGAGAGAGAGAAGGCTATCATGCAAAAGGAAATGATCACCAAATCAAAACCCACACTCAACCACCTACCACCAACCTCATCATCAACAACCATGATGATTTACAAAGTCAAGCCATGATGGAAAAGAAAGAGTCAAAGGATGGGCTCCATCATGAAACCATCATGATACAAATATATGCAAAGAACACCCTCCACAAATGCCTATTTGCAACAATGCAAATAAGCCCTCCTCCACCAAACTTCGGCCAATGAACGATACAAAGGAAATTGGCCGAAACGGAAAGCAAACTGGCAACTCCAGAAAACTGGTCCCGTAATAAATTACAGGAAAACCCCGATACTGTGCATACACACCCGCATTTGTATTCCAACCGAAATACAAATGCAATGAGAAAAAATCTATACTGTACTATACTAGGATCCGGCTTAAACCAAAGCCGGCCAGTAATATCCGTTCAATCCTGATCCGTGCAATACCGCACGTATCTGATCGAACCCTGCCATATTTCCATACGGCCTCTAGTACAAGCTGTTCGATCCTGATCCGTGCAATACCGCACGTATCTGATCGGACCTTGCCATATCTCCATACGGCCTCTACAGCCTTTCGCCCGAAAGCTGAGTAACTGAATGTGGGGGACTCTAAAGACTCGTCAACACCTTGGTTGTGGATTTAACCACTAGCACGTCAGAGGTATAAGCCAATACGTAACGGGATACCAGGTATTGACTAAAAGGGACGTCTGTGAGCGAACTCAGCCCGTCAACCCTACTGAGCCTGTCAGTGACAATATCCGTACAGTCCGGTCCGTTCGTCTATGAGCATCGCATGGCGGGCCTAGGGGGTTGGTAAAAGTCAGACCCCCAAAAGCGGTATAAGTCGTGTCGGAGTGTATCCCAGAACACCATGAGATACTACTGGAATACCTACCAGTAAATCTCCTTGCCTCGGCCGAGGGCTTCGTGTAATGGCTCTCCTAGACACAGCACGACCTCACCCCCAATACCGGGAGAGACGAACCCCTGAAGATACGCTCACTGCCTCCATGTGGCTCGGGACTGTACCCAACTAAAACCTGCTTGCACGACTCCTTTGAGCCGTGGTAGGGTAGTAATCAAAGTACAGTGGGAACTCACACGAGACAAATGACGATCCCCAGGTCGATGAACTAACCTGCACACACGTCACCAGGGAACTGCCATGTGACGTCTGGTATATGACCAACTAACATGTTCCCGGCGAGTCCTGTCCAGTGTACTCATTACCCAATGAGCACCTGTATACATCTTAGGTGATCCAACTGACACCAGTGGCTTGTGAGACCGGCCACCGCCCCTCGTCGGGGTCTCGACTGTATACACTAGTCTACTCTGGAGTATCGATGCCCTGTCTCGAGACTCACACGACTAGGGACCATTTAAGAATATGCTTATAGACCCCAGCTCCCACTTATATGATCGCCCTCATACTGCTGGTGGTCAAGCAAGAATCCTAGGGGCTCTATCAACGTGTAATAGCGACTTGTCAGGTCACCTAAAGCAGTACACGATGATAAAGGTAAACCAGATAGCGTACTGTCATCTCGAGTAAGACTGTCCTACCAGGATAGGTCCTCCATCAATCATTGCAATCACGTACCTGTGACCTAATAATTGACTCTGAGGGCACTATCTCCAACAATCTCCCACTTGCACTCAAGGCCAATTATTGCGATGTCGCATACTCACAGCCCGTGTGATACCGAACACCCAACTCCTCTACTAGTCAGTCTCACAAAACTCGTTTGCGAAACTATTGCGTTCGAGGAATAGCCTTAGTGAGTGGATCCGCTTTGTTGTTTCTTTCTATGTCTCTCTATATCTCAAGTTCGCGGAGAAAGCCATCTCCCGAAATGAGCAATACCTGTCTTAGAATGTGTCTGGATGTCTGATGGGACCTCGCTCATAAATGAACTCCAAATCCAAACTTCTTAGACTGTATCGTCAACTGAACTTAATCAGTATCCTGCGCCAGGCCTCCCTCAGTATTGCCTTGGACCACCAGTCCAAAATACTGCCCCTCGTCAGAAGGAAAAACTATAACTCTGACAACCTTCTTGTTTTCCGGGTTACCTTGGAAGCCTGGAATGATAACTGTCTCCTGCATGAGGCTATCGTTATCATATCCCTAGAACATTCACTTATGTTCTAAAACTGCTTCCGACTGCTTCTCCAGGATTGGATCAATGTCAACTTATTGCATCTAGTGCAAGAACAACATCTGGTGTGGTACTTGACATCTCATGATTGACTCAATTGCCTGAGCAAGTGATCTGCCAATCATGCATATCCCTCTCCTCTTTAGTCTGTAAGACACCTTTAGAGAGGGTGACTCCATCACCTGCAGGTACACTACCGTGCCAGGAGTCGTCCATCCTAAATACTCTTAGAATGCTGTCAAAGTACCCTGATTGGGAAACCACCCAAACCTAGATCTAAAACCATAGATCTAGTAAGCAGTATGTCTGATATAAAATCCATTTCCTTTGTGGAGAAACCACTGTGTGACGACCAAAGTATAACCGACTGTAGTATAGGAGTTTCTTTACCTACTCTGTGTATGTCATCCAAATACCAGGATATCACACCCTACTACCTTCTCAACAGATCCATCCCCTATTCTGATGAAGTCAAACCTATGACTGTCACGTTAGAAATAGATGGTCTATCTCCGCTATATCTGCTTTAGTCTATAAATAGACATAAGCTACCTGTCCACCAATGCTTCCGCTGCTCCCACTGACTACGACAACCCTCTGGCAGAGTCATATAGACGTACACTTCTAAAGCTAGTTCAGAACGACGCTATACTCATCCTCCTGCCGGGTCTCACGGTCTGGAACAACAGCAATGGCAAGTCTGGGTAAACAAGAACTTCCCTGTCACCGTCCTTGAGGCTACCGGAGTACCTCTCGGGTGCCTGAAGTTACCCACCTTATCTGCGGAGTGGCCAATGGAATGTCAAACCAGATTGAATCTTTAGGTTCCTTATCAAATCATCAGTAATCGTTTGTGGTTCTGGAATCACTTCCAGTTCTACCATACTCCCACTACTGTTTTCTGAAAAAATCCATTTTTAAAAAAACTGTGGCGAGTCTAGAACAATATTGCTATTGTTCATCCAGATGGTAGAAAGTCAGCCCGCGTCATAGCCTGGGTCAACCCACAAACAGCCATTACAGAAACGTGCTTTGAGTTATCCAGAGTCTGGTTTTAAGCATAAGCCGGACAACTCCCCGTACCTTAACATCGTTAAGATATGAACTGTTCTATATCCAATATAGAACCAGAGGCACTGATTTAATTGAACCAGATCCAAATCATGCAACTGTCTCCAGTGCATGTCAACTAAATGGAAGGAGGCCGATCAGCGTTACTCAACTTAGGAATGCTTCCAGTTATGAATAACCTAAAAGAGAAGCAAGATCTCTTCATCATTACTATCAACTGAATACCATTCACAAGTATCTACATCTTCGATCGCTTTGAAGAATCCCGATACTTGCTACACCTGGTTCTCTACTCTATTCAAATACCTATAACTTCTCAAAATTCGGACCCTGTGTTTCCACGAAACACCTGTCTAAAAACTAGAGAAGTCATAAGTAAACCGAATATAGTACGAGGACCAACCCCTCTGTCCTGATGGACCCTGGACAACATACAATACTTTGTATAAGTCCCTTGAGTCTGATAACTCATTCACTGTGTGTCGTAGGTTGAAAACTGTACTTATGGTTAAGAAGAATTACACCGCTGTTTAATGCTCCTTACCTAACCATCCACTGATATAGGTGAATGTCATAGACATAATTTCAAAAGGTATATCTCACTCTATGAAAATAGACGTACAGATATATCAATTTGAAATTGGTGCATAACAGAGGATATTCAAAACCAAATATTTGCCGTCCGGCAAGCAACCCAGGTGACTTCCTCAAATATCACCGATTACAACGAATCCCGATATAATGAGGATGATCACCCAATTCCCAATAACTAACTCCCACTCATCATCTGTAAAACCATACAGATGTGAGAATCATACCTGGTAAATACATACCCTGGAGTAAGTGTCTAATCGGGAAATCAGTTTTCCTTTAACAGTACACAGTGAAGCTGAAACATTAAAATGTTTCGATGGGGTATCCCGGTATTCCTAGTAATGCCTCTTCCAGATTCACGACTGTAACCGTGTATTTCTTTGCCACCTCTCCAAATCCCTTTATATGTCTTTAGTCATTACCTTCTGTACACCCCTTTAGGCCAAATGGTTTTCTTCCTTCCCTACCGTTCGGCACCAGCCTATGGTTTGGAAGAAGACTATCCAATAAGCATAATGGGTGTACTGTCCTAATCCTAGGAACACTCGCAAAGCGAGAGAAGGTGAAGATAAAAGACAACCGAATAAACCTTATTCCTATTTCTCCTGAACCAGAATCCATCCCCGAACTGGAACAAGTTCCTTTCGAGTTCGTATATAACCATACGATGGAGTATCCAATAAACTGTGGATCTTCGTAGTGATACGGAGTGTCCTGGAGAAATACAAAGGTGATTTAGGATTGGCGAAGGAATACTTGGTTTGGTCGTGAATAGCAGTCGCAATTTACTTTGCCCTCTTACTAATCCCTTGTTTTGTCTTAACTTAATACCTTATGCACACCATCGTTATGCTAATTGGTTTTCATCATTCCCTACCGGTCGGCACCAGCCTAAGGTTTGGAAGAAGACTATCCAATTTGCGTAATAGGTGTACTATCTCCTAAACCAAGGAGTACTCGCAACCTGAGAGAAGGTAAAAGGAAAAGACAACTGAATAGTCCTATCCGTTTTCTCCAGAACCGGAAACCATCCTCGAATAAATTCCTTCGAGTTCGTATCTAACCATACGATGGTTTTGTCCAATGGAAGTGGACGTTCGTAGTAATAGGGGGTGTCCTGGAGAAAAGGGTAAAAGTAGGAATGGCAATGAGGTTTGCAACTCTGACAATCCAAAAGCCAGTGTTTAAGAAGGTTCGGTCAACTTGGTCACTGAGTCATAGTCTTAGGATCGGGTCAATGGTCGCTGCCAAAGAGAGAGAGAAAAGAAACACTCAGCGTGCACTCTAACCTAGATCAGAATGGTTACCAATTTATCTAATCAGGAAACCTCCCACTGTACTGTCAAATTCTCCTCCAAACCTGAAAGAAGAATTAGTCGGGGTCACCCGAGGAGTAAACTAACTCATCAGTGGGAATCGGGATCCAACTATCATCGCATGATAACGTGACGGAATCCGCTCACGTCATCACACTCAAGAAGGTATGCGCATATCTGGCAAGTTTCAGTTCTTTTGAAACTCCCGATGTGATTTCTGCCCCATGCTCTTATGACCTTGGCGTGAGGTCAAAATATCATAAGTCACATGTCAAGTTCTACCCATCATTGTCCAGGTCAATTTGAATCCACCCGTACATACCCTGGATGTAGGCCAAAATAGTAGTACGACTGTCCCAAACCAACGCATCTATCTATGCAACAGATAAATACCCGGCAGCTACCAAACACTATGCCTTGGCGTGAGGTCAAAATACATAGCTTGAATACTACCGAATATTTAACTGAAATGATGGAGGGCTACGAATGGTTTCTGGCGAAAACCTTTAACGTAATGAACTTGATATCGTTGAAGGAACTGATAGCTTTTAAAAATATAGTGACGAAAACCATTGCTAAAGAGGTCACTCCCGGTGAAGGGATCTCGGCTCTTTCCCCGTAGAATGAGGTGCAGGATATTCCAACTAAATACCATGGTGCAAAGCAAAAGTAATCGGCTATAGTGAAGTTAATGCCCTGACGCAAACTTTTTGTCTAAGGGGTCACTCCTGGTGAAGGGATCTCGGCCCTTGCCTCGTCGACTGAGGAGCAGGATATTCCAACTGAAAACCACGATGCAAAACAAAAGTGAACGTCCTTGCAACAACAACTTTTTGAAAAGTGTTCCAACAACATCAGATTAGGTTTGTTTTTAAACTTGCATTGATCCGAATCAATGCAGTCCCATCAATTGATCACACCAAAAAGAACGAAAATATACTGATGTACGTATATGCCATCCGCATTCGCCACTGGGTCCCGTCATTACCCGTTAGGTTAGCTAACTAACGACAGAGCGGGGACTGGACTAGCGCGGATGTAAAACATATACAACATCTACTAATATATATACCAATATATTATATTCGCTCAAGGCGTGATAAAAAATGCAACATCACAGAAAATGAACAGCATCACAGAAACAATACAGATATCTGGGATCCCCGAGTTTCACAGAGCCACTACTGAAACCCGACGTTCCCCTGGTCGTGTGGATAGCCTGCGCAATGAAAACCTAGACCCCTACGGGTGCGGCAAGTTACCCGCCAAAACCTGAAGCGAGGCAGCCCCCTTCAGCATCGTGAATGGACCACCCAGCACTTCACGGAATCCGGTAACTTAGGCACCCCTCTTGGGTCAACCTGTACCCCCTACGAGTGCGGCGAATAGCCGCCAATTCTAGAGAAAAGCCCCCTCCGTCTCAGTGCCATGAGATGCGGGCTTGTTGCCCTCCAGAAACCGGCTATCCGTGCACCCCTCCGCGGGGCAATCCTAGTACAGAAAGTAAAATATACATACAACGGGTACATCGACCGCAACCTGGCCGTGCCCCAAAAAAAAAAATAATACAATCAGGCAGTGACGGCAGTCCACATGTCGGACGCTCGCCCCGCAATATCAAATGTACATAATACAACAAAACTGTACTAGAATTGCATCCAGGCTATCCCCACGACCGATCCGCAACATCACAGCAAAAATAGAACATCAACGTGAAAGTCACGTTCGCAAATCCGTCTAACCGGGCTATAGCAGTTAGACTGGATTTACCGATCGAGTGACATTCACGGTTGCAGATATAATGTAAATACTGTGAAATAATGTGTTTAAAATATCCGATCAATCAAATTTTAACAAGTGGGCCCCCAAGCATTACTGTAGCAGATCAAGAAATTCTGGGCCCAATATTAATATTCCAAAACCCCAATTTTAACCCCAGAAAGATACTGTAGAATTTTGGTGCAGGGATCTCCACAGTGTGCGGCGGAACCGCGGCGAGAAGGGGGTGTTTGCGGCGGTTCCGCGCTCCCACAGTGGAGTCACTTCATCGAATTTTTACAGAGCTCTTATATTTTCCAGTACATCACTTTTCTGTAACCTGAAAAAAATTTCGACACCAAAAAATTTCAACAGAAAACTGATGTGAACAAAAGTGTAGATTTTGGAATTTTGGTCGATCGGAAATGCAAAACACATTAAACAAAGCTAGACTAAGTTAATGGCGAGGCTCTGATACCACTGTAAGTGCACGGCGGCGCCCTGGCCGTCAATCCGACGGCCAAATGCGGAAGCGGTGATAAACTTTAATTTTTACTTGAACTGGCAAACCGCCGCGCACTAATACCCGGATCGAACCATTAATTAGTCCTAGCTAACTACAAGAAAGGGAAGAGAGATATACCGACTGATCCAAGTCCACCGGTCTTCTCGTCGTCGTCCCGATCTCCTGCGGAAGCTCCGGCCTCCACCTCGTCGCCGGAAGTGCACCACATCGCCTACTTCTTTTACGGGCTCCCACCTCAATGCCGAGGCAACTCGGGAGCGAAGCTGGCTAGTCGACGTGCCCAAGGTTTGCTGTAGAATATAGTGTGGAACTTATGTCTCATTTTAGGGTTGTAGAATTGCCTTTGGTGGAGGGATTGAACTTGGAGCTTTTGAGATTGATCTTGTGGGATTTTTGCAACATGAAATGAAGCAAAATCCCACACCAAAAAGTTTGGACAGCCCCCTAATGCTTGGGCCGGCCATGAGAGGTGACGGAGGGGAGAGAATAAGAGTGTAGTGTGTTAGATAATGAGAGAGCCATCCAATAATACAAAAGGGGGAGAGAGAGAAGGCTATCATGCAAAAGGAAATGATCACCAAATCAAAACCCACACTTAACCACCTACCACCAACCTCATCATCAACAACCATGATGATTTACAAAGTCAAGCCATGATGGAAAAGAAAGAGTCAAAGGATGGGCTCCATCATGAAACCATCATGATACAAATATATGCAAAGAACACCCTCCACAAATGCCTATTTGCAACAATGCAAATAAGCACTCCTCCACCAAACTTCGGCCAATGAACGATACAAAGGAAATTGGCCGAAACGGAAAGCAAACTGGCAACTCCAGAAAACTGGTCCCGTAATAAATTACAGGAAAACCCCGATACTGTGCATACACACCCGCATTTGTATTCCAACCGAAATACAAATGCAATGAGACAAAATCTATACTGTACTATACTAGGATCCGGCTTAAACCAAAGCCGGCCAGTAATATCCGTTCGATCCTGATCGGTGCAATACCGCACGTATCTGATCGAACCCTGCCATATTTCCATACGGCCTCTAGTACAAACTGTTCGATCCTGATCCGTGCAATTCCGCACGTATCTTATCGGACCTTGCCATATCTCCATACGGCCTCTACAGCCTTTCGCCCGAAAGCTGAGTAACTGAATGTGGGGGACTCTAAAGGCTCGTCAACACCTTGGTTGTGGATTTAACCACTAGCACGTCAGAGGTATAAGCCAATACGTAACGGGCTACCAGGTATTGACTAAAAGGGACGTCTGTGAGCGAACTCAGCCCGTCAACCCTACTGAGCCTGTCAGTGACAATATCCGTACAGTCCGGTCCGTTCGTCTATGAGCATCGCATGGCGGGCCTAGGAGGTTGGTAAAAGTCAGACCCCCAAAAGCGGTACAAGTCGTGTCGGAGTATAGCCCAGAACACCATGAGATACTACTGGAATACCTACCAGTAAATCTCCTTGCCTCAGCCGAGGGCTTCGTGTAATGGCTCTCCTAGACACAGCACGACCTCACCCACAATACCGGGAGAGACGAACCCCAGAAGATACGCTCACTGCCTCCATGTGGCTCGGGACTGTACCCAACTAAAACCTGTTTGCACGACTCCTTTGAGCCGTGGTAGGGTAGTAATCAAAGTACAGTGGGAACTCACACGAGACAAATGACGATCCCCAGGTCGATGAACTAACCTACACACACGTCACCAGGGAACTGCCATCTGACGTCTGGTATATGACCAACTAGCATGTTCCCGGCGAGTCCTGTCCAGTGTACTCATAACCCAATGAGCACCTGTATACATCTTAGGTGATCCAACTGACACCAGTGGCTTGTGAGACCGGCCACCGCCCCTCGTCGGGGTCTCGACTGTATACACTAGTCTACTCTGGAGTATCGATGCCCTGTCTCGAAACTCACACGACTAGGGACCATTTAAGGATATGCTTATAGACCCCAGCTCCCACTTATATGATCGCCCTCATGCTGCTGGTGGTCAAGCAAGAATCCTAGGGGCTCTATCAACGTGTAATAGCGACTTGTCAGGTCACCTAAAGCAGTACACGATGATAAAGGTAAACCAGATAGCGTACTGTCATCTCGAGTAAGACTGTCCTATCGGGATAGGTCCTCCATCAATCAATGCAATCACGTACCTGTGACCTAATAATTGACTCTGAGGGCACTATCTCCAACACGTTGGACCCGTTCTATCTTATAAGTGTTATAAGACTGAACAGGAAACAGGAGAATATCTGGATTCTCACGCCGCCCAAACGAAGAACATGCATGATGATGCACCTTCTTCGGTTGTGTTTGTCATTGATAACTGTTTTTCAGTTCACCCTACGTCCTGGGTATTAGATACCGGATCAGGATCCCACATATGTAAGCAGTTACATGGGCTACGGAAAGGTAGAGAACTGGGAAAAGGTGATCATTTCATTCAAGTAGGGAATGGTGCAAGTATTGCAGCCAAAGCAGTTGGCGAATATCACCTAGTATTACAAGGTTGTGATACAATGATTCTAAATGAGTGCTATTATATACCGAACATGATGTGCAATATTATATCAGTTTCTTTATTAAGTAAAGAAGAATATAATTTTGTAGTAAAGGATAATGTTATGAACATATTCCTAGATCAAAAGTTGATTGCATCAGGATCGTTACATAATGGTATATTCATTCTCAATCAAAATACAGTCCTCGATATACAAAACACTAACAAGAGGAAAAGTTCAGAAATGAACGAATCCTTCTTGTGGCATTGTAGACTTGGTCATATCAATGCGACACGACTAGCTAAGTTACATAAAGATGGATATTTGAATTCGTTCAAATTATCATCTTATGATACTTGCCATTCATGTCTCAAAGGCAAGATGACCAAAACTCCGTTTATGGGACACGGAGAAAGAGTTACCGAACTCTTGGGACTGATACATAGTGATGTATGTGGTCCCATGTCTACACATGCCAGGGATGGTTCTTCGTACTTCATTACATTCACTGATGATCTCTCTAGATTCTAATATGTGTTCCTGATGAAACACAAATCAGAAGGTTTTGAGAAATTTAGAGAATATAAACAAGAAGTCGAGAACCAAAGCGGAAAAAGTATTAAGATTCTTCGATCTGATCGAGAAGGAGAATACTTAAGCAATGAATTCAGAGATTATCTAAAAGAGAATGGGATTCTCTCTCAGCTTACTCCACCTTATACACCACAGCACAACGGTGTATCGGAGCGGAGAAATCGCACTCTATTAGATATGGTGCGCTCTATGATGAGTGCAGCTGAGTTACCTATTTCCTTCTGGGGATATGCACTGGAGACAGCTGCATACCTATTGAATAGAGTTCCAACCAAATCAGTGCCTACCACTCCATATGAGATATGGACTGGTAAGAGACCATGTCTTAATTTTATTCAGATATGGGGTTGTCCGGCCTATGTTAAAACACAAAATACGGACAAGCTCGAGGCAAGGTCTGTTCTATGTAAGTTTGTTGGATATCCCAAACATTCGCGAGGGTATATCTTCTACTCCTCCGAGGAATAAAAAGTGTTTGTTTCTCGACATGCCACTTTCTTAGAAAAAGGTTTTCTTATGAAACAGACAGGTGGCATTGAGGTAGAACTGGAAGAGGTTCCAGCGACACAAACTATAACAGAAGACTTGGTAGAACCAGAGGATTCAGTAGTACCCGACGAACCCCAGCCTCTCCGCTGATCTAGTAGGGTTTCTCGTCCACCTGAGAGATACTACGGTTTTCTCATTGACGGTGGGAGCGAGGATTGCATCATGGAGGATGATGACCCAACTAGTTTCGAGCAGGCCATCACGAGTAGAGACTCAGTGAAATGGCTGGATGCAATGCGGTCCGAGATGGAATCCCTGTACACCAACAAAGTATGGACTTTGGAAGTTGCTCCTGAAGGGGTAAAACCCATTGGGAGAAAGTGGATCTTCAAGAAAAAACTTGGTGTAGATAGGAAATTAGAGACTTTCAAAGCTAGACTTGTTGCAAAGGGTTTTCGTCAAAGACGAGGTGTAGACTATGACAAAACCTTTTCTCCAGTTGCTATGCTTAAATCCATCCGGATCATGCTTGCCATCACTGCATATCATGATTACGAAATCTGGCAAATAGATGTTAAGACCGCCCTTCTAAACGGTGATTTAGAAGAGTGCGTGTACATGACTCAGCAAGAGGGCTTCGTTGACAGTGGGAGCAGCGGGAAGGTGTGCAAGCTGCTTAAATCCATTTATGGATTAAAGCAAGCATCATGGAGTTAGAACATCTGCTTTGACGTCGTTATCAAAGAGTTTGATTTCGTTAAAAACGTAGATGAACCTTGTATCTACAAGAAGGTGGCAGAGAGTAAGGTTGTCTTCCTCGTATTGTACGTAGACGACATACTCTTCATAGGAAATGACATTCCTATGCTGCAATCGGTCAAGCTCTTCTTATCATAAAGATTCTCAATGAAAGATCTTGGTGATGCCTCCTGCATATTGGGAATTAGGATCTATAGAGATAGATCCAAACGCATATTGGGATTGTCCCAATCCAGGTACATTGACACCATACTAAAGAGGTTTAGTATGGAAGAATTCAAGTGTGGGAACTTACCCACGATCTCTGGAGTCACTATCTCCAAAGAGATGTCTCCCAAGACTAATTTGGAGAGAGCTCGCATGCAAGGGATACCCTATGCTTCGGCTGTAGGCTCTATCATGTACGCGATGCTATGTACCAGACCCGATATAGCATACTCACTAAGTGTAGTGAGTAGGTATCAAGCTGATCCTTAAGAGAGTCACTGGACAGCTGTGAAGGGCATTCTCAAGTACTTACGAAGGACTAAAGAGATGCTCTTGGTGTATGGTAATGGAGAACTCCAAGTGGAGTCCTTTACCGATTCGAGCTTCCAGAGTGATAAGGACGACTCTAAGTCGCAGTCGGGATTTGCCTTTACCCTTTATGGAGGGGCTGTTAGCAGGAAGAGTTCCAAGCAGGAAACTGTAGCAGACTCGACGATGGAGGCTGAATACATCGCTGCCAACGATGCTGCCAAAGAGGCTGTCTGGATCAAGAAGTTCATTATTGAACTTGGAGTGGTTCCATCCATTGAGCATCCAATACCTTTATATTGCGATAACAATGGAGCGGTGGCTTTAGCCAAGGAACCCAGGTCCCATCAGCGATCCAGGCATATTCTGAGGCGGTATCACCTAATCCTGGAGATAGTTGATCGCCGGGAGATCGAGGTCAGGAGGGTTGACACGAAGAACAACACAGGGGATCCACTCACGAAGGCCATTCCCCAGATACAGTTTGAGAGACTCTTCGGGATGCTCGGTATGCGATACTACAGCAGCTGACCCTAGTGCCAGTGGGAGATTGTTAGTTGTATGTATGCCCTAGAGGCCAGTATTGTACAGATGATGTATATTATATTGGATGCTTGGACATATATAGAGATGACTTTCTTGCTCGATATGATAGTATGCTATTTGGTTGCTTTTTATCTTAACATGTATACTTGTCTCTTTATACTGTCTTATGGTTACATGTTGGTAAAGCCCTTAGGATGTGTACTTGACTACCTGGATTATGATGCGGATCATACTAGTGGGGACATGGTGGTCTATAAGTACATCTTTCAAGGTCCCTAGTCATGGGTGTATCGAGACAGGGCATCGATATACTAGTGTAGACTAGCGTATACGCTTCTCGACCCATGAGATGGGCGATGGATGATCCCATATCCATTGGTGTTTGACATCAGAGATGGTATACGGGTGCTCAGTGGAGACTGGGTACACTGGACGGACTCGCCGAGAACTCCCAGATGGTATTATACCTCACGTCAGATGGTAGTTCTCAGGTGACACTTGTGCAGCTTAGTCTGTAGACCCGAGATCGTCATAGAGTCTTGTGTCATTCCCACTGTGCTTTGATTTCCACCATACCACGTCCATGAGGGCATGCAAAACGGTGGTTTTTGGGTACAGTCCCGAGTCACATGGAGGTAATGAGCGATAGGAGGGGTTTCGTCTCTCCCGGTATTGGGGGTAGATGTTGCACTTTGCTCGATTGGCCGTAACAGGGATGTCCCTGGCCAGGGCTAATTGGAGATTTTCTGGTAAGTGTTACCAGTAGTTTCTTGACCCGTTATGAGCCTCACATCGGCATGACTTATCGGTTATTGGGGTCTGGCGTTTACCACCCCTAGACTTGATTTGCGACATATCAGACGAGGAGACCGGACTGTATGGGAAGTGTTACCGATTGGCTCGACGGGAGTTGTAGCAGGTTCGCTTGTTCACTTCTGATCGCTCAATACCCGGGTGGCCGTTACGTTTAGCTGACCGCTTACGGCTTGAGGGTGCTTGATATGATCGTCACCCACTGCCGGCGTATTGACGAGTCTTAGAGTCCCACAATGGAGTTTCCTAGTCCAGGCGAAACGTTGTGGTGCGCGTATGCGATATGCGCATGGACCCGATTAAAATGCTCGTATAGGACACTGTATATTGATCGGGCGGCTTGCTTTTGGTGAGGTTATATGTGATATGGCCGGACTGATAAATCAAGTGTTGATTTATCATTTAACCATTAGTTTCTCACTTGAAATCCTTTCTTGAGTTTGATGGATGTATGCATGCATGTATGCCTTCTTTATAGATTCATGCACATATGGATGTACATACACACATACATACATACATCCATCCTTCATGGTTGTACATACACGAAAATGGTGGCAATATAAGACTCACACCATGGTTTTGTATATGGATTTTATTGCATTTGATTTTAAAAAAAAAGGAAAAAGGGAAATGGTTATCATTGATTTGTTTCTACACTCTTCTTTTGACCTAACCATCCTCACCCACCTTTTAACCTTGGGTAAACTTTCCTTTTGTGTTTTAACTCAAGTTCAATAAGATATTCATTGTTTAACCATGGTTTGAGATGAGAACATGAAAATATATATAGATATATTTTTATTTTTCTTAACAAGAGTTATTCTTTTCACACTTGTAAAAGATATAGCCATCATCTTCTTCTTCCTCTCTCATTTGCTCTCTAGATTTTTGTAGTGAGCAATATACTCATCAAGTTAGGATTTTGAAGTGAGAAAGAGAACCACAACACCATTCTACACAAGTCTAGCCCACTTGTTTGGAGTGTTAGCTTCATTTCATTCTCTTGATCGGGTGAAGTTGCAAGCTTGGACAAAGCGGACTCCGGGTGGATCATCGTTGACCTAGAGGAGTTCAAGCGGACCCGTTTCCAAACACCAAGTAGCCGAGGAGTCTAGCATAGGGCGCTACAAAGGTTGTACTCTCAAAACCCTAGCTTTTCTTGCTTATGTTGATGTGGAAAAATTTGAAACCCTAATTTTCTAGGAACGATCCTTTGTATGCTTGCTTAGCACCATAAAAATTTGAACTTTTTGACATGTGATGCTTCCAAACTCTTCATAGGGTGCTAGGTTAACCCAACATGGATATATCTCACATCATATCACGAGAAAACCACAATTTCTTTCTTTTGAAAATGATAATAAGTTTATAAAATCCTTGCAGTTTCTCCATATCCATAAATCTCATGGAAAATCCAAATTCCATAATCAAAAGTCAATAAACAGTGAATACCGGCAATAAGCTCAATAATATTGCATGACAAATGAATATAAACATACAAGAGATATTACAGTAATAAATGCAATGTCTAAACTAGCATATGAAAGCAAGTGCACTAGTACCATGTCGAAACTATCAGCTAGCAATTTATTCTAATGTAGTAGTGTTTTTTAATGTGTACGTGACATGAAAATTACCGATGATGATGTATGTGAGCCGGCAAGCAGGTGTACGTGGAGCATACGCATCATTGGTAATGGTGATGGTGTCCTGACAGCATGGTTCATAATAATTAATAAAAATACATTTAAGCATGCAATGCGATGCGAACAGCAAGAATATACGGAAATTTTTTAAGAAATACAACAATAAAGAATATACATTATATATACGAGTCATACAGTTTTGGCAATTGAAATAACACGAATCGTGGTGTTTAGAAAATAGGGGCTACGGTGTTTTTAAGAAAAGGTACGTCCTTTGAAATATCTGTAGTATCCCTTGGAATGTCCTTAAAATACTCACGTTTCGTTACTTTTGGAAATAAGTATGACTCGAGTCCTATCTGACATCTACTAATTAAACTACAAGACAAAGCTAAGAGACTAATCAAAGGGTAAGGAAAACTACCTAAGTCCGGGTCGATAAATCTAGTAGTCGGTGATCCCGCCTCAATAGCGTCACGTATGATAAACTATATAATACGACATCCCCAAATCAAGAGTGCGGATCAGTTATCATATTTATACTTCGTACGGTAAAATCCATCGTACGACATCCCAAATCGGGGTACGGGTCGAATATCACATATAACACATTATTCATATGGTATCATTATCATCATATCCTGAATTAGGGGTACTGATCTAAAGTCCAGTACATTCCGATACCATCAACACATAACAGCGTGTGTGTGAAAACACAACGCCCAACGATCCACTCATATATCATGTCGTATATCATAACACGACCCATATCACATCACCGATCTCACGGCGTCATGCCCAATCACATCGACCCATCTCCAAGTATCATATACTATCATCATCATCCGTGTATACGTATATGTATATATATATACACACACACACATACACATACATACATACTAACGCAATCCACATATATATACACATATAAACATATACATCCAAACATACCCCATGTGTGGATGTGTGTTTCTATGCACCTATACTCTAGGGTTCGCGACTAAGAACTATACAATAAGCACTATCTTCAAATTACACTAAAACTAACCCGTGAACACCTAAAGACTATCTTGATAATCATTTAGTCTCACAACACACACAGATATTGTAGGGTTGTTAAGCACTATAACAAGGTTCTATAAGGCATCAACCATGCCAAAATCAAATTTTTCACATGCCGAACAACCCAAGTAAGATCTTAGACTAGAGATTAGGAAAAAAAATAGCAAGTAAACAACTTTACTTTTAAGAGTTTGGGATTACAACCTTTGTAGTCCGTTCGTACGCTTCATAAGCTCTGTGTTGATGTCCCTTCGCTGCGATCATCAAGTACCCAGACTCTAGAGAGGCTCAATGAAGAGAAAGATGCAAGCTTGCTTCCGATCTTCAACAAATAAGATGATCTACCTTGAAGAAACTCAAACTCAAGCTCTTGCTTCACTAATCAAGTATTAGCAAAGCAAACACCCTAATCTATGTGGGTAGAATAGATGAGGATGATGAAGTAGAAATTTAGCTCTCTTTTATTTTCAATTTCTCACTCATTATCATCACTTGTCAAAAACCTAATCAAGGTTTTCATGCAAGAAGAAAGAAGAAGAATATGAATATTCTTTTGTGATGAATAATGAATAATCATTGTTGTGGTTACAAATCAACCATGGGTTAAGAATGAAGACTTAACCCTTGTAGAGAATTAACTAGGGTAAAGGCTTTGGGTTGGGTTAAAGAAATATCTACACAAAATATCAAAGTCAAAGTCAAAGCTTCAAGAAGCTTCATGAAAGCTTCATCCAAGCTTAACCCTAATCCAAACCCTAACCATATTTAAGCTCCACAAAACATGTTGCATTTGTAACCCTAACTCGTTACAATATTATATATCACATATACAATATTTATTGTAAGAAAATAAAATAATACAATTAACATATATCACATATATATCAATGTATTATCCAAGTGAGAAAAGAATCTTTAAGTAAGCTATTATTAGTTAATGTAATATAATATATCAAATATATAATTGTACATTAAATTATCGAATCAACACTTGATCCGATAATCCATCTATTTCATAAATAACCGACTAATATAATCTGTATCAATTCATCGAACCAACACTTGATCCGATGACCCGGCTATATCACATATACCCGGCCGATATCACATATCGCGAGAATCTAATACGGTATCGTATACACGTATTATTCTCGGTCCCGCACATATCACATATGTGCTCCTACTTAGTTTTTCCTGAGCCAGGAAACCTCTGTGTAGGACTCTAAAGAATCGTCAATACGCAGGCAGTAGGTGATGATCATATCAAACACCCACAAGCTGCAAGCGGTCAACTAAACGTAACAGCCACCCAGGTATTGAGCAATCAGAAGATCAACAAGCAAGCCTGTACTTTCTCCTGCGAATCCAATCAGTAACACTGCCGTACAGTCTAGTCTTTTCGTCTGATATGTCGCATATCTCGCCTAGGGGTGGTAAACGTCAGATCCCAGTAGTTTGATAAGTCATGTAGATATGAGGTCCATAATAGTTCGAGAAACTACTGATAACACTTACCAGTAAATCTCAGCAACCCTGGCCTGGGATTTCCAGTTATAGCCAATCGAACACAACGCAACATCAACTCCCTATACCGAGAAAGACGAAACCCCTCCTATCGCTCATTGCCTCCATGTGATTTGGGACTGTACCCAAAAGCCACCGTTTTGCACGTTCTCATGAACGTGGTAAGGTGGAAATCAAAGCACAGTGGGAATCACACAAGACTCTATGATGATCTCGGGTCTACAGACTAACCTGTACTAGTGTCACCAGAGAACTGCCATCTAACGTGAGGTATAATACCATCTGGGAGTTCTCGGCGAGTCCGTCCAGTATACCCAGTCTCCACTGAGCACCCATATACCTTCTCTTATGTCAAACACCAATGGATATGGGATCATCCATCGCCCATCATATGGGTCAAGAAGCGCATACGCTAGTCTAATCTGGAGTATCGATTCCCTGTCTCGGTACTCCTACGACTAGGAACATTTGAAGGATGTACTTAGCGACTACACTGTCCCTACTAGTATGATCTGCATCATAGTCCTGGTAGTCAAGTACTCATCCTAAGGGCTTTATCAACATGTAACATAGAGACAATCACAGTACATGTTAAGATAAAGAGCAACCAGATTGCATACTATCATGTCGAGCAAGAAAGTCCTCCCTATATATGTCCAAGCATCCACTATAATATACATCGTATGTACAGTAATGGCCTCTAGGGCATACATATCACTAACAATCTCCCACTTGCACTAGGGCCAACTGTTGTGGTATCGCATACCCAACAATCAGCTGTGGTTGAAGTATCTCATACTCAACCATCCCATAAAAGTCTCTACTAGGAAATAGGCCTTGTGAGTGGATCCACGCGGTTTTCCTCTGTGTCTACTCTCCTAACCTCGATCTCCCTGTAGATCAACCATCTTCATGATGAGGTGATACTGCCTAAGAATATGTCTGGATCTCTGATGGGACGGGGGTTCCTAGGCCTAAGCCACAACTCCATTGTCACACAATGGTAGGAATGAAGTTCATCTCATTAACTTATATATATCCAAACTGCCTCTTTGGTTCCATCTCATTAACTTATACATACCGTCCCTCCACTGAGGGTAAAGACAATGTCTGTGACTGACATTCCGTCGTCCTTATCACCTTAGAACCTTTCCAGTGATTCTCCCCAGGATCGATTGATACTATCTCACTACAACTAGTGAGAATCCTAAAATCCAATTAGATCTATCTCATAGATCTATAACTCAGGATTTAGGAGGTATCACCTTGATCCTATATGGAGAATCTTTGTTATAAGAGGTGATTGACCGAGCGTAGAATAGGAAACTCCTTTCCTATCAAGAGTATATCATCCACGTACAATACGAGGATCACCACCATACTCCCTACTATCTTTTTGTATATACAAGGTTCATCTACCACTTTGATAAAGTCAGACTTTTTGACTACCACATCAAAATAGACGTTCCAACTAATCGATGCCTGCTTTATCCCATAAAGCAACTTGGATACGTTTCCGCTGCTCCCATTGTCTACGATGCCCTCTAGCTGTGTACTTATAGACGCTCTCTTCTAAATCATCATTTAGAAAAGCTATCATGACACCCAACTGCGAGAAATCATAGCCATGGTATGTAGCAATGGCTAGTAGGATCTGGATGGACTTAAGCATAGCTTTGAAAGTCTCAACTTTTCCTTGTACACCAAGTAATCTTCTCAAGATATACTTGCTCCTGATAGGGATTTAACCCTTCAGATAAAGCAACCAAAGTCCATACTTTTTTGGTGTATAAGGATTCCATCTCATATCGCTAAGCATCCAGCCATTCTCACAGAGTCCCACTCTTGATGGCCTGCTCGAAACAAGTTGGGTCATCATCTCATGATACAATTCTCGCTCCCACTGTCATAGAGAAAACCGAAGTATCTCTCAGGTGGGTGAGGAACCCTACTAGATCGGCGGAGAGGCTGAGGTTCGTTGGAAACTATTGAATCTTTTGGTTCTACCAAATCATCAGCTGCAGTTTGTATAGCTGGAACTTTTTCCAGTTCTACCTTATAACCACTAATTTCTTCACAAGAAATTCCCTTTCACAAAGGTGGCATGCTGAGAAACAAACCATCTGTTGTTCCTCAATGTGGCAGAAGATATTCCCTTGCTAATGCTTAGGATATCCAACAAATTTCCACAGAACTGACCTTGCCTCGAGTTTGTCTGGATTTTTCTTTTAGACATAGGCCGGACAACCCCAAATCTTAATTTCTTTAAGAGATGGGCTCTTCCCATACCATATCACATATGGAGTGGTAGGCACCTGATTTTGATTGGAACCCTATTCAATAGGTATGCAGCTTCACAAGTGCATAACCAGAAAAGAAATAGGCAACTCAGTAATACTCATCATAGAGCACACCATATCTAATAGGGTGTGATTGCTCCGCCCCGATACACCAACGTGCTGTGGTGTATACGGAGGAGTAATGCTAAGTGAGAATCATTCTCCTTTAGAATAGTCCAGGAATCCCATGCTCAAGTATTCTCCGCCTTGATCATATCAAAGGACATAATACTTATACCCGTTTTGGTTCTATACTTCTAACTCATATTCATTGAATTTCTCAAAAGGTTCAGACTTGTGTTTCAACAGGAACATTTGTCCGAACCTTGAGAGATAATCAGTGAATGTAATGAAGTATAAAGAACCGGTCCTGGCATGTGTAGACAGGGGATCTTACATATATCATCATGTATCAATCCTAAGAATTTACCAACTTTTTCTTTGTTTTAAACAGAGCTGTGGTCATGATTGGTACGAAAAAGTGTTTGTCGAATAACCACAATCAATAACGGTGTCGCTTGTATCTAGACCGAGATGAGTACGGGTCGTCCTCTGGGAAACGTGAAACCTTTCACCCTTACTTTAGATGTGTTGAAAGAGAGAGGAGGGATAAAGAATTTTGAAGAATGGTTTCTAGATCTACGTTAAGCAAGAATGCAAAAATATAGATCTAGATTATTTTAGTGATGTAGTTAATATAATAAGGGTCTTGTAGGGTTCGTTAGGATTTAGTAGTTATGGATGATTAATTAAAAATTACCCATTTTATCCTTTAATAGATTTAAAACTAGAACGACAGTGATGCGTGTAGATTAGGGTTTCTGGAGGGAAAAGGAATTCCACCCTTAACCCTTATCTCGACACGGAACTCCGTTCATATCTAGCCTTTACCAAAACAATCATTAATCTAATCATTAATCGCGGTCGGGACTAACATTGAATTGTTAGAGTGCCCGATTAGGATGTTAATGATTCTTTTGATAAAGTTTATAAACTTTATAGGACTTAAAAAGGGTTTAGGGATGTTCATCATCCATTAGCCTACCCTAATCCTACGAACCCTAACAAGCGGAGAATTACTCGCGCATGTTGAGAGAAAAAGAGATGGAGAGAAAATGCATAATTAAACTACGAAGAAATAGAATAAGAAAAAGAAAGCTACCTTTATTAATCAACAATATTCATTACACTTTGATTCCTTAGAAAATGATTACAAAGACTAGTTTGCTTCTCGATCTCTTCCAAGGAGGTAGACGAACAGTTGATGATCTGTCTGGATGCGTGAGCCGTCTTGGACTTCGTGATCGTGTCGACTTGATGAATTTTCCAAGAGGGTCTCGGTCTTTATTTATGTCTAAAAGGCAGAAATTTAGATTCCAAAATTGGAAGCAAACTGTAGGGATTCACCTCCAAAAATAGCATCTTCTAACTCCCCTATCATGCCGCGGATCCGCGGCCAACACGGGGGTTTGGCTGCGGATCCGCGGCCAATGGTGGGGATCTCCTCATCAAAATTTTGGGGCTCTCTCCTTGTGACATGTGGCTATCTCTGGTATGTTTGGATCTTTGAAATCTTCTCGTAGTTGCTTCCATACTTGATCTCCAAGTTTTGATTCCTTAATTAGGCAAGTTTTCTTTAACAACTTGATTTCCTTGATTTTAGTCTTGAAAAATCCTGCACAACTTGGAAAAATTCTGCACAACAACTCAAATAATATTTAGTAGACTTTGTTCTACTAGGATTTGGTCAATGATATTATTTGCATACATTTTCCTACCAAATTCTAATTATAATATATCAACACATGGAAAATAGTATTTTTACACATAAACCCTCATATGTATGATATATTATAAAAAAGACCTTTTTAATATAGAAATGGTAGGAAAAATGTAATAACAAATGTGCAGTTTTATCAACTGAACAAATACCCCCAAACTTATCTTTGATCGTCCCGAGCAAACTAGTTTATTCATGAGAAGGAGAAAAAGGAAAGGCGAAAACTAAGCACACTTTTGTAGGCAAACACGATTGCACTGAGCATGTGCAACAAGCCGTTAAACCTCTAGGTGTCCCTAGTAGGAGGAGTGTTGTCTCCTGAGGGTTTTCAGCGGATTACACCCACAAAATCCTATAATAAAAGAGAGATAGTGAAATTTACATTTAAAGATAAGAACCATAAAAGAATGACTTTGAAAATAAGAGTTTCCAACTACACTAGCTTTTCAGTTGTTATGAGCCCTATCTTAATAGTCATGAAAAGATATTAGAAATCACATTATCCCTCAATAAAACATCGTCTTTATTCTTCATTCTTACCTTTCATCCAAACATCGATCATATAACCCTACGTGTGTGTAAAGAACATCCCTACACCCGGAGAATTCAATTCAAGCTATCATACTCTTGTCCATCTGCCTCAGTACTTTTTAATTTTATGAATATTTAGATTTGCTCACACATTTTCAGGTGACCGTTAATACTTCTTGAGGTACTAACCGACCGATTACTTATGTGCTTGCTGATTAGGTGATAGTATTGTCCTCGTCATGCACCACCTAAGGCTTAGTAGTGACTCGCAGACCAGTTGGCCTTAGGGCACTAGGTGAAGAGGCACCCTCGCTATATTTTTTTATTGCTGCCTTGTCGATAACAAAACCAATGTTGATTTTTCTTTTTACCATTTTTATATTTTCCTCATTTTTTTTTATTTCCTTCATACTTGGGCTTTTAGACAAGAGCATTTCAAGGTATTCTTTACTATCCCGAGTTTCAAGACGTGTGTAAGTGCATATAGTAGGGTATAAACATTCAAATGTTTGGCTTTCAGAATAGAAACTATTTTTCAGACTTATTTTTATCCTCAGATTAGTGACTTCCTTCATCTTACTAACCCTTGGGACAACAGCTCATAACTACTTATTACTAGTTCGTTCAAGAAAACTTTTAATTTTCTTGGTTTTCTTAAACCATTCCTATCTTTTGGATGTAATTTTTCACATTCTATTCTTTTATTATCAAAAAAATTTTGTGCTTATATATAGTATAATGCAAAGTATCACGTAAATAAGCACAAACCTCCCCCAAACTTGTTTTCAACAGTGTCCTCACTGTTGCTATCTGCTGGATCATAAAAACCTGTAAGCTTGGGGGGGGCATTATTAATGGGGGCAAAAATATATGAAAGTGAAAATCCTCCCCCAAACTTATTTTTGGCTCACAAATTTGAGGACAAAAGTTATGTTCAAGAGCCAAAAAAAATACCCCCCCTCAAACATGAGTTAGACAATACGAAGCATTTTAAGAGGGGGTGAGTAATTTGGTCGAAATAAGACATTACAAAGACCAAAAGTTAACACCAACCATTCGAAGATTTTATCAGTATAGCGTATAGGTTAGTGGAAGAATGTGTTGTATCGAGTCAAGAAAAAATGGGGAAGGGATAAGAGGTGGTCTGGAAAGGGTTTGAAATTAGAGAAAAGAAAGAATGAGGATGGATGTGAATGATTAGGAAGAAGGAATGGTGACGGTTCAACCTCTATATGTGGAGATTGATTAATCACAAAATCCGTATTGTTTAAAAATTCAAGTTCGTCAGCAAAAAGTTCTTCAAAACTTTTATCATTGGTGTGATTGAACATTTTGCTGTCAAAGAGTTTTGTGCCAGAATTTATCCTACTTGATTCATCAAAAATCATAGAGGCAGAGGACTCGAAAAACTCATCTACCTTATTTTCAAAAATATCCAAATCAAGTTGAATTTCTGGTATTATTGAACTTGAATTAACGGATTGTGGTTCATCAAAACTCACTGAAACTATAGGAACAGAAAAAGAACCGGAGAAAGTAGAAGGTGAAATGGGTAAACAAATTGGTGTGTCGAGTGTTGCTGAACCAGATGTGGAAGATGGAGGCTGTATTTCGGTCTGATCTTCGGGTATACCTTTATCATCAACTTCAAGACGTATTTGAGGTTCAGGAAGAATTAAAGGCTCAAGATGATGACCACAAGGAAGTGAAAGGATTTGATGAATTGGTGGGACAAAATCATCCAAAAATTCGGGTTCATCAATCAATATATCCCCAACGTCAATCACCTCATTCAAGTGAAGGTTAAAATTCTCAAACACCTCATCAAAAGTATGGTTTTCAATCAGTTTTGGTTCAAGAGTGGAGGTGTAAAGATTATAAGGGTTGGGTATGGTTTCACTTGAAATGGACCCTTCACAGTCGGGTAAATCAAACATTACAAAGTCACACAACTTATCAGACATTGTACTTGATGAATCTATGAAACTAGAGTTGTGGATTTCAGTTTGGAATGGGGAGGTTTGATTAGGAAGGGTGTACAGTTCTGTCTTACTACCCAAATCCTTCATAATTTGGTTCGACAGTTCCATAAATTTTTCTAATGTCTGCTCCAGACTATTCTTGGGTTGATAAGGGGTTTCAGTATAAGATTGAAATTCCTATGGATAATTAAAACTCCCAAATGACTGATTAGAAGAACTGTCTATAGTAGGTGGAAAAATCGGATTCAATTGATAGGAATAGAATGGTTGCCGAATTTGGGTAGGAGTAGGATGAGAAGAATATTGATATGGGTAGGTTGGTAGGCTATTTTCAACAGACATCTTATATGGCACAAACAGCATATCAAACTCTTCTCCAGACAGTGGTGGTGATGGTTGATATTGGTCCGGATTGAAACTTTGGCCTCTAGACCTAGCTATGTGCTCAGCAATGGACATTCTTCTAGGAGCATCCTCACTCTGGGTATCAACTGAAATAGGTGTAGGATTAGGATACGGTTGATAAGACCAAGACTGAGGTGGCCAACTATTTCTTCCTGCTTGTTCTATATGATCTCTTAAGGACAAGGAAGAGCCGGACGGTATCCCGAAGGGATTTCGAAAACAAGAGATATCTGGTTGTGGACAGCAAAGCTCGACAAGTGTTCTTCTGTTTAGGTCACCCATTATAAGAAGAGAAGAAGGGGGGAAGGGGTAAAAAGGGGAGAAAATAATTGGTTTGTTTTGAAAAATGACGGATTTAGACAAATCACACAAAAATGCACAAACAACCTTAGAACTAAGGTTACCTAGGTCCAGTCTCTAGACCGCTCCTAGACTTCCAAAGGACAAGCCGCAGGATCAATCCTCTACCGCCGCCGTACTATCCTTGTAGCCAGGTAAGTGCCAGGTAAGTGGGAAGGAACCACAGTAGTGGGCCTAATTAAAAACCACTAGCCTTTGACACACTTGCCTAGGCACTACAAAAGTAATGCGGATAAGCGATAGATTACCCACGACCTTCCTCTGTCCATATTGAGCGCGACAGTCCTTAAAGTCTGGTCTAGATATTTTTTAAATTAATGAAGGGTTGATGCAGCTGCTCGGTTTGTGATTTGTGGGGCTCAGGAAAGGTGATGAAATCCCCACCTAATCTGGATTTTGGTCTTGCCCCTTAAAAATCCATATTAAAATATGCAAAAACAAACCGCAAAACAAAACTTTGCAAAAAGATTTTTGAGCGGCGATATTTTGCAAAGAATCCTGCAGAAAAAATATTTTATTGGATTTCAGAGGAGAGAGAAGGAGGTTATAATTTTACCAGAGAAGACTGAAGCCCTAGATCTCCTAACTGGCCGCGCTTCCGCCGCCGATGTGCACTTCCGGCCGCGGTTCCACCGCAAGAGGGAGAGATCAATTGATGAATTTTTTTTCTGTGGCCTTCTCTACTTCTTTGGATCTCAATGAATGTATCTGTCTCCTGTTTCCTCAAGTCTATGACTCCAGATTCCGTCGCAAAATTCACACAATAATCGTTAAATATACAATTTATAGTTTTGTTTTATTTAATGATATGAATCGTCTAAGAATTCAACACAAATAGTAAGAATAAAAAAATTACGCACGTCCCCCGGCAACGGCGCCATTTGATTGGTACGAAAAAGTGTTTGTAGAATAACCGCAATCAATAACGGTGTCGCTTGTAGCTAGACTGAGATGAGTACGAGTCGTCCTATGGGAAACGTGGAACCTTTCACCTTTACTTTAGATGTGTTGAAAGAGAGAGGAGAGATAAAGAATTTTTAAGAATGGTTTCTAGATCTACGTTAAGCAAGAATGCAAAAATATAGATCTAGATTATTTTTGGGATGTAGTTAATATAATAAGGGGCCTGTAGGGTTCGTTAGGATTTAGTAGTTATGGATGATTAATTAAAAATTACCCTTTTATCCTTTAATAGATTTAAAACTAGAACGTCAGTGATGCGTTTAGATTAGGGTTTCTGGAGGGAAAAGGAATCCCACTCTTAACCCTTATCTCGACACGGAACTCCGTTCATATCTAGCCTTTACCAAAACAATCATTAATCTAATCTTTAATCGCGGTCGGGACTAACAATGAATTGTTAGCGCGCCCGATTAGGATGTTAATGATTCTTTTGATAAAGTTTATAAACTTTATAGGACTTAAAAAGGGTTTAGGGATGTTCATCATCCATTAGCCTACCCTAATCCTACGAACCCTAACAAGCGAAGAATTACTCGCGCATGTTGGGAGAAAAAGAAATGGAGAGAAAATGCATAATTAAACTACGAAGAAATAGAATAAGAAAAAGAAAGCTACCTTTATTAATCAACAATATTCATTACACTTTGATTCCTTAGAAAATGATTACAAAGACTAGTTTGCTTCTCGATCTCTTCCAAGGAGGTAGACGAACAGTTGATGATCAGTCTGGATGCGTGAGCCATCTTGGACTTCGTGATCGCGTCGACTTGATGAATTTTCCAAGAGGGTCTCGGTCTTTATTTATAGTCCAAAAGCCAAAAATTTAGCTTCCAAAATTGGATGCAAACTGTTGAGATTCACCTCCAAAAATAGCATCTTCTAACTCCCCTATCAAGCCGCGGATCCGCGGCCAACAGGGGGGTTTGGCCGCGGATCCGCGGCCAATGGTGGGGATCTCCTCATCAAAATTTTTGGGCTCTCTCCTTGTGACATGTGGTTATCTCTGGTATGTTTGGATCTTTGAAATCTTCTCGTAGTTGCTGCCAGACTTGATCTCCAAGTTTTGATTCCTTAATTAGGCAAGTTTTCTTTAACAACTTGATTTCCTTGATTTTAGTCTTGAAAAATCCTGCACAACTTCGAAAAATTCTGCACAACAACTCAAATAATATTTAGTAGATTTTGTTCTACTAGGATTTGGTCAATGATATTATTTGCATACATTTTCCTACTAAATTATAATTATAATATATCAAAACATGGAAAATAGTATTTTTACACACAAACCCTCATATGTATGATATATTATAATAAAGACCATTTTAATATAGAAATGGTAGGAAAAATGTAATAACAAATATGCAGTTTTATCAACTGAACAGGTCATCTTATCTTTGTTACATGACCGGCAAGTTTCACAAGATGTAAATTCAAACATATTTAAATATGCATCTAAATGTAACTTAGCTAGTCGGGTCGCATTGATATGACCTAGTCTACAATCCCTCAAGAAGGATTCGTTCATTTCTGAACTCTTCCTTCTTTGTGTGTTCTTTACACCAAGAACAGTAATTTGATTTAGAATGTATATGCTTTTAGATAACGTGCCTGAACCGACCAATTCTTGATATAGGAAATGTTCAAAACATTATCCAACAATACAAAATTATATCCTTCTTTATTAATAAAGAGACTGATATGATGTTGTATATCAGGTTCGATATCTAATAACATTCGTTCAGAATCAATATATTTTGGTAATACAGGGTGATAACTGCCAACTACTTAGCTTGCAACAATTGCACCGTTTCCAACTCTTGAAACTTATCACCCGTTCTCAGTTCTCTATAATGAACACACCCGAAGAAGATGCATCAGCATGCACTTTCTTCGTTTGGATGGCACGGGAATTGTGGTAATCCCCTATTTCCTTCTCGGTCTTATAACAATTATAAGTTTGAGCGGGACCAACGTTCCCTAGCGCAGTATAACAAGCGGGTTCGGTCAATACATCCGTATTATTATCTTGATTAAGGCGTGACATGGTCGCTACCTGGAGAGAGAGAGAAGAAAACACTCAGCCTATGCTCTTGCAAGATTAGATTGGTTATTAATATATCTAATCAGGATGTCTCCCATTGTTTTAGTCAAATCTTCCTTCAAACCCTAAAAGGTAAGACTAGCCGAGATTAGTTACACTCTACAAGTTCGCCAATATTTCAGCCAGGCCAGTGCCGGTACTTTGAGGGAGGTTCCCTGTGCTTTCACACAGACCTAATTAAAATAAACCTCGTTTTCCCAGGTGCGTAACCCCGTTAACACCTTTCTAGATACCTACTCGATCGGCTAATTGGAATGTGTAAAACTCTCCCTGGAGTAACTCTTACTCGCAGTGGGTATCGGGATCCAACTATCTCATAGAAGGTATGCAATCTCATTGCAAATTTCAACACTTGAAATTCCCGATAATATTTTATCCCCAGTACTTATGACTTTAACTATGGTCAACAAATCATAAGCACTAGTCAAGTTCTACCCGTCATTTTATGATTAATTAGACCCACCCACATGACCCTCAAGTATGGTCGACATAATCACATGACTGTCCTAATTAATCGCATAATATGCTCTGTAGGAAGACATCACTTAGCTACCGTACACTACTCCTCAACTATAGTCGACATACACAGCACGAATACTAAGTACTCTACTTCCTAAAATGACGGAAGGCTACGACAGGTTTTTAAGAAAACCCTTTTGCGTAATGAACTTGATCTCGTTGTAGAATCGGGTGATTTTGAAAAGGAGTGTTTTTGAGGCTTTTCTAGTTTTGCTAAATAGATCACTCCCGGTGAAGGGATCGTTTGCTCTTTCCATATCGAATAAGGTGCTGGATATTCTACAAGGAATACCGCTATGCAAAGCAAGAACTATAAAAAGAAATCAAAAGACAAACCAAATTTTTAGCATCTGCTAGTTTTGCTAGAGAGGTCACTCCCGGTGAAGGGATCTCGGCTCTTTCCTTATCGAATAAGGTGCTGGATATTATACAAGGAATACCGCTATGCAAAGCAAGAACTAGAGCTACCAGTTTTCGAAACAACTTTCTACAACATCTTTAGGTTTCTTTTATATCATTAATCTCATTAATGAAGTCCCATTTTATTATGCTTCACAAGCATCACATTTGAAACGAAATCAGCAACATAACATATATCTCATATATATAATATAAACATTCGTCTCAGGCAGTAATATGATCGCATCACAGAACATTGCAGCAGAAGAACATATATGAAATACTGGATATACTAGGTTATCCGTGTTTTATTGTGAGCCTGTATAAAACACGGATTCCACGGTCATGATGAATAGCCAAACCCACATCCCTAGACCCCTACGAGAGCGACAAGTAACCCTGCTAGTTCTAGAGTTAGGAGACCCAGTCTCGATTCCTCGAGATGGTCTCCCACTGGACTCAAGAACCCGGTTACTTGTGCTCCACGCCTTGGGTCTATCCTAATGCGGAAAAGTAAATAATATACAATGGTGACATCATCCTTAACCTGGAAGTGCCCCAATAAAATAATATTACATACAAATGAATTTTACATGAATGAAAAAGAAAAACTCTCATCTCACATAAAACCCCGGCTATTCAAAACACGACGATCCAATATAATATATCACAGCAACACATAATATCACATATCATCAACGTAAGTAAATATGCGTATCCCAATTGTCGTTGATGTATAGCAACGAAACCGGCGATACACTATATATTACACTTGCGGTCGCAGAAAAGAAAGTGTAAAACTGCAACAGTTGGAATCCGCAACCACCTTAGACATCTTATGCCTAACCAAATGAATTCCTTAGACATCGCATGCCTAACAATTATAAACCCTGCATTTTAGTCTCAATATCGAAAACACTTTTAAATAGCTAGTCGGCAATTCAACAAGATTCCCAACATTCTGATCGAATGCTTGTCGAAAACTTTAGTAGACAGCCGCACCCCCGATGCCGTCGTCGAAGTGCACTAAGGAGGAACACCGCTGCCGCGAGCACCCGAACCGATGCTTTTGGCAACGGGGTTCTCCTACAGTCACTTGGTCGGGGCTATGGTGCGTGGCTATCTATTAAGTTTACCCGGCGAGTATCCGCGTACACTACGTGATTGCAACGGACTTTTGATCGCATCAAAATCCTGTGTCAACCGATCATCAGAGACTAAACTGCTAGATTTATAACATTCAAATTAGTTATCTCATAACTACTTGTGGATTCCAAATATTGTATCACAATCCAGATAAATAGACAATATTAAACATTCCGATCGAATAATCAAACACCCAAGATTTCCCCAATAGCTCAACACTTGAGCGGATTTCAAAAATTCCAGAACATGTCACAGCCCCAATGAACCAGCTGTAGAAGGGTCAAACCAACGCCTCATATGTGGCAATGCTAAACTACCACAAACCCTAGGGTTCAGTGGCAGTTTTGACGGTCACATAATCGAGTTAAGGTTACGTTCTTCTAGAGGGTCCACAGATATGCTTGAATGTTTTTCCGAAAGTTTCAAACTCGAGAAAAATTCAACACTTGAAAGTTTTCCTTTATGGGAAAAATGAGTTATTGATATCCGTTCGAACCTTTTAACAAGTTTTAAATTACCCGGAAAACTAAACGATGTTAAATTTCCGATCGAATAAACGAATTTTATAGATCTCCAGAAAACTCAACACTTGAGTAATATTAAAAATTCCCAACAGCATGTAGTAATACCTACGGATGTTACCTAGAAATATCTGTTCCTAATACCCAAGTACGGCCGCGGAACCGCCGCGTAAAGCATGGTATTGCCGCGGTTCCGCGGCGACTTAAGGGAATTAAGTGCTCGTATTTCACAGTTATCCATAGAATCACCTGCTTAATTTTCTGAGTATTTTTAATACGGAAAAAACAAACTTTTTAGAAAATTTCCAAAGAGGGTGTCTAAAATGATGTTTCGGGGTTCGATCGGACTTTTAACATCGTCTTGACAAAACCAAAAGCTCTAGTTTGGCTCTGATACCACTGTAGGGTTATTAGGTACTATAACAAGGTTCTATAAGACATCAACCATGCCAAAATCCAATTTTTCACGTGCCGAACAACCCAAGCAAGATCTTAGACTAGAGATTAGGCAAAACAAATAGCAAGTAAACAACTTTACTTCTAAGAGTTTGGGATTAAAACCTTTGTAGTCTGTTCCTTCACTTCATAAGCTCCTTGTTGATGTCCCTTCACTGCGATCATCAAGTACCCGGACTCTAGAGAGGCTCCATGAAGAGAAAGATGCAAGCTTGCTTCCGATCTTCAACAACTAAGATGATCTACCTTGAAGAAACTCAAACTCAAGCTCTTGCTTAACTAATCAAGTATTAGCAAAGCAAACACCCTAATCTAAGTGGATAGAATAGATGAGGATGATGAAGTAGGAATTTAGCTCTCTTTTGTTTTCAATTTCTCACTCATTATCATCACTTGTCAAAAACCTAGTCAAGGTTTTCATGCAAGAAGAAAGAAGAAGAAGAAGAAAATCCTTTTCTGATGAATAATGAATAATCATTGTTGTGGTTACAAATCAACCATGGGTTAAGAATGAAGACTTAACTCTTGCAGGGTAAAGGGTTTGGGTTGGTTTAAAGAAATATCTACACAAAATATCAAAGTTAAAGTCAAAGCTTCAAGAAGTTTCATGAAAGCTTCATCCAAGATTAACCCTAATCCAAACCCTAACCATATTTAAGCTCCACAAAACATGTTGCATTTGTAACCCTAACTTGTTACAATATTATATATCACATATACAATATTTATTGTAACAAAATAAAATAATACAATTAACATATATCACATATATATCAATGTATTATCCAAAAGGGAAAAAGAATTTTTAAGTGAGCTATTATTAGTTAATGTAATATAATATATCAAATGTATAATTATACATTAAATTATCGAATCAACACTTGATCTGATAATCCAGCTATTTTATAAATAACCGACTAATATAATCTGTATCAGTTCATCGAATCAACACTTGATCCGATGACCCGGCTATATCACATATACCCGTCCGATATCATATATCGCGAGAATCTAATACGGTATCGCATACACGTATTATTCTCGGTCCCGCACATATCACATATGTGCTCCTACTCGGTTTTGCCTGAGCTAGGAAACTGCTGTGTAGGACTTTAAAGAATCGTCAATACGCCAGCAGTAGGTGATGATCATATCAAACACCTACAAGCTGTAAACTGTCAGCTAAACGTAACAGCCACCCATGTATTGAGCGATCAGAAGATCAAAAAGCAGCCTGCACTTTCTTCTACGAATCCAATCAGTAACACTCCCCTACAGTCCGGTCTTTTCGTCTGATATGTCGCATATCTCGTCTAGGGGTGGTAAACGTCAGACCCCTGTAGCTTGATAAGTCGTGTCGATATGAGGTCCATAATAGTTCGAGAAACTACTGATAACACTTACCTGTAAATCTCAACAAACCTGACCAGGGATTTTCAGTTATAGCCAATCAAACACAGCGCAACATCAACTCCCAATACCGGGAGAGACGAAACCCCTCCTATTGCTCATTGCCTCCATGTGATTTAGGACTGTACCCAAAAGCCACCGTTTTGCACGTTCTCATGAACGTGGTAAGGTGGAAATCAAAGCACAGTGGGAATCACACAAGACTCTATGACGATCTCGGGTCTACAGACTAACCTGTACTAGTGTCACCAGAGAACTGCCATCTGACGTGAAGTATAATACCATCTGGGAGTTCTCGGCGAGTCCGTCTAGTGTACCCAGTCTCCACTGAGCACCCGTATACCTTCTCTGATGTCAAACACCAATGGATATGGGATCATCCATCGCCCATCATATAGGTCAAGAAGCGCATACACTAGTCTACTCTGGAGTATCGATGCCCTGTCTCGGTACTCCCATGACTAGGAACATTTGAAGGATGTACATAGTAACTACACTGTCCCCACTAGTATGATCTTCATCATAGTCCAGGTAGTTAAGTACTCATCCTAAGGGCTTTATCAACATGTAACATAGAGACAATTAGAGTACATATTAAGATAAAGAGCAACCAGATAGCATACTATCATGTCCAGCAAGAAAGTTCTCCCTATATATATCCAAGCATCCACTATAGTATACATCGTATGTACCTCTAGGGCATACATATCACACACTCCACACACACACACACATATAACATATTCGTATGCTATACTACGAAACTGCGGGGTGCTATACGCCATTCACCCGACATCCCCCGTAGATATATATCTACTCACCTTGATCCTTACTTGCCGAAGTCGATGTCGCCATTCTCCTCCTTGTCATCCGAAGTCCACATGAAGGTACCTACATATATACACGCATAGCATCATGAACAGAAATCGTGCACGAAAACCAAAATGGCATACGAATCACACATAGGTTAAAATCTACGGTCAACCTACGAAAATTAACCAATTAACACCCGATATCGACGTACAAACGTCAAGAGACCGATACAAAACACAAATATCAAAACTTAAGCCATTAAAATCCACAAAACATAAACAGAAACTTAAAAAACTGGTCCCAGATTTTGGTTCAGGAGAAATTAGGCTAAACAAGTAATACTGGGGTGTTGTATAGAGGGTATATAAGATACAGAACAAATCCTAGCACCAACACCTACAATTTGGCCGGCCACATTGCCCCAAATTCGGGACTGCTTGGCCAAGTATGCGTGGATTGGGTTCGTATTGGCAGGGTAGCCTCTTAGTGTCCAATATAGGTCAATGGAGTTGCTTGTTTTTCCAGTAATGGTCTCGGATCACTCCAGATTCCCTGTAGGCCTCAAATTCTCACAAAACCAATATTAAGATATCTAAATCCAATTGCTTGGTCTAGGCTCTGTTTTTATCCAAGTTTTTAACACTTAAGGGTGTTGTAGTCACAATTTACACTCAAGTTCACCATCACAACTCAAGAATCCCCTAAACATCCTTTAGGAATTTTCATATGTCACAAAACCTTACTTAAACACTTCTAAACTAAAATAAATGTTAAAGAAAATGAATTACTACACTAATGGTGAAGAAAATACCTCATTTGGCAACTCAAGAATTTTCTTGAGTTGCCCCCAAGTACTCAAAATCCACCATGCTTGTAGTGAGCTTGTGCATGATTTTTGTGAAGGGGATATGATGTTTTGGTGTGAAAATGGTGTTGTGGTGAGGAGGTAGAGGAGGGGGAAGAAGAGGGCAGCCATGGAGATAAGGGAGAAGAAAAAGATGAAGATGATGATGTGAAACACAATGAGCCATGGTCAAGTTGACCCTCTCTCTCTCTCTCTCTTGGCCATGCTTCCTTGTCTCCCTATGCCACATTTTTTTATCCATTTTCTTTTCTTTAACAAAATTCAAAAACCATACCTAAAGAAAAAATGGAGAATTAAAGCCACGATAGAATAAAATGTAACAAGTGTTAGCAATATGACATGGTGCATGTCATGTGCATAATTGCGCTTAATGCATAATTAGTGATTATTAATCAAGCTTAGAAATAAACCTGTATTTAATTAATTTTATAAAATTTATAAAATGTCTAAATCATATAACATTCTTTCAAAATTAATAATTTATATAAATTTCCAAATATTTCCCAATTTATCGGTACTTAATCATACCATATCATTAAAACTAATTTCCACACATTAGAATAGTCATAATATTAATTATTTTAATTATTTAAATTCCAAAAAATAATATTTTATTTTTCAGAAATGTTACAGTCTTCCGCCCTTAAATAAATTCGGTCCCCAAATTTAAATTTAAACCCCTCAAATACTAAAACATTTCAGTAAAATGATCAAGTCGTCGGGGCTCCGAAATCATACATACACAAAACATATCGTAGCGCAATGCATGCGCATAAAAATGAGTATATAACTCAAAATCAAAACTCCGTCAAGCATCATGCAATCATCGGAGTCATGGTGAATATACCAATGTCAAAGTACAATACAAAAACCAACATGATACACATCAAAACTATAACATGCACATAGTACACATCGTTGTAAACTTATCAAAACATCTGAAAAGAAATGCATGGCAAACCTTTTTCAAATCACTGTGCGAAGCGCGTATCACGGCATAGGTAGCGGACATTTATTGTAAGAAAAAAATTCTATTTACATATACATACATACATACATACATACATACATACATACATATATATATATATATCCTTTTTTCAACATAAGTCACGCCTCTTTTGAAAATAATTTTAGAAGGGTTTCCTTTATAAAACGTTCGTGTCATCTCGGACACACAGGAAAATATGGAGATTATAGCTCCCTTTTTTGGAAATCCCTTCGGTAACTATCGATGCAAGCAAAAATATCTCCAGGTACTGTCCTTGGACTAGTCCTGCTCAGCCACTATACCAAATAGTAAATATCATAAAACATACCGCTACAAAAGAAATCAATCCCAAAATGTATATAAGAATGCCACGTGCGTCTGGTGCGCACAGAAATCAAAATCAATGAATGTGCCATACATGTGCACAGAAAAAAATCTAAGTGAAACGGGTGTGCACGAAAACACCTGTCAAGGGAAACGAGTGTGCCTGACAGTAATATTATGTGCATCTGATATGCACGAAAAATCCCGATTTAGTGTATCTGGTGTGCGCCAAAATCACATCAAACGCGCCAAGTATGCGCAAAAATCCAACTCAAGTGCACAAAGTGCACGAAAACAAATATCGAATATCGCAATCGAAAACGACGGTATACAACATATTTCAACCCAAATCAGGTATACCGTGACATATAATCTCACAACTACGTGCATCAGCGTGCACAAAATCGAATCAAAGTAATAAAAGTGCATGAAAACTATACCGAAGGCATGAGTCAAATCACATACATACCATAGGCATGAAATCAAAATCAAACTTCTCAAATAACATCAAATCGAAGTCGAGTGCAACTGTGGTGCACAAATCTCAATCATGCAAATAAATCGCCCAAAATACCGAAATCCAAAATGACGGATACGTGTTATTCAAATCTCTAAATCGCAAATCGTAAACACTGTCATCGATATGCTCCTTCATTAATATCGAAGGGTGTCGGTGCATCCAAAGCTAGCAGAGCAAGATATCTACTTGCCTACTGTTCATGGCCTGGCGCCTGGTGCCCTTAGGCTCTCGTCTCTCACTGCGAATTGCTAATTACATAGCTTCTCCGCTCAACGGCCTAATATGGAAACGATGACGTAAACAGTTCTGCTCTGGCACATCCTCTAAAGGTCTCTGGCCAATTATCATGGTTACTCATAACATGTCTCGTCGATGCTGCTGAACACTGGCCTACTGTGTGTGCGTAATATGACTGATCCTGGGTCCAAGTCTTCTCGTTTAGTATTTCCAGAAAGTTCTTGTCGTGGCCTCTCCCAAATCTCATTTCTGCTGAACTGCCCGGAAGTATCACCCTTTACTAAATCTATTTCTTATTCCGGAATGGCTGCATACTCATCACGACGACTTCTGGAAGATATATCCATATTCAACGCCTCTGCATGCGTATCACTTCTCTGATGTCAACGGAGTGGAACGTAATCTCATCAAAATCTCGAACGAACCTCTTACTCCACTTTTCTCTAATGTCGACTAATTCGGACTCGTCTCTTCGTAGCTGTATGGACTAAGCTACAACGGCTATACTCATACCTAGAGTCTCCCAAGTAACGTATCCCATAGCATGATATCCGGACGACGTCAAACTTTTCGATCGATTCATCAAAGTCCCATAATTCCCAGAGAGCTCAACGCTTGAGCACAGTTTAATAATATCCAGTACATACCACAGTTCCTATGGACCAGCCGTAGAAGGGAAAACCCAAGCCTCATTAATGGCACAAAGAACTGCCGCAAACCCTAAGGTTCAAAAGTGTTTACATGGTCATTATGTCGAGTTAGGGTTTAATTCTTCTAGAGGGTCCACAGAATTACTTGCATGTTTTTCCGAATACCTTAAAGTTGGAAAAATTGGTTTCTGACATTCGATCGTTTTCTATCGACTCTTAACGTACCTGCGTGAAGTCTTCTCAAGCTGGAATCAAACAATCTAATGACCTCGCATCGGGGTATGCAAACGAACCACATTTCATAGTCCTTCATCCTTGGGTGACTAGCGATCTTCTATCATATCTCTAAGTATAAACTCGTGCTACAATAGTTTCAAACATCTGGGGCGGTATCTTGTCAGTCGCAACAACATTTGGCTTTGGTCCGCACTCTAAACATTGCCTCAATCATCAAGAATAACGGTGCATTGACGATCATCACATTCTAGCCGGCCCCTATCAGCAGCACAATCCTCTGGTGCTTATCGGCACGTTCGATAAATTTTTAGTAAAAGCAATCCATCAAACGCTCATGGCGCGGAAAACACAATAAAACGACACATCTATGCAATCGAGTGTCACCAGAATTTTGCCCTGGTCAGTCCTCATCTAAGGCGAGCTCATGCTGACCGCAACTCTAGCTGCAGCTCTCTCTGCCTGTGGAACCATGGTAAAAAAACCACAGACCGATATCGATAAGGATATATCATAGGAATGAATATAATATTGTGCAAAGAAATTTATATCCTAAGGCTTCTTAAGCGGAGTAGCGTATCGTAAGTATGCCGCGGAACAAACACACGCTACCTCACTCTACTTAAGTCACCTACTCCATCAACCAAGGTCAACCTATGCGACGAAAGTACGGGTCTAATACCCCCTCGACCAAGTCTAAGTTCTGTAAGGTCAAGCCCTGGTTCCGAATATATATACGCCCTAGACTCCGCATAGTCAAACAAAGACTCGAACCAAGGTTAAAGCTAGCGCTTTGATACCAACTTTGTAACAACCCGAAATAGCACGTGACTGGCACTTGAATCATGTGAAGTCTATAAGACCCACCTAATTCAAGTAAGCTAAAAGCCCAGAAATCTAAACCATTTAAAATAAGCAGTGAAGGAAAACTTGTGTAAAGCAAGTGGTTTAAATAGAATAAATGGCATTAAACATTTCAAAGCAACATCATATTTTCCCGAAAATTTCGGCAGAGTCTCCTTTGTAAATACTGGCCCCAAACGGGTACAAACATGAATAATATACATAATGAATAAAAGTATCCCCAAGAGGGAGCTAGCTCTTCGCCAAATGGCAGACACAACCACGCAAGCAATATAATATAAAACGCCGAAGGGAGAGGATCAAAACTCAGAAAGAAAACCAGAGGAAAACCATGATAATACAGCACGCGACTCTAAGGTCGAAAGAATATACATACTGGTCTTCTAAGTCTATCAAATAATACAAGACTGGTTAATGGAGTTACTAGATACAGCTGAATATAAATAAATTACAATGGTGATCACGATGCGGTGAACCCACCAACGAAAGCAATCACCCGGAATGAGGTAGTGAGCCAACAAAGCCGCCAAGGAAACCCGTACGGCAAAAGATGCAAGAAACTGTGGCACCAAGGGGATGTTTAGCAAACTCGTGAGTAGAAAACATCACCAAGCAGAAATCGCATGTATGACTCTATCCTAGGTTATACGGTAGTAATATCCTAAAAATAATATAACCTGAAGCATAATATAATGGCAAGGGTAAACATCAATACATAAGTGTAAAACCAAGTGCTCGTGTCAGTGCCTCAGGTAACAACATATCATATATATGATGTATGAATGCTTGAAAACAGAATACATTTAAATGAGAAAACTATTTTCTTATCTCAGTGAGATTTCTGTATAAACCCGAAGTATCATCAATGAAATCAACAGAGAATCCGTGTCCAGTATCGACACAAAACATATGTTTGAATATCTCAATGTCTCAATATCTCGGGCTCCGGCAATCCGGACCAGCCCATATAATCAATCTCAATATCTCGGGCTCCGGCAATCCGAACTGGCCCCGGGCACCGGTAATCCGGACTGGCCCATATCATCAAATCTCAAGACTACCTCGGTATTCTCCGGATATCCTCCGCGTCGCAAATAACCGGCGGGTAGTGCTCCCCTGCCAGGCTCAACGCCATCATCTGCGACCATCTTGACCCGGGGTACCGCACCGGGTTCACCATGCGCCCGTAGACGGTTCCTCCTCCTCCTCGAATCGGGTGTATGATACTGCTCAAGAGCTGAGAAAAATCATGGTGGTCATATCTCACATTATACACGAGAAAACCGCAATTTCTATCTTTTGAAAATGATAATAAGTTTATAAAATCCTTGCGGTTTCTCCAAATCCATAAATCTCATGGAAAATCCGAATTCCATAATCAAAAGTCAATAAACAGTGAATATCGGCAATAAGCCTTATAATATTGCATGACAAATGAATATAAACATGCATGAGATATCACAATAATAAATGCAATGTCTAAGCTAGCATATGAAAGCAAGCACACTAATACCATGTCGAAACTATCAGTTAGCAATTTATACTAATGAAGTAGTGTTTTCTAATGTCTATGAGACATGAAAAATTACCGATGATGATGTGTGTGAGTCGACAAGCAGGTGTACGTAGAGCATACGCATCATCGGTAATGGTGCTGGTGTCCTGACAGCATGGGTTCATAATAACTAATGAAAACACATTTATGCATGCGATGCGAACAACAAGAATATACGGAAAATGAATAATAAATGCAACAATAAAGAATATACATTATATATACGAGTCATACAGTTTTGGTATTTGAAATAACACGAATCGTGGTGTTTAGAAAATAGAGGCTATGGTGTTTATAAGAAAAGGTACGTCCTTTGAAATATCCGTAGTATCCCTTGGCCTGTCCTCAAAATACTCGTGTTTTGTTAGTTTTGAAAATAAGTATGACTCGAGCCCAGTCTAACATCTACTAAGTAAACTACAGGACAAAGCTAACAGACTAATCAAAGGGTAAGGAAAACCACCTAAGTCCGAGTCGATATATCTAGTAGTCGGTGATCCCGCCTCAATAGCGTCACGTACGATAAACTATATAATACAACATCCTCAAATAAAGAGTGCGGATCAATTATCATATTTATACTTCATACGGTAAAATCCATCGTACGGCATCCCAAATCGGGGTACGGGTCGAATATCACATATAACACATTATTCATATGGTATCATTATCATTATATCTTGAAGTAGGTGTACTGATCTAAAGTCTAGTACATTCCGATACCATCAACACATAACCGTGTGTGTGTGAAAACACATCACCCAACAATCCACTCATATATCATATCATATATCATAATACAACCCAAATCACATCACCGATCTCACGGCATCATGCCCAATCACATCGACTCATCTCCAAGTATCATATATTATCATCATCATCCGTGTATACGTATATGTATATATATATATACGTATTAACGCAATCCACATATATATATACATACATATAAACATATACATCCAAACATATCCCGTGTGTGCATGTGTGTGTGTGCACCTATACTCTAGGGTTCGCGACTAAGAACTATACAATAAGCACTATCTTTAAATTACATGAAAACTAACCCGTGAACACCTGAAGACTATCTTGATAATCATTTAGACTCATAATACATATATTTATATAAATATATATATATAAAACGTATTCGTATAGTACACTACGAAACTGCGGGGGTGCTATACTCCATACACCCGACATCCCCCGTAGATATATATCTACTCACCTTGATCCTTGCTTGCCGAAGTCGATGTCGCCATTCTCCACCTCGTCATCAGAAGTCCACGTGAAGGTACCTGCATATATACACACATAGCATCGTAAACAAAAATCGTGCATGAAAAGCAAAATGGCACACGAATCACACATAGGTTAATATCTATGATCAACCCACGAAAATCAACCAATTAACACCAGATATCGACGTACTGAAAGGTTCCTAGGCACTCTAGTAAGGTCTCACAAGGCATCGAACATGCCAATTTAAGATTTTTGGTGCCGAGAAACCCTAGACTACGGATCGTTGCTAGAAGTTTAGGCGAAACTAAAAGCTAGTTAACACTTAACTACTAGGATACGGAAATTACAACCTTTGTAGATCCGGATATCCACCTCCACGGCTCCGCAACGAAGTCTTCTCGCTGTCCATCTTGAAGCTTGGACTCTCGTGACGGCTTCATCGGAGAAACGTGCGGAATAGGTCGTCGGCTTTGTGTCAAAGACGATCTACGTCGAAGTTGCACAAACTCAAGCTCCGACTTCACAAACTTGTGAAACTTGTGAAGTAAACACCCAAAACAACTTGGCAAGAGGTACAGGGTGAAGAAATAGGAGGTGGGTTCACTTTAGAATTGGATTTATCTCACTTTAACTCAAGTTGCCATTTTTGTAGCAAGCTTGAAGAAGAAGAAGAAGATGAGCTCAAGAAAAGAATATGATAAGTCTTGTGATAAAATAAATTTTAAATCAAATACTTATCATAACTTGAACTAGGGTTAAGTGTAGAGAATTAACCATGGTCACTTGGATGGGTTAGGGTTAAGCATGAAGATAAGGATGGTTAGCAAAGTCAAAGCTTCATGAAGCTCAACTTAAAACAAAAAAAGCCACCATTCTCATCATAATCCATTTCAAATAAATAAATAAACAAATAAATAAATAAATTAATATACAAAACCCTAATTATCATATTAACCATGGATTAATTCTATACACTTAACGAAATGATCAAGTATCATCAAACATGATACAAAAAAGTGCACGAAAGCATATCACATATACAATGTGCATCAAGTGAGAAAAATCCGTTTGAAGTGAACCAATACTAGTTAATGCAAAGTAATATATCAAATATATAATTATACATTAAATCATTAAATCAACACTTGATTCAATGATCCGGTTATATCGCATACAACCGACTAGTATGTAATGTATCGATTTATCGAATCAATGATTCGATAACTAGGTCATATCGAATATAACCAATCGAAACATATATCGCGAGAATGAAATGCGGTATCACATACACGCATTATTCTCAGTCCCGCATATATCTCATATGCGCTCCTATTTCGTTTCGCTTGAGCCAGGAAACCTCTGTGTAGGACTCTAAAGACTCGTCAATACGCCGGTAGCAGATGATGATCATATCAAGCACCCACAAGCCGCAAGCGGTCTGCTAAACGTAACGGCCACCCGGGTATTGAGCGATCAGAAGATCGATGAGCTAGCCCGCTCACACTCCTGCGAATCCGACCAGTAACACTTACCATACAGTCCAGTCTCTTCGTCAGATACGTCGCATATCAAGTCTAGGGGTGGTAAACGTCAGACCCCAATAACCCGATAAGTCGTGCCGATGTGAGGCTCATAACGGGTCGAGAAACTACTGGTAACACTTACCAGCAAATCTCTGATCAGCCCTGGCCAGGGACTTCCCTGTTACGGCCAATCGAGCACTGCGCAACATCAACTCCCAATACCGGGAGAGACGAAACCCCTCCTATCGCTCATTGCCTCCATGTGACTCGGGACTGTGCCCAAAGACCACCGTTTTGCACGCCCTCATGGACGTGGTAAGGTGGAGATCAAAGCACAGTGGGAATCACACAAGACTCTATGACGATCTCGGGTCTACAGACTAACCTGTACAAGTGTCACCTGAGAACTGCCATCTGACGTGAGGTATAATACCATCTGGGAGTTCTCGGCGAGTCCTTCCAGTGTACCCAGTCTCCACTGAGCACCCGTACACCATCTCTGATGTCAAACACCAATGGATATGGGATCATCCATCGCCCATCACATGGGTCGAGAAGCGTATACGCTAGTCTACTCTGGTATATCGATGCCCCGTCTCGATACACCCACGACTAGGGACCTTGAAGGATGTACTTATGGACTACCATGTCCCCACTAGTATGATCTGCATCATAGTCCATGTAGTCAAGTACAAATCCTAAGGGCTTTACCAACATGTAACTATAAGACAGTATAAAGAGACTAGTGTACATGTTAAGATAAATGGTAACCAGATAGCATACTATCATGTCGAGCAAGAAAGTCATCTCTATATATGTCCAAGCATCCAATATAATATACATAATCTGTACAATACAGGCCTCTAGGGCATACATACAACTAACAATCTCCCACTTGCACTAGGGCCAGCTGCTGTAGTATCTCATACCGAGCATCCTGAAGAGTCTCTCAAACTGTATCTGGGGAATGGCCTTCGTGAGTGGATCCGCCGTGTTGTTCTTCGTGTCAACTCTCCTGACCTCGATCTCCCGGCGATCAACTATCTCCCGGATCAGGTGATACCGCCTCAGAATATGCCTGGATCGCTGATGGGACCTGGGTTCCTTGGCCAAAGCCACCGCTCCATTGTTATCGCAATACAAAGGTATTGGATTCTCAATGGATGGAACCACTCCAAGTTCAGTAATGAACTTCTTGACCCAGACAGCTTCTTTAGCAGCATCGTTGGCAGCGATGTATTCAGCCTCCATCGTCGAGTCTGCCACGGTTTCCTGCTTGGAACTCTTCCAGCTAACCGCCCCTCCGTAAAGGGTAAAGACAAAGCCCGACTGCGACTTAGAGTCGTCCTTATCACTCTGGAAGCTCGAATCGGTAAAGGACTCCACTTGGAGTTCTCCGTTACCATACACCAAGAACATATCTCTAGTCCTTCGCAAGTACTTGAGAATGCTCTTCACAGCTGTCCAGTGACTCTCTCCAGGATCAGCTTGATACCTGCTCACTACACTTAGTGAGTATGCTACATCGGGTCTGGTACATAGCATCACATACATGATAGAGCCTACTGCCGAAGCATAGGGTATCCCTTGCATGCGAGCTCTCTCCAAATCAGTCTTGGGAGACATCTCTTTGGAGAGAGTGACTCCAGAGATCGTGGGCATGTTCCCACGCTTGGACTCTTCCATACTAAACCTCTTTAGTATGGTGTCAATGTACCTGGATTGGGACAATCCCAAAATCCGTTTGGATCTATCTCTATAGATCCTGATTCCCAATATGCAGGAGGCATCACCAAGATCTTTCATTGAGAATCTTTGTGATAAGAAGAGATTGACCGATTGCAGCATAGGAATACCATTTCCTATCAAGAGTATATCGTCCACGTACAATACGAGGAAGACAACCTTACTCTCTGCCACCTTCTTGTAAATACAAGGTTCATCTGGATTTTTGACGAAATCAAACTCTTTGATAACGACGTCAAAGCAGATGTTCCAACTCCGCGATGCTTGCTTTAATCCATAAATGGATTTAAGCAGCTTGCACACCTTCCCGCTGCTCCCACTGTCTACGAAGCCCTCTGGCTGAGTCATGTACACGCACTCTTCTAAATCACCATTTAGAAAAGCGGTCTTAACATCCATTTGCCAGATTTCGTAGTCATGAAAGGCAGCAATGGCAAGCATGATTCGGATGGATTTAAGCATAGCCACTGGAGAAAAGGTTTCGTCATAGTCCACACCTGGTCTTTGACGAAAACCCTTTGCTACAAGTCTAGCTTTGAAAGTCTCCACTTTCCCATCTACACCAAGTTTCTTCTTGAAGATCCACTTGCTCCCAATGGGTTTTACCCCTTCAGGAGCAACTTCCAAAGTCCATACTTTGTTGGTGTACATGGAATCCATCTCGGACCGCATAGCATCCAGCCATTTCACTGAGTCCCCACTCGTGATGGCCTGCTCGAAGCTAGTTGGGTCATCATCCTCCATGATGCAATCCTCGCTTCCACCATCAATGAGAAAACCGTAGTATCTCTCAGGTGGACGAGAAACCCTACTAGATCGGCGGAGAGGCTGGGGTTCGTCGGGAGCTACTGAATCCTCTGGTTCCACTAAATCTTCAGTTTGAGTTTGTGTTGCTGGAATTTCTTCCAGTTCTACCTCATCGCCACTAATTTCTTTTGCAAGAAATTCCTTTTCCAAAAAGGTGGCATGGCGAGAAACAAACAGTTTTTGTTCCTCTGTATGGTAGAAAAGATATCCATGTGAATGTTTGGGATATCCCACAAACTTGCATAGAACTGACCGTGCCTCGAGTTTGTCCGGATTTTGCCTTTTGACATAGGCCGGGCAACCCCATATCTTAACTCGTTTAAGACATGGTCTCTTCCCACTCCATATCTCATATGGTGTGGTAGGTACAGATTTAGATGGAACTTGATTCAATAGGTATGCTGCTGTCTCCAGCGCATAACCCCAGAAGGAAATAGGTAACTCAGCTGTACTCATCATAGAGCGCACCATATCTAATAGGGTGCGATTCCTCCGCTCCGATACACCGTTGTGCTGTGGTGTATATGGAGGAGTTAGCTGAGAGAGAATCCCATTCTCTTTTAGGAAGTCCAGGAATTCATTGCTCAAGTATTCACCTCCTCGATCTGATCGAAGGATTTTAATACTTTTTCCGGTTTGGTTCTCGACTTCTTGTTTATATTCTCTAAATTTCTCAAAAGCTTCTGATTTGTGTTTCATCAGGAACACATATCCGAATCTAGAGAGATCGTCAGTGAATGTAATGAAGTACGAAGAACCATCCCTGGCATGTGTAGACATGGGACCGCATACATCAATATGTATCAGTCCTAAGAGTTCGGTAACTCTTTCTCCGTGTCCCGTAAACGGAGTCTTGGTCATCTTGCCTTTGAGACATGACTGGCAAGTGTCATAGGATGAAAATTCAAACGGATTTAAATATCCATCCTTATGCAACTTAGCCAGTCGTGTCGCATTGATGTGACCCAGTCTACAATGCCACAAGAAGGATTCGTTGAGTTCAGAACTCTTCCTCTTGTGTGTGTTTGTTATGCTGAGGACTGTTGATTGGTTTAGAACATAAATGCCATTGCACAACGTGCCTGATCCAACCAACTTTTGGTTATGGAAAATGTTCATAACATTGTCCTGTAATACAAAATTATATCCCTCTTTACTTAATAAAGAAACCGATATAATGTTGCATATCAGGTTCGGCATGTAATAGCATTCGTTCAGAACCAATGTATTACCAGTTGGTAATACAAGGTGATATTCCCCGACAGTCTTAGCTGCAACAATTGCACCATTTCCGACTCTAATGTCTTTATCACCTTCTCCAAGTTCTCTACCTTTCCTAAGCCAATGTAACTGATTACATATATGGGATCCTGACCCGGTATCCAATACCCAGGACATAGAGCAAATGGAGAAACAGTTCTCAGTAACGAACACACCCGAAGAAAATGCATCATCATGTACTTTCTTTATTCGGGTGGCATGGGAATCCTGGTATTCCCCTATATCCTGTTCAGTCCTATAACTCTTATAGGAAAGAACGGAACCAACGTTCCCCAGCACAGTATAACATGCGGGTTCGGTCAATACATCCATTTTATTATCTTTATTAAGGCATGAAATGGTCGCTACCTGGAGAGAGAGAGAAGAAAACACTTTAGCGTAAGCTCGTGCAAGATCAGATTGGTTATTATCTTATCTAATCAGGATGGCTCTCACTGCTTTTTATCAAATCTTCCTCCAAACCCTAAAAGGAAAGACTAGCCGGGATTAATTACGCACTACAAGTTCGCCAATCTTTCAGCCAGGCCAGTGTCGGTACTTTGAGGGAGGTCCCCCGTGCTTTCGCACGAACCTAATTAATGTAAATCTCGTTTTCCCAGAGGCATAACCCCGTTGACACCTTTCTAGACACCTACTTGATCGGCTAATTGCAATGTGTAAAACTCTCCCAGGAGTAACTCTTACTCGCAGCGGGTATCGGGATCCAACTATCTCATAGAAGGTATGCAATCTCATTGCAAATTTCAACACTTGAAATTCCCGATAATATTTTGCCCCTAGTGTCCTATGACCTTGACAAAGGCCAACAAATCACAGGATGCTAGTCAAGTTCAACCCGTCATTTCTTGATTGAATCAAACCCACCCGCACGACCCTTGACAAAGGCCAACAAGGTCGTACGACTACCCTGAAACAATCTGCATCATATGCATAAACAGATAAGCACTATTCAGCTACCGCACACTACGCCTTGACAAAGGCCAACAAACGCAGCACGAATACTAAACAGTCTTTATCTGAAATGACGGAGGGCTACGCAGGTTTTTCATAAAAACCATGAGCGTAATGAACTTGATATCGTTGTAGAATCAAATGATGTTTTGAAATGGAGTGATTTTGAGGCTTTTCTAGTTTTGCTAAAGGAGTCACTCCCGGTGAAGGGATCTCGGTCCTTTCCTCGTCGAATGAGGTGCGGGATATATCATATATATCGCTGTGCAAAGCAAAAACCCAAAAGCAGTCAAAAGCAAACCGAGTGTGTAGCATCTGCCAGTTATTGCTAAAGGAGTCACTCCCGGTGAAGGGATCTCGGTCCTTTCCTCATCGAATAAGGTGCGGGGTATATCATATATACCGCTGTGCAAAGCAAGAACTGTAGCTACCTGTTTTATTTTAAAATTCGATTCTACAACATCTTAGGTTTCTTATCTTTCATTAATCACATTAATGAAGTCCCATCATTTAATTACCTAAACATCACAGATAGATATGACGTACACTTATACCATCCGCATTCGCCTCGATGTCCCCTCGTGCACCGTTAGGTTAGGTAACTAACGACAGAGCAGGGCAGGGCTAGCGCGGGTATAAAACATAAGTAACGTCTATATAATATATCATATATACTATATACTATATCCATCACAGAATCACAACACAGATATCGCAGCAGAATAACCATATGAAATATTGGATATACTAGGACGTCCGTGTTTTCAATACGAGCCAGTATAAAACACGGATTCCACGGTCGTGATGAATAGCCAATCCCACACCCTCAGACCCCTACGAGAGCGGCAAGCAACCCTGCCAATTCTAGGGTTAGGAGACCCGGACTCGACTCCTCGAGTTGGTCTCCCACTGGACCCCAGAACCCGGTTACTTGTGCTCCCCTCCTTGGGTCTATCCTAATGCGGAAAAGTAAATAATATACAACGGGTGACAACTTCCGCTACCTGGAAGTGCCCCAAATAAAAGAATATTACATACAAGTTTTTACATGAATGAAAATGAAAAACACTCATCTCACATAAAAACCCCCGGCTATTCGAACACGACGATCCAATATAACATATCCAGCAACACATAACATCACATGTCATCAACGTAAGTAAGTATGCATACCCCAATTGTCGTTGACGTATAGCAACGAAACCGGCGATATGAACATACTACACTTACGGTCACAGAAAAGAAAGTGTAAAACTACAACAATTGGAATCCGCAACTGCTTTAGACATCACATGCCTAATCAGATATAAATCCCGCATTTTAGTCTCATTATCGAAAACTCTTTTCAATATCATATGGGACTAAATTGCTAGATTTATAACATTCATTCAGTTATCTCATAACTACTTGTGAATTCCAATTATTGTATCACATTCCAGATAAACAGAAAATGTTAAACTTTCCGATCGAACAAACGAACACCCAAGTTTTCCCAATACAGATCAACACATGAAATAAGTCTAACAACATTCAGTTCGTACCTCAGTACCAACGGTCCAGCCGTAGAAGGGTCAAGCCAACGCCTCACATGTGGCACGCCGTACTGCCCCAAACCCGAAGGTTCAAAGGGCAGTTCAAGACGGTCACATAATCGAGTTAAGGTTTGTTGTCTTCTAGAGGGACCATCGCGTTACTTGCACTACTTAGAACGTCGTTAAACTACGGAAAAATCCAACACTTGGAAATTTCCCGACAGGGGAAAAATTGGGTATTTATATCCGGTCGAACTTTTTAACATATTCTAAGATTTATCCGGAAATACACAAAGACGAAATTTGATACCCCGATCGAAACACCGAATCCCCAAAACAAATGCAGAAAATTCAACTCTTGAATAATTTTTAAAAATATCCAGAAAAAACACCACTTAAAACTAATAGTTACTGTACAAAATTATATGAAAATTGTGGCCGTACGGCCGCTGAACCGCCGCCTGAGCTATTGCTCAGGCCGCGGATCCGCGCTGCGAAAAAGGAATTGGGCCTCCAAATTTTTACAGTAACTCTTATATGTTTGTGATGTGTTCTCTGAATATTTTTAATGTGGAAAAATCCCCGATTTTAGAATTCGTCCAGAGAGCAATTTTAAGGTTGGGGTTTCGGGTCGTTCGGACTTCAAAATCCGTCTAGACTTGGCCTAAGGCTCTAGCTAGGCTCTGATACCAGGGAAAGGTTCCTAGGCACTCTAGTAAGGTCTCACAAGGCATCGAACATGCCAATTTAAGATTTTTGGTGCCGAGAAACCCTAGACTACGGATCGTTGCTAGAAGTTTAGGCGAAACTAAAAGCTAGTTAACACTTAACTACTAGGATACGGAAATTACAACCTTTGTAGATCCGGATATCCACCTCCACGGCTCCGCAACGAAGTCTTCTCGCTGTCCATCTTGAAGCTTGGACTCTCGTGACGGCTTCATCGGAGAAACGTGCGGAATAGGTCGTCGGCTTTGTGTCAAAGACGATCTACGTCGAGGTTGCACAAACTCAAGCCCCGACTTCACAAACTTGTGAAACTTATGAAGTAAACACCCAAAACAACTTGGCAAGAGGTAGAGGGTGAAGAAATAGGAGGTGGGTTCACTTTAGAATTGGATTTATCTCACTTTAACTCAAGTTGCCATTTTTGTAGCAAGCTTGAAGAAGAAGAAGAAGAAGATGAGCTCAAGAAAAGAATATGATAAGTCTTGTGATAAAATAAATTTTAAATCAAATACTTATCATAACTTGAACTAGGGTTAAGTGTAGAGAATTAACCATGGTCACTTGGATGGGTTAGGGTTAAGCATGAAGATAAGGATGGTTAGCAAAGTCAAAGCTTCATGAAGCTTCAACTTAAAACAAAAAAGCCACCATTCTCATCATAATCCATTTCAAATAAATAAATAAACAAATAAATAAATAAATGAATATACAAAACCCTAATTATCATATTAACCATGGATTAATTCTATACACTTAACGAAATGATCAAGTATCATCAAACATGATACAAAAAAGTGCACGAAAGCATATCACATATACAATGTGCATCAAGTGAGAAAAATCCGTTTAAAGTGAACCAGTACTAGTTAATGCAAAGTAATATATCAAATATATAATTATACATTAAATCATTAAATCAACACTTGATTCAATGATCCGGTTATATCGCATACAACCGACTAGTATGTAATGTATCGATTTATCGAATCAATGATTTGATAACTAGGTCATATCGAATATAACCAATCGAAACATATATCGCGAGAATGAAATGCGGTATCACATACACGCATTATTCTCGGTCCCGCACATATCTCATATGCGCTCCTATTTCGTTTCGCTTGAGCCAGGAAACCTCTGTGTAGGACTCTAAAGACTCGTCAATACGCCGGGTAGCAGATGATGATCATATCAAGCACCCACAAGCCGCAAGCGGTCTGCTAAACGTAACGGCCACCCGGGTATTGAGCGATCAGAAGATCGACGAGCTAGCCCGCTCACACTCCTGCGAATCCGACCAGTAACACTTACCATACAGTCCAGTCTCTTCGTCAGATACGTCGCATATCAAGTCTAGGGGTGGTAAACGTCAGACCCCAATAACCCGATAAGTCGTGCCGATGTGAGGCTCATAACGGGTCGAGAAACTACTGGTAACACTTACCAGCAAATCTCTGATCAGCCCTGGCCAGGGACTTCCCTGTTACGGCAAATCGAGCACTGCGCAACATCAACTCCCAATACCAGGAGAGACGAAACCCCTCCTATCGCTCATTGCCTCCATGTGACTCGGGACTGTGCCCAAAGACCACCGTTTTGCACGCCCTCATGGACGTGGTAAGGTGGAGATCAAAGCACAGTGGGAATCACACAAGACTCTATGACGATCTCGGGTCTACAGACTAACCTGTACAAGTGTCACCTGAGAACTGCCATCTGACGTGAGGTATAATACCATCTAGGAGTTCTCGGCGAGTCCGTCCAGTGTACCCAGTCTCCACTGAGCACCCGTACACCATCTCTGATGTCAAACACCAATGGATATGGGATCATCCATCGCCCATCACATGGGTCGAGAAGCGTATACGCTAGTCTACTCTGGTATATCGATGCCCCGTCTCGATACACCCACGACTAGGGACCTTGAAGGATGTACTTATGGACTACCATGTCCCCACTAGTATGATCTGCATCATAGTCCATGTAGTCAAGTACAAATCCTAAGGGCTTTACCAACATGTAACTATAAGACAGTATAAAGAGACTAGTGTACATGTTAAGATAAATGGCAACCAGATAGCATACTATCATGTCGAGCAAGAAAGTCATCTCTATATATGTCCAAGCATCCAATATAATATACATAATCTGTACAATACTGGCCTCTAGGGCATACATACAACTAACACGTACAAACGTCATGAGACCGATACAAAACACAAATATCAAAACATAATCATTAAAATCTACAAAATAAAAACATCAACATAGAAAACTGGTCCCAGATTTTGGTTCAGGTGAAATTGGGCTAAACAAGCAGTACTTGGTATTGTATAGGGGTATATGAGTTGAAGAACAAATCCTAGCACCAACACCTACAATTTGGCCGGCCACATTGCCCCAAATTCCGGCCTGCTAGGCCAAGTATGCATGGATTAGGTTCGTATTGGCAGGGTGGCCTCCTAGTGTCCAATATAGGTCAATGGAGTTGCTTGTTTTTCCAGTAATGGTCTCGGAGCACTCCAGATTCACTGTAGGCCTCAAATTCTCACAAAACGGATATTTCGATATCTAAATCCAATTGCATGGTCTAGGCTCAGTTTTAATCCAAGTGTTTAACACTTAAGGGGGTTGTAGTCATAATTTACACTCAAGTTCACTATCACAACTCAAGAATCCCCTAAACATTCTCTAGAAATTTTCATATGTCACAAAACCTTACTTAAACACTTCTAAACTAAAATAGAAGTTAAAGCAAATGAATTACTACACTAATGGAGAAAGAAAAACCTCATTTGGCAACTCAAGAATTTTCTTGAGTTGCCCCAACTGCTGAAAATCCAAACTTTCTTGATCCACCAAGCTTGTAGTGAGCTTGTGCATGATTTTTGTGAAGGGGATATGATTTTTTGGTGTGAAAATGGTGTTGTGGTGAGGAGGTAGCGGAGGGGGAAGAAGAGGGCAGCCATGGAGATGAAGGAGAAGAAAAAGATGAAGATGATGATATGAAACACAATGAGCCATGGTCAAGTTAGCCCCTCACGCTCTCTCTCCCTCTCTCTTGCCCATGCTTCCTTGTCTCCCTATGCCACATTTTTTTATCCTTTATCCTTTTTCTTTTCTTTTCTTTTCTTTACAGAAATTCAAAGACCATACGTAAAGGAAAAATGGAGAATTAAAGCCACGATAGAATAAAATGTAACAAGTGTTAGCAATATGACATGGTGCATGTCATGTGCATAATCACGCTTAATGCATAATTAGTGATTATTAATCAAGCTTGGAAATAAACATGTATATAATTAACTTTATAAAATTTATAAAATGTCTAAATCATATAACATTCTTTGAAAATCAACAATTTATATAAATTTCCAAATATTTCCCAATATATCGGTATTTAATCATACCATGTCATTAAAACTAATTTCCACGCATTAAAATACTCATAATATTTATTATTTTAATTATTTAAATTCCCAAAAATAATATTTTATTTTTATGAAATGTTACACTGAGATCTGATCGAGGTGGTGAATACTTGAGTGCCGAGTTCCTGGATTATCTAAAACAGAATGGAATTCACTCTCAGCTTACTCCTCCATACAAACCACAACACAACGGTGTATCGGAGAGATGGAACCGAACCATATTGGATATGGTACGTTCCATGATGAGTAACGCTGAGTTACCGCCATCATTCTGGGGCTATGGACGAGAATCAGCTGCATATCTTTTGAACAAGGTTCCTACCAAGACTGTGTCTACCACTCCATATCAGATGTGGAGTGGGAAGAAACCCTATCTACAGTATATGAAGATATGGGAATGTCGAGCTTTTGTCAAAAAGCAGCATGCAGACAAACTCGAGGCACGCTCAGTACTGTGTAAGTTTGTGGGATACCTAAAGAACTCCAGGGGGATTTTTTTTATTACGCAGAGGAACAAAAGGTTTCTGTTTCTCGTCATGCCCACTTTTTGGAACATCAATTTTTGGAAAAAGAAACTAGTGGGAGCGCAATAGAACTGGAAGAAATTCCAGAACCACAAGCTATTTCTGAGAGCTTGGTGGAACCAGAAGTTCCAAAAGAACAGGACATTCCCGCGGCACTCCGTAGGAGTAATAGGCTGTCTCATCTGCCCAAGAGATACTACGGTTTTCTCGTAGACAGGGATAGAGAGGATTGCATTATTGATAATGATGAGCCAACTAACTTCCAGCAAGCAATTCAGAGCATAGGCTCGGTAAAATGGCTGGATACAATGCGGACCGAGATGGAGTCCATGTACACCAACAAAGTATGGATTTTGGACATTGCTCGAGAAGTGGTAAAACCCGTAGGCTGCAAATGAATCTTCAGAAAGAATATTGGTGTAGATGGACAGGTTGAAACCTATAAGGCTAGACTTGTTGTAAAAGAATTTTGTCAAGGACCTAGTTTGGACTATGATGAAACCTTTTCTCCAGTGGCTATGCTCAAATCCATTGGGATCTTTCTTGCCATTGCTGCCTTCCACGATTATAAGATTTGGCAGATGGACGTAAAGACCGCTTTTCTAAATGGGCATTTGGAAGAGTGCGTCAATATGGACCAACCAAAGGGTTTCACTCTGAGTGGAAGCAGCGGGAAAGTGTGCAAGTTACTTAAGTCCATTTATGGACTAAAGCAGGTATCGTGGAGTTGGAACATCTGTTTTGATGAGACGGTCAAAGAGTTTGACTTTATCAAAAATCCAGAGAAGCCGTGCATTTAAAGTAAAATTGTAGCTAGAACTGTAGTATTCCTCGTCTTGTACGTGGATGAAATTCTCTTGATAGGAAATGACATTCCTATGCTACAATCTGTCAAAGGATTCATGTCAAACGGGTTCTCCGTGAAAGACATGGGTGATGCCTCTTACATTCTGGGGATCCAGATCTATCGTGATAGATCTAAGAGAATATTGGGACTTTCACAGTCCAGGTACATCGACACCATACTCAAGAGATTTAGTATGGAAGATTCTAAGCGCGGTAATTTACCGTCTTGTCACGGAATCAACCACTCCAAAGAGATGTCTCCCAAGACTGATTTGGAAAAGGATCGCATGTCTATTATACCCTACGCTTCTGCGGTAAGCTCTATAATATATGCGATGTTGTGTACCAGATCAGATGTTGCTTACGCACTGAGTGTGGTAAGCCGGTATCAGTCAAACCCTGGGGAAAAGCACTGGATAACAATAAAGAACATTCTCAAGTACCTGAGAATGACTAAGGAGATGTTCTTGGTGTACGGCGGAAAAGACCTCCAGATCGAGGCATTTGCTGACTCCAGCTTCCAGAGTGACAAGGATGACTCCAAGTCCATGTCGGGTTATGACTTTACCCTCAATGGAGAGGCGGTCTGTTGGAAGAGATCCAAGCAGGACACCGTTGCTGACTCAACGATGGAAGTGGAGTATATCGCAGCTTCTGATGCCGCAAAGGAAGCGGTCTGGATGAGGAAGTTCTTAATAGAACTTCAGGTGGTTCCATCCATTGTTGATCCAATACCTCTGTATTGTGACAACAACGGGCTATAGCTTTAGTAAAAGAACCCAAGTCCTATCAGAAGTCCAGACACATTTTGAGGCGGTATCACCTGATCAGGGAGATCGTGGATCGCCGGGAGAACAAGGTTCGGAGAGTTGCTACAGAGGATAACACCGCAAATCCATTTATAAAGGCCATCCCTCAGACACAGTTCAAGAGGCTATTCGAGATGATAGGTCTGCGATATGCCAGCACATGGCCTTAGTGCAAGTAGGAGATTGTTAGTGTGATATGCCCTAGAGGCTATTATTGTATAGTACTGGTTTGTATATTACATTTTGGAAGCTGGGGATATATACACGGATTTTTGACAGTCTTGCTCAATATAGTAGTATGCTTCTTGGTTCGTATCTATCTTAATATGTGTATATGTTTCTCTTAACGTATCGCTAATACATATTGATAGAGCCCTTAAGATCTTTGCTTGACTACCAGCATTGTGATGGCAGTCACACTAGTGGAGGCTGGGTAGTCTACAAGCTTATACAGGTCCCTAGTCGTAGAATTATCGAGACAGGGCATCGATACTCCAGAGTAGACTAGTGTATACACTTCTCATCCCAGCAGGGGAAATGGTCTGTCCTACAGCCATCAGTACGTCGTACTGGAGATAGTATGCAGGTGCTCATTGGGTTATGAGTTACACTGGATGGACTCATGGGGTACTGCTGGTTAGTACTATACCTATCGTCAGGTAGCAGTTCCCAGGTGACATGAGTACAGCTTAGTCCGTTGACTTGACACTGCTACTTCGCCTCAAGTGTGTTCCCACTGTTCTTAGATTGCTACCATACCACGGCTCTATTGAGCCGTGCAAACAGGTAATAGTTGGGTGCAGTCCCGAAGCACTTGGAGGCAGTGGCGGTTAGACAGAATTCGTCTCTCCTGGTATTAGGGATTGATGTCGCGCTGTGTTCGGAACGCTATTACACAAAGTCCCTGGCTAGGGAAAGCGAGATTTACTGGTTGGTACTCCAGAAGTTTCTCAGGGTGTATTGGATTGTACTCCGACATGACTTATCCCGCTATTAGGGGTCTGACGTTTACCGCCCCCATAAGACCAATATGTGACACTCTTAAACGAACAAATCGGACTGTACGGAGATTGCCATAAACAGGCTTAGTAGGAGTTTGGATGAGTTTGCTTGTCGGACTTCTTATCGACAGATACCTGGGTATCCGTTACGTGCAGCTAGTACCGCTGACGTGCTTGTTGTTAAACCCACTGCCAGCGTACTGTCGAGTCTTTAGAGTCCCACATAGAGAGTTTCTCAGCTTCGGGCGAAACGATGTAGAGGTCGGGTGGTTTTACGACAGATTTCGTTCACATACGTGTACTTATGCACGTGTGATGTTCGAGCGGACAATACTAGTGGGCTTTGGTTTAATCCGTATCCTAGTATTTAATTGTTGGATTACTTTCGTCTCATTGTATTCGTGTTTTTTGAAACATGGATGCGAGTATGTATATACGGATGAGAGGGGTATAGAAGGAGACACCTCATTAGGGTTTTGGCCATTGACTTGATTAAAACAACTATGAGGTGGAGAAAAGTATTTGTTATTTTTGCTAATGATAATTATGGCATGGCTACTTGTATTGACCATTTGACTTGGTTTGACTTTTTGACTTAAGATATTTTGGTGAGATATTTTTGTGAGCTAGATATTTTTGAGGAGATATTTTTTCATCATATGGTTGTGGTCATTTTAAGCTAGCCATCACAATTTCAATTATCATTATCAAAAATCTTTTCTGTTTCTTCAAGTGAGCTCTCATGCTAACTCTCTCCTTCTTCCTCTTCCTCTCAAAAACCCTAGTGTCTCATGTATTGAGAAACAAGGGTTAGTGAGACTAAGCAACCTAAAATCACTCTCTACTCATTCTAGTTGACGTAGTTTAGCAAGCCAAGTGATCTAGTTGCCTCAACTTGGAGGTTAATCTCAAGGTTGGAACTTTCGGGTGGATCTTCTTCGACTTCGAGAAGCCTACGAGGAGGTGCTATCCATTTCCACTCCAAAGAGCCTGGGAGGTGCAGGAGGACAGCGAGAAAGCAAGAAGGACACGATTCTACGAAGTATGACATCCATCCGAGTAGTTAAACCTCATATAGTTTGCTAGCTAGGTTTTATGTTCGATCCTTGCTTAAAGTCGATGTTGTGAAGCCCGTAAAAATAATTTTTTGCTCATTCCGCCTCCCTGCGAACACGTGGGGTGTGCAACATTGACTTACAAAATTTTGTACTGTGTTCATGTTGCATCTCATTTACCATTCTGCAGTTGTTTAAAAAAAATTTCGACGACTTTAAAATTTCAACAGAAACTATATTTGTGTATCGAGTGTTTCGGTTTCGTAATTCTACACACATCGTCTAAATCTCTGGCTTGGCTATGATACCACTGCAGGATTGTTCGGCACGATAGCAAGGTTTTGGGAGGCATCATCCATGCCATTTTCAAAAATTTGCCGTACAAAGCAATCCTAACCCTAGAATCTTTACTAAAGATTTAGACAATACAATGTGTAAACTACTTTACAACTACGTGAGTAGGGATAACAACTTTTGTAGTCCGGTCCATCACTTCTATAGCTCCTTGTAGTGGTCCCTTCGCTGCGATCATTGAACTCCCGGACTCTTGAACGGCTCCACAAGAAGAAAGCAATGAGCTTGCACGAAGTCTTCGAGGCCGAAGATGATCTACGTCGAGGAGTCACTAACCCAAGCTACCTCTTCACTAATATGAGATTAGTGAAGCTAACACCCTATACTAAAGGGCTAATCTAGTAGAGGATGATGAAGTAGGATTTTTGCTCACTTTAGAATTAATTTTCTCACTCTTTTTCTTCTTCTCTCAAAAACCTAGAGTGCTCTCTCTTTTTCTTGATGAAGATGAAGCAAATAAAAGATGAGAGAGTGAATGGTAACCATGGGTGAGTTTGTATCATATACTAACTCATGTAGAGACATAACCATGGCTAGGTGATAATGGTTAGGTTAATAAATATCTTAGGTAAAACAAAATTAGTGGACTAAGTCAAAGCATCAACAAGCTTCCACAAGCTTCATGCATGTGACTAATTTCCATCTAATTTTGGATTTAGCTTAAATAAATAATCCTCACAATTATCATAAGCATGGTGTAAGTCTCATACACCGATGTAGTGTGTATCATCAAGCATGACACAAAAATGTACATTAATATATATCACATATATATTTTATGCACACAAGTGAGAAAAAGAAATGTTTAAGCGAGCTAATAATAGTTAATGTAAATTAATATATCAAATATATAATTATATATTAAATCATTAAATCAACACTTGATTTAATAATCCGGTTATATCTCATATGACCGGCTAATGTTATTTGTATCAACTTATCGAATTAACACTTGATTCGGTAACCCGGTTATATCTCATAAAATCGACCGATACAGTATCGACTTATCGAATCAACATTTGATTCGATAACCCAGCTATATTACATATAACTGATCGATACCTAATATCGCGAGAATGGAATAAGGTATTATATACTCATATTAATCTCAGTCCCGCACATATCACATATGCGCTCCTACTTCGTTTTGCCTGAGCCAGTGAAACCTCGGTGTAGGACTCTAAAGACTCGTCAATACACCGGCAGTAGGTTATGATCACATCAAGCACATACAAGTCATCAGCGGTAATAGCTGGACATAACAGCTACCTGGGTATTGAACGATCAGAAGATCAGCAAGCAAGCCCACTCTAACTCCAGCAAAAGCTTGTCAGAAACACTACCGTACAGTCCGGTCACTTTGTCCGATATGTCGCATATCTATTATAAGGGTGGTAAACGTCCGAACCTAATAACCGATAAGTCGTGCCGATGTGAGGCTCATAACGGGTCGAGAAACTACTAATAACATTTATCAGAAAATCTCCGTAGCAGCCCAGGCCAAGGACTTGTCGTTATGGCCAATCGAGCGCAGTGCAACATCAACTCCCAATACCAGGAGTGACAAATCCCCTCCTATCGCTCATTGCCTCCATGTGATTCGGAATGTACCCAAAAGCCACCGTTTTGTACGTTCTGTTGAATGTGGTAAGGTTGGAATCAAAGCACAGTGGGAATCACACAAAACTCTATGACGATCTCAGGTCTACAGACTAATCTGTACCAGTGTCACCAGATAACTGCTATCTGATGATAGGTATAATACCAACTAAGAGTTCTTGGCGATTCCGTTCAGTATACCCAGTCTCCACTAAGCACCCGTACACCATCTTTGATGTCAGATGTAGGATCATCCATCGTCTATCATATGGGTCAAGATGCATATACGCTAGTCTACTCTGGAATATCGATGCCCTGTCTCGATACACCCTCGACTAGGAACAATTTTAAGGTGTACTTGCGGACTACCCTTGGCCCCACTAGTATGATCTCCATCATAGACCTGGTAGTCAAATACACAACCTAAGGGCTTTATCAATATGTGAGAGCAAGACAGCATCACATATACAAGTCAACATGTTAAGATAAAGGGCAACCAGATAGCATACTATCATGTCGAGCAAGAAAGTCCTCTCTATATATATCCAAGCATCCATTATAATATACATCACATGTACAATAATGGCCTCTAGGGCATACATATAACTAACAGAACCCGGTTACTTATGCTCCCCGCCTTGGGTCTATCCTAATGCGGAAAAGTAAATAATATACAACAATGGTGACATCATCCTCAACCCTGAACTTCCCCAATAAAAGAATATTACATACAATGAATTTTACATAAATGAAAATAAAAACTCTCATCTCACATAAAACCCCCGGCTATTCAAAACACGACGATCCAATATAACATATCTAAGCAACACATGACATCATATGTCATCAAATTGCTAGACGATGTTAAACATTCCAATCGAATCAACAAACATCCAAAATTTCCAAAAAAGCTCAACACTTGAGCGCAGTTTAAAAATATTCAGAACATGCCACAGTACCTACCCTTGACTCACCTATGGCACCGCGGAACTACCGCAAAGCCGAGGGTTTGGCGGCGGTTCTTACGGTCATAGAATCGAGTTAGGCTTTCGTTCTTCTAGATGGTCCATCGAATCACTTGCATGATATTTGAATGTTTCAAACTTGTAAAAAATCCAACTCTTGGAAAATTTTCCATCGAGGGTTAAAGTGAGTATTTGATATACGTTCAAAATTTTTAACACCGTCTAAATAACCCGAAATAAAGTTAGAATTACGTCTACGAAACACTCCGAATTGCCTTTATAGAAAATTAATAACTCATGCAATTTTGGAAAAAATAAGCAACACCTAAAACACTGAAACCCAGAGACCAGAACACTGAAAAAATATGAAGCCCAGAAGACAAACTGGGGCCGGCCTGCTCGGTTTTTGGGGGGTTCTCACCGGGTCAAAACCGGTGGATTGGGTTCATATTTGCTCAGTGTTCATGTTACATCTCATATAACATTCTTCAGTTGCTAAAAAATATTTCGACGACTTTAAAAATTGACAGAAACTGGGTTGTTAGTGTTTCAAGTTTCGGAGCAGTTTTGGTTTCGTAATCTAACAAATATTGTCTAATTCTCTAGCTTGGCTCTGATACCACTGAAGGGTTCCATGGCACGACAGCAAGGTTTCGGGAGGCATCGTCCATGCCATTTTCAAAAAATTGTCTTGCTAAACAACCCTAATCCTAGAATCTTTAACTAGAGATTTAGACAATATCAGATGTAAACTACTTTACATCTAGAGAACAAGAATACAACCTTTATAAACCGGTCCTTCTCTTCACTTGCTCCGTGTAGTAGTCCCGCGACTCCACTAGGCTTCTTTTAAGACTTTGAACGAGCTTCCTCCATTGACCTTCGTGCCGAAGATGATCCATGTGAAGTCACTCCAACTCAAATTACCTTTACCCTAAACTCTTTAGCGTATGAAACACGCTACACTTGATCGCTAGTCAAATGTAGGATGGTGAAGTAGGGGATGTTAAGAGCTCACAAGTTTGTGTTCAAGCTTCATGATTCACATCACATGTGAGGGTTGAAGCTTGAACCATGGCATGAGGAGGAGGAAGAAGCTAGAGAGCAACCATGGGTGCAACTCAAGAAAATTGGCTAGGTGTTGAGAATAAGCTAGAATGAATGGCAACTCTTGACCCCTCACTCATTCAAGCATGGAATTATGTAATATAAAATTGCAAGCATGCTTGAATAGTGAGTCAAGACGAATAAACAAAAGTAAATCCCATGCTTGCACCCATGCTTTCACTTTCCACCTCATTTTTATTTTCACAAAATAGAAATTTAATTGCCATGCTTCATTATTATTATATATATATATAATGAAGAATAATTAGTGAGCTAATCATATTAGTTAAGATATAATTATATCACATATAATATATATCACATTATTAAATTAACACTTGATTTAATAATCCGGTTATATCACATATGATCGACTAATATCATTTATCTGTATATCATATTATCAAATCAACACCTGATTTGACAATCTAGTTATATCATATATAACCGAACCAATAACAGATGACTGCCAGATTACAATACGGTATCACATACTTGTATTTAATCATGCCCATACACATATCACATATGTGTCCTACTTCGTTTCGTTTGAACCAGGGAACTTCTGTGTAGGACTCTAAAGACTCGTCAATACACCAACAGTAGGTGATGATCACATCAGTCACCTACAAACCGTCAGCGGTACTAGCTGGACGTAACGGCTACCCGGGTATTGAGCGATATGAAGATCAACAAGCAAGCCCGTCCACAGTCTCCATGAAGCCTATCAGTAACACTACCGTACAGTTTGGTCTCTTCGTCTGATATGTCGCATATCATGTCTAGGGGTGGAAATCGTCAGACCCCAGTAACGTGATAAGTCATGCCCATGTCTGGCCTATATCGGTTCGAGAAACTACTGATAACAGTTATCAGTAAATCTCGGCAGCAGCCCTGTCCAGGGACTTCCTGTAACATTTCTGAAAAATAAAATATTATTTTGGGGAATTTAAATAATTAAAATAATTAATATTATGAATATTTTAATGATGTGGTATAATTATATACCGATAGTTTGGAAAATATTGGAAACTTAAATTGAATGGTGATTTTTGGAGGGATTTATGTGATTCAGGCAAATTATAAATTTTTATAATTAATTATATGCAAGTTATTTCTAAACTTGATTAATTTTCAATAATCTTGCATTAAGCTTGATTTTTGCATCATGACATGCAACAAAACTTGTTTCATTCTTGAACCATGGCATCTTATGTTTCTTTTACATGAATATGGTTTTATTTATTTTTGGTATTAAAAGAAAAAGGCAAACGAAAAGAAAATGAATAAAGAAAGAAGTATGGGCATGAGAGAGAAGAGAGAGAGGTGAGGGGTCTTTGACTTAGCTTCATTCATCATCCCCTTCATTATTTTCCCTCCTTCTTCCTCCCATGGCTGCCCTCCATTCTCCACCTCCTCTACCCCCTCATATCAACCCCAAAAATGCATCAAAACCTTGCTCCCTCTTCACAAAAAATGTGCACAAGCTCACTACTAGCATGGGATACGAAGAAAGTTTGGATTTTTAGCACTTGGGGCAACTCAAGAAAATTCTTGAGTTTCCAAATGAGGTAATTCATCCATCATTAGGGTAGTATTTCAATTACCTTAGCATCTAATTTAGTTTAGAAGTGTTTAAGTGTAGTTTAGTGATGTATGAAAATTCCAAGATCAAGTTTAAGGATTCTTGAGTAGTGAAGATGCAATTGAGGTTTAGTAGTGACCTTAAACCGCCCCCCCCATAGTGCTAAAAACCTGGACCAAACAGAGCCTAGACCATGCAATGTGAATTGGATATTGAAATGTCGGTTTTCTGTTTATATTGGGCCTATAGGGAATCTGGAGTGACCTAAGACCATTTCTAGAAAAACAAGCAACACCACTAACCTAATTGAGACACTAGGAGACAACCCTGCAAGTATGAACCCATTCCAAGACATCCAAACCGAGCTGGCCGGATTATTGGCTATAGTGGCCGGCTAAATTGTGGAGTTTGGGGTCAAGGTTGCTTCTGTAGCTCATATACCCTTATACAACACCCCGGTACTGTTTGTTCATCCCAATTTCACCTGAACCAAAATCTGGAACCATTTTCTTGGGTTGTTGTTTTGAAATGTGACTTTTAAATGACTTGAAGTTTTGATATTTGGTTTTATATCGGTCACTTGACATTTGTACGTCAATATCGGGTGTTGTTTGGTTGATTTACGTGAGTAGACCATAGGATTTAACCTATGTGTGATTCGCGTGTCGTTTTGGTTTTGAATTAGATGTTTTGATGCGATACGATATATGTGATATGTAGGTACCCTCACGTGGACTTCAGACGATGAAGATGAGGATGGAGACATCGTCTTCGGCGAGAAAGGATCAAGGTGAGCATATATATATCTACGGGGGAAGTCGGGTAGATGGCGTATACCACCACCGCAGTTTCGTAGTGTAGCACGCGAATGCGTTATGATATATATATACTTATGTGTGTTATGAGATGTGTAGACTTAGTAAGAAATGCTTAAGTGACTTTAGGTTAGTTTTAGCATAATTGTAGGAAAATGCCTTTAGTTGAGTTTCTTAGTCGCGAAACCTTAGAGTAAAGATTGGCACACACGCATACAGACACGCATACATTTGATTTTCTTGTGTGTATATAGGGATATATATATATATATGTATATATATATACACATATATGTATGTGAGTATGTATATATATATGTATGTATGTATATATATATATGTATATATATGTATTTGTATACAGTGATGATGGGGATAGTATATGAGACTTGGAGATGAGTCGATGTGATTGGGTATGATATGATGAGATCGGTGATGTGATTTGCGTCGTGTTATGAGATACGACATGATATTATAGCGGGTCGAATAGGCGATGTGATTTTATTCACACGCGGATATATGTTGGATGGTATCGGTATATACTAGACTTAGATCAATACCCTAGTTCATGACGTTATGATGATGATATCATACGAATAATGTGTTATATGTGATAGTTGACCCGTACCCTGATTTTGGGATGTCGTACGATGGATTTACTGTACGAGATATAATTATGATAATGGATCCGCACTCTTGATTCGTGGATGTCGTATTATACGTTTTATTGTACGTGACGCTATTGAGGCGGGATCACCGACTACTAGATATATATATCGACTCGGACTTAGGTAGTTTTCCTTACCCTTCGTTTACTCTCTTAGATTTGTCCTGTAGTTTACTTAGTATCTGTGAGACTGGGCTCGAGTAATACTTATTTCCAAAACTAACGAATCGTGAGTATTTTAAAGACAGGCCAAGAGATACTACGGATATTTCAAAAGATGTTCCTTTTCTTCAAAACACCGTAGCCCCTATTTTCTAAACACCACGATTCGTGTTATTTCAAATGCAAAAATTGTATGACTCGTACTTATATAATGTATATACTTTATTGTTGCGTTTACTATTCATTTTCCGTATATTCTTGCTGTTCGCATCGCATTGCATGGTTAATTGTGTTTTCATTAATTATTATGGACCCATGTTGTCAGGACACCAGCACCATTACCGATGATGCGTATGTCTACGTACACCTGCTTGCCGGCTCACACACATCATCAACGGTAATTGCCATGTCACGTACAGTTTAGAGAATATTACTTTATTGATATCGCTTGTTAGCTGATAGTTCCGATATATCATTACTGTGCTAGTTTAGATATTTCATTCTTTACATAGATACCCGTGCGTGTATACATATTAATTGTCATGCAATATTATTGGGCTTTATGCCGGTAATTCACTATTTATTTACTATTGAGATTGGGATTTTGGATTTCCATGAGATTTCTAGATTTGGAAAAACCGCAAGAATTTTATAAACTCATTATCATTTAAAAAGATAGAAATTTGCGGTTTTCTCGTGATATGATTTGAGAGGTGGCCACCATGAGTTTTCTCGGCTCTTGAGCGGTATCATACACCAGATTCGAGGAGGAGGAGGAACCGTCTGTGGGTGTATGGTGGACCCGGTGCGCTACCCCGGGGCAAGATGGTCGCGGATGATGGCGTTGAGCCTGACAGGGGAGCACTACCGACCGGTTATTGGTGACACAGCGGATATCCGGAGGATACCGACGTAGTCGTGAGATATTTATGATTTGGGCTAGTCCGGATTGCCGAAGCCCGGGGCCAGTCCGGATTGCCGGAGCCCGAGATATTGAAACATTTAGATACTGAGATTTTATGATATGGGTCAGTCTGTATCGTCGGAGCCCGAGATATTGGATATTGGTATATATGTTTTATGTCGATGCTTAACACGGATTCTATGTTGATTTCATTAATGATACCTCGATTTTTATATACAGAAATATCACTAAATTAAGAAAACAGTTTTCTCATTCATGATGTATTCTGTTTTCATTTGTAATGCATTCGTACATCAAAATTGTGATATGTTGCTACCTGAGGCACAGACACAAGCACTTGATATTACACTTATGTGTAGATGTTTCAGGGTTATATTATATTGAGGATATGTTATTGTATGACCTAGGATAGAGTCATACATGCGATTTCTTCTCGGTGATGTTTTCTACTCACGAGTTGGCAACCCACCCCCGTTGTTCCACAGTTTCTTGCAAGTTTTGCCGTACAGGTTTCGTTGTGGCTTGCTGGCACATTGCTTCCTCCGGGTGATTGCTTTGGTAGGTGGGTTCACTTGTATCGTGACCACTGTAGTATCTGTATTTATATTCATTTGTATCTAGTAAATTACATCAACCAGACTTGTATTATTTGATAGACTTAGAAGACCAGTATGTATATTATTTCGACTTTAGAGCCGCACGCGGTATCTAGACACCTAATGAGTTGGCTAATTGTAAACTGTAAAACTCTCCTAGGAGCAACTATTGTCCAAAGTAGGATCGAGATCCAACCATCACATGGAAGGTATGCAATCTCATTGCAAATTTCAACTATTGAAATTCCCGATGTGGTTTTTACCCCTAGTACTTATGACCTTAACTAAGGTCAACAAATCATATGTAATTCCACGTTGCCCACTCCGGTGCTTGCGGGGAGGTGGAAATGGTATAAAAAAGGATTTTTAGCACTCAAGGTAACATGGACTAACTAAAGGCGGGATCTTTTCTAAACAAAACTAACTAACAAGCTAAAGAAAGTTAGGTACTCGGAAAAGAGGTTATACCTAGGGCTTTACGTCCTTCTCTCCTTGCTCCTTGGAGTGAACGGAAGTGATCTCCTTGTCGTCTTCTCTTGTCGAAGAAGGATCCACCGAGAGCCTCAACCTTTGGCTTCAACTTCAAGCTAGAAGTGACTAAGATGCTAGAAGTGCTAATCCTAGAACCTTAGATAAGAGTAGAGATTGTTTTGGAGTGGTTTTTCTCAAGCTCAAGTGTTTCTCAACACATGAGAGGGGAGAGCTTGAGGAAGAGGAAGAAGAGGAGAGAGAGTCAATATGATAGAATGAAATGATTTTTGCCACCATAACAAAATATATGTGATTTTCAAATAATAATATTAATCCAAAAATGAAAAGGTGATGGTTAGTTTGAATAGACCATTATCATATCACCATAAATGATTTTGCAAAGATCAAAGAGCATCTAAAAAGGTAATGATGATGGTCAATGTTTCAAACCTAGTCAACTAGTCAACCTTGGTCAACAAGTCAACAAGCCCAACCATGACACAATTTCATTTAATTAATATTATTAATTGATAAATCAAAAGATCATTAGGGTTTGGAAAAAGACAACTGTCAACTGTACATACACACCCGTTCGAAAACCCGAATGAAAAACCTCTTCCTCCGCCTCAATCAACTGTGCATACACACCCGCGTTCATGTTCCGAGGAACACGAACACAAAGAGATAAAACCAATCCCAGATCATATACTAGGATCCGACTTAAACCAAAGCCCGCAAGTATAAGCTGTCCGGACAACAAACGTGCACAAGTGCGCGGATGTGAACGAACCCTGTCGCAAAACCATGCGACCTCTACCCATTTTGCCTGAAGGCGAATAGCTCTCTATGTGGGACTCTAAAGACTCGACACTACGCTGGCAGAGGGTTTAACCATAGACCGCAAGCGGCACTAGCTGTACGTAACGGTCCCCAGGTAGATGCCGATAAGAAGACTGACGAGGTGACCCCATCTGAACTCCTACAGAGCCTGTATGTGACAGTCTCCGTACAGTTGGTCTGTTCGTCTGATACATCGCATGGCGGGCCTAGGGGCGGTGAACGTCAGTCGCCTAATAGTGGTACAAGTCGTGTCGGAGTGTAGCCCAGAACACACTGAGATAACACTGGAAACCAACCAGTATATCTCCCTTTCCCTAGCCAGGGATGGCTCTCCTTGACACAGCGCGATGTCAACCCCCAATACCGGGAGAGACGAATCCTGTCTAACTGTCGCTGCCTCCAAGTGCTTCGGGACTGCACCCAACCACTACCTGTTTGCACAACTCCTTTGAGTCGTGGTAGGGTAGTAATCAAAGTACAGTGGGAACACACTCGAGGCGAAGTGACAGTGTCAAGTCAGCGGACTAAGCTGTACTCATGTCACCTGGGAAATGATAACTGACGATAGGTATAATACCAACCAACAGTTCCCGATGAGTCCTGTCCAGTGTACTCGTAACCTAACGAGCACCCGCATACTATCTCAAGTACGACGTACTGACGGCTGTGGGACAGACCGTCTCCCACGCTGGGATGAGAAGCGCATACGCTAGTCTACTCCGGAGTATCGATGCCCTGTCTCGATAGTCCAATGACTAGGGACCTGTATAAGGATGTGCTTATGGATTACCCAGCCCCCACGAGTGTGAGCGCCATCACAACGCTGGTAATCAAGCAATAATCCTAAGGGCTCTACTAATATGTATTTAAGCGATATGCTAAAAGAAACACATGCACATATTAAAGCAGAGACAAACCAAGTAGCATACTACCATTTTGAGCAAGATTGCATATACAACTGTGAATATCCCAAGCTTCCATCAAGTAATATACATACTAGTATGATACAGTAATGGCCTCTAGGGCATATACACTAACAATCTCCCACTTGCATTAAGGCCATGTACTGGCGTATCGAAGACCTATCATCTCGATCAGCTGCTTGAACAGAGTCTGGGATAAGGCCTCCGTGAATGGATCTGCAGTGTTATCTTATGAAGCAACCCTCCGAACCTCGATCTCCTGGCGATCCACGATCTCCCTGATCAGGTGATACCGCCTCAAGATGTGTCTGGATTTCTGATGGGACCTGGGTTCCTTCGCTAAAGCTATTGCCCCGTTTTTGTCGCAATACAGAGGTATTGGATCAACAATGGACGGAGCCACCTGAAGTTCTTTCAAGAACTTCCTCATCCAGACCGCTTCTTTTATGGCATCAGATGCAGCGATGTATTCCGCTTCCATAGTCGAGTCAGCAACGGTTTCCTGTATAGAGCTCTTGCAACATACCGCCCCTCCATTGAGGGTAAAGACAAAACCCGACATGGACTTGGAATCATCCTTGTCACTCTGGAAGCTGGAGTCACCAAAGGCCTCAATCTGTAGGTCTTTTCCGCCATACATCAAGAACATCTCCTTAGTCCTTCTCAGGTACTTGAGAATGTTCTTTACCACTATCCAATGTTTCTCCCCAGGGTTTGACTGATACCTGCTTACCACACTCAGTGCATAAGCCACATCTGGTCTGGTACACAACATCGCATACATTATAGAGCCTACCGCAGAAGCGTAGGGTATAATAGACATGCGATCCCTCTCCAAATCAGTCTTGGGAGACATCTCTTTGGAGAGCGTGATCCCGTGACAAGCCGGTAAATTACCGCGCTTGGAATCTTCCATACTGAATCTTTTCATTATGGTGTCGATGTACTTGGACTGTGAGAGTCCTAAAATCCTCTTGGATCTGTCACGGTAGATCCGGATCCCCAGAATGTACGAGGCATCGCCCAGGTCTTTCATGGAGAACCTGTGTGACAAGAACCCCTTGACAGATTGTAGCATAGGAATGTCATTTCCAATTAAGAGAATGTCATCCATGTATAAAACGAGGAATACTACAGTTCTCGCTACAAATCTACAATAGATGCATGGTTCATCTGGATTTTTGATAAAGCCAAATTCCTTGACCGTCTCATCAAAACAGATGTTCCAACTCCGCGATGCCTGCTTTAGTCCATAAATGGACTTAAGCAACTTGCTCACCTTTCCGCTGCTCCCACTCTGAATGAAACCCTCTGGCTGGTCCATATAGACACACTCCTCTAAATGTCCATTTAGAAAAGCGGTTTTTACGTCCATCTGCCAAATCTCATAATCGTGGAAGGCAGCAATGGCAAGAAAGATCCGAATGGATTTCAGCATAGCTACTGGAGAAAAGGTTTCGTCATAGTCCAAACCAGGTCGCTGACGAAAACCCTTTGCAACCAGTCTAGCTTTATAGGTCTCAACCTGTCCATCTACACCAATCTTCCTTTTGAAGATCCACTTGCATCCTACGGGTTATACCCCTTCTGGAGCAATGTCCAACGTCCATACTTTGTTGGTGTACATGGACTCCATTTCGGTCCGCATTGCATCCAGCCATTTTACCGAGTCAACGCTCTGAATGGCTTGCTGGAAGCTAGTAGGCTCATCACAATCTATGATGCAATCCTCTCTATCCCCGTCAATGAGAAAACCGTAGTATCTCTCGGGCGAATGAGACTGCCTACTACTCCTGCGGAGTGGCGTGGGAATGTCCTGATCTTTCGAACCCTCTGGTTCTACTAAGCTTTCAGTAATAGCTCGTGGTTATGGAATTTCTTCCAGTTCTATTGCGCTCCAACTTATTTCTTTTTCTATGAACTGGTGTTCTAGAAAGTGGGCATGGCGAGAAACAAAAACCTTTTGTTCCTCTTCGCAATAGAAGAAATATCCCTTGGAGTTCTTTGGATATCCCACAAACTTGCACTGTACTGAGCGTGCCTCAAGCTTGTCCGCATGCTGCTTTTTGACAAAAGCTGGACATCCCCATGTCTTAATGTGATTAAGATAGGGTCTCTTCCCACAACACATCTGATATGGTGTAGTAGGCACAGTCTTAGTAGGAACTCGGTTCAAAAGGTATGCACCTGATTCCAGCGCATATCCCCAGAACGATCGCGGCAACTCAGCGTTACTCATCATGGACCGTACCATATCCAATAGGGTTCGGTTCCGTCTCTCTGATACACCGTTATGTTGCGGAGTGCATGGAGGAGTAAGCTGAGAGAGAATTCCATTCTCTTTTAAGTAACCCAGGAACTCGGCACTCAAGTATTCACCACCTCGATCAGATCTCAGTGCCTTGATACTTTTGCATGTTTGTTTTTCTACTTCATTCTTATATTCCAGGAATTTTTCAAAAGCCTCGGATTTATGTTTCATTAAGAAGACATAACCGTACCTTGAAAAGTCATCCGTAAAAGTAATGAAGTAAGAATAACCGCTTCATGCATGCGTAGACATTGGACCGCACACGTCGCTGTGTACGAGTCCCAAGAGCTCGCTCGTTCTTACTCCGTGTCCAGTGAACGGAGTCTTTGTCATCTTTCCTTTGAGACAGGATTGACAAGTTGCATACGATTGATATTCGAACGAATCCAAATATCCTTCTGTATGTAACTTAGTCAACCTTTTCTCATTGATGTGACCCAGTCTACAATGCCATAAGAAAGTTTTATTGATTTCTGGAGACTTTCTTTTGTGTGTATTCTGGACATTGAAAATCTGTGGTTGGTTCAATACGTATATACCGTTGTTTAATGTACCTGACCCAATCAAAACTTGATTAAGGTGAATGTTCACTACATTACTTACAAATGCAAATTCATAACCTTCTTTGGATAATAAAGATACAGAAATGATATTACAGGTTGCATTTGGTACAAAATAACAACTACGCAAAACCAAAAAGTGTCCATCTGACAATCCCAGGTGATAGTCCCCCACGGCCTCAGCATCCTTGCTAGCTCTGTTTGCAACTCTGAGGGTCATGTCATCTGCCTTCAAAACTCTACGCTTTCTCAACGCCTGCAAAGAATTACAGATATGAGATCCTGATCTGGTATCCAATACCCAGGATGTAGAGTTTATTGATAGACAGTTTTCAATAACATACACAACTGAAGCTGAAGCCGCAACTTGCTTCAGATCCTGGGTTCTGGCCTTCCAAGCCTTGCAATCCTGTTTCCAGTGTCCACTTTTGTGACAGTAAAAGCACTCTTCTTTCCCCACAAGCTTCCCCCTACCTTTGTTGTTTTTGCCTTTCCTTTTCCCTTCGTATCAACTTTACTGACACCGCCTCTTGGTATGGCGAGGGCTTTCTTCTTCTTGCCCTTGGCTTTCGCCCTGGACCTAGAAGAGGAAGATCCTCCTACAAACAAAGTGGATGTCTCCCTACCTTTCTGTAGGGTGCCCTCTGCACTCCTCAGCATGTTGAGGAGCTCTGAAAGTTCAACTTCCTTTTCCTGTAAGTTGAAGTTCAGGATGAACTGGGCGTAAGTGGAAGGAAGGGACTGAAGAATCAAGTCCGTATAGAGCTCATTCTCCAACGTGGTCCCAAGTTTCGCAAGCTCCTCTATGTAGCTAATCATCTTAAGCACGTGTTCCGCTACCGATGATCCGACGGCCAACCTTGCCGAAAACATCTTCTTCGACACTTCGTATCTGGCGATACCAGACTGCTCTCCATACAGTTCTTTTGTATGAAGAAATATGGACTCTGGGTCCATATTCTCGTGCCTCCTCTGATGTTTGTTGTCCATCGAGGCAAGTACGAGGCATTTGGCCTTCGCGCAATCTATTTCCCAGGTCTTACGGATTTCCCTATCCGCGACACTGGTTTTGGGACCTAGGACATGGGGAGCTTTGGTGGTAAGGAGATATCCCAACTTGTCGTAAGTGATTGCCATCTTGACATTCCTGAGCCAATCTTTGTAGTTTGGCCCTGTCAGTATGTTTTTATCTAGTAATAACTTAAGTCCGGTCATTTTGAATGGTCGCTGCAATTAGGAGAGAGAAAAGAAACACTTTAGCATGATGCTCTTGCAAGTTTAGAGTGGTTTTTAGTTTGTCTAAACAGGATGGCTCCCACTGTCTCTCGAATCCTTTCCCAAACCATAAAGAAAGAATTAGTCGGGATCAATCTCACCGTACAATACTTGCTTAACCGTTCAGCCAGGCCAGTGTCGGTACTTCGATGGAGGTTTTCCAACGCTTTCGCGAAGTTCCTTAATTAAGTAACCTCTTTTCCCTGTGGGCGTAGTCCCGCTAACACCTTGCTAGACACCTACTAGGTTTATAGCATTAATCTTTAAGTGAGAGTTTTCCCGAGGAGTAGCATATACTCACAGTAGGATCGGGATCCAAATATCTTCGCGTGATAAAACCGAAGGAATCCTACCAGAATCATCACACTCCAAATGGTATGCAGCGCTAGCAAGTTTCAATACTTATGAAACTCCCAATGTGGATTTTTTCCCCATGCTCTTATGACCTTGACTTTGGCCAAAATATCATAAGTCGCATGTCAAGTTCTACCCGTCATTCTCCTGGTTAATTTGGACCCACCCGTACCTACCCTTGACTTTGGCCAAAATAGCAGCACGACTGTCCCAAACCAACGCATCTATCTATGCTGCACATGAATACCCAATAGCTACCAATCACTATGCCTTGACTTTGGCCAAAATACATAGCTTGAATACTTTTTTACCATTCATGTGGAATGACGGAGGGCTACGAATGGTTTTGGCGAAACCGTGAACATAGTGAACTTGATATAATCGATGGAATGAGATAGCTTTTAAATGGAGTGGTTCAAGCTCCGCGTTTAAAAGTTTAGTTTTGAAAAGAACCGAGTGGTTTTCAAAGTGTTCCAATCGACTTTTACTTGGTTTATATTCTTGCAATAGTTCTTTTGATGCGTCCCGTCATTTAATCCTACGATTACAGAAAACAACCAAAATATGACGTACGCTTATGCCATTCGCATTCGCCACGGGGCCCCGTCATCACCGTTAGGTTACTTAACTAACGACGGAGCGGGGGCTGGGCTAGCGCGGCTGTAAAACATAAGCAACACCTAAATAGTTATAGTATATAGAAATATATAGCAATGATAGACATTGCAGATCACAGATGAATACATTGGATATAATAGGAACCCGCAATCCGTTCGAGCCTGCAACGAAAAGCGGATTACACGGTCGCGGTGAATAGCCAATACCCTACCCAAGACCCTGTTCATATCATAATATTGCAATTCATACGCCCCACTTTTATGCATTTTATAAGTAAACAGGTACTTTTAACGCACGTTTGTTGCATGATACAGGATACAGGCTCTTGGAACGAAGATAGTGAGAAAAGACAGAAGATGATACAAAAGAGAGACTTTTTGACCAACAAGAAGATGGATCCGAGTCACGAAGAACAGGTTACAATTGTATGAAGCAGTGCGGTCCGAAATGTCAAAGTGAACGGTCAAAAGCTCCTTACAAGTTTTCACTGAAGATCTGGAAAAGACCAAGAAGCCATATAGAGAAATGGGATGCACAAAAGTCAAGACCAGACAACAACAGAGGAACCCAGGAAAATTGGTGGAATGAACCCACCAAAGGGCCGCGGAACCGCGGCCAAACCTAGCCTGGCGCCGCGGTTCTGCGGCCGTATAGTGTCCTTGTCGGCACCGACTTCTTGTGTCGGTGCGACGGTGCGGGTGTTGGGATTTTTAGGGGGCAAATCTGTAATTGCACCTCTACGAGAGTCTGTAACCCTAGCTTCACTGGTTGCTTATAAATTGTACTCAAAATCTGTAAAATGTTATGCCTCTTTTTAATCAATAAAATCAGAATTGTTGAGAGATCAAGAGCATGACTTTTGTAAGTTTTTCTTTTAAATTGCTGCCTTAGTTCTAATTTAATTCTTGCCCTAGTTATCTAATATCATTCTTGCAGTAGAGTAATTTATTACTTGCCTTAGTTAACTAGTCTAGCTCCTTTTAATCTGCAGTAAGTAATAATTCAAGATTTGAACAAAACACTTTAAAACATAACAACAAAAAATGTCATTTTTAGAAAATTCCCTAATGAGCGAGTAAAATCCTCGCTTGTTAGGGTTAGGAACAAGGAAGGGAGTGAGAGATGAATATCTCTCACCTCCTTCAATGCCGATACTTTTTCTCATAACTAGAACTTCATGCACGCATGCATGACCCGCTCCCTACGGCACCCTACCTACGAGGTAACGGTGAACCGTAGTATAAAGGGCCGGGCATACAAGACGTCCATGAAGATTGTACCAATTAATAGGAATGGACGGACAAGGATCTAGAGGAAGAAACTTCGTTTCTTCCCAAATCATCCTAATCCCCTTTGCTAATAATTGATATGATTTCTAAAAAGCTTTAATTAAACGGCATTGAAAGAGGTGACAATATCGATCTTATCAACCCTAACAAGTTCTTTAATATCATATTAATTAGTTTTAAATCAATCGACAAAAAAAACCAAACCACCATCGGAATCAACTCGTGATAACACAAAAACAGAAAGTTACACATCTCTCTGGATCGACCCGTATTCACCGGCTAGCTGCAAAGCGACGCCATTTCTGATTACGGTAAATACAATTTTTTGAACAACCAAATGGCGCCGTTGCCCGGGATGGCGTAATTTTTTGTTTTGTATGATTTCGGGTTGATATAAATTTTGAAAAAATCATAAAAATCAGAAAATAGAAAATACAAAAACATTTTAGCGATTTTTATCTGTTTGAAGGGTTCTATGTTTTGAATCTTGCAGGACCAGCAAACGATCACGGATCTGGAAATTTACAGAAGGCTGAACAGAAAAGTGCACATCAGAACAGAGAAGAAAGTTCCCAACAGAGCAGTAGAAATTTTTTCAGGAGCTGACCTCTTTATTCCACCGCGCTTCCACGGCAAAGGTGGGCCCCAGGCGGCGGTTCCGCGGCTCTTTCAGCTCTTCTCTGTGTAAAAATTGCATGGTTTGCTTTCTTGTTCTGTCCTCTGCAACCTCCATATATCCACTGTAAACATTTTCTGCAGGAATTCTTTGCGCTAAAAAAAAATCTTCTCTCCCCTTCTAAATAACAGATTTGCTGCAGGTTTCTTTGCGCCGCGCTAAAAATTGATTGCAAGTGAATTTTATTGTTTTGCATAATTTAATCGGACTTTAAGGGGCCAATTGACCAAACTCAGATTAGGTGGGGATTTCATCACCCTTCCCAGGACCCCAGAAAACACCTAAAGCGTGTGCATTGACCACAATTAATTAAAAAAGACTATACTCAGACCTAAGGACATCGAGCTCAATAGGAAAAGGACTAGTATAGGCATCGGCCATTTATCCTAACTGACATTGTGGTGTCTAGTCTAGTGGTTATTAATTAGGCCCACTGTAGTGGTGGTTCCTTCCCACTTACCTGGCCGTACTTGTCCGTGAAGAGGCGGTTTGAGGTCCTATTTCTAGCCCTAGTTAGGAGCTGTCTAGCAGACCTAGGCGACCCTAGATCTAGGCCTGATTGTGCATGTGTGGTTGATACATTTGTGTCACGAGTCCCTTTCCAAAAGCCTTTTTGCAAAACTCTCACATAAAAAAAAAGAGGAAAAATCTTTTCAAAACTTGCAACTTGCCGCTAAGAAAACTTGCAACTCATTTCCACCACATTCCCTCACTGACGTTATCTTACCTCCACATTCTGTCTTTTTCTTTTTTCTGACTGCACTACCCTTTAGTGTATGTCACTTTGGACTAGGGATACTGACGCCCGATTAGTCCTTGTTTCGTTGGTACCGACCGACGAACCTTTCGACACTAAAGTCGACACTCCATCCACTTTCTTACCATCAGCTTCAAATTCTTTCACCGAAGGCATGTCGGGATTCAACCCCAACAATACCTTACCGACGGGAAGGATTCCACCTCCGTTAGGTGCGAATAACCCGAATCAGCCGCCTGTTGAAGCGCCCGCACGAGTTGCGCTCCAGGATCTCTTTTACCCCATCCGCACTTCTTTACCTACTTGTCTTTCACCCCTACCGGCAAATGGGGACAATTTTGAAATAAAACCACATTTCATCAATATGCTGCCAAATTTTCATGGTTTGGAAACTGAAGATGCATATATCTTTATTAATAAATTCCAAAATGTGTGCGCTATGATGAAAACAACCCAATTAAGTGATGACGCTATAAGGCTAAGGGTCATTCCTTTCACCTTATGTGACCTAGCCGAGAAGTGGCTATATAGCACCGCATCACATTCCATAAGAAATTGGGACGAGTTTGTGAAAGCTTTTCTGAAAAAGTTCTATCCTCATCACAAAACTGCCAGAAATCGCAATGAAATAATTCAATTCTCACAACTTCCTTCCGAACCATTTTGGATGTGCTTCGAGAGATTTAAGGACCTACTAGTTCAATGCCCTCATCATGGGATCGAAAGTTGGCAACTTTGCCAAACATTATACGAGGGATTGAACTCGGCAATGAAGCAGTTGCTAGAAACCATCTGTCAATGTCATTTTCTCTCTAAGTCTAGTGATGAAGCATGGCAGTTTTTTTAGGATCTTAGTGAGCAAACAATTTAGTGGGAGAGTACCAAGACCACATCATCTTCTAGTGGTCAATCTAGGGCAGGCATACATCAAGTAGAGATGTCGATTGCCATGAAGGCCGAGATGGCCGCTCTTACGAAAAAGCTAGAAGCGATTGAGACCAAAATCTCATCGCCTTCTCCTGCCCCTGCTATGCCCCCACGAACTGTCTGTGCTTGTTGTGCGGATCCGTCGCACTTAACTGAAGAGTGTCATTATAATGCATCCACTCAAGGACAGGATCAAGTCAATGCTGCATTTCAGCAACGACAAAGAAACGATCCGTACTCTTCGACATATAATCCGGGGTGGAGGAGTCACCCAAATTTCGCTTGGAACCAAAATCAACAATTCCAAGGAAATAACAATTTTCAAAGACCTCCTCCTCCACAACAACAACAAGCACCTTCGCAAACTCAATTTCAACCGCAACAATTTCAACAACAACCTTACCCTAATCAGGTGAACAATTTTGTGCCTAACAATGCTTACCGGCCAAATAATTATGTTCAACCTAATAATGATAAGGTGAGCTCGCTCGAAAGAAGTCTAGATGCGTTCCTCAAGCAATCTACACAGTCTACAGCAAGACTTGAGACATCTATTCAATCTTTAGTACAAAATAGTGCCTCACACGATCAAAGCATCAAATCTATTGAGGCACAAATTGCACAACTCAATGCAGCTTTGAGCGAACGCGAAAAAGGAAAACTCCCGTCTCAACCACTGCCCAACCCCGGTCACGCACATGCGCATATCAACAGCAGAATCATAACGTAAATGCTGTGACCACGTTGAGATCGGGAAAAGTGTTGCAAAACAATGTGGGCATGAACAATGACACCCCTGCCGGTGGCCCTTCTTCATCTTCTTCACCTTCTTCTTCTTCTTCAGAGCCTATTCTCCACCCTTCACATGGCTCTACCTCTTCTAGCTCGAACAGACCCATTTCTCACAACACGAACACATCTACACGGGGTGCCGTTCCAACTCGACAATCTGATCCGCAAAAGTTGGACTCAACCACCTTTCAAAATGTTCCTTTTCCTAATCGGTTGAGATCCAATAAACCAACTCCACAGATGGAGAAGATTGTTGAGTTGTTCAAACAGGTTAGCATAAATATCCCTCTCTTGGATGCAATCCAACAAGTTCCTTCATATGCAAAAATTTTAAAGGACTTATGCACCAAAAAGAGGAAGTCACAAGTGCCAAAGAAAGTTTTTGTGGCTAGTGCTATTAGTGATGCTCTTATAAATTCCCTACCCCCAAAGCAAAAGGACCCCGGGTGTCCTACCATTTCGATAACAATTGGGGACAAGAACATCAATAGAGCACTATTAGATCTTGGCGCAAGTGTCAATTTGCTACCCTATTCTGTGTACGAGCAATTGGGCGTTGGAGAGCTTAAGCCCACTCACTGTACTCTCCAAATGGCCGACCGGTCAATAACCCATCCTAGGGGAGAGCTGGAGGATGTGTTAATTAGAGTAGGGGATTTCATTTTCCCCGTTGACTTTATTGTGATGGATACACAACCTGTTGCTAACCCCCAGAACCAAATTCCGGTAACACTTGGTCGACCATTTCTGGCTTCTTCCAACGCAGTGATCAATTGTCGTAATGGTTCAATGAACCTATCTTTCGGCAATATGACAATTGAGCTCAATATTTTCAAGTTGGGAAGTCAGCCTGCTGAGCCTAATGCTAGCGTACTCGATGTTTGCTCGATCGATCTAGATCGCGGAGGAGGACTGTGAATTCGAGAATTTTTTGTTCGATCACAGCAATGTTAACGCCACTAGTACGTTCCTCCTAAAATCTGACGCAGCTTTCACAGCGGATAACGATTTTGAGTGCTTTACCTTCGTTGATGACTTTGAAGACTCATCACCTGAATTGGAGTCTTTTGCTTTTTCGGATGAGTTAGTTGAACCATCCGACACTGTTGCGTACACTCGGTTCGAACCTTTGATGGACTCCTTCGAGTTTGAAACAACTACCCCATTGTTACCATCTATTGTTTCACCTCCTAAACCCGAATTAAAGCTTTTGCCGACACACCTAAAATATGCTTATCTAGGTGATAATGAGACCTTACCTTTCATTATATCAGCCTCTCTAGCTCTTGAGCAAGAGAAGGCTCTTTTGATGGTCTTACATAATAATCGGCAAGCTTTCGGCTGGTCTATGGCGGACATTAAGGGGATTAGTCCCCTCATAGTCGAACATCATATACACTTAATGGATGTTGCCAAGCCAGCCCGGGATCCATAAAGACGCCTCAACCCCATCATGAAAGAGGCTGTTAAGAAGGAGATTGTCAAGTGTCTGGATAGTGGTATCATTTACCCTATCTCGGATAGCCAATGGGTTAGCCCAATCCACGTCGTGCCAAAGAAATCGGGCATTACGGTCATTACCAATGAGGCAAATGAGTTGATTCCCACTCGCACCCAAACTGGGTGGCGAGTCTGCATAGACTATAGGAAACTCAATGCCGCAACAAGGAAAGACCACTTTCCTTTACCTTTCATTGACCAAATGCTCGAGCGATTGGAAGGGCACGAGTTCTATTGCTTTCTCGATGGCTATTCTGGTTACAACCAAGTCCCCATCGCCAAAGAGGATCAAGACAAGACAACATTCACTTGTCCCTTTGGCACTTTTGCTTATCGTCGCTTGCCCTTTGGGTTATGCAATGCACCCGCGACATTTCAGCGGTGTATGATGGGGATCTTTTCAGACATGGTTGAAAAGTTCTTGGAGATCTTTATGGATGATTTCTCCATCTTTGGCGACTCCTTCGACGAGTGTTTACGGCATCTTGACGCTGTTCTTACCCGCTGCAGGGATAAGAACCTCATATTGAATTGGGAGAAGTGCCATTTCATGGTACGAGAGGGCATTGTCTTAGGACATGTCATCTCGCAAAACGGCATCGAGGTAGATAGAGCAAAAATTGAAGTGATTTCTAACCTCCCTCCCCCAAAATGCGTCAAAGATATTAGAGCCTTCCTTGGCCACGCCGGTTTCTACAGACGGTTCATCAAGGACTTTAGCAAGATCGCTAGACCCTTGACTCTCTTACTGGCCAAGGACACAACTTTTGCTTTCGACTCCACTTGCATTGAAGCATTCGAGTCTTTGAAACATTCACTCATCACTGCGCCCATCCTCTCATCTCCCGACTGGACGCACCCTTTTGAAATCATGTGCGACGCATCAGACTTTGCTATTGGCGATGTTCTTGGACAGCACATTAATAAGATGCCGCATGTGATTTATTATGCTAGCCGAACACTAAATGAGGCCCAACTCAACTACACAACAACAGAGAAAGAGTTTTTAGCTGTTGTGTTTGCACTCGAAAAATTTCGGCCTTATTTAATCGGCTCTCCAGTCATTGCATATACAGATCATTCAGCTCTTCGCCACCTTTTTGCGAAGAAGGATGCTAAGTCAAGGCTAATACGTTGGATCCTCTTATTACAAGAGTTTGACCTTGTCATTAAAGACAAAAAAGGATGTGAAAACGTAGTAGCCGATCACCTATCACGACTTCCTTCTTCGCCCACGCTCGATCTTCCAATCACTGATGTTTTTCCCGACGAGCAACTCTTGACCGTTTCTTGCGAACCATGGTTCGCCGATATTGTGAATTACTTAGCCACCGGCCTGATACCTAATGATTGGTCGAAACAGGATAAACTTCGATTTTTATCCCAAGTAAAGCATTTTTACTGGGATGAGCCCTATCTTTTTAAATACTGTTCCGACCAAATCATTCGTCGGTGTGTACCTGAAAGTGAGGTTAAGAGCGTGCTGTCTTTTTGCCACGATCAAGCATGTGGCGGGCACTTTGGCCCAAAGAAGACAGCCGAAAAAGTTTTGCAGTGTGGTTTCTATTGGCCACGACTCTTCAAGGATGCATTTGAATACTGCAAAACTTGCTCCCGGTGCCAACACTTGGGCCGGATATCGCGGAGAAACGAAATGCCGCTCCAACCTATTTTGGTTGTGGACATTTTTGATGTTTGGGGTATAGATTTCATGGGACCATTTCCTAACTCTTTTGGAAATGTGTATATTCTTTTGGCGGTTGACTATGTTTCAAAGTGGGTCGAGGCTGTGCCCAGCCGAACGAACGATAATAAAGTTGTCGTTCGGTTTCTTAAAGAACACATATTTTCTCGATTTGGGCACCCTCGGGCGATAATAAGTGATAATGGTTCTCACTTCTGCAATAGGACTTTCGAGTCCTTAATGCGCAAATACTCTATCACCCACAAGTTGTCAACGCCATATCACCCTCAAACATGTGAGCAAGCCGAGGTTTCAAATCGGCAAATAAAGCAAATCTTGGAGAAAACGGTTTCCAAAAACCGTAAAGATTGGTCACTTAAACTGATAGATGCACTATGGGCTTTCCGTACTGCATATAAAACCGATCTTGGTATGTCTCCATACCGGCTTTTTTACGGGAAGGCTTGCCACCTCCCAGTGGAGATTGAGCATAAAGCATTCTGGGCTATCAAAGACCTGAATCTATCTTTAGGAGATGCGAGCAGCAATCGAAAGCTGCAATTGAATGAATTGGAGGAGCTGAGGGATGAGGCATATGATAATGCCATAATTGCTAAAAACCGAGCTAAGGTGTTCCACGATAAACACCTTTTGTGAAAAACTTTTGAACCTGGTCAACAGGTTCTACTTTATGACACTCGGTTACATTTTCATCCCGGCAAGCTCCGGTCCAAATGGAGAGGACCTTTTGTAGTTCGCACCGTTTATCCACACGGTGCGGTTGATCTTGAAAATCCTGAAGACGGTACCTTATTCAAAGTGAATGGGCATCGACTGAAACCGTTCTTCACAGCGGACCCTTCGGAGGAGCTCCTGCTCTTGCAGGAGCCGATCTACACTGAGTGATATTCCTCCACTTTCACCCCCAAATTTCTTTTCCCAAAACATTATTTCAAATAAGTTTGGGGGTGTGTATATTATTTGTATATATATATTTCCAAAATACCATAAAAAAATAAATAAAAAATAATAATTTTTTTATAATAAAAAAATAATAATTTTTGGACCTAATTGCAAATTTGCAGATTAAGAGCTGATTTTACAAATAAAATCCTCATTTTAGAGGGTGTTTTATGCAAATCACCTTCTCTCCCCTCTATTTAATGGAACCCGAGCCCCCTGTCCTCATAACCCTAATATTTTCTCTCCAAAAAAACCTAGCCGCTGCCCCCTACCCTCACCAGAAAAATCTCACCGCAACTCCACCAAGCCGCCGCGTTTCCGCCGCCGTAGCTGCCTCCCGCCGCGCAACCGCCGCCGTCTGGTGTCGTCAACCCCTGAAATTTTCAGGGGAGGTAACTCTGTCAATTTTCTCTCTGTTACTGCATATTTTTTTACTGGAAAATCGTAATGGCACATAAAATGCAGTTTGAGAGGGATTTTTCCCCTGTTTTCGCACACGAAGTATACGGTAGATATTTCGCACATGAAATCGAACAAAGGGGCTGGAATTTCCTGCTTTATAATCACTCATCTGCATTTGCCCTACCTAACCTAGTTGCCTTATTTTATGAATCGATAGAGGATAATAGCCTTGACAACTTAGGTTACATTAAAATAAAGTGGGGAAATCGTGAAATTCACATCGATAGGGACATGATCCACGAGGTTACACTCATACCACGCGTACCTGCACATGACCACCCATTGCACTTTGAAGACTATATGCCCTTGATGGGGAATGACTGTGCACGAGAGCCGCGTAAGGGTATCCAAGCACGGACCCTTTTCGCGAACGTTTTAACTGTGTACCGGTGGGCACAAAACAATATCTTTGGTAGTTCCCACAACACGACTTTTTTCACCCCTTCATTACATGTCGTACACACACTGATGATGAAAAATCCAAGGTTCGACATGTGCACTGTTTTGCTCCAATCTATAGGTACGGGGAAACGAGGTACCGTATACCCATGTCCCATGCTTGTTACCCAACTCTGCCGTTATTTCCTCCCCGTCGAGGAATTTGACTCATACATGATAGACGGTGTCCCGGTTCGACCACTTGTAGAGGGCGTCAGGACGTCCTACTCTAGACTCACTGATATTTGGACACGAACGGAACCGGCAGAAAATGTACCCGCACACACCCCTAGCTCGAGCTCGACTTCGAGCGGGGAAGAACTAACTCCCCAGGAGCATGCGCGATTGATGCGGAGAACAGTGAGAAGGATCGACTCTTTGAGGGATGAGTTTTGGGCAACTGCACGAGATCACGACCGTCGGTTGACGGAAATTGAGAGGGGAATCCAAACACTTTTGGCTAGAGGGGAACGATCACGTTCACGCTCACGAGCGCGACTTGGGGCCGGGCAGGGAGGGCACTGCTTTGCTCAAGTTTGGGGGAGAGGGTAATGTATATAGTTATCTTTTGCATTGCATATTGTATATATTTTTCTCGTCCTTTTGCATATTTAATTTCTGCATTGCATCTTTATATAAAAAAAATCATGAAAATTTGAAAATTTGAAAAATAAAAAAATTAGGAAACCGAAAAACCCATAAAAATTGAAAAAATTATAAAAATTATTGTATTCAATTTTGGTTAATTGACTTGAGTTTGATAAAAAGGTTAACTGGCTAGGAAAAACTAGATCTTAGACTTAGCAAATTAAAAACCCTAAAAATAACATTCCTTAGAGTCTAACGGTAAAGAATATATGTTTTTGTAGGTTATTTAGGAATAGGCAAATTTTGGGTTCACTTCTTGGGCTAAGCCAAAATGAGGGAAGAGTATTAATATTCTTATTAGAGTATAAGTTCGAAAAATAGTTCCTAGCTTAAGTTTAGATTCTGAAAATGTATACCCTACAAAATGCACAATCACGCACCTTGAAACTTGGATTAGTAGAAGAGACCTTGAAATGCTCTTGTCTAAAGTCCTTAGTACAATGAAAAAGAAAAAAAAGAGAGTGAATAAAAAAAAATGGACACTGGTTTTTGTGATTACTTAGGGCTAGAAAATTATTTAGCGAGGGTGTTTCATCACCTAGTGCCTTAGACCAACTAGTTTGGGAGTCACTGCTAAAAGCCTTGGGTGTTGCAAAACTAGGAAATACGCTTTAAAGTGCTAACGCATCTTGTAATCGGCTGTTGGTACCTAAAGAAGTATTAACAGTCGCTTGAAGGATGTGTAAGCGAAAGTTAAGAAAAATTCACAAAGTGCTTTGGACAATGGACGAGAGTACGATTGCTTGATTTGAATTTCCAAGTGTAGGGGTGACAATTACACACACGTGGGGATATGTGATTAGAGTTTAGATAAGAGAAAGGAATGAAGAATAAAACTTGTATCTTTAATAGAGTTGATAGAAATTCCTAAATGGAGATGAAACTCTAGAAGAAAAACTTAAGAAATGCTGAATTCTAAGTAATTCTATAGAACATGTACAATCTTAAGTTACATAATAAGGAAGTGTGAAGAATATGGGTGGATAATTTGTGGGGCAACGATAATAGACTTCCATGTTAGAAAACCTAATTGTAGAGCAAAAGTCGAAAAACCAAATTGATAGGATTTTGTGGGTGTAATCCGCTGAAAACCCTCAGGAGACAACACTCCTCCTACTAGGGCCACCTAGAGGTTTAATGGCTTGTTGCACATGCTCAGTGCAATCGCGTTTCCCTGCGAAAGTGCGGCTAGGTTAGAATAAAATAATAAGTTTGCTCGAGGACGAGCAAAAGATAAGTTTGGGGGTATTTGTTCATATCATAATATTGCAATTCATACGCCCCACTTTTATGCATTTTATAAGTAAACAGGTACTTTTGACGCACGTTTGTTGCATGATACAGGATACAGGCTCTTGGAACGAAGACAGTGAGAAAAGACAGAAGATGATACAAAAGAGAGACTTTTTGACCAACAAGAAGATGGATCCGAGTCACGAAGAACAGGTTACAATTGTATGAAGCAGTGCGGTCCGAAATGTCAAAGTGAACGGTCAAAAGCTCCTTACAAGTTTTCACTGAAGATCTGGAAAAGACCAAGAAGCCATACAGAGAAATGGGATGCACAAAAGTCAAGACCAGACAACAACAGAGGAACCCAGGAAAATTGGTGGAATGAACCCACCAAAGGGCCGCGGAACAGCGGCCAAACCTAGCCTGGCGCAGCGGTTCCGCGGCCGTATAGTGTCCTTGTCGGCACCGACTTCTTGTGTCGGTGCGACGGTGCGGGTGTTGGGATTTTTAAGGGGCAAATATGTAATTGCACCTCTGCGAGAGTCTGTAACCCTAGCTTCACTGGTTGCTTATAAATTGTACTCAAAATCTGTAAAATGTTACGCCTCTTTTTAATCAATAAAATCAGAATTGTAGAGAGATCAAGAGCATCACTTTTGTAAGTTTTTCTTTTAAATTGCTGCCTTAGTTCTAATTTAAATCTTGCCCTAGTTATCTAATATCATTCTTGCAGTAGAGTAATTTATTACTTACCTTAGTTAACTAGTCTAGCTCCTATTAATCTGCAGTAAGTAATAATTCAAGATTTGAACAAAACACTTTAAAACATAACAACAAAAAATATCGTTTTTAGAAAATTCCCTAATGAGCGAGTAAAATCCTCGCTTGTTAGGGTTAGGAACAAGGAAGGGAGTGAGAGATGAATATCTCTCACCTCCTTCAATGCCGATACTTTTTCTCATAACTAGAACTTCATGCACGCATGCATGACCCGCTCCCTACGGCACCCTACCTACGAGGTAACGGTGAACCGTAGTATAAAAGGCCGGGCATACATGACGTCCATGAAGATTGTACCAATTAATAGGAAAGGACGGATAAGGATCTAGAGGAAGAAACTTCGTTTCTTCCCAAATCATCCTAATCCCCTTTGCTAATAATTGATATGATTTCTAAAAAGCTTTAATTAAACGGCATTGAAAGAGGTGACAATATCGATCTCATCAACCCTACCTTATACCTAACCCTAACAAGTTCTTCAATATCATATTAATTAGTTTTAAATCAATCGACAAAAAAAACCAAACCACCATCGGAATCAACTCGTGATAACACAAAAACAGAAAGTTACACTTCTCTGTGGATCGACCCGTATTCACCGGCTAGCTGCAAAGCGACGCCGTTTCTGATTACGGTTAATACAATTTTTTGAACAACCAGACCCCTACGGGTGCGGCAAACTACCCGCCAAGTACCCGAAGCGAAGCAACCTCCCTCAATACCGTGAGTAGGCCACTCGGCACTTCGAGATACCCGGTAGTTTGTGCACCCCCTCCATGGGTCTATCCTAGGAGCAAAAAACAGTAAAAAGAATTATACAATGACGACTACAACCCCGACCCGGTTGTGCGGCCATACAAATAATATTACATCAATTTACATATTACATGAATTGAAAGAAAAGAAAACTCTTGTCTCACAAAACCCCCCGGCTATTCACCCGCGACGGTCCAACGCATTCAAATACAAATACCATCAACAAACACAGATCATAGATATGTATAACCCCCACTAATCGACGTATAGCGATTAGCGGACGTTCAATACATATAAACATCACAGATATAACCCTTTAGTCAAAATGTAGTGAAGTTCGATCAAAAATACGGATTTATAGGCCCCCAAAAACAAATTTCTTTTCTGGAAAACCTGGGCACAAACAAACCATCTTAAAAATCCCAAAACCATGTCAGAAGAACATTGCACCAAACTCGGACCATAACCGAGTCAAAACGGCCGCGGTTCCGCGGCAATAGGCATGCTTTTGCCGTGGAAACGCCGTGCTTTAAGCGATTCACTGGATCGTTTTTGGTGGCTTTCTTCACAAAACCCTGAGATGATTTTTGACGTATGATTTTTTATTTTTAGAGCAGAAAAAATTTCAACAGAAACTTAGGGTTTTGATGTTTAGGTTTTGTGATTTTTCCGGTCAAACTTCCATACACTTTACAAACCTAGCCAGTTTATATTTAGTTAGGCTCTGATACCACTGTAATTCCACGTTGCCCACCCCGGTGCTTGCGGGGAGGCGGAAACGGTATAAAAACGGATTTTCAGCACTCAAGGCAACATGGACTAACTAAAGGCGGGATCTTTTCTAAACAAAACTAACTAACAAGCTAAAGAAAGTTAGCTACTCGGAAAAGAGGTTGTACCTAGGGCTTTACGTCCATCTCTCCTTGCTCCTTGGAGTGAACGGAAGTGATCTCCTTGTTGTCTTCTCTTGTCGAAGAAGGATCCACCCGAGAGCCTCAACCTTTGGCTTCAACTTCAAGCTAGAAGTGACTAAGATGCTAGAAGTGCTAATCCTACAACCTTAGATGAGAGTAGAGATTGTTTTGGAGTGGTTTTTCTCAAGCTCAAGTGTTTCTCAACACATGAGAGGGGAGAGCTTGAGGAAGAGGAAGAAGAGGAGAGAGAGTCAATATGATAGAATGAAATGCTTTTTACCACCATAACAAAATATATGTGATTTTCAAATAATAATATTAATCCAAAAATGAAAAGGTGATGGTTAGTTTGAATAGACCATTATCATATCACCATAAATGATTTTGCAAAGATCAAAGAGCATCTAAAAAGGTAATGATGAGGGTCAAAATTTCAAACCTACTCAACTAGTCAACCTTGGTCAACAAGTCAACAAGCCCAACCATGACACAATTTCATTTAATTAATATTATTAATTGATAGATCACAAGATCATTAGGGTTTGGAAAAAGACGACTGTCAACTGTGCATACACACCCGTTCCAAAACCCCAATGAAATACCTCTTCCTCCGCCTCAATCAACTGTGCATACACACCCGCGTTCATGTTCCGAGGAACACGAACACAAAGAGATAAAACCAATCCCAGATCATATACTAGGATCCGGTTTAAACCAAAGCCCACTAGTATAAGCTGTCCGGACAACAAACGTGCACAAGTGCGCGGATGTGAACGAACCCTGTCGCAAAACCATGCGACCTCTACCCATTTTGCCTGAAGGCGAATAGCTCTCTATGTGGGACTCTAAAGCCTCGACACTACGCTGGCAGTGGGTTTAACCACAGACCGCAAGCGGCACTAGTTGTATGTAACGGTCCCCAGGTAGATGCCGATAAGAAGACTGACGAGGTGACACCATCTGAACTCCTACTGAGCCTGTATGTGACAGTCTCCGTACAGTCCGGTCTGTTCGTCTGATACATCGCATGGCGGGCCTAGGGGGCGGTGAATGTCAGTCCCCTAATAGCGGTACAAGTCGTGTCGGAGTGTAGCCCAGAACACCCTGAGATAACACTGGAAACCTACCAGTATACTCGCTTGCCCTGGCTAGAGACTACTCGTGTAATTGCTCTCCTAGACACAGCGCGATGTCAACCCCCAATACCGGGAGAGACGAATCCTGTCTAACCGTCGGTGCCTCCAAGTGCTTCGGGACTGCACCCAACTATTACCTGTTTGCACGACTCCTTTGAGCCGTGGTAGGATAGTAATCAAAGTACAGTGGGAACACACTCGAGGCGAAGTGACAGTGTCAAGTCAGCGGACTAAGTTGTACTCATGTCACCTGGGAACTGATAACTGACGATAGGTTTAATACCAACCAACAGTTCCCAACGAGTCCTGTCCAGTGTACTCGTAACCTAACGAGCACCCGCATACTATCTCAAGTACGACGTACTGACGGCTGTGGGACAGACCGTCTCCCACGCTGGGATGAGAAGCGCATACGCTAGTCTACTCCGGAGTATCGATGCCCTGTCTCGATAGTCCAATGACTAGGGACCTGTATAAGGATGTGCTTATGGATTACCCAGCCCCCACGAGTGTGAGCGCCATCACAACGCTGGTAATCAAGCAAAGATCATAAGGGCTCTACTAATATGTATATAAGCGATATGCTAAAAGAAACACATGCACATATTAAAGCAGAGACAAACCAAGTAGCATACTACCATTTCGAGCAAGATTGTATATAAAACTGTGAATATCCCAAGCTTCCATCAAGTAATATACATACTAGTATGATACAGTAATGGCCTCTAGGGCATATACACTAACATCATAGGTACCACTCAAGTTCTACCCGTCATTTCTTGATTAATTAGACCCACTCACATGACCCTTAACTATGGTCAACAAAGTCGCATGAATGTCCTAATTAATCTGCATCATATACAATGTAGGAAGACATCACTTAGCTACCGTACACCACGCCTTAACTATAGTCAACAAACGTAGCACGAAAACTAAGTACTCTACTTCCTAAAATGACGGAGGATTGCGGATGATTTTTAAGAAAATCTTTAACGCTTTGAACTTGATATCGTTGTAGAATCAAAAGGTTTTCAAAAGGAGTGGCTTAAGCTCCGCAGTTTTGAAATGTAGTTTTTTTATAAATAGCCGAGTGGTTTTCAAATCCGATTCTACAACATCTTTTTAGGTTTATTTTCTTTACATTAATCATATTAATGTAGTCCCATCATTTAAGTCCTTAAGCCAATCACAGAAAAGAAACGAAAATAACACGTACGCTTATGCCGTCCGCATTCGCCGCAATGTTCCGTTATGCACCGTTAGGTTACTTAACTAACGCCATACCGGGACGGGACTAGCGCGGGTGTAAAACATAAGCAACGTCTACTATATATCATATATATAATATGTCATTCGTCTCAGATATCACAGAACACAGGCAGCAGAAACATATATATATATATATATATATATATATATATATATAATGTGGGATATACTAGGACGTCCGTATTTAGTATTTAGCCAACAATAGAAAATACGGATTCCACAGTCGCGATGAATGGCCAATCCCACACACCTAGACCCCTACGAAAGCGGAAAGCGACCTTACCAATCCTGGAGTTTAGGAGACCCGGTCTCGACTCCTCGAGATGGCCTCCCACTGAACCCCAGAACCCGTTCACTCGTGCTCCCTTCCTTGGGTCTATCCTAATGCGGAAAAGTAAATAATATACAACACTGGCGGCATCAACCTCAACCCGGAAATGTCCCAAATAAAAGAATATTACATTACATTTGAATTTTACATGAATGAAAGATGAAACTCTCATCTCACATAAAAAAACCCGGCTATTCAATCGCGACAATCCTGCACATCATATCTCAGCAACACATAATATCATATATCATCAACCTAAGTAAGTATGCGTACCTCGATTGTCGTTGATATATAGCAACGAAACCGGCGACATCGACATACTACACTTACGGTCACAGAAAAGAAAGTGTAAAACTGCAATATCTGGAATCCACATTCTCTTTAGACATCGTAAATGCGAAATATCACATACTTCGTATTTCATGTCTAGCTATATGAATTCCACACATTGCATCACATTCCAGATAAATAGACAGTATTAAAGTTATCGAAGGAATGATCAAATACCCAAAATTCCCTAAACTTCAACACTTGAGTGGAGTTCAAAACCCCGGAATGTGACACAGTAGTAGCGGTCCAGCCGTAGAAGGATCAAGCCAACGCCTCACATGTGGCACGCCGTACTGCCCCAAACCCTAAGGTTCAAAAGGCAGTTCAAGACGGTCACATAATCGAGTTAAGGTTTGTTGTCTTCTACAGGGTCCACCACAAAACTTGCACGTATTTCCGAAAGATTTAAACCCCATGAAAAGTGAGCAAATGACACTCGTTCGAACAATTCAATACTTTCTAATTATCCGGAAAAAAGCACGAAATTAAAATTCCGATCGAATCGCCGAGTCCAAAACCATCCCTAGAATATTCAGTACTAGATTCAGATTAAACATACCCAAAAATGTACACAAGCAGGTAGGAGAAAAACCATATAAAAACGAGGCAGTGAATCACCTATACGGCCGCGGAGCCGCGGCCCAAGCAAGCTTTTGCCGCGGTTCAGCGGTAGGGTTTACTGTTCACTGCTTCGTATTTCACAGTTTGTCTTAGATTTTCTTGCTGTATTTTTATGTATTTTTAATTCTGAAAAATAACAGATTTGAAAAAATGTCCAGAGAGTGTCCCGAAAATCCGTATTTTGGTTCGATCGGAGTTTTTACTTGGCTAAAGTGTCGCCTAATGTTCTAGGTCAGCTCTGATACCAATGTTAGGTTTACCTAGCACCCTAAGAAAGGTTTGGAAGCATCACATGTCTCAAAGATTAAATTTTTAGAGTGCTAAGTGAACACACAAAGAATCAATCCTAGAAAATTAGGGTTTCATAACTTTAATCAGCATCACAAGCAACAAAGACTAGGGTTTTGAGAGTACAACCTTTGTAGCTCCCTACACTAGACTCCTTGGCCACTTGAGGGTTGGAGAAGGGTTTGTTTGAGGTCATCTAGTGTCCACGACGATCCACCCGAAGCTCCTTTGTCCAAGCTTGCAACTTCACTTGATCAAGAGAAAGAAATGAAGCTAACACTCTAAACAAGTGGGCAAGACTTGTGTAGAATGATGTTGTGGTGGCTTTTCTTATAAGGTTCCTAGGCACCCTAATGAGGTCTCACAAGGCATCAACCATGCCAATTTCAAATTTTAACGGTGCCGAGAAACCCTAAAAAGATCGTTGGCTAGATATTTAGACGACAAATCAAACTAGTTAACACTTAACTACAAGAATACGGAAATACAACCTTTGTAGATCCGGTCCTCTACCTCCATGGCTCCGTGATGAAGTCCTCTCCGCTTTCCAAATGCAATCCCGGGCTCTAGCGTCGGCTTCATCGGAGAAGAAGCGGGCTAGGTCATCGACGACGTGCCGAAGATGAACTACGTCGAGGCATCACTAGATCAAGCTCCAACTTCACCAAGTCAAGAAACTTGTGAAGAAAACACACTCTACTACTTGGCAAGAGGTAGAGGATGAAGAAATAGGAAGTGGGTTCACTTTAGAATTGGATTTCTCACTCTTTTTCACAAGTTGCCATTGATGGAGGCAAGCTTGCTTCAATTTTGAAGATGAAGAAGAAGAAGAAAGAATATCATAAGTATTATGCAAAATGAATAATAAAATGAATACTTATCATCTCCTAACCTTGGTTAGGTGTAGAGAATAGACTAGGGTTAAATGGAGTGGTTAGGGTTAAGCATGAGACAAAATGGTCACTTTGGTCAAATGTTCAAGAAGCTTCAACTAGAAAACAAATTAAGCCACCATTTTCCCTTTATGCTTATCATTTTCAAAATGAATAACTAAATAAGATAAATCAAAAAGAAAACAAAACCCTAACCATTCATATAACCATGGTTTAGTCTTTACACAAACCCAAGTTAGCATGCATCATCAAACATGATACAAACTTGGGTACAAAAGTATATCACATATACAATGTGCACAAACCAAGTGAGAAAATCCATTTAAAGTGAACCGATACTAATTAATGCAAAGTAATATATCAAATATATAATTATGCATTAAATCATTAAATCAACACTTGATTTAACGATCCGGTCATATCGCATATAACCGACTAGTATCCAATGTATCGGCTTATCGAATCAATCCTCGATTCGATAACTAGGTTATATCTCATACAACCATTCGACACATTCATCACGAGAATGAAATACGGTATCACATACACGCATTATTCTCGGTCCCGCACATATCTCATATGCGCTCCTATTTCGTTTCGCTTGAGCCAGGAAACCTCTGTGTAGGACTTTAAAGACTCGTCAATACGCCGGTAGCAGGTGATGATCATATCAAACACCCACAAGCCGCAAGCGGTCTTCTAAACGTAACGGCCACCCGGGTATTGAGCGATCAGAAGATCGACGAGCAAGCCCACTCACACTCCTGTGAATCCAACCAGTAACACTACCGTACAGTCCGGTCTGATCGTCTGATATGTCGCATATCTTGCCTAGGGGTGGTAAACGTCAGACCCCAATAGCTCGATAAGTCGTGTCGATATGAGGTCTATAACAATTCGAGAAACTACTGGTAACACTTACCAGTAAATCTCAGCAACCCTGGCCAGGGATTTCCTGTTATAGCCAATCGAACACAACGCAACATCAACCCCCCTATACCGGGAGAGACGAATCCCCTCCTATCGCTCATTGCCTCCATGTGACTCGGGACTGTACCCAAAAACCGCCGTTTTGCAAGCCCTCTTGGACGTGGTAAGATGGAAATCAAAGCACAGTGGGAACCACACAAGACTCTATGACGATCTCGGGTCAACAGACTACTCTGTACCAGTGTCACCAGAGAACTGCCATCTGACGTAAGGTATAATACCATCTGGGAGTTCTCGGCGAGTCCATCCAGTGTACCCAGTCTCCACTGAGCACCCGTATATCATCTCCGATGTCAAACACCAATGGATATGGGATCATCCATCGCCCCTCTGTATGGGTCGAGAAGGTATACGCTAGTCTACTCTAGTATATCGATGCCCCATCTCGATACACCCACGACTAGGGACATTGAAGGATGTATTTATGGACTACCATGTCCCCACTAGTATGATCCGCATCATAGTCCAGGTAGTCAAGTACACATCCTAAGGGCTTTACCAACATGTAACAGAGAGACAATCAATGTACACGTTAAGGTAAAGAGCAACCAGATAGCATACTATCATGTCGAGTAAGAAAGTCCTCCCTATATATGTCCCAGCATCCACTACAATATACATCCTATGTATAGCAATGGCCTCTAGGGCATACATATAACTAACAATCTCCCACTTGCACTAGGGCCATCTGATAGCAGTGGTTGTAGTATCTCATACTCAACCATCCCATAAAAGTCTCTCTCTGGGAAAAGGCCTTTCGTGAGTGGATCCGCCGTGTTATTCTCTGAGTCTGCTCTCCTAACCTTGATCACCCTGGAGATCAACCATCTCCATGATCAGGTGATACTGCCTTAGAATATGTCTGGATCACTGATGGGACGGTTGTTCCTTGGCATAAGCCACAACTCCATTGTCTCACAATGGTAGGAACGTAGTTCATCTCATGAACCATTATACACCCAGACTTCCTCTTTGGTAGCATCTTGAGTAGCGATGTATCCATCCTTTATCGTCTAGTGTGTCACGGTATCTTGTTTGGAACTCTTCCAACATACCATCCCTTTACTGAGGGTAAAGACAATGCCTGTGACTGACATTCAGTCGTCTTTATCACTCTAGAACCATTCCAGTGATTCTCCCCAGGGTCGATTGATACCGTCTCACTACAACTAGTGAGAATCCTAACATCCATTTAGATCTATCTCATAGATCAAAAATCCAGGATTTAGGAGGTATCACTTTGATCCTATATGGAGAATTATGGTGATAAGCGGAGATTGACCGAGCGTAGCATAGGAAACTCCTTCCCCATCAAGAGTATGTCATCCACGTACTCTACGAGGATCCTCACCATACTCCCTACTACCCTTTTTGTTTATACAAGGTTCATCTACCATTTTGATGATGTCAAACTCTTTGACTAATTCATCAAAACAGATGTTCCAACTCCGCGATGCCCGCTTTATCCTATAAAGCATCTTGCACACGTTTCCGCTGCTCCCACTGTCTACGAAGCCCACTGGCTGTGTACTTATAGACGCTCGCTTCCAAAATATCATTTAGAAAAGCAGTCATGACACCCAACCACCAGATATCGTAGTCATGGTATGTAGCCGTGGTAAGTAGGATCTGGATGGACTTAAGCATAGATACTTGAAAAGGTTTTATCATTATCCACAGCTGGTCAATGATGCAAACTTTTAACAAGTCTAGCTTTGAAAGTCTCAACTTTTCGATGTACACCGAGTAATCTTCTCAAGATATACTTGCTCCTAATGGGGATTTAACCCTTCAGATATAGCAACCAAAGTCCATACTTTGTTGGTGTATAAGGATTCCATCTCAGATCACTAACCATCCAGCCATTCTTATAGAGTCCCACTCCTGATGGCCTGCTCGAAACTAGTTGGGTCATCATCTCATGATGCAATCCTCTCTCCCACTGTCATCGAGAAACCGAAGTATCTCTCAGGCGGATGAGGAACCCTACTAGATCGGCGGAGAGGCCGAGGTTCGTTGGTATCTGTTGAATCCTTTGGTTGTACCAAATCATTAGCTGCAGCTTGTATAGCTGGAACCTTTCCAGTTCTACATTACAGACCTTGCCTCAAGCTTATCCGGATTTTGCTTTTAAACATAGCCCGGACAACCCCAAATCTTAACTAACTTAAGAGATGGGCTCTTCCTGTTGGAGATAGTGCCCTCAGAGTCAATTATTAGGTCACAGGTACGTGATTGCAATGATTGATGGAGGACCTATCCCGGTAGGACAGTCTTACTCGAGATGATAGTGTGCTATCTGGTTTACCTTTATCATCGTGTACTGTTTTAAGTGACCTGACAAGTCGCTATTACACGTTGGTAGAGCCCCTAGGATTCTTGCTTGACCACCAGCAGTATGAGGGCGATCATATACGTGGGAGCTGGCAGTCTATAAGCATATCCTTAAAAGGTCCCTAGTCGTGAGAGTTTCGAGACAGGGCATCGATTCTCCATAGTAGACTAGTGTATACAGTCGAGACCCCGACGAGGGGCGGTGGCCGGTCTCACAAGCCACTGGTGTCAGTTGGATCACCTAAGATGTATACAGGTGCTCATTGGGTTATGAGTACACCGGACAGGACTCGCCGGGAACATGCTAGTTGGTCATATACCAGACGTCAGATGGCAGTTCCCTGGTGACATGTGTGCAGGTTAGTTCATCGACCTGGGGATCGTCATTTGTCTCGTGTGAGTTCCCACTGTACTTTGATTACTACCCTACCATGGCTCAAAGGAGTCGTACAAACAGGTTTTAGTTGGGTACAGTCCCGAGCTACATGGAGGCAGTGAGCGTATCTTCAGGGGTTCGTCTCTCCCGGTATTGGGGGTGAGGTCGTGCTGTGTCTAGGAGAGCCATTACACAAAGCCCTCGGCCGAGGCAAGGAGATTTACTGGTAGGTATTCCAGTAGTATCTCAGGGTGTTCTGGGCTACACTCCGACACGACTTGTACCGCTTTTGGGGGTCTGACTTTTACCAACCCCCTAGGCCCGCCATGCGATGCTCATAGACGAACGGACCGGACTGTACGGATATTGTCACTGACAGGCTCAGTAGGGAGTCAGGCTGAGTTCGCTCGCAGACGTCCCTTTTGGTCAATACCTAGTAGCCCGTTATGTATTGGCTTATACCTCTAACGTGCTAGTGGTTAAATCCACAACCAAGGTGTTGACAAGTCTTTAGAGTCCACCACACTTTCAGTTACTCAAGCTTTCGGGCGAAACGCTGTAGAGGCCGTATGGAGATATGGCAGGGTTCGATCAGATACGTGCGGTATTGCACAGATCGTGATCGGACAGTTTTTACTAGCCGGCTTTGGCTTAAGCCGGATCTTGGTATTTGATAGTGTAGTTTTGTCTCTTTGCATTTGTATTTCGGTCGAAATACAGATGCGGGTGTGTATGCACAGTATCGGGGTTTTCCTGTAATTTATTACGGGACCTGTTTTCTGGAGTTGCCAGTTTGCTTTCCGTTTCGGCCAATTTCCATTGTTCCGTTCATTGGCCAAAGATTGGTGGAGGAGGGCTTATTTGCATTGTTGCAAATAAGTATTTGTGGAGGGGGCTTTTGCTTTTTGTTGCATCATGATAGCCATTCTTTGACCTTGACTTCTTGTCTTCATCATGACTTGACTTTTGTTTTCATGATGGATGTTGGTGATGGTAGGTTTGAGTGTTGGACTTTGTGAGGTAATGATGGTGGAGTTGTGTGTGGTTTTGCTTATGATCATATTCTTTCATGATTCCCTTTTTGCATTATTGTTATGGTTGCACCACTCATTCCTTGACTCTCTCTCTCATTCTCTCCCTTCACCTAGCATTGGCCGGCCATTCTTTTTGAGGGGGGGGCTGTCCAAAATTGGAGGTGGGGAAATGTTGTTCATTTCATGCACCAAAATTCTCAAAGCTCCTCCACATATTTCTTGTATCATCCCTCCACTAAAATGGCACCTCCATGAACCCCAAATGAGACTTGTACACTACATATTCTACAGCGAATCTTGGGCACGTCGAGTAGCTGGCTTCGTGCCCGAGTTGCCTCGGCATTGAGGTGGGAGCCCGTAAAAGAAGTAGGCGATGTGGTGCACTTCCGGCGACGAGGAGGAGACGGGACATTCCGCAGGAGATCGGGACGATGACGAGAAGACCGGAGGACTTGGATCGTCGGTATATCTCTATTCCCTTTCTTGTAGATAGCTAGGACTAGTTAGTGGTTCGATCCGGGTATTAGTGCGCGGCGGTTTGCCAGTTCAAGAAAAATTAAAGTTTATCACCGCTTCCGCATTTGGCCGTCGGATTGACGGCCGGGGCGCCGCCGTGCACTTACAGTGGTATCAGAGCCTCGCCATTAACATAGTCTAGCTTGGTTTAATGTGTTTGCAATTCGGATCGATCAAAAATCCCAAAACCCGCATTTCCTTCAGCATCAGTTTCTGTTGAAATTTTTCAGTCTCGAAATTTTTTTCAGGTTGTATAAAAGTACTGTACAGGAAGTTCTAAGCTCTCTGGAAAAATTCGACAAAGTGATCTTTTAAGTGGAGCGCGGAACTGCGGCCAAATCCCACTCTGGGCCGCGGTTCCGCCGCAGTTTGGAATCTTCAGTTGGTCGAAATTTTCCAGTGGGCTTCTGGGCTGGAAACAGGGTTTTTGGAATATTAATATTGGGCCCAGAAATTCTTGATGTGCTGCAGTAACACTTGGGGCCCACTTGTTAAAATTTGATTGATCGGATATTTTAAACACATTATTTCACAGTATTTACATTATATCTGCGACCGTGAATGTCACTTGATCGGTAAATCCAGTCTAACTGCTATAGCCCGGTTAGACGGATTTGCGAACGTGACTTTCACGTTGATGTTCTGTGTTTTGCTGTGATGTTGCGGATCGGTCGTGGGGGATAGCCTGGATGCAATGCTAGTACAGTTTTGTTGTATTATGTACATTTGATATTGCGGGGCGAGCGTCCGACATGTGGACTGCCGTCACTGCCTGATTGTATTATTCTTTTGGGGCACGACCTGGTTGCGGTCGATGTACCCGTTGTATGTATATTTTACTTTCTGTACTAGGGTTGCCCCGCAGAGGGGTGCACGGATAGCCGGGTTCTAGAGGGCAACAAGCCCGCATCTCATGGCATTGGGACGGAGGGGGCTTCACTCTAGGATTGGCGGGCTATTCGCCGCACTCGTAGGGGGTACAGGTTGACCCAGGAGGGGTGCCCAAGTTACCGGATTCCGTGAAGTGCTGGGTGGTCCATTCACGGAGCTGAAGGGGGCTGCCTCGCTTCAAGTTTTTGGCGGGTAACTTGCCGCGCCCGTAGGGGTCTAGGATTTCATTGCACAGGCTATCCACACGACCAGGGAGAACGTCGGGTTTCAGCGGCTCTGTGAAACCCGGGGGATCCCAGATATCCGTATTGTTTCTGTGATGCTGTACATATCTGTGATGTTGCATTTTATTCACGCCTTGAGCGAAATATAATATATTGGTATATATATTAGTAGATGTTGTATATGTTTTGCATCCGCGCTAGTCCAGTCCCCGCTCTGTCGTTAGTAAGCTAACCTAACGGGTAATGACGGGACCCCAGTGGCGAATGCGGATGGCATATACGTACATCAGTATATTTTCGTTCTTTTTGGTGTGATCAATTGATGGGACTGCGTTGATTCGGATCAATGCAAGTTAAAAAACAAACCTAATCTGATGTTGTTGGAACACTTTTCAAAAAGTTGTTATTTGCAAGGACGTTCACTTTTGTTTGCATCGCGGTATTCATTTGGAATATCCTGCTCCTCAGTCTACGAGGCAAGGGCCGAGATCCCTTCACCGGGAGTGACCCCTTGGACAAAAGTTTTGCGTCAGGGCATTAACTTCACTATAGCCGATTACTTTTGCTTTGCACCGTGGTATTCAGTTGGAATATCCTGCACCCCATTCTACGGGGGAAAGAGCCGAGATCCCTTCACCGGGAGTGACCTCCTTTAGCGGAAGTTGTCGTCACTATATTTCTAAAAAGCTATCTGTTCCTTCGACGATATCAAGTTCATTACGTTAAAGGTTTTCGCCAGAAACCATTCGTAGCCCTCCGTCATTTCAGTTAAATATTCGGTAGTATTCAAGCTATGTATTTTGACCTCACGCCAAGGCATAGTGATTGGTAGCTGCCGGGTATTTATCTGTTGCATAGATAGATGCGTTGGTTTGGGACAGTCGTACTACTATTTTGGCCTATGTCCAAGGGTATGTACGGGTGGGTTCAGATTAACCTGGATAATGACGGGCAGAACTTGACATGTGACTTATGATATTTTGACCTCACGCCAAGGTCATAAGAGCATGGGGCAGAAAATCTCATCGGGAGTTTCAAAAGAACTGAAACTTGCCAGATATGCGCATACCTTCTGGAGTGTGATGACGTGAGCGGATTCCGTCACGTTATCATGCGATGATAGTTGGATCCCGATTCCACTGATGAGTTGGTATACTCCTCGGGTGATCCCGACTAATTCTTCTTTCAGGTTTGGAGGAGAATTTGAGGTACAGTGGGAGGTTTCCAGATTAGATAAATTGGTAACCATTCTGATCCTAGGTTAGAGTGCACGCTGAGTGTTTCTTTTCTCTCTCTCTCTGGCAGCGACCATTGACCCCGACCCTAAGACTATGACTCAGTGACCAAATTGACCGAACCTTCTTAACACTGGCTTTTAGATTGTCAGAGTTGCAAACCTCATTGCCACTCCTACTTTTTACCCTTTTCTCCAGGACACCCCGTATTACTACGAACGTCCACTTCCATTGGACAAAACCATCGTATGGTTATATACGAACTCGAAGGGATTTATTCGAGGATGGTTTCCGGTTTCTGGAGAAAACGGATAGGATTATTCAGTTGTCTTTTCCTTTTACCTTCTCTCAAGTTGTGAGTACTCCTTGGTTTAGGAGATAGTACACCTATTACGCAAATTGGATAGTCTTCTTCCAAACCGTAGACAGGTGCCGACCGGTAGGGAATGAAGAAAACCAATTAGCCTAACGATGGTGTACAGAAGGTATTAAGTTTCAGACAAAGCAAGGGATTAGTAAGAGGGCAAAGTAAATTGCAACAGATATTCACGACCAAACCAAGTATTCCTTCGCCAATCCTAAATCACCTTTGTATTTCTCCAGGACCACTCCGTATCACTACGAAGATCCACAGTTTTATTGGATACTCCATCGTATGGTTATATACGAACTCGAAAGGAACTTGTTCCAGTTCGGGGATGGATTCTGGTTCAGGAGAAATAGAAATAAGGTTTTATTCGGTTGTCTTTTATCTTCACCTTCTCTCGCTTTGCGAGTGTTTCCTAGGATTAGGACAGTACTCCCATTATGCTTATTGGATAGTCTTCTTCCAAACCATAGGCTGGTGCCGAACGGTAGGGAAGGAAGAAAACCATTTAGCTAAAGGGGTGTGCAGAAGGTAAAGACTTAAGACATATGAAGGGATTTGGAGAGGTGGCAAAGAATTACACGGTTACAGTTTGTGAATCTGGATAATTGGAAGAGGCATTACTAGGAATAGCAGGATACCCCATCGAAACATTTCAATATTTCAGTTTCACTGTGTACTGTTAAAAGAAGACTGATTTCCCGATTAGATACTTACGCCAGGGTATGTTATTTACCAAGTATGAATCTCACATCTGTATGGTTTTACAGATGATGAGTGGGAGTAAGTTATTGGGAATTGGATGATTATCCTCATTATATCGGGATTCGTTGTAATCAGTGATATTTGAGGAAATCACCTGGGCTGTTTGCCGGTCGGCAAATATTTGGTTTTGAATATCCGCTGTTATGCACCAATTTCAAATTGATATATCTGTACGTCTATTTTTTATAGAGTGAGATATACCTTTTTGATATTATGTCGATGACATTTACCTATATCAGTGGATGGTTAGGTAAGGAGCATTAAACAGCGGTGTAATTCTTCTTAACCATAAGTATAGTTTTCAACCTACGACACACAGTGAATGAATTATCAGACTCAAGGGACTTATACAGAGTATTGTATGTTGTCCAGGGTCCATCAGGACAGAGGGGTTGGTCCCTCGTACTATATTCGGTTTACTTATGACTTCTCTAGTTTTTAGACAGGTGTTTTCGTAGAAACACAGAGTCCGAATTTTGAGAAGTTATAGGTATTTGAATAGAGTAGAGAACCAAGTGTAGCAAGTATCGGGATTCTTCAAAGAGATCGAAGATGTAGATACTTGTGTACGGTATTCAGTTGATAGTAATGATTTAAGAGAATCTTGCTTCTCTTTCAGGTTACTCATGATTGGAAGCATTCCTAAGTTGAGTAACGCTGATCGGCCTCCTTCCATTTAGTTGACATGCACTGGAGACAGTTGCATGATTTGGATCTGGTTCAGTTAAATCAGTGCCTCTGGTCCTATATGGGATATAGAACAGTTCATATCTTAACGATGTTAAGGTACGGGGAGTTGTCCGGCTTATGCTTAAAACCAGACACTGGACAACTCAAGGCACGTTTCTGTAATGGCTGTTTGTGGGTTGACCCAGGCTATGACGCGGGTTAACTTTCTACCATCTGGATGAACAATAGCAATATTGTTCTAGACTCGCCACAGTTTTAATAAAATGGATTTTTTCAAGAGAACAGTAGTGGGAGTATGGTAGAACTGGAAGTGATTCCAGAACCACAAACGATTACTGAAGATTTGATAAGGAACCTAAAGATTCAATCTGGATTGACATTCCATTGGCCACTCCGCAGATATGGTGGGTAACTTCAGGCACCCGAGAGGTAACTCCGGTAGCCTCAAGGACGGTGACAGGGAAGTTCTTGTTTACCCACAATTACCATTGCTGTTGTTCCAGGCTGCGAGACCCGGTGGGAGGATGAGTATAGCGTCGTTCTAACTAGTTTTAGAAGTGTACGTCTATATGACTCTGCCAGAGGGTTGTCGTAGTCAGTGGGAGCAGCGGAAGGCATTGGTGGACAGGTGGCTTATGTCTATTTATAGACAAAAGCACATGTAGCGGAGATAGATCATCTATTTCTGATGTGACAGTCATAGGTTTTGACTTCATCAGAATAGGGGATGGATCTGTTGAGAAGGTAGTAGGGTGTGATGTCCTGGTATTTGGATGACATACACAGAGTAGGAAAGGAAACTCCCTATACTACAATCGGTTATACTTTGGTCGTCACACAGTAGTTTCTCCATATGGGACTTAGACATTATATCAGATAAACTGGTTTACTAGATCTATGGTTTTAGATCTAGATTTGGGTGGTTTTCCCAATCAGGGTACTTGACAGCATTCTAAGAGTATTTAGGATGGACGACTCCTGGCACGGTAGTGTACCTGCAGGTAATGGAGTCACCCTCTCTAAAGGTGTCCTTACAGACTAAAGGGGAGAGGGATGTGCATGATTGGCAGATCACTTGCTCAGGCAATTGAGTCAATCATGAGATGTCAAGTACCACACCAGATATTGTTCTTGCACTGGATGCAATAAGTTGACATTGATCCAATCCTGGAGAAACAGTCGGAAGCAGTTATAGAACATTAGTGGATGTTTCTAGGGATATGATAACGATAGCCTCATGCGGGAGACAGTTATCATTCCAGGCTTCCAAGGTGACCTGGACGACAAGGAGGTTGTCAGAGTTATGGTTTTTCCTTCTGATGAGGGGGCAGTATTTTGGACAGGTGGTCCAAAGAAATACTGAGGGTGGCATGGCGCAGGATACTGATTAAGTTCAGTTGACGATACAGTCTAAGGAGTTTGGATTTGGAGTTCATTTATGAGGCTATGTCCCATCAGACATCCAGACACATCCTAAGACAGGTATTGCTCATTTCGGGAGATGCGATTCTCCGCGAATTTTGAGATATAGAGAGACATAGAAAGAAACAACAAAGCGGATCCACTCACTGAGGCTATTCCTCGAACGCAATAGTCTCGCAAACGAGCTTTGTGAGACAGACTAGTAGAGGAGTTGGGTGTTCGGTATCACACGGCTGTGAGTATGCGACATCGCAATAATTAGCCTTGAGTGCAAGTGGGAGATTGTTGGAGATAGTGCCCTCAGAGTCAATTATTAGGTCACAGGTACGTGATTGCAATGATTGATGGAGGACCTATCCCGGTAGGACAGTCTTACTCGAGATGATAGTGTGCTATCTGGTTTACCTATATCATCGTGTACTGTTTTAAGTGACCTGACAAGTCGCTATTACACGTTGGTAGAGCCCCTAGGATTCTTGCTTGACCACCAGCAGTATGAGGGCGATCATATACGTGGGAGCTGGCAGTCTATAAGCCATATCCTTAAAAGGTCCCTAGTCGTGAGAGTTTCGAGACAGGGGATCGATTCTCCATAGTAGACTAGTGTATACAGTCGAGACCCCGACGAGGGGCGGTGGCCGGTCTCACAAGCCACTGGGTGTCAGTTGGATCACCTAAGATGTATACAGGTGCTCATTGGGTTATGAGTACACCGGACAGGACTCGCCGGGGAACATGCTAGTTGGTCATATACCAGACGTCAGATGGCAGTTCCCCTGGTGACATGTGTGCAGGTTTTTAGTTCATCGACCTGGGGATCGTCATTTGTTGTCTCGTGTGAGTTCCCACTGTACTTTGATTACTACCCTACCACGGCTCAAAGGAGTCGTGCAAACAGGTTTTAGTTGGGTACAGTCCCGAGCCACATGGAGGCAGTGAGCGTATCTTCAGGGGTTCGTCTCTCCCGTATTGGGGGTGAGGTCGTGCTGTGTCTAGGAGAGCCATTACACAAAGTCCTCGGCCGAGGCAAGGAGATTTACTGGTAGGTATTCCAGTAGTATCTCAGGGTGTTCTGGGCTACACTCCGACACGACTTGTACCGCTTTTGGGGGTCTGACTTTTACCAACCCCTAGGCCCGCCATGCGATGCTCATAGACGAACGGACCGGACTGTACGGATATTGTCACTGACAGGCTCAGTAGGGAGTCAGGCTGAGTTCGCTCGAAGACGTCCCTTTTGGTCAATACCTGGTAGCCCGTTATGTATTGGCTTATACCTCTAACGTGCTAGTGGTTAAATCCACAACCAAGGTGTTGACAAGTCTTTAGAGTCCACCACACTTTCAGTTACTCAAGCTTTCGGGCGAAACGCTGTAGAGGCCGTATGGAGATATGGCAGGGTTCGATCAGATACGTGCGGTATTGCACAGATCGTGATCGGACAGTTTTTACTAGCCGGCTTTGGCTTAAGCCGGATCTTGGTATTTGATAGTGTAGTTTTGTCTCTTTGCATTTGTATTTCGGTCGAAATACAGATGCGGGTGTGTATGCACAGTATCGGGGTTTTCCTGTAATTTATTACGGGACCTGTTTTCTGGAGTTGCCAGTTTGCTTTCCGTTTCGGCCAATTTCCATTGTTCCGTTCATTGGCCAAAGATTGGTGGAGGAGGGCTTATTTGCATTGTTGCAAATAAGTATTTGTGGAGGGGGCTTTTGCTTTTTGTTGCATCATGATAGCCATTCTTTGACCTTGACTTCTTGTCTTCATCATGACTTGACTTTTGTTTTCATGATGGATGTTGGTGATGGTAGGTTTGAGTGTTGGACTTTGTGAGGTAATGATGGTGGAGTTGTGTGTGGTTTTGCTTATGATGATATTCTTTCATGATTCCCTTTTTGCATTATTGTTATGGTTGCACCACTCATTCCTTGACTCTCTCTCTCATTCTCTCCCTTCACCTAGCATTGGCCGGCCATTCTTTTTGAGGGGGGGCTGTCCAAAATTGGAGGTGGGGAAATGTTGTTCATTTCATGCACCAAAATTCTCAAAGCTCCTCCACATATTTCTTGTATCATCCCTCCACTAAAATGGCACCTCCATGAACCCCAAATGAGACTTGTACACTACATATTCTACAGCGAATCTTGGGCACGTCGAGTAGCCGGCTTCGTGCCCGAGTTGCCTCGGCATTGAGGTGGGAGCCCGTAAAAGAAGTAGGCGATGTGGTGCACTTCCGGCGACGAGGAGGAGACGGGACATTCCGCAGGAGATCGGGACGATGACGAGAAGACCGGAGGACTTGGATCGTCGGTATATCTCTATTCCCTTTCTTGTAGATAGCTAGGACTAGTTAGTGGTTCGATCCGGGTATTAGTACGCGGCGGTTTGCCAGTTCAAGAAAAATTAAAGTTTATCACCGCTTCCGCATTTGGCCGTCGGATTGACGGCCGGGGCGCCGCCGTGCACTTACACTTCCCTTATCATATCATATATGAAGTGGTAGGCAACTGATTTGATTTGAACCCTATTCAATAGGTATGCAGCTTCTCAAGTGCATAACTCCCAAAAAAGGAAAATAGGAAACTCAGTAGTACTCATCATAGAGCACACCTTATCATATATGGTGTGATTGCTCCACCCCGATATACCATCGTGCTATGATGTATACGGAGAAGTAATGCTGAGAGAGAATCTCATTCTCCTTTAGAAAAGTCCAGGAATTCCATGCTCAAGTATTCTCCTCCTTGATCTCATCAAAGGACATAATACTTATACCCGTGTTTTGGTTCTCTACTTCTAACTTATATTCTGTGAATATCTCAAAAGGTTCGGACTTGTGTTTCAACAGGAACATATGTCTGAATCTTGAGAGATTATCAGAGAATGTAACGAAGTACAAAGAACCAGTCCTGGCATATGTAGACAGGGGACCTTACATACATCAACATGTATCATCCCAAGAGTCCACTAACTCTTTCTCTGTTTCCAGTAAACAGAGCTGTGGTCATCTTATCTCTGTGACATGACTGGCAAGTTTCACAAGATGTAGATTCAAACTGATTTAAATATGCATCTTCATGTAACTTCAGCTAGTCGGGTCACATAGATATGACCTAGTCTACAATGCCTCAAGAAGGATTCGTTCATTTCTGAACTCATCCTCTTGTGTGTGTTCCGTATACTAAGAACTGTAGTTTGATTTAGAACATTAATGCTTTTAGATAACGTGCCTGAACCGATCAAATTTTGATATAGGAAATGTTCAAAACATTGTCCAACAATACAAAATTTTACCGTTTCTTTACTAATAAAGAGATAGATATGATTTTGTATATCAGGTTCGGTATCTAATAACATTCGTTCAGAAACAATGTATTGGTAATACAGGGTGACAGTGACCAACAGACTTGGCTGCAACACTTGCCCCGTTTTCTGCCTTATGAAACTTATCACCCGTTCTCAGTTCTCTACCTTTCTGTAGCCCTATGTAACAGATTACATATCTGGGATCCTGATCTGGTATCAAATACCCAGGACGCAGAGGAAACTGAGAAACAGTTCTTTGTAACGAACACACCCGAAGATGATGCATCAGCATGCACTCTCTTCGTTTGGGCGGCACGGGAATTCTGGTAATCCCCAATTTCCTGCTCTATCTTATAACAATTATAAGTTGGAGCGGGACCAACGTTCCCCAGCTCAGTATAACAAGCGGGTTCGGTCAATAATCCGTATTATTCTCTTGATTAAGGCGTGATATGGTCGCTACCTGGAGAGAGAGAGAAGAAAACACTCAGCGTGCGCTCTTGCAAGAATAGATTGGTTATTATTTTATCTAATCAGGATGGCTCCCACTGCTTTTTATCAAATCTTCCTTCAAACCCTAAAAGGAAAGACTAGCCGGGATTAATTACACACTACAAGTTCGCCAATCTTTCAGCCAGGCCAGTGTCGGTACTTTGAGGGAGGTCCCCCGTGCTTTCGCACGAACCTAATTAATGTAAACCTCGTTTTCCCAGAGGCGTAACCCCGTTGACACCTTTCTAGACACATACTTGATCGGCTAATTGTAATGTGTAAAACTCTCCCAGGAGTAACAATTACTCGCAGCGGGTATCGGGATCCAACTATCTCATTGAAGGTATGCAATCTCATTGCAAATTTCAACACTTGAAATTCCCGATAATATTTTGCCCCTAACGTCCTATGACCTTGATGAAAGCCAACAAACCATAGCCCGCTAGTCAAGTTCAACCCGTACATTTCTTGATTGAATTAAACCCACCCGCACGACCCTTGACGAAAGCCAACAAAGCCGCACGACTACTCTAATCCAATCGCATCGTATGCTGGCAGATAAGCAGCATATAGCTACCGCACACTGCACCTTGACGAAAGCCAACAAATGCAGCACGAATACTATATACAACTTATCTGAAATGACGGAGGGCTACGATAGGTTTTTCTGAAAACCTATTGCGTAATGAACTTGATATCGTTGTAGGATCGAATGAATTTTGAAATGGAGTGTTTTTGAGGTTTTTCTAGTTTTGCTAAAGGAGTCACTCCCGGTGAAGGGATCGTCGGTCCATTCCTCGTCGAATGAGGTGCGGGATATATCATATATATCACTGTGCAAAGCAAAAACTCTTAAAAGCAATCAAAAGACAAACCGAGTGTGTAGCATCTCCCAGTTATTGCTAAAGGAGTCACTCCCGGTGAAGGGATCTCGGTCCTTTCCTCATCGAATAAGGTGCAGGATATATCACATATACCGCTGTGCAAAGCAAGAACTGTAGCTACCTGTTTTAATTTGGAAATTCGATTCTACAACATCTTAGGTTTCTTTTATTTCATTAATCTCATTAATGAAGTCCCATCATTTAAATACCTAAACATCACAGATAAATACGACGTACACTTATGCCATCCGCATTCGCCTCGATGTCCCCTCGTGCACCGTTAGGTTAGGTAACTAACGGCAGAGCGGGGCAGGGCTAGCGCGGGTGTAAAACATAAGTAACGTCTATATAATATATCATATATACTATATACTGTATCTATCACAGAACATCACATGATCACATCACAGATATCGCAGCAGAAGAAACATATGAAATATTGGATATACTAGGACGTCCATGTTTTCAATACGAGCCAGTATAAACACGGATTCCACGGTCGTGATGAATAGCCAAAACCCACACCCCTAGACCCCTACGAGAGCGGCAAGCAACCCTACCAATTCTAGAGTTAGAAGACCCGGACTCGACTCCTCGAGTTGGTCTCCCACTGGACTCCAGAACCCGGTTACTTGTGCTCTCCTCCTTGGGTCTATCCTAGTGCGGAAAAGTAAATAATATACAAACGGTGACAACTTCCAAAACCTGGAAGTGCCCCAATAAAAGAATATTACATACAAGTTTTTACATGAATGAAAATGAAAAACACGCATCTCACATAAAGACCCCCCGGCTATTCAAACACGACGATCCAATATAACATATCCAGCAACACATAACATCATATGTCATCAACGTAAGTAAATATGTCCATCCCAATTGTCGTTGACATATAGCAACGAAACCGGCGATATCACATATTACACTTACAGTCACAAAAAAGAAAGTGTAAAACTACAACAGTTGGAATCAGCAACCACCTCAGACATCGCATGCCTGACCAAATGAATTACTTAGACATCGCATGCCTAATAATTATAAACCCCGCATTTTAATCTCAAAATCGAAAACACTTTTCAATATCAAGTCGGGCAATTCAACAGGATTCCCGACAACCTGATTGAATTCTCGTCGCAAACTTCAGTAGGCGGCCGCACCCCTGACGCCGTCGACGAAGTGCACCAAGGCGGAACACCGCTACCGCGAGCACCCGAACGGATGCTTTCGGCGACGGGGTTCTCCTACAGTCACTTGGTCAGGGCTATGGAGCGAGGCTGTCTATTAAGTTTACCCGGCGAGTATCCGCGTACGCTACGTGATTGCGACGGACTTTTGATCACATCAAAATTCCGTGGCAACCGATCAAGTGAGACTAAAGTGCTATGTTTATAACATTCATTCAGTTATCTCATAACTTATTGTGAATTCCAATTATTGTATCCCATTCCGGATAAATAGAAAATGTTAAACTTTCCGATCGAACATGCAAACACCCAAGTTTTCCGAAACAGATCAACACATGAAATAAGTTTAAAAACATTCACTTCGTGCCTCAGTACCAACGGTCCAGCCGTAGAAGGGCCAAGCCAACGCCTCACATGTGGCACGCCGTACTGCCCCAAACCCGAAGGTTCAAAGGGCAGTTCAAGACGGTCACATAATCGAGTTAAGGTTTGTTGTCTTCTAGAGGGACAATCGCGTTACTTGCACTACTTAGAACGTCTTTAAACCTCGGAAAAATCCAACACTTGGAAATTTTCCGGCAGGGGAAAGATTGGGTATTTATATCCGGTCGAACTTTTTAACATATTCTAAAATATCCGGAAAGCCACATAGACAAAATTAGACAATCCGATCGAAACACCGAGTCTCCAGTACAACCCAAAAAACTCAACTCTTGAGTTCAGAAAAAAAAATATCCCCGGAAAACCAGCACTGCAAAATAGGAATTACTGTGCAAAATGTGGAGGATGACGTCATCATTTAGCCGCGGAACCGCCGCAGAAGCCGGGCTTCTGCCGCAGTTCCGCCGCACTATGAACAGTTCATGGGATAAATTTTGCACCGTAATACTTAGATTTCCCTGCTGATTTTTCTGCATATTTTTAATGATGAAAAATCCCAGATTTTAGAAAAAGGACAGAGAGCATTTTTTGAGTTGGGTTTCGGGTTCGTTCGGGTTTCAAATTCCGTCTAGACTTCGCCTAAGGCTCTAGCTAGGCTCTAATACCACTGTAGGGTTCCTAGGCACCCTAATGAGGTCTCACAAGGCATCAACCATGCCAATTTCAAATTTTAACGGTGCCGAGAAACCCTAACAAGATCGTTGGCCAGATATTTAGACGACAAAGCAAACTAGTTAACACTTAACTACAAGAATACGGAAATACAACCTTTGTAGATCCGGTCCTCCACCTCCATGGCTCCGTGATGAATTCCTCTCCGCTGTCCAAATGCAATCCCAGGCTCTAGCGTCGGCTTCATCGGAGAAGAAGCGGGCTAGGTCATCGACGACGTGCTGAAGCTGATCTACGTCGAGGCATCACTAGATCAAGCTCCAACTTCACCAAGTCAAGAAACTTGTGAAGAAAACACACTCTACTACTTGGCAAGAGGTAGAGGATGAAGAAATAGGAAGTGGGTTCACTTTAGAATTGGATTTCTCACTCTTTTTCACAAGTTGCCATTGATGGAGGCAAGCTTGCTTCAATTTTGAAGATGAATAAGAAGAAGAAAGAATATCATAAGTATTATGCAAAATGAATAATAAAATGAATACTTATCATATCCTAACCTTGGTTAGGTGTAGAGAATAGACTAGGGTTAAATGGAGTGGTTAGGGTTAAGCATGAGACAAAATGGTCACTTTGGTCAAATGTTCAAGAAGCTTCAACTAGAAAACAAATTAAGCCACCATTTTCCCTTTATGCTTATCATTTTCAAAATGAATAACTAAATAAGATAAATCAAAAAGAAAACAAAACCCTAACCATTCATATAACCATGGTTTAGTCTTTACACAAACCCAAGTTAGCATGCATCATCAAACATGATACAAACTTGTGTACAAAAGTATATCACATATACAATGTGCACAAACCAAGTGAGAAAATCCATTTAAAGTGAACCGATACTAGTTAATGCAAAGTAATATATCAAATATATAATTATGCATTAAATCATTAAATCAACACTTGATTTAACGATCCGGTCATATCGCATATAACCGACTAGTATCCAATGTATCGGCTTATCGAATCAATCCTCGATTCGATAACTAGGTTATATCTCATACAACCATTCGACACATTCATCGTGAGAATGAAATACGGTATCACATACACGCATTATTCTCGGTCCCGCACATATCTCATATGCGCTCCTATTTCGTTTCGCTTGAGCCAGGAAACCTCTGTGTAGGACTCTAAAGACTCGTCAATACGCCGGTAGCAGGTGATGATCATATCAAACACCCACAAGACGCAAGCGGTCTGCTAAACATAACGGCCACCCGGGTATTGAGCGATCAGAAGATCGACGAGCAAGCCCGCTCACACTCCTGTGAATCCAACCAGTAACACTACCGTACAATCCGGTCTGATCGTCTGATATGTCGCATATCTTGCCTAGGGGTGGTAAACGTCAGACCCCAATAGCTCGATAAGTCGTGTCGATATGAGGTCTATAACAATTCGAGAAACTACTGGTAACACTTACCAGTAAATCTCAGCAACCCTGGCCAGGGATTTTCTGTTATAGCCAATCGAACACAACGCAACATCAACCCCCCTATACCGGGAGAGACGAATCCCCTCCTATCGCTCATTGCCTCCATGTGACTCGGGACTGTACCCAAAAACCACCGTTTTGCACGCCCTCTTGGACGTGGTAAGATGGAAATCAAAGCACAGTGGGAACCACACAAGACTCTATGACGATCTCGGGTCAACAGACTACTCTGTACCAGTGTCACCAGAAAACTGCCATCTGACGTAAGGTATAATACCATCTGGGAGTTCTCGGTGAGTCCATCCAGTGTACCCAGTCTCCACTGAGCACCCGTATATCATCTCCGATGTCAAACACCAATGGATATGGGATCATCCATCGCCCATCTGTATGGGTCGAGAAGGTATACGCTAGTCTACTCTGGTACATCGATGCCCCATCTCGATACACCCACGACTAGGGACATTGAAGGATGTACTTATGGACTACCATGTCCCCACTAGTATGATCCGCATCATAGTCCAGGTAGTCAAGTACACATCCTAAGGGCTTTACCAACATGTAACAGAGAGACAATCAATGTACATGTTAAGGTAAAGTGCAACCAGATAGCATACTATCATGTCGAGCAAGAAAGTCCTCCCTATATATGTCCCAGCATCCACTACAATATACATCCTAAGTATAGCAATGGCCTCTAGGGCATACATATAACTAACATTTCTCACTTCAAAATCCTAATTTGGTGAGTAATTTGCTCACTAGAGAAATCTTGAGAGCAAAAGAAGAAGGAGGAAGAAAATGATGGCCCTTTTGAACAAGAGTAAAAGATAATCTCCTTGAAAGAAAATAGAAAATATATGTATATATATTTTCCACTTCTCATCTCAAACCATAGTTATATCATATGGATATTATTTCACTTGAGTTAAAACATAAAAGAAAAGATTAACACATGGTTAAAAGGTAGGTGAGCAAGGTTAGTTGAAGAAGAGTGTAGAAACCATGTATTAATCTTTATCTTTTTTTTTGTTTTAAAACAAATGCAAAAAAATATATATCTATATATATAAACATAGTGTATGATTCTTAAATTGCAATCATTTTCTATGTATAAACAACCATGAAGGATGATGTATGTATGTATGTGTGCATGCACATCCATATGTGCATGAATCAAGAAAGAATGCATACACGCAAGCATACATCCCAAAAATACAAGAAAGGATTTCTATTGAGAAACTAATGGTTAAATGATAAATCAACACTTGATTTATCAATCCGGCCATATCACATACGACCCAATAAAAGCAAGACGCCCGATTAATATACGGTATCTTATACACGCATTTTAACCGGGTCCATGCGCATATCGCATACGCGCACCACAACGTTTCGCCTGGACTAGGTAACTCCTTTGTAGGACTCTAAGACTCGTCAATACGCCGGCAGTGGGTGATGATCATATCAAGCACCCCAAAGCCGCAAGCGGTCAGCTAAACGTAACGGCCACCAGGGTATTGAGCGATCAGAAGAAAACAAGCGAATCTGCTACAACTCCTGTCGAGCCAACCGGCAACACTACCATACAGTCCGGTCTCTTCGTCAGATATGCTGCATATCGAGCCTAGGGATGGTCACGTCGACCCCAATAACTCAATAAGTCATGCCGTTGAATGGTCTATAACAGATCGAGAAACTACTGATAACACTTATCAGTAAATCTCAGCAGCCCTGGCCAGGGACTTACTGATATTACCAGTCGAGCATAGCACAGCATCAACTCCCAATACCGGGAGAGACGAAACCCCTTCTATCGCTCAACGCCTTCATGTGTCTCGGGACTGTACCCAACGGCCACCTGTTTGCACGACTCAGTAGAGTCGTGGTAGGGTGGTAATCAAACTACAGTGGGAGAGCACACAAGACTCTATGACGATCTCGGGTCTACAGACTAACCTGCACCAGTGCCACCTAAGAACTGCTATCCGACGATAGATATAATTCCATATAGGAGTTCTCGGTGAGTCCGTCCAGTGTACCCAGTCACCACTGAGCACCCGTATACGATCTCGATGTCAAACATCGATGAATGTGGGAACATTCATCACCCATCGTATGGGTCTAGTATTATATACGCTAGTCTACTCTGGTATATTAATGCCCCGTCTCGATATACCTACGACTAGGGACATTCTAGGATATGCTTATAAACTACAGATTTCCTACTAGTATGATCTCCATCATAATCACAATAGTCAAGCCGATATCCTCAGGGCTTTATCAGCATGTATGAATGAATAAAAGCATGGTCAAATCTACATGTCAGATAAAGAAGAACCAGATAGCATACTATCATATCGAGAAAGAATGTACACTGAATATATATATACATGTACATATACATCCACTATCATATAATGGCCTCTAGGGCATACATATGTCCAACAATCTCCCACTTGTACTAAGGCCAGTTATTGGCGTATCTCATATCCAATAACTCAAAAAGTCGCCCATGCGGCGGCTGAGGGAGGGCCTTGGTGAATGGATCCGCGGCGTTATTCTTTGTGTCTACTCTCCTAATCTCGATCTCGCGGTGATCTACTATCTCCCGGATCAAATGAAAGCGCCTCAGGATATGCCTGGACCGCTAATGGGACCTGGGCTCCTTGGCTAACGCTATAGCCCCATTATTATCACAATACAATGGTACTGGATCAATAATGGTTGGAACTACTCCTAGTTCCGAGACGAACTTCTTCATCCAGACGGCTTCCTTGGCGGTATCATTTGCAGCAATGTACTCAGCCTCCATCGTAGAGTCTGCAATGGTATCCTGTTTGGAACTCTTCCAACTTACCGTCCCTACATTGAGGGTAATACAAACGCAGAGATAGAGTTGATGTCGTCCTTATCGCTCTGGAAGCTCGAATCGGTAAAGGCCTCCATTTGGAGATCTCCATTACCATACACCAAGAACAATTCTTTTGTCCTTCGTAAGTACTTAAGAATGTTCTTCACAGCTGTCCAGTGATTCTCCCCTGGGTTGGATTGATACCTTCTTACAACACTAAGTGCATAAGCTACATCTGGGCGTGTACATAACATCACATACATTATAGATCCTACTGCCGAAGCATAGTGTATAAGGCTCATGCGAGCTTTCTCTTCATCGCTCTTTGGGCAAGAGTCCTTGGAGAGAGTGACCCCATAGCAAGCGGGTAAGGCACCCCGCTTGGAGTCTTCCATACTAAACCTTTTTAGGATGGTGTTGATGTACCTGATTTGGGACAATCCCAATAACCTTTTGGATCTATCCCTATAGATCCTTATGCCCAGAATGTATGTGGCATCACCCAGGTCCTTCATGGAGAACCTTAGTGATAAGAAAGATTTGACCGACTGTAGCATAGGAATATCATCTTATCAGAAGAATGTCGTCCACGTACAATACGAGGAATGTGACAGCTCTCCCTACAGCCTTCTTATAAAGACAAGGTTCATCTGGATTTTTGATGAAATCAAACTCTTTGATGACATCATCGAAACAGATGTTCCAACTCCGTGATGCCTGCTTTAACCCATATATGGATTTAAGCAATTTACATGCTTTCCCGCTGCTCCCACTGTCAATGAAGTTCTCTGGCTGATCCATATAAACGCATTCTTCTAAATTTCCATTTATAAATGCTATTTTAACGTCCATCTGCCAGACTTCATAGTCGTAGTGAGCAGCAATAGCAAGTAGGATCCGAACGGATTTAAGCATGGCTACGGGAGAAAAAGTCTCGTCATAGTCCAAACTTGGTCTTTGACGAAAACCCTTCGCCACAAGTCTTGCCTTATAGCTCTCCACCTGCCTATCTACACCAATCTTTCTTTTGAAGATCCATTTGCACCCCACAGGTTTTACCCCAGGGGGGACAACGTCCAAAGTCCATACTTTGTTGGTGTACATAGACTCCATTTCGGATCCCATGGCATCCAGCCACTTCACAGAGTCTCCACTCGTGATAGCTTGCTGAAAACTGGTAGGATCATCATCATCCATGATGTAGTCTTCTCCGTCACTATCAATGAGGAAACCGTAGTACCTCTCCGGTGGGCGAGAAGTCCTACCAGACCTACGGAGTGGCCGAGGTTCCTCAGTTTCTATTGCAACAGCCGATTCAACCAAATTGTCATTTGTTGTTTGTGTCTCTAGAACCTCTTCTAGATCTACCACTTTGCCATCATCTTTATCTGTGAAAAACTCTTTTTCTAAGAATGCGGCATACTGAGAAACAAACACCTTTTGTTCCTCCTTGTGGTAGAATAGATATCCATAAGAGTTCCTTGGATATCCCACAAAGTTACACATGACTGACCGTGTCTCGAGTTTGTCCGGATTCTGCTTTTTAACATAGGCCGGGCAACCCCAACTCTTAATTCTCTTAAGAGATGGTCTCTTCCCATGCCATATCTCATATGGCGTGGTAGACACGGTTTCGGTTGGAACCTTATTAAGTAGAAACGCTGCAGTCTCCAATGCATGCCCCCAAAATGAGACGGGTAACTCAGCATCACTCATCATGGAACGGACCATATCTAATAGGGTCTGTGTTGGAGATAGTGCCCTCAGAGTCAATTATTAGGTCACAGGTACGTGATTGTAATGATTGAGGGAGGACCTATCCCGGTAGGACAGTCTTACTTGAGATGATAGTATGCTATCTGGTTTACCTTTATCATCGTGTACTGTTTTAGGTGACCTGACACGTCGCTATTACACGTTGATAGAGCCCCTAGGATTCTTGCTTGACCACCAGCAGTATGAGGGCGATCATATAAGTGGGAGCTGGGGGTCTACAAGCATATCCTTAAAAGGTCCCTAGTCGTGGGAGTTTCGAGACCGGGCATCGATACTCCATTAGTAGACTAGTGTATACAGTCGAGACCCCGACGAGGGGCGGTGGCCGGTCTCACAAGCCACTGGTGTCAGTTGGATCACCTAAGATGTATACAGGTGCTCATTGGGTTATGAGTACACCGGACAGGACTCGCCGGGAACATGCTAGTTGGTCATATACCAGACGTCAGATGGCAGTTCCCTGGTGACATGTGTGCAGGTTAGTTCATCGACCTGGGGATCGCCATTTGTCTCGTATGAGTTCCCACTGTACTTTGATTACTACCCTACCACGGCTCAAAGGAGTCGTGCAAACAGGTTTTAGTTGGGTACAGTCCCGAGCCACATGGAGGCAGTGAGCGTATCTTCAGGGGTTCGTCTCTCCCGGTATTGGGGGTGAGGTCGTGCTGTGTCTAGGAGAGCCATTACACAAAGTCCTTGGCCAAGGCAAGGAGATTTACTGGTAGGTATTCCAGTAGTATCTCAGGGTGTTCTGGGCTACACTCCGACACGACTTGTACCGCTTTTGGGGGTCTGACTTTTACCAACCCCCTAGGCCCGCCATGCGATGCTCATAGACGAACGGACCGGACTGCACGGATATTGTCACTGACAGGCTCAGTTGGGTGTCGGGGTGAGCTTCCTCATCGACGTCCCATTTGGTCAGTACCTGGTAGCCCGTCACGTATTGGCTTATACCTCTGACGTGCTAGTGGTTAAATCCACAACCAAGGTGTTGACGAGTCTTTAGAGTCCCCCACATTCAGTTACTCAGCTTTCGGGCGAAAGGTTGTAGAGGCCGTATGGAGATATGGCAAGGTCCGATCAGATACGTGCGGTATTGCACGGATCAGGATCGGACAGTTTGTACTATAGGCCGTATGGTTATATGGCAGGGTTTGATCAGATACGTGCGGTATTGCACGGATCAGGATCGAACAGATATTACTAGCCGGTTTTGGTATAAGCCGGACCTAGTATAGTACAGTGTAGACTTTGTCTCATTGCATTTGTATTTCGGTCGAAATACAGATGCGGGTGTGTATGCACAGTATCGGGGTTTTCCTGTAATTTATTACGGGACCAGTTTTTGGAGTTGCCAGTTTGCTTTCCGTTTCGGCCAATTTCCATTGTTCCGTTCATTGGCCGAAGATTGGTGGAGGAGGGTTTATTTGTATTGTTGCAAATAGGCATTTGTGGAGGGGTTCTTTGCTTATTGTTTTATCATGATAGCCTCTCATTGACCTTGACTTCTAGCTATCATGATGGCTTGACTTTTAGTGGGCATGATGGTTGATGATGATGAGGGGTGAGGTTGGTTGAGTGTGGGTTATGGTTGTGATCATTGGATTCTTTCATCATCTCTTTTCATTATTGTTCCACCCACTCCCTTGACCTTGCTCTCTTTTCTCTCTCCAATCACACATGATGGGGGGTGTGGCCGGCCATTCCTCAAAAAGGGGATGGGATTCATTTCTTTTGGTGGGGGGAAAAATTGTTATGCTCATTCTCTTGTATGCCACATTTTTCCCACCTCTCACCAAGTTCTTCTTCCTCCACAAAAGGGCAACTCCATAAACCCCAAATGAGACTTCTTCTACTACACATTCTACAGCGATTCTTGGGCACGTCGAGTAGCCGGCTTCGTGCCCGAGTTGCCTCGGCATTGAGGTGGGAGCCCGTAAACAAAGTAGGCGATGTGGTGCCCTTCCGGCAAAGTGGCGACGGCGGGACATTCCGCAGGAGATCGGGACGATGACGAGAAGACCGGAGGACTTGGATCGTCGGTATATCTCTATTCCCATTCTTGTAGATAGCTTAGACTAGTTAATGGTAACGATCCGGAGTTTAGTGCGCGGTGGTGCCGGTTTGCAAAGTCCGCAAAATTTTAGTTATTCACCGCTTCCGCATTCCGGCGTCGGATTGACGGCCGGGGCGCCGCCGTGCACTTACAGTGGTATCAGAGCCTCGCCATTAACTTAGTCTAGCTTTGTGTAATGTGTTTGCATTTCCGATCGATCAAAAAGTCCAAAAACCCGTATTTTGTCGCATCAGTTTTCTGTTGAAAATTTTTGGTCTCGAAAATTTTTTCAGGTTGTAAAATATTAATGTACTGGAGATTTCAAGGCTACTGAGAAAATTCGAGAGTGTCAGTCAACAGTACAAGCGCGGAAGCGCGGCCTGACCTTCCTTAAGCGCCGCCCTTCCGCCGCTTACTGTTCTGATCCCTGCATCAAATTTCTTCAGTAGTTTTCTGGGCTTAAAGTATGGGTTTTGGAATATTAAAATTGGGCCAATTATTTCTGTGACTGCTACAGTATTCTTTGTGGGCCCACTTGTTAAAGTTTGATCAATCGGATATTTTAAACACATTTTTCACAGTATTTACATTATATCTGCGACCGTGAATGTCACTCGATCGGTAAATCCGGTCTAACTGCTATAGCCCGGTTAGACGGATTTGCGAACGTGATTTTCACGTTGATGTTCTATGTATTTGCTGTGTTGTTGCGGATCGGTCGTGGGGGATAGCCTGGATGCAATGCTAGTACTGTGCTGTTGTATTATGTACATTTGATATTGCGGGGCGAGCGTCCGACATGTGGACTGCCGTCACTGCCTGTTTGTATTATTCTTTTGGGGCACGACCTGGTTGCGGTCGATGTACCCGTTGTATGTATATTTTACTTTCTGTACTAGGATACCCCGCGGAGGGGTGCACGGATAGCCGGGTTCTGGAGGGCAACAAGCCCGCATCTCATGGCATTGAGACGGAGGGGGCTTCACTCTAGGATTGGCGGGCTATTCGCCGCACTCGTAGGGGGTACAGGTTGACCCAGGAGGGGTGCCCAAGTTACCGGATTCCGTGAAGTGCTGGGTGGTCCATTCACGGCGCTGAAGGGGGCTGCCTCGCTTCAGGTTTTGGCGGGTAACTTGCCGCACCCGTAGGGGTCTAGGATTTCATTGCACAGGCTATCCACACAACCAGGGGAACGTCGGGTTTCAGTAGTGGCTCTATGAAACCCGAGGATCCCAGATATCTGTATTGTTTCTGTGATGCTGTTCATTTTCTGTGATGTTGCATTTTATTCACGCCTTGAGCGAATATAATATATTGGTATATATATTATTAGATGTTGTATATGTTTTGCATCCGCGCTAGTCCAGTCCCCGCTCTGTCGTTAGTAAGCTAACCTAACGGGTAATGACGGGACCCAGTGGCGAATGCGGATGGCATATACGTACATCAGTATATTTTCGTTCTTTTTGGTGTGATCAATTGATGGGACTGCATTGATTCGGATCAATGCAAGTTAAAAACAAACCTAATCTGATGTTGTTGGAACACTTTTTTCAAAAAGCTGTTATTGCAAGGACGTTTACTTTTGTTTTGCATAGTGATATTCGGTTATGAATATCCAGCACCTCAGTCGACGAGGCAAGGGCCGAGATCCCTTCACCGGGAGTGACCCCTTGGACAATAAGTTTGCGTCAGGGCATTAACTTCACTATAGCCGATTACTTTTGCTTTGCACCGCGGTATTCATTTGGAATATCCTGCACCCCATTCTACGGGGAAAGAGCCGAGATCCCTTCACCGGGAGTGACCTCTTTAGCAACGGTTTTCGTCACTATATTTTAAAAAGCTATTCGTTCCTTCGACGATATCAAGTTCTTTACGTTAAAGGTTTTCGCTAGAAACCATTCGTAGCCCTCCGTCGTTTCAGACGGGTAGCACGTAGTATTCATGCTATGTTTGTTGACCTTCGTCAAGGCATAGTGTATGGTAGCTGCTTGTTACCTTTCTGCTGCATAGATAGATGCGTTGGTTTGGGACAGTCGTATAGCCTCGTTGACCTTCGTCAAGGGCTTGTACGGGTGGATTCAAATTAACCTGGAGAATGACGGGTAGAACTTGACATGTGACTTATGATTTGTTGACCTTCGTCAAGGTCATAAGAGCATGGGGCAGAAATCACGTCGGGAGTTTCAAAAGAACTGAAACTTGCCAGATATGCGCATACCTTCTGGAGTGTGATACCGTGAGCGGATCCCGTCACGTTGTCATGCGATGAGAGTTGGATCCCGATTCCCACTGATGAGTTAGTTTACTCCTCGGGACATCCCGACTAATTCTTCTTTCAGGTTTGGAGGAGAATTTGAGGTACAGTGGGAGGATTCCAGATTAGATAAATTGGTAACCATTCTGATCTAGGTTAGAGTGCACGCTGAGTGTTTCTTTTCTCTCTCTCTTTGGCAGCGACCATTGACCCGACCCTAAGACTTTGACTCAGTGACCAAGTTGACCGAACCTTCTAAACACTGGCTTTTGGATTGTCAGAGTTGCAGACCTCATTGCCACTCCTACTTTTACCCTTTTCTCCGGGACACCCCGTATTGCTACGAACGTCCACTTCCATTGGACAAAACCATCGTATGGTTAGATACGAACTCGACAGATTTATTCGAGGATGGTTTCCGGTTCTGGAGAAAACGGATAGGATTATTCAGTTGTCTTTTCCTTTTACCCTCTCTCAGGTTACGAGTACTCCTTGGTTTAGGGGTAGTACACCTATTACGCAAATTGGATTGTCTTCTTCCAAACCTTAGGCTGGTGCCGACCGGTAGGGAATGAAGAAAACCAATTAGCATAACGATGGTGTGCAGAAGGTATTAAGTTCAGACAAAGCAAGGGATTAGTAAGAGGGCAAAGTAAATTGCATCAGATATTCACGACCAAACCAAGTATCTCTTCGCCAATCCTTACATCACCTTTGTATTTCTCCAGGACACTCCGTATCACTACGAAGATCCACAGTTTATTTGGATATTCCATCGTATGGTTATATACGAACTCGAAAGGAACTTGTTCCAGTTCGGGGATGGATCCTGGTTCAGGAGAAATAGGAATAAAGTACATTCAGGTGTCTTTTATCTTCACCTTCTCTCGTGTTGCGAGTGTTCCTAGGATTGGGACAGTACACCCAATATGCTTATTGGATAGTCTTCTTCCAAACCATAGGCTGGTGCCGAACGGTAGGGAAGGAAGAAAACCATTTGGCATAAAGGGGTGTGCAGAAGGTAATGACTAAAGACATATGAAGGGATGTGGAGAGATGGCAATGAATTATACGGTTGTAGTTGTGAATCTGGATAATGGAAGAGGCATTACTATGAATACCAGAATACCCCATCGGAACATTTCAATGTTTCAGTTTCACTGTGTAATGTTAAAGGAAAACTGATTTCCCGATTAGATACTTACTCCAGGGTATGTATTTACCAGGTACGATTCTTACATCTGTATGGTTTTACAGATGATGAGTGGGAGTAAGTTATTGGGAATTGGGTGATCATCCTCATTATATCGGGATTCGTTGTAATCGGTGATATTTGAGGAGATCACCTGGGCTATTTGCCGGTCGGCAAATATTTGGTTTTGAATATCCGCTGTTGTGCACCAATTTCAAATTGATATATCTGTACGTCTATTTTCATAGAGTGAGATATACCTTTTGATATTATGTCGATGACATTTACCTATATCAGTGGATGGTTAGGTAAGGAGCATTAAACAGCGGTGTAATTCTTCTTAACCATAAGTACAGTTTTCAACCTACGACACACAGTGAATGAGTTATTAGACTCAAAGGGACTTATACAGAGTATTGTATGTTGTCCAGGGTCCATCAGGACAGAGGGGTTGGTCCTCGTACTATATTCGGTTTACTTATGACTCCTCTAGTTTTTAGACAAGTGTTTCGTGGAAACACAGGGTCCGAATTTGGAGAAGTTATAGGTATTTGAATACAGTAGAGAACCAGGTGTAGCAAGTATCGGGATTCTTCAAAGTGATCGAAGATGTAGATACTTGTATGTGGTATTCAGTTGATAGTAGTGATTAAGAGAAATTGCTTCTCTTTCAGGTTACTCATAATTGGAAGTATTCCTAAGTTGAGTAACGCTGATCGGCCTCCTTCCATTTAGTTGACATGCGCTGGGGACAGCTGCATGATTTGAATCTGGTTCAATTAAATCAGTGCCTCTGTTTCTATACTGGATATAGAACAGTTCATATCTTAACGATGTTAAGGTACGGGGAGTTGTCCGGTTTATGATTAAAACCAGACACTGGACAACTCAAGGCACGTTTCTGTAATGGCTGTTTGTGGGTTGACCCAGGCTATGACGAGGGTTGATTTTCTACCATCTGGATGAACAATAGTGATATTGTTCTAGACTCGCCACAGTTTTATTAAAAATGGATTTTTTTTCAGAAAACAGTAGTGGGAGTATGGTAGAACTGGAAGTGATTCCAGAACCACAAACGATTACTGAAGATTTGATAAGGAACCTAAAGATTCAATCTGGATTGACATTCCATTGGCCACTCCGCAGATAAGGTGGGTAACTTCAGGCACCCGAGAGGTACTTCGGTAGTCTCAAGGACGGTGACAGGGAAGTTCTTGTTTACCCACAATTACCATTGCTGCTGTTCCAGGCTGCGAGACCCGGCGGGAGGATGAGTATAGCGTCGTTCTGAACTCGCTTCAGAAGTGTACGTGTATATGACTCTGCCAGAGGGTTGTCGTAGTCAGTGGGAGCAGCGGAAGCATTGGTGGACAAGTAGCTTATGTCTATTTATAGACTAAAGCAGATGTAGCGGAGATAGATCATCTATTTCTGACGTGACAGTCATGGGTTTGACTTCATCAGGATAGGGGATGGATCTGTTGAGAAGGTAGTAGGGTGTGATGTCATGGTATTTGGATGACATACACAAAGTAGGAAAAGAAACTCCTATACTACGATCGGTCATACTTTGGTCGTCACACAGTAGTTTCTCCACATAGGAATTGGGTATTATATCAGACATACTGGTTACTAGGTCTATGGTCTTAGATCTAGATTTGGGTGGTTTCCCAATCAGGGTACTTGACAGCATTCTAAGAGTATTTAGGATGGACGACTCCTGGCACGGTAGTGTACCTGCAGGTAATGGAGTCACCCTCTCCAAAGGTGTCTTACAGACTAAAGGGGAGAGGGACGGGCATGATTGGCAGATCACTTGCTCAGGCAATTGAGTCAATCGTGAGATGTCAAGTACCACACCAGATGTTGTTCTTGCACTAGATGCAATAAGTTGACATTAATCCAATCCTGGAGAAACAGTCGGAAGCAGTTTTAGAACATAAGTGGATGTTCTAGGGAGATGATAACGACAGCCTCATTCAGGAGACAGTTATCATTCCAGGCTTCCAAGGTGACATGGACGACAAGAAGGTTGTCAGAGTTATAGTTTTTCCTTCTGATGAGGGGCAGTATTTTGGACAGGTGGTCCAAGGCAATACTGAGGGAAGCATGGCGCGCAGGATACTGATTAAGTTCAGTTGTCGATACAGTCTAAGAAGTTTGGATTTGGAGTTCATTTATGAGCTATGTCCCGTCAGACATCCAGACACATTCTAAGACAGGTATTGCTCATTTCGGGAGATGGGTTTCTCCGCGAACATGAGATATAGAGAGACATGGATAGAAACAACAAAGCGGATCCACTCACTGAGGCTATTCCTCGAACGCAATAGTTCCGCAAACGAGCTTTGTGAGACTGACTAGTAGAGGAGTTGGGTGTTCGGTATCACACGGGCTGTGAGTATGCGACATCGCAATAATTAGCCTTGAGTGCAAGTGGGAGATTGTTGGAGATAGTGCCCTCAGAGTCAATTATTAGGTCACAGGTACGTGATTGTAATGATTGAGGGAGGACCTATCCCGGTAGGACAGTCTTACTTGAGATGATAGTATGCTATCTGGTTTACCTTTATCATCGTGTACTGTTTTAGGTGACCTGACACGTCGCTATTACACGTTGATAGAGCCCCTAGGATTCTTGCTTGACCACCAGCAGTATGAGGGCGATCATATAAGTGGGAGCTGGGGGTCTACAAGCATATCCTTAAAAGGTCCCTAGTCGTGGGAGTTTCGAGACCGGGCATCGATACTCTATTAGTAGACTAGTGTATACAGTCGAGACCCCGACGAGGGGCGGTGGCCGGTCTCACAAGCCACTGGTGTCAGTTGGATCACCTAAGATGTATACAGGTGCTCATTGGGTTATGAGTACACCGGACAGGACTCGCCGGGAACATGCTAGTTGGTCATATACCAGACGTCAGATGGCAGTTCCCTGGTGACATGTGTGCAGGTTAGTTCATCGACCTGGGGATCGTCATTTGTCTCGTGTGAGTTCCCACTGTACTTTGATTACTACCCTACCACGGCTCAAAGGAGTCGTGCAAACAGGTTTTAGTTGGGTACAGTCCCGAGCCACATGGAGGCAGTGAGCGTATCTTCAGGGGTTCGTCTCTCCCGGTATTGGGGGTGAGGTCGTGCTGTGTCTAGGAGAGCCATTACACAAAGTCCTTGGCCAAGGCAAGGAGATTTACTGGTAGGTATTCCAGTAGTATCTCAGGGTGTTCTGGGCTACACTCCGACACGACTTGTACCGCTTTTGGGGGTCTGACTTTTACCAACCCCCTAGGCCCGCCATGCGATGCTCATAGACGAACGGACCGGACTGCACGGATATTGTCACTGACAGGCTCAGTTGGGTGTCGGGGTGAGCTTCCTCATCGACGTCCCATTTGGTCAGTACCTGGTAGCCCGTCACGTATTGGCTTATACCTCTGACGTGCTAGTGGTTAAATCCACAACCAAGGTGTTGACGAGTCTTTAGAGTCCCCCACATTCAGTTACTCAGCTTTCGGGCGAAAGGTTGTAGAGGCCGTATGGAGATATGGCAAGGTCCGATCAGATACGTGCGGTATTGCACGGATCAGGATCGGACAGTTTGTACTATAGGCCGTATGGTTATATGGCAGGGTTTGATCAGATACGTGCGGTATTGCACGGATCAGGATCGAACAGATATTACTAGCCGGTTTTGGTATAAGCCGGACCTAGTATAGTACAGTGTAGACTTTGTCTCATTGCATTTGTATTTCGGTCGAAATACAGATGCGGGTGTGTATGCACAGTATCGGGGTTTTCCTGTAATTTATTACGGGACCAGTTTTTGGAGTTGCCAGTTTGCTTTCCGTTTCGGCCAATTTCCATTGTTCCGTTCATTGGCCGAAGATTGGTGGAGGAGGGTTTATTAGTATTGTTGCAAATAGGCATTTGTGGAGGGGTTCTTTGCTTATTGTTTTATCATGATAGCCTCTCATTGACCTTGACTTCTAGCTATCATGATGGCTTGACTTTTAGTGGGCATGATGGTTGATGATGATGAGGGGTGAGGTTGGTTGAGTGTGGGTTATGGTTGTGATCATTGGATTCTTTCATCATCTCTTTTCATTATTGTTCCACCCACTCCCTTGACCTTGCTCTCTTTTCTCTCTCCAATCACACATGATGGGGGGGTGTGGCCGGCCATTCCTCAAAAAGGGGATGGGATTCATTTCTTTTGGTGGGGGGAAAAATTGTTATGCTCATTCTCTTGTATGCCACATTTTTCCCACCTCTCACCAAGTTCTTCTTCCTCCACAAAAGGGCAACTCCATAAACCCCAAATGAGACTTCTTCTACTACACATTCTACAGCGATTCTTGGGCACGTCGAGTAGCCGGCTTCGTGCCCGAGTTGCCTCGGCATTGAGGTGGGAGCCCGTAAACAAAGTAGGCGATGTGGTGCCCTTCCGGCAAAGTGGCGACGGCGGGACATTCCGCAGGAGATCGGGACGATGACGAGAAGACCGGAGGACTTGGATCGTCGGTATATCTCTATTCCCATTCTTGTAGATAGCTTAGACTAGTTAATGGTAACGATCCGGAGTTTAGTGCGCGGTGGTGCCGGTTTGCATAGTCCGCAAAATTTTAGTTATTCACCGCTTCCGCATTCCGGCGTCGGATTGACGGCCGGGGCGCCGCCGTGCACTTACAGTCTGATTCCGTCGTTCTGACACACCGTTGTGCTGTGGTGTGTAAGGAGGAGTGAGCTGAGAGAGAATCCCATTCTCTTTTAGGATGTTTGCAAATTTTGTACTGAGATACTCACCACCTCGATCTGATCGAAGCATCTTGATACTCAAGCCGGTTTGTTTTTCTACTTCATGTTTTTATTCAATGAATTCCTCGAAAGCTTCGGACTTGTACTTTAATAAAAATACATGACCGAATCTTGAGAAATCGTCAGTGAACATAATGAAGTATGAAAAACCGCCTCTAGCTTGTGTTGACATTGGCCCGCATACATCACTATGTATGAGGCCTAGAAGCTCAGTAGCTCTTTCTCCGTGTCCGGTAAACGGAGTTTTGGTCATTTTACCCTTGATACAAGACAGGCAAGTCGCATAAGATTTATATTCAAAATTGTTTAAATATCCATCTTTGTGTAACTTGTTTAGTCTTGTTTCGTTAATATGACCAAGTCTACAGTGCCAAAGAAAAGCTTCATTTAATTCTGAAAGTTTTCTTTTATTAGTGTGTTGTATACTGAAAACTATGTGTTGATTTAGGACATTTATCCCGTTATTAAGCGTACCATACCCAACCAACATTTGATTCAGGTGAATGTTCATAACATTGTTCTGCAATACAAAATTATATCCTTCATTGTCTAACAAAGAAACGGATATTATATTACAAAGCATACTTGGTAAAAAATAACATGGGTTCAAAACCAATATGCACCCAGATGGCAACCCCAAGTGATACTCTCCCACTGCGACTGTATATACATTGGAACCATTTCCAACGCGGAGAGTATGGTCACCTGTCTTCAAAACCTTGCTATTTCTCAGCCTCTGCATAGAATTGCAAATGTGAAAACCTGAACCGGTATCCAATACCCAGGAAGCAGAGTTTATTGAAAAACAGTTTTCTGTCACAAACGCACCTGAAGCAGATGCATCCCCATGCTTCTTCTTGAGATTTAAGTACTCCGTGCAGTTGCGCTTCCAATGTCCTGTCTTGTGGCAATGAAAACATTCCCCTTTCCCCGAGTCTCTAGCTTTGGACTTTTCCTTTCCCTTCACCTTTTTGACTCCACCCTTAGGATTGGTGGGTTTCTTCTTTTTCTTTCCCTTGGACTTAGCCTTTGGGCGAGAAGAGGAAGACTGTCCAACAGTCATAACGGGAGTTTTTACTGATTTCATAGTGTTCTCTGCACTCCTTAACATATTAAGGAGTCCAGAGAGTTCCTTCTCCATGTTGTGCATGTTGAAGTTCATGATGAATTGAGCAAAGGTGGAGGGGAGGGACTGCAGAATAATATCCGTATATTGTTCATTGTCCATCGTCCATCCAAGGTCCTCAAGCTCTTCTATAAGAGCTATCATCTACAGAACATGGTCTCCTACTGGTGAGCTAGGGGCCATTCGCACCTGAAACAATTTCTTTGATGCTTCGTATCGTAATACACGGGATTGCTCTCCATACAACTCCTTTGTATGGAGCAATATGGTTTGAATGTCCATATTCTCATGCTACTTTTGATGTGTATTGTCCATCAATGCAAGCGCGAGGCATTTGGCCATGGCACAGTCAGCGTCCCATGTCTTGCGGACTTCGATATCCGCAACTGGGATTTTGGACCTGGGGCGGGCGGGGCTGAAGCCGTGAGGACATATGATACTTTATCATAAGTCAAGGCTATTTTCAAATTCCTCAGCCAGTCTTTATAATTGATCCCATTTAGTTTGTTTTTTTCTAGTAGAAGCTTGAGTCCAGTCATGGGTATCTGCCATTAAGAGAGAGAAAAGAATACACTCAGCGAAAGCTCTCGAATAGATCAGATTGGTTATTATCTTGTCTAATCGATGTTTCCTACTGCTTTAATCGAGTTTTTCTTTCAAACCTTAAAAAGAAAACTAGCCAGGATTAATTACAGTCTATAACATCGCTAACCGTTCGGCCAGGCCAGTATCGGTACTTGAGGGAGGTTCCCCGTGCTTTCGCACGGACCTAATTAAAGTAAACCTCGTTTTCCCAGAGGCGTAGCCCCGTTAACACCTTTCTAGACACCTAATGAGTTAGCTAATTGTAAACTGTAAAACTCTCCTAGGAGCAACTATTGCCCACAGTAGGATCGGGATCCAACCATCACATGGAAGGTATGCAATCTCATTGCAAATTTCAACTATTGAAATTCCCGATGTGGTTTTTACCCCTAGTACTTATGACCTTAACTAAGGTCAACAAATCATAAGTACCGGTCAAGTTCTACCGGTCATTTCTTGATTAATTAGACCTACTCATATGACCCTTAACTATGGTCAACAAAGTCGCATGATTGTCCTAATTAATCTGCATCATATGCAATGTAGGAAGACATCACTTAGCTACCGTACACTACGCCTTAACTATAGTCAACAAACGTAGCACGACTACTAAGTACTCTACTTCCTAAAATGACGGATGGTTGCGGACGATTTTTAAGAAAATCTTTAACGCTTTGAACTTGATATCGTTGTAGAATCAAAAGGTTTTCAAAAGGAGTGGCTTAAGCTCCGCAGTTTTGAAATGTAGCTTTTTCATAAATAGCCGAGTGGTTTTCAAATCCGATTCTACAACATCTTTTTAGGTTTATTTTTTCTTTACATTAATCATATTAATGTAGTCCCATCATTTAAGTCCTCAAGCCAATCGCAAAAAAGAAACGAAAATAACACGTACGCTTATGCCATCCGCATTCGCCGCAATGTTCCGTTATGCACCGTAAGGTTACTTAACTAACGGCATACCGGGATGGGACTAACACGGGTGTAAAACATACGCAACGTCTACTATATATCATATATATAATACGTCATTCGTCTCAGATATCACAGAACACAAGCAGCAGAAATATATATATATATAATGTGGGATATATTAGGACGTCCGTATTTAGTATTTAGCCAACAATAGAAAATACGGATTCCACAGTCGCGATGAATAGCCAAGCACACACCCCTAGACCCCTACGAGAGCGGCAAGCGACCCTACCAATCCTGGAGTTTAGGAGAACCGGTCTCGACTCCTCAAGATGGCCTCCCACAGAACCCCAGAACCCGGTCACTCGTGCTCCCCTCTTTGGGTCTATCCTAATGCGGAAAAGTAAATAATATACAACACTGGTGGCATCAACCTTAACCCAGAAGTGCCCCAAATAAAAGAATATTACATTACATTTGAATTTTACATGAATGAAAAATAAAACTCTCATCTCACATAAAAACCCCCCGGCTATTCAATCGCGACAATCCTGCACATCATATCTCAGTAACACATAATATCATATATCATCAACGTAAGTAAGTATGCGTACCCCGATTGTCGTTAATGTATAGAAACGAAACCGGCTATATCGACATACTACACTTACGGTCATAGAAAAGAAAGTGTAAAACTGCAATATCTGGAATCCACATTCTCTTTAGACATCGTAAATGCGAAATATCACATACTTTGTATTTCATGTCTAGCTATATAAATTCCACACATTGCATCACATTCCAGATAAATAGACAGTATTAAAGTTATCGAACGAATGATCAAATACCCAAAATTCCCTAAAGCTCAACACTTGAGCGGAGTTCAAAAACACGGAATGTGACACAGTAGTAGCGGTCCAGCCGTAGAAGGGTCAAGCCAACGCCTCACATGTGGCACGCCGTACTGCCCCAAACCCTAAGGATCAAAAGGCAGTTCAAGACGGTCACATAATCGAGTTAAGGTTTGTTGTCTTCTAGAGGGTCCACCACAAAACTTGCACGTATTTCCGAAAGATTTAAATCCCTTGAAAAGTGAGCAAATGACACTCGTTCGAACAATTCAATACTTTCTAATTATCCGGAAAAAAGCACGAAATTAAAATTCCGATCGAATCGCCGAGTCCAAAACCATCCCCAGAATATTCAGTACTAGATTCAGATTAAACATACCCAAAAATGTACACAAGCAGGTAGGAAAAAAACCATATAAAAACGAGGCAGTGAATCACCTATACGGCCGCGGAGCCGCGGCCTAAGCAAGCTTTTACCGCGGTTCCGCGGTAGGGTTTACTGTTCACTGCTTCGTATTTCACAGTTTGTCTTAGATTTGCCTGTTGTATTTTCTAAGTATTTTTAATTCTGAAAAATAATAGATTTGAAAAAATATCCAGAGAGTGTCCCGAAAATCCGTATTTTGGTTCGATCGGAGTTTTTACTTCGATAAAGTGTCGCCTAATGTTCTAGGTCGGCTCTGATACCTATGTTAGGTTTACCTAGCACCCTATGAAAGGTTTGGAAGCATCACATGTCTCAAAGATTAAATTTTATAGTGCTAAGTGAACACACAAAGAATCAATCCTAGAAAATTAGGGTTTCATACCTTTAATCAACATCACAAGCAACAAAGACTAGGGTTTTGAGAGTACAACCATTGTAGCTCCCTACGCTAGACTCCTTGGCCACTTGAGGGTTGGAGAAGGATTCACTTGAGGTCTTCTAGTGTCCACGACGATCCACCCGAAGCTCCTTTGTCCAAGCTTGCAACTTCACTTGATCAAGAGAAAGAAATGAAGCTAACACTCTAAACAAGTGGGCAAGACTTGTGTAGAATGATGTTGTGGTGGCTTTTCTCACTTCAAAATCCTAACTTGGTGAGTAATTTGCTCCCTAGAGAAATTTAGAGAGCAAAAGAAGAAGGAGGAAGAAGATGATGGCCCTTTTGAACAAGAGTAAAAGATAATCTCTTTGAAAGAAAATAGAAAATATATGTATATATATTTTCCACTTCTCATCTCAAACCATGGTTATATCATATGGATATTATTTCACTTGAGTTAAAACATAAAAGAAAAGATTAACACATGGTTAAAACGTAGGTGAGCATGGTTAGTTGAAGAAGAGTGTAGAAACCATGTATTAATCTTTATCTTTTGTTTTGTTTTAAAACAAATGCAAATAAATATATATCCATATATATAAATATAGTGTGTGATTCTTAAATTGCCATCATTTTCTATGTATAAACAACCATGAAGGATGATGTATGTATGTATGTGTGCATGCACATCCATATGTGCATGAATCAAGAAAGAATGCATACATGCATGCATACATCCCAAAAATACAAGAAAGGATTTCTAGTGAGAAACTAATGGTTAAATGATAAATCAACACTTGATTTATCAATCCGGCCATATCACATACGACCCAACCAAAAGCAAGCCGCCCGATTAATATGCGGTATCTTATACGCGCATTTTAACCGGGTCCATGCGCATATCGCGTACACGCACCACAACGTTTCGCCTGGACTAGGTAACTCCTTTGTGGGACTCTAAGACTCGTCAATACACCGGCAGTGGGTGATGATCATATCAAGCACCCCCAAGCCGCAAGCGGTCAGCTAAACGTAACGGCCACCCGGGTATTGAGCGATCAGAAGAAAATAAGTGAACCTGCTACAACTCCCGTCGAGCCAACCAGCAACACTACTGTACAGTCCGGTCTCTTCGTCAGATATGCTGCATATCGAGCCTAGGGATGGTCACGTAGACCCCAATAACTCAATAAGTCATGCCGGTGAATGGTCTATAACAGATCGAGAAACTACTGATAACACTTATCAGTAAATCTCAGCAGTCCTGGACAGGGACTTAGTGATATAATCAGTCGAGCACAGCACATCATCAACTCCCAATACCAGGAGAGACGAAACCCCTCCTATCACTCATCGCCTTCGTGTGTCTCGTGACTGTACCCAACGGCCACCTGTTTGCACGACTCAGTAGAGCCGTGGTAGGGTGGTAATCAAAGTACAGTGGGAGAGCACACAAGACTCTATGACGATCTCGGGTCTACAGACTAACCTGCAGCAGTGTCTCCTAAGAACTGCTATCCGAAGATAGATATAATTCCATATAGGAGTTCTCGGTGAGTCCGTCCAGTGTATCCAGTCACCACTGAGCACCCGTATACGATCTCGATGTCAAACATCGATGAATATGGGAACATTCATCGCCCATCGTATGGGTCTAGTATCATATACGCTAGTCAACTCTGGTATATCAATGCCCCGTCTCGATATACCTACGACTGGGGACATTCCAGGATATGCTTATAAACTACAGATGTCCCACTAGTATGATCTCCATTATAATCACAGTAGTCAAGTCGATATCCTCAGGGCTTTATCAGCATGTATGAATGAATAAAAGCATGATCAAATCTACATGTCAGATAAAGAAGAAAAAGATAGTATACTATCATGTCGAGCAAGAATGTACACTGAATATATAGATATATAAACATGTACAGATACATCCACTATCATATAATGGCCTCTAGGGAATATATATATCCAACATGAGCCAACTGTTGCTGCGACTGACAAGAGATCTCCCCAGATGTTTGGAGCTATTGCAGCATGAGTTGTACTTAGAGATGTGATAGAAGATCGCTAGTCACCCATGGATGAATGACTAGGACATGTGGTTCGTATGCATACCCCGATGAGAGGTCATCAGATTGATTGATTCCAGCTAGAGAAGAATTCACGCAGGTACGTTGAGAGTTGATAGAAACGAACGAATGTCAGAAACCAATTTCTCCAAGTTTAAGGTATTCGGAAGAACATCCAAGTGATTCTGTGGACCCTCTAAAATAATTAAACCCTAACTCAACATAATGACCATGGAAATGCTTTTGAACCTTACGGTTTGCGGCAGTTCCGCGGTGCCATTAATGAGGCTTGGGTTTGCCCTTCTACGGCTGGTCCATAGGTACTGTGGCATATACTAGATATTATTAAACTGTGCATGAGTGTTGGGTTCTCAGGGAAATTATAGGACTTTGACGAATCGATCGAAAAGTTCGACGTCGTCCGGATATCATGTAATGGGATACATTACTTGGGAGACTCCAGATATGAGTATAGCCGTTGTAGCGCAGTCCATACAGCTACGAAGAGACGAGTCTGAATCAATCGACATTAGAGAAAAGTGGAGTAAGAGGTTTGTACGAGATTTTGATGAGATGGCGTTCCACTCCGTTGACATCAGAGATGTGACACGCATGCAGAGGCGTTGAATGGGGATATATCTTCCAGTAGGAGAAGTGATGAGTATGCAGCCGTTTCGGAACAAGAAATGGATTTAGTAAAGGGTGATAACTTCCGGGCAGTTCGGCGAAACAAGATTTCGGAGAGACCCCGACAGAATCTTTCTGGAATACTATACGAGAAGACTTGGAACCAGAATCGGTCGCATTACGCACACCCAGTAGGCCAGTGTTCGGCAGCATCGACGAGACATGTTGTGAGTGACAATGATAGTTGGTCAGAGATCTTTAGAGTATGTACCAGAGCGGAACTGTTTCCGTCATCGTTCTATATTGGGCCATTGAGCCGGGGAGTTTTGTAACTGGCGATTCACAGTGAGAGACGAGAGCCTAAGGACACAAGACACCAGATTATGAACAGGAGGCAAGGAGATACCTTGCTCTACTAGCTTTGGATGCACCGACACCTTCTCGACTTTGAAGGAAGGACACATCGATGTTAGTGTTTACGATTTGCGATTTGGTGATTCGAATATCACGTGTCCGTCATTTTGGATTTCGTTGTTTTGGGCGATTTATTTGCATGATTAAGATTTGTGCACCACGGTTGCATTCGACTTCGATTTGATGTCATTCGAGATGTTGATTTTAATTTCATGCCAATGGTATGTATGAGATTTGACTTGTGCCTTTGGTGTAGTTTACATGTACTTTAGTACTTTGATTCGATTTTGTGAACACTGATGGATGTGGTTGTGAGATTATATACCACGGTATATCTGATTTGGATTAAGATGTGTTGTATACCGTCAATTTCGATTGTGATACTCAATATTTGTTTTTATGGACCTTGTGCACTTGATTTGGATTCTTGCGCATACTTGGCGCGTTTGATGCGATTTTCGTGCACACCAGATGTACTAAATCGGGATTCTTCGTGCAAATCAGATGCACCGGATATTTCTGCCAGGAACACCCGTTGCGTTTGACAGGTGTTTTCGTGGACACCCGTTGCACTTAGATTTTATTTCTGTGCACAGGTATGGCACATTAATTGATTTCGATTTCTGTGCACACCAAACGCACGTGGCATTATTACATGTACTATTGAGTACGATTTCTTTTAAGCAGTATGTTTTTATGATATTTACTATTTGGTTTAGTAACTGAGCAGAACTAGTCAAAGGACAGTACCTGGGTATGTTTTTGCATCCATCCATAGTTACCGAATGGATTTCCAATAAGGAGCTATAGTCTCAGTATTTACCTACGTGTCCGCGATGACACGAAACATTTTACAAAGGAAAACCATATAAATTACTTTCAAAACGGCAGGACGTGTATATTAACCAAAGGATATATATATATAGTTATCTTTCTTACAATAAACATCCGCTGCTTGTGCCGTGGTACGCGCATCGCACAACGATTTGAAAAAAATTTGGCATGCATTTCTTTCAGATGTTTTAGCGAGTTTACAACGATGTCTACTATGTAAATGTTATAGTTTTGGTGTATATCATGTTGGTTTTCGTATTGGACTTTGACATTGGTGTCTTCAACATAACTTCGAAGATTTCAGGATGCTTGACGGAGTTTTGATTTTGAGTTATATACTCGTTTCCATGCGCATGAATTGCGCTACGATGTGTTTTATGTATTTATGATTTCGGAGCCCCGACGACTTAATCATTTTACCGAAATGTTTAAGTATTTGAGGGGTTTAAATTTAAATTCGGGGACCGAATTTATCTAAGGGGGAAGTCTGTAAAATTTCAGAAAAATAAAATATTATTTTTCCGAATTTAAATAATTAAAATAATAAATATTATGAATATTTTAATGATGTGGTATAATTATATATTGATAGTTTGGAAAATATTGGAAAAATAAATTGAATGGTGATTTTTGGAGGGATTTATGTGATTTAGGCAGATTATAAATTTTTATAATTAATTATATGCAAGTTATTTCTAAACTTGATTAATTTTCATTAATCTTGCATTAATCTTGATTTTTGCATCATGACATGCAACAAAACATATTTCATTCTTGAATCATGGCATCTTATGTTTCTTTTACATGTATATTGTTTTATTTGTTTTTGGTATTAAAAGAAAAAGGCAAAAGAAAAGAATATGAATAAAGAAAGAAGTATGGGCATGAGAGAAAAGAGAGAGAGGTGAGGTGTCTTTGACTTGGCTTCATTATTTTCCCTCCTTCTTCTTTCCATGGCTGCCTTCCATTCTGCACCTCCTCTACCCCCTCATATCAACCCCAAAGATGTATCAAAACCTTGCACCCTCTTCAAAAAAAATGTGCACAAGCTCACTACTAGTATGGGAGACCAAGAAAGTTTGGATTTTGAGCACTTAGGGCACCTCAAGAAAATTCTTTAGTTGTCAAATAGGTTAATTCTTCCATCATTAGGGTAGTATTTCAATTACCTTAGCATCTAATTTAGTTTAGAAGTGTTTAAGTGTAGTTTAGTGATGTATGAAAATTCCAAGATCAAGTTTAGGGATTCTTGAGTAGTGAATATGCAATTGAGGTTTAGTAGTGACCTTAAACCCCCCATAGTACTAAAAACCTGGACCAAACAGAGCCTAGACCATGCAATGTGAATTGGATATCGAAATGTCAGTTTTGTGTTTATATTGGGCCTACAGGGAATCTGGAGTGACCTGAGACCATTACTGGAAAAACAACCAACACCACTAACATAATTGAGACACTAAGAGACCACCCTGCAAGTACGAGCCCATTCCAAGCCATCTAAACCGAGCTGGCCGGATTTTTGGCAATAGTGGCCGGCCAAATTGTGGAATTTAGGGTCAAGGTTGCTTTTGTAGCTCATATACCCCTTATACAACACCCAGTACTGTTTGTTCATCCCAATTTCACCTGAACCAAAATATGGAACCATTTTCTTGAGTTGTTGTTTTGAAATATGAATTTTAAATGACTTGAAGTTTTGATATTTAGTTTTATATCGGTCAATTGACGTTTGTACGTCGATCTCGGGTGTTTTTTGGTTGATTTGCGTGAGTAGACAATAGGTTTTAACCTATGTGTGATTCGCGTTTCGTTTTGGTTTTGAATTAGACGTTTTGATGCGATACGATATATGTGATATGTAGGTACCCTCATGTGGACTTCGGACGATAAAGAAGAAGATGGCGACATCGAATTCGTTAAGCGAGGATCAAGTTGTGTAGATATATATCTACGGGGGAAATCTGGTGGATGGTGTATACACCCCGCAGTTTCGTAGTGCAGCACGCGAATGCGTTATGATATATATATATACTTATGTATGTTATGAGTTGTGTATACTTAGCAAGAAATGCTTAGGTGACTTTTGGTTAGTTTTAGCGTAACTGTAGGAAAATGCCTTTAGTTTAGTTTCTTAGTCGCGAAAGCCTAGAGTAAAGATTGGCACACACGCACACACACACATACATTTGATTTTCTTGTGCGGATATATGTGTGTGTGTGTGTGTGAGTATGTATATAAATATATATATATGTATACGTATACACGGATGATGAGGATAGTATATAATACTTGGAGATGAGTTGATGTGATTGGGCATGATGCCGTGAGATCGGTGATGTGATTTGGGTCGTGTTATGAGATAGGACATGATATTATAGCGGGTCGAATGGGCGATCTGATTTTATTCACACGCAGAAATATGCTGGATGATATCTGTATGTACTAGACTTAGATCAGTACCCTAGTTCATGACGTTATGATGATGATACCATACGAATAATGTGTTATATGTGATAGTTGACCCGTACCCCAATTTTGGGATGCCGTACGATGGATTACCGTACGAGATATAATTATGATAATGGATCCGCACTCTTGATTCGAGGATGTCGTATTGTACGTTTTATCGTACGTGACGCTATTGAGACGGGATCACCGATTACTAGATATATATATCGACTCGGACTTAGGTGGTTTTTCTTACCCTTTGTTTAGTCTTTTAGCTTTGTCCTGTAGTTTACTTTATAGATGTTAGACTGGCCTCGAGTCATACTTATTTCTAAAACTAATGAATCGTGAGTATTTCCAAAACTACGGATATTTCAAAAGACGTACCTTTTCTTAAAAATACTATAGCCCCTATTTTCTAAACACCACGATTCGTGTTATTTCAATTTCCAAAATTATATTACTCGTACTTAGATAATGTATATTCTTTATTATTGCATTTACTATTCATTTTCCATATATTCTTGTTGTTCGCATCGCATTGCATAGTTAATTGTGTTCGCATCGCATTGCATGGTTAATTATTATGAACTCATTAATCTAAACTAGCACAGTAATGATCACCGATGATGTGTATGTCTACGTACACCTGCTTGCCGGCTCACTCACATCATCATCGGTAATTGCCATGTAACGTACACTTTAGAGAGTATTACTTTATTGATATCGCTTGTTAGCTTATAGTTCCGATATATCATTACTGTGCTAGTATAGATATTGCATTCTTTACATATATACCCGTGCATGTATACATATTAATTGTCATGCCATATTATGGGGCTTTATGCCGGTAATTCACTGTTTATTTACTATTAAGATTGGGATTTTGGATTTCCATGAGAATTTTGGATTTGGAGAAACCGCAAGGATTTTATAAACCCATTATCATTTTAAAAGATAGAAATTTACGGTTTTCTCATGATATAATTTGAGAGGTGTCCACCATGAGTTTTCATGGCTCTTGAGCGGTATCATACACTCGATTCGAGGAGAAGGAGGAACCGTGTGCGGGTGTATGGTGGGCCCTGTGCGGTACCCCGGGGCAAGATGGTCACAGATGATGGCGTTGAGCCTGGCAGGGGAGGACTACCGACCGGTTATTGGTGACACGGCAGATATCTGGAGGATACCGACGTAGTCGTGAAATATTTATGATTTGGGCCAGTCCGGATTGCCGGAGCCTGGGGCAAGTGCGGATTGCCAGAGCCCGAGATATTGAGACATTGAGATACTGAGATTTTATGATATGGGTCAGTCTGGACCGCCGGAGCCCGATATATTGGATATTGGGATATATGTTTTGTGACGATACTTGACATGGATTCTATGTTGATTTCATTGATGAAACCTCGATTTTTATATACATAAATCTCACTAAATTAAGAAAGCAGTTTTCTCATTAATGATGTATTCTGTTTTAATTTGTAACGCATTCTTACATCAAAATTGTGATATGTTGCTACCTGAGGCGCTGACATAAGCACTTTATATTACACTTATGTGTAGATATTTCAGGGTTATATTATATTAAGGATATGTTATTGTATGACCTAGGATAGATTCATACATGCGATTTCTTCTCGGTGATGTTTTCAACTCACGAGTTGGCAACTCACCCCCGTTGTGCCACAGTTTCTTACAGGTTTGCCGTATAGGTTTCGTTGCGGCTTTCTGGCACACTGCTTCCTTCCGGGTAATTGCTTTGGTAGGTGGGTTCACTTATATCGTGACCACCGTAGTATCTGTATTTATATTCATTTGTATCTAGTAAACTCGATCAACCATACTTGTATTATTTGATAGACTTAGAAGACCAGTATGTATATTCTTTCGACCTTAGAGTCGCGTGCTGTATTATCATGGTTTTCCTCTGGTTTTCTTTCTAATTTTTTATCCTCGCCCTTCGGCGTTGTATATTATATTGCTTGTGTGGTTGTGTCCGCCATTGGGCGAAAAGCTAGCTCCCACTTGGGGATGCCTTTATTCATTATGTATATTATTCATGTTTGTACCCGTTTGGGGCCAGTATTTTGAAAGGAGACGCTGCCGAAATTTTCGGGAAAATATGATGTGGTTTTTAAAAAGTTTAATGCGACTTATGTTATTAAAACCACTTGCTTTAAAACAAGTTTTCCTTCACTTATTCTTTAAAAATGGTTTAGATTTCTGGGCTTTTTGGCTTACTTGAATTAGGTGGGGTCCTATAGATTTCATATGATTCAAGTGACAGTCACGTGCTATTTCGGGTCATGACACTTACAGTTATAGCCAATCGAGCATAGCGCAACATCAACCCCCAATACCGGGAGGGACGAAACCCCTCCTATCGCTTATTTCCTCCATGCGACTCAGGATTGTACCCAAAATCCACCTGTTTTCACATCTCTTTTTAGCGTGGTAGGGAGGAAATCAAAGCACAGTCGAAGCCGCACAAGACTCTACGACGATCTCGGGTCTACCGACTAACCTGTACCAGTGTCACCAGAGGACTGCTATCTGACGATAGGTATACTACTACATAGGAGTTCTCGGTGAGTCCTGTTCATTATACCCAGTCTCCACTGACCACCTGTATACCATCTTTGATGTCAAACACCAATGGATGTGGGATCATCCATCTCCCATCTTATGGGTCAAGAAGCGTATACGCTAGTCTACTCTATAATATCGATGCCCTGTCCTTCCATTCCCTCGACTAGGAAAAATTAAAGGATGTACTTGTGAACTACCGTAGCCCCACTAGTATAATCTCCATCATAGTCCCGGTAGTCAAGTACATATCCTAAGGGATTTATCAACATGTGAGAGCAAGACACTATCACGATACAAGTCTATATGTTAAGACAAAGAACAACCAGATAGCATACTATTATGTCGAGCAAGAAAGTCCTCTCTATATATGTCTAAGCATCCACTATAATATACATCATATGTACAATAATGGCCTTTAGGGCATACATATAACTAACATTGAAACCCGGTCTCGACTCCTCAGGATGGTCTCTCACTGGACCCTAGAACTCGGTTACTTGTGCTCTCCTCCTTGGGTCTATCCTAATGCGGAAAAGTAAATAATATACATCAATGGTGACATCATCCTCAACCCAGAAGTGCCCCAATAAAAGAATAATACATACAAGCTTTTACATGAATGAAAATGAAAAACTCTCATCTCACATAAAAAACCCCGGCTATTCAAAATACGACGATCCAATATAACATATCACAGCAACACATAACATCACATGTCTTCAACTTAAGTAAATATGCGTATCCCAATTGTCGTTGACATATAGCAACGAAACCGGCGATACACCACATATTACATTTACGGTCGCAGAAAAGAAAGTGAAAATCTACAACAATTGGAATCCGCAACCACCTTAGACATCATAAAATCAATGTAGCACGTACTTTGGATTTCATGCCTAACCAAATGAATTCCTTAGACATCACATGCATAACAATTATAAACCCCGCATTTTTGTCTCAATATTGAAAACACTTTCCAATAACGTGTAGGTTAATTCAATAAGTTTCCCGATAACCTGATCGAATGCTCGTCGGAAACTTTAGTAGACGGCCGCACCCCCGATGCCGTCGACGAAGTGCACTTAGGCGGAACACCGCGGCCACGAGCACTCGAACGGATGCTTTTTGCGATGGGGTTCTCCTACAGTCACTTTGTCGAGGCTATGGGGTAAGGCTATCTAGTAAGCTTACCCGGCGAGTATCCGCATACACTACGTAATTGCGACGGACTTTTGATCCACATCAAAATTCCGTGGCAAACGATCAAATGAGACTAAACTGCTAGATTTATAAAATTCAAACTAGTTATCTCATAACTCATTTTGTGGATTCCAAATATTGTATCATAATCAAAGATAGCTATACGATGTTAAACTTTTCGATCGAATAAACAAACACCCAAAATTTTCCAAAGAGCTCAACACTTGAGCGGAGTTCAAAAAGTACCCAGAACATGCCACAGCTCCTATGAACCAGCCGTAGAAGGGCCGACCCATGCCTCACTCATGTCGCCACGGAACTGCCGCAAACCCTAAGGTATGACCACGGTTCCGCGATCCAAAAAGATGAGTTTGGGTATCGTTCTACTAGAGGGTCCACGGAATCGCTTGCATGATTTTCTGAAGATTTTAAACTTGAAAAAAATCCAACGCTTGGAAAAATTCCAACGAGGGAAAATATGGGTTATTGATATCCGTTTGAACTTTTTAACGTCGTCCAAATAGCCCGAATACATGTTAGAATTACGACTACGAAACACTCCGAATTGCCTTTGCAAAAAGTTAACATCACATGCAAATTTAGCAAAAACATGCAACACCTGAAACACCAAAACCCAGAGCCTGGAATACCATGAAAATTTCAATCCAAAACTACATATCTTGGCCGGCCACCTCGGATTTTCCCTTGTTGTGCTTGGCCAAAATTCTACCAAAATACTTCAAATTTTCACAGTGTTCATGTTATATCACATACAACATTCTGCAGTTGCTAAAAAAATTTTAAAGGCTATTTAAAATTTGACAGAAACTTGAAATTTTTATCAGGTGTTACGGAGTTTTTTCAGTTTCGTAATCTAACAAATATCGTTTAAATCTCCAGCTTGGCTCTGATACCACTATATGGTTACGTAGCGTAGCAGCAAAGTTTCGGGAGGCATCGTCCATGCCGTTTTCAAATTTTTTCCGTACTAAAGAACCCTAACCCTAGAATCTTAACAAGAGATTTAAACAAAACAACATGAAAACAACTTTGCATACAAAGTGAATGAGGAATACAACCTTTGTAGACCGGTCCTTCACTTCTAAAGCTCCGTGTAGTAGTCCGTTCGCTCTAAGTACTGAACTCCCGAACTCTAGTAAGGGTTCACATGAAAAAATGAACAACCTTGCTCACTATCTTCGAGGCCGAAGATGATTTATATCGAAGAGACTTAAGCTCTTTCTAGCTCTTCACTAATGGTAGATTAGTGAAGCAAACACCCTAAACTAAATGACTAATATAGTAGAGGATGATGAAGTAGGAAATGGGCTCCTTTAGATTTATTTTTCTCACAATATTTCTTCATTTCTCCAAAACCCTAGAAAGCATTTTTTCTTCAGGAAGAAGAAGATGAAGAGAGAAGAGAATGAGAATGAGGTTAGAATTGCAACCATGGTGAGTTATTGTCATACACTAACCTATTTAAAGAAGTGCAAAGCTTTCGATAGATGGTGGCAAGGATATGTTGCTCATCGACAACATTTTAGGCGGGAGAAGCGCAAAACTCGTCGGGAGCGGAAAAATACGACCGAAGGGCTTAACAGAACTACCGGTGATTGTCGCATGGTTAACGCCGGAGGATCACAAGTGCTTACATTCGGGAGCGATTCCGACGAGGAGCTGGCTCTTAACCCTCTCTTTAAAGAGTCCACTTCGGGAAAAGAAGAAGAGCAGAAGGTCTGTGAAAATATCCGGCTGCGTAATCGCACGCTTCCCGAAAAGATTCTCGGACCCTCAAATAAAAAAGATAAAGGGAAAGAGAAGGTCCCTGAGGAGATCGCCCTGGATGACCAAGTTGTGGAGGAGCTAAGTGCCAAGGACCCGCCGAAGAAAAATAAGGTGGATTACAACGTCTTAGCGCATCTGAGGAAACTACCCTCGCAGCTCAGCATTCTTGATGCCCTTTTGCTATCAAAAGAGGCGAGAGATTCCTTAATCAAAGCACTACAGGAGCCGGAACAATTCCAAGCTTTCCTGGCTGAAGAAAAGATGAAGGATGAATTGGAGGAAGTGCACACGGCCGATGTCACTTTCGGTGATGAGGACCTTCTCCTTGGGACGTGCGAGCACAATCGCCCCCTCTATGTCTCGGGATACTGCCACGATATAAAGATAGGCAAAATCCTGATCGACAATGGATCCTCCGCTAATCTCCTCAATGTGCGGGTGTTAAAAGAAATCTGCATGAGCGTCCAACACCTTTCTCGGGACAAGATCACCATATCCGGGTTCGACTCCCAGTCATCAAGAACTCTTGGGTCTATGATATTGACGCTACGCTTTGGGTTACTCGTCACGGATATTAAGTTCCGCGTCATAGACGCCAAGACATGCTACAATGCTCTGCTCGGCCGACCATGGTTACACGAGTACAATATCATCCCTTCTAAACAACATCAATGTATGAAGTATTTTAAGGATGGTCTCGAGTATACCGTGACGGGAGAACTGAACCCATTCTTTGTGAACGAAGTCCGCAAATATAAAGATGCCAAATACTTCTTACTGGATTTCGAAGACACGAAGAGATGTCACAAGCCGGAGAATAAGGCTAATGCCACCATTCCTGTCTTCGGGAGTGATACTGAAGAAGAGGAAGAGGTGATTTATTCGGGTCCACCCCAACACAACAAGCCGGGACAGTCCGCTCCTATGTTGATATTTGGCAGTGATTCTGAAGGTGAGGTCCATGCTGTATTGTCTGCTCGGCCTTCAATACAAACATCCGCCGACGAGGAGCAAAGTCTGCAAGTCGCCATGGTTCCACTTAAACATCATAAAGAACTGGACGCACTTGATATCTACAGTGTAGAGGAGCTGCGGACATTCTACGTCCCTCCCAGGCGAAAAGGTGAAAAAGCAATTCTATTTTACTGCTCTGAAGAAAACAAAGTGGAGAAAGAAACCTGGCACGGTGCGGAGCCTACGCTTGACAGGCTTCAGCCCATCCGTCTCCCCGGATATTATACGGAAGGCTTGAAAAGGCTATTGAAGTGCCAGGGGATATCTTTCAAACAGACCACTCGGAAAGCCAAATTCTACGACAGGGTCTGGAACGTCCCCGGGACTCAGCACAAGTTGCCTAATGGGAGAATGGAAACGATCGGGCTTGAATACATTCGGTCGAGGAAACGAGAGCTACTCCACGGTTGCTACGTCGTGCATGACTTTGATGAAGAAGCGGATGCTCAATGGGAAGATGCTAATCCTGAACCAGTAAAAGTTCCTGATGTAAAAATGCCCAGTCCGTCGTTTGAAGAACAAATGGACAGGCTTATAAGGGAAGCTTGTCACGACCCGAAAGTACGGAACGTGACCGGCACTTAGATTACGAAGCGTCTAGAGGCGCCACGTAACCTAAGTAAGCCGAAGCCCAGAAATCTAAACCATAGAAGAAAAAGAAGAAGAAGAAGAAAAAGAAAACAAGTTTAAAAGCATCAGCAATTTTCCCAAAAATTTCGGCAGAGTCTCCTCTATAAAAACTGGCCCCCAAACGGGTACAACAAGTATAATATACATAAACAATAAAAAGCATCCCCAAACGGGAGCTAGCATCAACGCCAACAGGCGGAAACAACCACAACAAGCACAATAATATACAACGCCAATAGGCGAGGCTCAAAACTCAAAAGAAAACAAAACCACCAGATCAGAATAATACATGCGCGACTCTATGGTCGAAATAAAAGACGGGTCCAATAAACTTATCAAGTAATACAAGTATGGTTGATGGAGCTTACTAGATACAAATGAATGAATAAAAGTACAATGGTGGTTCGGATACAAGTGAACCAACCTACCGTGCAAATCACCCTGAAGAAAAGATGTGCCAACTAGCTGCCACGGAAACCTGTACATCGAACCTGTAAAGAATTTGGCACAACGGGGGTGAGTTGCCAACTCGTGAGTAGAAGACATCTACGAAAAGAAATCGAATGCACGACGCTATCCTAAGTCATAATAATACACTACTGTATCCCAAACATCTAGTAATAGCAGGGTAATACTACGTGTAAGTGCAACTACTCCGTGTCGTGTCAGTACCTCATATAATACTATGTCATATGAATGAAATGCATGCACCATGAATGTAAAGTAACAAATCCTAAAATCCAGATATATATGTATAAGAAATCTTTAGCTGTTATCATAGTAGAATGTGTATAAGAATCTGAAATCTCAATAATGAAACCCATGGAAATCCGTGTCAAACATCGACACAACACATGTAATCTCAAGTCTCAATATCTCGGGCTCCGTCAGTCCGGATCGGTCCATATCATCAAATCTCACGACAACGGTCGGTATCCTCCGGATATCCGCCGCGCCAGACATCACCGGTAGGTAGCCTTCCCCTGCCAGGCTCATCGTCTACAACTCGATCTTCTTGCCCCGGGGTACCATACCGGGCCCACCATGTACCCGAGACGGTTCATCCACTCATCGAATCGGGTCTCGAAATCCAACAGAAAACATGAAATACTCATGGTGGACGACTCATACATCACGAGAAAACCGCATCTTATTTAAAAAGAGAAGAGGAGAGAGAGAGAAGTTTTTATATATTTTTGCGGTTTTCCCCAAAAATCCAGAAATCTCATAGAAATCCAAATCTCAAAATCATGAGTAAGTATATGATAAGTGTCAGCATATGCCCATACTACTGTGCGATAACATGAAATATGAATGCATGAATGTCTAAGTAATAAATATCATGTCTTATACTAATGTCAGAAAATAATCACAATATTATATCTGTCTAGTTGCTAACTGATTCTATCCATAAAAGACAATATGATCTAAAGTGTACGTGACATAGCAATTACCGATGATGATGTGTGTGAGCCGGCAAATAAGTGTGCGTGGAATATGCGCATCATCGGTAATAGTGCTGGTGTCCTAACAGGTAAAGTTTATACTGATTATAGCAACATATAAAAGAACATGCACCATGATGATTACAGTATGAATGTAAGTACAGATGTGCATTATCCACTCCTCTGCGAGATACGAGTACAACTACCACTATGTGAGTCGAACCTAAACCAGTGCCCATCTAACATCCTAAGGAACTAAACCTAATAGACTAGTTAGTAAGAAACTAGAGTCTACCTAAGGTCTGAATCAATATCTCTAATAGTCGGCGATCCCGCCTCAATAGCGTCACGTACGTAGTACGGCTTCCTCGAATCAAGAGTGCGGATCAATCATCAAATCTAAGCCTCGTACGGTACAATCCATCGTCCGGCATCCCAATATCGGGGTACGGTCAAGTATCTCCTAGGTGTCTCTTCATTCGTATAATGTCATTATCAACACATCTCATGATCAAGGTGCTAAACTGTAATCGCATACATCAATCATATATCATTGCCATCATGGAATAATCATTAGTTTATCCTCAGAAACATCATGTCACATGTATCATATTGTGATTAAGTCATACCGATATCTTATCGTCATCAAGTCACAAACTACAGCCCCGGTACTATTTTAGAGTCTCATGTACCTCAATATCATCACCACCCATTATAATCTATGTATACCTGTTTATTATCTCATTCTCAATGATCCGCTAACACGTAATACGAATGTATAGCCAAGGATCACGGCATCAAGCCCAGTTACACTGTTTCATCATGCCTCAGATATCATATCACATCAATGAATCCCATGTACGTGTTGTATATATATATATATATACCTATACCTAGTTCTATATATATATACATATACACGTATACACCATGTCGTGTTTCAGTGTGTGCGTGGGTGTGTTTCTACCTGAAACCTACGAACCTCTTCCAAGGTACTCATCCTCTGATATGGTTTTCCTAAATCAGTCTAGTCCAGCCTAGGGTCAATACTAGGGTCCTACTGATTAAAAATCTAGGGTCACATCTGGTTTCCTAATGTCAATACATACTATTCCTATCCTATGTTGCGGGGGTGCTAAACGCCATCCACCCGACTTCCCCCCGTAGATATGCATCTACTCACCTGGTCCATGTCTGCCGACGACGGTGTCGCCATCCTCCTCTTCATCGCCCGCAGTCCACTTGAAGGGTACCTAAACGCAAACATATAAATAGCATCGTAAACTGAATCACATACGAAAGTCAAACGATACAAGGAACAAGCATAGGTTAAAACCTATGTCTCGTCCACGCAAAAGCACCAAATATCGCTCGATATCGGGGTACAAACTCCGATGGATCGAGATAACATCATCAAACAACTTGTAGTTTAAAAACACATTACTTATACCATAAAACACGATTAAATCCATCGAAACCCTAAAATCTATCAAACTGTCCAATTTCGCAAAAACCCGAAAATGCCAATATACCGTTTTTCATCAAAACTTGACATTTAAATAAAACTAATGGTCATAAAACTCATTAAATAGAATTACTAGACTATACAAACCATTACTATATTTTTATTACACAAATTTATATAAATTTGAAATTTCTAGTTTACAACATTTAACAATTTTCAACATTTTCCAAGCAAAATACCACAATTCCACCTCAAAACATGATTTTGCATAAATTAATGACTTAAACCACAATTTATGATGATAATGATATAATGAAACCAATATTATATTTTAAATCCCTTTTATTTAGAATTTTCCAAAATCTAGTTAACAAAATAATAGCATTTTATTACTATTTTCCAATTATCAATTGAATCTAGTGATCAAACTAAGTTTTTCTTTCCATTAACATGCTAATATGCTCACTAAAACTACAATCTAATGATAGAAATCTTAATTGGAATTTTATATTACCCATAAACATATTTTATAAAAAACTAGTTACCTAAAAAGTATAATTAAATCAATTTTAGGTTAACAATTTACAACATATCATCCCTATAAGAATTTCCACTTCTAAATATGTTAAACTAGTGATTATAACCCTCATTAATTAATAAAAATCACAACTTGATTTTTCAAACCCTAACTTGAATTTTAAAAGTAGTAAATAGAATTAATAGATTAAATCTAATTAAACTTTAAAAGAAATATCTAATAGAAATAAAATAAAAGAGAAGGATTTATACCTCCACAACCTCATGTCCAAACTTGAAAATGAGCCTCAAAAATACATGCTTTCCCACTCCAAATTCCATGTAAAGAAGAGTAGAAAATAAAGGGTATGAAAATATATATGATTTTGTGGAATTTTAATTGAATTTTTGATGTATTTTTGATGATTTTTGAATAAAAATGAGGTGGAAAATGGGGGGGGGCAGCCATGGGAGGGTTGTGGCCGGCCTAAGTGAGGGGAGTGAGAGAAAGAAGAGAGTGGAAAAAGTGTGTGGAAGTTTCAAGAGAAGAAACATCATAAAAAGTCTTTTCATGCTTATTTATTTATTTATTTATTTACTTACTATAGCAACTCAAGAAAGCTCTAGAAATTAGGACAAATTTGCAAATAAATTTTGCATGATAAACACTAAATTATAATATGCCATGGCTCACTTTTACAAATTAAAACCATTTAAATTTGTAATTTACACTAATGTAGTGTAAAAATAAAGCTTATGTTAATATTTAAAATAATTAATTTAGGAAGAATATTTTATTGAACTAAAAATTTATAAGTGGCTAAATAAACACTATTTACTAGTAATTACATAATTAAATAGGTATTTTTGAATTTATAATGAAAAACAATTGCGGTTTGGTTTTACGAAAAATACATTTTACTTTACCGAAAATCCTAAAATTCACTTAAACACTTTTATTCATTTAATTATTTATTTAATTATTTTTAAAACGTTACAAAGCTGGTCAAAATGTCTGAGACGATCACAACCGCGAAATGGCAATCTACGAGAAAGCAAAAACACAACGCCTCCTCCAACAGGCTGTGAAAGATGAAAATACCGCTCCCTGTCAACCTGTTATAAAGAAGGCTCGACGCAGAGGTAGAAACAAGTCGAAACGCGAAAAAGATGCTCAACAGCAACAAAGCGGGACTAAGAAGCCACGCAAGCGGGAATCGAGCGGTTCCGATCTATCCATCATAAGAAAAATGGGTCGAGCATATTCTTTCCCTCGAGATAAGACAAAGAGAATACTTGACCTCGCTCTAAAACGCCAGATGCTTACACTGGCGGAGTCCAAGCACCCCGAACAAGCAGGCGAAGTCTCTCACCCAAACTATTGCTCTTATCACCGAGTAATAGGGCATCCTCTCGAAGACTGCTTCACCTTCAAGAATTGGGTCGAATATCAGTATCGGCTTGGCAAGTTCGCTCTGTCTGACAACTGGAGGGTAACGCCGCCACAGAAGCACGAACCCAAAGCCGCGAGAACAGAACCAACTCCATATTGGGCCTGGAAGCGAATTCGCACTTGTTACATGATAACAATATCAAAAGAAGAGCCCGAGAATATGGATAACCTTCCCTGGTGCTTCGAAAACAGCAACGATGAGGTGATCTCAGAATTTCCACCAGCACCGAAAGAGCTGGAGGATGGAATACATACCACTGCGGATAACCTCAAGAAAATTGAGTTGGGGACGGCAAACGACCCGCGACCGACATTCGTCAGCGAGTTGCTATCTGAAGAAAGGGTGGCTGCGTTAAAAGACCTGCTTATGCAGCATAAAGATTGCTTCGCATGGAACTATTCCAAAATGCTGGGACTAGATCCAGAAATTGCTGTGCATAAATTGGCGATATCTCCGGACGTCAAGCCGGTCAAACAGGCGTCGAGAAGAATGCGGCTCGAGCTTGAGATGAGTATCAATGCTGAGGTCAAGAAGCTGATCGACTCTGGCTCCATCAAGGAGGTCCAATATCCTGAATGGATCGCCAACATCGTCCCGGTGATGAAGAAAAATGGGACAGTGCGCATATGCGTGGATTTCCGGGATCTCATTAAAGCTTGCCCGAAGGACGATTTCCCAGTGCCAGTCACCGAACTGATGATAGACAATACGTCCACTCATAAGGTTTTCTCCTTCATTGACGGCTCATCAGTGTATAATCAGATAAAGATGTATCCCGAAGACCAGAAGCACACCGCCTTCAGGACTCCTTTAGGTATATTTTGCTATAAGGTGATGCCCTTCGGTCTAAAGAATGCCGGTGCCACCTATCAGAGGGCCATGACGAAAATCTTTGATGACCTTATACACGAAATCGTCGAATGCTATATCGACGATCTCGTGGTTAAAAGCAAATCATACGAGGAACATCTCGAGCATCTGAAGACAGTATTTCAACGCCTTCGACAATACAACTTGAAGATGAACCCCCTCAAGTGTGCATTCGGAGTTTCTTCGGGCAAATTCCTGGGATTCATCATCCGACACCTAGGTATTGAGATAGATCCGTCAGAGATCAATGCGATCATGGAAATGCCTCCGCCAAGGATTCTCAAACAGCTGTGGTCTCTCCATGGGAAGCTCGCGTATATACGGCGATTTATAGCCAACCTTTTAGGCAAGTGCCATCCTTACAGCCACCTGATGAAGAAGGGAATCCCGTCCGTCTGGGATCATAAATGCCAAGATGCGCTGGACAAAATCAAGAAGTACCTCCAGAATCCGCCAGTATTGGCTGCTCTGGTCAAGGGAAAGCCCCTCATTCTTTATACAACTGCCCTCGAAGGTGCCTTAGGCGCATTATGGGCACAAGAGAACGATCAAGGGAAGGAGAAAGCTCTCTATTACTTGAGTCGAGTTTTACTGGGGGCAGAAAGCAACTATTCCCCTACTGAAAAATACTGCCAGGCGTTGATCTTCGCGATAACAAAGCTCAGGCACTATGCTTTGTGTTAGTGTTTATGCCCTAGAAGGCCATTACTGTATCATACTAGTTTGTATATTACTTAATGGAAGCTTGGGATATTCACATGTATATAACAGTCTTGCTAAACATGGTAGTATGCTACTTGGTTTTTCTATCTTAATATGTGAGTGTACGTATTGATAGAGCTCTTAGGATCTTGCTTGTCTACCAGCGTTGTGATGGCAGTCACACTAGTGGGGGCTGGGTAGTCTACAAGCACATCCTTATTCAGGTCCCTGGTCGTTGGATTATCGAGACAGAGCATCGATACTCCGGAGTAGACTGGTGTGTACGCTTCTCATCCCAGTTGGGGAGATGGTCTGTCCCACAGCCGTCAGTACGTCGTACTGGAGATAGTATACAGGTGCTCGTTAGGTTACGGGTACACCGGACAGGACTCACAGGGAACTGTTGGTTGGTTTGATACCAGTCGTCAGTGAACAGTTCCCAGGTGACATGAGTACAGCGTAGTCCGCAGACTTGACACTGCTACTTCGCCTCGAGTGTGTCCCACTGTTCTTAGATTGCTACCCTACCACGGCTCAAAGGAGTCGTGCAAACAGGTAGCAGTTGGGTGCAGTCCCGAGCACTTGGAGGCAGTGGCGGTTAGACAGGATTCGTCCCTCCCGGTATTGGGAGTAGATATCGTGCTGTGTCAGAGAGCCATTACGCAAAGTCCCTGGCCAGGGCAAGCCGTCTCAACGTCTGGGAGTCATTCAGGAAGTTGACGACGGACTCTGCGGTTCTCACCAAGCAGGCCTAAAGATGAAGTTGAAAATCAATCGGATGGGCTACTACTGTCCCACGATGATTAGACTGCCTTGAGTATGCGAAGCAGTGCTACTCATGCCAAAGTGTAAATACGTAACCCAATATGGACTTGGAGTCATTCTTATCCCTCTGGAAGTTGGAGTCAGCAAAGGCCTCGATCTGGAGGTCTTTTCCTCCATACACCAAGAACATCTCCTTAGTCCTTTTAAAGTACTTGAGAACGTTGTTTACTGCTATCTAGTATTTCTTCCCTGGGTTTGATTGATACCGGCTTACCACGCTGAGTGCGTAAGCAACATCTGGTCTGGTACACAACATCGCATACATTATAGAGCCTACTGCAGAAGCGTAGGATATAATTAATATGCAAGCCCTTTCAAATCAGTCTTGAGAGACATCACTTCGGAGAGGGTGATTCCATGACAAGCTGGTAGTCAATTGCGCTTAGAATCGTCGATACTAAATATTTTAGTACGGTGTTGATGTATCTTGATTGTGAAAGTCCCACTATCCTCTTTGATCTATCACGATAGATCTGGATCCCCAGAATGTAGTTGGCGTCACCCAGGTATTTCATGGAGAACCGCAGTGACAAGAATCCTTTGACTAATTGTAGTATAGGAGTGTCATTTCCTATCAATAGAAAATCATCCACGTACAAGATGAGCAATCCCACAGATCTCCCTACAATCTTACTATAGGTGTATGGTTCATTTGGATCTTTGATAAAGTTGAACTCTTTGGCCGTCTCAACAAAACAGATGTTATACCTCCGCGATGCCTGCTTTAGTCCACGGATGGACTTAAGCAACTTGCACATTATCCTGCTGCTCCCACTCTGATTGAAACCCTTTGGCTGATCCATGTAGATGCACTCTTCCAAATATCCATTTAGGAAATCGGTCTATTCGACCATCTTCCAAAACCTACAATCATGGAAGGTAGCAATCGTAAGTAGGATCCGAATGGATTTGAGCATAGGCACTGGAGAAAAAGGTTTCAACATAGTCCAAACTAGGTCATTGATGAAAACCTTTTGCAACAAGTCTAGCCGTATACGTTTCATCCTATCCATCTACACCAATCTTCTTTCTGAAAATCTATTTGCAGCCTATGGGTTCTACCCCTTCTGGAGCAATGTTCAAAGTGCATACTTTGTTGGCGTAAGATGGACTCCATTTCGGTCCGTACTGCATCCATTCATTATACCGAGTCACCGCACTAAATGGCTAGCTGGAAGCTAGTTGGCTCATCATATACCATGATGTAATCCTCATAAACCCCGTCTCTGAGAAAAACCGTAGTATCTCTCGGGCGGACGAGACTGCCTACTAGTTCTGCGGAGTGGCATGGGGTTGTCCGGTTCTTTTGAAAATTCAGGTTCTTCTATGCTTTCAGTAATAGTTTGTATCTCTGGAATTTCTTCCAGTTCTATTGCGCTCCTACTATCCATTTTCCAACAAAATGATTTTCTAAAAAGTGGGCATGACGAGAAACAAAATCTTTTGTTCCTCTGCGTAATAGAAAAGATACCCCTTAGAGTTTTTTGGGTATCCCACAAGCCTACACAATACCTAGTGTGCTACGATCTTGTCCTCATACTACTTTTTCACAAAAGCTGGACATCCCTATATCTTCAAGTACTGAAGATAGGGTTTCATCCCACTCCATATTTGATATGGTGTGGTAGGCACAGTCTTGATAAGAACCTTATTCAAAATATATGCATCTGATTCTAGTGCATAACATTAGAAGGATTGAGGCAACTCAGCATTACTCATCATGGAACGAACCATAACCAATAGGGTTCTGTTCCGCCTTTCCGATACACTGTTGTGTTGTTTTGTGTATGGAGGAGTAAGCTGAGAGATAATTCCATTCTCTTTTATGTAAGCCAAGAACTCGGCATTTAAGTATTCATCACCTCGATTAGTTCTCAGTGCCTTCATATTTATGCCTGTTTGTTTTTCCAGTTCATTCTTATATTCTCGGAATTTCTCAAAGGTCTCGGATCTATGTTTCAATAAGAAGACATATCCATACCTAGAGAAAACATCCGTAAAAGTAATGAAATAGGAATAACCACTTCATGCATATGTAGACATTGGACCATACACATCGTTGTGTATGAGGCCTAAGAGCTCGCTCGCTCTTACTCCGTGCCCAGAGAACGGAGTCTTTGTCATCTTTCCTATGAGACAAGATTGACTAATTCCATAAGACTGATATTCGAACGGATTCAGAATAACCCTCTCTATGTAACTACATCAACCTTGTTTCATTGATATGACCCTGTCTACAATGAAATAAGAAAGTCATATATGATTTCTTTTAAGTGTATTTTAGACGTTGAAAACCTGAGCTTGATCTAATACGTATATATTGTCCTCTAGTGTACCTAACCCAATCAAACTTTGATTTAGGTGGATGTAGACCACATCTCTTACAAACTAGACTAGGTACACACAAACAGTTACGTAGAATCAATATCTGCCCACTTGTCAATCTTAGGTGATATACCCTTTTGGATACAGCGTCCACGCTCATTCCACTAGCAACTCAGAGAGTCATATCACCTGCCCTGATAACTCTACGGTTTCTCAAAGCCTGTAAAGAATTACAGATAAGAGATATCGATCCGGTATCTTGTATCCTGGAAGTAGAGTTAATTGACAGACAGTTTTCAACCACAAACACAGCCGAAGATGAAGCCACAACATGCTTCGGATCCTGGATTCTAGTTTTCCAAGCCCTGCATTCCTTCTACCAATGCCTTTTCCCGTGACAATTGGAACATCCCTCCTTCCCTACTATTAGCCCGAAACTTTTGCCCTTCCCTTTCCCTCTACCTCACTGACACCGCCTTTCGTCTTTGTAGAGGTCTTCTTCTTCTCATACTTGGCTTTCGCCTTGGATCCAGAAGAGGAAGATTTCCCAATAAGAAGAGCGGGTGTCTTCTTAGTTTCCTTCAGGGTGCCCTCAACTGGAAGTATAACATCATTCCCCTGGGCGTATGTAGAAGGTAGGGACAATAGAATTAAGTTTGCATATGACTCATTCTCCAACGTGGTCTCGAGGTCCATGAGCTGTTTAATACAGCTGGTCATTGTAGGGATGTGGTCCAATACAAATGACCCGACAACCAACCTCGCTTGAAGCAATTCCTTCGAGGACTCATATCTTGCGATAAGAGATTACTCTCCATATAAATCTTGTTATAGAGGAAGATGGAAAACAAAGTCCATCTTCTCATGCTGCCTCTGGTATACACAATCTACTGAGGCTAACACGAGGCACTTGGCATTCGCACAGTCTTTTTTTTTTGTCTTACGGATATCATTCGCAGCGGTGGAATCTGAACCTGGGACGGCAGGGGCTTTAGTAGTAAGAAGGTGGTCCAGCTTGTCATAGGTAATGGACATCTGGACAAACCTTTGCCAGTCAGTATAGTAAAAACTTAATCATATTATTTATTTAACTGTAACCTAATCTAGTCACCTGGTTGCTGCAATTAGGAGAAAGAGAAGAAAACACTCAGCCTGATGCTCTTGCAAGTTTAGATTGGTTTTTAGTTTATCTAAAAAGGATGGCTCCCACTGTTTCTCGAATCCTTCCTTAAATCATAAAAGAAGAATTAGTCAGGACTAATCTCACTCTACAATACTTGCTTAACCTTTCGGCCAGGCTATTGTTGGTATTTAGAGGGAGGTTTTCCAATGCTTTCGCGAAGTTCCTTAATTATATAACCTCTTTTCCCTGGAGGCGTAGCCCCGCTAACACCGCTTCTAGACTCCTTTGGTTTATAGCATTGATTGTTTTAGTGAAAAACACTCCCGAGGAGTAGCGAATACTCACAATAGGATCGGGATCAAAATATCATTGTGTGATAAAGCTGAAGGAATCCTACCAAAATTATCACACTCCAAATGGTATGCAGCACTAGCAAGTTTCAGTTTCATTAGAAACCCCCGATGTTGATTTTTGCCCCATGCTCTTATGACCTTGACGAAGGCCAACATATAATAAGTCACATGTCAAGTTCTGCCCGTCATTCTCCAGGTTAATTTGAACCCACCCGTACATACCCTTGACGAAGGCCAACATAGTAGGATGACTGTCCCAAACCAACGCATCTATCTATGCTATATATGAGTACCCAGCAACTACCAATAACTATGCCTTGACGAAGGCCAACATACATAGCTTGAATACTATTAAATATTCATATGAAATGACGGAGGGCTATGAATGGTTTTGGCGAAACCGTGAACGTAGTGAACTTGATTTAATCAAAGGAACCTGATAGCTTTTAAAAGGAGTGGTTTAAGCTCAGCATTTTAAAAGTTTTACTGTTTTGAAAAACCGAGTGGTTTTTAAAATTGTTTCAACGATTCAGCTTTGGTTTATTTTCTTTGCATTAATTTAATGCAGTCCCATCAATTACACCTATCATCACAGAAAAAGAAGAAAATACTACGTCCACTTATGCCATCCGCATTCACCACTGGGCCCCGTCTAACACCGTTAGGTTACTTAACAAACGCCAAAGCGGGGGCTGGACTAGCGTGGATTCAAAACAGAAGCGACGTCTATTATATAACATATATAATAATAGACATTCGTCTGACGCAATAATAGGCATTCCAGATCACAGATGAACATATTGGATATACTAGGAATTCCGCATTTCGTTTAAGCCTGTAACGAAATACGGATTCCACGGTCGTGATGAATAGCCAAACCCCACCCCAGACCCCTACGGGTGCGGAAAACTACCCGCCAAATGCCATAAGTGAAGCAACCTCTCTCAGCAAAGTGAGTAGACCACTTGGCACTTCAAAGAACCCGGTAGTTTTTGCACCACATCTTAGGTCTATCCTAGGAGCAGAAAACAGTAGAAAGATATAATACAACGGCAGCTATAACCCCAACCCGGATGTGCCTCGCAAAATAATATTACATTAAATTACAAATATTACATTGAATGAAAGATAAAAAAAACAATCATCTCATAACCCCGTCCATTCATCCACGACGATCCAATAAAGTCCATAGACACAAACCATCAGATATGTGCAACTTCAAACTAACCGACATATAGCAATTAGATGAAATTTAAAAGCACATATAAACAAAACAGATAAAACCCGATTAGCCAAGTAAATTAGAATTTCGATAAAAATATATTTTCCGTATCTACCCCAAATGCAAACCAGCACTCCAAAAAAATCTAGGTAAAAAGCAAATATTCCAAATAACTATGCACCCAAAAATAAGACAAACAAAAGAAGAACGAGCCAACTCTGCCACAACCCAGCCACGGAACGGCGGCAAATCCACCGATTCGCCGCGGTTCCACAGCGGTTGCGACAAGTTGGTGACTCGTCTTTCTTCTGTGTTCTTAGAATTCCCGGCACAGAATTTTCAAGCCCCTGAAATAATTTTTAGAACGGTTTAAAATATAACAGAAACTGTGAGGGTGCAAAGTGTATAGTTTACGGTTTTTCGATGATCGATATTCTGTTAACTTGCTAACGAGCTAGTAAGGGTTTGGTAGGCTCTTATACTATTGTAAGTACATGTCACGCACCCCACGGGTTCGCGGGGAGGCGGAATTTCAAAAAAACAGGTTTCAAAGCTTCGTGACATAGACTATACGCCAAGATCATGGCTAAACCTTTACTAACTATAAGAACATGAGATCTAACTACATTTACCGAAGTTTATAACTCATGTTCATGTCATTCGGGTCTACATTCCTTGCTGTCCTACGACTCGTCATAGCCTCCTCGGATCGTCCAGATCAAGCTTCCTCGTCGGACCTCTCTTGCCGATGATTATCCACCCGAGAGTATGTGCATCGAGCTCCTACCTCAACGAAGGAAACTAGGACATCAAGTTTGCTACACATGATGTCGTAGGCGATGTAGAGTATGAAGATGGAATGGATGTCTCTTTTTATCTCTAGGTTACTCATCACACGAGTTGTTAAGGGTGTGAGGAAGAAGATGATTCATGGAGAAAATGCTAGTGTAGTATTTGCTTAAGAATTAGAATGAACTTTCTTGTTGTGATGTCAACTAAACCAAAACCTTTTTCTTTATGAATAAATCATTTAGAAAAATGAATTTAGGTTTAAATTCAATCAAGTGACTCATGGGATGAAAACCCCACAAGTGGCACTTTAAGCTATGTCCAATTCTATGCAAAAATCCACCGCATTTCTTTCATGCATAATTCAATAAACATTTAATCCAAAATGTTTAATACAAATTATGATGTGTCGTCTTCTAGAAGCATCTTTGAACAATTTACAAAAACACCCCTCGTCCGTATATACATACCTGTATCCGTATTCCGAAAAATATGAATACAAAAGAGACCAAAACTGTCCATCAGTATAATACTAGGATCTGGCTTAAACCAAAACCCACTAGTATTATCTGTCCGAATAATCATCCGTGTACAAGTACACGTGCGTGACCAAACCCTGTCGAAAAACCATATGACCTCTACATCTTTGGTTCGATGCAGGGAAACCCTCTGTGTGGGACTCTAAAGACTCGACAGTACGCTGGCAGTGGGTTTAACCACAGGCCGCAAGCGGCACTAGCTGTACGTAACAGCCCCCAGGTAAGTGTTGATGAGAAGGCCGATGAGAAAACTCATCCGAACTCCTACTGAGCCTATCTGTGACAATCTCCGTACAGTCTAGTCTGTTCGTCTAAGAGTATTGCATATCGGGCCTAGGGGCGGTAATCGTCAGACCCCTAATAGCGCAATAAGTCGTGTCAGAGAGTAGCCCAAAACAACTTGAGAAACTTCTGGAGTACCTACCAGTAAATCTCACTTGTCTTGGCCATGGACTTTGTGTAATGGCCTTCCGAACACAGCGCGACATCAACCCCCAATACCGGGAGAGACGAATCCTATCTAACTGCCACTGCCTCTAAGTGCTTCGGGACTGCACCCAACTACTACCTACTTGCACGACTCCTTTGAGCTATGGTAGGGTAGTAATCAAAGTACAGTGGGAACACACTCGAGGCGAAGCAGCAATGTCAAGTCAACAGACTATGTTGTACTCATGTCACCTGGGAACTGCTACCAGACAATAGGTATAATACCCACCAGCAGTTCCCGACGAGTCCTTTCCAGTGTACTCACAACCTAATCAGCACCTGCATACTATCTCCAGTACGACGTACTAATGGCTGTGGGACAGACTATCTCCCCTACTGGGATGAGAAGCGTATGCACTAGTCTACTCTGGAGTATCGATGCCCTGTCTCAATAATCCTACGACTAGGGACCTATATAAGGATGTGCTTATAAACTACCCAGCCTCCACTAGTGTGATTGCCATCACAATGTTGGTAATCAAGCAAAGACCCTAAGGGCTCTACCAATTTGTATAAGTGATATGCTAAAAGAAACACACGCACATATTGAGGTAGAAACAAACCAGGTAGCATACTACCATTTCGAGCAAGATTGTTTCTATATCTGTGAATATCCCAAGCTCCCATTAAGTATTATATAATCCAGTATGATACAACAATGGCCTCTACGGCATATATCACTAACTGTTCCAACAGCTGAAGGGTCGTCCCAAGCCTCTCAAGTGGCGCCGCCAAAGCCATGCTTTGGCCGCGGTTCCACGGTCATTTAGATGAGTTAGGGATTCGTTCTTCAGGTGGGTCCATAAAATTATCTGCATGATTTTCTGAATATTTTTAACATGGAAAAATTCAACATTTTGAAAAATTTCCAGTGATGGGTGAAATTTTGGGTTTTCGGTGTTCATTCGGACTTCTAACTTTGCCTAGACAACGCCTAATGCTCTAGATTGGCTCTGATACCACTGTAGGGTTCCCTATCCCGCTCGAAGGGTTTCGGACGGCATCGTCCATGCCGTTTCACAAAAAACAGCGAGCTAAGGAACCCGAACGCTAGATCATTATACTAAAGCATAAGGCGTAAGCTTGAAATGTAAACAACTTTACACTAAGTGAAAGGAAATACAACCTTTGTAGACCGGTCCTTCACTTCAATAACTTCGTGTAGTGGTCCCTTCGCTCGACATAGTGATCATCCGGACTCAAGATAGGCTCCACAAGATGAAAAGAATATGCTTGCTTGAAGTCTTCAAGACCGAAGATGATCTACGTTAAGGAGACACCAACTCAAGCTACCTCTTCACTAATTGGGAATTAGTGAAGCAAACACCCTAAACTAAATGGCTATTCTAGTAGAGGATAATGAAGTAGGAATTTTGCTCACTTTAGAAATATTTTTCTTACTAATTTTCTTCACCTCCAAAAACCTAGAGAGCTCTTGGAGATGAGGAAGAAGATGAAGTGTAGAGAATGGAATGAATCTCATAAGAGTGAGAATAGCAACCATGGGAGAGTTCATATCATATACTAACTCATGTAGAGACTAAACCATGGCTAAAGATAATGGTTAGGTTAATAAATTTCTAATATAAAATAAAATGAGTGGACTAAGTCAATGGGTTCTAGAAGCTCCCACCAAGCATCAACCATGACTAATTTCCACTTAATTTCGATTTACTTTAAATAAATAAACCCTATATTATATCAAGCATGGTGTGAGTCTCATACACGTATGTAGCATGTAGCAACAAGCATGACACAATAATATATATCACATATATATTAAATGTGTAAAGAAATTCTTAAGTGAGATAATATTAGTTAATGTATGTTAATAAATCAAATATATAATTATATATTAAATTATTAAATCAACACTTGATTTAATAATCTGGCTATATCACATACAACCGACTAATATCATTTGTATCATCTTAGCGAATCAACACTTGATTCGATAACCCGGCTATATCAAATATAACAGACCAATATCACATATCGTAAGAATAGAATATGGTATCACATACTCGTATTAATCTCGGTCCTGCACATATCACATATGTGCTCCTACTTCGTTTCACCTGATCTAGAAACCACTGTGTAGGACTCTAAAGACTCGTCAATACGCCAGCAGTAGGTGATGATCATATCAGCCACCTATAAGCCGTCAGAGGTACTAGCTGCACGTAACGGCCACCCGGGTATTGAGTGATCAGAAGATCAACAAGCATGCCTGCTCATACTCCTACGAATCCAATAAGTAATACTACCATACAGTCCAGTCTCTTCGTATGATATGTCACTTATCTAGCCTGGGGGTGGAAATCGTCAGTCCCCCAATAGCCTGATAAGTCATGCCGATGTGAGGCTCATAACGGGTCGAGAAACTACTGATAACACTTACCAGTAAATCTCAGTATCAGCCCTGGCCAGGAACTTCCTATTATAGCCAATCGAGCACAGCTCAACATCAACCCCCTTTACCGGGAGTGACGAAATCCCCACCTATCGCTCATTGCCTCCATGTGACGCGGGACAGTACCCAAAAACCACCGTTTTTCACAACTCCCCTTGAGCGTGGTAAGGTGGAAATCAAAGCGCAGTGGGAATCACACTAGACTTTATGATGATCTCGGGTCTATAGACTAACATGTACACGTGTCACCAGAGAACTACTATCTAAGGTGAGGTATAATACTATCTAGGAGTTCTCGGCGAGTCATGTTCAGTGTACCCTGTCTCCACTGAGCACCTGTGCACACTCTTTGATGTCAAACACCAATGGTTGTGGGATCAACCATCGCCCCATACAGGGTCAAGAATCGTACAGACTAGTCTACTCTGGAATATCGATGCCCCGTCTCGATACTCCTACGACAAAGAACAATTAAAGGATGTACTTACGAACTACCCTGGCCCCACTACTTTGATCTATATCATAATCCTGGTAGTCAAGTACACATCCTAAAGGCTTTATCAACACGTAATCGAGAGACAGTAAGTATAAATGTTAAGATAAAGAGTAACCAGATAGCATACTATCATGTCGAGCAAGAAAGTCTTCCCTATATATGTCCAAGCCTCCACTATAATATCATCACATGTACAATAATGGCCTCTAGGGCATAGATACAACTAAAACCTATACGGGTAGAACAGTCTTACTCAAAATGACAGCATGCTATCTTCTTTGTCTTTATTATCATGTACATGCATTATGTGGTATTACATATCAGTATTACATGTTGATAGAGCCTATAGGATTCTAGCTTGACTACCAGCATTATGATGGCAGTCATATGCATGGGAGTTCGGTGGTCTATAAGCATATTCTTAAATGTCCCTAGTCGTGAGAGTATCAAGACTGGGCATCGATACTCCACGGTAGACTAGTGTATACTTATCGAGACCCCGACGAGGGGCGGTGGTTGGTCTCACAAGTCATTGGTGTCAGTTAGTCACCTAATATAGTATACAGGTGCTCATTAGATTATGAGTGCACTGGACGGACTCGGCGGGAACATGCTAGTTGGTATTATACCTATTGTCAGATAGCAGTTCTTAGGTGACATGTGTACAGGTTAGTCTGTCGACCTGAGATCTCCATTTGCCCCATGTGAGTTCCCACTGTGCTTTGATTACTACCTTAATACGGCTCAAAGGAGTCATGCAAACAGGTTTTAGTTGGGTACAATCCCGAGCCATATGGAGGCAGTGAGCGGATCATCGGGGATTCGTCTCTCCCGGTATTGAGGGTTAATGTCGCGTTGTGCAAGGGTGTCCATTATCAGAAATCCTTGGGCAAAGTAGACGAGAATTACTGAGTTAGATCAGTAGTTTATCAGTGGTGATGGGCTTCATTCCTACACGAAATATCGTGTTATTAGTGGTCTGACTTTTGTTGGCTATAGTGCCCTCAAGGCAATTATCATAATCGCAGGCAGGTGATTAAGATGATTGAGGGAGGACCTATACCGGTAGAACAGTCTTACTCGAGATGATATTATACTATCTGGTTTGTCTTTATCATCATGTACATGTTGATAGAGCGCATAGGATTCTTTCCTGACTACCAGCATTATGATGGCGATCATATACGTTTGAGCTGGGGGTCTATAAGCACATCCTTAAATGTCCCTAGTCGGAGGAGTATCGAGACTGGGCATCGATACTCCAGTGTAGACTAGGGTGTACTGATCGAGACCCCGACAAGGGATGGTGGCCAGGTCTCATAAGCCATTGGTGTTAGTTTCTTCAACTAAGATAGTATACAGGTTCTCATTGGGTTATGAGTACACTAGACGGACTCGCTGGGAACGTGCTAGTTGGTATTATACCTATTATCAGATAGAAGTTCCCAGGTGACATGTGTACAGGTTAGTCTGTCGACCTAAGATCGTCATTTGTCTCGTGTGAGTTCCCACTGTACTTTGAATACTACCCTACCATGGCTCAAAGGAGTCATACAAACAGGTTTTAGTTGGGTACAGTCCCGAGCCATATGGCGGCAGTGATCGTATCGTCGGGGATTCGTCTCTCCCGGTATTGGGGGTTGATGTCGCATTGTGCATGGGTGGCCATCACCATAAATCTGTGGCTACGGTGGACGAGAATTACCAATCCCGGATCGATAGTTTCTCAGGTGATGATAGGTTTCATGCCGACACTAAATATCGCATTGTTAGGGGTCTGACTTTATCCACTCCCCTAGACTCGATATGCGATACTCTTAAACGAAAAGACCGGACTGTACGGATATTGTCACTGTCAGTCTCAGTAAGGGTTCAGGATGAGTTTGCTCGTCGGCTTCCCTTTCGCTCAATACCTGGGTACCCGTTACATATAGCTAGTGCCGCTGACGTGCTTGTGGTTAAACCCACTGCCAGCATATTGACGAGTCTTTAAAGTCACACACAGAAGGTTTTCACGGTTCAGGCGATATGGTGTAGATGACGTATGTTGGTACATACAGGAGTTCGATTAAAAATGTGTACAGGCTACACAGACTTTAATCGGACGGTTGATAATACTAGCGGCTTAGGATTGAGCCGGATTATTAAATCAAGTTTTGATTTAATAATTTATATATGTATTTATATATATATATATGTATTCTAGTATTATTGTTCACTGTTCATTTTCTTTCATGGCTATTCGTATTTTTGTACGAATACGCGTATATGTATTTTGATGCATGTACCGGGTTGTATTCCGTATTTATACGGAATAGATTTTAGAAGTGGACACCTCATTCGTATGATTTTCCTTTTTTGGAAATTCATTTGTTTCACAAATGAGGTGGAGGAGTGAGGTGGCATGAGCATGGGTTATGGCATGTAAAGAGGTATGGCTTGGAATTGTTTATTTGGAAATTGAGGTGAGATATTTTTGTGAGTAAGAGAGAGGAGGCAGACACAATTTGACATGGGCTTTCTCATTATTTTTCTCACTTGATTTCTTCACTTGTTTTTCATTGTTCATTCTATTCTTACTCACTTGGTGAAAACACTTAGCCACTTTCTTTAGTTGCACATGCCACATGTTTCCTCACCTCCTTCATCTTCTTGAGTTGCTCTATTGAGCATATGTGATGAGACAAAATTATAGTGACACATTCCTACACCTCCACTCTCCATTTCTAGAAATCTTAGAGCGTCGGTTTCCTCGATCGACGAGGCTGAAGCTTGCGCCGTTTCCCTCAGGTGGATCAACGAAGATGGAGGAAGACCGGCAACTAAACTCAATCAAGGAGACACTAGGAGCTTGGGTGTTACATTTCAGAAAAATAAAATATTATTTTTGGGAATTTATATAATTAAAATAATAAATATTATGAATATTTTAATGTGTGGAGATTAGTTTAATGATATGGTATAACTAAATACCGATAAATTTGGTAATATTGGAAAATTACATTTGAATGTTGATTTTGAAAGACTATTATGTGATTTAGGCAAATTATAAATTTCTTTAATTAATTATATACAAGTTTATTTCTAAACTTGATTAATTTTCACTAATCTTGCACTAAGCTTGATTTTTGCATCATGACATGCAACAAAAGTTGTTTCATTTTTCTACCATGGCTTTAATTCTCCATTTTCTTTTATGTATGGTTTTTGATTTTTGTTAAAGAAAAGGATATAGAATAGAAAAGAAAAGAAAAAGAAAAAGAAAAAGAAAACAAAAGAATAAAGAATGGGAGGCATGGCAAGAGGTATGGGCTTAGGGGGGAGAGAGAGGGTGAGGGGTCAACCTTGGAAATGGCTCATTCTCTCTTCACTCATTTTCTTCATTCTTCTCTCCTACTCCATCATCCATGGCTGCCATCTTCCCTCCACCACCTCTACCCCTCACAACACCATAAAAAATACACCAAAACACTTCATTCCCTTCATTAAAAGCATGCACAAGCTCACTACAAGCATGGGAGACCAAAAAAGTTTGGATTTTGAGCACTTAGGGCAACTCAAGAATTTTCTTGAGTTACCAAATGAGCTAATTCTTTCACATTTAGTGTAGCATTTGGTTTCCTTTAGCCTCTAGAGTAGTTTAGAATCCAACTGGAGAGGTTTAATGATGTTTGGAAAATTGTAGATAAAGTTAAGGGATTCTTGAGTTGTGATGGTCCCAGTGAGTGTATTTGGTAACTACAATCCCCCCTTACTGATTGAAACCGGTGACTAAACCCAAAAAACTTGAGTTTGAAACTTTCATTGTCGGTTTGTGTATCATTTGATGCCTACAGGGAATCTGGAGTGATCCGAGACCTTTACAAGAAAAACTAGCAACTCTATTGACCTAAATTGAGTACTATATGGCCACCCTGAGAATACGAGGCCGTTTCACCATAGGAAAACCGAGCTCACCAGAATTTGGGGCTATGTCGCCGGGGCTTTTGTAGGCAATCGTGTTGAAATTGGTTCTGTAGCTCATGTACCCTATATACATCACCCCAGTACTGTTTGTTTAACCTAATTTCACCGGAACTAAAATCTGGGTCCAGTTTTCAATGTTGCTGCTTAATGTTTTATTGGATTTATTGCCTTGAAGTTTTGATTTTTTGTTTTGTATCGGTCACTTGACGTTTGTACATCGATATCGGATGTTTTTGGGCTCTTTTTCATGAGTAGACCATAGGTTTTAACCAATGTGTGATTCGCGTGTCGTTTTGGTTTTGAATTAGACGTTTTGATGCGATATGATATATGTGATATGTAGGTACCTTCACGTGTACGTCGGACGATGAAAAAGAGGATGGCGACATCGCCATCGGCAAGTAAAGATCAAGGTGAGTGGATATATATCTATGGGGGAAGTCAGGTGTGTTGGGTTACCTACAATAGCAGCAAGGTTTTGGGAGGCATCATCCATGCCAAGTTTAAATTTTTGCCATTATAGATAACCCTAACACAAGATCTTTAAGTAGAGAATCAAACTAAACATTAAAGTAAACAAGTTTTCTTCATAAGCTCCGTGTTGAGGTCCCTTCACTGCGATCATCAAGTTCCCGGACTCTCGAGAGGCTCCATGAGGTGAATGATGCATCTTGCTTGAAGTCTTCGAAATCCAAGACGATCTACCTTGAGGAAACTCAAACCCAAGCTCTCACTTCTCTAATGAGGTATTAGTAAAGCAAACACCCTAATCTAAGTGGCTAGAATAGATGAGGATGATGAAGTAGGAATTTTGCTCTCTTTAGTTTTCTTTATCTCTCATTCATTCATCACAAATCAAAAATCAAGCATGCTCTTTTGTGAGCAAGAAGAAGATGAAGAAAAATAAGTGACGAAATGAATTATTGTTAAGGTTAGAATTGCAGCCAAGGGTCAAGCATGTAATGCTTAACCCTTGTAGAGAATTAACCATGGACTATGGTTAGGGTTTGGATTAACAAATATCTAACAAATATCAAGGAGGGTGGACTAAGTCAAAGTGTCATGAATCTTCCTCAAAGCTCGTCCATAACTTAATCCAAACAAAAGAATAAACCATAAAGAAAATGTTAACCCAATCTTAAACCCTAGCATGGTTTAATCCTTTAAACCCTAGTTGCATTTGTAACCCTAACATGTTACAATATTATATATCACATATATAATATATAATGTAACATAGGAAAATAATACAATCTACATATATCACATATACATCAATGTATCATCAAGTGAGAAAAAGAATCTTTAAGTGAGCTTATATTAGTTAATGCAATGTAATATATCAAATATATAAGTATACATTAAATTATCGAATCAACTTTTAATCCGATAATCCGGCTATATTACATATAACCGGCTAATATAACATGTATCATTTTATCGAATCAACACTTGATCCGATATCCCGGCTATATCACATATACCCGGCCGATATCACATAAAGAGAGAATGGAATATGGTATCTCATATTGTATTGATCTCGGTCCCGCTCATATCACATATATGCTCCTACTCCGATTTTCCTGAGCCAGGAAACCTCTGTGTAGGACTCTAAAGAATCGTCAATACGCCGGCAGTAGGTGATGATCATATCAAACACCCACAAGCTGCAAGCGGTTAGCTAAACGTAACAGCCACCCGGGTATTGAGCGATCTGAAGATCAATAAGCAAGCCTGCACATACTTCTGTGAATCCAATCAGCAACACTACCGTACAGTCCGGACTCTTTGTCTGATATGTCGCATATCCAGTCTAGGAGTGGTAAACGTCAGACCCCAGTTACCGATAAGTCGTGTCGATGTGAGGCTCATAACGGGTCGAGAAACTACTGATAACACTTACTAGTAGCACTCCATATCAGCCCTGGCCAGGGACCTCTAGTTATAGCCAATCGAACACAGCGCAACATCAACCCCCAACACCGGGAGAGACGAAAACCCTCCTATCGCTCATTGCATCCATGTGATTCGGTACTGTACCCAAAAGCCTCCGTTTTGCACGTTCTCATGAATGTGGTAAGGTGGAAATCAAAGCACAGTGGGAATCACACAAGACTCTATGACGATCTCGGTTCTACAGACTAACCTGTTCCAGTGTCACCAGAGAACTGCTATCTGACGATAGGTATAATACCATCTATGAGTTCTCGACGAGTCCGTTGAGTGTACCCAGTCTCCACTGAGCATCCGTATACCTTCTCTGATGTCAAACACCAATGGATATGGGATCATCCATCGCCCATCATATGGGTCGAAAAGCGTAAACGGTAGTCTACTCTGGAGTATCGATGCCCATTCTCGATACTCCCTCGACTAGGAACAGTTATAAGATGTACTCTTGGACTACCCTGGCCCCACTAGTATGATCTGCATCATAGTCCTTGTAGTCGAGTAAATATCCTAAGGGCTTTATCAACATGTGAGAGCAAGACACTAAACAAATACAAGTCAACATGTTAAGACAAAGTGAAACCAAATAGCATACTAAAATGTTGGGCAAGAAAGTCCTCTCTATATATATCCAATCATCCTCTATTATATACATCATATGTACAACAATGGCCTCTAGGGTATATATATAACTAACAATCTCTTACTTGCACCAAGGCCAGCTGTTGTAGTATCTCATACCCAACTTCCCGAAGAGTCTCTCTAATTGTATCTGGGGTATGGCCTTCATGAGTGGATCCACAATGTTGTCCTTCGTGTCAAATCTCCTGACCTCGTTCTCTCGGCGATCAACTATTTCCCGGGTTAGGTGATACCGCCTCAGAATATGCCTGGATCTCTGATGGGACCTGGGTTCCTTGGCCAAAGCCACAGCTCTATTGTAATCACAATACAAAGGTATTGGATGCTCAATGGATGGAACCACACCAAGTTCAGAGATGAACTTCTTCATCCAGACAGCCTCTTTGGTAGCATCATTGGCAGCGAAGTATTCGGCCAACATCGTCGAGTCTGCGACGGTTTCTTGCTTGGAAGTCTTCCAACAAACTGCCCCTCCATTTAGGGTAAAGAAAAATCCCGAGTGCGACTTAGAGTCGTCCTTATCACTTTGGAAGCTTGAATCGGTAAAGGACTCCACTTGGAGTTCTCCGTTACCATACACCAAGAACATCTCTTTAGTCCTTCTCAAGTACTTGAGAATGTTCTTCACAGCTGTCCAGTGACTCTCTCCTGGATCTGCTTGATACCTACTCACTACACTTAGTGAGTATGCTACATCGGATCTGGTACATAGCATCGCGTACATGATAGTGCGTAATACCGAAGCATAGGGTATCCCTTGCATGCGAGCTCTCTCCAAATCAGTCTTGGGAGACATCTCTTTAGAGAGAGTGAGTCCAGAGATCGTGGGTTGGTTCCCACTCTTAGATTCTTCCATACTAAACCTCTTTAGTATGGTGTCAATGTATCTGGATTGGGACAATCCCAGTATCCTTATAGATCAATCTCTATAGATCTTAATTCCTAAAATGCAGGAGGCATAACCTAAATCTTTCATTGAGAATCTATGTGATAAGAAAAGCTTGACCGAGTGCAGCATTAGGAACATCATTTCCTATCAAGCATATGTCATCCATGTACAATACGAGGAAGACAACCTTACTCTCTGCAACTTTCTTATAGATACAAGGTTCATCTCCCTTCTTGATTAAGTCAAATACATTGACTACCACATCAAAGCAGATGTTCCAACTCCGCGATGCCTGCTTTAACCCGTAGATGGATTTAAGCAGCTTGCACACCTTTCCGCTGCTCCCACTGTCTACAAAGCCCTCTGGCTGAGTCATGTACACGCACTCCTCTAAATCACCATTTAGAAAGGCGGTCTTAACATCCATCTGCCAGATTTCGTAGTCATGCTATGCAGCAATGGCAAGTAGGATCCAGATGGACTTAAGCATAGCCACTGGAGAAAAGGTTTCGTCATAATCCACACCTGGTCGTTGACGAAAACCCTTTGCAACAAGTCTATCTTTGAAAGTCTCAACTTTTCCATCTACAACGAGTTTCTTCTTAAAGATCCATTTGCTCCCAATGGGTTTTACCCCTTCAGGAGCAACTTCCAAAGTCCGTACTTTGTTGGTGTACATGGATTCTATCTCAGATCGCATTGCATCCAGCCACTTCACAGAGTCTCCACCCGTGATGACCTGCTCAAAGCTAGTCGGGTCATCATCTTCCATGATGCAATCCTCGTTCCCACCATCAATGAGAAAACCATAGTATCTCTCAAGTGGATGAGAAACCCTACTAGATCGACGGAGAGGCTGGGGTTCATTGGGAACTACTGAATCCTCTGGTTCCACCAAATCTTCTGTTGCAGTTTGTGTAGCTGGAACTTCTTCCGGTTCTACCTCATTACCACTAATTTCTTTTACAAGAAATTCCTTTTTCTAAAAAGGTTGCATGTTGAGCAACAAACACCTTTTGTTGTTCACCGTGGTAGAATAGATATCCATACGAATTGCTTGGATACTACAAACTTGCAAAGAATTGATCTTGCCTCGAGCTTGTCCGGATTTTGCTTTTTAACACAGGCCGGAAAACCCCATATCTTAACTCGTCTAAGAGATGGTCTCTTCCCATTCCATACCTCATATAGAGTGACAGGCACCGATTTGGTTGTGTTGGGGTAAAAATTTACAACCCCATTGACCGAGTCAAAGTCAAGGTCAACCCCAAGCCAGCTGGGCCCAAGCCCAGGTCAAGCGGGCCCATGCCCAAGTCGAGCCCGCGGCCAGCCTCCTCCATGCCTAAATATAGATCATGTAATAAATAATTTTTATGTAATTTTTTATGCATGAATGTATGCAAAACGGGTATAAAGCCAATATTTTGTAAGCCCATGGCTTATGTGCAAAAAAGAAATGGCACATGAGCCATGGGATGGGCAAAATGCCATTTTGTAGAGCCCAAGGCGCTATATGCAAATATGTAAGCCTATATAAGGCAAAATGATGATGAATAAGAATACTTTTCACTCTCTCCAAAAAAATTAGATCTGAGATCTTTTCTCCTTTCTCAAGGTTCCAAAACCTTCTTCTTTCTCTTGAATTAAATCAAGAGTTTTGCTTTTCCTTTTCAAAAAAAAAATAGTTTTTCACCACCAAACCCACAAAGGGGAACTTGGATCTATCTTTAGATCCCCAAAAGGAGAGATTTTGAGATCTCACATCTCTTGATCTTCAAGATCCAGCTATCAGAGGAGGAAGAAGAAGAACCCCTTCCATGAACCCCAAAAACACATTTAGGAGTCCAACTCCACTTTGATTTCTCTTCCGAGATTCTTTTTTTTGGCTAAAAGCTTCTTTTCCTCACCGGCGCTCAAGCGCAGAGCGCCCACCTGCCGACACGCGGCGCGCTTGCGCTCGAGCGCTCAGCGCTCGAGCGCAAAGTGCCCACGTGCCGACACGTAGCGCGCTTGCACAACAGCGCCCTGCGCTCGAGCGCAAAGCGCCCATGTGCCGACACGTGGCGCGCTTGCGCTCCAGCGCCCATCGCTCAAGCGCACGTCGCCCCCATGCCGACACGTGGCGCACTTGCGCTCGAGCGTCAGGCGCTGAAGCGCAAAGCGCCCACGTGCCGACACGTGGCGCGCTTGCGCTACAGTGCCGTGCGCTCAAGCGAAAAGCGCCCACGTGCCGACACGTGGCGCGCTTGGGCTACAGCGCCCTGCACTCAAGCACAGAGCGTCCACGTACCTACACGTGGCACGCTAGCGCCTGAGCGCACAGCAACTGGGCGCACAGCGCCCAAGGCGCTGGCCCTACGCATCCTTTGGATGCCTTTTCCCCCTCTTTCTTATATATATATATACATATATGCATATATATATACACACACACATATGCATACATATGTGCACACACACATGCATACATATGTGCACACACACATACACCACGACACTGTCCCTGTTAGAAAAAAATTTCTAACGGGGCGCTGCCCTGCACCCTGCAAGGGGGCTGCTAGCCCCCTTGACCCCCAGCCCGCTATCCGGGTAGCGGGACCCCCGTAAAAAGACTCTGCGTGGCTCCCGATATATCCAACCCCCCCTTTCAAAACACAACACACGTACACTGCATATTGAGTTCGCATAACCAGTTTAACCCGTCAATCGGAGGTTCCCTCGCTCCAAAGGCGAGGGGTAATTAACGGCAGTTTAGTCCGTGGCTGCCGGAGATTCGGATCCCCACAATCATTAAACCCCGTCCTACCCTAGGCAAGGGGAATCTGTAGTACGCCTGACAAGCGTGCGCATATTCCCATCTCAATGGGGTGACGAAAAACACCCTACAGGTTGGAACTCAATTCAATAGGTATATTGTTGTCTCAAGCGCATACCCCTAAATGGAAATAGGCAACTCAGCAGTGCTCATCATAGAGTGCACCATACCTAATAGGGTGTGATTCCTTTGTTCCGATACACCATTGTGCTGTGGTGTATAGGGAGGTGTAAGCTGAGAGAGAATCTCATTCTCTTTTAGATAGTCTAGAAATTCATTGCTCAAGTATTCTCCTCCTCGATCAGATCGAAGGATCTTAATACTTTTACCCGTTTGGTTCTCGACTTCGTTCTTATATTCTCTGAATTTCTCAAAAGCTTCTGACTTGTCTTTTAACAGGAACACATGTCCGTATCTTGAGAGATCGTCAGTGAATGTAATGAAATATGAGGAACCATTTCTGGCATGTGTAGACATAGGACCACATACATCACTATGTATCAGTCCCAAGAGTTCCGTAACTCTTTCTCCGTGTCTACTAAACGGAGTTTTGGCCATCTTGCCTTTGAGACATAACTGGCAAGTGTCATAAGATGAAAATTCGAAAGGATTCAAATATCCATCCTTATGCAACTTAGCTAGTCGTGTCGCATTGATATGACCTGGTCTACAATCCCACAAGAAGGATTCGTTCATTTCTGAACTCTTCCCCTTGTGTTTGTTTTGTACATTAAGGACTGTAGTTTGATTCAGAACGTATATGCCATTATTTAACGAGCCTGATCCAATCAACTTTTGATTATGGAAGATATTCATAACATTATCCTGTACTACAAAATTATATCCTTTTTTACTCAATAAATAAACTGATATAACATTGCATATCAAGGTCAGAATGTAATAGCATTCGTTCAGAATCAATGCATTACCATTTGGTAACACAAAGTGATATTCGCCAACAGCCTTAGCTGCAACATTTGCACCATTCCCTACTCTTATGGAATGATCACCCTCTCCCAGTTCCCTATCTTTTCGTAGCCCATGTAACATATTACATATGTGGGATCCTGATCTGGTATCTAATACCCAGGACATAGAGTGAACTGAGAAACAGTTCACGATAACTAACACACCCGAAGAAGATGCATCAGCATGCTTATTCTTCGTTTGAGCAGCATGAGAATCTGGATATTCTCCTATTTCCTGCTCGGACTTATAATAATTATAAGTTGGAGCGGGACCAACGTTCCCCTGCTCAGTTTAATAAGCGGGTTCGGTCAATACATCCATATTATTATCTTGCTTAAGGCCTGACATGGTCGCTACCTGGAGAGAGAGAGAGAAGAAAACACTTTTAGCGTATGCTCTTGCAAGATTGGATTAGTTATTATCTTATCTAATAAGGATGGCTCCCACTGTTTTCATCAAATCTTCCTTCAAACCCTAAAAGGTAAAACTAGCCGGGATTAATTACACCTTACAAGTTTGCTAATCTTTCAGCCAGGTCAGTGTTAGTACTTTGAGGGAGGTTCCCCGTGGTTTCGCACGGACATAATTAAAATAAAGCTCGTTTTTCCAGAGGCATAACCCCGTTAACACCTTTCTAGACACCTACTTGATTGGCTAATTGTCATGTGTAAAACTCTCGCAAGAGTAACTCTTACTCGCAGTGGGTATTAGGATCCAACTATCTTATAGAAGTTATGCAATCTCATTGCAAATTTCAACACTTGATTCTTGATAATACTTTTGCCCCTAGCAACTCATGACCTTGGCTATGGTCAACAAATCATAAGCGTTATCCAAGTTCAACCCGTCATTTCCCAATTGAATTAAACCCACCCGTACGACCCTTGGCTAAGGTCAACAAAGTCGTACGACTACCTTAACTCAATCACATCTCAGGTTTTAGCAGATAAATAATAATTAGCTACCGTACACTACGCCTTGGCTAAGGTCAACAAACGCAGCACGAATACTAACCAGTCTCTATCTGAAATGACGGAGGGCTACGACAGGTTTTTTAGAAAACCATTCGCGTAATGAACTTGATATTGTTGTAGAAATAAGTGATTTTGAAAAGGAGTGTTTTTTAGGCTTTTACTAGTTTCGCTAAAGAGGTCACTCCCGGTGAAGGGATCTCGGGTCTTTCCTTATCGAGTAAAGTGTAGGATATTTCATAAATACCGCTATGCAAAGCATGAACTATAAAAGCAATCAAAAACATAGCCGAGTGAGTTGTAGAATCTTGTAGTATTTCTAAAGAGTTCACTCCCAGTGAAGGGATCTCGGCTCCTTCCTTATCGAATAAGGTGCTAGATATTCTACAAAGAATACCGCTATGCAAAGAAAAACTAGAGCTATCTTTTTTATAAATTTGATTCAACAATATCTTTTAGTTTTCTTTTCCTTTCATTAATCTCATTAATGAATCCCATCATTTATGCTTCCTAAGCATCACTGAAGAAACAAAAATACAACGCATGCTTATGCCATCCGCATTCGCCACTATGTCCCGTTATGCACCATTAGGTTACTTAACTAACGGCATACCGGGACAGGACTAGCACGGGTGCAAAACATAAGCAACGTCTACTATATGTCTCATATATAATAATAACGCATTCGTCTCACGCATATTATATGATCACATCACATAATATCAGCAGCAAAAGATAACATATGAAATATTGGATATAGTAGGAGGTCCGTGTTTTATTTTGTGCCTGTATAAAACATGGATTCCACGGTCGCGATGAATAGCCAAACCTACATCCCAAGACCCCTACGAGAGTGGCAAGTATCCCTCCCAATTCTATGGTTAGGAGACCCCGGTCTCGACTCCTCGAGATGGCCTCCCACTGGACCCTAGAACCCGGTTACTTGTGCTCCCCTCCTTAGGTGTATCCTAATGCGGAAAAGTAGATAATATACAATGGTGACATCATTCTCAACTCGTAAGTGCCCCAATAAAAGAATATTACATACAATGAATTTTCCATAAATGAAAATAAAAACGCTCATCTCACATAAAACCCCCGGCTATTCAAAACACGACGATCTAATATAACATATCACAGCAACACATAACATCACAAGTCATCAACATAAGTAAATATGTGTATCGCAATTGTCGTTGACATATAGGAACGAAAACGGTGATATACCACATATTACACTTACGGTCGCAGAAAAGAAAGTGAAAAACTACAACATTTGGAATCCACAATCATTTTAGACATCGTAAACCTGAAATATCACATTTTACGGATTTCATACCTAACTATATGAATTCCACATATTGTATTACATTACAGAAAAAGCTAGACGATATTAAACATTCCGATCGAATGAACAAACACCCAAAAATTTCAAAAATGCTCAACTCTTGAGAGTAGTTTAGAAGTATCCATCACAAGCCACAGTAGCAGTGAACCAGCCGTATAAGAGTCAACCAATGCCTCACTTGTGGCACCGCTAAACTACCACAAACCCTAGGGTTTAGTGGCGGTTTTGACGGTCAGAAAATCGAGTTAAGGTTTTGTTCTTCTAGAGGGTTCACCGCATCACTTACACGCTATTTGAATGTTCTTTAACTATGAAAAAGATCCAACTCTCGAAAAAATTTCAACAAGGGAAAAAGTGGGTATTTGATATCCGATCGAACCTTTTAATACCGTCTAAAATAACCGAAACAAAAAATAAAATTACGAATAAGAAACACTCTGAATTGCCATTGCTAAAAAATAACATCACATGAAAAATTAGCAAAATCAAATAACACCATGTTAGGTTTGTCTAGCACCCTATGAAGAGTTTTGAAGCATCATATGCCTTAAAGTTTGAATTTTGATAGTGCTAAACAAGCATGCAAAGGAATCGATCCTAGAAAATTAGGGTTTCGAAACTTAAGACTTAAAAAGTTAGGGTTTCGAGACTACAACCTTTGTAGCTCCCTTTCGCTGGACTCCTTGGTCTATAGGGTGTTGAATGGAGGTCCTCTTAAAGTCCTCTCGCGTCCACGACGATCCACCACGGAGTTCTCCATCCAAGCTCGCAACTTCGTAAAACCGAAGAGAACACTCTAAACAAGTTGGCTAAACTTGTGTAGAATGAAGTTGTGGTTAAGATTCTCAGTTCAAAAACCTTTCTTTAAGTGTGTTTTACTCACTAGAAAAGACTAGAGAGCAAATGTGAAGGAGGAAGAAGATGGTGGCAATATTTTTCACAAGAGATGATAAAGATAATGATAACCCTTAAGAAGAAAAAGAAATATATCATTATATATATTTAATTTCTTCTTGCTATGAACCATGGTTAAAGTGATGGAGACATTATTTAACTTGAGTTTTAAATCATAAAGAGAAGGATAACTCAAGGTTAGAGGTAGGTAAGCTGGGTTAGGTTAAAGGAAGAATGTAGAAGCTAGAAATGATTTTCCTTTTCTTTTCAATTTGATTTAAATACAAAATTAAATAATAAATCATTACTTAATCCATGGTGTGAGTCTTATATTTCCACCATTTCCATATGCTAACAACCATGATAGATGGGTGTATGTATGTATGCATGTATGCACATCCACATGTGCATGAAACTAGAATGAAAGAAAGAAACACATGCATGCATGCATACATCCATCATCTTCTAGAAAGGTTTCAAGTGAGAAAACTAATGGTTAGATGATAAATCAACACTTTATTTATCAATCCGGTCATATCTCATATGACCCCACCAAAAGCAGGCCACCCGATCAATGTTTGGTATCATATACGCACATTTTAATCGGGTGCATGCGCATATCGCATACGCGCACCACAACGTTTCGCCTGGACTGGGTAACTCCTTTGTGGGACTCTAAGACTCGTCAATACGCCGGCAGAGGGTGATGATCATATCAGGTACCGCCAAGCCACAAGCGGTCAGCTAAACGTAACGGCCACCCGGGTATTGAGCGATCAGAAGACAACAAGCGAACCTGCTACAACTCCCGTCGAGCCAACCGGCAGCACTACCGTACAGTCCGGTCTCTTCATCAGATATGCCGCATATCGAGCCTAGGGATGGTAACGTCGACCCTAATAACTCAATAAGTCGTGCCGGTGAATGGTCTATAACAGATCGAGAAACTACTGATAACACTTATCAGCAATTCTCAGTAGCCCTGGCCAGGGACTTACTGATATAACCAGTCGGGCACAATACAGCATCAACTCCCAATACCGGGAGAGACGAAACCCCTCCTATCGCTCATTGCCTTCGTGTGTCTCGGGACTGTACCCAACGGCCACCTGGTGGTAATCAAAGTACAGTGGGAGAACACACAAGACTCCATAACGATCTCGGGTCTACAGACTAACCTGCACCAGTTTCACCTGAGAACTGCTATCCGACGATAGATATAATTCCATATAGGAGTTCTCGGTGAGTCCGTCCAGTGTACCCAGTCAGCACTGGGCACCCGTATATGATCTTGATGTCAAACATCGATGAATGTGGGAACATCCATCGCCCATCATATGGGTCTAGTATCATATACGCTAGTCTACTCTGGTATATCAATGCCCCGTCTCGATATACCTATGACTACGGACTTTCCGGGATATGCTTATAGACTACAGATGTCCCACTAGTATGATCTCCATCATAATCAGAGCAGTCAAGCCAATATCCTCAGGGCTTTATCAGCATGTATGAGTGAATAATAAGCATGATCAAATCAACATGTCAGATAAAGAAGAACCAGATAGCATACTATCATGTCGAGCAAGAATGCATACTGAATATATATACATGTATAGATACATCCACTATCACATAATGGCCTCTAGGGCATACATATATCCAACAATCTCCCACTTGCACTAAGGCCAGTTATTGGCGTATCTCATACCCAACATCTCAAAAAGTCGATCATGCTGCGGCTGAGGGAGGGCCTTAGGATCCGCGGTGTTATTCTTTGTGTCTACCCTCCTAATCTCGATCTCGCGGTGATATACAATCTCCCGGATCAAATGAAAACGCCTCAGGATGTGTCTGGACCGCTGATGGGATCTGGGCTCTTTGGCTAATGCCATAGCCCCATTATTGTCACAATACAAAGGTATTGGATCAATAATGGTTGGAACTACTCCTAGCTCCGAGACGAACTTCTTCATCCAGACGGCTTCCTTGGCGGCATCATTTGCAGCAATGTACTCAACTTCCATTGTAGAGTCTGCAACGGTATCTTGTTTGGAACTCTTCCAACTCACCGCCCCACCATTGAGGGTAAATACAAACCCAGAGATAGATTGCTGTCGTCCTTATCGCTCTGGAAGCTCGAATCGGTAAAGGCCTCCATTTGGAGATCTCTATTACCATACACCAAGAACAATTCTTTAGTCCTTCGCAAGTACTTAAGAATGTTCTTCACAGCTTTCCAGTGATTCTCCCCTGGGTTGGATTGATACCTGCTTACAACACTAAGTGCATAAGCTACATCTGGGCGTGTACATAACATCGCATACATTATAGATCCTACTGCCGAAGCATAGGGTATAATACTCATGCGAGCTCTCTCTTCATCGGTCTTTGGGCAAGAATCCTTGGAGAGAGTGACCCCATGGCAAGCAGGTAAGGTACCCCGCTTGGAGTCTTCCATACTAAACCTTTTTAGGATGGTGTCAATGTACCTGGTTTGGGACAATCCCAATAACCTTTTGGATCTATCCCTATAGATCCTTATGCCCAGAATGTATGTGGCATCACCCAGGTCCTTCATGGAGAACCTCAGTGATAAGAAAGATTTGACCGACTGTAGCATAGGAATATCATTTCCTATCAGAAGAATGTCATCCACGTATAATACGAGGAATGTGACAGCTCTTCCTACAGCCTTCTTATAAACACAAGGTTCATCTGGATTTTTGATGAAATCAAACTCTTTGATGACATCATCGAAACAGATGTTCCAACTCCGTGATGCCTGCTTTAACCCATATATGGATTTAAGCAATTTACATGCTTTCCCGCTGCTCCTACTATCAATGAAACCTTCTGGCTGATCCATATAAACGCATTCTTCTAAATTTCCATTCAGAAATGCGGTTTTAACGTCCATCTGCCAGATTTCATAGTCGTAGTGAGCAGCAATAGCAAGTAGGATCCGAATGGATTTAAGCATGGCTACGGGAGAAAATGTCTCGTCATAGTCCAAACCTGGTCTTTGACGAAAACCCTTCGCCATAAGTCTTGCCTTATAGGTCTCCACCTGCCCATCTACACCAATCTTTCTTTTAAAGATCCATTTGCACCCCACAGGTTTCACCCTAGGGGGTACAACGTCCAAAGTCCACACTTTGTTGGTGTACATAGACTCCATTTCGGATCTCATGGCATCCAGCCACTTCACAGAGTCTTTACTCGTGATAGCTTGCTGAAAACTGGTAGGATCATCATCATCCATGATGCAATCTTCTCCGTTACCATCAATGAGGAAACCATAGTACCTCTCCGGTGGGCGAGAAGTCCTACCGGACCTACGGAGTGGCCGAGGTTCTTCAGTTTCTTTTGCAACTGCTGGTTCAACCAAATCGTCATTTGTAGTTTGTGTCTCTAGAACCTCTTCTAGATCTACCATCTCGCCATTATCTTTATCTGTAAAAAACTCTTTTTCCAAGAATGTGGCATACTGAGAAACAAACATTTTTTGTTCCTCTTTGTGGTAGAATAGATATCCATAAGAATTCTTTGGATATCCCACAAAGTTACATAAGACTGACCGTGTCTCGAGTTTGTCCGGATTCTGCTTTTTAACATAGGCCGGGCAACCCCAAATCTTAATTCTCTTAAGAGATGGTCTCTTCCCATGCCATATCTCATATGGTGTGGTAGACACGGCTTTGGTTGGAACCCTATTTAGTACAAACGCTGCAGTCTCCAACGCATGCCCCCAAAACGAGACGGGTAACTCAGCGTCACTCATCATGGACCGGACCATATCTAATAGGGTCCTATTCCTTCGTTCTGACACGTCGTTGTGCTGTGGTGTGTAAGGAGGAGTGAGCTGAGAGAGAATCCCATTCTCTTTCAAGAAGTTTGCAAATTCTGTACTGAGATACTCACCACCTCGATCTGATCGAAGCATCTTGATACTCAAGCCGGTTTGTTTTTCCACTTCTTGTTTATATTCAATGAATTTCTCAAAAGCTTCGGACTTGTGTTTTAATAAAAATACATGACCGAATCTTGAGAAATCATCAATGAATGTAATGAAGTATGAAAAACCGCCTCTAGCCTGTGTAGACATAGGCCCACATACATCACTATGTATGAGGCCCAGGAGCTGAGTAGCTCTTTCTCCGTATCCGGTAAACAGAGTTTTGGTCATTTTACCCTTGATACAAGACTGGCAAGTCGCATAAGATTTATATTCAAAAGAATTTAAATATCCATCTTTGTGTAACTTGTTTAGTCTTGTTTCGTTAATATGACCAAGTCTACAGTGCCAAAGAAAAGCTTCATTTAACTCTGAAAGTTTTCTTTTATTAGTGTGTTGTATACTGAAAACTGTGTGTTGATTTAGGACATATATTCCGTTGTTAAGCGTACCATACCCAACCAACATTTGATTCAGGTTAATGTTCATAACATTGTTCTGCAATACAAAATTATACCCTTCATTGTCCAACAAAGAAATGGATATTATATTACATAGCATACTTGGTACAAAATAACATGGATTTAAAACCAAAATACATCCAGATGGCAACCCCAAGTGATACTCTCCCACTGCGACTGTATGTACATTGGAACCATTTTCAACGCGGAGAGTATGGTCACCTGTCCTCAAAACCTTGCTATTTCTCAGCCCCTGCATAGAATTGCAAATGTGAGAACCTGAACCGGTATCCAATACCCAGGAAGCAGAGTTTATAGAAAAATAGTTTTCAGTCACAAACGCACCTGAAGCAGAAGCATCACCATGCTTCTTCTTGAGACTTAAGTACTCCGTGCAATTGCGCTTCCAATGTCCTGTCTTGTAGCAGTGAAAACATTCGCCCTTCCCCGAGTCTCCAGCCTTGGACTTTCCCTTTCCCTTCACCTTTTTAACTCCGCCCTTAGGATTAGTGGGTTTCTTCTTTTTCTTTCCCTTGACTTGGCTTTCGGGCGAGAAGAGGAAGACTGTCCAATAGTCATAACGGGAGTTTTTGCTTACTTCATAGTGCTCTCTGCACTCCTTAACATATTAAGGAGTTCAGGGAGTTCCTTGTCCATGTCATGCATGTTGAAGTTCACTATGAACTGAGCAAAGGTGGAGGGGAGGGACTGCAGAATAATATCTATATATTGTTCATTGTCCATCGTCCATCCAAGGTCCTCAAGCTCTTCTATAAGAGCTATCATCTTCAGAACATGGTCTCCTACTGGTGTGCCAGGGCCCATTCGCATCTGAAACAATTTCTTTGATGCTTCGTACCGTAATACGCGGGATTGCTCCCCATACAACTCCTTTGTATGGAGCAATATACCGTGAATGTCCATGTCCTCGTGCTGCTTTTGATGTGTGTTATCCATCGATGCAAGCGCGAGGCATGTGGCCGTGGCACAGTCAGCGTCCCATGTCTTGCGGACTTCAATGTCCGCAACTGAGGATTTTGGGCCAGGGACGGGCGGGGCTGAAGCCTTGAGGACATATGATACTTTATCATAAGTCAAGGCGATTTTCAGATTCCTCAGCCAGTCTTTATAGTTGGTCCCATTCAGTTTGTTTTTATCTAGTAAAAGCTTGAGTCCAGTCATGGGTATCTACCATTAAGAGAGAGAAAAGAATACACTCAGCGAAAGCTCTTGCATAGATCAGATTGGTTATTATCTTGTCTAATCGATGTTTCCCACTGCTTTTATCGAGTTTTTCTTTCAAACCATAAAAAGAAAAACTAGCCAGGATTAATTACAGTCTACAACTTCACTAACCGTTCAGCCAGGCCAGTGTCGGTACTTGAGGGAGGTTCCCCGTGCTTTCGCATGGACCTAATTAGAGTAAACCTCGTTTTCCGAGAGGCGGAGCCCCGTTAACACCTTTCTAGACACCTAATGAGTTAGCTAATTGTAAATTGTAAAACTCTCCTAGGAGCAACTATTGCCCACAGTGGGATCGGGATCTAACCATCACATGGAAGGTATGCAATCTCATTGCAAATTTCAACTATTGAAATTCCCGATGTGGTTTTTATCCCTGGCACTTATGGCCTTTACTAAGGTCAACAAATCATAAGTACCAGTCAAGTTCTACCCGTCATTTCTTGATTAATTAGACCCACTCATATGACCCTTAACTAAGGTCAACAAAGTCATAAGAATGTCCTAAATAATCTGCATCATATGCAATGAAGGAAGACATCACTTAGCTACCGTACACTACGCCTTAACTATAGTCAACAAACGTAGCATGAATACTAATTACTCTACTTTCTAAAATGACGGAGGGTTGCGGATGATTTTTAAGAAAATCTTTAACGCTTTGAACTTGATATCGTTGTATAATCAAATGGTTTTCAAAATGAGTGGCTTAAGCTCCGCAGTTTTGAAATATAGCTTTTTCATAAAAAGCCGAGTGGTTTTTCAAATCCGATTCTACAACATCTTTTTAGGTTTATTTTCTTTACATTAATCACATTAATGTAATCCCATCATTTAAGTCCTAAAGCCAATCACAGAAAAGAAACGAAAATAACACGTACGCATATGCCATCCGCATTCGCCGTAATGTTCCGTTATGCACCGTTAGGTTACTTAACTAACGGCATACCGGGACGGGACTAGCGCGGGTGTAAAACATAAGCAACGTCTACTATATATCATATATATAATATGTCATTCGTCTCAGATATCATAGAACACAGGCAGCAGAAATATAGATATAACGTGGGATATACTAAGACGTCCGTATTTAGTATTTAGCCAGAATAGAAAATACGGATTCCACAGTCGCGATGAATAGCCAAGCCCACACCCTGGACCCCTACGAGAGCGGCAAGTGACCCTGCCAATTCTAGAGTTTAGGAGACCCGGTCTCGACTCCACGAGATGGCCTCCCACTGAACCCCAGAACCCGGTCACCTGTGCTCCCCTCCTTGGGTCCATCCTAATGCGGAAAAGTAAATAATATACAATACTGGTGACACAACCTCAACCCGGAAGTGCCCCAAATAAAAGAATATTACATTACATTTGAATTTACATGAATGAAAAAATAAAACTCTCATCCAACATAAAAAAACCCCGGCTATTCAATCGCGACAATCCTGCACATCATATCTCAGCAACACATAATATCTCATATCATCAACGTAAGTAAGTATGCATACCCCAATTGTCGTTGATGTATAGCAACGAAACCGGCGATATCGTACATACTACACTTACGGTCACAGAAAAGAAAGTGTAAAACTGCAATATCTGGAATCCACATTCGCTTTAGACATCACAAATGCGAAATATCACATATTCCGTATTTCATGTCTAGTAATATGAATTCCACACATTGCATCACATTCCGGATAAACAGACAGTATTGAAGTTTTCGAACGAACGATCAAATACCCAGGATTCACTAAAGCCCAACACTTGAGCAGAGTTCAAACACCTGGAGTGTGACACAGTAGAAGCGGTCCAGCCATAGAAGGGTCAAGCCAACGCCTCACATGTGGCACGCCGTACTGCCACAAACCCTAAGGTTCAAAGGGCAGTTCAAGACGGTCACATAATCGAGTTAAGGTTTGTTTTCTTCTAGAGGGACCACCACAAAAAGGCTTGCACGTATCTCCAAAGCATTTAAACCCCGTGAATAGCGAGCAAATGATACACGTTCAAACACTTCAATACTTTCTAATTTACTCGGAAAAGCTACGAAATGAAAATACCGATCAAAGCTACGCGTCCAAAACCATCCCCAGAAAATACAGTACTATATTCAGATTAAACATACCTAAAACAGTATACAAGCAGACCTAGGAATTATGGTGCAATTTTCATAGCATGATGCCACTGTACGGCCGCTGATCCGCGGCCTAAGCAAGGAATTGCCGCGGTTCCACGGCCATATGAACAGTTCACTGCATCATATTTCACCATTATTCTTAGTTTTCCCTGCGGTATTTTTTAAGTATTTTTAATTCTGAAAAATGTCAGATTTTAAAATTTGTCCAGAGAGGGTCCAAAAAATCGTATTTTTTGTCCGATCGGGATTTTTACTTCGTAAAAGCGTCGCCTAATGTTCTAGGTCAGCTCTGATACCAATGTTAGGTTTGTCTAGCACCCTATGAAGAGTTTTGAAGCATCACATGCCTTAAAGTTTGAATTTTGATGGTGCTAAACAAGCATGCAAAGGAATCGATCCTAGAAAATTAGGGTTTCGAAACTTAAGACTTAAAAAGTTAGGGTTTCGAGACTACAACCTTTGTAGCTCCCTTTCGCTGGAATCCTTGGTCTCTAGGGTGTTGAATGGAGGTCCTCTTGAAGTCCTCTCGCGTCCACGACGATCCACCACGGAGTTCTCCGTCCAAGCTCGCAACTTCGTAAAACCGAAGAGAACACTCTAAACAAGTTGGCTAAACTTGTATAGAATGAAGTTGTGGTTAAGTTTCTCACTTCAAAAACCTTTCTTTAAGTGTGTTTTACTCACTAGAAAAGACTAGAGAGCAAATGTGAAGGAGGAAGAAGATGGTGGCAATATTTTTCACAAGAGATGATAAAGATAATGATAACCCTCAAGAAGAAAAAGAAATATATCATTATATATATTTAATTTCTTCTTGCTATGAACCATGGTTAAAGTGATGGAGACATTATTTAACTTGAGTTTTAAATCATAAAGAGAAGGATAACTCAAGGTTAGAGGTAGGTAAGCTGGGTTAGGTTAAAGGAAGAATGTAGAAGCTAGAAATGATTTTCCTTTTCTTTTCAATTTGATTTAAATACAAAATTAAATAATATATCATCACTTAATCAATGGTGTGAGTCTTATATTTCCACCATTTCCATATGCTAACAACCATGATAGATGGGTGTATGTATGTATTCATGTATGCACATCCACATGTGCATGAAACTAGAATGAAAGAAAGAAACACATGCATGCATGCATACATCCATCATCTTCTAGAAAGGTTTCAAGTGAGAAAACTAATGGTTAGATGATAAATCAACACTTGATTTATCAATCCGGTCATATCTCATATGACCCCACCAAAAGCAGGCCACCCGATCAATGTTCGGTATCATATACGCACATTTTAATCGGGTGCATGCGCATATCGCATACGCGCACCACAACGTTTCGCCTGGACTGGGTAACTCCTTTGTGGGACTCTAAGACTCGTCAATACGCCGGCAGAGGGTGATGATCATATCAGGTACCCCCAAGCCACAAGCGGTCAGCTAAACGTAACGGCCACCCAGGTATTGAGCGATCAGAAGACAACAAGCGAACCTGCTACAACTCCCGTCGAGCCAACCGGCAGCACTACCGTACAGTCCGGTCTCTTCATCAGATATGCCGCATATCGAGCCTAGGGATGGTAACGTCGACCCGAATAACTCAATAAGTCGTACCGGTGAATGGTCTATAACAGATCGAGAAACTACTGATAACACTTATCAGCAATTCTCAGCAGCCCTGGCCAGGGACTTACTGATATAACCAGTCGGGCACTGTACAGCATCAACTCCCAATACCGGGAGAGGCAAAACCCCTCCTATCGCTCATTGCCTTCGTGTGTCTCGGGACTGTACCCAACGGCCACCTGTTTGCACGACTCAGTAGAGCCGTGGTAGGGTGGTAATCAAAGTACAGTGGGAGAACACACAATACTCCATGACGATCTCGGGTCTACAGACTAACCTGCACCAGTGTCACCTGAGAACTGCTATCCGACGATAGATATAATTCCATATAGGAGTTCTCGGTGAGTCCGTCCAGTGTACCCAGTCAGCACTGTGCACCCGTATATGATCTTGATGTCAAATATCGATGAATGTGGGAACATCCATCGCCCATCATATGGGTCTAGTATCATTTACGCTAGTCTACTCTGGTATATCAATGCCCCGTCTTGATATACCTACGACTAGGGACTTTCCAGGATATGCTTATAGACTACAGATGTCCCACTAGTATGATCTCCATCATAATCAGAGCAGTCAAGCCAATATCCTCAGGGCTTTATCAACATGTATGAGTGAATAATAAGGATGATCAAATCAACATGTCAGATAAAGAAGAACCAGATAGCATACTATCATGTCGAGCAAGAATGCATACTGAATATATATACATGTATAGATACATCCACTATCACATAATGGCCTCTAGGGCATACATATATCCAACACACCAAAAGTACCAAAATCCAGAGCCCAAAACACTGTAAAAATTTCAGCCTGTTTGGATCTGATCTGGCCGGTTTTGGGGTGGTGATCTTGGCCATTTTCCGAAGGAATGGGATGAAATTTGTACGGTGCTCATATTGTATCACATACATCACTCTGCAACTATTTGAAAAATTTTTTGACACTCTGAAAATATTTACAGAAACTAGGGTTTTTCGTCAGGTGTTTCGGAGTTGTTTCGGTTTCGTAATCCTACACTTATCCGTTCAATTCTCTAGCTAGGCTCTGATACCACTGTTGGATTACCTACAATGGCAACTAGGTTTCGGGAGGCATCATCCAAGCCAAGTTTAAATTTTTGCCATTATAGATAACCCTAACACAAGATCTTTAACTAGAGAATCAAACTAAACATCAAAGTAAACAACTATACTTTACAACCTTTTTAGTCCGTTCCTTCGCTTCATACACTACTACAAATAAGGGTTGCCCCTATGGATTTACCCGTAGGGGCAAATCACTGACCCTACGGTTATATCCGTAGGGGCGAAGAATTAATCTGTAGGTGCAAACGCCGTAGGTTCAAGTTGAAGCCCTGAACTTGCCCCTGCGGGCAAAAACTTGCCCCTACGGAGTTCTACGTAGGTCCATTTTCACCTACGGAGTTGGCCGTAGGGGAAAAAAGTTATTTATTTTTACGGTTTTTTTAAATTTATTAGCTGTACCTACGGATATCTCCGTAGGGCCAAATACTATCCCCTACGGATATATGCGTAGGTACGTATCCATAGGGGCAAAATATCAGGAATCCTGATATTTTGCCCCTACGGATATATCCGTAGGGGAATTTGTTTGCCCCTACGGATATATCCGTAGGGGCAAGCCAACCCCTTTGATACTGAGATCAGGGGGGAAATATCAGTTAATGCTGATATTTTGCCCCTACGGTTTAAACCGTAGGGGCAACGTGTGTGCCTACGGATTAATCCGTAGGCACACATTATCTGTTTTTTTTTAAAAAGGGCTGCCTGATTTTTTCTCGCCCTATGCACAAGAATATATATATCAATAAAATATAAAATTAATCATCACACAACATATATCGCAGTATTCATAATCATATCTCACGCATATAATATACAAAAGAAACCTAAATACTGAATATGATATAAATATAAACCAATATCAATATCAATATCGTTTCAAATTGTAGTACAATATATATGATATAAATAAATACATATTTCAAAAAATAAGAATCAAAAAGCTACCCTAGCTCGGTCCAGCTCCACCTCTGATAAACGATAGAATAAGGCGCGCCTGCTCCTCGGTCAATAAACCATGCAATTCGGCGCGAGCGGGAGTCTGAGCGTCCTGTGGAGCTGGCGATGTGGTCTGCGCAGCCGCCATCGAGGGTGTCGCTTGCGTAGCCGCGGCTGCGGGAGTCTGAGCGGGCGGCGGAGCTATAGGAGCTGTCTGCGGAACCGCAGCCGATGTAGTGCCTTGCGGAACCGCAGCCGAAGGAGATGCATGCCATGTACCCTGTCGCGTCTGGACCTAACGTGTGTAAGAAACGTGTAAGAACTGTGTATTATTCAAATTCGTATCATTATCAAGTTATTTCGAAATCACATTTGGATATCTAGTTTGGAAAACCGTTGTTTATTTTAATTACATATTTATGTATGATTAATCAAACCTAAGTCTAAAACCAAATAAGCTCAAGCTACGTACAAATTATGGATATGTTGATATCCATAATATGACATGATATTTTACTATAAAGTAGTTTACATACCAGCATCTCCTTCAACTCCTGAACGGTGGCCCTCAAGCTCTCCAGTTCCTGCTGGACACGTCACTCACAGGAGACGGAGGAAGTAACCGCCGGGGTGGAGTCCAACCTCATATGGGCCCTGCTAGGGCCCAGTCCCCGGCCTCTCTCCCAACCTCCATGGTGCACTCCGTGTGCGACGTTCAGAACTGTGGTCAGCAGCCTCGGATCACTCTGTCCGGTAAAATCGATCCCTGAGGCCTCGGCCTGCTCAACTACCCGCTCCTACACCCACATTAAGCAGTAAAGTATAAGTATAAAATTTAAACTTGAACCTTCCAAAACTAAAATTTCAAATATGGGTAGAATAAATATTAACACTTACACAATACTCCTGGGTAGCGACGTCGGGATATCGAAGCTCGCCCGTGGCGGGATCTGTCGAGATGCCGAGGACGGCAAGATATGTGGACAGCACGCTCGGTGTACCACCTTGCGCCACGGTCTGAGCTGTCTGCAATATTAGAAAATAACTCTTAATATTAGAAATATTAGAAAATAACTCTTAATATTGCAGAATATCACAAAGGTCGGTCTATTGTAATTTACCGATAACGCTATGGCTCGAGTAATATTCTTTGAGTCACCTGTGTAAGTGGGGCGACCCCTCTTCGCCGACTTCCTGTTCTCTGTATTCTCAGCGGCCTGTTTCTGCACAACGCATTAACATTTAGTTTTCTAATTAAGGAACACAAAAAAATAAATTATATCCTAAACAATGAATTACATTTAAAATACATACCTGTCTGTGTTGGGAGTCAAAATATTCGCACAATAGAGGCCATGTCTCTATGTCGACTCTCGCAAACGCCAGAGTAGATAGGAGGGCCGCTCTATCTGCCTTGGGGGTCGCCATCCATAGGGAGTAGCAGTCGGCCTTCAGCTCATTCCTGTTGTATCGGACCTTGGTCTGCATGTTCTTCATCAGGCCATCGTACAGAGCATGAAGGTCGAGCACCCTCCCAGGATGATCAGGGTCGGGTACAGGCTGAAAATCGTAATCCGACTGAAAATACAAAAAAACATTGTTATTAGATTTCAAGTGTTAATAATAAATATATTGGATAAATCAAATGAAAATATATATTAATACGTGCCCGAGCCTGATCAAAGATGAGGGCGAATGAGCGCCGGTGCTGCTCGCCCCACTCAACGTGAAGTGGATAGTTCTTCACGAGCCGGTTCTCGTCCCCCATATACCGGCCGAACCTCTCGGCATGAGGACAGGTATAGCGATAGTCAAGGGTAAAAAAGAGGGGGAATGCTGCCTCCCCCCTAGCTCTGTCAGGCCTCAGCCTATGGGACTGATTTGGGCTTCGAGTCCCCCTCTGGGGATGGGGAGGCCCTGCGTCTGCACGAAATATCAAGACAATCAATATTATAAAAAAGTTGTATTAAGAAATCAAGCTTAAACGAAAATTGAAGTGTGATATATACCTCCGATGACTATCGCGAGCCTGGGACCGGGCAGCAGCACGAACGGGATGATAGTTCCTCCGGTGAGGAACAACCGGATTCCCGGATGCGGACGCATCACCTCCAACTAGAAAATAAATATTGTCGCTAAATTTCCATGAAGTTCATATTTATTCTATAGTGCATATGTAAAATGAATAAATATTTTATATTTATTCATACTAACCTGCAGACGATGCGGATGGTATGGAAGCGGCAGGAGTGGTCCCTGCGGAAGATGTGGACGCACCACCTATAATTAGACAATTAAAAATAGATTATATAAGTAATTGCAAAAAGAATGTGTAGATCAATAATATAATGTTCTAAATCAATATGCATGCACTATAGGATATATAAACATACCCGCAGGTGCGGTGGTGTCACCACCTACAGCTAGACAATAATAAAAATTGCTAAGTAAGAGCAAAAGGAATGTGTGTATATTTATGATATAGCATTCTAAATCAATATACATGCACTATATGATATATAAACATACCTTGAGGAGCGGGAGTGGCCTCTATCCCAGATGTGGACGCATCACCAACAACTAGACAATCAAACATTGACAATATAAGTAATTTTGACATAAACAGGCATGAATATCTGTAATATTACATTCAAAATGGATATGCGTGCAGTATACCTGAAGGTGTGTCAAAATCCACACGGAAGGAGGCATCCGAAGGGGTCTCCGATCTGGGTGCAAGACCGGCCCTCTGAAGCTCCCTACGAAGCTTTCCGGGCGGCAGAACCGCTCTGCCTCTGCCTCTGCCGCGGCTGGAGCTCCTGCCGCCCCTCGCTGCTCCCGACATCGTCATCAAATCTAGATAAACGGTTCGTGGACACATCAAACAATCATTAAAAGTATTGACTGAATATGTATAGAGTGTAAAATGTGAAATAATAATATAACATTACTGATAACCTTTTTCGTTTCGTGGGCGCATTATACATATATACTTGGATTTCATCGTCGATGTCATTTCTAACCAACGTAACTTCATGATCGGTCGAAGACAACCCGTCCTTCGAAACAGACGCTCGGATCACATTAAGCCTTCTCTCTTCTTCGTCCTCATCGCTGTCCTCGTATTCTGGGACATCGTAGACATCTCTGGGTTTCCATCGGCATACAACACTCCATCCCGGATGCTTCAAACACAGTGATTAGTATACTTGGAACGCTTGGTTCGGAAAGATAAACGGATCTTCATGACCGTAAAATCGAAGTGCGTTCACACTGGTCAATCCATATTCATCTTTCCAAGTCCCAAGATTACTTCTCTACTTGTCCGTATTGGTTCGCGTATCGTACCAAGTACACTGGAATATATAAAAGGGTTCTGATCGTCCGGGATAGTGGATGCCGAGTATACAATTTAAGTACCCATAATAAATCACACCGTCCGATCCTACCGTCGCAATCCCACTATTCTGAGTGGTTCTAGATGTTTCTATGTCCTTAACTTCGAATTTGTATCTAAGGACACCAAATCCTTTGTAATATGCAACCTCCGTACTAGGAAATTGAGCTAAACATCTTGAATCACTCTCAAATGATGCAGACAAGTTCGGATCGTGGATCTAACAAAACAAATTTTACGACAAATACATAACGATACAAGTTTAGATTAAAACTGCTAGCAATAAAATGTTATTCGAATAACTTACATGATCTGTGACCCAATCACATCAATTATCCTGATGATATTTTTCCAATTGTTCTTCATTCCAATCAGGATCCCCCTCACGTACCTCGTTAAAATGAATTCTGTTTTCGACAAATAATGGTGTCATTAATATTATATCATTTCATACACACACAAACACAGATATAACAATTAATCCAAAAAAACATACTCTCTAATTTGTTCAAGACATACACAATTAAGCAAGATAAACCGGTATATCTTGTTGATAAACATAGTGTCTACCCTCTTATACTCGGCTTTACCATATGGCCCGTCTTGAATTCTTCGTGGCCGGTTAAGCCTTGTCTCAATGTTCTCGTCCAAATAGCGGGAACAAAATGTGGTTGCTTCATCAAAAAGATAACCATGTATGATAGAACCCTCTGGTCGATTTTTATTGCGTATATACTTCTTAAGAGTGTAGAGGTACCTAATGGAAATATGTTGAATAAATAAATACGGGCATACAGGACAACAATAAATTTATAAATTGCACGAAACGAAAAATTACACATACCTCTCGACGGGATACATCCATCGATATTGTACCGGTCCGGCTAACTTCGCTTCAGTTGCAAGATGAACCGTCAAGTGTATTATGATATCGAAGAATGACGGTGGGAAAATACGCTCAAACCTGCAAAGTATCAACGCAATAGAATTTTCTAGTTTATCCAGCGTCACAACCTCCAGTGTTTTAGCACACAACTCCCTGAAAAAACAACATAAGTCGTTGATTACTAGACCAACCGATTCGGGGAGAGAAGTCCTGAGGGCTAATGGAAGAAGGTGCTCCACGATAACATGGTGATCATGACTTTTCAGCCCATCGATCTTGCCCTTCACAATTTTTATTTTCTTGCTGAATGATCCTGAAAAACCTGTGGGAGCTTTCAAATCATGCAACACCTGCAGGAATCTTTTCTTCTCTGGTTGTAACATATGATAAGCGGCATTGGGTGAAATTCACTTCTTATTCCCCACTCTTGTAGATCCATCCGAGCATTCAGGTTATCTTTCGATTTCCCGTCTTTACAAAGAAGTAAGTTAAGTATGTGCTCTGATACTCCCTTCTCTATATGCATGACGTCCAGACAATGACGTACTGAATTTGTAGAACTGTACGGAAGCTCGAAGAAAATGCTTAACTTGTTCAAAAATGGTGGTTTGACCTGTTTCGTCGGATCCATCCCGAAGGTCACATTATTGTAACCATCCCATTTAGCAGTCACGTCCTCTCCGGACAATGGGGATGGAGGTCCAAGAAGCTCTTGATGACCATCAAAGTGAACCGTGTCTAACCTATAGGGATGGTCTGGAGGCAGGAAACGTCGATGGCCGCAATAACAAACCTTCCTGCTAAAATTCAAGAATTTCGATGTTGTGTGTTCATGGCAATGAGGACATGCTTTGTGACCATGTACGGACCAACCTGATAGCATTCCATACGCAGGAAGTCATTAATTGTCCACATTAGAGCCGCACGCAGTATGAAGGTTGTATTTGTGTTTGCATCATATGTCTCTACACCATCAATGAACAAAGATTTCAACTCCTCGATCAGAGGTCAGAGATAGACGTCAATATTGTTCCCCTGTGAGTTTCGTCCGTCGATAAGAAGAGGCATCATAAAGTATGATTGGTCCATATCCAACCAAGGCGACAAATTATAAATTATCATTACAACGGGCCATGTGCTGTGACTTCCAGCCATATAGTTGAATGGGCAGAAGCCATCAGCAGCCAGTACGAGCCGGACATTGTGAGGATCGCTACTGAATATTGCGTGCCACCTATCGAAATCCTTCCAAGCCGGTGAATCTCTTGGATGGCTCATTTTTCCATCTTCACTTGGAGGAGCACGGTGATGCCAAATCATTGCCTAGGCTGTTTTCTTGCACCTGAATATCCTCTGTAGCCTCTGTGTTATGGGAAAGTATCATGCTATCTTGACAGGTATATCGGGCTTCTTATCATAATCTTTCGGTTTATACCTGGCCTCTCCGCATGTTGGACACTCTTTCAAATCTGAATTCTCTTTCCGGTACAACACGCAATTTTTAGGACATACTTGAATCTTCTCGCACTTTAGACCTCAATCAGACATCATCTTCTGGGCTCCGTACCAGCTGTCGGGCACGTTATTTTCCGGAGGCATAGAATCTTTCAAGAACGAAAGAAGCAATGTGAATGACTTGTTGCTCCATCCATTTGGCACTTAATCTGGAAAAGTTGGACGAACCATGAGAGGGTGGACTACTTCACATTCTCATAAATTGGTTTCCTAGCATCATTCATGAAATTTTCATATTTATCCGCACGCGGTCCTTGACCGGAAGGAATGCCATCTTCGGTACAAATAGATTCATCTAGGGCAGCCTCTACCATATCCTCCATTTCTTCTGATGGAAATAAATTACCGTCTTCTCCTTCTGCCGCATTACCGAATTCTTCTTCTTCTCCTGCCGCGTTACCGAATTCTTCTTCTTCTCCTGCCGCATTATCGTGTTCTTCTTCTTCTTCTGCCGCAGTACAGCATTCTTCTCCTTCCCCGTGATATTTCCAAGTTGTATAAAGTCTAGTAAACCCATATTTTACAATATGAAGCTCTGCCAATTCTACCATCTGCCAGTACTTATTGCCACATCTATCGCACGGACAGAGAATCTTCTCTATTATGATCTTATTATGTGCGCGTGCAAATTCAATAAAAGCAGCAACTCCTGCGACAAACATAGGTTGCATACGTTGTTGCCAATCCACATACATCCAGTCCTTAACTTTGACGTACTCATGGGCCATGTTAGACTGTATAACATATAAATTGTAGGTTATAGTGACTATATTGAGAAATATAAGAACGGGATAGTTACTGACAAATGAGAAAATCCATGTATATGCTTTGTGTGTGCGTTTGTCGTTGAAAAGAATAAATTATCGCACGTATGTTAACCGATAGACGGGGACTAAGTGGCGCTTTTAGTTTCATATATGAGTATCGATGGGAATATGAAGGTTTCATATTATCATCGAGTATCATATATTGGTTTTAACCTGAACATCTCGAATCACTCTCTAATTATGCGTTTGTTGTGTATTCTTATTGTATGTGTGTGTTCCGACTGTCGGGGGTAGGCTTCTATCCCATTAAGAATGTATAGAGCGAACACCCATCATTTGTGCTTTCAACCGTTTCGAGTAAATTTTGGCAGCACCTCCCCGCTGTTCTCCGAGTACACTGTAATAGAATAGATAATCATTTCAAAGCTGTGAAACAACGTTGAAATGAACTTCTAATCTATCTTTGCACACGGAGAACCAGCGGAAAGGTACAGACGAAATATCTCGAAACGGATAAAAACACAAGTGAATGAAGGCGTTTGCTTTATACATTCTTAACTTGTCCACACGGGACAAATCTATGGGTTACCATACGATTGAATTTTCTCGTCGCGTAGACTATACGACGGTTGTTAGTATCGAGCTATACCGTCCGATATTTAACAACCTTCGTATAGTTCTATGTCACGACGAAAATCGCACGTATGTTAACCGATAGACGGGGACTAAGTGGCGCTTTTAGTTTCATATATGAGTATCGATGGGAATATGAAGGTTTCATATTATCGTCGAGTATTATATATTGGTTTTAACCTGAACAACTCAAATCGCTCTCTAATTATGTGTTTGTCGTGTATTCTTGTTGTATGTGTGTGTTCCGGCCGTCGGGGGTAGGTTTCTATCCGATTAAGAATGTATAGAGCGAACACCCATCACTTGTGTTTTCAACCGTTTCGAGTAAATTTCGGTAGCACCTCCCTGTTGTTCTCCGAGTACACTGTAATAGAATAGATAATCATTTCAAAGCTATGAAACAACGTTGAAATGAACATCTAATCTATCTTTGTACACGGAGAACCAGCGGAAAGGTACCGACGAAATATCTCGAAACAGATGAAAGCACAAGTGAATGAAGGCGTTTACTTTATACATTCTTAACTTGTCTACACGGGACAAATCTATGGGTTACCATACGATTGAATTTTCTCGTCGCGTAGACTATACGACGGTTGTTAGTATCGAGCTATACCATCCTATATTTAACAACCTTCATATAGTTCTATGTCACGACGAACATCACACGTATGTTAACCGATAGACGGGGACTAAGTGGCGCTTTTAGTTTCATATATGAGTGTCGATGAGAATATGAAGGTTTCATATTATCATCGAGTATCATATATATGTTTTAACCTGAACATATCGAATCGCTCTCTAATTATGCATTTGTTGTGTATTCTTGCTGTATGTGTGTGTTCCGGCTGTCGGGGGTAGGCTTCTATCCCATTAAGAATGTATAGAGCGAACACCCATCACTTGTGCTTTCAACCGTTTCGAGTAAATTTCGGCAGAACCTCCCCGCTGTGCTCCGAGTACACTGTAATAGAATAGATATTCATTTCAAAGCTGTGAAACAACGTTGAAATGAACATCTATTCTATCTTTGTACACGGAGAACCAGAGGAAAGGTACGGACGAAATATCTCGAAACGGATGAAAACACAAGTGAATGAAGGCGTTTGCTTTGTACATTCTTAACTTGTCCACACGGGACAAATATATAGGTTACCATACGATTGAATTTTCTCATCGCGTAGACTATACGATGGTTGTTATTATCTAGCTATATCGTCCGATATTTAACAAGCTTCGTATAGTTCTATGTCACGACGAACACCGCACGTATGTTAACCGATAGACGGGGGCTAAGTGGCGCTTTTAGTTTCATATATGAGTATCGATGAGAATATGAAGGTTTCATATTATCATCGAGTATCATATATTGGTTTTAACCTGAACATCTCGAATCACTCTCTAATTATGCGTTTGTTCTGCATTCGTGTTGTATGTGTAACATGATTTTTAACCATTGAGATCAAGATTTGAGAAATTTTATAAGTGGCCGTTAACATGATAACAATCATCTCTTCTTATCAGTCCATATCTGAATTCGAAAGGGCAGTATATTTGCTATTAAATGTTCATGTTCAACTCTAAAGCAAGAGAAAAATAGAGGAATATAGATCTATTAAAGTCAAGCCATAAAGCTAATCACATATTTACAACATTGCAAATGCATTAACGCAAAACATGGTTATGATACTTCAAAAGAATTAATTATCAAGGATCTGGGAGTGGAGATGAACATACAGTTTCCCGTCAATAAGATCAGCAGGACAGAGACAGATAAAATATAAGATTAGAATGATGAACAAGATAATATGCTTGAAAGATGCTATATTTGCTGATTGAATATAAATGAATCCACCAATAAGATTATATACATGATAATATATGTAGAAGAATTCAGGCCATGCACACAAACCACCAACTATTTCATATGCTGGCTGAATGAAACGGGCGAAAAGATTCATAGTTTTCCATAAACTACAAGCAGATTCTGCCATTACTAAGTACAAAACAAAATGGATTATAACTTAAAGGAGAAAGAAGAGCTTGAAGCAAAATCAGAACAAATTATATTGTCCCACATGTGTTGCTCGCCCAGACATTCGATAGCATACATGTCATAAGAAAAATAACAGAAAAACAATTTCTTAAGCTTAAATACCCTCTAAATATGCCAAACAGCTTACTTACAGTTCTACTGATACATTATTAAACATAAAGTCCCTGCAGACGCCAAATCTGGAACAACTATCACCTTATCATCGAATGTTACGTCCACAAAAGTGAAGGTAATAGAATAAATGCACCAGCACAAACTCGACCTCGAATTAGCCTAAAGCTTTGCCGGGATGGAACTAAAAAAACAAGCAAAGCATATTTACACTACAAGCTTACACCTACTACAAGGGATAAATAGGGCACTCTACAGTTCACATCTCACAGCCCAACCGAACCCTACCCCAGCACCATCCCCGCCCCAGCCCCAGCCCCAGCCCAACCGAGCCTTAGCCCCAGACCCAGCCCAGCCCCAACCCCAACCCCAACCAAACCCTAGCCTCAGCCCCAGACAAGCCCCAGCCCCAGCCCAAACCCTAACCTTAACCCCAACCGATCCCTACAACCTAACCCTAACCCTAACCCTAACCCTAACAGAACTCTACCCCGAGCCCCAGCCCAGCCCCAGCCCCAGTCCAACCGAGCCGTAGCCCCAGCCCCAGCCCCAGCCCTGCCCCAACCCCAACCCTAACCAAACCCCAGCCCCAGCCCTAGCCCCAACCCCAACCCCAACCCCAACCGAACCCCACAACCTAACCCTAACACTAACCGTAACCCTAACCGTAACCCGATCGACGCCGACACCGACGCCGATGTCCTCATCCCTACCTGAACCTGGCCTGAACCCTAGACTACAACGTCAAAATTAAAAATTATTTGAGATTTACTAACAACCGTGCGCGCGGTGGATCGACGGTAGAAATTGGTGGTCGCCGACGATCGGCGAAGGTGGCGATGAGGCACAGGAAGTCGACGAAGGTGTGGGGAGGACCGACGAAGCTGGCGCAGGCTCACGAGCGCGGTGGCGACGAAGCGCGGGAACAGGCGACGAGAGGCGCGGGAGTGAGAGAGAAATTTGGGAACGAAGAATATAATTTTTCTGTGTTTTTTTTTATTAATAACCTATGTAGATGCCCCTACGGACATAACCGTAGGTCCCCGGCTTGCGGCTCCATAAGGCCAAAGAAAAAATTATAACGTAAAGCACCGTAGGGACAACGCTTTGGCCTTACGGATTAACCCGTAGGGACAAGAAATATTTGGCCCTACGAATTTCTGAGTCCGTAGGGGCAGCCCCATATTGTATTAGTGATAAGCTCTGTGTTGAAGTCCCTTCGCTGCAATCATCAAGTTCCCGGACTCTCGAGAAGCTCCATGAGGTGAATGATTCATCTTGCTTGAAGTCTTCGAAATCCAAGACGATCTACCTTGAGGAAACTCAAACCCAAGCTCTCTCTTCTCTAATGAGGTATTATTGAAGCAAACACCTTAATCTAAGTGGCTAGAATAGATGAGAATGATGAAGTAGGAATTTTGCTCTCTTTAGTTTTCTTTATCTCACATTCATTCATCACAAATCAAAAATCAAGCAAGCTCTTTTGTGAGCAAGAAGAAGATGAAGAAAAAGAAGTGAAGAAATGAATTATTGTTAAGGTTAGAATTGTAAGTCGACGTTAGACACCCCACATGATGCGGGAAGGCGGAATAGGTAAAACAATCATTTTGGTTAAACTAATATCGACTAACTTTACGGATCTTTGCCAAACCCTAACTAACAACAACATAGGAGGGATTAGCTACTATGAAAGAAGATTATACCTAATGAACTAAGTCCTTCTTGTTCTCGTTGACCACCTCCTCGTCGGCATCCTCTTTGTGATAGAAGATCCATCCGAGAGCTACTTCTCCAAGCTTAACCTCTAACTTGAGGTAATTAGGTAACTAAGAGTGCTAATCAAAGCAACCTAGAAAAAATAGAATGGGATTAGGGATCAATTAGCCTTGCTAACCCTTGGATCTCAGCACATGAGAGGTTAGGGTTAGGGTTTGAAGAGAGAGAGCTTGAGGAGAGAGAATGTGAAAGTGAGAATCAAATGGAAATTAACTCATTTGTGTATATATATGAAGCATAAAATATCTTGCACAAAATATCATTTGCACAAATATCTTCATGCTTCATTTAATACATAATGAATCATCTAGTGAGTCATTAAAAGCATTAATGCTTCATTCACTCTCTTGATGAATCATCTCCATGAGTCACAAAACCATTTAATGAATATAACACCTAAGCTCTCCACCTCATCAACCTTCTAGAAGCTTCTCGAGTAATTACGAGAACGCCCTTCCTATCCATGAAAACACGGAAATACTGAGACTGTAGAAATCCAATAATCCAATACTGGAATCTGGCATAAACTAAAGCCCGCTAGTAAAAACTATCCGAACTCGTACGTGCGAAAAAACACGTATGTGTCCGTACCCTGTCGTAAAAACATACGACCTCTATATCGTTTCGCCCGAAGCAGGTAAACTCTCTGTGTGCGACTCTAAAGACTCGACTACTATGCTGACAGTGGGTTTAACAACAGACTGCAAGCGGCACTAGCTGTACGTAACGGTCCCCAGGTAGATGTCGATAAGAATGCCGATGAGGAAACCTATCCGAACTCCTACTGAGCCTGATATGACAATCTCTATATAGTCCGGTCTGTTCGTCTAGGACTATCGCATATCGGGCCTAGGGGGCTGCAACCATCGGTCCCCTAAAAGTGGTATAAGTCGTGACGGAGTGATGCCTATTACACCTTGAGAAGCTACTGGAAAACCTACCAGTAAATCTCGCTTGCCCTGGCCAGGGACTTTGCATAATGGCTCTCCAAACGCAGCGCGATATCAACTCCCAATACCGGGAGAGACGAATCTTGTCAAATCGCCACTGCCTCCAAGTGCTTCGGGAATGCACCCAACTGGTACCTGTTTGCACGACTCCTTTGAGCCGTGGTAGGATAGTAATCTAAGAACAGTGGGAACACACTCGATGCGAAGCAGCAGTGTCAACTCTGCGGACTATGCTGTACTCATGTCACCTGGGAACTGTTAACTGACGACGGGTATAATACCAACCATCAGTTCCCTACGAGTCCTGTCCGGTGTACCCATAACCTAACGAGCACCTGTATACTATCTCCAGTACAACGTACTGATGGCTATGGGGCAGACCATCCCCCCAACTGGGATGAGAAGCGTACACACTAGTCTACTCCAGAGTATCGATGCCCTGTCTCGATAATCCTACGACTAGGGACCTGAAAAAGGATGTTCTTGTAGACTACCCAGCCCCCACTAGTGTGACTGCCATCACAACCCTGGTAGTCAAGCAAGATCCTAATGGCTCTATCAATACGTTCATACATATTAAGCTAGATATAAACCAAGTAGCATACTACCATGTTTAGCAAGACTGTTAATATAACTGTGAATATCCCAAGCTTCCATTAAGTAATATACAAGCTAGTATGATACAATAATGGCTCCTAGGGCATATACACTAACAATCTCCCACTTGCACTAGGGCTATGTACTGGCGTATCGAAGACCGATCATCTCGAGTAGCCTCTCGAACTGAATCTGAGGTAAGGCCATTGTGAATGGATCAGTAGTGTTATCTTCTGTAGCAACTCTCCGCACCTCGATCTCTCGGCGATCTATGATCTCCTTGATCAGGTGATACCGCCTTAAGATGTGTCTGCACTTCTGATGGGACCTTGGTTCCTTCGCTAAAGCTATAACTCTGTTGTTGTCACAATACGGCGTTATTGGATCAGCAATGGTAGGAACCACCTGATGTTCTGTTAGGAACTTCTTCATCCAGACTGCTTCTTTTGCGGCATCGTAAGCAGCGATATACTTCGCTTCCATCGTCGAGTCAGCAACGATGTCTTGCTTGGAACTCTTCCAGCACATCGCCCCTCCATTGAGGGTAAAGACATAACCTGACATGGACTTGGAGTCATCCTTATCACTCTGGAAGCTGGAATCAGCAAAGGCCTCGATCTGGAGGTCTTTTCCGCCGTAAACCAAGAACATATCCTTAGTCCTTCTCAGGTACTTGAGAATGTTCATTACTGCTATCTAGTGTTTCTCCCCTGGGTCTGACTGATACCTTCTTACCACGCTCAGTGCGTAAGCTACATCTGGTCTGGTGCACAACATCACATACATTATAGAGCCTACCGCAAAAGCGTAGGGTATAACTGACATGCGATCCCTTTCCAAATCAGTCTTGGGAAACATCTCTTTGGATGGGGTGATTCCGTGACAAGCCGGTAAATTGCCAAGCTTAGAATCTTCCATACTGAATCTTTTCAGTACAGTGTTGATATACCTAGACTGCGAAAGTCCCAACATCCTCTTAGATCTTTCTATCACGATAGATCTGGATCCCCAGAATGTAAGAGGCATCACCCAGGTCTTTCATGGAGAACCTGTGTAACAAGAATCCTTTGACAGATTGTAGCGTAGGAATGTCATTTCCTATCAATAGAATGTCATCCACATACAAGACAAAAAATACGACAGTTCATGCTACGATTTTACTATATATACATGGTTTTTCTGGATTTTTGATACAATCATATTTTTTGACCGTTTCATCAAAATAGATGTTCCAACTCCGCGATGCCTGCTTTAGTCCATAAATGGACTTAAGCAACTTGCACACTTTCCCGCTGCTCCCACTCTGATTGAAGCCTTCTGGCTGATCCATATAGACGCATTCTTCTAAACTACCATTTAGAAAAGCCGTCTTTACGTCCATCTGCCAGATCTCATAATCATGGAAGGCGGCAATGGCAAGAAGGATCCGAATGGATTTGAGCATAGCCACTGGAGAAAAAGTTTCTTCATAGTCCAAACCAGGTCTTTGACGAAAAACCTTTGCAACAAGTCTAGCCTTATAGGTTCCACCTATCCATCTACACCGATCTTTTTCTTGAAGATCCATTTACATTCTATGGGTTTTACCTCATATGGAGCAAAGTCCAAACTCCATACTTTGTTGGTGTACATGGACTCCATCTCGGTCCGCATTGCATCCAGCCATCTTACCGAGTCACCGCTCTGGATGGCTTGCTGAAAGCTAGTAAGTTCATCATTATCAATGACGCAATCCTCTCTATCCCCATCTATGAGAAAACCGTAGTATCTCTCAGGCGGATGAGACGGCCTACTACTCCTGCGGAGGCGTGCGGGAATGTCCTTTTCTTCTTGAACTACTGGTTCTACCAAACTTTCAGTAGTAGTTTGTGGTTCTGTAATTTCTTCCAGTTCTATTGCGCTCCCACTTGTTTCCTTTTCTAAAAACTGATGTTCTAGAAAATGGGCATTACGAGAAACAAAAACCTTTTGTTTCTTTGCGTAATAGAAGAAATACCCCTTGGAGTTCTTTGGATATCCCATAAACTTACACTGTACTGATCATGCCTCGAGTTTGTCCGCATGCTTCTCTTTTACAAAAGCTGGACATCCTCATATCTTCAGATACTGAAGATAGGGTTTCTTCCCACTCCACATCTGATTATGGGGTGGTAAGCACAGTCTTGGTAGGAGCCCTGTTCAAAAGATATGTTGCTGATTCTAGCGCATAACCCCAGAAAGATCGTAGTAACTCAGCATTACTCATCATGGAACGTACCATATCCAATAGGGTTCGGTTCCGTCTCTCCGATACACCATTATGCTGTAGAGTGTATGGAGGAGTAAGCTGAAAGAGAATTCCTTTCTCTTTTAGGTAACCTAGGAACTCGGCACTTAAGTATTAACCACCTCGATCAGATCTCAGTTTCTTGATACTTTTGCCGGTTTGGTTTTCTACTTCATTCTTATATTCTTGGAATTTCTCAAAGGCCTCGTATTTATGTTTCATTAAGAAAATGAATCCATACATTGAGTAATCATCCGAAAAAGTAATGAAATATGAAAAACCACCTCTTGCATGTGTAGACATTGGACCACATACATCGCTGTGTATCAGTCCTAAGAGCTCGCTCGCTCTTACTCTATGTCCAGTGAATGGAGTCTTTGTTATCTTTCCTTTGAGACATGATTGACAATTTGCATAAGATTGATATTCAAACGGATCCAAATATCCTTCTCTATGTAACTTAGTTAACCTTATCTCATTGATATGACCCAGTCTACAATGCCAAAAGAAAGCCTGATTTATTTCTGGAGACATTCTTTTTAGTGTGTTCTGGGCATTGAAAATCTGTAATTGGTGTAATACGTATATACCGTTATCTAGTGTACCAGACCCAATCAAACCATGATTAAGGTGGATGTTAACAACATCGCTTACAAACGTGAAATCATAACCTTCTTTCGATAACAACGATACTGATATGATATTACACGTTAAACTAGGTACATAAAAACAGTTGTGCAAAACCAAAATATGTCCACTCGTCAATCCTAGGTGATAATCCCCTACGGACACAGCACCCACACTAGCTCCGTTTGCAACGTGGAGGGTCATATCACCAACCTTCAGCACTCTACGGTCTCTCAGTACCTGCAATGAATTGCATATATGAGATCCTGATCCGGTATCCAATACCCAGGAAGTACAGTTGATTGATAGATAATTTTCAATTACAAACACACCTAAAGTCGAAGCCACAGCTTGTTTCGGTTCCTGGTTCTTAGAAATCCAAGCTTTGCAATCTTTCTTCCAATGGCATTTTCTACGACAGTGGAAGCACTCGTCCTTTGCCACTACTGGCATTGCTACCTTTGTCTTTCCCTTAGCTCCTACCTTACCAATACCTCCTCTAGGCTTGGTAGCGGCCTTCATCTTCCTTCCTTTGGCCCTTGCCTTGGACCTGGAAGAGGAAGCATCGCGAACAAACATAGTGGGTGTATCCCTTGCTTTCTACAAGGTGCCCTCTGCACTCATCAACATGTTAAGGAGTTCTGGAAGTTCAACTTCTTTTCCTTGAATGTTGAAATTCAGAATAAACTGGGCGTAGGTGGAAGGAAGGGACTAAAGAACCAAGTCTGTATAGAGCTCGTTCTCTAATGTTGTCCCGAGGTCCGCGAGCTCTTCTATATAGCCAATCATCTTTAGGACATGTTCTCCTACAGATGATCCGACGGCCAGCCTCGACTGAAACAAGTTCTTCGAGGTCTCGTAACTAGCTATACGAGATTGCTCTCCATACAGATCTTTTGTATGGAGAAATATGGATTCAAGATCCATATCCTCGTGTCTCCTCTGATGTTCATTATTCATAGAGGCAAGCACGATGCATTTGGCCTTCGCGTAATCCAAATTCCAGGTCTTGTGGATTTTCTTATCCGCAATACTGGAATCTGGACCAGGGACAGCAGGTGCCTTAGCAGTAAGGACATACCCCAATTTGTCATAAGTCAAAGCCATCTTAACATTCTGGAACCAATCTTTATAATTTTGCCCTGTCAAAATATTTTTCTCTAATAGTAACTTAAGGCCTGTCATGTTTTGGGTCGCTGCAATGAGAGAGAGAGAGGGAACATTTTAGCATGATGCTCTTGCAAGTTTAGAGTGGTTTTTAGTTTATCTAAACTGGATGGCTCCCACTATTTTTCGAATCCCTCCTCAAACCAAAAAGGAAGAACTAGTCAGGACTATTCTCACTGTACAATACTTGCTTAACCGTTCAGCCAGGCCGGTGTCGGTACTTCGAGGGAGGTTTTCCAACGCTTTCACGAAGTTCCTTAATTAAATAAACTCTTTTCACTGGGGGCGTAACCCCGCTGACACCTTTCTCAACATCTACTTGGTTTATAGCATTGATCGTTAAGTGACGAATCTCCTGATGAGTTGTGGATACTCACAGTAGGATCGGGATCCAAATATCATCGTGTGATAAAGCTGAAGGAATCCTACCAAAATTATCACACTACAAATAGTATGCAACTCGTTGCAAATTTCAGTTTCTTTAGAAATTCCCGATATAAATTTTTGCCCTATGCTCTTATGACCTTGGCGTTGGTCAAAATATCATAAGTCACATGTCAAGTTCTACCAATCATTATCTTGTTAATTTGAACCCATCCGTACATACCCCTGACGTTGGCCAAATGATAATACGACTGTCCCAAACTTACTCATCTATCTATGCAACAAATGAATACCCAGCAGCTACCAAACACTATGCTTTGGCGTTGGTCAAAATGCATAGCTTGAATACTACTGAATACCTAAATGAAATGACGGAGATCTACGAATGGTTTTGGCGAAACCATGAACATAGTGAACTTAATATGATCGAAGGAACCTGATAGCTTTTAAAAGGAGTGGTTAAAGCTCCGCAATTTAAAAATTATCCTCTGTTTTAAAATAACCGAGTGGTTTCTTTTAAACTGTTCCAACGATTCAACTTTGGTTTATTTTCTTTTCATTAATATAATGTGTCACATCAATTAACCTATAATTGCAGAAAACAAAAAAAATACAACGTCCTCTTATGCCATCCGCATTCGCCACTGGGTCCCGTCATTCACCCGTTAAGTTACTTAACTAATGATATAGCAGGGGCTGGGCAAGCGCGGGTGTAAAACATAAGTGACGTCTAATACCTATCATATATAGATATTGTACATTCGTCAGACGCAATAATAGGCATTCCAGATCATAGATGAACATATTGGATTTTCTATGAATCAGCATTCCTTTTGAGCCTGTAAAGAAAGACGGATTACACAGTCGCGATGAGTAGCCAAAACCCCACCCTAGACCCCTACGGGTACGGCAAACTACCCGCCAAGTACCCGAAGCGAAGCGGTCTCCCTCAACAACGTGAGTAGGCCACTAAACACTTCAAAGTACCCGGTAGTTTGTGCACCCTATCTTGGGTCTATCCTAAGGGCAGAAAACAGTAAATGAAATAATACAACGATGGCTACAATCTCAGCCCGGATGTGCCCCGCAAAAGAATATTACAACAATTTATAAATTACATTTGAATGAAAGAAGCACTCGTCTCACATCCCCGGCTATCCATTCACGACAATCCAACAAGTTCATAAACACAAACCATTATAGAAATGTGCAACCCCCTACTAACCGACATACTAGCAGTTAGGGGAGGTTTACGAACACATTAAACAAATCACAGATATAATCAAATTAGCCAAACATCGTAGAATTTCGATCAAGCAAACACAAATGATTCTACTCCAAAAAATTCTCTGTGCACCTGAAACCTGAGTAGAAACAGAACATCCTAGAAAATACAAAATTAACACAGAACAGTTACTGGGGAATTTTGGGCTGACTCGGCTCCAACTCGGCCGTGGATCCGCGGTGGATTGCTTTGGATCGGCCGCGGTTCCACGGCGGTTTGTCCGAGTTACAAGCCCAAATTTCTCCAGTAACCTTATATTTCCCTGCTTGTATTTTTAAGGGTCCCTGAAAAATTTTTACACCTCGTTTTAAAATCGGCAAAAACATGGTGAAAAAGACGTATTTTTGGGTTCGTTTTGCGATCAAATTTCTAACGACTTTGCTAACAAGTTAGTTATGCTTTAGCAAGGCTCTGATACCACTGTAAGTCGACGTTAGACACCCCACATGATGTGGGGAGGCGGAATAGGTAAAACAATCATTTTGTTTAAACTAATATCGACTAACTTTACGGATCTTAGCCAAACCTTAACTAAGAACAACATAGGAGGGATTAGCTACTATGAAAGAAAATTATGCCTAATGAACCAAGTCCTTCTTGTTCTCGTTGACCACCTCCTCATCGGCCTCCTCTTTGTGATAGAAGATCCACCAGAGAGCTACTTCTCCAAGCTTAACCTTTAACTTGAGGAAACTAGGTAACTAAGAGTGCTAATCAAAGCAACCTAGAGGATATAGAATAGGATTAGGGATCAATTAGTCTTTCTAACCCTTGGATCTCAACACATGAGAGGTTAGGGTTAGGGTTTGAAGAGAGAGAGCTTGAGGAGAGAGAATGTGAAAGTGAGAATCAAATGGAAATTAACTCATTTGTGTATATATATGAAGCATAAAATATCTTGCACAAAATATCATTTGCACAAATATCTTCATGCTTCATTTAATACATAATGAATCATCTAGTGAGTCATTAAAAGCATTAATGCTTCATTAACTCTCTTGATGAATCATCTCCATGAGTCACAAAACCATTTAATACATATAACACTAAGCTCACCACCTCATCAACCTTCTAGAAGCTTCTCGAGTAATTACGAGAACGCCCTCCTATCCGTGAAAACACGAAAATACTGAGACTGTATAAATCCAATAATCCAATACTAGAATCTGGCTTAAACTAAAGCCCGCTAGTAAAAACTGTCCGAACATCGTATGTGCGAAAAAACACGTATGTGTCCGAACCCTATCGTAAAACCATACGACCTCTATTTCGTTTCGCCCGAAGCAGGGAAACTCTCTGTGTGGGACTCTAAAGACTCGACTACTACGCTGGCAGTGGGTTTGACCACAGACCGTAAGCGGCACTAGCTGTACGTAACGGTCCCCAGGTAGATGTCGATAAGAAGGCCGATGAGGAAAACGATCCGAACTCCTACTGATCCTGATGTGACAATCTCCATACTGTCCGGTCTGTTCGTCTAGGACTATCACATATCGGGCCTAGGGGCGGCAAGCGTCAGTCCCCTAAAAGCGGTATAAGTAGTGTCGGAGTGAAGCCCATTACACCTTGAGAAGCTACTGGAAAACCTACCAGTAAATCTCACTTGGCCTGGCCAGAGACTTTGCGTAATGGCTCTCCAGACACAGCGCGATATCAACTCCCAATACCGGGAGAGACGAATCCTGTCTAACCGCCACGGCCTCCATGTTCTTCGGGACTGCACCCAACTGCTACCTGTTTGCACGACTCCTTTGAGCCGTGGTAGGGTAGCAATCTAAGAACAGTGGGAACACACTCGAGGCGAAGCAGCAGTGTCAAATCTGCGGACTATGCTGTACTCATGTCACCTGGGAACTGTTAACTGATGACGTGTATAATACCAACCAACAGTTCCCTGCAAGTCCTGTCCAGTGTATTCGTAACCCAACGAGCACCTGTATACTATCTCCAGTACAACGTACTGATGGCTGTGGGATAGACCATCCCCCCAACAGGGATGAGAAGAGTACACACTAGTCTACTCCGGAGTATCGATGCCCTGTCTCGATAATCCTACGACTAGGGGCCTGAAAAAGGTTGTGCTTGTAGACTACCCAGCCCCCACTAGTGTGACTACCATCACAACGCTGGTAGTCAAGCAAGATCCTAAGGGCTCTATCAATACGTTCACGCATATTAAGATAGATATAAACCAAGTCGCATACTACCATATTTAGCAAGACTGTTAATATAACTGTGAATATCCCAAGCTTCCATTAAGTAATATACAAGCTAGTATGATACAATAATAGACCCTAGGGCATATACACTAACAAGAATTGCATCCAAGGGTTAAGCATGTCATGCTTAACCCTTGTAGAGAATTAACCATGGACTAAGGTTAGGGTTTGGGTTAACAAATATCTAACAAATATCATGGAGCGTGGACTAAGTTAAAGTGTCATGAAGCTTCCTCAAAGCTCATCCATAACTTAATCCAAACAAAAAGAATAAACCATAAAGAAAATGTTAATCCAATCTTAAACCCTAGCATGGTTTAATCCTCTAAACCCTAGTTGTATTTGTAACCCTAACATGTTACAATATTATATATCACATATATAATATATATTGTAACATAGGAAAATAATACAATCAACATATATCACATATACATCAATGTATCATCAAGTGAGAAAAAGAATCTTTAAGTGAGCTTATATTAGTTAAAGCAATGTAATATATCAAATATATAATTATACATTAAATTATCGAATCAACTCTTGATCCGATAATCCGGCTATATTACATATAACCGACTAATATAACATGTATCATTTTATCGAATCAATACTTGATCCGATATCCCGTCTATATCACATATACCCGGCCGATATCATATATCGCGAGAATGGAATACGGTATCTCATATTGTATTAATCTCGGTCCCACACATATCACATATATGCTCCTACTCCGTTTTTCCTGAGCAAGGAAACCTCTGTGTAGGACTCTAAATAATCATCAATACGCCGGCAGTAAGTGATGATCATATCAAATACCCACAAGCTGCAAGCGGTCAGCTAAACGTAACAGCCACCCGGGTATTGAGCGATCAGAAGATCAATAAGCAAGCCTGTACATAATCCTGTGAATCCACTCAGTAACACTACCGTACAGTCCGGTCTCTTTGTCTGATATATCGCATATCCAGTCTAGGGGTGGTAAATGTCAAACCCTAGTAACCGATAAGCCATGTCGATGTAAGGCTCATAACGGGTCGAGAAACTACTGATAACACTTACCAGTAGCACTCTATATCATCCCTGCCAGGGACTTCCAGTTATATCCAATCGAACACGGCGCAACATGAACGCCCAATACCGGGAGAGACGAAACCCCTCCTATCGCTCATTGCCTCCATGTGATTTGGGAATGTACCCAAAAGCCACCATTTTGCACGTTCTCATGAACGTGGTAAGGTGGAAATCAAAGCACAGTGGGAATCACACAAGTCTCTATGATGATCTCGGGTCTATAGACTAACCTGTACCAGTGGCACCAGAGAACTGATATCTGACGATAGGTATACTACCATTTAGGAGTTCTCGGCGAGTCCGTTCAGTGTACCCAGTCTTCACTGAGCACCCGTATACTTTCTTTGATGTCAAACACCAATGGATATGGGATCATCCATCGCCCATCATATGGGTCGAGAAGCGTATACGCTAGTCTACTCTGGAGTATCGATGCCCTGTCTCGATACTCCCTCAACTAGGAACAGTTATAGGATGTACTCTTGGACTACCCTGGTTCCACTAGTATGATCTGCAGCATAGTCCTAGTAGTCGAGTACATATTCTAAGGGCTTTATCAACATATTAGAGCAAGACAATAAACCAGTACAAGTCAACATGTTAAGTCAAAGTGAAACCAAATAGCATACTATCATGTCGAGCAAGAAAGTCCTCTCTATATATATATCCAGGCATCCACTATAATATTCATCATATGTACAACAATGGTCTCTAGGTCATATATATAACTAACAGGGTGGTTGGCGTATAGCACCCCTGTAGTTTTGTAGTGTAGCACACGAATGCGTTATGATATATATATACTTATGAGTTTTATGAGATGTGTATACTTAGCAAGAAATTCTTAGGTGACTTTGGGTTAGTTATAGCGTAATTGTAGAAAATTGTTTTTAGTTTAGTTTCTTAGTCGCGAAACCCTAGAGTTATGTTTTGCACGCACGCGCACACACACATACATTTGATTCTCTTGTGCGTTTATGGGGATATATATACATATATGTATGTGAGTATGTGTGTGTGTGTGTGTGTATACGTATACACGTTTGATGAGGATAGTATATGATTGTAACATTTCAGAAAAATAAATTATTTTTTTTGGGAATTTTTATAAATAAATTGTAAATATTATGAATATTTTAATGATGCGGTATAATTATATACCGATAAATTGGAAAATAGTTGAAAATTTATAAGAATTACTGAAATGAGGGCATTTTATATGATATGAGCTTTTATAGATTTTTAAATCCTCAGTTGAAAATGGGTTAGTGCTAATCTCGATTAAATATCACTAATCGTGCATTTAGCTTGATTTGTGCACATGACATGCACCATATCATGTTTTACACTTGTTACATTTTATTCTACCATGATTTCTTTTTTTATGTGCATGGATGCATTTTGGTGTTTTTCATTTTGGGTTTGCAAAAGAAAAAGGATAATAAAGAAAAGAAAAGAATAAAGAATTAGGCATGGATATGAGAGAGAGAGAGGGTGAGGGGTCTTCTTTAACCATGGATATTTTCCTCATATCATTATCATCATCATTTCACTCCCTTCGCCTCTCCCATGGCAGCACACTCCCTCCACCTCCTTCACCTCCTCACAACACCATCAACCCCACCTCAAAACATCATCCCCTTTCATTAAAAATGTGCACAAGCTCACTACAAGCACTTTGGACCAAGAAAGTTTGGATTTTGGGCACTTAGGGCAACTTAAGAATTTTCTTGAGTTACCAAATGAGGTAATTCTTTTACCATTTGAGTAGTAATCTATTTCCTTAGCGTCCATGTTGGTTTAAAAGTGATATTGTGTAGTTTAGTGATACTTGGAAATTACTAGAGGATGGTTAGGGGATTTTGGGTAGTGAGGATGCAATTGAGGTGTAATTGGTGACCTTAAACACCCCATGTTGTTAGAAACCCAGACCAAACCCGAACTGAAACCTGAAACTTTCAAATGTCGGTTTTGTGTATGATTTGGTGCCTACAGGGAATCAGGGGTGACCCGGGAATTTTATGAGAAGAACAAACAATACCATTGACCTATATTGGACACTAGGAGGCCACCCTACCACTACGAACACTAACCAAGCCCACTTGGTCGATCTGGCCGGAAATTAGGGCAATGTGGCCGGCCATGGTATGAGCAATGGTGTCAGGGTTTCTTCTGTAGCTCATATACCCCTTATACAAGACCCCAGTACTGTTTGTTTAACTAATTTTTACCCGAAACAAATCTGGAGCAAGATTATTGAGTTGCTATTTTGTGTTTCATAGTTTTCATGACTTTGTTTTAGGTATTTGAATGTGGATTTGGTCGTCGGACATTTGTATATCGACGACGAGGGTTATTTGGCTATTTTTGGATCTGTCGTTTTATTGTGTTTTCACGCCATGAGCGTTTGATGGATTGCTTTTACAAATTTCTCGGACGTGCAGATCAGCACCAGAGGATTGGGCCACTGATAGAGGCCGGCTAGAATGGGATGACCATCAATACACCATTATTTTGATGATTGAGGCACTGTTTAGCATGCGGACGAATGAGCCAGTTGTTGCTGCGAATGACGAGATATCGCCCTAGATGTTCGAAGCTAATGCAGCACGAGTTGTACTTAATGATATAATAGAAGATCGCTAGTCACCCTTAGATGAATGACTAGAACATGTGGTTCGTTCGCTTACAACGATGCGAGGTCATTAGATTGATTGATTCCAGCTTGAGGAAACTTCACGCAGGTACATTGAGAGTCGATAGAAGACGATCGAATGTCAGAAGCCCATTTTCCAAGTTTAAAGTAATCGGAAAAACATGCAAGTAATTCCGTGGACCCTCTAGAAGAATGAAACCCTAACTCGATATAATGACCATGAGAACGCTTTTGAACCTTAGTGTTTGCAGCAGTTCCGCGGTGCCATTAATGTGGCTTGGGTTTGTCCTTCTACGGTTAGTCCATAGGTACTGTGGCATGTACTGGACTTTATTAAACTGTACTTAAGTGTTGAGCTCTCGGGGAATTAAGGGACTTTGATGAATTGATCGAAAGGTTCGACATCGTTCGGATATCATGTGATGGGATACATTGCTTAGGAGACTCCAGATATGAGTATATCTATTGGAGCGCAGTCCATGCAGCCATGAAGAGACGAGTCTAAATCAGTCGATATTAGAGAAATGTGGAGTAAGAGATTTGTACAAGACTTCGACGAGATGACGTTCCACTCCGTTGACATCAGAGATGTGATACGCATGCAGAGGCGTTGAATATGGATATATCCTCCAGAAGGAGTCATGATGAGTATGGAGCCGTTCCGAAATGAGAAATAGATTTATTAAAGGCTGATTACTTCCGGGCAGTTCGGCAGAAACGAGATTTGTGAGAGACTTCGACAGAACCTTTCTGGAATACTATACGAGAAGACTTGGACCCTGGATCGGTCATATTATGCACACCCAGTAGGCCAGAGTTCGGCATCGTCGACAAGACATGTTATGAGTGACCATGACAGTTGGCCAGAGATCTTTAAAGGATGTGCTAGAGCAGGACTGTTTCCGTCATCTTTGATTTTGGTATTTTGGTCGATTTATTTGTATGATTTAGATTTTTTGCACAACAGTTGCACTTGACTTCGATTTGATATCATTAGAGATGGTTGATTTTGATTTCATACTTACGGTATGCATGTGATTTGACTTGTGCCTTCGGTGTAGTTCATGCACTTCAGTATTTTGATTCGATTTTTGTGCACGCTGGTGCACGTGATTTTGAGATTTTATATACCACGGTATACCTGATTTGGATTGAGATGTGTTGTATACCGTCGATTTCGATTGTGATTCTCGATATTGTTTTCGTGCACCTTGTGCACTTGATTTTGATTCTTGCGCATACTTGGGCTCTTGAAGCAATTTTAGTGCACATCAGATGCACTAAATCAGGATTCTTCGTGCATATCAGATGCACCTGATTTTGTTGTCCGGCACACACCGTTGCCCTTGACAGGTGTTTTCGTGCACACCCGTTGCACTTAGATTTTGTTTCTGTGCACATATATGGTACATTCATAGATTTCGATTTCCGTGCGCACCAGACGCACGTGGCATCCTTATACACATTTTGGGATTGATTTCTTCCGTAGCAGTATGTTTTATGATATTTACTATATGGTATAGTAGCTGAGCAGGACTAGTCCGAGGACTGTACCTGGATATATTTTTGCATGCATTGATAGCTATCGAAGGGATTTCCAAAAAGGTGCTACAGTCTCAGTATTTACCTACGTGTCCGAGATGACACGAGACATTTAATAAATGAAACCCTTCTAAATTATTTTCAAAACAGCGGGACGTGTATGTTAAACAAAGGGTGTATATATATAGTTATTTTCTTACAATAGACGTCCACCACTGTGCCGTGGTACGCGCATTGCACAGTGATTGGAAAAGAGTTTGGCATGCATTTCTTTCAGATGTTTTAACGATGCGTACATGTATAGTTTGATGTATATCATGTTGGTTTTCGTATTGGTCTTTGACATTGGTGTTTTCACCTTAACTCCGATGATTGCGGGATGCTTGATGGAGTTTGCTTTTGAGTTATATACTCATTTTTCATGCGCATGCATTGCGCTGCGATGTGTTTTATGTATTTATGATTTCGGAGCCCCGACGACTTGATCATTTTACTGAAATGTTTTAGTATTTGAGGAGTTTAAATTTAAATTCGGGGACCGAATTTATTTAAGGGGGAAGATTGTAACATTTCAGAAAAATAAAATATTTTTTTGGGGAATTTTTATAATTAAATAGTAAATATTATGAATATTTTAATGATGCGGTATAATTATATACCGATAAATTGGAAAATAGTTGGAAATTTATAAGAATTAATGATATGAGGGTGTTTTATCTGATATGAGCATTTATAGATTTTTAAATCCTCATTTGAAAAAGGGTTAGTGCTAATCTCGATTAAATATCACTAATCGTGCATTTTGCTTGATTTGTGCACATAACATGCACCATATCATGTTTTACACTTGTTACATTTTATTCTACAATGATTTCTTTTTTTATATGCATGGATGCATTTTGGGGTTTTTCATTTTGGGTTTACAAAAGAAAAAGGAAAATAAAGAAAAGAAAAGTGTAAAGAATTAGGCATAGGCATAAGAGAGAGTGGGTGAGGGGTCTTCTTTGACCATGGATATTTTCCTCAGATCATTATCTTCATCATTTCTCTCCCTTCTCCTCTCCAATGGCAGCCCACTCCCTCCACCTCCTTCACCTCCTCACAACACTATCAACCCCACCTCAAAACATCATCCCCCTTTCATTAAAAATGTGCACAATCTCACTACAAGCACTTTGGACCAAGAAAGTTTGGATTTTGAGCACTTGGGGGAACTCAATTCTTGAGTTGCCAAACGAGATAATTCCTCTACCATTTGAGTAGTAATCTATTTCCTTAGCATCCATGTTGGTTTAAAAGTGATATTGTGTAGTTTAGTGATACTTGGAAATTACTAGAGGATGGTTAGGGGATTTTGGGTAGTGAGGATGCAATTGAGGTGTAATTGGTGACCTTAAACCCCCCATGGTGTTAGAAACCCAGACCAAACCCGAACTGAAACCTGAGACTTTCAAATGTCGGTTTTGTGTATGATTTGGTGCCTACATGGAATCTGCGGTGACCCGGGAATTTTATGAGAAGAACAAACAATACCATTGACCTATATTGGACACTAGGAGGCCACCCTACGAATACGAACCCTAACCAAGCGCACTTGGTCGATCTGGTCGGAAATCGGGGCAATGTAGTCGGCCATGGTATGAGCAATGGTGTCAGGGTTTCTTCTGTAGCTCATATACCCTTTATACAAGACCCCGGTACTGTTTTTTTAACTAATTTTTACCTGAAACAAAATCTGGAGAAAGATTACTGAGTTGCTATTTTGTGTTTCATGGTTTTCACGACTTGGTTTTAGGTATTTGAATGTGGATTTGGTCGTCGGGCGTTTGTACGTCGACGATGAGGGTTATTTGGCTATTTTTGCTTGCGTAGGCTATTGGTTCTAACCTATAGGCACCTCTTGAGTCGTCTTGGTTTTGAATCGGATTTTAACGCGGTACGATATGTTGTGATATGTAGGTACCTCTGCGTGAACTTTGGGACGACAAGTGGGTACTTGGCGACATCGACTTCGGCAAGCGAGGATCAAGGTGAGTAGATATATATCTACGGGGGAAGTCGGGTGGATGGCGTATAGCACCCTCGGAGTTCGTAGTGTAGCCTATGATATATTATTATTATATATGAATTTGTGTTATGTGAGATGTTATTGTTTATCATGAAAGGTTTTAGGAGATCATGGGTTAAATTTAGTGTAATGGGATGATAGTGTCATTAGCCAGTTTCTTAGTCATGAAACCCTAGAGTAAGGATTTGCATACACGCACACACACACGCATACATTTTATTTTCTTGTATGTATATGGGGATATATATATATATATACATATATGTATGTGAGTATGTATATATATATGTGTGTGTGTGTGTGTGTATACATATACACGGATGATGAGGATAGTCTATGATACTTGGAGATGAGTCGATGTGATTGGGCAAGATGCCGCGAGATCAGTTATGTGATTTGGGTCGTGTTATGTGATACGACATGTTATTATTAGTGGATAGTTGGGCGATGTGTTTTCATACACAAGCAGTTATATGTTGATGGTATCGGTATGTACTAGACTTAGATCAGTACCAGGTTCATAATATTATGATAATGATACTATATGGATATTGAGGTATATGTGATAGGCGACCCATACCCCGATTTTGGGATGCCGTACGATGGATTTACCGTACGAGATTTAATTATGATAATAGATCCGCACTCATGATTCGAGGATGTCGTATTGTATATATGTTATCATATGTGACGTTATTGAGGCGGGATCACCGACTACTAGATATATAGATCGACTTGGACTTAGGTGGATTTCCTTACCCATTTGTTAGTCTCTTAGCTTTTTCTGCAGTTTACTTAGTAGATGTTAGAGTTAGGCGTGAGTTATACTTATTTTCAAAACTAACGAATCGTGAGTATTTCAAAGACAGGCCAAGGGATACTACGGAAATTTCAAAGGACGTACCTTTTCTTAAAAACACCATAGCCCTATTTTCTAAACACCGCGATTCGTGCGATTTCAGACGACAAACTGTATGACTCGTATATAGATATGTATATTCTGTATTGTTGCATTTATTATTCATTTTCCGTTTATTCATATTGTTATCATCACATTGCATACTTAATGTGTACTTTAGTGATTATAAAACCATGTTGTCAGGACACCAGCACCATTACCGATGATGCGTATGCTCCACGTACACTTACTTGCCGGCTCACACACATCATCATCGGTAATTGCCATGTCACGTACAATTTAGAGAATATTACTTATTGTTATCGCTTGCTAGCTGATAGTTCCGATATATCATTACTGTGCTAGTTTAGATATTGCATTATTGTGATATTTCATGCATATTTATATATTCATTGCCATGCGATATTATGGGCCAGTCTGGATTGCCGGAGCCCGATAATTCATTTTTATTATTCTTGAGATTTGGATTTTGGATTTCCATGAGATTTCTGGATTTGGAGAAACCGTAAGGATTTTATATAAACTTAATATCATTTTAAAATGCAAGTTACGGTTTTCTCGTGATATGATATGAGATATGTCCACCATGAGTTTTCTTGGCTCTTCAGCGATATCATACACCCGATTCGAGGAGAAGGAGGAAGAACCGTCTGTGGGTGCATGGTGGACCCGGTGCGGTACCCCGGGGCAAGAAGGTCGCAGATGATGGCATTGAGCCTAGCAGGGGAGCACTACCGACCGGTTATTTGTGACGCGGCGGATATCCGGAGGATACCGATATAGTCGTGAAATTTGATGAAGGGCCAGTCCGGATAGCCGGAGCCCAGGGGCCAGTCTGGATGGCCGGAGCCCGAGATATTGAGACTTTGAGGTATTGATATTTTATGATATGGGCCCGTCCGGATAACCGGAGCCTGAGATATTGGATATTTGGATATTTGTTTTGTGTCGATGCTTGACACAAATTTTATGTAGATTTCATTAATGATACCTCGATTTGTATATGCAGAAATCTCACTAATATATGAAAACAATTTTCTCATTTAGATGTATTCTGTTTTCATATATTTATACATCATATATATGATATGTTGCTACCTGAGGCACTGACATGAGCACGTGGTATTACACTTATGTGTAGATGGTTCAGGGTATATTATTGAGGATATATTATCATCGTATGACCTAGGATTAAGTCATACATACGATTTATGCTCGATGATGTTTTCTACTCACGAGTTGGCAACTCACCTCCGTTGTGCCACAGTTTCTTGTAGGTTTTGCCGTACAGCTTTCATTTCGGCTTACTGGCACACTGCTTCCTTTCGGTTGATTGCTTTGGTAGGTAGGTTCACTCGCATCGTGATTACCATTGTACCTTTTATTATATTCTGTTATATCTAGTAAACTCCATCAACCAGACTTGTATATTTATTAGACCTAGAAGACCAGTTGTATATTATTCGACCGTAGAGTCGCGCGCTGTATTATTATGGTTTCTTAATAATATTGGTTTCCTTTTGAGTTTCGATCCTCGCCTTTCGGCGTTGTATATTATATTGCTTGCATTGTTGTGACCGCCAATTGGCGAAGTGCTAGTTCTCGGTTGGGAATGCCTTTATTCATATTATTCATGTTATACCCGTTTGGGGCCAGTATTTACAAAGGAAACTCTGCCGAAATTTTCAGAAAAGACTTGAGGTTTTAAAAATGCATAATTCAGCTTATTTTGTTAAACCACTCTCTTTAAAACTAAAGTTTTCCTTCACTTTCTCCTTTAAATGGTTTAGATTTCTGGGATTTTTCGCTTACTTGAATTAGATGGGGTCCTATAGACTTCATAAGATTCAAGTGCCAGTCATGTACCATTTCGGGTCATGACAATGATACTTGGAGATGAGTCGATGTGATTGGGCATGATGCCATGAGATGGGTGATGCGATTTGGGTATTGTGATGAGACACGACATGATATTATAGCGGATAGTTGGACGATGTGTTTTCATACACACGCGGATACACACACACACACACACACACACACATATATATATATATATCCGCGTGGTATCGGAATGTACTTGACTTTAGATCAGTACCCCTAATTCATAATATGATGATAATGATACCAGATAAGTAATGTGTTATATGTGATATTGACCCGTACCCCGATTTGGGATGTCGTACGATGGATTTTACCGTACGATATATAAATATGATGATTGATCCGCACTCTCGACTCAAGGATGACGTACAATAAATTTTATCGTACGTGACGCTATTGAAGCAGGATCACCGACTACTAGATATATCGACTCAGACGTAGGTGAATTTCCTTACCCCTTTGATTAGTCTCATAGCTTGTCACGTAGTTTACTTAGTAGATGTCATATCTGGGATCGAGTCATACTTATTTTCAAAACTAACGAATCGTGAGTAATTTCAAAAGACAGCCCGAGGGATATTATGGATTTTTCAAAGGATGTACCTTTCCTTAAAAACATTGTAGCCTCTGCTTACTAACAACCACAATTCGTGCTTTTCCAAATGCCAAAACTGTATGACTCGTATATATATAAATGTTCATCCTTATATGTTGCGTTTGCTATTCATTTTCCGTATATTCCTGCTGTTCGCATCGCATTGCATGCTTAAATATGTTTTCGTTGGTTATTATGAACCCATGCTGTCACGACACCAGCACCATTACCGATGATGCGTATGCTCCATGTACACATGCTTTCCAGATCACACACATCATCATCGGTAATTGCCATGACACGTACACATTAGATAATATTATTTCATTGACATAGCTTGCTAGCTGATAGTTCCAATATGTTATTGCTTTCGTATGCAAGTTTAATTATTGCATTCCTTGCTTCATATCAGATACATTCATATATTCATTTGCCATGCAATATTATGGAACTTTATGCCGGTAATTCACTGTTAATTACTTTTGAGATTGGGATTTCGGATTTCATGAGATTTCTGGATTTGGAGAAACCGCAAAGAATTTATGAACTTATTATCATTTTAAAGATAAAAAATTGTGGTTTTCTCGTGATATGATGTGAGATAAGTCCACAATGAGTTTTCTCGGCTCTTGAGATGTATCATTGTTCACACCATAATATTGCATTATTATATTCCTCATTCTTATTCTTTTTATAAATAAACAGGTGCTTTTGACGCATGTCTGCTACATATTACAGGTTACAGGTTCTTGGATCTAAAACAGTGAAAACGATGTAAACACGATGAAAAAGTGGACTTTGACCAACAAACAGAAGACTCTTGATTAAGCCGACATCAAAGATAAAATTCACAAAGTACAAGGCAATGCAAGGTCCAAGATTACAAAGCGAACGGTTAAAAGTCCACCGCAATTATTCACTGGAGATCTGGAAGAAACATAGAAACTATTTTAATAAAGAACCAAATAATAAGGAAGCCCAAAGATCCAAGGCCCAATACTTTCTTTAAAGAGACAGAGACATAAAATTTTACCAAAGCTTGAAGTCTACTTTGACTAGGTCTTCCTAAGGATATTTTGGTAAATGTAGACATGCAAATCAATTGTAACCTAGGGTTTCCTATTCTCTATAAATAGGAACTCTACAGATTGTAATTCTTTATGCCTCCTTTTAATAAAAATTCCAAAATTCTTTATGGAGAGCATCGGTGCCTCTCTTCAATTCTGAAATTCAGATCTGACAACCCTGCATGGATGATTGGAGAAATGCATCTGTAAAGTAAGTAGATTTATTTATTTTCTTGCCCTAGATAATTTCAATTCATGCCCTAGATTAAATTTATTTTCCTGCCCTAGTATAGATTTTATTTATCTGCCCTAGTTATAACTTTCAATTAATTGCCCTAGGTAGAATAATTTAGGATTTTAGATTTAATAATCAATCCGAACACCATTCGGAATTAACTCGTAAGAACGAATCGGAAATTCACAACATCCATGTGGACCGACCCGTACTCACCGGCTAGCTGCAAAGCGACGCCGTTCTTGATTGCGGTTACAAATATTTTTGATCTATCTTTTAGAAAGCGCAAGCACGCTAAATCTTATCTAATCAAATCGCGCCGTTGCCGGGGATGGCGTAGAAATTTCCTTTTCGCAATTTCGGGTTAATAAAAATTAAAAAAATTCATAAAAATTTAAAAAATCCAAAAAAATATAAAAATATATATATTTTGTTATTTTTGGAAGGGATACTTTGTAGTTTTAATTTTGCAGGATATATAAAGACGATCTGGAAATTTCCAGAAGGCGAAACAGAAATCAGAAGATCGAAACAGAAGGGGAATCAAATAACAGAACAGTGAAAATTTTTTGGAGACCCAATTCCCTCATCCCGCCGCGATTCCGCGGCCAAAACCCACCTTAGGCCGCGGAACCGCGGCCTTCTAGTGGAAACAGAGCGTCAAATTTTTTTTTGGGGATTCGTGCCGATTAGACTGCCGCGAAAACGCGGCAATAACGCGTTTATACCGCGGAACCGCGCTCTTTTGGTGAGATCATCCTATGAAATTTGCATTGTAAGCTCTCTGTTATTTCTCCTCTGCAAATTTTAATATATTTTCTGAATAATGCCTGCAAGATTCTGTGTGCTTTAAAAATATATTCTCTTCCATATAACAAGTCTTGTGCAGGATTTTTGGGCCCCGCTCAAAATTAAAATTGATTGCAAGTAATCTTTTTTGTTGCATATCTTTTCTCGAATATCTTTTTGCAACAATTTTTTCCAAATAAAGATTCTTGTGATATGCTTCAAATAATAACCAATTGCAAGTAATATTTTGCTGTTGCATATCTTTTCTATAAAATATTTTGCTGTTGCATATCTTTTCTCTAAAATCTTTTTGCAACAATTCTTTCCAAATAAAGATTCTTGTGATATGCTTAAAACAATAATTGATTACAAGTAATATTTTGCTGTTGCATATTTTGTGTTGAAAATCTTTTTGCAACAAATTTTTCCTAATAAAGAAAAAAAGAATAAAAAAAAAAGAATAAGGAAAATTTTGTAGAAACTTGCAAAGTTTTTTTTTTGCCACAAATAATCCTTGCACCACCTACCTTTCTCATTTTCTCTTTCTTCTATCATGGGTACCCCACATCATAAATCACTTGCCAAACTTTGGTATCCCGAACCTAATTTTGCGTCATATGTCAATGTGTTCGGTCAATTTAAAGACGATCCTTCCACGCCTAAAAAATCTTTGAAAGATCACATAGAGGAGTCTAGGAGAAACAGTTTGACTTTTCAACCCAATTTGTGTCAACCAAGTCAACCTTCACCACTTCCATATGTTGATACCACTCTTTCGAGTCCTTCTGACACTCCTAGGCCGATGTCCATTGCTGAGCACATTGCTCAATCTCGCAGCCGATCTTTCACCCCTCTCCACACATCTAGTTCTAGGGATCCACAAGATTATTCACATTTTTATCCACATGTAGACCCTACCCTTGTCCTACCACCCACTTCCTACCAGTCCTACCCGACCTTACCACCTTCACTAGACATTGATTCTACACAGCCTGTTGGGAGTTTTGCATATCCACACAATTTCGAATCTTTTCCCGAAACCCCCTTACCACCAAAGTCTAGTTTGGAAGAGGCGTTGGAGGCGTATATCGCAGTAACAAACAAAATGGTTAGGAATGTGGAAGCGTCCGTAGCCGCCCTTATGCAACCTGCTGAACCGGTAGCTAGTTTCCCGCTAGCTCCAAATTTTTCAATGTATGAGGCGGCAAGTGGACAGAGTGAGAATGAGAGAGGATTTTCAAATCAAACCTACCCTTACCCAATTGAAGCCCACAACTCCTGTTTTCCATCGATTGCCCTAAATAGTTCACCTGTTGAAAATAAAAATGAGTTGTGTGATTTCGTAGTGCTTGATTTGCCAAATTGTGAAGAACCCCTTTCGAGTGAAACCGCACCTAATCCGTTTGATCTTTATACCTCCACTCTAGAACCTACATTGATAAACATCCATGCTTTTGAGGAGGTGTCTAAAGAAATTGATTTTCACTTGATTGAGGATATAGACGCCGGGAATATTTCGGATGATGAACCTGTCGATTTAATTGAAATTTTATGTTCAAATCATCATCCCGAGTTATTAAATGTTTCTCCCGAACCTCATATGCGTCTAGATTTTGATGATAATGGCATGGATGAGTTGAATATTGAGGATAGTATTGAGGAGAGTCTTGAGGATAATATTGAGGTTGAATCATTTTTGTTTGATGTGTCTGATTTTCCAATTCATCCTCTTGAACGTTTAACTAAATCACCCTCCCTCCTTTCCATCGTTCCGACCCCGCTTGAAGACTGTGAGCTTGAAAAATTTTCCTTTGAATCTGACACAGTCCTCACAGACGAAAACACTTACGAGTGTTTCACTTTTTCGGACGATGTTGATGACTCACCACCCGAGTTTGAGTCCTTTACATTTTCAGATGAGTTAGTTGAACCATCAGACTCGGTTTCTTACAGTAGTTTCGAACCATTGATGGAATCTTTCAAGTTCGATACTGATTACTTAGGTGGGAGTACGACTATCCCTCAATCACTCCCTTTCGTCCTTCCTGTTGTTCCGACCGTGCAAGTGACCATTACGCTTTCATCTCCGATACCAAGTTCGGCGTACCCATGTTTTCTTGCGAATCTTGAGGGATTTCATTCCATTTCTCAACGAGTAGATAGGTTAGCGCAATCGCTTATAACATATCGGTCATCACATATTGCGCTAATTTATTCACTCAATTTACACCCTCAAGATCGTACTCCACTTCCTTCTTCTTTTCGCCATTCTTCTCCCCCACCGAGACCATATTCTACCATTCTTCTTTCCACACGGTCTCGCGTGCTTCTCATTTTCTTGCACCAACTATACCATTTCCACGATAAGATTTTTGAATGGTTGGTGCTAACTTTTGGCTTGTGCAAGGCCAAGCTTAAGTTTGGGGGGAAACTTTGTATATATGTATATATTTTTTTATTTTCTTTTCTATAAAAAAATAAAAAAATAAAAAATTTCAAAACATTAAAAATAAATTAAAAAAATTGTAAATAAATAAACAGGGGAGTGCCGGTATTTTGACCCTCTTGGTTTAGCATGACAGTGAGGACACTGTCAAGTTCAAGTTTGGGGGTATGCTCGGTACGTTTTCTTCCTTCGCATTCATTTGTACATGTTTTTGCATTTGCATACTTATTTGAAAACCCATAAAAAATTGAAAAATTTCAAAAATTATAAAAATTATTGTATTCAATTTTGGCCATATTTGACTAGAGTTTGACAGATACGTTAACTGGCTAGGAACAACTAGATCTTAGACTTAGTAAATTAAAAACCCTAAAAATAACTTTCCTTAAAGTTTAACGGTAGAAAGTATATGCCTTTGTAGCTTATTTAGAAATAGGCAAATTTTGGGTTGACTTCTTGGGCTAAGTCGAAACAAGGGAAAAGTATTGATGTTCTTATTAGAGTATAAGTTTGAAAAATAATTCCTAGCTTAAGTCTAGATTCTGAAAACATATACCCTACAAAATGCACAATCACGCACCTTGAAACTTGGAATAGTAGAAGAGACCTTGAAATGCTCTTGTCTAAAGTCCTTAGTACAATGAAAATAAAAGAAAAAAAAGTGAATAAAAGAAAAAAATGAACACTGGTTTTTGTTATTACTTAAGGCTGCAAAAATAGAAAAATATTTAGCGAGGGTGCTCATCACCTAGTGCCTTAGACCAACTGGTTTGGGAGTCAATGCTAAAAGCCTTGGGTGTTGCAAGACTAGGAATTACGCTTTAAAGTGCAAACATATCTTGTAATCGTTTGTTGGTACCTCAAGAAGTATTAACAGTCGCATGAAGGATGTGTAAGCAAATTTCATTTAAAAATTCACTAATCAATAAGTGCTTTGGACAATGGACGAGAGTACGATTGCTTGATTTGAATTTCCAAGTGTAGGGGTGATATTTACACACATGTGGGGATATGTGATTAGAGTTTAGATAAGAGAAAGGAATGAAGAATAGAACTTGTATCATTAATAGAGTTGATAGAAATTCCTGAGTGGAGATGTAACCCTAGAAGGAAAACTTAGGAGATGCCGAAATCTAAGTAGGTCTACATAACATATATAATCTTAAATTAAATAATGAGGAAGTGTGAAGAATGTGGGTGGATAATTTGCGAGTCAAAAGATAATAGAATTCCTTATTAGAAAACCTAATTGGAGAACAAAAATCAATGGGCCGAGTTGATAGGATTTTGTGGGTGTAATCCGCTGAAAACCCTCAGGAGACAACACTCCTCCTACTAGGGACACCTAGAGGTTTAACAGCTTGTTGCACGTGCTCAGTGCAATCGCGTTTCCCTGCGAAAGTGCGGTTAGGTTTTTGTAGTGAATAAAAAATAAGTTTGCTCGAGGACGAGCAAAAGATAAGTTTGGGGGTATTTGTTCACACCATAATATTGCATTATTATATTCCTCATTCTTATTCTTTTTATAAATAAACAGGTGCTTTTGACGCATGTCTGCTACATATTACAGGTTACAGGTTCTTGGATCTAAAACAGTGAAAACGATGTAAACACGATGAAAAAGTGGACTTTGACCAACAAACAGAAGACTCTTGATTAAGCCGACATCAAAGATAAAATTCACAAAGTATAAGGCAATGCAAGGTCCAAGATTACAAAGCGAACGGTTAAAAGTCCACCGCAATTATTCACTGGAGATCTGGAAGAAACATAGAAACTATTTTAATAAAGAACCAAATAATAAGGAAGCCCAAAGATCCAAGGCCCAATACTTTCTTTAAAGAGACAGAGACATAAAATTTTACCAAAGCTTGAAGTCTACTTTGACTAGGTCTTCCTAAAGATATTTTGGTAAATGTAGACATGCAAATCAATTGTAACCTAGGGTTTCCTATTCTCTATAAATAGGAACTCTACAGATTGTAATTCTTTATGCCTGCTTTTAATAAAAATTCCAAAATTCTTTATGGAGAGCATCGGTGCCTCTCTTCAATTCTGAAATTCAGATCTGACAACCCTGCATGGATGATTGGAGAAATGCATCTGTAAAGTAAGTAGATTTGTTTATTTTCTTGCCCTAGATAATTTCAATTCATGCCCTAGATTAAATTTATTTTCCTGCCCTAGTATAGATTTTATTTCTCTGCCCTAGTTATAACTTTCAATTAATTGCCCTAGGTAGAATAATTTAGGATTTTAGATTTAATAATCAATCCGAACACCATTCGGAATTAACTCGTAAGAACGAATCGGAAATTCACAACATCCCTGTGGACCGACCCGTACTCACCGGCTAGCTGCAAAGCGACGCCGTTCTTGATTGCGGTTACAAATATTTTTGATCTATCTTTTAGAAAGCGCAAGCACGCTAAATCTTATCTAATCAATCATACACCTGATTCCAGGAGGAGGATGAACCGTCTGCGGGTGCATGGTGGACCCAGTGCGGTATCCCGGGGCAAGATGGTCACAGATTATGGCGTTGAGCTTGGCAGGGGAGCACTACCGACCGGTTATTTGTGACACGGTGGATATCCGGAGGATACCGACGTATTCGTGAGATATGATGATTTTGGGCCAGTCCGGATTGCCGGAGACCGAGGCCAGTTCGGATTGCCGGAGCCCGAGATATTGAGATATTGGGAGATATATATTTTGTGTTGATGCTTGACACGGATTCCTTATTGATTTCATTGATGATACTTAGATTTTTATGCAGATATCTCACTGAGGTAAGAAAACAGTTTTCTCATTTAGATGTATTCTATTTTCATGCATTCATACATCATATATATGATATGTTGTTACCTGAGGCACTGACACGAGTGCTTCGTATTACACTTATGTATAGATGTTTACCATTGCCATTATTATATGCTTCAGGCTATATTATTTTGAGGATATTACTATCGTATGACCTAGGATAGAGTCATACATGCGATTTCTTCTCGGTGATGTTTTCTACTCACGAGTTGGCAACTTACCCCCATTGTGCCACAGTTTCTTGCAGGTTTTGCCGTACAGGTTACGTTGCGGCTTGCTAGCACACTGCTTCCTTCCGGGTGATTGTTTTGGTAGGTGAGTTCACTTGCATCGTGACCACCGCAGTACTTTTATTTATTCAGTTGTATCTAGAAAACTCCATCAACCAAACTTGTATATTATATAGACTTATAAGACCAGTGTATATTCTTTTGACCATAGAGTCGCACGCTTGTATTATTACGGTTTTCTGGTTTCCTTGATGATGTTGGATTTCATTCTAAGTTTTGATCCTCGCCCTTTGGCGTTCTATATTATATTGCTTGCGTGGTTGTATCCACCAATTGGCGAAGAGCTAGCTCCCGCTTGGGGATGCCTTTATTCATCATGTATATTATTCATGTTTGTACTCGTTTGGGGCCAGTATTTACAAAGGAAACCCTGCCAAATTTTTTGTAAAAACTTGATGTTTTAAAAATGCTTACTACGACTTATTTTATTAAAGCCACTTGCTTTAAAACAAGTTTTCCTTCACTTTCTCTTTAAATTGGTTTAGATTTGTGGGCTTTTTGGCTTACATGACTTAGGTGGGGTCGTATAGACTTGATTGTTAGAGTTTTTGCATGCTTAGTTAATTACCACAATCAAGACGGTTTTGCTTGGGAGCTAGCCGGTTGAGTACGGGTCGTCCGCAGCGAGATGGGAATCTTTTTCTATGTGCTTTAACGAGTCAAGTCCAAGTGTCCAGGTTTGTTTGAGATTAACTATGTGATAAAATATATTTAAAGAGAGCTTGTTAGGGGTTAGGATTAGGTTAGTTTGAGATAGGAATCGCTCAATTCTTTCGTTGCCACTATTAATATTGGTGTTATGGTAATCGACAACAATGGGGACTAGCACGACTAGGAAGAAATTTACGAGTATAAGCTAGGCTTTCCAATCCTTAGTTTCTTCCTTTTGATCCTTGTCCATCCGTTCTTGGCTCTTAGCCTTAACCTCCAGTTAATTCAACCACAACCGGTCTCACTAAGGAATCACCGCTATCATGTAGGATAGGGTGCCGTAGGGAGCGGATTGTGGTTCAATTAACCGGAGTCCGTATTAAGATGTTGGGTAAGAAAAGAATGAGAGAGATTTCCTTATCTCAAACTTTCCTTATCCTTTCCTAACAAGTGAGAAACTACTCACCCATTACAAAAGAAAAGAAAAATACAAAAAAAGGAGGAAGATAGAAAGAAAGGGGTTAGAAGATTTCAACTAGCTATTTGAGAACTCACTTTGGCAAGGATCAAGTTTAAGCATCATTGTTCTAAGGATAAAGAAAACTAGAAGAAGAAACAAACAAACAAAAAATAACGACAACTAGATTAGCAAATGAAAATTACAAGTAAATATAATTAACAAAGTAACAAGACAAGCATGATAAAGAAAAAAACTTTTTTATTCATCACTTCACAAATAAAGCTCACTACAAGGTTTTAATGGAGAAAGATGAAAAGATGAAGAGGAACTACAAAAATCTATCCTAAAATCTAACACAAAATAAGAACCCTTCACTTGGATTTGTTCTGGGCTATTTATAGGCAGGAAACTGAAACCCAAGGGATACAATCTGGCCCAAGATGAAATGCCCAAACTACCCTCAAAATCCGAGTTGACACTGAGTCAACTCGGCCGCGGATCCGCCGCATATATGGCATATTGGCGGCGGTTCTGCGGCCATCTGGTGGAGTTGACTTGTCATTTTTTTTGGGTTTCTTCATGTTGTTGTTCTCTTCAGTTTGGTATACTTGGTTTCTCAGAAGCTCTTCATTTTTCTTCCAGATTTTCAACAGATCAAAAGGTGATTTGATGTGGACCTTTTGCCTTGATTTTCTTGAGCTCCGCGTAGAAGTCTTGGATCTTGTGTTGCCCTTGTGCTTTGTGCATGAAAATGACCATTGATTTGCTATTTTGTCCTTTAAACTGGTGTGCGGCAACATACAGATACCGAGCGGAGACCCGTATTTTATCTGTGGTTGGCATTAGTCTAGAATTTTTCGCGCTTTTCCAAGAATTTCACTGCTTAGAGCTGAGAACCTATAACCTGCAATTATTTAGCTAATACGGATCAAGAGTACCTACCTATAAGCAATGTGACAAAAAAATGGGCGGTATAAAAATGCAAAAAACTGATATGAACAAATACACCCAAACTTATCATTTGCTCGTCCCGAGGAAACCCAATTTATTCACAAAAAATCCTAACCTCACTTTCGTAGGGAACGCGATTGCACTAAGCATGTGCAAAAAGCCGTTAAACATGTAGGTGTCCCTAATAGGAGGAGTGTTGTCTCCTGAGGGTTTTCAGCGGATACTACCAATTTGGCCGTCGACTCTAATTCTACAATTCAGTATTCTAGTGAGAAATTCTATCATCTTCAATGTAGAAATCATCAACCCGTATTCTTCACTCTTCCTATTCATTTAACTTAAGGTCCTATACATGTTGCCGATTTATAGAGCTTTCAGCATTTCTTGAGTTTTCCTTCTAAAAACATCGTCTCAAATCCAGAATTTTTATCATCTCTACTGAAGATATAAGCCTTATTTTTCATTCCTTGCTCTCCTCCAAACTCCGATCATAGACCCCTACGTGTGTGTATTTATCACCCCTACACTCGGAAATTCAATTCAAGCTATAATACCCTTGTCTTAATACCTGATAGTACTTCTTTTTATTAATGATGGACGGTTTTGCTCATACATCTTTCATGCGACTATTAATACTTCTTGACGCACTAACATCCGATTACTAAATGTATGAGCTTAAAGCGTAAATAGCAGTCTCCAGGTCTTGTATTTTATTCCTTATTTTTTTTCTCTTTTTTTTCTTTTTATTTATTTATTTCAAGACCGGATATATTTTTCAGTGATGCTCTTTTGGTGGTTAGCTTTAATTTGCCATTTTTTCTTTCATACTAGGCTTTCAGGCAAGAGTATTTTTAGATATCTTCTACTATCCCAAGTTTCAAGGTGCGTGTATGTGTGATTTGTAGGGTATCTATTTTCAGTGTTTGGACTTAAGGTTCACAATTATTTTTCAGACTTATACTTCAAATAGAGCTTTCAATACTCTTCCCTCATTTTGACTTAGCCTTAGAACTGAACTCAAAATTTGCTTATTTCTAAATAAATTGCAAGGACGTATATTTCCTACAGTTAGGCTTCAAGAAAGGTTATTTTTAGGGTTTTTAATTTACCAGGTTTAAGATCTAGTTTTTCTAACTAATCAACCGTCATGTCAAACTCGAGTCAAATATGGCCAAAATTGAAATTTTTTATATTTTTTTTATCATTTATATATATTTTTTTATCATTTTTATTTTTTATATATTTATTTTATATTTTTTTTATGCAATGCCGCAAAATAAGTTACGGAGTTAAATATGCAAAGAAAAACAAATATTTACAAAAATAAAAAAATGTGCGGATGCAATGCAAAGATAACTATTTACAATCAACCCTCACCCCCAAACTTATTTTTAGCAGTGTCCTTACTGCTCCCTGCGGCGTCACCTAGACGCGGCCACCCTAGTCCCAGCCTCTCCCTTATCAGTCCCTCGGCCCTTAGATCGGGCTCTTTCCTCTCTGGCCAGTAGGGTGCTCATGCCCTGTTCCAAGCTCATCAGACGCTGATCAAAGTTCGCCAGCATCCCAATCACTCGCTCTACCCCCCTATGGGTTCATCGAATCAAGCGCGCTTGCGCAGCAGGGGTTAGCTCTTCATCGCTCGTGGTGGAGCTCGAGCTGGGTGTCTTGGCCGGCACATCCTCGGTCAGCTCAGTGCGCGACCATAAAGCGTGAAGTCGTGTATACGATATCGAGACACCCTCAAAAAGGGTTCGAATGGGGACCCCACCATGCATGTAAAATTCAAATTCCTCAACAGGGAGGAAATGGCGACACAGTTGTGTCACCAATATTGGGCATGGATAATTGGCCGCCTTCTTGCCGGCGCCAATCGAGTGAAGCAGCACAATGCACATATCATAGCTATGGTTTCAAGTCATTAGTGTGTGCACTATGTGGAGGGATGGTGTGAAAAAATTTGTGGTGTGCGAACTGCCAAAAATATTATTTTGTACCCAATGGCACACAGTTAAGACATTCCCATACAGCGTGCGGGCTTGGATGCCTTTTCTAGGCTCTCTAGAACAATCGTCTCCCATCAGCGGTGGGTTGTCCTCAAAACGAAGCGGTTGGTCGTGGACCGCGATTCGCGGAATTAAAGTGACTTTATAGATGACGTCCCTATCGATTAAAATTTCCTTATCCACCTACAGTAATCTAACGTACCCGTGTTGTGCCAAACAACCCTCTTCTATACTATCATAAAAACGGGCAACAAGATCCGGAAGCGCGAAGGAGTTCAAATGGTTAAGTAACAAAAAGTTCCTTCCGCGCCTTCGGATCTTGTCGCCAAAATAACTACCGTAGATGTTATGTGCAAGCAACTGGGAGAAATCCCTTTCAAAATGCAATGTGGGGGCCATGACAGAGAGCAAATGCAGAGATTTTAAATTGACAGAGAGGAAAAAAGAATTGCAAACCTCCTCTGAAAATTTCAGAGGGTGACGCAGCTAGAGTGCGGCGGTTGAGCGGTTGAATAGGAGCTCCGGTGGCGGTTTCGCAGCGGCGGGAAGAGATCGGAGGCAGAAACTTCTGTGGCGGCTAGGGTTTTGTTTTTGAGAAAGAATTAGGGCTCGAGAATGCTGAAAGGAGTTGAGATGTATTTATAGGGGCTGTTGGTTATTTATACAAAAGCCCCCCCAAAAAGAGTAATTAAATAAAAGAATTAGAAAAGGTCTGTTTTATTTTATTTTATATATGGTTCTGTATATTTACAAAAATACCAACGAATTTTTTTTAATTTTTTAATTTTTTTAATTTTTATAAATAATTACAAGTAGGAAATTTAAAATTGGTGTAACATACCCCCAAACTTATTTAAAACAGTGTTTCCACTATTTATGGTTGGATAACCAAAGTTTGGTGGTATGCGGAGGAAGATCAGTCAATGTAAATCGGCTCCTGCAACATCAAGAGCTTCTCCGATAGGTCAGCGGTGAGGAACGGTTTTAACATGTGTCCGTTCACTTTGAATAGTGAACCGTCCTCTGGATTTTCCAAATCAACCGCGCCGTGCGGATATACAGTCCGCACAAAGAATGGTCGTTTCCAGCGAGATCTGAGCTTACCGGGATGTAAATGTAGCCGGGTGTCGTAAAGAAGTACCTGTTGACTAGGTGTGAAAGTTTTGCGCGCAAGGTGTTTATCGTGAAACACCTTCGTTCGGTTCTTAACGACAACCGCGTTTTCGTAAGCTTCATCCCGAAGCTCGTTCAATTCGTTTAACTGCAGCTTCCAATGGCTGCCCGCATCTTCGAGAGATAGATTCAGCTCCTTTATCGCCCAAAATGTGTGATGCTCAATTTCCATTGGAAGGTGGCAAGCCTTTCCGTAAACAAGCCGATAAGGAGACATGCCTAGATCGGCCTTATAAGCAGTTCGAAATTCCCAAGGGCATCAGTGAGTTTTAAAGACCAATCCTAACAGTTCTTGGAAACCGTCTTCTCCAATATCTGCTTAATTTGCCGATTAGATACTTCGGCTTGCCCACATGTCTGGGGGTAGTATGGCGTGGATGGCTTATGATTAATAGAATATTTCCACATAAAGGCCTCGAAATTCCTATTACAGAAATGTGTTCCATTGTCACTAATGATCGCGCAGGGGTGTCCAAACCGGGAAAAAATGTTTTCCTTAAGGAATCTAACGACAACCTTGTTGTCGTTAGTCTGGCTGGACATGGCCTCGACCCATTTAGAGACGTAATCAACAGTTAGAAGAATATACAGGTTCCCAAAAGAGCTGGGAAACGGCCCCATGAAGTCAGTACCCCAAACATCGAAAATCTCGACAACCAAGATTGGTTGGAGCGGCATCTCGTTTCTTCTAGATATCCGGCCCAAGTGTTGGCAGTGGAAGCAAGTCTTGCAGTAATCATGAGCGTCTTTGAAGAGTTGTGGCCAGTAGAATCTACACTACAAGATCTTCTCGCCTGTCTTTCTGGGGCCAAAATGCCCGCCACACTCTTGATCGTGGCAAAACGAAAGCACACTCTTGAATTCATTGTCAAGAACACATCGACGAATAATCTGGTCGGGACAGTACTTGAAAAGATAAGGTTCGTCCCGGTAAAAGTGTTTTACTTGGGATAAGAATCGAAGTTTGTCCTAACTTGACCATTCACTCGGTAGTAGTCCTTTGGCCAAATAGTTCACAATATCTGCGAATCAGGGTTCGCATGATACTGTCAAGAGCTGTTCATCCGGAAAAACGTCGTTGATCGGAATTTGAAGTGACGGCGAAGAAAGAAGTCGTGAGTGATGGTCGGAGACTGCGTTTTCACATCCTCTTTTGTCCTTGATGTCAAGGTCAAACTCTTGAAGCAAGAGGATCCAACGTATCAGCCGATATTTTGCATACTTCTTTGCAAAAAGATGGCGATGAGCTGAATGGTCCGTGTAGACGATAACTAGAGAGCCGATCAAGTAAGGCCTGAACTTTTCTAAAGCAAACACAACAGCCAAGAATTCCTTCTTAGTTGTTGTGTAGTTCAGTTGGGCATCGTTCAGGGTTCGGCTAGCATAATAGATTACGTGCGGCATCTTATCGATGTGCTGTCCAAGGACAGCACCGATGGCAAAGTCGGATGCATCGCACATAATCTCAAATGGATACGTCCAGTCAGGAGAAGAGAGAATGGGAGCAGAAGTGAGTGAGCTTTTTAACGACTCGAACGCAATCACACAGCTCGAGTTGAAGTCGAATGTCGTGTCCTTGGCCAGCAAAAGAGTCAAGGGCCTAGCAATCTTGCTAAAGTCCTTGATGAACCGTCTATAGAAACTGGCATGGCCAAGGAAAGCTCGGATGTCTCTGACGCATTTGGGAGGAAGGAGATTGGAAATGACCTTAATCTACGCTTTATCCACCTCAATTCCATTTTGCGACATGGTATGTCGTAAGACAATACCTTCACACACCATGAAGTGGCACTTCTCCCAATTTAAAGTGAGGTTCTTGTCCTTACACAGGGTACGGACAGTGTCGAGATGCTGCAAACACTCATTAAAGGAATCTCCGAAAATGGAGAAATCATCCATGAAGATTTCCAAGAATTTCTCCACCATGTCTGAGTAGATTCCCATCATACACCGCTGGAAAGTAGCGGGCGCATTGCATAACCCAAAGGGCATGCGACGATATGAAAACGTGCCGAAAGGACAGGTGAATGTGGTCTTGTCCTGGTCTTTTTCGGCGATGGAAATCTGATTATAGCCGGAGTAGCCATCCAGAAAGCAGTAGTACTCGTGTCCAGCCAATCGTTCAAGCATTTAGTCAATGAAAGGGAGCGGAAAGTGGTCTTTCCGCGTTGTGGCATTGAGTTTTCTATAATCGATGCATACTCGCCGCCCAGTCTGAGTGCGAGTAAGGATTAACTCGTTCTCCACATTGGTTATGACCGTTATGCCCGACTTCTTGGGGACAACGTGAATGGGGCTAACCCACTGGCTATAAGAGATAGGGTAAATGATACCACTATCCAGACACTTTACGATCTCCTTTTTTACAGCCTCCTTCATGATTGGGTTGAGTCGCCTTTGTAGATCCCTAGCTGGTTTGGCATCATCCATCAGATGAATGTGATGTTCAACGATCAGGGGACTAATCCCCTTGATGTTCGCCATTGACCAGCCAAAAGCTTGCCTATTGCTGTGCAAGACCGTAAGAAGGGTTTTCTCTTGCTCTGGAGCTAGAGAAGCCGAGATGATAACAGGGAGGGTCTCATTTTCACCCAAGTAAGCGTAGTTAAGGTGAGACGGCAATGGCTTGAGTTCGAGCGTTGGAGGTGAAATGATGGAAGGCAAGATTGGTGAAATGGTCTCGAACTCAAAGGATTCCAGCAGAAGTTCAAAACGAGTGTAAGCGACCGAGTTGGATGGTTCAGCTAACTCATCCAGAAATTCAAAGGATTCAAACTCGGGTGGTGACTGGACAAGATTGTTCAAGAAAGTGAAACACTCATAGTCATTGTCGGGCGTAGAAGCAACAACAGGTTTGAAGAGGAACACACTAGTGGCGTCAAGATTGCTGTAATCGAACAAAAACTCCTCGAATTCACAGTCCTCTGGGGTAATCTCCAGGATCGAACAAACGTCTAGTATATGAGCATTAGGTTTGGAGGGCTTATTCCCCAACCTAAAAATGTTGAGTTCAATTGTCATGTTTCCAAAAGATAGGTTCATCGAACCATTTCGACAATTGATCACAGCATTTGAGGTTGCAAGGAATGGGCGACCGAGTATCACCGGAATTTGATTCCGGGGGTTAGCTACAGGCTGTGTGTCTAAAACAATGAAGTCGACGGGGAATATGAAGTCCCCAACCTTGATTAACACATCCTCTAGCTCACCCCTAGGATGGGTGATCGATCGGTCGGCCATTTGGAGAGTACAGTGTGTGGGTTTCAGCTCTCCTATACCTAGTTGCTCATATACTGAGTACGGAAGCAGGTTAACACTGGCACCAAGATCCAAAAGTGCGCGGTTGATGTTCTTATCCCTAATGGTTATTGAAATCGTAGAACAGCCAGGGTCCTTCCGTTTTTGAGGTAAAGATTGGGTAAGAGCATCACTCACAGCATTAGCTAAGAAAACCTTCTTGGGTACCTAAGATTTCCTTTTCTTAGTGCACAAGTCCTTCAAGATTTTAGAGTAGGAAGGGACTTGTTGGACTGCATCTAAGAGGGGAATGTTGATGTTAACCTACTTAAAGAACTCCAAAATCTTCTCCATTTTTGGATTTTGTTTATTGGACCTCAACTGGTTTGGAAATGGAGGGTTTTGGAAATTGGTTAAGTCCAATGCTTGTGGAGGAGATTGTGGAGTTGGAATGGATCCCAAAGCTGGTGTTTTCATGGAGTGAGATGTGGGTCCGTTCGGAGCAGCAGAAGAAGAAGAGCCTTTTGAAGAATGGAGAATAGGCTCAGAAGACGAAGAAGAAGAAGAAGCGGCCGGGGTGTCATCATTTTTGCGGACGTTGTTGTGCAGTATCCTTCCAGATCTCAACGTAGTTACGGCACTCACATTATGATTCTGTTGTTCAAGAGCAACATGTACATTATGTGGGTGACCAGGATTCGGGAATGGTTGGATGGAAGTTTCCCTTTCTCTCTCTCGCTTAAAGCTGCATTCAGTTGTGCGATTGGGGCTTCGATAGACTTGATGCTTTGCCCGTGCGCAGCAGTGTGTTGCACTAAAGACTGAATGGAAGACTGGATGTTGGCGGTGGATTGAGTCGATTGCTTTACGAACGCCTTCAGAATTCATTCTAGCGAGGAAAGCTTAACGTTGTTTGACGGAACAAAATTGTTTTGAGGAAAAGAATTGTTGGGTGCAAAATTGTTCGTCGGATTTTGAGAAGGTTAGGGTTAGAAGGGCTGCAAATATTGATGTTGAATTTGTTGATGAGATTGTTGTTGTGGGGGAGGAGGCCTCTGGAAATTGTTGTGGCCCTGGAATTTATGATGGTTCTGATTCCAGGTGAAATTGGGGTGGTTCCTCCAGCCGGGATTGTAAGTGGAAGAGTATGGATCATTTCTTGGTCTTTGTTGAAATGCAGCATTGACCTGATCCATTCCTTGAGCAGGTGGGTTGTAAGGACACTCTTCGGTCAAATATGATAGGTCAGAATAACAAGCGCAAATGGTACGTAGGGGAAGAGCAGGGGCAGGAGAAGGAGATGAAAACTTGCTCTCAATTACTTCCAATTTTCGCGTTATTGTTGCCATCTCAGCCTTCATTGCAATTGAGATATCGAGTTGATGAACACCTCCCCTGGAGAGACCGAAAGAAGTAAAAGAAGTAGACAAAGTGTTCGGTTGTGTGCTTTCCTACTGAAGAGTTTGTTCCGCGAGATCGTCGAAGAATTGCCAAGCTTCCTTGTCAGATTTGGATAGGAAGTGGCCTTGACAAATGGTCTCCAGCAACTTCTTAGTTGCTGGATTCTGGCCCCCGTATAAGGTCTGGCAAAATTTCCATCTCTCAATACCGTGATGAGGGCACTGAACAAGGTCTTTGTATCGGTCAAAGCACTTCCAAAAGGGTTCGGTAGGAAGCTGGGAAAATTAGTTAATTTCGTTCAAATTCTCACGGTCTTGTGGTTTGGGTAGAATTTTTTAAGAAACACTTTGACAAACGCATCCCAACTGGTTAAGGAATGCGACGCGGTGCTATACAGCCATTTCTCAGCAAAGGTCACACAGAGTGAAAGGAATGACTCGTAGCCGTATAGCATCGTCGGACAATTGGGTTGTCTTCATCATCGCATAGACGTTCTGGAATTTTTTGATGAAGATATATGCATCTTTGGATTCCAGCCCATGAAATTTAGGAAACATGTTGATGAAGTGGGGCTTAATTTCGAAATTATCCCCATTGGCCGGCGGAAGTTAAAGACAGGTAGGAAGTGCAGAGCCGGTGGGATAGAAACGATCGTGGAGCGCGATTTGCTGTGGCACTTCAACAGGAGGTGGTTACGGGTTATTCGCACCCAGATGAGGTGGAATCAGTCTTCGGGGAGTTAAAGGGATGTTAGGGGGAAATCCTGACATCTCAGAAGAAGAATTTGGTGATGATGGTGAAGGTCAAGGTGAGGATGTATAAACAGAATCTCGGCCAACGTCGGAGTTGGCTGGAAAAGGTAAGGGTGAAAGAGGTGTGGAGGGAGTTTCGACATCGGAGTCGATTGCGTAGTCGGTAGCGACTAACGTAACGTGGACTAGACGGGCGCTAGTGTCCCGAGTCCAACCGGACATACACTAAATGAGTTTAGTATAGTCAAAGCGTAGAAGGTAGAGGTAAGAAAACGTCAATAGAGAAATACGGATAAGAGGTGGGTGAAAATGGGATTCTAGCGACAAAGGGCAAGTTTTTATAAAAGTTTTTGTTTTGTGTTTTTTTCTGTTTTTTTAGAAAGAGTTTTGCAGAAATATGTACGGACTTACGGCTTAACTTCAAACGATCACAGCCAAAACATGCACAATCACACCTAGAGCTATGGTCTTCAATGTCCACTAGACTGCTTCTAACAGTTCCAAAGCGACAAGTTGTGAGATAACCCTCAAATCGTCTCTTCACGCCAATTGTGGCCAGGTAATCACAAGTGAGGAAAGGAGGGTTCCGCTCACGAATTACCGTGAGACGGGCCTTTTAAAATTACCTTTCTCACTTGTCTAGCCTAGGCACCATAAAGTCAAGTTTAGATAAACGATCGAATGCCCGCAACCTTCCTCTGTCCTATTGAGCATGACAGTCCTTAGTTGGCTGGGTCTAGATATTTTTTAATTAAGCTCAAGGGTAATGCGCATGCTTTTAGTGTTTTTTGGGGTCTTAGGAATGGTGATGAAATCCCCACCCAATCTGAATTAGTGTTATAGCCCCTTAAAGTCCGTATTATTTATACAAATCAGTAACAAACAAAAATCTAAAACACTTGCAAAAAATTTATTTGGCGGCGGCGCAAAGAATCCTTCCTGCACAAAAACAATTTTATTGGAGAGGGAAAGAGAGTTTGTGCAAGGAATGCTGCACAAAGAATAGTTCAGTGGAGTTCAGAGGAGTGGAGAAGAGGGTTGAAATACTTATGGAGAATTTGGGGTGCTGACGTCACTGTTTGACCGGGATTCCGCGGTCAAACCTGTGCTTATGCCGTGGTTCCGCGGCTTGACAGTGGAGTTGGACCTTCAGATTTCTTCCCTGTGCTGGGTTAGGTGTCCTCTTCTTGTTTAGAGCCCCTGAATCTTGAATTTCTCACTGGGTTTGCTCCAGAATTTTACAGTAGATCGTTGGTTCCGTCTGGATCCGCCGCTGTGTAGCCGCGAGATTTGGGTCTAACTTCCCACACCTTTGGTACAGAACTTGACCTTCTTTCTATCCTTCACACTTAAACAAAAACTAATAAAAAAAACAAGATGATTTTTTTTTACAATATATATTTTTTTGTTTTTGGTTATATGTATATTCACAATTAACCTGAAATTAAACAAAGAAATAAACTACCATCTCCCCGGCAACAACGCCATTTGATTGTTAGAGTTTTTGCGTGCTTAGTTAATTACCGCAATCAAGACGGTTTCGCTTCGGAGCTAGCCGGTTGAGTACGGGTCGTCCGTTGGGAGATAGGAATCTTTTTCTATGTGCTTTAACGAGTCAAGTCCAAGTGTCAATGTTTGTTTGAGATTAACTATGTGCTAAAATATATTTAAAGAGAGCTTGTTAGGGGTTAGGATTAGGTTAGTTTGAGATAGGAATCGCTCACTTCTTTCGTTACCACTCTTAATATTGGTGTTACGTTAATTGGAAACAACGGGGATTAGCACAACTAGGAAGGAAATTGCGAGTATAAGCTAGGGTTTCCAACGCTTAGTTTCTTCCTTTTGGCCCTTGTCCGTCCGTTCTTGGCTCTTAGCCTTAACCTCCGGTTTATTCAACCACAACCAGTCTAACTAAGGAATCACCGCTATCATGTAGGATAGGGTGCCGTAAGGAGCGGATTGTGGTTCAATTATCCGAAGTCCGAATTAAGATATTGGGCAAGAAAAGAGTGAGAGGGATTTTCTTCTTCCAAACTTTCCTTATCCTGCCTTAACAAGTGAGAAATTACTCACCCATTACAAAAGAAAAGGAAAATACAACAAAAGGAGCAAGATAGAAAGAAAGGGGTTAGAAGATTACAACTAGCTATTTGAGACCTCGCTTTGGCAAGGATCAAGCTTAAGCATCATTGTTGTATGGATAAAGAAAACTAGAAGAAGAAAGAAACAAACAACAAATAACAACAACTAGATTAGCAAATGAAAATTACAAGAAAATATAATTAACAAAGTAACAAGACAAGCACGATAAAGAAAAGAACTCTTTTATTCATCACTTCACTCATAAAGCTCACTAAAAGGTTTTAATGGAGAAAGATGAAAAGAGGAAGAAGAACTACAAAAATCTATCCTAAAATCTAACACAAAATAAGCACCCTTCACTTGGCTTTGTTCTGGGCTATTTATACGAAGGAAACTAAAACCCTAGGGATACAATCTGGCCCAAGATGAAATGCCCAAACTACCCTCAAAATCCGAGTTGTCACCGAGTCAACTCGGCCGCGGATCCGCCGCATATATGGCATATTGGCGGCGGTTCCGCGGCCATCTGGTGGAGTTGACTTGTTATTTTTTCAGGATTTCTTCATGTTGTTGTTCTCTTCAGTTTGTTATACTTGGTTTCTCAGAAGCTCTTCATTTTTCTTCCAGATTTTCAGCAGATCAAAAGGTGATTTGATGTGGACCTTTTGCCATAATTTTCTTTAGCTCCGCATAGAAGTCTTGGATCTTGTGTTGCCCTTGTGCTTCGTGCATTAAAATGACCATTGATTTGCTATTTTGTCCTTTAAACTGGTGTGCGACAACATCTGGATAGCGAGCGTAGACCCGTATTTTATCTGTGGTTGGCACTAGTCCAGAATTTGTCGCGCTTTTCCATGAATTTCACTGCTTAGAGCTGAGAACCTGTAACATGCAATTATTTAGCAAACACGAATCAAGAGTACCTACCTATAAGCAATGTGATAAAAATTGGGCGGTATAAAAATGCATAATACTGATATGAACAAGACTTCACATGATTCAAGTGCAGGTCACGTACTATTTCGGGTCGTGACAAAGTTGGTATCAGAGCACTAGGTTTAACATTGGTTCAGGTCTATGTTTGACTACACGGAGTCTAGGGCATTTATATATATTCAGAACCTAGGCTTGACCATACGGAACTTAGACTTGGTCGAGGGGGTATTAGACCCGAACATTCGTCGAGTAGGTTGACCTTGGTTGATGGAGTATGTGACTTAAGTAGAGTGATGTACTGTGTGTACGTTCCGCGGCATACTTATGATATGCTACTCCGCTTAAGAAGCCTTAGGATGCACATTTCTTTGCACAGTATTCTATTCGTTCATTGATCTATCCTCATCGATATCGGTTTCTGATTTTGTTACCACGGTTGCATGGGCAGAGAGAGCTGCGCTCGTGGTCAGCATGATCTCGTCTTAGACGAGGACTGACCAGGACATGATTCAAGTGACACACGATTGCATAGATGTGTCGTTTTATAATATTTTTCGTGCCATGAGCGTTTGTCAGATTGCTTTTACTAAATTTCTTGAATGTGCAGATCAGTACCAGAAAATTGGGCCATTGCTAGAGACCGGCTAGAATGTGATGATCGTTAATGCACCTTTTATTCTTGATGATTGAGGCACTGTTCAGCATGTGGAAGAATGAGCCAGATGTTGCTGCGACTGACAAGATATCGCCCCAGATGTTTGAAACTATTGCAGCACGAGTTGTACTTAGGGATGTGATAAAAAATCGCTAGTCACCCATGGAGGAATGACTAGGACATGTGGTTCGTTTGCATACCCCGATGCGAGGTCATCAGATTGATTGATTCTAGCTAGAGAAGACTTCACGCAGGTACGTTGAGAGTCGATAGAAACGATCGAATGTCAGAAACCCATTTTTCCAAGTTTAAGGTATTCGGAAAAACATGCAAGTAATTCTGTGGACCCTCTAGAAGAATGAAACCCTAACTCGACATAATGACCATGGGAACGCTTTTGAACCATAGGGTTTTCGGCAGTTCCGCGGTGCCATTAATGAGGCTTGGGTTTGCCCTTCTACGGCTGGTCCATAGATACTGTGGCATGTACTGGATATTATTAAACTGTACTCAAGTGTTGAGCTCTCGGAGAACTATAGGACTTTGATGAATCAATCGAAAAGTTCGACGTCGTCCGGATATCATATGATGGGACACTACATGAGGAGACTGAGACCCAGGATCGGTCGTATTACGCGCATCCAGTAGGACAGAGTTCGGCAACAATGACGAGATATGTTATGAGTGACCATGATAGTTAGCGAGAGACCTTTAGAGGATGTTCCGGAGCGGAACTGTTTCCGTCATCGATTCCATATTGGTTCATTGAGCCGAGGAGCTATGTAACTGGCAATCTGCAGTGAGAGACGATAGTCTAATGGCATAAGGCGCCAGACCATGAAAAGGAGGCAAGTAGATATCTTGGTCTGCTAGCTTTGGATGCACCGACACCTACTCGACTTTGAAGGAAGGACACATCGACGATAGTATTTATGATTTGCGATTTGGTGATTCGAATATCACGTATCCGTTATTTGGATTTCGGTATTTTGGGTAATTATTTGCATGATGGAGATTTTATGCACCACAGTTGCACATTATTGGTATTTCTATGTATCAGTTGTACTGATTTTTGTTCGGGGCAGACCCATTGCACATGATTTTGACTTCATGCCTATGATATGTAGGTGATTTGACTTATGCTTTCGGCATAGTTTTCATGCACTTTTAATACTTCGATTCGATTTTGTGCACGCTGATGCACATGGTTGTGGGATTATATACCATGGTTTACTTGATTTGGATTGAGTTATGTTGTATACCGTTGATTTCGATTGTGATATTCGATATTTGTTTTATGCACCTTATGCACATGATTTGGGTTCTTGCGCATATTTGGTGCGTATGATGCGATTTTGGTGCACACCAGATGCACTAAATCGAGATTTTTCATGCATATCAGATGCAACTGATATTGTTGTCAGGCACACTCATTGCCCTTGACAGGTGTTTTCGTGCACACCCTTTTCACTTAGATTTTGTTTCTGTGCACATGTATGGCACATTCATTGATTTCGATTTCCGTGCGCACTAGACGTACGTGGCATTCTTATATACATTTTGGGATTGATTTCCTTTGAGCAGTATGTCTTTATGATATTTACTATTTGGTATAGTAGCTGAGCAGGACTAGTCAGAGGACAGTACCTGAGTATGTTCTTGCATGCATCGATAGTTATCGAAGGGATTTCCAAAAAGGAGCTATAGTCTCGATATTTTTCCAATGTGTCCGAGATGACACGATCATTTTATAAAGGAAACCCTTCTAAATTACTTTAAAAACGACAGGACGTGTATGTTAAACAAAGGATATATTTATGTAGTTATTTTCTTACAATGAACATCCGCTACTTTTTCCGTGATACTCGCATCGCACAGCGATTTGAAAAAGGTTTGGCATGCATTTCTTTCAGATGTTTTGACGAGTTTACAACGATGCGTACTATGTACATGTTATAGTTTTGGTGTATATCATGTTGGTTTTCGTATTGGACTTTGACATTGGTGTCTTCACCATAACTCTGATGATTGCGGGATGCTTGATGGAGTTTTGATTTTTGAGTTATATACTCGTTCTTTATGCGCATGCATTGCGCTACGATACGTTTTATGTATTATAATTTCGGAGCCCCGACGAATTGATCATTTTACTGAAATGTTTTAGTAATTGAGGGGTTTAAATTTAAATTCGGGGACCGAATTTATTTAAGAGGGGAAGACTGTAACATTTCAGAAAAATAAAATATTATTTTTGGAAATTTATATAATTAAAATAATAAATATTATGAATATTTTAATTTGTGGAGATTAGTTTAATTATATGGTATAACTAAATACCGATAAATTGGGTAATATTTGGAAATTAAATTTGATTGTTGGTTTTGAAAGACTACTATGTGATTTAGGAAAATTATAAATTTCTATGATTAATTATATACAAGTGTATATCTAAACTTGATTAATTTTCACTAATCTTGCATTAAGCTTGATTTTTGCATCATGACTTGCAACAAAACTTGTTTCATTTTTCTACCATGGCTTTAATTCTCCATTTTCTTTTATGTATGGTTTTTGATTTTTGTTAAAGAAAAGGATACAGAATAGAAAAGAAAAGAAAAGAAAAAGAAAAGAAAAGAATAAAGAATGGGAGGCATGTCAAGAGGTATGGGATTAGGGGGGAGAGAGAGGGGGTGAAGGGTCAACCTTGGTAATGGCTCATTCTCTCTTCACTCATTTTCTTCATTCTTCTCTCCTTCTCCCTCATCCATGGCTGTCCTCTTCCTTCCACCACCTTTACCCCTCACAACACCATAAAAAATACACAAAACACTTCATTCCCTTCATTAAAAGCATGAACAAGCTGACTACAAGCATGGGAGACCAAGAAAGTTTGGATTTTGAGCACTTGGGGCAACTCAAGAATTTTCTTGAGTTGCCAAATGAGGTAATTCTTTCATATTTAGTGTAGCATTTCGTTTCCTTTAGCCTCTAGAATAGTTTAGAATCCATTTGCATAGGTTTAGTGATATTTAGAAAATTGTAGATAAAGTTAAGGGATTCTTGAGTTGTGATGGTGCAAGTGAGTGTATTTGGTAACTACAAACCCCCCTTAGTGATTGAAACCAGTGACTAAACCCAAAAAACTTGAGTTTGAAACTTTCCGTGTCGGTTTGTGTATCATTTGATGCCTACAGGGAATCTGTAGTGATCGAGACCTTTACAAGAAAAACTAGCAACTCTATTGACCTAAATTGAGTACTAGAAGACCACCCTGAGAATACGAGGCTGTTTCACCATAGGAAAACTGAGATCACCAGAATTTGGGGCTATGTTGCCTGGTCTTTTATGGGCAATCGTGTTGAAATTGGTTCTGTAGCTCATATACCCTATATACATCACCCCAGTACTGTTTGTTTAACCGAATTTCACCTGAACTAAAATCTGAGACCAATTTTCTAAGTTGTTGCTTAATGTTTTATGGGTTTTATTGAGTTGAAGTTTTGATTTTGTGTTTTGTATCGGTCACTTGACGTTTGTACGTCGATATCGGATGTTTTTGGGCTCTTTTGCATGAGTAGACCATACGTTTTAACCTATGAGTGATTCACGTGTCGTTTTGGTTTTGAATTAGACGTTTTGATGCGATATGATAAATGTGATATGTAGGTACCCTCACATGGACGTCGGACGATGAAGAAGAGGATGGCGACATCGACTTCGGCAAGCAAGGATCAAGGTGAGTAGATACATATCTACGGGAGAAGTCGGGTAGATGGCGTATAGCACCCTCGCAGTTTCGTAGTATAGCACGCGAATGCGTTATGATAAATATATACTTATGAGTTTTATGAGATGTGTATACTTAGTAAGAAATGCTTAGGTGACTTTGGGTTAGTTTTAGCGTAATGTAGGAAAATGATTTGAGTTTAGTTTCTTAGTCGTGAAACCCTAGAGTAATTATTTGCACACACGCACACACAAGCAAACATTTGACATTCTTGTGCGTATATGGGGATATATATATATATATACATCCATATATGTATGCGAGTATGTATATATATATATATATATGTATGGATTTGTATATGTATACGTATACACGTTTGATGAGGATAGTATATGATACTTGAAGATGAGTCGAAGTGATTGGGAATGATGCCATGAGATCGGTGATGTGATTTGGGTCGTGTGATGAGACACGACATGATATTACAGCGGATAGTTGGATGATGTGTTTTCATACACATGCATATATATATATATATTGATGGTATCAGAATGTACTAGACTTTAGATCAGTACCCCTAATTCAGAATATTATGATAATGATACCAGATAAGTAATGTGTTATATGTGATATTGACCCGTACCCTGATTTGGGATGACATACAATGGATTTTACCGTACGATGTATAAATATGATGATTGATTCGCACTCTCGACTCGAGGATGTCGTACTATATATTTTATCGTACGTGACGCTATTGAAGTGAGATCACCGACTACTAGATATATCGACTCAGACTTAGGTGGATTTCTTTACCCCTTTGGTTAGTCTCTTAACTTTTCTTGTAGTTTACTTAGTAGATATCAGATCTGGGCTCGAGTCATACTTATTTTCAAAAATAACGAATCGTGAGTAATTTCAAAAGACAACCCGAGGGATATTACGGATTTTTCAAAGGATGTACCTTTTCTTAAAACCACAGTAGACCCTGCTTACTTACAACCACAATTCGTGCTTTTCCAAATGCCAAAACTGTATGACTCGTATATAGATAAATGTTCATCCTTATATGTTGCGTTTACTATTCATTTTCCGTATATTGTTGCTGTTCGCATCGCATTGCATGCTTAAATGTGTTTTTGTTAGTTATTATGAACCCATGCTGTCAGGACACCAGCACCATTACCGATGATGCGTATGCTCTACGTACACTTGCTTGCCGGCTCACATACATCATCATCGGTAATTGCCATGACACGTACACATTAGATAATATTATTTCATTGACATAGCTTGCTAGCTGAAAGTTCCAATATGTTATTGCTTTCGTATGCTAGTTTAATTATTGCATTCCTTGCTTGATATCATATGCATTCATATATTCATTTGACATGCAATATTATGGAACTGTATGCCGGTAATTCACTGTTAATTACTCTTGAAATTGGGATTTCGGATTCCCATGAGATTTCTGGATTTGGAGAAACCGCAAAGATTTTATAAACTTATTATCATTTTAAAGATGGAAAATTGTGGTTTTCTCGTGATATGATGTGAGATATTTCCACCATGAGTTTTCTCGGCTCTTGAGCAGTATCATACACCTGATTCGAGGAGGAGGATGAACCGTCAACGAGTGCATGGTGGACCCGGTGCGGTACCCCGGGGCAAGATGGTCACAGATGATGGCATTGAGCCTGGAAGGGGAGCACTACCGACCGGTTATTTGTGACGCGGCGGATATCCGGAGGATATCGACGTAGTCGTGAGATATGATGATTTTGGGCCAGTCCGGATTGCCGGAGCCCGGGGCCAGCCCGAAGCCCGAGATATTGAGACATTGAGATTTTATGATATTGGTCAGTCCGGATTGCCGGTGCCCGAGAAATTGAGATATTGGGATATATATTTTGTGTCGATGCTTGATACGGATTCCTTGTTGATTTCATTGATAATACTTAGATTTTTATGCAGATATCTCACTGAGATAAGAAAACGGTTCTCTCATTTAGATGTATTCTATTTTCATGCATTCATACATCATATATATGATATGTTGTTACCTGGCACTGACACGAGCACTTGGTATTACACTTATGTATAGATGTTTACCCTTGCCATTATTATATACTTCCGGCTATATTATTTTGTGGATATTACTATCGTATGACCTAGGATAGAGTCATACATGCGATTTCTTCTCGGTGATGATTTCTACTCACGAGTTGGCAACTCACCCCCGTTGCGCCACAGTTTCTTGCAGGTTTTGCCGTACAGGTTTCGTTGCGTCTTGCTGGCACACTGTTTCCTTCCGGGTGATTGCTTCGGTAGGTGGGTTCACCTGCATCGTGACCACCGCAGTACTTTTATTTATTCAATTGTATCTAGAAAACTCCATCAACCAAACTTGTATATTCTATAGACTTAGAAGACCAGTGTATATTCTTTCAATTTTAGAGTCGCACGCTTGTATTATTACAGTTTTCTGGTTTCCTTAATGATGTTGGATTTCATTCTGAGTTTTGATCCTCGCCCTTCGGCGTTGTATATTATATTGCTTGCGTGGTTGTATCCGCCAATTGGCGAAGAGCTAGCTCCCGCTTGGGGATGCCTTTATTCATCATGTATATTATTCATGTTTGTACCCGTTTGGGGCCAGTATTTACAAAGGAAACTCTGCTGAAATTTTTGGAAAAGACTTAATGTTTTAAAAATGCTTACTACGGCTTATTTTATTAAAACCACTTGTTTAAAACAATTTTTCCTTCATTTTCTCTTTAAAATGGTTTAGATTTCTGGGCTTTTTGGCTTACTTGAATTAGGTGGGGTCCTACAGACTTCACATGATTCAAGTGCGAGTCACGTGCTATTTCAGATCGTGACATTAGGGGTGATGGTTGAAGACCGAAGAACACAGATCAACTTGGTATAACCATTCTAACTTGTTTTTATTGCTTGCTAGCTTAGGGTTTAAGGTAGATCCGGGCATCGGGTAATCGTAGCACCAGTTTAGAAAAATTTTGTTCCGCATTTGGCCACGGTTTGATGGCCGGGACGCTACCATAACCCAACATGGTATCAGAGCCAGCCTTTAAAACCTTAGCTAGCTAGTTTAGACAATGTTAAACTATCGAAAACGAAACAATCCCAAAACTATGCACTGCTGATTCCATTCTCTGTCGATTTTTAAAGTCTTCAAAAAAAATTTAAAACAACTGCAGAAGACTTCTTATATGACTACAAGAACATACCCTAAATACGAACCCATTCCACCCGTTTTGACCCGAGCACATGCTCATAAAAACCACGGAGGCCGGCTATTTTGTGGAGTTTGGGCTTCATATTTTCGGTGTTGTTTGGTCTCTGGAATATTGGTTCAGTGGTATTGTTTGTTTTGCCCGTTTTGGATATTTTTTTTATCTGTTGTTCAGGGGTAATTCGGGGTATTTCGAAGTCGATAATTTAGCACTGTTTAAATGTTTATCAGTACTTACATTACTATCTGCGACCGTGAATGTCATTAGATTGGTACAACTTTTCTAATTGCTATAGTTCTTTTAGACAGGTTTGCGAACGTGACATTCACGTTGATGTTCTGTGTTGTGCTGTGTTGTGGTTGGATTGTCATGGTGGATAGCTATCGTACAATGTTAGTATAGTTTAGTTTCATTTGTACATGTGATATTGTGGGGCGAGCGTCCGATATGTGGACTGCCGTCACTGCCAGTTTGTATATTATTCGTTTGGGGCACGACCGGGTTCAGGTCGATGTCACCCTTGTTATTATTTTCTTTTCTGTACTAGGATTATCCCGCGGAGGAGTGCACGAATAGCTGGGTTCTAGAGGGCAACGGGTCCGCATCTCATGGCGTTGAGACGGAGGGGACCTCACTCTAGAATTGGCGGGCTATTCGCCGCACTCGTAGGGGTACAGGTTGACCCACGGAGGGGTGCTCAAGTTACCGGATTCCGTGAAGTGCTGGGAGGCCTATTCACGTTGTTGAAGAGGGTTGCCTCGCTTCTGGTTTTAGCGGGTAACTTGCTACGCTCGTAGGGGTCTAGGTTTTCATTGCACAGGCTATCCACACGACAGGGAACGTCGGGTCTCATATGCGGCTCAAGTGAAACCCGGGGCTCTAAGATTATCCACCATTCTGTGTTGCTTCTGTGATGCTTCTGTGATGTTTCTTTATATCATGCCTGGGATGATTGTTATATATGTTTATATATATACTAATAGATGTTGTATATGTTTCGCACCCGCGCTAGTCCAGTCCCCGCTCTGTCATTAATTTAGTAACCTAACGAGTGATGACGGGACCCTGTGGTGAATGCGGATGGCATATACGTACATTTTATTTTCGTTCTTTTCTGGTGTGATTAATTGATGGGACTGCGTTGATTCTTATCAATGCAAGGATAAAACAAACCAATATGATGTTTTTGGAACCAAGTTTTTTTATAAAAAAACTAACATTACAGACGTTCTCTTATTCTTTGCACAGTGGTATTCGGTTATGGATATCCAGCACCTCAATCGACGAGGCAAGGGCCGAGATCCCTTCACCGGGAGTGACCCCTTGGGCAGAAGTTTGCATCAGCGTAATAATTTCACTATAATCGATTATTTTGCTATGCATCATAGTATTCAGTTTGGAATATCCTGCACCTCATTCGATGAGGAAAGAGCCATGATCCCTACACCCGGAGTGACCTCTTTAGCAAAAGTTTTCGCCACTATACTTTTGTAAAATCATTTGGATTCCTTCAACGATATCAAGTTCATTACGGTAAAGGTTTTTCACCAAAAACCAGTCGTAGCCCTCCGTCATTTCAGAAAAGCAGCGCCTAGTATTCGTGCTATGTTTGTTGGCTTCCGTCAAGGCATAGTGTGCGGTAGCTATGTGTTACTTTTCTGTAGCACGGATATGCATTAATCTAGGATAGTCGTGTAGCCTTGTTTGCATCCGTCAAGGGCAAGTACGGGTGGGTCTAAATTAATTAGGACAATGACGGGTAGAACTTGACTTGCAACTTATGATTTGTTGGCATCCGTCATGGTCATAAGCTGCTTGGGGTAAAAATACATATCGGGAGTTTCAAAAATGCAGGAAACTTGCCAGGCATAGGCATACCTTCTGGAGTGTGGTAACTTGAGTGGCTTCCATCAAGTTATCATACGATGATAGTTGGATCCCGATTCCCACTGATGAGTAAGATTACTTCTCGGGTGATTCCGACTAATTCTTCTTTTGGGTTTGAAAGAGAATTCGAGAAACAGTGGGAGCCATCCTGATTAGATAAAGTGATTAACTATTCTGATCTACGTTAGAGTGCACGCTGAGTGTTTCTTTTCTCTCTCTCTCTCTCTTTCGTTAGCAGCGACCATGACCTAACCCTAAACTAAAACTCATGAATCAAGTTGACCGAACCTTCTTATAACACTTTAGCTTTTGGAATGTCACGGTGTCGCAAATAACATTGTCACTTCTAAATCACCTTTGCATTTATCCAGAACACCCCGTATCACTACGAACATCTACTTCCATTGGATAAATCCATCGTATAGTTACATACGAATTCGAAGGAACTTGTTCCAGTTTCGAGGATGGATTCTGGTTTTGGAGAGATTGAATAAGATTATTCGATTGTCTTTTCCCTTTACTTTCTCTCAGGTTGTAAGGGCTCCTGGGATTAGGAGAGGGTACACCTATTGAGCTTATTGGATAGTCTTCTTCCAAACCATAAGCAGGTGCCGATAGGTAGGGAAGGAAGAAAACTAATTAAGCCTAAGTGTGGTGTACAGAAGGTAATAAGTAAAGACATATAAAGAGATTAGATTAAGGGCAAAAAAAATTGTGACCTCCATCATTCACGACAAAACCGTGTATACCCCTGCCACTCCCACTGTAATGTTTTAAAAATAAATAAATAGATAAATAAAATCCTTTAGGTGAATTTTCTGATAATCGATAAAATAAACCGTATTTTCCGTAAAACTTAACTATAATTATTTTTCATCATAGAATTAAAAAGACCTATTTTAACTAAGTAATTGCTAGTATTTGGCATTTATTTAGCCACTTATCAATTATTAGTAACTTAAATATTTTTCCTTAATTAATTATTTCTAATATTAAGATAAGCTTTTAATTATATTTTAAATTAGTGCAAATTACAAATTAGAAATGGGTTAATTTGACAAAATGAGCCATGACTTATTAGAATTTTGTTTGTTGCATGCTCTTCTCTTCTTGAATTGTCTTCAAAATTCTAGAGAATTCTAGGATTTTAGAATTAAGAAAATGATTAAAATAAATTAATTAATGAAAAGACTTAAAAGAGGCATCAATTTAAGAAGTCTCTACACACCCCCACACACTTATTTTTCTCTCTCCCCTCTCACCTAGTTCTGGCCGAAATTCCCCATGGCTGCCCAAAATTTTTCCCACCTCATTTCCATCACAAAAATCTCCAAAAATTCATCAAAAATCCAAAATAAAACCTCACAAATTCCTAATCCAATCTCTACCCATTATCCTTTGACCTATCTAGCTTGGATCTTGGAGCAAAGTTAGCATTTTTGGGAGGCTTGGGTGCATGTTTGATCTCATGTTTATTGAGGTATAATTCTAACTCTAGTGCTAATTGTAGGTTAATTACTTTAATTTAATAAATTTCGGTGTTTTATTATGGTTCAAATTGCTAACTTGAAAATTCTAGATTGGGGTTTTTAAATCAAATTAGGGTTTTTATAAGTTGTTTATGATTACATGGTGTAGTTTAATATGTTAAGACAAGGAAAACTTAGTTTCTAATTTGTAAATTGTTGGATTTAAAATATCCAAATTAAGATTTTAAGCGAACTAGGTTTTCAGAAATTAATTAAAAATGTGAGAATAAAATATAGATAAGGTTTTCATGACATCATTAAAATTATAATTTGTATTTTAACCCTTTAGATGGTGCAAAACCTAGTCTAGTTGTAAATTTGTTCATTGTTACTTGAAAATTGTTAAAATTGGATAAAATTGCAAACTAAATTTTATGGATTAATACAAATTGGTGTGATAAAATTATTGTAATGGTTTATATGACTTAGTTATGATATTTAGTGAATATTGTGGCCAATAGTTTTGTTTAAACATTAAGTTTTGTACTAAAACGGTTATTTGAGGCTTTCTAAGTTTTTCGGAAATAAATCGATTTGAGTTATTTTGAGGTTTTGATGATTTAAACCCTATTTCATATGTAATTAGTGTGTTTTGAAATCGCAATTGGTATGTTTGGGTTTTTCTCGACCAATCGGCGTTTGTACGCCGATATCGAGGGTTATTTGGTTCTTTTGCATGAGTGGGTCATATATTTCAACCTATGCGCGTTTCGTGTGTCGTTTTGGTTTTTATCCGCGATTTCGGTTTGCGATATTATATATGTTTGCATATAGGTACCTCTCACATGGACTTCGGACGATGAAGAAGAGGATGGCGGTATCGATTTCGGCAGACAAGGACCAGGTGAGTAGATGTATATCTATGGGGGAAGTCCGGTGGATGGCGTATAGCACCCTCGTAACTTCGTAGGATATGACATGATATTGAGATAGTTATATATAGATATGTTATTGCAAGATACCAACACTGGGCAAGAAAGGTTCTAGGATGAGCACGGATAGAAATTTGTGTACTTTGGATGATAGTGTTTTTAGTCTAGTTCTTAATCGGAGACCCTAGAGTATAGGTTGACATACACACACACGCACACGCACACACATACACTTGACTTGGAGGTATATGTGTGTCTGTGTATATATATATGTATGAATGTGTTTAGGTTTACACACACACACACACACACACACACACACACAACATATACGCGTGATATGAGGATGTATATGATACTTGGGAATGTGTCGATATGATCGGGCAGGATGCCGTGAGAATTTGATATGTGATCGAGTTATGGTATTATAGCGAATCGTTGTGCGATAAGAAAATATATACTATACGTTAAATGTGTGATGACATTGGAATGTTTTGAGACTTAGATCAATAATCAGATCATGATATTGTTTGACGATGATACCTTATGAATGATGATGTATATATGATAGTTGACCTATGTTCGAGATATGATATGAGATATGTTATGATATTTATAATGGATCGCTTGGGCAATGTGAATACATATATGATAATATGTGATGATGACATCGGATTGGATGAGACCTTAGATGAGTAAGCAGATCATGATATTGTTTGATGATGATACCATATGAATGATGATGTATATTTGATAGTTGACCCGTACCCCGATTTTAGGATGCCGTACGATGGATTTTACCATACGAGGTATATATGTGATGATTGATCCGCACTCTTGACTTGAGGAAGTCGTACTTTGTACGTGACGCTATTGAGGCTGGATCGCCGACTACAAGAGATATCGACTCGGACTGTAGGTGGATTCTTCTTACCTATCGACTAGTTCTTTAGTTTAGTTCCTTAGTTGGCTAAGTAGATGTTTGTTTAGGCTCGAGTCATACATATTTTCAAAACTAACGAATCGTGCGTATTTTTTTAAAAACAGCTTGAGGGATTCTACTGATTTTTCAAAGGACGTATCTTTTCTCAAAACCACGTAGCCCCTATTTTTCTAAAAACCACGATTCGTGCTTTTTTTCAAACACCAAAACGTTATGACTCATATAGTAGAAAAGTATATTCTTCGGTATTGCGGTTATTACTCCTTCTCTGTTATATTCATGTTATTCTCATTATACTGCATGTTTATACATATGTTCCCTAACTGTTATGATTCCATCTGTTAGGACACTAGCACCATTACTGATGATGCGCATGTTCCATGTACACATATTTGCCGGCTCACACACATCATCATCGGTAATTTCCATGTCGCGTATACTTTAGAAAATATTATCTCATTGATATAATCAGCTAAATTCTAGTTACCACATAATACTTGTGTGATTGCTCTCATGTGCTAACTTAGAGATTACATTCTTTACATAGATACTTCATGCATATATATATTCATTCATGTACTATTCTGGGGCTTTATGTCGATATTCACTGTTTACTTACTCTTGATACTTGGATTTCGTATTTCCATGAGATTTCTGGATTTGGGGGAAAACCGCAAGAATTTATAATAACTTCTCTCTCTCTCTCTTATTTAAAATACCAGTTGCGGTTTTCTCGTGATGTATATGTCGTCCACCATGAGTTTTCATGATTGTTGTTGGATTTCGAGACCCGATTCGAGGAGTAGGATGAACCGTTTCGGGTACATGGTAGGCCCGGTAAGGTATCTCGGGGCAAAAAGCTCGAGTTGTAGACGATGAGCCTGGCAGGGGAAGACTACCTACCGGTGATATCTGGTGCGGCGGATATCCGGAGGATACCGACCGTTGTCATGAGATTTGATGATATGGGCCGATCCGGACTGACGGAGCCCGAGATATTGAGACATTGAGACTTTGAGATATTGTGTCGATGCTTGACACGGGCTTTCTGTCGATTTCACTGATGATGTTTCAGGTTTATTATACAAGTTTTACTGATGATTTCTTTATATCAGATTTTTTAGATTTCGTGGTGGATTTCCTCATTCATAGTGTATTCATACATCAGATATATCATTTATTACTGTTTAGTGATACTGACACGAGCACTGAGTATTGCACTTATCCATAGATTATTAACCGGTCACTACTAGATGTCTAGTGTTATGTTAAGTATATTATTATGACCTAGGAGATCATCGTGCATGCGATTTCTAACCGCAGATGACTTCTACTCACGAGTTGAGAAGTCGCCCCCGTCGTGCTAAATTTTCTTACAGGTTCAGATGTACATGTTTCCTTGATAGCTTATTGGCACACCACTTCATTCAGGGTGATTGCTTGGTAGGTTGGTTTACTTGTATCGTGACCACCGTTGTACTCCTATTTATTTCAGTTGTATCTAATAAGCTCCATCAACCAGACCTGTATTATTTGATAATTTTAGTAGACCAGTTGTTTATTCTTTCGACCTTACAGGCGTGCTTGTATTATTATGGTTTTATGGTGGATTTTGGTTTTTCTTTTGAGTTTTGTTCCTCGCCCTTCGGCATTGTATATTATTTTTATTGCGTGGTTATGACCGCCAATTGGCGAAGAGCTAGCTCCGGCTTGGGGATACTTTTATTATTGCTTGTGTATATATTTCTTGTTTGTACCCGTTTGGGGCAAGTTTTTACAAAGGGGACTCTACCGAAATTTTTGAAAAAATTTGATGTTGCTTTTAAACTTGTTTTCCTACACTTCTTCTTTTAAGTGGTTTAGATTTCTGGGCTTCGGCTTGCTTAGATTACGTTACGCCTTTAGACGTTTCGTAATTTAAGTGCCGGTCACGTTCCGTACCTTCGGGTCGTGACACCCACATCCACTTTGTATTTCTCCAGAACACTCCGTATCACTACAGATATCCACTCCTATTAGATATGCCATCGTATAGTTACATACGAACTCGAAGGAACTTGTTCCAGATTCGAGGATGGTTTCCGGTTCAGGAGAAATAGAATAGGATTAGTCAAAAGTCTTTTCCCTTTACCTTCTCTCAGGTTTCGAGAGCTCCTAGGATTAGGAGAGTACACCTATTACGCTTAATGGATAGTCTTCTTCCAAAGCTTAGGCTGGTACCGAAGGGTAGGGAAGGAAGAAAACCAATTAGCCTAAAGAAGGTGTACAGAAGTTAATAAGCAAAGACACAATAAAGGGATTGGAGTGAGGGCAGGAAAGTATATAATTACTGTCATGAATCAGGATAGTGAAAGAGGTGTTACTAGGAATACCAGTTAACCCCTTTTGAAACATTTTCATGTTTCAGTTTCACTGTGCGATGTTAACTGAATTTTTTTTCCCAATTAGAATCTAACCCCAGGGTATGTGTCTACCAAATCAGTTTCTCACATCTGTATATTATTACGGATGGTGAGTGGGATTAAGATATTGGGAATTGGGTGATTAGATCCTCATTATATCGGAATTCATTGTAATCGGTGATATTTGAGAAATCATCTGGTTTTTTCCGGATGGCAAATATTTGGTTTTGAATATCCGTTATTATGCACCAATTTGAAAATGATATATCTGTATGTTTTTTTTATAAAGTGAGATATAACTTTTTGATATTATGTCTGTAACATTTACCTAATCAGTTGATGATTTGGTAAGGTGCATTCAACAGCGGTGTAATTCTTCTTAATCATAGTACAGTTTTTCAACCTACAACGCATAGGGTTTGATTTATTGAAATCATGGGACTTATACAAAGAATTGTATGTTGTCCAGTGTCCATTAGGACAATGGGGTTGGTACTCGTACTATATTCTGTTTACTCATAACTTCTCTAGTTCTAGACAAGTATTTCGTTGAAATATAAGGTTCAGATTTTGAGAAGTTATAGGTATAAGAATAAAGTAGAGAACCATTTGTTGGAAGTATCAGGATTCTTCGAAGAAGTTGAAAATGTAGATACTTGTGTTTGGTATTCCGTTGATAGTAATGGTTTTGAGAAATTGCTTCTCTTTCGGGTTATTCATATATGGATGCACTCTAAGTAGAGTAATGATGATTGGCCTCATTCCATTTGGTCGACATGCACTGGAGACAGCTGCATGATTTTGAATTTGGTTCCAATTAAATTAGTGTTTTTGTTTCTATATTGGATATATATAGAATCAATTTATATCATAACAACGTTAAGGTATAGGGAGTTGTCCGCCTGATGCATAAAGCCCGAATCCAGATAAACTCAAGGCACATTTCAGTAATGGTTGTTTGTGGGTTATCTCGGGTTTTGACGAGGGTTAACTTTCTACCATCAGGAAGATCAATATTTATATTGTTCTTGACTTGCCACAGTTTTAGTAAAATGGATTTTTTTAGATAAATATAAGTGGGAGTATGGTAGAATTGGAAGTGATTCCAGAACCACAAACGATCACTGATGATTTAATAGAACCTAAGGATTCAATTGTTTTCGACATTCCATTAGCCACTCCGCAGATTTGGTGGGTAGCCTCAGCCACCCGAGACGTACTTGTGACGGTGACAGGGAGGTTCTTGTTTACCCATACTTGCCATTGCTGATGTTCTAGACTATAAGACCCGGCACGAGGATGAGTATAGCGTCATTCTAAACTAGCTTTAGAAGTGCACGTGTATATGACTCTGCCAGAGGGTTGTTGTAGTCAATGGGAGCAGCGGAAGCATAGTGAGCAAGTAGCTTATGTCTATTTATAGACTAAAGCGGGTATAGCGGAAATAGATCATCTATTTTTGATTTGACATTCATAGGCTTTGACTTCATCAGAATAGGAGATGGATCTGCTAAGAAGGTAGTAGAGATGATGTTCAGGTATTAGGATGACATGCACTTGATAGGAAGAGATATTCTTATACTATGATCGGTTACACTGTGGTTGTCACAAAGTTGTTTCTCCACATAGGATATGGATATAATATCAGGGTTTCTGGTTACTAGATCTATAGTTTTAGATCTAGACTTGGGAAGTATCCTAATCTGGTACTTTGATATTATTCTAAAGGTATTTTAGAATGGACGACTCCTAGCATGGTGGTGTATGTTAGTTGTATGTATGCCCTAGAGGCCATTATTGTACATATGATATATTATAGTGGATGCTTGGACATATATAGAGAGGACTTTCTTGCTCGACATGATAGTATGCTATCTGGTTGCTCTTTATCTTAACATGTATACTTGTCTTTTCATACTGTCTTATGGTTACATGTTGGTAAAGCCCTTAGGATGTGTACTTGATTACCAGGATTATGATACAGATCATACTAGTGGGGCCATGGTAGTCCATAAGTTCAACCTTTAATGTTCCTAGTCGTGGGTGTATCGAGACAGGGTATCGATATACCAGTATAGACTAGCGTATACGCTTCTCGACCCATGTGATGGGCGATGGATGATGCCATATCCATTGGTGTTAGACATCAGAGATGGTATACGGGTGCTCAGTGGAGACTGGGTACACTAGACGGACTCGCTGAAAACTCTTAGATGGTATTATACCTGACATCAGATGGCAGTTCTTTGGTGATACTGATACATATTAGTCTGTAGACCCGAGATCATCATAGATTCTTGTGTGATTCCCATTGTGCTTTGATTTCCACCTTACCACGTTCAACAAGACGTGCAAAATGGTGGTTTTTGGGTACAGTCCCGAGTCACATGGAGGCAATGAGCGATGGGAGAGGATTTCGTCTCTCCCGGTATTGGGGGTAGATGTCGTGATGTGCTCGATTGGCTATAACTAGAAGTCCCTGGCCAGGGCTGATTTAGAGATTTACTGGTAAGTGTTATCAGTAGTTTCTCGACCTGTTATAAGCCTCGAATCGGCATGACTTATCGAGTTATTGGGGTATGACGTTTACCACCCCTAAACTGGTTATGCGACATCTTAGACGAAGAGACCAGACTGTACGGTAGTGTTACTGATAGGTTTTACAGGAGCTAGAGCGGGCTTGGTTGTTGATCTTCTGATCGCTCAATACCCTGGTAGCCGTTATGTCCAGCTAATACCGCTGACGGCTTGTCGGTTCTTGATATGATCATTACCTACTGCCGGCGTATTGACGAGTATTTAGAGTCCTAAACAGAGGTTTTACTGGCTCAGCAAAAACAAAGTAGGAGCACATATGTGATATGTGCGGGACCAAGATTAATACGAGTATGCGATACCGTATTCTATTCTCATGATATTTGTATCGGTCGGTTATATGTGATATGTCGGGTTATCGAATCAGGTGTTGATTCGATAAGTTGGTACATATAATATTAGTCGGTTATATGAGATATAGCCGGATTATTAAATCAAATGTTGATTTGATAATTTAGTGTATAATTGTATATTTGATATACTAGTTCACATTAACTAATATTAGCTCACTTAAGCATTTATTTTTCTCACATGTGCACACTTAATATATATGTGATATATATTAATTGTGTTTTATTATATGTCATGGTTGATGATACATGCAACATGGGTGTATGAGAGTTACACCATGATAAAGATAATGTCGGGTTTATTTATTTATGGTAATTCAATTATTAGTTGGAAATTTGTCACCTGGCATGAAGCTTCATGAAGCTTTGAGATCCATTGACTTAGTCAACTAGTTTTGTCTTACACTAGATATTTGTTAACCCAACTATTATCTAAACTCATGGTTAAGTCTCTACATGAGTAATATTAGATATTTTCTCACCCATGGTTGCCATTCACTCTCTCATCCATTATCATCTTCTTCTTCCTCAAGCTCAAGAGAGAGCTCACTATGTTTTGTGAGAGAGCTCAAACTAAGTGAGAAAATTAATTCTAAAGTGAGAAAAAATCCTACTTCATCATCCTCTACTAGATTAGCACTTTAGTATAGGATGTTAGCTTCACTAATCTCTCATTAGTGAAATAGTAGCTTGGGTTAGTGTCTCCTTGACGTAGATCATCTTCGGCCTCGAAGACTTCGTGCAAGCTCGTTCTTTTCACCTTGTGAAGCCATGCTAGAGTCCGGAAGATCACTACTTGGAGCGAAGGGACTACTACACAGAGCTATTGAAGTGAAGGACAGGTCTATAAAGGTTGTATTTCTAGTTCACTTAGTTGAAAAGTAGTTTACAATTAGTTTCGTATGATTCTCTAGTTAAACATCCTAGGTTAGAGTTCTTTAGCATGACAAAAATTTGAAAATGGCATGGACAATACCTCCCGAAACCTTGGTGTCGTGCATAAGAACCCTACAGTGGTATCAGAGCCTAGCTAGAGAATTATGGATTGTGTAGGATTAAGAAACCGAAACAACTCCAAAACTTGAAACAAGATTACCCAGTTTCTGTCGTTTTTAAAATGAGCTCTAAAAATTTTTTAAACTACTACAGAATGTTATTTGAGACATTAAATGAACACCGAAGAAATTTGAACCCAGTTGGCCGGTTTTTGGCCAAGCAGATGAGCTCCAAAACCGTGCAGGCCGGCCCCTTCAGGGTTTTCTGGCTTCAACTTTTTTTTGGGTTTCAAGCTCTGGGTTTTGGTGTTTCAGGTGTTGTTTGTTTTTGCTAAATTTGCATGTGATGTTAACTTTCGGCAAAGGCAACTCGGAGTGTTTCGTAGTCGTAATTATAACAGTTTTTCGAGTTACTTTAGACAGTGTTAAAAAGTCCGAACGAATATCAAATACCCATTTTAAACCTCGCCGGAAATTTTCCAAGTGTTGGATTTTTCCTTAGTTTAAAACTTTCAGAAAATGAAGCAAGCGATACTGTGGACCCTCTAGAAGAACAAAACCTTAACTCGATTATGTGACCGTCAGAACCGCCACTAAAGCCTAGGGTTTGTGGTAGTTCAGCGGTGCCACATGTGAGACATTGGTTGACCCTTCTACGGCTGGTTCATAGGAGTTGTGGCATGTACTGAGTATTTTTAAACTACGCTCAAGTGTTGAGCTTTTTGGGAAATTTTAGGTGTTCGTTGATTCGATCAGAATGTTTAATATCGTCTAGCTATCTGTGGAATGTGATACAATATGTGGAATTCATATAGCTGGGCATGAAATCCAAAGTATGTGATATTTTAGGTTTATGATGTCTAAGGTTATTATGGATTCCAAATGTTGTACTTTGACATTTTCTTTTCTGTGACTGTAAGTGTAATATGTGGTGTATTGCCGGTTTCGTTGCTATATGTCAACGACAATTAGGATACGCATATTTACTTACGTTGATGACATGTGATGTTATGTGTTGTTGTGATATGTTATATTGGATCGTAGTGTTTTGAATAGCCGGGGGTTTTATGTGAGATGAGAGTTTTTATTTTCATTCATGTAAAATTTATTGTATATAATATTCTTTTATTGGGGCACTTCCGGGTTGAGCATGATGTCACCATTGTTGTATATGATTTACTTTTCCGCATTAGGATACACCCAAGGAGGGGCGCACAAGTAACCGGGTTCTAGAGTCCAGTGGGAGACCAACTCGAGGAGTCGATTACGGGTCTCCTAACTCTAGAATTGGTAGGGTTGCTTGCCGCTCTCGTAGGGGTCTAGAGATGTGGGTTTGTCTATTCATCGTGACCATGGAATCAGTGTTTTATACAGGCTCAAAATAAAACACGGACATCCTAGTATATCCAATATTTCATATGTTGATTTCTGCTGCTGATAATCTGTGATATGATCACTTTATATACTTGAGACGATTGCTTTATTATTATATATATGATATATAATAAACGTTGCTTATGTTTTACACCCGCGCTAGTCCCGACTCGCTATGCCGTTAGTTAAGTAACCTAACGGTGCATAACGGGACACTGTGGCGAATGCGGATGGCATAAGCGTACGTTGTATTTTAGTTTCTTCTGTGATGCTTAGGAAGCATAAATGATGGGACTTCATTAATGAGATTAATGAAAGAAAAGAAACCTAAAAGATGTTGTGGAATCAAATTTTAAAAAAGGGTAGCTCTAGTTTTTTGCTTTGCATAGCGGTATTCCATGTAGAATATCCAGCACCTTATTCAATAAGGAAAGAGCCGAAATCACTTCACCGGGAGTGACCTCTTTAGCAAAAGCTAGCAGATGATACATATGAAATATCCTGCACCTTATTCGATAAGGAAAGCGCCGAGATCCCTTCACTGGGAGTGACCTCTTTAACGAAACTAATAAAAGCCTCAAAACACTCCTTTTCAAAATCACTCGATTTTACAACGATATCAAGTTCATTACGTAAAAGGTTTTCATAAAAAACTGTCGTAGCCCTCCGTCATTTCAAATAAGTATTATTTAGTATTCGTGCTTCACTTGTTGACCTCTGTAAAGGCGTAGTGTGCGGTAACTAATTAGTGCTTATCTGTAAAGCATGTGATGCGATTTGATTAGGGTAGTCGTACGACCTTGTTGACCTCTGTCAAGGGTCGTGCGAGTGAGTTTGATTCAATCAGAAATGACGGGTTGAACTTGACTAGTGCACTATAATTTGTTGGCCTCTGTCAAGGTCATAGCATGCTAGGGGCAGAATATAATCGGGAATTTCAAGTGTTGAAATTTGCAATGAGATTGCATACTTTCTATGAGATAGTTGGATCCCGATACCCACTACAGTCGGGTTACCTAAGATGGCAGCAAGGTTTTGGGAGGCATCGTCCATGCCAAATTAAAAAATTTGCCATTTTAGCTAACCCTAACAAAGAATCGTTAACGAGAAATCGACAGAATCTAAAATGTAAACACTTTGCACGTGAAAGAGAGCAAGGAATATAACTTTGTTGTAACATTTTGAAAATCGTTTCGGTGAAATTTCGGAAAATCGGTAAAATAAGGAGGTTTTCCGTAAAAAGTCAAAATGTAAATATCTTTATTATAAAATTAAATATACATATTCTAGCTATGTAATTGCTAGTGGTTGGTGTTTGTTGAGCCCCTGGTAAAATTTCTAAATTTCTGAAATTTTTCCGAAATTAATTATTTTAATATTATTCTAAGCTGTTAAAAATATATTAAATTAGCGATAAATACAAATTTGAATAGGCTAATTACACCCTATAGAACCATGGCAACTAGAATCTAGATAGTAATATAAATTTTTAGCAATTTATTTCAAGTTCTAATTGGTTATAATTAAGGGAAAAATAAAATTTAAATAATTTAACTAAAACTTGCAATTTGGTAACTTGAGGGGGTCTTTTTGCATGAAATTTCTTTGTAAGCTCTCACATTTCCTCACCCCTCCACCATGGCCGGCCCCACCACCATCAACAGCCCATATTTTCTTCCCTCTTGTTTGTCTTCATCTCATGTGAAGGAAATGGTTTAAAAAGGGTTTTATATATATTATTTTGAGGTAAGGGTATTATGGTAATATGAGAGGGCTTTGACTTGGAATTTTTTTTCACCATTCCCTCACACTCTTCCCCATTCCCCTTGGCCGAAAATTCCAACAGCAACAGCCCCCATTTCTTCTTCTCTTTTCTCTTCAAAACTCCATCAAAAAAATCATCCAAAATGCTTCAAAAATCCCACAAAATCAAAATCTAACTCCTACCCATTATTTCTTTGCCCAAGCTAGCATGGATCTTGGAGGAAATTTGGCATTTTGGAGGCTATGATCTTCATGTTGATCTCTTGATCATGAGGTATAAAGATTCATCCATATTTGTTAGTTTAATTGAATGTTTAAATCAAGCTTAAATTGGTGTTTTAAAAAACAAATAAAGGGGTTTAGAATTCAAGTTTGAAATTTCATGTGGATGGTTTTGAAGGGAGATTAGGGTTTGGTTATTGGATTATGGTTGTGATGGGTAGATTAACATGTAGTTGCCTGCTAAAATTAATATAGTTGCTAGTTTGTATTTTTGTTAAATTAAATTTGTAATAATTATATAAATTGCAAACTAGTTTTTTTTAAATGTATATATTTTAGTGAGATAAAATAGTAGTGCATATTTGTATGACCTAATTATGTTAATTAGTGAGCATTATGGCCACTAAAATTTGTTAAAATGTTTTTATCGGTTAAAACATCAAGTTTTGAACAAAAAGGGTAATTGTGCTAATTAGATTTTGGTTTAAGGAAATTTAGCAAGATTAAAATTATAGTAAATATTTATGTGGCCTATTTAGGCTATTTAGTGAGTATTGTGAACTCTAGTTTGCTAAAACATCAAGACTTATAGTAAAACGGTTAACGACCTCTTCCCCCTTTAATAGACTTTTTGGAAATAAACCGAATTAATCAATTTATTGGTTTTGATGATTTCACCCTATTTCATATATATGTTTAGTGTTTGTGAATGTGCAAATGGGTGTGTTTGAGTTTTTCTTGATGGTTTGGCGTTTGTACGCCGACGTCAAGGGTCTTTGGGTTGATCTGTGAAAGCAACCATAGGTTTTGACCTATGTAGGATTCGTGCGTCGCTTTGGTCATGAGTCGGATTTTAATGCGATACGGTGAGTTATGATATGTAGGTACCCCATGTGCACTTCGAGAGGACAAACAAGCGCTTGGCGACGTCGGCACCAGTGAGCGAGGACCAGGTGAGTAGATTTATATCAACGGGGAGAAATCGGGTGGATGGCGTATAGCACCCCCGCAGTTCATGGTGATGTATACGAATACGTATACACACATATATATTGATTATATATTGTTGAGTTTATTGAAGATAAAGATAGATTTTAGGTATGATTGGATATGTTTAGTGTTGCGAAACCCTAGAGTAGTGGTTGCACCATACATACACACACACACCCATACTTGCATACTTTCTTCTTTCATTTGTACTTATACGGGAATATGTATTTATGTGTTCACATGGGTATGGGACTATGTGTTCACATACTGGATTTGAGGATAGTATTTGGGATTTGAGGTGAGTCGATGAGATTGATTTGAGACCGTGAGATCGGTGATATAGCAGGATTCATATTTGAGATACGTCATGATGTCATAGCGGATCCTTGGACGACGATACCAAGTAAATAGTGATAATAATGAAACGATCGACATGTGATCATGTTATGAGATATGATATGTTAGGATGTTTATGATAGGCCGTATTGGGCGATGTATACTTCTTCATGATGATATGTGCTGATGTATCGGTTTGTACGAGACTGTCGATCAGTAGTCAGATCATGATTAGATTGATGATATTAGTATTGTACTAGACGTAGATAAGTACCCCGGATTTTGATCTTTGATAAAGTGGATACCAAATGATTAATTTGATGAATGTGATACTGACCTGTACCCAGATTTGGGGATGCCGTACAACGGATTTATGTACGAGCAATATATTGATGTTTGATCCGCACCCTTGACTTGGGAATGTCTGATTATAGATATGGTATCGGATGTGATATTATTGAGGTAGGATCACCGACTAACATATATATGTAGGTATATGTATCGACTCAGAGGTTAGGCGGTTTCCTTACCTTCAGTAGCCAGTTAGCTTAGCCCTTTAGTTTAGTGTAGTTGTTAGACTAGATTTATATTAAATATAGAATTATTATCTTTATGTCTAGTATTTAGCTCCTGCTCATTATTGTTGTTGCTCCGCATCGCATGCTTATTGTGTTTCATATTCCATTATTGATATCATGCTGTTAGGACACCAGCACCATTACCAATGATGCGTATGTACCACGTACACTTACTTACCAGCTCACACACATCTTCATCGGTAATTGCCATGTCACGTACACTTAGAGAATATTATTGCTTGACTTAGCTTGTTAGATAGTAGTTTTGACATGATATTAGTGTACTTTCCTTATATGCCAGTTTAGACATTGTAGTTATTACTTGTCACTTCATGCATACTGTTATTCATTGTTATGCCGCATTCATGGATTCTCATGTATATATTCACTATTTTACATGCTATTGAGGTTTTGGATTCGGATTTCCATGAGATTTTTTGGATTTGGGGGAAAACCGCAAAACTTATACAAACTTCTTCTCTCTCTTTTTAAATGAAAAGCGCGGTTTTCCCATAATGTATGAGTCATCCACCATGAGATTGCTGATGCATTTCGAGACCCGATTCGAGGAGACGGATGAACCGTTTCGGGTACATGGTGGTCCCGGTAAGGTACCCCGGGGAAAGAAGCGCGTGGTGATGACGATGTGAGCCTGGCAGGGGAGCACTACCTACCGGTGATTTTACCCGACGCGTCGGATATCCGGAGGATACCGTCGTGGTCTTGAGATTGATGGTAGGGGCCGGTCTGGACTGACGGCGCCCTAGATAGTGAGATTGAGACATACAGAGATATTTGAGATATTGAGGTACAGAGATTGCGACACAAAGATATCGAGATATTTGGATGCTTGTTTTGTGACGATGTTAAGCATTGTTTATGCTGATTTCATTTATGATACCTCTTTTTTAAAAAGATACAGAAATCTCATTAATTTATGAAAGCAGTTTTCTTCAGTACAAGCATTCTTTTTCATGCATTCATACATCATCCATATGATATATTGCTACCTGAGGCATGGACACGGGCACATGGGATTACACTTAGGTTAGATATCTACCCTAGCCACTGTTATAGGCTGCTGGTTATATATTTGAGGATATATTATTATCATATGACCTAGGATTGCGTTGTTCATGAGATTTCTGTTCGTAGATATTTTTCTACTCACGAGTTGGCAACTCACCCCCGTTGTGCCACAGTTTCTTGCTGGTTTTGCCGTACAGGTTTCATTACGGCTTGCCGGCACTGCTTCTTTCGGGTGACTTGCTAGTAGGTCGGTTTATTTGTATCGTACCCATCATTATACCTTGTATATTATTATTCTGTTGTATCAAGAAGTTCCATCAACCAAACATGTATTTATTTCAGAGATATAGACCAGTGTTGTTTATTTTTTCGATCTTAGAGTCGCGCATTATATTTTCTTGGATTTCATGCTGTTTTGAGTTTCTTTTAAGTTTTGATCCTCGCCCTTGGCATTGTATATTATATTGCTTGTGTGGTTGTGACCGTCGATTAACGAAGAGCTAGCTCCCGCTTGGAAATGCCTTTTATTGATTTCGTATACTATTCATGTTGTATCCCGTTTGGGGGCCAGTATTTACAAAGGAGACTCTGCTGAAATTTTCAGGAAATATTTGATGTTTTTAAAAAACGCATAATTCGGCTTATGCTATTAAAACTACATGATTTAAATTAGTTTTCCTTCACTCTACTACTTTCCTTGTTTTGGTTTTTTGGGTTTTCGGCATACTTAGATTACGTACGCCCCGAGACGTTTCGTAGTTTAAGTGCCGGTCATATTCCATACTTTCGGGACGTGACAAAGTTGGTATCAGAGCGTTAGGTTTTACCTTCGGAGCGTATGATGACCCTTGGTTGATGGAATAGGTGACTAAAGTAGAGTGACATACCGTGGGTATGTTCCGCGGCATACTTACGATACGCTACTCCACTTAAGAAGCCTTAAGATGTACATTTATTTGTTCAGTATTATATTCATTCCTAATTTAGCCTTATCGGTATCAGTTATGGTTTTGCTTCCACGATTACGGGCAGGGAGAGCTACGGCTAGAGTTGCAGTCAGCACGAGCTCGTTACAGACGAGGACTGACCAGGGCGTAATTCTGGCAACACACGATTGCAGAGATGTGTCTTTTTATGGTGTTTTTGTGCCATGAGCGTTGGATGGATCGCTGTATGAGATTACTCGGACCTGCAGTTCAGCACCAGAGGATTGAGCCACTGATAGAGGCCAACCAAATTTTGATGACCGTTAGTGTATTGCTTGCTCATGATGATTGAGGCACTGTTCAGCGTGCAGACGAGTGAGCCAGTTATTGCTGTGAACGATGAGATATCGCCCAGATGTTGGAGCTATTGCAGTACGAGTTGTACTAAGAGATGATAGAAGGTCGCTATTCGCCCGATGATGAATGATTAGGACATGTGGTTCGTTCGCTACCCTGATGCAAGGTCATCAGATAGATTGATTCCAGCTAGAGACGACTTCACGCGGTGACGTTGAGAGTCGACAGAGAAGATCGAATGTCAGAAACCTATTATTCCAAGTTTAAAGTATTCGGAAGAGAATGCAGGCAATTCTATGGACCCTCTAGAAGAATGAAACCCTAACTCGACTTAATGACTGTGTGAAAGCCTTAGAACCTTAGGGTTTGCGGCAGTTCCGCGGCGCCATTAGTGAGGCTTGGGTTTGCCCTTCTACGGCTGGACCATCGATGCTGTGGTATGTACTTGATACTGTTAAACTGTACCCAAGATGTTGAGCTCTTGGGGGATTATGAGGTTTTGACGAATCGATCGGATGGTTCGACTTCATTCGGATGCTACGTGGTGAGATGCATTTCTTGGGAGACTCCAGTTATGAGGATAGCCGTTGGAGCTCAGTCTTGTTAGTGTATATGCCCTAGAGGCCATTACTGTATCATACTAGTTTGTATATTACTTAATGGAAGCTTGGGATATTCACCTTGTATAAACAATCTTGCTCAATATAGTAGTATGCTACTTGGTTTGTTTCTACTTCAATGTGTACATGTGTTTATTTTGCGATATCACCTATACGCATTAGTGGAGCCCTTAGGATCTTTGCTTGATTACCAGCGTTGTGATGGCAGTCACACTAGTGGGGGCTGGGTAATCTATAAGCACATCCTTATACAGGTCCCTAGTCGCAGGACTATCGAGACAGGGCATCGATACTCCGGAGTAGACTAGCGTATGCGCTTCTCATCCCAGTATGGGAGATGGTCTGTCCCACAGCCATCAGTACGTCGTACTGGAGATAGTATACGGGTGCTCGTTAGGTTACGAGTACACTGGACAGGACTCGTCGGGAACTGACAGGTTGGTATTATACCTATCGTCAGTTATCAGTTCCCAAGTGACATGAGTACAGCTTAGTCCGCTGACTTGACACTGGCACTTCGCCTCGAGTGTGTTCCCACTGTACTTTGACTACTACCCTACCGCGGCTCAAAGGAGTCATGCAAACAGGTGGTAGTTGGGTGCAGTCCCGAAGCATTTAGAGGCAGTGCCGGTTAGACAGGATTCGTCTCTCCCGGTATTGGGGGTTGACATCGCGCTGTGTCTAGGAGAGCCATTACACGAGTAGTCCCTGGCCAGGGCAAGCGAGATACACTGGTAGGCTTCCAGTGTTATTTCAGGGTGTTTTGGGCTTCACTCCGACACGACTTGTACCGCTATTGGGGGACTGACGTTTACCGCCCCCTAGGCCCGACATGCGATGTATCAGACGAACAGACCGGACTGTACGGAGAATGTCACATTCAGACTCAGTAGGAGTTCAGATGGGGTTCACCTCGTCAGCCTTCTTGTCGGCATCTACCTGGGGACCGTTACGCACAGCTAGTGCCGCTTGCAGTCTGTGGTTAAACCCACTGCCAGCGTAGTGTCGAGTCTTTAGAGTCCCACACAGAGGGTATTCGCCTCTGGGCAAAACAGAGTAGAGGTCGCATGGTTTTGCGACAGGGTTCGTTCTCATCCGCGCACTTGTGCACGTTTGGAGTCCGGACGGATATTGCCAGCGGGCTCTGGTTTGAGCCGGATACTGGTATATGTTTTGGGGTTACTTTTATCTCTTAGTATTCATGTTCCTCGGAACAAGAATGCAGGTGTGTATGCACAGTTGTTTGAGGCGGAAGAAGAGGTTTTTCATTAGGGTTTCGGAACGGGTGCGCATGCACAGTTGACAGTCGTCTTTTTTTTTCCAAACCCTAATGAATTAGTGAGATATCTATTAATAATAGTAATTAAATGAAATTATGTTATGGTAGGTTTTGTTGACTTGTTGACCATGGTTGACTTGTTGACCATGGTTGAATGTTTGACCATCATCATTACTTTGCAAGGATGCTCCTTGATTCTAGCTTACATTTTATTTAATGAAGTATGATAGTGGTCATTCCAAAACAACCATCAACTATTCTCATTTGAATTATTATTATTATTTAGATAATTCTTTTTCTTTTTGATATGGTTGCAAAAGGAAAAAGATAGCTCATTCTATCATAATCATTCTCTCTCCTCACTTCATCTTCTTCTTCCTCAAGCTCAAGGAGAATCCTTCTCATGTGTTGAGAATCCCTCTCCTTGAAAAGAAAACAACCCCTAGACACGCTCTACTCACTCTAGGATCAAAGGTTTAGCAAGCCGAAGACTCTAGTTCTCTCAAAGTTCGAGAAAGAGCCCGAAGGTTGAACCCTAGGTGGATCCATCTTTGACGGAAGAAGGCGACGAGGAAAGAACCATCAACCTCTACAAAGTTTGAAGAAGAAGGAGTTAAAGTTTAGGTATAACCATCTTTCCGAGTAGCTAACTCTCTTTAGCATGTTTGCTAGTTTTAGTTTAGGAAAAGATCCCGACTTTGTTAGTCCATGTTGCCCCATGCGCTAAAAATTTGATTTTTATACCGTTTCCGCCTCCCCGTAAGAACCGGGGGTCGCAACGTGGACTTACAGTGGTATCAGAGCCTAACTAAACTTAAACTAGCTTGGTAGCGAAGTGTATGGAAGTTCGAAACCGAAAAATCGCAAAACCGGAAAATCCAAAACCCTAAGTTTCTGTTGAAATTTTTTGTGCTCTAAAAGTAAAACTTTTTACTCCTACAATCGGCTCAGGGTTTTGTAAGAACACCCAAGAAAAACGATCCCCTGATTCCTTCAAACCGCCACGGATCCGCGGCCTCAGCTATTCTCTTGGCCGCGGATCCGCCGCCGTTTGGGCTCTTCATGCGATCGTGTTTTGTGCAGTGTTCTTCTGGTAGGGTTTTGGGATTTTTCAAATATGTTATATGTGCCCAGATTTTCCAGAAAAGAAATTTACTTTTGGGGTCCTATAAATCCGTATTTTTTTCGAACTTCGCTACACTTTGGCTATGTTGGTTATATCTGTGATGTTTGCATGTATTGAACGTCGGCTAATCGCTATAAGTCGATTAGTCGGGGTTATACATCTCTGTGATCTGTGTTTGATATTGGAATGTGTATATGAATGTGTTGGACTGTCGCGGGTGAATAGCCGGGGTGGATGTGAGATGAGCTTTTGTTTTTCTTTCATTCATTTGTAAATGTAAATTGATGTAATAATATTATTTGTATGGCCGCACAACCGGGTCGGGGTTGTAGCCGTCATTGTATAATTCTTTTTACTGTTTTTGCTCCTAGGATAGACCCATGGAGGGGTGCACAAACTACCGGGTACTTGGCGGGTAGTTTGCCGCACCCGTAGGGGTCTTGGGTGGGGTATTTGCTATTCACCGCGACCGTGTAATCCGCTTTTCGTTGCAGGCTCGAACGGATTGCGGATTCCTAGTATATCCAATGTATTCATCTGTGATCTGTAATGTCTATCATTGCTTTATATTTAGGCGTTGCTTATGTTTTACAGCCGCACTAGCCCAGCCCCCGCTCTGTCGTTAGTTAAGTAACCTAACGGGTGATGATGGGACCCCGTGGCGAATGCGAATGGCATAAGCGTACGTCATATTTTGGTTGTTTTCTGCAATGGTAGGATTAAATGATGGGACGCATTAAAAGAACTAATGCAAGAATATCACGCATTAAAAGAACTAATGCAAGATAATAAACCAAGTTGAAGTCGTTGGAACACTTTCGAAAAACCACACGGTTCTTTTCAAAACTAACTTTTAAATGCGGAGCTTGAGCCACTCCTTCTAAAAGCTATCTCGTTCCATCGATTATATCAAGTTCACTACGTTCACGGTTTTACCAAAACCATTCGTAGCCCTCCGTCGTTTCACATAAATAGTCAATAGTATTCAAGCTGTGTTTGTTGGCCAAAGTCAAGGCATAGTGATTGGTAGCTATTGGATATTCATGTGCAGCATAGATAGATGCGTTGATTTGGAACAGTCGTACTTCCTTGTTGGCCAAAGTCAAGGGTATGTACGGGTGGATTCAAATTAACCTGGAGAACGACGGGAAGAACTTGACATGTGACTTATGATTTGTTGGCCAAAGTCAAGATCATAAGAGCATGGGGCAATAATCCACATCGGGAGTTTCATAAGTACTGAAACTTGCTAGATTTGCATACCATTTGGAGTGTGATGATTCTGGTAGGATTACTTCAGTTTCGTCACGCGATGATATTTGGATCCCGATCCTACTGTGAGTATATGCTACTCCTCGGGAAATTTCTCACTAAACGATGAATGCTATAAACCTAGTAGGTGCCTAGAAAGGTGTTAGCGGGGCTACGCCCCCAGGGAAAAGAGGTTCTTAAATTAAGGAACTTCGCGAAAGCGTTGGAAAACCTCCCTCGAAGTACCGACACTGGCCTGGCTGAACGGTTAAGCAAGTATTGTGCGGTGGGATTGATCCCGGCTAATTCTTCCTTTGTGGTTTGAGGAGGGATTCGAGAGACAGTGGGAGCCATCCTGTTTAGACAAATTAAAAACCATTCTAAACTTGCAAGAGCATCGTGCTAAAGTGTTACTTCTCTCCTCCCTGCAGCGACCAAATTCGAAATGACTGGACTTAAGTTACTTCTAGATAAAAACATACTGACAGGGCCAAACTACAAAGATTGGCTCAGGAATGTAAAATTGGCAATCACTTACGACAAACTGGGGTATCTTCTTACCACCAAAGCTCCCCCCGTCCCAGGTCCCACCTCCAGCGTCGCGGATAAGGAAATCCGTAAGACTTGGGAGATTGATTGCGCGAAGGCCAGGTGCCTCGTGCTTGCCTCTATGGACAACGAACATCAGAGGAGGCATGAGAATATGGACCTCGAGTCCATATTTCTCCATACAAAAGAACTGTATGGAGAGCAGTCTCGTATCGCAAGATACGAAGTGTCGAAGAAGTTATTTTCGACAAAGTTGGCCGTCGGATCATCGGTAGCGGACCACGTGCTTAAGATGATTGGCTACACTGAGGAGCTCGCGGAACTTGGGACCACGTTGGACAGTGAACTCTATACGGATTTAATTCTCCAGTCCCTTCCATCCACTTACGCCCAGTTTATACTGAACTTCAACTTACAAGAAAAGGAAGTTGAACTTTCAGAACTCCTCAACATGCTGAGGAGCGCAGAGGGCACCCTACAGAAGGGTAGGGAAACACCCGTTTTGTTTGTAGGAGGATCTTCTTCCTCTAGGTCCAAGGCGAAAGCCAAGGGAAAGAGGAAGAAAGCCCCCGCCAAACCAAGAGGCGGTGTTAGTAAAGTGGGTACGAAGGGAAAGGAAAAGGCAACAAAGATTGCGGGGAAGCTTGTTGGAAAGGAAGAATGCTTCTATTGTCATAAGAGTGGACACTGGAAAAAGGATTGCAGGGATTGGAAGGCCAGGACACAGGAACTGAAGCAGGTTGCAGCTTCAGCTTCAGGTGTGTATGTTATTGAAAACTGTCTTTCTATAAACTCTACTTCCTGGGTATTGGATACCGGATCAGGATCTCATATCTGTAATTCTTTGCAGGCGTTGAGAAACCGTAGGGTTTTGAAGGCAGGTGACATGACCCTCAGAGTTGCGAACGGAGCTAGCATGGATGCTAAAGCCGTGGGGGACTATCACCTGGGAATGTCAAATGGGCATGTTTTGGTTTTGCGTAATTGCTTTTTTGTACCCAACGCAACTTGTAATATCATTTCTGTATCTTTGGTTTCTAAAGAAGGTTATGAATTTGCGTTTGTAAGTAATGTTGTAAACATTCACCTTAATCAAGTTCTGATTGGGTCAGGTACACTGAGCAATGGTATATACGTATTAAACCAACCACAGATTTTCAATGTCCAGAATACACACAAAAGAAAGTCTCCAGATATCAATCAGACTTTCTTATGGCATTGTAGACTGGGTCACATCAATGAGAGAAGGTTGACTAAGTTACATACAGTAGGATATTTGGATCCGTTCGAATATCAATCGTATGCCACTTGTCAATCCTGTCTCAAAGGAAAGATGACAAAGACTCAGATCACTGGACACGGAGTAAGAGCGAGCGAGCTCTTGGGACTCGTACACAGCGACGTGTGCGGTCCAATGTCTACACATGCGCGAAGCGGTTATTCTTACTTCATTACTTTTACGGATGATTTTTCAAGATACGGTTATGTCTTCTTAATGAAACATAAGTCCGAAGCTTTTGAAAAATTCCAGGAATATAAGAATGAAGTAGAAAAACAAACCGGCAAAAGTATCAAGATTCTAAGATCGGATCGAGGTGGAGAATACTTAAGTGCCGAGTTCCTGAATTATTTAAAAGAGAACGGGATTCTCTCTCAGCTTACTCCTCCATACACTCCGCAACACAACGGTGTATCGGAGAGACGGAACCGAACCCTATTGGATATGGTACGGTCCATGATGAGTAACGCTGAGTTACCGCGATCATTCTGGGGGTATGCGCTAGAATCAGCTGCGTACCTTTTGAACCGAGTTCCTACTAAGACTGTGCCTACGACACCATATGAGATGTGGTGTGGGAGGAGGCCCCATCTCAGTCATATTAAGACTTGGGGATGTCCAGCTTTTGTTAAAAAGCAGCATGCGGATAAGCTCGAGGCACGCTCAGTACAGTGTAAGTTCATGGGATATCCAAAGAACTCCAAGGGATATTTCTTCTACTGTGAAGAGGAAAAAAAAGTTCTTGTTTCTCGTCATGCCTACTTCTTGGAAACTGAGTTTTTGGAAAACCAGATAAGTGGGAGCACAGTAGAACTGGAAGAAATTCCAGAACCACGAGCTATTACTGAAAGCTTAGTGGAACCAGAGGGTTCAAAAGAACAGGACATTCCTATGCCGCTCCGCAGAAGTAGTAGGCAGTCTCATCCGCCCGAGAGATACTACGGTTTTCTCATAGACGGGGATAGAGAGGATTGCATCATAGACTATGATGAGCCTACTAGCTTCCACCAGGCCGTTCAGAGCGTTGACTCGGTAAAATGGCTGGAGGCAATGCGGACCGAAATGGAGTCTATGTACACCAACAAAGTATGGACGTTGGACATTGCTCCAGACGGGGTAAAACCCGTAGGATGCAAGTGGATCTTCAAAAGGAAGATTGGTGTAGATGGACAGGTTGAGACCTATAAAGCTAGACTTGTAGCAAAGGGTTTCCGTCAAAGACCTGGTTTGGACTATGACGAAACTTTTTCTCCAGTGGCTATGCTGAAATCCATTCGGATCCTTCTTGCCATTGCTGCCTTCCACGATTATGAGATTTGGCAGATGGACGTAAAAACCGCTTTTCTAAATGGAAATTTAGAGGAGTGTGTCTATATGGATCAGCCAGAGGGTTTCATTCAGAGTGGGAGCAGCGGAAAGGTGTGCAAGTTGCTTAAGTCCATCTATGGACTAAAGCAGGCATCGCGGAGTTGGAACATCTGTTTTGATGAAACGGTCAAGGAATTTGGCTTTATCAAAAATCCAGATGAACCATGCATCTATTGTAGATTTGTAGCGAGAACTGTAGTATTCCTCGTTTTATACGTGGATGACATTCTCTTAATAGGAAATGACATTCCTATGCTACAATCTGTCAAGGGGTTCTTGTCACACTGGTTCTCCATGAAAGACCTGGGTGATGCCTCATACATCCTGGGGATCCGGATCCATCGTGATAGATCCAAGAGGATACTAGGACTTTCACAGTCCAGGTACATCGACACCGTACTGGAAAGATTCAGTATGGAAGATTCCAAGCGCGGTAACCTACCGGCTTGTCACGGGATCACCCTCTCTAAAGAGATGTCTCCCAAGACTGATTTGGAGAGGGATCGCATGTCTATTATACCCTACGCTTCTGCGGTAGGCTCTATAATGTATGCGATGTTGTGTACCAGACCGGATGTAGCTTATGCACTGAGTGTAGTAAGCCGGTATCAGTCAAACCCTGGGGAGAAACACTAGATAGCAGTAAAGAACATTCTCAAGTACCTGAGGAGGACTAAGGAGATGTTCTTGGTGTATGGCGGAAAAGACCTCCAGATCGAGGCCTTTGCTGACTCCAGCTTCCAGAGTGACAAGGATGATTCCAACTCCATATCGGGTTTTGTCTTTACCCTCAATGGAGGGGCGGTGTGTTGGAAGAGTTCCAAACAGGAAACCGTTGCAGACTCGACTATGGAAGCGGAATACATCGCTGCATCTGATGTCGCAAAAGAAGCTGTCTGGATGAGGAAGTTCTTGAAAGAACTTCAGGTGGTTCCGTCCATTGTTGACCCAATACCTCTGTATTGCGACAACAACGGGGCTATAGCTTTAGCGAAGGAACCCAGGTCCCATCAGAGATCCAGGCACATCTTGAGGCGGTATCACCTGATCAGGGAGATCGAGGTTCATAGGGTTGCTTCAGAAGAAAACACTGCAGATCCATTCACCAAGGCCCTACCCCAGACTCAGTTCGAGCGGCTGATCGAGATGATAGGTCTTCGATACGCCAGTACATGGCCTTAGTGCAAGTGGGAGATTGTTAGTGTATATGCCCTAGAGGCCATTACTGTATCATACTAGTTTGTATATTACTTAATGGAAGCTTGGGATATTCACCTTGTATAAACAATCTTGCTCAATATAGTAGTATGCTACTTGGTTTGTTTCTACTTCAATGTGTACATGTGTTTATTTTGCGATATCACCTATACGCATTAGTGGAGCCCTTAGGATCTTTGCTTGATTACCAGCGTTGTGATGGCAGTCACACTAGTGGGGGCTGGGTAATCTATAAGCACATCCTTATACAGGTCCCTAGTCGCAGGACTATCGAGACAGGGCATCGATACTCCGGAGTAGACTAGCGTATGCGCTTCTCATCCTTGTGTGGGAGATGGTCTGTCCCACAGCCATCAGTACGTCGTACTGGAGATAGTATACGGGTGCTCGTTAGGTTACGAGTACACTGGACAGGACTCGTCGGGAACTGACAGGTTGGTATCATACCTATCGTCAGTTATCAGTTCCCAGGTGACATGAGTACAGCTTAGTCCGCTGACTTGACACTGGCACTTCGCCTCGAGTGTGTTCCCACTGTACTTTGACTACTACCCTACCACGGCTCAAAGGAGTCGTGCAAACAGGTGGTAGTTGGGTGCAGTCCCAAAGCACTTGGAGGCAGTGCCGGTTAGACAGGATTCGTCTCTCCCGGTATTGGGGGTTGACATCGCGCTGTGTCTAGGAGAGCCATTACACGAGTAGTCCTTGGCCAGGGCAAGCGAGATACGCTGGTAGGCTTCCAGTGTTATCTCAGGGTGTTTTGGGCTTCACTCCGACACGACTTGTACCGCTATTGGGGGACTGACGTTTACCGCCCCCTAGGCCCGACATGCGATGTATCAGACGAACAGACCGGACTGTACGGAGAATGTCACATTCAGACTCAGTAGGAGTTCAGATAGGGTTCACCTCGTCAGCCTTCTTGTCGGCATCTACCTGGGGACCGTTACGCACAGCTAGTGCCGCTTGCGGTCTGTGGTTAAACCCACTGCCAGCGTAGTGTCGAGTCTTTAGAGTCCCACACAGAGGGTATTCGCCTCTGGGCAAAACAGAGTAGAGGTCGCATGGTTTTGCGACAGGGTTCGTTCTCATCCGCGCACTTGTGCACGTTTGGAGTCCGGACGGATATTGCCAGCGGGCTATGGTTTGAGCCGGATACTGGTATATGTTTTGGGGTTACTTTTATCTCTCAGTATTCATGTTCCTCGGAACAAGAATGCAGGTGTGTATGCACAGTTGTTTGAGGCGGAAGAAGAGGTTTTTCATTAGGGTTTCGGAACGGGTGCGCATGCACAGTTGACAGTCGTCTTTTTTTTTTCCAAACCCTAATGAATTAGTGAGATATCTATTAATAATAGTAATTAAATGAAATTATGTTATGGTTGGTTTTGTTGACTTGTTGACCATGGTTGACTTGTTGACCATGGTTGAATGTTTGACCATCATCATTACTTTGCAAGGATGCTCCTTGATTCTAGCTTACATTTCATTTAATGAAGTATGATAGTGGTCATTCCAAAACAACCATCAACTATTCTCATTTGAATTATTATTATTATTTAGATAATTCTTTTTCTTTTTGATATGGTTGCAAAAGGAAAAAGATAGCTCATTCTATCATAATCATTCTCTCTCCTCACTTCATCTTCTTCTTCCTCATGCTCAAGGAGAATCCTTCTCATGTGTTGAGAATCCCTCTCCTTGAAAAGAAAACAACCCCTAGACACTCTCTACTCACTCTAGGATCAAAGGTTTAGCAAGCCGAAGACTCTAGTTCTCTCAAAGTTCGAGAAAGAGCCCGAAGGTTGAACCCTCAGGTGGATCCATCTTTGACGGAAGAAGGCGACGAGGAAAGAACCATCAACCTCTACAAAGTTTGAAGAAGAAGGAGTTCAAGTTTAGGTATAACCATCTTTCCGAGTAGCTAACTCTCTTTAGCATGTTTGCTAGTTTTAGTTTAGGAAAAGATCCCGACTTTGTTAGTCCATGTTGCCCCATGCGCTAAAAATTTGATTTTTATACCGTTTCCGCCTCCCCGTAAGAACCGGGGGTCGCAACGTGGACTTACAAGTCTATGCAGCCATGATGAGGCAAGTCCGAAGCAGTCGATATTAGAGAAAAGTGGAGTAAGAGGTTCGTACGAGATCTTGATGAGGTGACGTTCCACTCCGCCGACATCAGAGATGTGATTCGCAAGCAGGAGCGTTGACTATGGATATATATTCCAGGAGGAGTCATGATGAGTATGCAGCCATTCTAGAACAAGAAATAGATATAGTAAAAGGATGATGGCTTCCGGGCAGTTCGGCAGAAACTAGACTTGGGAGAGACCTCGACAGGACCTTTCTGGAATAATTTACAAGAAGACTTGGACCCAGGAGGGGTCATGTTACACACACCAGCAGGCCAGAGTTCAGGATCGTCGATGAGACATGCTATGAGTGACCACGACAGTTGGCCAGAGACTCTTAGAGGATGTGCTTGAGCGGGACTATTCCGCCATACTTGATTTCGGTATTTTGGGCGATCTATTCGCATGACTGATTTTGATGATTGAGTTTCATGATATTTGTTTTCATGCACCATGGTTGCACCTACTGAGTATTTACGAATTTTTTTTTCACAGTTGTAGCACTTGATATCGTTTTCGTGCCTTGGTTGCACATGTTTATGATTATATGGGTTTCATACAGTGAATTGATTTTGTGTATATGTACACACACGCTTTGGTTTTTGCACTCGGTATACTTCACATATGCTTGTAGTGCAGTGATACGCATTTTGTGCACTTAGATGCACTGGACTTCGATTTCAATTGTGATATTCAATATTGTTTTGTGCACCTTATGCACCTGATTAAATTTTTCGTATGTTCAGCGCTTGATATTGGATTTCATGATTTCGTGCATGATGGATGCACCGGATTTGGATTTTCGCGCATGTTTTGAGATGTGATTTTAGTGCACACCAGATGCACTAAATCGATATTTTTCGTGCATGTCAGATGCACCTGATTTTGCTGTCAGGCACACACGTTGCCTATGACAGATGTTTCGTGCACACCCATTGCACCTTGATGTTGTTTTGTGCACATGTATGGCACATCCATGGATTTTGATTTCCGTGCGCACTAGACGCACGTACTATTCATATGCATATTTTGGGATTGATTTCTTATGGGGCAGTACATTTTTATGATATTGGCTATGTGTTTTTGTACGGAGCAGGACTAGTCAGAGGACATTACCTAAATATATTTTGCATGCATTGATAGATTTCAAGGGATATCCAAAACGCGAACTATAGTCTCAGTATTTAACTACGTGTCTGATATGACACGAAACGTTTAAAACAAGGAAACCCTTCTAAATTATTTTCAAAAACGGCGGAACGTGCGCATTAAACTAAAGGTATATATGTATATGGTTATTTTCTTATGATAGACGTCCGCCACTATGCAATATTATGCGCATTGCGCATCGACTTTAGTAGATTTGGCATGCATTACTTTCAGATATTTGCATCTATAGATTTGATATTTACATGTATAGTTTCGAGTTATATCATATTGGTTTTGCTTTGGATTTGGCATTGATGTCTTCCCCATGACTTCGATGATTGCGGGATGCTTGACGGAGTTTTGATTTTGAGTTATATGCTCATTTTTCATGCGCATGCATTGCGCTACGATTTATTTTATGTATTTATGATTTCAGAGCCCCGACGACTTGATGGTTTTGCTGAAATATTTTAGTAATTGTGGGGAGTTTTAAATTAAATTCGGGGACCGAATTTCTTTTAGGGGGGAAGATTGTAACGTTTTGAAAATCGTTTCGGTGAAATTTCGGAAAATCGGTAAAATAAGGGGGTTTTCCGTAAAAAGTCAAAATGTAAATATCTTTAATATAAAATTAAATATACATATTCTAGCTATTTATTACTAGTAGTTGGTGTTTGTTGAGCCCCCGGTAAAATTTCTAAATTTCTGAAATTTTTTCCGAAATGAATTATTTTAATATTATTTTAAGCTGTTAAAAATACATTAAATTAGCGACAAATACAAATTTGAATAGGCTAATTACACCCTATAGAACCATGTCAAGTAGAATCTAGTTAGTAATATAAATTTTTAGCAATTTATTTCAAAATCTAATTGGTTATAATTAAGAGAAAAATAAAATTTAAATAATTTAACTAAAACTTGCAATTTGCTAACTTGAGGGGGTCATTTAGCATGAAATTTCTTTGTAACCTCTCACATTTCCTCACCCCTCCACCAAGGCCGGCCTCACCACCATCAATAGCCTATATTTTCTTCCCTCTTATTTGTCTTCATATCATGTGAAGGAAATGGTTTAAAAAGGGTTTTATATATATTATTTTGAGGTAAGGGTATTATGGTAATATGAGAGGGCTTTTGCTCGGAATTTCTTTTCACCATTCCCTCACACTCTTCCCCATTCCCCTTGGCCGAAAATTCCAACAGCAGCAGCCCCCATTTCATCTTCTCTTTTCTCTTCAAAACTCCATCAAAAAAATCATCCAAAATGCCTCAAAAATCCTACAAAATCAAAATCTAACTCCTACCCATTATTTCTTTGCCCAAGCTAGCATGGATCTTTGAGGAAATTTGGCATTTTGGAGGCTACGACCTTCATGTTGATCTCTTGATCATGAGATATAAAGATTCATCCATATTTGTTAGTTGTTAATTGTAAAGTTTTAAAAATAAATAAATAAATAAATCCTTTATGTGGAATTTTTTCGATAATCGGTAAAATAAATTGCATTTTCCGTAAAACTTAACTAAAATTATTTTTAAATATAGAATTAAATACGCCCATTTTATCTATATAATTACTAATATTTGGTATTTAATTAGTCACTTATAAATTGTTAGCTGACTTAAATATTTTTTCTCAATTAATTAAATTAAATATTATTATAAGCTTTCATATATGCACTAAATTAGAGTAAATCACAAATTGGAATGAGTTAATTATGTTTTAGTAAACCATGACCACTTAATACTAAGAGTTTAACATGTTCCCTCTCTCTCACTTTATCTCTATATTTCTAGAAAAGTCTAGGTTTAGTAGAAAAGGAAATAAATTAATTATGAAATAACTCAAAAAGAAATAATAATTGGGGAACTTTCTACACTAATACACACACTTTTCTCTCTCTTCCCTCACTCCTAATTTGGCCGAGCCCTCCCCATTAGCAGCAGCCAATTTTATTTTCCATTTCAATTCCTCTAAAATCATCATCCCATCCTTTTAAACTGACGAGGCCAAAGCCAAGGTCAACGCCGCCTTCTCCTCCGGCGACTTCGCCGCCGCGATTAAGCACTTCTCCGACGCTGTCGCCCTCGCCCCCACCAGCCACGTCCTCTACTCGAACCGCTCCGTCGCCTGTGCCTTCCTCAACCGCTTCGCTGAAGCCCTTTTTCGACGCCTAGACGACCGTGGCTACAGCTGCCTCGGCGCCGTCCACCTCGGCCTTGGCGACGTCGAGGGCGCCATCGACGCCTACGTGAAGGGCCACGCCATCGATCCCAACAACGAGGAGCTGAAGTCGGGCCTCGCCGATGCAAAATCGAAGCTACGATCGTCGATGGGGGCGTTGCGTTTTTGGGAAGATCTTCCAAGGGCCGGAGCTTTGGGCGAAGTTGACGGCGGATCCGACGACGAGGGCGTACCTGCAGCAGCCTGACTTTGTTAAGATGATTCAGGACATTCAGAAGAATCCGAACAATATTAACAGGTATTTGAGTGATCAGAGAATGATGAAATGTGTTGGGGTTTTTGCTTAATGTGAAGATTGGAGTATGGAAGTTTCAGGTTAAGGTTTTGCCTGAGTGGCCGAGCTCGCCTGTTATTGATGTCCTCTGCCAGATTGGTTTAGATGGAATTCGCATGCTTGATCCAAGCACTAACAGAACATTGAGAATTTACACCCTAGAAAATGTGACCAAGATGGGAAGTACGAGACTCGACTACCATTTCCTTTGGTCTAAGAGCCCTGTTGACATTGAACTAAGGTGCGTTAGGATTCAATCAAATGGCTATACAATCTATACTATACACAACATAATGACTGCTGCAACTGTGCAGCTGAAGGAGATTGGTGGAAAAGATGCACTTGTTAGTAGCAGAGGGAGTGCTGATGCTAGCAAAAGCCTCATGAGCAGGCAACTGACAAGAAGAATGGGTTTGTGGATTGGGTGAATTTGATAAAACCTGGCAATGAGGAGACAGACCACTGGGTTCCAGATGAAGCGGTCTCAAAATGCACCTCATGTGCAACAGATTTAGGAGCAGTTGTGCATAAGCATCATTGCAGGAATTGTGTTGGTATTTTCTGTGACAAGTGTATGCAAAGGAGAATAGCTCTCATTATAGATGAACAGGCTCAGCAAGTTCATGTCTTTGATAGATGCATGGTAGAAGTAACTCAAAGGTTGAGCAATGCAAAAGAGGTCACCAGCAAGTCCACTGCAATTCACAGCCATGAAGATCTTGCTAGGAAGCTTCAGGAGGAAATGGAGAAAAATCTCAAGTTGTCTCCAGGTTCTAAATATGATGGATTTGGGAAGCGGACAAGGGAAGTTGAATGCCCCATCTACACAGTTTACCTGCAGGTACAAGTCCGCACACCTCAGGTTCGAAAACGATAGAATGCGGTGTTTGCCAACATCCCTTTTCCTTGATCGGGTGCAGAGACGTCGGACGCGGCACAGAAAGACGAGGCTGAGGTCGGATCGGATTAGCCGAGGCGTCCTGGTGAGTAGATGTATTCATCTATGGGGGAAATCGTCTGGATGGCGCGAGGCGCTCCCCCTAGTTAGGATTACTTTATTTCTTGCAAAATTTGCATTGTTAGTTAGCTAACCACCCATTCACATAGCATACCCTTATAGCCAATCGTCTGCTAGATTGCATGGATATCCATATACACATGTGTGATATCACCCCGTAGGACACGTACACCATTACCATTGGCTCCTGTTGCACGTGCACTATTCATGTGACACACACGCCTTTGGTAATTGCCATGCCACGAGCACTGTAGGACCTGTTTAGTTTAGTATCACCACTTGCATTATACACGATATATGAAATCGCATAGCATGTATATACCTCGCATCATCATCATACTTACGTAGATTTCTAGCCACAAATCACATCGCATACCTTGATATCATAGACATTTATCATATACAACATGTTGGGTATTATGATTTTCTTGAGGATTTCAGTATTGCTGCGATTTCTGGATTTTGGGGAAAACCGCAAGAATTTAACAAAAGCTTATTATTATCAATTTTTTTAAAACAAAGCTGCGGTTTTCTCGTGAGGTATGTGTCGTCCACCATGAGTTTTCATGTTTTCTGTTGGATTTCGAGACCCGATTCGAGGAGTGGATGAACCGTCTCGGGTACATGGTGGGCCCGGTATGGTACCCCGGGGCAAGAAGATCGAGTTGTAGACGATGAGCCTGGCAGGGGAAGACTACCTACCGGTGATGTCTGGCGCGGCGGATATCCGGAGGATACCGACCGTTGTCGTAAGATTTGATGATATGGGCCGATCCGGACTGACGGAGCCCGATGTATTGAGACATTGATACAGTGAGACATTGAGACAGATGTGTTTTCATATTTGGTGTCGATGCTTGACACGGGTTTCAGATGATTTCTTGATGGTATTTAGCTATTATACAGATATTCTTTTTCTAAAGTTAAGAATGCATAACTCATAGCATTTAAAACACTTAAAGACTTAGTATTGACATTGCATACATGTGCATGCATACTAGAGGTATTACATCACATCTGGACATGCATGCTGTGACGCATTTGCATGCATTCTTACGATAGACTACTAGATGGTATATTCTACTCACGAGCTGGCAACTCACCCCCGTTGTGCTACAGTGTCTTGCAGGTCGGACTCATCAGCCTTGTAGCGGCGGTTTATCTTATTATTGACTTCTTTTGCTCAGACTCGCGACATTGCTCGTAGGTGGGTTGCAAGAGCACTTTTATCTCTTTTTCTACTACTTTTGTATCTAGTAATCTCCATCTACCACTTCTTATGTGTATATGCGACCTAGTGATGAGACTGAGAGATTTGTGTATATGTGGTTTCTTTTGGTCGAGCTCACCTGAGCCGACGTTGTGTTTTCTTATATTTTGCATTTCTTTATGCTCTTTTCTTGATATTACATATATATTGCGTGTGGTTGTGATCCGCCTTGGGCGAAGAGCTAGCTCCCGCTTGGAGATGCCATTTTGTGATTACAAGTTTATATATCTTGTTGTACCCATTTTGGGGATAGTATTTTCAAAGGAGACTCTGCCGAAATTTTCGGAAATTTTTGATTTTTTTTTAAAAGGAGTTCAATGTAACTAAATTGATTTCAAGTCGTTTCATGAAAGGTTTCCTTCACTCTCTTGGGTTTTGGTTTAGATTTTTCTGGGCTTTGGCTGACTTAGTCTACGTTACGCCTTTAGACGTCTCGTAATCTAAGTGCCAGTCACGTTCCGTATCTTCGGGTTGTGACATTAATTGAATGCTTAAATCAAGCTTAAATTGGTGTTTTAAAATACAAATAAAGGGGTTTTGAATTCAAGTTTGAAATTTCAAGTGGATGGTTTTGAAGGGAGATTAGGGTTTGGTTATTGGATTATGGTTGTGCTGGGTAGATTAACATGTAATTGCTTGCTAAAATTAATCCAGTTGATAGTTTGCATTTTTATTAAATTAAATTTGTAATAATTATATAAATTGCAAACTAGTTTTTTTTAAATGTATATATTTTAGTGAGATAAAATAGTAGTGCATATTTGTATGACCTAATTATGTTAATTAGTGAGCATTATGGCCACTAAAATTTGTTAAAATGTTTTTATCGGTTAAAACATCAAGTTTTGAACAAAAAGGGTAATTGTGCTAACTAGATTTTGGTTTAAGGAAATTTAGCAAGATTAAAAATATAGTAAATATTTATGTGGCCTATTTAGGCTATTTAGTGAGTATTGTGAACTCTAGTTTGCTAAAACATCAAGACTTGTAGTAAAACGGGTAACGACCCCCCCCCCTCTTTACTAGACTTTTTGGAAATAAACCGATTTAATCAATTTATTGGTTTTGATGATTTCACCTTATTTCATATATATGTTTAGTGTTTGTGAATGTGCAAATGGGTGTGTTTGGGTTTTTCTCGATGGTTTGGCGTTTGTACGGCAACGACGAGGGTCTTTGGGTTAATCTGTGAAAGCAACCATAGGTTTTAACCTATGTGGGATTCGTGTGTCGTTTTGGTCATTAGTCAGATTTTAATGTGATACGGTGCGTTATGATATGTAGGTACCCCAGGTGGACTTTGGGACGACAAACAAGCGCGTGGCGACGTCGGCACCAGCGAGCGAGGACCAGGTGAGTAGATTTAAATCTACGGGGAGAAGTCGGGTGGATGGCGTATAGTACCACCGCAGTTCGTGGTGATGTATACGAATACGTATACACACATATATATTGATTATATATTGTTGAGTTTATTGAAGATAATGATAGATTTTAGGTGTGATTGGATAGGTTTAGTGTTGCGAAACCCTAGAGTATTGGTTGCACCACACATACACACACACCCATACTTGCATACTTTCTTCTTTCATTTGTACTTATACGGGAATATGTATTTATGTGTTCACATGGGTATGGGACTATGTGGTCACATACTGGATTTGAGGATAGTATTTGGGATTTGAGGTGAGTCGATGAGATTGATTTGAGACCGTGAGATCGGTGATATAGCAGGATTCGTATTTGAGATACGTCATGATGTCATAGCGGATCCTTGGACGACGATACCATGTGAATAGTGATAACAATGAAACGATCGAAATGTGATTGTGTTATGAGATATGATATGTTAGGATGTTTATGATAGGCCGTATTGGGCGATGTATACTTCTTCATGATGATATGTGCTGATGATATCGGTTTGTACGAGACTGTCGATCAGTAGTCAGATCATGATTAGATTGATGATATTAGTATTGTACTAGACGTAGATCGGTAGCCCAGATTATGATCTTTGATAAAAAGGATACCAAATGATTAATTTGATGAATGTGATACTGACCTGTACCCAGATTTGGGGATGCCGTACGACGGATTTACGTACGAGCAATATATTGATGTTTGATCCGCACTCTTGACTTAGGAATGTCTGATTATAGATATGGTATCAGATGTGATATTATTGAGACAGGATCACCGACTAACATATACATGTAGGTATATGTATCGACTCAGGGGTTAGGCGGTTTCCTTACCTTCAGTAGCCAGTTAGCTTAGCCCTTTAGTTTAGTGTAGCTGTTAGACTAGATTTATATTAAGTATAGAATTGTTATCTTTGTGTCTAGTATTTAGCTCCCGCTCATTATTGTTGTTGCTCCGCATCGCATGCTTATTGTGTTTCATATTCCATTATTGATATCATGTTGTTAGGACACCAGCACCATTACCGATGATGCGTATGTACCACGTACACATACTTGCCGGGTCACACACATCTTCATCGGTAATTGCCATGTCACGTACACTTAGAGAATATTATTGCTTGACTTAGCTTGTTAGATAGTAGTTTTGACATGATATTAGTGTACTTGCCTTATATGCCAGTTTAGACATTGTAGTTATTACTTGTCACTTCATGCATACTGTTATTCATTGTTATGCCGCATTCGTGGATTCTCATGCATATATTCACTATTTTACATGCTATTGAGGTTTTGGATTCGGATTTCCATGAGATTTTCTGGATTTGGGGGAAAACCGCAAAACTTATACAAAATTTTTCTCTCTCTTTTTAAATGAAAAACGTGGTTTTCCCATGATGTATGGGTCGCCCACCATGTGTTTGCTGATGGATTTCGAGACTCGATTCGAGGAGACGGATGAACCGTTTCGGGTACATGGTGGACCCGGTAAGATACCCCGGAGCAAGAAGCGCGTGGTGATGACGATGTGAGCCTGGCAGGGGAGCACTACCTACCGGTGATTTTACCCGATGCGTCGGATATCCGGAGGATACCGTCGCGGTCTTGAGATTGATGGTAGGGGCCGGTCTGGACTGACGGCACCCTAGATAGTGAGATTGAGATATACAGAGATATTTGAGATATTGAGGGACAGAGATTGCGACACAGAGATATCGAGATATTTGGATACTTGTTTTGTGTCGATATTAGGCACTGTTTATGCTGATTTCATTTATGATACCTCGTTTTTAAAAAGATACAGAAATCTCAGTAATTTATGAAAGCAGTTTTCTTCAGTACGTGCATTCTGTTTCATGCATTCATACATCATCCATATGATATATTGCTACCTGAGGCATGGACACGGGAACATGGGATTACACTTGGGTTAGATATTTACCCTAGCCATTGTTATTGGCTGCTGGTTATATATTTGAGGATATATTATGATCATATGACCTAGGATTGCGTTGTTCTTGCGATTTCTATTCGTAGATGTTTTTCTACTCACGAGTTGGCAACTCACCCCCGTTGTGCCACAGTTTCTTGCACGTTTTGCCGTACAGGTTTCATTACGGCTGGCTAGCACTGCTTCTTTCGGGTGACTTGCTAGTGGGTGGGTTTATTTGTATCGTACCCATCATTATACATTGTATATTATTATTCTGTTGTATCTAGAAGTTTCATCAACCAAACATGTATTTATTTCAGAGATAGAGACCAGTGTTGTTTATTCTTTCGACCTTAGAGTCGCGCGTTATATTTCCTCGGATTTCATGCTGTTTTGAGTTTCTTTTGAGTTTTTATCCTCGCCCTTGGCGTTGTATATTATATTGCTTGTGTGGTTGTGACCGTCGATTGACGAAGAGCTAGCTCCCTCTTGGGGATGCCTTTTATTAATTTCATATACTATTCATGTTGTATCCCGTTTGGGGGCCAGTATTTACAAAGGAGACTCTGCCGAAATTTTCAGGAAATATTTGATATTTTTAAAAAACGCATAATTAGGCTTATGCTATTAAAACTACTTGATTTAAATTGGTTTTTCTTCACACTACTATCTTTTCTTGTTTTGGTTTTCTAGGTTTTCGGCTTACTTAGATTACGTACACCTCGAGAAGTTTCGTAGTTTAAGTGTCGGTCAAATTCCGTACTTTCGGGACGTGACACTTGTAGACCGGTCCTTCACTTCAATAGCTCCGTGTAGTAGTCCCTTCGCTGCGATCGTGAATTCCGGACTAAAGAGAGGCCCCCATGAAGAAACGAACATGATTTCTTCAAAGACTTTGAGGCCGAAGATGATCTACGTCGAGGAGACACTAATCTAAGCTATCTCTTCACTAACTATGGAATTAGAGAAGCAAAAACCCAATACTAAATGGCAAGTAGTATAGGATGATGAAGTAGGAAGTTTGCTCACATTAGAAATGATTTTCTCACTCATTTTCTCATTCCTCCATTGAAGCTAGAAAGCATTTGAGGAAGAAGAAGAAGAAGATAGAACTCATCATATGAGTTATCCAAATGAATTATTGCAACCATAGGTGTGTTAAGCCCTCATGCCTAACTCATGTAGAGAATTAACCAAGGGCTAAGGTTAAGGGTTGGGTTAACAAAATATCCAAAGCTAGACAAAAGGGTAGACTTTGTCAATGTTTCTAAAAGCTTCATCCAAGTTTGACAACATTGACCAAGTCTTCTCTCTTTTGTTATTAACTTAAGAAATAAATAAAACCCTAACTTAACCCTAGCATGGTTTAAGTCTCATACACCCATCTTGCGTGTATCATCAAGCATGACACAATACATGTACACAAATATACATATCATATATATACAATGTGCACATCAAGTGAGAAAAGAAATCATAAGGTAGCTAATACTAGTTAATATAATGTAATATATCAGATATATAATTATACATTAAATTATTAAATCAACACTTTATTTAATAATCCGGCTATATTACATAGAACCGACTAATATTATATGTAACAACTTATCGAATCAATACTTGATTCGATAACCCGGCTATATCGCATAGAACCGACCAATGTCATAAATCACGAGAATAGAATGCGGTATCATATATCGCATTAATCTCGGTCCCGCACATACACATATGTGCTCCTACTCCATTTCGCTTTAGCCAGGAAACCCCTGTATAGGACTCTAAAGACTCGTCAATACGCCGGCAGTAGGTGATGATCATATCAAACACCCGCAAGCCGCAAGCTGTCTGCTAAACGTAATGGCCACCATGGTATTGAGCGATCAGAAGATCAAAAAGCAAGCCTGCTCGTACTCCTGCGAATCCAATCAGTAGCACTACCATACAGTCCGGTCTCTTCGTCTGATATGTCGCATATCTCGTCTAGGGTGGCAAACGTCAGACCCCAGTAACTCGATAAGACATGTCCATATAAGGCTTATAACGGGTCGGGAAACTACTGATAACACTTACCAGTATATCTCAGAAGCAGCCTTGGCCAAGGACTTCCTGTTATAGCCAATCGAGAACAGCGCAACATCAACTCTAAATACAGGGAGAGACGAAACCCCTCCTATCGCTCATTGCCTCCATGTGATTCAGGACTGCACCCAAAAGCCACCGTTTTGCACGTTTTCTTGAACGTGGTAAGGTGGAAATCAAAGCACAGTGGGAATCACAAAAGACTCTATGATGATCTCGGGTCTACAGAATAACCTGTACCAGTGTCATCAGAGAACTGCCATCTGACGTTAGGTATAATACCATTTGGGAGTTTTCGGAGAGTCCGTTCAGTGTACCCAGTCTCCACTGAGCACCCATATACTATCTCTGATGTCAAACACCAATGGATATGGGATCATCTATTGCCCATCTACATGGGTCGAGAAGCTATACGCTAGTCTACTCTGGTATATCGATGCCCTGTCTCGATACACCTACGACTAGGAACATTTGAAGGATGTACTTAGCGACTACACTGTCCCCACTAGTATGATTTGCATCATGGTCCTGGTAGTCATGTACTCATCCTAAGGGTTTTATCAACATGTAACATAGAAACAATCAAAGTACATGTTAAGATAAAGAGCAACCAGATAGCATACTATCATATCGAACAAGAAAGTCCTCCATATATATGTCCAAGCATCCACTACAATATACATCGTATGTACAGTAATAGCCTCTAGGGCATACATACCAATAACAATCTCCCACTTGCACTAGGGCATCTGTTGTAGTATCCCTTACCCAACAATCAGCAATGGTTGAAGTATCTCATACTCAACCATCCCATAAAATACTCTCCTGGGAATAGGCCTTTGTGAGTGGATCCGCCCTGTTCTCCTCTGTGTCTACTCTCCTAACCTCGATCTCCCTGGAGATCATCCATCTCCATGATCAGGTGATACTGCCTAAGAATATGTATGGATCATAGATGGGACGGGAGTTCCTAGGCCTAAACCACAACTCCATTGTCACACAATGGTAGGAACGAAGTTCATCTCATGAACTTATATACATCCAGAATACCTCTTTGGTAGCATCCTTGGTAGCAATGTATCCAGCCTTTATCGTCTAGTATTCCACGGTATCTAGCTTGGAACTCTTCCAACATACCGTCCCTCCACTGAGGGTAAAGACAATGCATGTGACTGACATTCAGTCATCCTTACAACCATGGAAGCTATCTAGTGATTCTACCCATAATCGATTGATACCATCTCACTACACCTAGTGAGAATCCTAACATCCATTTAGATCTATCTCATAGATCCAAAACCCAGGATTTAGGAGGTATCCCCTTGATCCTATATGGAGAATGAATGTGATAAGAAGAGATTGACCGAGTGTAGCATAGAAAACATCTTTCCTATAAAGAGTATGTCGTCTACGTACAATACGACGATCGCCACCATACTCCCTACTATCATTTTGTATATATGTAGGGTTCCTAGGCACACTAAAGAGGTCTCACAAGGCATCAACCATGCCAAATTCAAGTTTTTTCATGTGCCTACAAACCCTAATACGGATCGTTAACTTGAGGATAGGCGAATACGAATGAAAGTAAATCACATTTACACTAAGTGAACGGAAATACAACCTTTGTAGATCCGGTCTTCCACTTCTTTAGCTCCATGATGATGTCCCTCCGCTGCGATCATCAGATCCCGGACTCTAGCGATGGTTTCGTCGAAGAAATGTCGGGCTAGGTCGTTGACTTCGATGCCGAAGATGATCTACGTCGAGGCAACTCAAGATCAAGCTCCACCTTCACCAAGTCATGAAACTTGTGAAGAAAACACCCTATACTACATGGCAAGTGGTAGAGGATGAAGAAATAGGAAGTGGGTTCACTTTTGATTTGGATTTCTCACATGGAATCATCACTTAGAAATTTTAAGCAAAGGTTTTTCTTTTTCTCTTCATGAAGAAGATGATGAAGAAGAATGAAAAAGAATTATTGATAATAGAAAAACAAGTGATGGTTATCATAATGCAACCTTGGTTAAGTGTGGAGAATAAACTAGGCTTTAGTTAAATGGTTGGGTTAAGGAAAGAAACAAAATGGTTATCACTTTCAAAGCTTCATGAAGATTCAAGTGAAGTCCAAATAAAGCCACCATTTTATTTCTTGCCTAAATGAATAAATAAATAAATGAATAAGTAAATAAAGCAAATGAAACCCTAACCATTAACTAAACATGGTTTAAAACAAACACATAGCCAAGTTTGCATGTATCATCAAACATGATACAATCTTGTACAAAAAAATATATCACATATACAATGTGCACAAACAAGTGAGAAAAACATCTTAAGTGAACCAATATTAGTTAATATAAAGTAATATATCAAATATATAATTATACATTAAATCATTAAATCAACACTTGACTTAATGATCCGGTCATATTGCATATAACCGATTAATATCAAAAGTAACAAATTATCGAATCAACACTTGATCCGATAACCCGGCTATATCGCATATAACCGATCAATGTCACATATCGCGATAATAGAATACAGTATCACATACTGGTATTATTCTCGGTCCCGCACATATCTCATATGCGCTCCTATTTCGTTTTGCTTGAACCAGGAAACCTCTGTGTAGGACTCTAAAGACTCGTCAATACGCCGGCAGCAGGTGATGATCATATCAAACACCCACAAGCCGCAAGCGGTCTGCTAAACGTAACAGCCACCCGGGTATTGAGTGATCAGAAGATCGACGAGCAAGCCCGCTCACACTCCTGTGAATCCAACCAGTAACACTTACAGTACAGTCCGGTCTCGTCGTCTGATATGTCGCATATCTTGCCTAGGGGTGGTAAACGTCAGATCCCAATAGCTCGATAAGTCGTGTCGATATGAGGTCTATAACATCTTGAGAAACTACTGGTAACACTTACCAGTAAATCTCAGCAACCCTGGCCAGGGATTTCCGGTTATAGCAAATCGAACACAGCGCAACATCAACTCCCTATACCGGGAGAGACGAATCCCGTCCTATCGCTTATTGCCTCCATGTGATTTGGGACTGTACCCAAAAACCACCATTTTGCACGCCCTCTTGGACGTGGTAAGGTGGAAATCAAAGCACAGTGGGAATCACACAAGACTCTATGACGATCTCGGGTCTACAGACTAACCTGTACCAGTGTCACCAGAGAACTGCCATCTGACGTAAGGTATAATACCATCTGGGAGTTCTCGGCGAGTCCGTCCAGTGTACCCAGTCTCCACTGAGCACCCGTATATCATCTCTGATGTCAAACACCAATGGATATGGGATCATCCATTGCCCATCTGTATGGGTCGAGAAGGTATACGCTAGTCTACTCTGGTATATCGATGCCCCGTCTCGATACACCCACGACTAGGGACCTTGAAGGATGTACTTATGGACTACCATGTCCCCACTAGTATGATCCGCATCATAGTCCAGGTAGTCAAGTACACATCCTAAGGGCTTTACCAACATGTAACAGAGAGACAATCATTGTACACGTTAAGGTAAAGAGCAACCAGATAGCATACTATCATGTCGAGCAAGAAAGTCCTCCCTATATATGTCCAAGCATCCACTACAATATACATCCTATGTATAGCAATGGCCTCTAGGGCATACATATAACTAACAATCTCCCACTTGCACTAGGGCCATCTGATAGCAGTGGTTGTAGTATCTCATACTCAACCATCCCATAAAAGTCTCTCTCTGGGAAAAGGCCTTTGTGAGTGGATCCGCCGTGTTGTCCTCTGAGTCTACTCTCCTGACCTCGATCCCTTGGAGATCAACCATCTCCATGATCAGGTGACACTGCCTTAGAATATGTCTGGATCACTGATGGGATGGTTGTTCCTAGGCATAAGCCACAACTCCATTGTCTCACAATGGTAGGAACGAAGTTCATCTCATGAACTAATATACACCCAGACTTCCTCTTTGGTTGCATCTTTGGTAACGATGTAGCCAGCCTTTATCGTCTAGTATGCCACGGTATCTAGCTTGGTACTCTTCCAACATACCGTCCCTTTACTGAGGGTAAAGGCAATGCCTGTGACTGACTTTCAGTCGTCCTTATCATCCTGGACCCCTTCCAGTGATTCTCCCCAGGATCGATTGATACCATCTCACTACAACTAGTGAGTATCCTAACATCCAATTAGATCTATCTCATAGATCAAAAATCCAGGATTTAGTAGGTATCACTTTGATCCTAAATGGAGAATCTTTGTGATAAGCGGAGATTGACCGAGCGTAGCATAGGAAACTCCCTTCTTATATAGAGTATGTTATCCGCGTACTCTACGAGGATCACCACCATACTCCCTACTACCTTTTTGTATATACAAGGTTCATCTACCATTTTGATGAAGTCAAACTCTTTGACTACCACATCAAAACAGACGTTCCAACTCCGCGATGCCTGCTTTATCACATAAAACATTTTGCACACGTTTCCGCTGCTCCCACTGTCTACGAAGCCCTCTGGCTGTGTACTTACAGACGCTTTCTTCTAAAACATCATTTTAGAAAAGCAGTCATGATACCCAACCGCCAGATATCGTAGTCATGGTATGTAGCCGTGGCAAGTAGGATCCGGATGGACTTAAGCATAGCCACTGGAAAAGGTTTCATCATTATCCACGTATAGTTATCTTGATTAAGGCGTGATATGGTCGCTACCTTGAGAGAGAGAGAAGAAAACACTCAGCGTGCGCTCTTGCATGAATAGATTGGTTATTTATTTTATCTAATCAGGATGGCTCCCACTATTTTTATCAAATCTTCCTTCAAGCCCTAAAAGGAAAGACTAGCCGGGATTAATTACACACTAAAAGTTCGCCAATCTTTCAGCCAGGCCAGTGTCGGTACTTTGAGGGAGGTCCCTCGTGCTTTCGCACGAACCTAATTAATGTAAACCTCGTTTTCCCAGAGGCGTAACCTCATTGACACCTTTCTAGACACCTACTGGATCGGCTAATTGTAATGTGTAAAACTCTCCCAGGAGTAACTCTTACTCGCATCAGGTATCGGGATCCAACTATCTCATAGAAGGTATACAATCTCATTGCAAATTTCAACACTTGAAATTCCCGATAATATTTTTCCCCTAGCGTCCTATGACCTTGACGGAGGACAAACTACCCATAGTCCGCTAGTCAAGTTCAACTCGTACATTTCTTTATTGAATTAAACCCACCCGCACGACCCTTGACGGAGGCCAAACAACGCCGTACGAATACCCTAATCCAATAGCATCATATGCTAGCAGATAAGCACTAGTTAACTACCGTACACTACGCCTTGACGGAGGCCAAACTACCGCAGCACGAATACTAACTAGTACTTATCTGAAATGACGGAGGGCTACGACAGGTTTTTCTGAAAACCTATTGCGTAATGAACTTGATATCCTTGTAGAATCAAATGATTTTAAAATGGTGTGTTTTTTAGGCTTTTCTAGTTTTGCTAAAGGGGTCACTCCCGGTGAAGGGATCGTCGGCCCTTTCCTTGTCGAATGAGGTGCGGGATATATCATATATATCACTGTGCAAAGAAGAAACTATAGAAGCAATCAAAAGACAAACCGAGAGTTGTAGCATCTGCCAGTTATTGCTAAAGGGGTCACTCCCGGTGAAGGGATTGTCGGCCCTTTCCTCATCGAATAAGGTGCAGGATATATGATATATACCGCTGTGCAAAGCAAGAACTGTAGCTACCTGTTTTATTTTTGAAATTCGATTCCACAACATCTTAGGTTTCTTTTTCTTTCATTAATCACATTAATGAAGTCCCATCATTTAAGCACCTAAACATCACAGATAAATATGACGTACACTTATGCCATCCGTGTTTGCCTCGATGTCCCCTCGTGCACCGTTAGGTTAGGTGACTAACGGCAGAGCGGGGCAGGGCTAGCGCGGGTGTAAAACATAAGTAACGTCTATATAATATATCATATATACTATATAAAGTATTTATCACATAACATCAAATGATCACATCACAGATATCGCAGCAGAAGAAACATATGAAATATTGGATATACTAGGACGTCCGTGTTTTCAACACGAGCCAGTATAAAACACGGATTCCACGGACGCGATGAATAGCCAAACCCACACCCCTAGACCCCTACGAGAGCGGCAAGCAACCCTACCAATTCTAGAGTTAGGAGACCCGGACTCGACTCCTCAAGTTGGTCTCCCACTGGACTCCAGAACCCGGTTACTTGTGCCCTCCTCCTTGGGTCTATCCTAGTGCGGAAAAGTAAATAATATACAAAAGGGTGACATCTTCCGCAACCTGGATGTGCCCCAATAAAAGAATATTACATACAAATTTTTTACATGAATGAAAATGAAAAACAATCATCTCACATAAAAACACCCCGGCTATGCAAACACGACGATCCAATATAACATATCCAGCAACACATAACATCACATGTCATCAACGTAAGTAAATATGCCCATCCGAATTGTCGTTGACGTATAGCAACGAAACCGGCGATATCACACATTACACTTACGGTCACAGAAAAGAAAGTGTAAAACTACAACAGTTGGAATCCGCTTCCTTTTTAGACATCGCATGCCTAACCATATGAATTCCTTAGACATCGCATGCCTAACAATTATAAACCCCGCGTTTTAGTCTCATTATCGAAAACTCTTTTCAATATCAAGTCGGGCAATTCAACAAGATTCCCGACATCCCGATCGAATGCTCGTCGCAAACTTCAGTAGACGGTCGCACCCCCGATGCCGTCGATGAAGTGCACCACGGCGGAACACCGCTGCCGCGAGCACCCGAACGGATACTTTCGGCGACGAGGTTCTCCTACAGTCACTTGGTCGGGGCTATGGGGCATGGCTATCTATTAAGTTTACCGGCGAGTATCCGCATACGCTACGTGATTGCGACGGACTTTTGATCGCATCAAAATTCTGTGGCAACCGATCAAGTGAGACTAAAGTGCTATGTTTATAACATTCATATTAGTTATCTCATAACTTCTTGTGAATTCCAAATATTGTATCACATTCCAGATAAATAGAAAATGTTAAACTTTCCGATCGAACAATCAAACACCCAAGTTCTCCCGAAATAGCTCAACACATGAAATAAGTTTAAAAACATTCACTTCATGCCACAGTACCAACGGTCCAGCCGTAGAAGGGTCAAGCCAACGCCTCACATGTGGCACGCCGTATTGCCCCAAACCCTAAGGTTCAAAGTGCAGTTCAAAACGGTCACATAATCGAGTTAAGGTTTGTTGTCTTCTAGAGGGACCATCGCGTTACTTGCACTACTTCGAACGTTCTTAAACTACGGAAAGATCCAACACTTGGAAATTTCCCGACAGGGGAAAAAGTGGGTATTTATATCCGGTCGAACCTTTTTAACATGTTCTAAAATACCCGGAAAAACACAGACAAAGTTAAAGATTCTGATCGAATCGTCGAGTCCCCAATACACCCCAGAAAACTCAATTGTTGAGTATAAATTAAAAATTCCCATAAAATACAGCAACTTCAGTTAGGGATTACTGTGCAAACATAAGTGAAAGAAGCCACTGAATTGCCGCGGAACCGCCGCCCAACCTAGGGTAAGGCCGTGGTTCCGCGGCGGTTTAATTGATTTGGGCCGACGAATTTCACAGTAATTCGTAAAATACCCTGCTGAATTTTTTGGCTATTTTTAATTTGGAAAAATCCACATTTTCAGAAAATGTACAGAGAAGGGTTTGAATTAGGGTTTCGGGGTTCGATCGGGTTTCTAACTTCGCTATGCATCGCCTAAGGCTTTAGTTAGGCTCGGATACCACTGTAGGGTTTCTAGGCACACTAATGAGCTCTCACAAGGCATCAACAATGCCAAATTCAAATTTTTTCATGTGCCTACAAACCCTAATACGGATCGTTAACTAGAGGATAGGCGTGTAAGTCGATGTACAACACCCCACGACTTGCGGGGAGGCGGAAATATGAAAAACGATCTTGTTCTTTGCTTAAACATCGACTAACCGCAAGAATCGAAGCTAAACGATAACTAACATCAAACATAGAAGTTAACAACTACTATGTAAAGGGATTATACCTAAAGAACCGTGTCCTTTGTCTTTACGAACTCCACCTCCTCCTCGGCCTTTTCGAAGTAGTAGACGATCCACCCAAGAGCTTTACTCCAAGCTTAGCCTTTAAACTTGAGGCAACTAAACTTCTTTAAGTGCTAATCAAAGAAGCTAGGTGAAATAGAGTGAGGGTTATGGTTTAATGAGTCTAACTAATCCTTGTACTCAACACATGAGAGGGGAGGATTAGGGTTTGAAGAAGGAGAGCTTGAGGAGAGAGAAGATGAAGATAATAATGAAGTGAGAATAATGAGTTATCATAATATATATCAAGCATTTCTTTTTATCAAGAAAAGAAAAGAAATGAATTTAACAACCATGCTTGATAATATCTAGTGATGATTCACATCCATGAGTCATTAAGCATTTATGATGCATTAATGACATGGATGAATCATCCATATGACTCACTAATCACATTCATTGTATATGCCACATAAACCTCCTTAGTCACCATCTTCTAGAAGCTTCTCGTGCAATTACGAGAACGCCCCTCCTTTCCGCAAAAATACGGAAAAACTTTAGACTGTATAAATCCAATAACCGGATACCAGTAACTGGCTTAAACCAAAGCCGACTGGAAAAAACTGTCCGAAAATCGTACGTGCGTAAACACACGTATGCGTCCGAACCATTGTCGTAAAACCATACGAGCTCTATATCGTTTCGCCCGGAGTAGGGAAACTCTCTGTGTGGGACTCTAGAGACTCGACTACTACGCTGACAGTGGGTTTAACCACAGACCGCAAGCGGCACTAGCTGTACGCAACGGTCCCCAGGTAGATGTCGATAAGAAGGCCGATGAGGAAACCCATCCGAACTCCTACTGAGTCTGATGTGACAATCTCCGTACAGTCCGGTCCGTTCGTCTAAGACTATCGCATATCGGGCCTAGGGGGCGGCAAGCGTCAGTCCCCTAATAGCGGTATAAGTCGTGTCGGAGCGAAGCCCATTACACCCTGAGAAACTACTGGAACCTACCAGCAAATCTCGCTTGCCCTGGCCAGGGTCTTTGCGTAATGGCTCTCTGACACAGCGCGATATCAACCCCCAATACCAGGAGAGACGAATCCTGTCTAACCGCCACTGCCTCCAAGTGCTCGGGACTGCACCCAACTGCTACCTGTTTGCACGACTCCTTTGAGTCGTGGTAGGGTAGAAATCTAAGAACAGTGGGACACACTCGAGGCGAAGTAGCAGTGTCAAGTCTGCGGACTATGCTATACTCATGTCACCTGGGAACTGTTCACTGACGACTGGTATAAAACCAACCAACAGTTCCCTGTGAGTCCTGTCCGGTGTACTCGTAACCTAACGAGCACCTGCATACTATATCCAGTACGACGTACTGACGGCTGTGAGACAGACCATCTCCCCAACTGGGATGAGAAGCGTACACACTAGTATACTCCGGAGTATCGATGCTCTGTCTCGATAATCCAACGACCAGGGACCTGAATAAGGATGTGCTTGTAGACTACCCAGCCCCCACTAGTGTGACTGCCATCACAACGCCGGTAGTCAAGCAAGATCCTAGGAGCTCTATCAATACGTATACTCACATATTAAGATAGAAAAACCAAGTAGCATACTACCATGTTTAGCAAGACTGTTATATACATGTGAATATCCCAAGCTTCCATTAAGTAATATACAAACTAGTATGATATAGTAATGGCCTTCTAGGGCATAAACACTAACAATCTCCCACTTGCACTAGGGCCATGTACTGGCGTATCGAAGACCGATGATCTCGAGTAGCCTCTCGAACTGAATCTGAGGTAGGGCCTTCGTGAATGGATCAGCAATGTTCTCTTCAGAAGCAACTCTCCGAACCTCGATCTCCTGATGATCAATGATCTCCCTGATCAGGTGATACCGCCTTAAGATGTGTCTGGACTTCTGATGGGACCTTGGTTCCTTTGCTAAAGCTATAGCTCTGTTGTTGTCGCAATACAGAGGTATTGGATCAACTATGGTAGGAACCACCTGAAGTTCTGTTAGGAACTTCTTCATCCAGACTGCTTCTTTTGCGGCATCGCAAGTAGCTATATACTCCGCTTCCATCGTCGAGTCAGCAACAGTGTCCTTCTTGGAGCTCTTCCAGCACACCGCCCCTCCATTGAGGGTAAAGACATAACCCGACATGGACTTGGAATGGTCCTTATCACTCTGGAAGCCGGAATCAGCAAAGGCCTCCAACCTGAGGTCTTTTCCGCCGTAAACCAAGAACATCTGCTTAGTCCTTCTCAGGTACTTGAGAATGTTCTTTACTGCTATCCAGTGCTTCTCCCCTGGGTCTGACTGATACCGGCTTACCACGCTCAGTGCGTATGCTACATCTGGTCTGGTGCACAACATCGCATACATTATAGAGCCTACCGCAGAAGCGTAGGGTATAATAGACATGCGTTCCCTTTCCAAATCAGGCTTGGGAGACATCTCTTTGGAGAGGGTGATTCCGTGACAAGCCGGTAGATTACCGCGCTTAGAATCTTCCATACTGAATCTTTTCAGTACAGTGTCGATATACCTGGACTGCGAAAGTCCCAACATCCTCTTGGATCTATCACGATAGATCCGGATCCCCAGAATGTAAGAGGCATCACCCAGGTCTTTCATGGAGAACCTGTGTGACAAGAATCCTTTGACAGATTGTAGCATAGGAATGTCATTTCCTATCAATAGAATGTCATCCACGTACAAGACGAGGAATACGACACTTCTGGCTACAACTTTACTATATATGCACGGTTCATCTGGATTTTTGATAAAGTCATATTCTTTGACTGTCTCATCAAAACAGATGTTCCAACTCCGCGATGCCTGCTTTAGTCCATAAATGGACTTAAGCAGCTTGCATACTTTCCCGCTGCTCCCACTCTGATTGAAACCCTCTGGCTGATCCATATAGACGCGCTCTTCTAAATTTCCATTCAGAAAAACCGTCTTTACGTCCATCTGCCAGATTTCATAATCATGAAAGGCAGCAATAGCAAGAAGGACCCGAATGGATTTGAGCATAGCCAATGGAGAAAAAGTTTCGTCACAGTCCAAACCAGGTCTTTGACGAAAACCCTTTTCAACAAGTCTAGCCTTATAGGTTTCCACCTGTCCATCTACACCAATCTTTTTCTTGAAGATCCATTTGCATCCTATGGGTTTTACCCCATCTGGAGCAAAGTCCAAAGTCCATACTTTGTTGGTGTACATGGAATCCATTTCGGTCCCCATTGCATCTAGCCATCGTACCGAGTCGCCGCTCTGGATGGCCTGCTGGAAGTCAGTAGGTTCATCATCATTTATGATGCAATCCTCTCTATCCCCATCTATGAGAAAACCGTAGTATCTCTCAGGCGGATGAGACGGCCTACTACTCCTGCGGAGGGGTGCGGGAATGTCCTGTTCTTCTTGAACTTCCGGTTCTACCAAACTTTCAGTAGCAGCTTGTGGTTCTGGAATTTCTTCCAGTTCTATTTCGCTCCCACTTATTTCCTTTTCTAAAAACTGATGTTCTAGAAAATGGGCATTACGAGAAACAAAAACCTTTTGTTCCTCTGCGTAATAGAAATAATATCCCTTGGAGTTCTTTGGATATCCCACAAACATACATTTTACTGATCGTGCCTCGAGCTTGTCCACATGCTGCTTTTTAACAAAAGCTGGACATCCCCAAATCTTCATATGCTGAAGATGGGATTTCTTCCCAGTTCACATTTGATATGGAGTGGTAGGCACAGTCTTGGTAGGAGCCCTGTTCAAAAGATATGCCGCTGATTCTAGCGCATAACCCCAGAAAGATCGCGGTAACTCAGCATTACTCATCATGGATCGTACCATATCCAATAGGGTTCGATTCCGTCTCTCCGATACACCGTTATACTGTGGAGTGTATGGAGGAGTAAGCTGAGAGAGAATTCCTTTCTCTTTTAGGTAACCTAGGAACCCGGCACTCAAGTATTCACCACCTCGATCAGATCTAAGTGTCTTGATACTTTTGCCGGTTTGGTTTTCTACTTCATTCTTATACTATTGGAATTTCTCAAAAGCCTCGGATTTATGTTTCATCAGATAAATGAATCCATACCTTGAGTAATCATCCGTGAAAGTAATGAAATAGAAAAAACCACCTCTTGCATGTGTAGACATTGGACCGCATACATCGCTGTGTATGAGTCCTAAGAGCTCGCTCGCTCTTACTCCTTGTCCAGTAAATGGAGTCTTTGTCATCTTTCCTTTGAGACAAGATTGACAGGTGTCATAAGTTTGATATTCGAACGAGTCCAAATATTCTTCTCTATGCAACTTAGTCAACCTTCTCTCATTGATGTGACCCAGCCTACAATGCCATAAGAAAGCTTTATTTAAATCTGGAGACTTTCTTTTAAGTGTGTTCTGGACATTGAAAATTTGGAGTTGGTTTAAAACATATATACCGTTATTTAGTGTACCAGACCCAATCAAACCATGATTAAGGTGGATGTTAATAACATCTCTTACAAACGTGAAATCATAACCTTTATTTGATAACAAGGAAACTGATATGATATTACACGTTAAGCTTGGTACAAAAAAACAGTTATGTAAAGCCAAAATGTGTCCACTCGTCAATCCTAGGTGATAATCCCCGACGGACGCAGCTCCCACGCTAGCTCCGTTAGCAACCTTTAGAGTCATATCACCTTCCTTCAGCACTCTACGGTTTCTCAGTGCCTGCAATGAATTGCAAATATGAGATCCTTATCCGGTATCCAATACCCAGGAAGTAGAGTTGATCGACAGACAATTCTCAATTACAAACACATCTGAAGTCGAAGCCACAGCTTGCTTCGGTTCCTGGTTCTTGGCATTCCACGCCTTGCAATCCTTCTTCCAGTGCCCTTTCCTGTGACAATGGAAGCACTCATCGTGGCCAACTACCGGTACCGCAAACTTTTTCTTTCCCTTCCCTCCCACCTTACTAACACCTCCTCTAGGTTTGGTGGCGGCCTTCTTCTTCCTTCCTTTGGCCTTAGCCTTGGACCCGGAAGAAGATGCACCGCTAACAAACATAGCGGGTGTTTCCCTTGCTTTCTGCAAGGTGCCCTCTGCACTCCTTAACATGTTCAGGAGTTCCGGAAGTTCAACTTCTTTTCTTTGAAGGTTGAAGTTCAGGATAAACTGGGCGTAGGTGTGAGGAAGGGACTGGAGAATAAGGTCTGTACAGAGCTCATTATCCAAAGTCATCCCAAGGTCTGCGAGCTCTTCAATATAGCTGATCATCTTTAGGACATGTTCTCCTACCGATGACCCGACAGCCAACCTCGCTCGAAACAAGTTCTTAGAGGTCTCGTATCTTGCTATATGAGATTGCTCTCCATAAAGTTCCTTTGTATGGAGAAATATGCCATCTAGGTTCATATCCTCGTGCCTCCTCTGATGTTCATTGTTCATTGAGGCAAGCACGATGCACTTGGCTTTCGCGCAATCTAAATCCCAGGTTTTGCGGATTTTCTTATCCGCATTGCTGGATTTGGGACCAGGGACAGCAGGTGCCGTAGCGGTGAGGACGTACCCCAGTTTGTCATAGGTCAAAGCCATTTTGACATTCCGCAGCCAATCTTTATAGTTTGGCCCTGTCAGTATATTTTTCTCTAAAAGTAACTTAAGTCCAGTCATTTTCAGGGTCGCTGCAATTAGGAGAGAGAGAAGAAAACTCTTTAGCATGATGCTCTTGCAAGTTTAGAGTGGTTTTTAGTTTATCTAAACTGGATGGCTCCCACTGTTTCTCGAATCCTTCCTCAAACCATAAAAGAAGAATTAGCCAGGACTATTCTCACTATACAATACTTACTTAACCGTTCAGCCAGGTTAGTGTCGATACTTCGAGGGAGGTTTTCCAACGCTTTCGTGAAGTTCCTTAATTAAATAACCTCTTTTCTCTGGGGGCGTAACCCCGCTGACACCTTTCTTGACACCTACTTGGTTTATAGCATTGATCGTTAAGTGACGAATCTCCTGATAAGTAGCATATACTCACAGTAGGGTCGGGATCCAAATATCATCGTATGATAATGTTGAAGGAATCCTACCAACATTAATCAAACTCCAAATGGTATGCAACTCTTTGCAAATTTCAGTTTCTTTAAAAATTCCCGATATATATTTTTTCCCCATGCTCTTATGACCTTGGCTTTGGTCAAAATGTCATAAGTCACATGTCAAGTTCTACCCGTCATTATCTTGTCAATTTGAACCCATCCGTATATACCCCTGACTTTGGTCAAATGATAATACGACTGTCCCAAACTAACTCATCTATCTTATGCAACAAATGAAAACCCAGCAGCTACCAAACACTATGCCTTGACTTTGGCCAAAATGCATAGCTTGAATACTACTGAATACCCAAATGAAATGATGGAGGGCTACGAATGGTTTTGGCGAAACCGTGAACGTAGTGAACTTGATATAACCGAAGGAACCTGATAGCTTTTAAAAGGAGTGGTTAAAGCTCCGCATTTAAAAATATCTGTTTTTAAAATTAACCGAGTGGTTTCTTTTAAATTGTTCCAACGATTAACTTTTGTTTTATTTTCTTTGCATTATAAATAATGCGTCCCATCATTAACCTATCATTGCAGAAAACAACGAAAATACAATGTCCTCTTATGCCATCCGCATTCGCCACGGGGTCCCGTCATCACCCGTTAGGTTACTTAACTAACGACAGAGCGGGGGCTGGGCTAGCGCGGGTGTAAAACATAAGTGACGTCTAAATAGCTATCATATATAGATATTGTACATTCGTCAGACGCAATAATAGGCATTCCAGATCACAGATGAACTTTATTGGATTTGCAAGTAATCCGTGTTTGTTTTGAGCCTGCAACAAAAGACGGATTACACAGTTGTGATGAATAGCCATTACCCCACCCAAGACCCCAACGGGTACGGCAAACTACCCGCCCGGCAGTTTGTGCACCCCACCTTGGGTCTGTCCTAGGAGAAAAAACAGTAAAATGAAATAATACAACGGTGGTTACAACCGCAACCTGGATGTGCCCCGCAAAATAATATTACAACAAATTATATTTACATCGAATGAATTAAATAATAACCCATCACATAACCCCGGCTATACATCACAACAGTCCAACACAGTTCATATCCACAAACAGTAAAAACCATTACAGAAATGTGCAACCCCCTGCCAACCGACATACTAGCAGTTAGGGGAGGTTTACGAACACATTATACAAACACAGATATAATCCATCAAGTAAATACTGTATAATTTCGATCGATTAAACACTTTTAATTTTGCTCCAATACTTCTCTGTAAATCTGAACCTGAGCAAAAATAAAAACTTCCAGAAAATACCAAATATCACAGAGAAGCAACACAGGAAATTTGGGTTCCTGAATCGCCAACTCGGCGGCGGAAGCACGGCGGATCGGAGCGATCCGCCGCGGTTCCGCGGCGCTTTAGGCGATTCAGGGGCCCAAATTTCTTGGGTGTTCTTCTACTGTCTTTTTAAGCTTTCTGAACCTCCCTGAAAAAATTTTGGACTTCATTTAAAAATCGACAGAAACTTGTGATTTCGGGTTTTTCCGGTTTCGTTTTTTCCGTTCGAAATTCATACAAATTTGCAAGTAAGTTATTTATTGTTTAGCGAGGCTCTGATACCACTGTAAGTCGATGTACAACACCCCACGACTTGCGGGGAGGCGGAAATATGAAAAACGATCATGTTCTCTGCTTAAAAATCGACTAACCGCAAGAATCGAAGCTAAACGATAACTAACATCAAACATAGAAGTTAACAACTACTATGTAAAGGGATTATACCTAAAGAACCGTGTCCTTCATCTTTACGAACTCCACCTCCTCCTCGGCCTTCTCGAAGTAGTAGACGATCCACCCGAGAGCTTTACTCCAAGCTTAGCCTCTAAACTTGAGGCAACTAAACTTCTTTAAGTGCTAATCAAAGAAGCTAGGTGAAATAGAGTGAGGGTTATGGTTTAATGAGTCTAACTAATCCTTGTACTCAACACATGAGAGGGGAGGATTAGGGTTTGAAGAGGGAGAGCTTGAGGAGAGAGAAGATGAAGATAATAATGAAGTGAGAATAATGAGTTATCATAATATATATCAAGCATTTCTTTTTATCAAGAAAAGAAAAGAAATGAATTTAAAAACCATGCTTGATAATATCTAGTGATGATTCACATCCATGAGTCATTAAGCATTTATGATGCATTAATGACATGGATGAATCATCCATATGACTCACTAATCACATTCATTGTATATGCCACCTAAACCTCCTTAGTCACCATCTTCTAGAAGCTTCTCGCGCAATTACGAGAACGCCCCTCCTTTCCGCAAAAGTACGGAAAAATTTTAGACTGTATAAATCCAATAACCGGATACCAGTAACTGGCTTAAACCAAAGCCGACTGGTAAAAACTTCCGTAAGTCGTACGTGCGTAAACACACGTATGCGTCCGAACCCTTGTCGTAAAACCATACGACCTCTATATCGTTTCGCCCGGAGTAGGGAAACTCTCTGTGTGGGACTCTAGAGACTCGACTACTACGCTGGCAGTGGGTTTAACCACAGACTGCAAGCGGCATTAGCTGTACGTAACGGTCCCCAGGTAGATGTCGATAAGAAGGCCGATGAGGAAACCCATCCGAACTCCTACTGAGTCTGATGTGACAATCTCCGTACAGTCCGGTCCGTTCGTCTATGACTATCGCATATCGGGCCTAGGGGGGCGGCAAGCGTCAGTCCCCTGATAGCGGTATAAGTCGTGTCGGAGCGAAGCCCATTAGACCCTGAGAAACTACTGGAACCTACCAGCAAATCTCGCTTGCCCTGGCCAGGGACTTTCCGTAATGGCTCTCTGACACAGCGCGATATCAACCCCCAATACCGGGAGAGACGAATCCTGTCTAACCGCCACTGCCTCCAAGTGCTCGGGACTGCACCCAACTGCTACCTGTTTGCACGACTCCTTTGAGTCGTGGTAGGGTAGCAATCTAAGAACAGAGGGACACACTCGAGGCGAAGTAGCAGTGTCAAGTCTGCGGACTATGCTGTACTCATGTCACCTGGGAACTGTTCACTGACGACTGGTATAAAACCAACCAACAGTTCCCTGTGAGTCCTGTCCGGTGTACCCGTAACCTAACGAGCACCTGCATACTATCTCCAGTACGACGTACTGACGGCTGTGGGACAGACCATCTCCCCAACTGGGATGAGAAGCGTACACACTAGTCTACTCTGGAGTATCGATACTCTGTCTCGATAATCCAACGACCAGGGACCTGAATAACGATGTGCTTGTAGACTATCCAGCCCCCACAAGTGTGACTGCCATCACAACGCTTATAGTCAAGCAAGATCCTAAGAGCTCTATCAATACGTATACTCACATATTAAGATAGAAAAACCAAGTAGCATACTACCATGTTTAGCAAGACTGTTATATACATGTGAATATCCCAAGCTTCCATTAAGTAATATACAAACTAGTATAATACATTAATGGCCTTCTAGGGCATAAACACTAACAAGGCGAATACGAATGAAAGTAAATCACATTTACACTAAGTGAACGGAAATACAACCTTTGTAGATCCGGTCCTCCACTTCCTTAGCTCCATGATGATGTCCCTCCGCTGCGATCATCGGATCCCGGACTCTAGCGATGGTTTCGTCGAAGAAATGATCGGGCTAGGTCATCGACTTCGATGCCGAAGATGATCTACGTCGAGGCAACTCAAGATCAAGTTCCACCTTCACCAAGTCATGAAACTTGTGAATAAAACACTCTATACTACATGGCAAGTGGTAGAGGATGAAGAAATAGGAAGTGGGTTCACTTTTGATTTGGATTTCTCACTTGGAATCATCACTTAGAAATTTTAAGCAAAGGTTTTTCTTTTTCTCTTCCTGAAGAAGATGATGAAGAAGAATGAAAAAGAATTATTGATAATAGAAAAACAAGTGATGGTTATCATAATGCAACCATGGTTAAGTGTAGAGAATAAACTAGGGTTTAGTTAAATGGTTGGGTTAAGGAAAGAAACAAAATGGTTATCACTTTCAAAGCTTCGTGAAGCTTCAAGTGAAGTCCAAATAAAGCCACCATTTTAATTCTTACCTAAATGAATAAATAAATAAATGAATAAGTAAATAAAGCAAATGAAACCCTAACCATTAACTAAACATGGTTTGAAACAAACACATAGCCAAGTTTGCATGTATCATCAAACATGATACAATCTTGTACACAAAAATATATCACATATACAATGTGCATAAACAAGTAAGAAAAACATCTTAAGTGAACCAATATTAGTTAATGTAAAGTAATATATCAAATATATAATTATACATTAAATCATTAAATCAACACTTGACTTAATGATCCGGTCATATTGCATATAACCGACTAATATCAAAAGTAACAAATTTTCGAATCAACACTTGATCCGATAACCCGGCTATATCGCATATAACCGATCAATGTCACATATCGCGAGAATAGAATACAGTATCACATACTGGTATTATTCTCGGTCCCGCACATATCTCATATGCGCTCCTATTTCGTTTTGCTTGAGCCAGGAAACCTCTGTGTAGAACTCTAAAGACTCGTCAATACGCCGGCAGCAGGTGATGATCATATCAAACACGCACAAGCCGCAAGCGGTCTGCTAAACTTAACGGCCACCCGGGTATTGAGCGATCAGAAGATCGACGAGCAAGCCCGCTCACACTCCTGTGAATCCAACCAGTAACACTTACCGTACAGTCCGGTCTCGTCGTCTGATATGTCTCATATCTTGCCTAGGGGTGGTAAACGTCAGACCCCAATAGCTCAATAAGTCGTGTCGATATGAGGTCTATAACATCTCGAGAAACTACTGGTAACACTTACCAGTAAATCTCAGCAACCCTGGCCAGGGATTTCCTGTTATAGCCAATCGAACACAGCGCAACATCAACTCCCTATACCAGGAGAGACGAATCCCCTCCGATCGCTCATTGCCTCCATGTGATTCGGGACTATACCCAAATACCACCGTTTTGCATACCTTCTTGGACGTGGTAAGGTGGAAATCAAAGCACAGTGGGAATCACACAAGACTCTATGACGATCTCGGGTCTACAGACTAACCTGTACCAGTGTCACCAGAGAACTGCCATCCGTAAGGTATAATACCATCTGGGAGTTCTCGGCGAGTCCGTCCAGTGTACCCAGTCTCCACTGAGCACCCGTAGATCATCTCTGATGTCAAACACCAATGGATATGGGATCATCCATCGCCCATCTGTATGGGTCGAGAAGGTATACGCTAGTCTACTCTGGTATATCGATGCCCCGTCTCGATACACCCACGACTAGGGACCTTGAGGGATGTACTTATGGACTACCATGTCCCCACTATTATGATCCGCATCATAATCCAGGTAGTCAAGTACACATCCTAAGGGCTTTACCAACATGTAACAGAGAGACAATCATTGTACACGTTAAAGTAAAGAGAAACCAGATAGCATACTATCATGTCGAGCAAGAAAGTCCTCCCTATATATGTCCAAGCATCCACTACCATATACATTCTATGTATAGCAATGGCCTCTAGGGCATACATATAACTAACAATATACAAGGTTCATCTACCATTTTGATGAAGTCAAACTCTTTGACTACCACATCAAAACAGATGTTCCAACTCCGCGATGCCTGTTTTATCCCATAAAGCAACTTGCACACGTTTCCGCTTCTCCTACTGTCTACAAAGCCCACTGCACACCTTTTCTAAATCACTATTTAGAAAAGCAGTCATAACACTCAACCGCCAGATATCGTAGTTATGGTATATAGCAATAGCAAATTGGATCTGGATGGACTTAAGCATAAGCATTTATAAAAGGTTTCATCATTATCCACACCTGGTGGATGACGAGAACCTTTTGCAACAATTCTTAGCTTTGAAAGTCTCAACTTTCCATGTACACCTAACTAATCTTCTCAAGATATACTTGCTTCTGATGGGGATTTAACCCTTCAGATAAAGCAACCAAAGTCCATACATTGTTGGTGTATATGGATTCCATCTCAGATCGCTTAGCATCCAGCTATTCTCACAGAGTCACCACTCTTGATGGCTCGCTCAAAACTAGTTGGGTCATCATCTTATGATGCAATCCTCGCTCCAACTGTCATAGAGAAAACCGAAGAATCTCTCAGGTGGGTGAGGAACCCTACTAGATCGGCGGAGAGGCTGAGATTCGTTGGGAACTATTGATTCCTTCGGTTCTACCAAATCATCAGCTGCAGTTTCTATAGTTGGAACTCCTTCCAGTTCTACCTCATGACCACTAATTTCTTCACAAGAAATTCCCTTTCCAAAGGTGGCATGCTGAGAAACAAAACACCTTTTGCACCTCAGTATGGTAGAAGATATTCCTTTGCGAATGCTAGGGATATCCAACAAACTTCCACATAACTGACCTTGCCTCGAGCTTATCCGGATTATGCTTTTAGACATAGGCCGGACAATCCAAATCTTAACATACTTAAGAGATGGGCTCTTCCTATTTCATATCACATATGGAGTGGTAGGCTCCTGATTTGATTGGAACCCTATTCAATAGGTATGCAGCTTCACAAGTGCATAACCCCCAAAAGGAAATAGGCAACTCAGTAATACCAATCATAGAGCACACTTTATCACATATGGTACAATTGCTCCGCCCCGATATACCAACGTACTGTGGTGTATACGGAGGAGTAATACTGAGAGAGAATCTCATTCTCCTTTAGAATAGTCCAGGAATTCCGTGCTCAAGTATTCTCCTCCTCGATCACATCAAAGGACAGAATACTTATACCCGTTTTGGTTCTCTACTTCTAACTTATATTCTTTGAATATCTCAAAAGGGTCAAACTTGTGTTTCAACAGGAACATATGTCCGGATCTTGAAAGATCATCAGTGAATGTAATGAAGTACAAAGAACCAGCCCTAGCATGTGTAGACAGGGGACTTACAGACATCACCATGTATTAATCCTAAGAGTTCACCAACTCTTTCTCTGTTTCCAATAAACAAAGCTATGGTCATCTCATCTTTGTGACATGACTGGCAAGTTTCACAAGATGTAAATTCAAACTGATTTAATTATGCATCTTTATGTAACTTAGCTAGTCGGGTCGCATTGATATGACCTAGTCTACAATGCCTCAAGAAGGATTAATTCATTTCTGAACCCTTCCTCTTGTGTGTGTTCTGTACATTTAGAACTGTGGTTTGATTTAGAATGTATATGCTTTTAGATAACGTGCCTGAACCGATCAACTCTTGTTATGGGAAATGTTTAAAACATTATCCAACAATACAAAATTATATTCTTCTTTACTAAATAAAGAGACTGATATGATGTTGTATATCAGGTTCGGTATCTAATAACATTCGTTTAGAATCAATGTATTTGGTAATACAGGGTGATAATTGCCAACAAGCTTGGCTGCAACACTTGCACCGTTTCCAACTCTTGAAACTTATCACCCATTCTCAGTTCTCTACCTATCTGTAGCCCATGTAATAGATTACATATGTATGATCCTGATCCGATATCTCATACCCAGGATGTAAAGGATACTGAGAAACAGTTCTCTGTAATGAACACACCCGAAGAAGATGCATCATCATGTAATTTCTTCATTTGGGCGGCACGGGAATCCTGGTATTCCCCTATTTCCTACTCGGTCTTATAACAATTATAAGTTGGAGCGGGACCAACGTTCTCCAGCTCCGTTAACAAGCCAGTTCGTTCAATACATCCGTATTATTATCTTTATTAAGGCGTGACATGGTCGCTGCCTGGAGAGAGAAAGAAGAAAACACTCAGCGTATGCTCTTGCAACATTACATTGGTTTATTAATTTATCTAATCAGGATGGCTCCCACTGTTTTAGTCAAATCTTCCTTCAAACCCTAAAAGGAAAGACTAGCCGGGATTAATTATACCGTACAAGTTCACCAATTTTTCGGCCAGGCCGGTGTCGGTACTTTGAGGGAGGTTCCTCGTGCTGTCGCACGGACCTAATTAAAATAAACCTCATTTTCCCAAGGGCGTAACCCCATTGACACCTTTCTAGACACCTACTTGATCGGCTAATTATGATGTGTAAAACTCTCCCAGGAGTAACTCTTACTCGCAGTGGGTATCGGGATCCAACTATCTCGTAGAAGGTATACAATCTCATTGCAAATTTCAAAACTTGAAATTCCCGATAATATTTTGCCCCTAGCACATATGACCTTGACGAAAGCTAACAAATCATAGGCTGCTAGTCAAGTTCAACCCGTACATTTCCTTATTGAATTAAACCCACCCGCACGACCTTTGATAAAAGCCAACAAAGTCGCAAGACTACCCTAACTCAATCGCATCATATGCTTATGCAGATAAGCATAAATAGCTGCCGCACACTACGCCTTGATGAAAGCCAACAAATGTAGCACGAATATTATGAAGTACTTATCTGAAATGACGGAGAGCTACGCAGGTTTTTAAGAAAACCATGAGCGTAATGAACTTGATATCGTTGTAGAATCGAGTGATTTTGAAAAGGAATGTTTTTTAGGCTTTTTCTAGTTTTGCTAAGAGGTCACTCCCGGTGAAGGGATCTCGACTCTTTCCTTATCGAATAAGGTGCAGGATATTTCACAAATACCACTATGCAAAGAAAAAACTATAAAAGCAATCAAAACACAAACCGAGTGTGTAGCATCTGCTAGTTTCGCTAAAGAGGTCACTCCTGGTGAAGGGATATCGGCTCTTTCCTTATATAATAAGGTGCTGGATATTCTACAAGGAATATCGCTATGCAAAGCAAAAACTAGAGCTACCAGTTTTTAAAAAAAGTTTCTACAACATCTTTAAGTTTCTTTTATTTCATTAATCTCATTAATGAAGTCCCATTTATTATGCTTCCAAAGCATCACATATGAAACGAAAGCAGTAATATATAATATATATCATATATATATATAATATAATATAATAAAAACATATGAAATATTGGATATACTAGGATTTCCGTGTTTTAAATTAAGCCAGTATAAAACACGGATTCCACGGTCGTGATGATTAGCCAATCCCACACCCCTAGACCCCTACGAGAGCGGCAAGCAACCCTAGCAATTATAGAGTTAGGAGATTCGGTCTCGACTCCTCGAGATGGTCTCCCACTGGACCCTAGAACCCGGTTACTTATGCACCCCGCCTTGGGTCTATCCTAATGTGGAAAAGTAAATAATATATAATGGTGATATCATCCTCAACCTGGAAGTGCCCTAATAAAAGAATATTACATACAATGAATTTTACATGAATTAAAATGAAAAACTCTCATCTCACATAAACCCCCCGGCTATTCAATCACGATGATCCAATATAACATATCACAGTAACGCATAACATCACATGTCATCAATGTAAGTAAATATGCGTATCCTAATTGTCGTTGACATATAGCACCGAAACCGACGATACACCACATATTACACTTACGGTCACAGAAAAGAAAGCGAAAAACTACAACAGTTGGAATCCGCATCCATCTTAGACATCACATGCCTAACCAAATGAATTCCTTAGACATCACATGCCTAACAATTAAAAACCCTGCATTTTAGTCTCGATCTCAAAAACAATTTTCAATATCAAGTCGGGCAATTCAGCAAGATTCCCGACATCCTGATCGAATGCTCGTTGGAAACTTTAATAGACGGCCGCACCCCTACCCCGATACCGTCAACGAAGTGCACTAAGGCGGAACCGCTGCCGCGAGCACCCGAACGGATGCTTTTGGCGACGTGGTTCTCCTACAGTCACTTGGTCAGGCCTATGGGGCATGGCTATCTAATAATGTTACCCGGTGAGTATCCGCGTACGCTACGTGATTGCGACGGATTTTTGATCACGTCAAAATCCCATAGCAACCGATCAAATGAGACTAAACTCCTAGATTTATAACATTCAAATTAGTTATCTCATAACTACTTATGGATTCCAAATATTGTAACCCATCATATAATATCCGGACGACGTTAAACTTCTCGATCCATTCATCAAAGTCCTACAATTTCCCAACAGCTCAACACTTGAGAAAATTTTTAATAATACCCAGAATATGCCACAGTACCTATGCACCAGCAGTAGAAGGGCAAACCCAAGCCTCACTCATGTTGCCACGGAACTACGACAAACTGTAAGGTTTGACCGTGGTTCAGCGATCCAAAGTAGTCGAGTTAAGGTTTCATTCTTCTAGAGGGTTCATAGGATCACTTGCATGTTTTTCCGAATATGTTAAACTTGGAAAAATGTGTTTTTGACATTCGATCGAACTTTTTAACTTCGCCTAGACAATATGTGAACAACCCGAAACAATGTTAATCCTATGAATACAAAACACTCCGAATTGTTTATAGTGTAAGGTTACATCACATGCTAAATTAGCAAAAACAAACAACACCTGAAACATCAAAATCCAGTCACTGGAACACACACAAATTTTCAGGGGTGGGGGCTCGGATATGGCCGAGATCGTGCTTATGGTGGCCGGCCAAAATTACTTGGAATCCCCTGAAATTTTGATAGTGTTAATAATATGTCTCATACATCACTCTGTACTTGTTTGAAAATTTTTTGGAACAACTTTTGAAATCTACAGAAACATCATTTTTCGGTTTCAAGTTTTGGAGTATTTTAGTTTCGTAATCTTTACAAAATCCGTATAAATTTCTATCCTGTGTCTGATACCACTGCAGGGTTACCTAAGACGGCAGCAAGGTTTCGGGAGGCATCGTCCATACCAAATTCAAAAATTTACCGTTTTAGCTAACTCTAACAAAGAATCGTTAACTAGAAATCGACGGAATCTAAAATGCAAACACTTTGCAAGTAAAAAAGAGCAAGGAATACAACCTTTGTAGACCGGTCCTTCACTTAAATAGCTCCGTGTAGTAGTCCCTTCACTACGATCGTGAACTCCGGACTCTAGAGAGGCTCCTACGAAGAAACAAACATGCTTGCTTCGAAGACTTTGAGGCCGAAGATGATCTACGTCGAGGAGACACTAACCCAAGCTATCTCTTCATTAACTAGGGAATTACTGAAGCAAACACCCAATACTAAATGGCAAGTAGTAGAGGATGATGAAGTAAGAAGTTTGCTCACATTATAAATGATTTTATCACTCATTTTCTCATACCTCCATTGAAGCTAGAAAGCTTTTGAGAAAGAAGAAGAAGATAGAACTCATCATATGAGTTAATCCAAATGAATTATTGCATCCATGGGTGAGTTAAGCCCTCATGCCTAACTCATGTAGAGAATTAACCAAGGGCTAAGGTTAAGGGTTGGGTTAACAAAATATCCTAAGCTAAATAAAAGAGTGGACTTTGTCAATGTTTCTAAAAGCTTCATCCAAGTTTGACAACATTGACCAAGTCTTCTCTCTTTTGTTATTAACTTAAGAAATAAATAAAACCCTAACTTAACCCTAGCATGGTTTAAGTCTCATACACCCATCTTGCACGTGTCATCAAGCATGACACAATACATGTACACAAATATACATATCACATATATACAATTTGCACATCAAGTGAGAAAAGAAATCATAAGTGAGCTAATACTAGTTAATGTAATATAATATATCAAATATATATAATTATACACTAAAATAAAAAATCAACTCTTTATTTAATAATCCGGCTATATTACATATAACCGACTAATATTATATGTAACAACTTATCGAATCAACACTTGATTCGATAACCCGGCTATATCGCATATAACCTACCAATGTCACAAATCGCGAGAATAGAATGCGGTATCACATATCGCTTTAATCTCGGTCCCGCACATATCACATATGTGATCCTACTCCGTTTTGCTTGAGCCAGGAAACCCCTGTGTAGGACTCTAAAGACTCGTCAAAACGCCGGCAGTAGGTGATGATCATATCAAACACCCACAAGTCGCAAGCGGTCTGCTAAACGTAACGGCCATCCGGGTACTGAGCGATCAGAAGATCAACAAGCAAGCCAGCTCGTACTACTGCGAATCCAATCAGTAACACTACCATCCAGTCCGGTCTCTTCGTCTGATATGTCGCATATCTCATCTAGGGTGGCAAACGTCAGACCCCAGTAACTCGATAAGTCGTGTCGATATGAGGCTCATAAAGGGTCGAGAAACTACTGATAACACTTACCAGTATATCTCTGAAGCAGCCTTGGCCAAGGATTTCCTATTATAGCCAATCGAGCACAGAGCAACATCAACTCCCAATACCGGGAAAGACGAAACCCCTCCTATCGCTCTTGCCTCCATGTGATTCGGGGCTGTACACAAAAGCCACCGTTTTGCACGTTCTCTTGAACGTGGTAAGATGGAAATCAAAGCACTGTGGGAATCACACAAGTTTCTATAACAATCTCGGGTCTACAGACTAACCTGTACCAGTGTCACCAGAGAACTGCCATCTGACGTTAGGTATAATACCATCTGGGAGTTCTCGGCGAGTCCGTTCAGTGTACCCAGTCTCCACTGAGCACCCGTATACTGTCTCTGATGTCAAACACCAATGATATGGGATCATCCATCGCCCATCTACATGGGTCGAGAAGCTATACGCTAGTCTACTCCGGTATATCAATGCTCTGTCTCGATACACCTACGACTAGGAACATTTGAAGGATGTACTTAGCGACTACACTGTCCCCACTAGGATGATCTGCATCATAGTCCTGGTAGTCAAGTACTCATCCTAAGGGATTTATCAACATGTAACATAGAGACAATCAGAGTACATGTTAAGATAAAGAGCAACCAGATAGCATACTATCATGTCGAGCAAGAAAGTTGTAACACCTTAGTTTGTGATTAGTGGTTATTATGCTTTAATGTGGGGGTTTTAGTAAAAATTTTACCAAAACGGTTTTCAAATATTTTATATGGATTTATGAATATTTTATTTGAATTTAATTTGGACTGCACACATGTGCATGGTAACTAGGGTTAAGTTTGGGGTTGAACCATGTTTAGATAACCATGGTGGACTAACCCATTTAATTAGGTTAATATGAGTTAATTAGGTGAATTAGTTTTCGTTTTTGAAATATAATTAGCTTGTGTTAGGGGTTGGCTTGAGTTGGAGAGAGAGATAGCATGATGGGCTTGAGCCATGCTTGGTAATCATGATGAGAAAGAGAGGGAATGGGTTGACTCTCATTTCTTTTTTCAAACCAATTATTTTTCCCTCACACTCTTTGTCACATCTCTCTCCATCTCACTTACACACACACTCAACACAACAGCAGCAGCTGAAGCAACAGCAGCAACAGCAAGCAGCAAGCAGTAGCAGCAGCATCAGCATTAGCTTTAGCAACAGCAACAGCATCAGCAACAGCACCAGCAGCAGCAGCTGCAGCAGAGCTCACCCCCTCCTCTTCTTCTTCTTCTCCTTCTTCTTGCACCCTAGGACCCCTAGAGGTATAATCTTTAAATTTAACTTTTTGCTTTTGCTAAGAATATGGTTATTTAAGCTTTAATTAGTGTTTAATGTGATTTAGGGCTAGGTTTGTGATTTAAGTGGAGTTTTGACCATGTTATGATTTTTATGGCTAGAGTAGCTTAACTAAGTGTTTATAAGGCCATATAAACCATGTTTTGCACCAGATTTCATTAAAATACCATAGGGTTTCAATTTAGTGTAATTTAACGTTTTAATGTAAATTGTGAGCCTTTTTGAGATCTGTTGTTGACCCGAGTGCTTCAGGAAAAATCTGAGTTAACTGGAGCATGCTCACTAGACCTAGATCACACACACAGAACACGAGAACCCTTGCCCACACTTAGGCCGCAAATTTATTCATTCTGGCCGCAATTTGCGGCCAGATGGTGGTTTCTGATGTTGGGGTTTGGGCTGTGGGAGTCTGTTGTATATTTAAGGGTTTTGGTATATACAATTTTTTACATTTTCACTTGAGTCAAAATCTGGAACTTAAAACCTCTTTTCGATACATTTTAACTTGTGCGACACATGCGTTTCGTGTGTTGGGTTTGTTGTTCACTGCGCGACACAGCGAGTCGGGGTGGTTTCTGGTGAGGCTACACACGTTTTGACGTATCGAATGCACGCGCGTTTAGTTTCCAACGCGAGTTTTTCCTTTGATCGCGATATCGCATTTTTGGCAGGACTTAGCCTTATGTGTAGTGCTTGTGTGTTTTGAGGGTCGATCGCGGAGACGTCGGACGTGGCGCGGAAGGGAAAAGCGTTGGTTGGACCCGGCTAGCTGAGATCACGGGTGAGTAGATGTAACATCTACAGGGGAAAATCGTTTGGATGGCGCAAGACGCCCTATAGTTTGAATAAATTAAAAGACTTCTCGTGGTACTAGTATTTATGAGTATAGTGCCTACTTAAACATCATGCTGCATTCTTGATCCTATATATTTACATACATGTGCGAACTCATTTCATAGGACACTTGCACCATTGCCAGGGTATTTATGCAGCGCGAGCACTATTCATGCGGACACACACGCCTTGGTAATTGCTATGCCACAACACTAGATAACTTGTATAACCTAAAATCTAAAACAATTTCACCATATATGATGCTTAAACCTGTGCTGATGCATTTAAATTCCTCAGGATGAACATGTAGGATTGCTAGTCCTATGCATGTACCGCATTACATCATTCGTTCATGCCTAGCCTATTAGTCATACATTGCAGTTCGACTTGTTGATACTATAGGAATTCATTATCATTGACATGACCACGTATGATGATTTTCTTGAGTATTTCAGCACTTGAGATTTATGAGATTTTGGGGAAAAGCCGCAAGGATTTAATAAACCCGATATTATTTTAAACATAGAAAGTTGCGGTTTCTCTCGTGATATGATACATGTGTCGTCCACCATAGGTTTTCAGTTTGTTTTCGAGACCCATTTCGAGGAGTTGGATGAACCGACTCGGGTATATGGTGGGCCCGGTAATGTACCCCGGGGCAAGAAGATCGAGTTGTAGACGATGAGCCTGGCAGAGGCAGACTACCTACCGGTGATTGTTGGTGAGGCGGATATCTAGAGGATACCGACCGTGGTCGTGAGCTGTTGAGATATTGATATTTTGAGATGGATCAGCCGGACGGCTGGGGCCTGAGATATTGATACTGATACATGAGATTTGAGATAGTCATTTGAGGTGTCGATGCTGGACATGGATTTCGGTTGATTTTATTGATATTTCAAAGTGGTTTTCTAAGAAGAAAATAATGATTTCTTATATCAACATATTCAGATCACGGGTTGAAATTTATTCATGTTGCATACATACCTGCTAGTACATCATGCCAGATTAGTATTGCAAATTGATTCATGTTGCATACATATCTGCTAGTATATCATGCCATATCAGTATTGTTGATGTTATGACACTTGCGTGCATGCTTACGATATCCTCTATAGATGTTATTTATTGCTAACGAGTTGGAAACTCACCCCCGTTGTGCAACAGCCTTCTTGCAGGACCGCTCCGTCAGCACAGTAGCAACGGACGCACTTGCTCCTTTTGCTCCTTTTGCCTGGACTAGAGGCTTTTGCTCGTAGGTGGGTTGTGATATTATTTTGTTTCCACCTTGTATATTCATTGTATCTAAACTACTCCATCTACTGTACCTGCTATTTGTATTGATGTATATTGATCTAGAGACGAGACGGTGAGATTTGTGGACTTTTATGTTATTTCTCTGGGTCGAGCTCACTTGAGCCGACATGATGTTTATTACTTGTGCCTTTTATGCTTATTTAGCACATTGATGATTTAAATTGTGTTAGTTATATGTATGACCTAGAGGCCATTACTGTACATTGGATGTATATTGTAGTGGATGCTGGGACATATATAGGTAGGACTTTCTTGCTCGATATGATAGTACGCTATCTGGTTGCTCTTTATCTTAACATGTATACTTCCTGTCTCTCTGATTACATGTTGATAAAGCCCTTAGGATGTGTAATCGACTTCCAGGACTATGATGCAGATCATACTAGTGGGGCCTGGATAGTCAATGAGTACATCCTTCATTGTTCCTAGTCGTGGGAATATCGAGACGGGGCATCGATATTCCAGAGTAGACTAGCGTATATCTTCTCGACCCATGTGATGGGCGATGGATGATCCCATATCCATTGGTGTTTGACATCAGAGATGGTATACGGGTGCTCAGTGCAGACTGGGTACACTGAACGGACTCGCCGAGAACTCCCAGATGGTATTATACCTCACGTCAGATGGCAGTTCTCTGGTGACACTGGTACAGCTTAGTCTGTTGACCCGAGATCGTCATAGAGTCTTGTGTGTCTCCCACTGTGCTTTGATTTCCACCCTACCATGGCTCTACTGAGTCATGCAAACAGGTGGTTTTTGGGTACAGTCCCGATTCACATGGAGGCAATGAGTGATAGGAGGGGATTCGTCTCTCCTGGTATTGGGGGTTGATGTTGCGCAATGCACGACTGGCCATAACAGGAAATCCCTGGCCAGGGTTGCAGTGATATACTGGTAAGAGTTATCAGTAGTTTCACGAATGTTATGGACCTCAAGTCGGCATGACTTATCGAGCTACTGGGGTTTGACGTTTACCACCCCTAGGCGAGATATGCGACATATCAGACGAACAGACCGGACTGTACGGTAAGTGTTTCACAGGAGTGTGAGCGGGCTTGCTCGTCGATCTTCTGATCGCTCAATACCCGGGTGGCCGTTACGTTTAGCAGACCGCTTGCGGCTTGTGGGTGTTTGATATGATCATCATCTGCTGCCGGCGTATTGACGAGTCTTTAGAGTCCTACACAGAGGTTTCCTAGCTCAAGCGAAACGAAATAGGAGCGCATATGAGATATGTGTGGGACCGAGAATAATGCGTGTATGTGATACCGTATTCTATTCTCGCGATGAATGTATCGAATGTTTATATGCGATATAACCTAGTTATCGAATCAAGGATTGACTCGATAAGCCGATACATTGGATACTAGCCGGTTCTATGCGACATGACCTGATCGTTAAATCAAGTGTTGATTTAATGATTTAATGTAGAATTATATATTTGATATATTACTTTGCATTAACTAGTATTGGTTCACTTTAAATGGATTTACTCACTTGGTTTGTGCACATTGTATATGTGATATATTTTGTGCACATGATTGTATCATGTTTGATGATACATGCAAGCTCGGGTTAGTGTAAAGAATTAGACCATGGTTAAGTTTATGATTAGGGTTTTCTTTTTATTTACTTATTCATTTATTTATTCTTTTTGTTTATTTTGGAAAAAGAAAATGATAAAGAAAATAGAATGGTGGCTTGATTTGTTTGTAGTTGAAGTTTCTTGAAACTTTGACTAAGTCACCATTCTTGTCTCATCCTTAACCCTAACCATTCATGTTAACCATGGTCCATTCTCTACAACTAACCAAGGGTTAGTAAATGATAAGTATTGATTTATTTATCATTTACATAATACTTATCATAATTTTTCTTTCATCTTCTTCTTCATCTTCAACTTGAAGAAAGCTTGCACCATCAATGGCAACTAGCCAAAATGAGTGAGAAATCCAAATCTAAAGTTTACCCACTTCCTATTTCTTCATCCTCTACCTCTTGCCAAGTTGTATATGGTGTTTCCTTCACAAGTTTTCAGGCTTGGTGAAGTTGGAGCTTGTTCTTGTGATGCCTCGACGTAGATCATCTTCGGCATCGAACCGACGATCAAGCCTGCCCATTCTTCGATGATGCCAATGCTAGAGTCAAGGGTTCGATTTGGACAGCGGAGGGAGATCATCGCGGAGCTTAGGAAGTGGTGGACCGGATCTACAAAGGTTGTAGTCACTTTCCCTTAGCATTTAATTCGATTACATGCTTGCATCGCTTATATATCTGGTTAACGATCCGTATTAGGGTTTGTAGGCACCCGTAAAATTTGATTTGTGCATGTTTGATCACTTGTGAGACTCCATTAGAGTGCCTAGGAACCCCTACAGTGGTATCAGAGCCTAGCTAGAGCCTTAGGCGAAGTCCCGACGGAATTAGAAGTCCGATCGACCCAAAACCCCGACTTGAAAATACTCTCTGGACAATTCTGTAAAATGTGGATTTTTGTAGATTAAAAATATTCAGAAAAATCAGCAGGAAGATCTAAGGCTTACTGTAAAATTCGAGGGCCTGATTCCATAAAGGCGCCGCGGATCCGCGGCATGAGCATGCTCATGCGGCGGTTCCGCGGTCATTTTGTCGTTTTGTGCATCCAATTTTGCACAGTAATTCTTAGTTGTCTGTGCTGGCTTTCCTGGGGATTTTAATAATTTTTTCCAGAGTTGCATTTTCTGGGTCGTATTGGGGACTCGGTATATCGATCGGATTGTCTAATTATGCCTGTGTGCTTTTCCGGATAATCTTAGAATATGTTAAAAAGTTCGACCGAATATAAATACCCACTTTTTCCCCTGCCGGGAAATTTCCAATTGTTGGATTTTTCCATAGTTTAACGATGTTCTAAGTAGTGCAAGTAACGCGATGGACCCTCTAGAAGACAACAAACCTTAACGCGATTATGTGACCGTCTTGAACTGCCCTTTGAACCTTCGGGTTTGGGGCAGTACGGCGTGCCACATGTGAGGCGTTGGCTTGACCCTTCTACGACTGGACCGTTGGTACTGAGGCACGAACTGAATGTTGTTAGACTTATTTCATGTGTTGAGCTGTATCGGGAAAACTTGGGTGTTCGATTGTTCGATCGAAAAGTTTAGCGTTTTCTATTTATCCGGAATGTGATACAATAATTGGAATTCACAAGTAGTTATGAGATAACGGAATGAATATTATAAACATAGCAGTTTAGTCTCACTTGATCGGTTGCCACGGAGTTTTGATGTGATCAAAAGTCCGTCGCAATCACGTAGCGTACGCGGATACTCGCCGGGTAAACTTAATAGACAGCCTCACTCCATAGCCCCGACCAAGTGACTGTAGGAGAACCCCGACGCCGAAAGCATCCGTTCGGATGCTCGCGGTAGCGGTGTTCCGCCTTGGTGCACTTCGTCGATGGCATCGGGGGTGCGGCCGTCTACTGAAGTTTGCGACGAGCATTCGATCAGGATGTCGAGAATCTTGTTGAATTGCCCGACTTGATATTGAAAAGTGTTTTCTATTTTGAGACTAAAATGCGGGGTTTATAATTGTTAGGCATGCGATGTCTAAGGTATTCATATGATTAGGCATGTGATGTCTAAAGAGTTTGCGGATTCCAACTGTTGTAGTTTTACACTTTCTTTTCTGTGACCGTAAGTGTAATATGTGATGTCGCCGGTTTCGTTGCTATATGTCAACGACAATTGGGATGCGCATATTTACTTACGTTGATAACATGTGATGTTATGTGTTGCTGGATATGTTATATTGGATCGTCGTGTTTGAATAGCCGGGGGGTTTTTATGTGAGATGAGTGTTTTTCATTTTCATTCATGTAAAAATTTGTATGTAATATTCTTTTATTAGGGCACTTCCAGGTTGCGGATGTTGTCACCACTTGTATATTATTTACTTTTCTGCACTAGGATAGACCCAAGGAGGGGAGCACAAGTAACCGGGTTCTGGGGTCCAGTGGGAGACCAACTCGAGGAGTCGAGTCCGGGTCTCCTAACCCTAGAATTGGTAGGGTTACTTGCCGCTCTCGTAGGGGTCTAGGGGTGTGGGATTGGCTATTCATCACGACCGTGGAATCCGTGTTTTATACTGGCTCGTATTGAAAACACGGACGTCCTAGTATATCCAATATTTCATATGTATCTTCTGCTGTGATTTATCTGTGATCATGTGATGTTCTGTGACAGATATTATATATAGTATATATGATATATTATATTGACGTTGCTTATGTTTTACACCCGCGCTAGCCCTGCCCCGCTCTGCCGTTAGTTACCTAACCTAACGGTGCAGACGGGACATCGAGGCGAATGCGGATGGCATAAGCGTACGTTATATTTATCTGTGATGATTAGGTGGACTTAAATGATGGGATATTCATTAATGAGATTAATGAAAGAAAATAAACCTAATTGATGTTGTGGAATCGAATTTCAAAATATAAACAGGTAGCTACAGTTCTTGCTTTGCATCGCGGTGTTCATTATAGAACATCCTGCACCTTATTCGATGAGGAAAGGACCGAGATCCCTTCACCGGGAGTGACTCCTTTAGCAATAACTGGCAGATGCTACAACCCTCGGTTTGTCTTTGATCGCTTCTATAGTTTCCGCTTTGCACAGTGATATATATGATATATCCCGCACCTCATTCGACGAGGAAAGGGCCGACGATCCTTTCACCGGGAGTGACCCCTTTAGCAAAACTAGAAAAGCATCGAAAACATTCCATTTAAAAACCATTTGATTCCGCAACGAGATCAAGTTCAAAGCGTTAAAGGTTTTCACAAAAACCATTCGCAACCCTCCGTCATTTTAGGAAGTAGAGTACTTAGTATTCGTGCTGTGTTTGTTGACCATAGTCAAGGCACAGTGTACGGTAGCTAAGTGATGTCTTCCTACACCGCATATGATGCGATTAGTTAGGATAGTCGCGTGACTTTGTTGACCTTAGTTAAGGGTCATGTGGGTGGGTCTAATTAATCACGAAATGACGGGTAGAACTTGACTAGTACTTATGATTTGTTGACCATAGTTAAGGTCATAGGTGCTAGGGGTAAAAACCTTTATCGGGAGTTTCAAGTGTTGAAATTTGCAATGAGATTGCATACCTTCTATGTGATAGTTGGATCCTGATACCCACTGCGAGTAATTGTTACTCCTGGGAAAGTTTTGCACTTTGCAATTAGCCGATCAAGTAGGTGTCTAGAAAGGTGTCAACGTGGTTACGCCTCTGGGAAAACGAGGTTTACTGTAATTAGGTCCGTGCGAAAGCACGGGGAACCTCCCTCAAAGTACCGACACTGGCCTGGCTGAAAGATTGGCGAACTTGTAGAGTGTAATTAATCCCGGCTAGTCTTTCCTTTTAAGGTTTGAAGGAAGATTTGATAAAAACAGTGGGACCCATCCTGATTAGATAAAGTATATAACCAATCTAATCTTGCAAGAGCGCACGCTGAGTGTTTTCTTCTCTCTCTCTCCTGGTAGCGACCATATCACGCCTTAATCAAGATAATAAAATGGATATATTGATCGAACCCGCTTGTTATATTGAGCTGGGGAACGTTGGTCCCGCTCCAACTTATAATTGTTATAAGACAGAGCAGGAAATAGGGAATACCAGAATTCCTATGCTGCCCAAACGAAGACAGTGCATATGATGCATCTCCTTCGGGTGTGTTCATTACAAAGAACCGTTTCTCAGTATCCTCTGCATCCTGGGTATATGATACCGGATCAGGATCCCAGATATGTAATCTGTTACATAGGGCTACTAAAAGGTAGAAAAACTGAGAACGGGTGATAAGTTTCATGAGACAGAAAACGGGGCAAGTGTTGCAGCCAAGTCTGTTGGTCACTGTCACCCTGTATTACCAATATATTGATTCTGAACAAATGCTATTAGATACCGAACCTGATATACAAAATCATATCAGTCTCTTTATTAGTAAAGAAATGATAAAATTTTGTATTGATGGATAATGTTTTGAACATTTCCTATATCAAAAGTTGATCGGTTCAGGCACGTTATCTAAAAGCATTGACGTTCTAAATCAAACTACAGTTCCTCGTATACAGAACACACACAAGAGGAAGAGTTCAGAAATGAACGAATTCTTCTTGAGGTATTGTAGACTAGGTCATATAAATGCGACCCGACTAGCTGAAGTTACATTTAGATGCATATTTAAATCAGTTTGAATTTACATCTTGTGAAACTTGCCAGTCATGTCACAAAGATATAATGACACCAGCTCTGTTTACTGGAAACAGAGAAAGAGTTAGTAAACTCTTGGGACTGATACATAGTGATGTATGTAAGGTCTCCTGTCTACACATGCCAGGACAGGTTCTTTATACTTCATTATATTCTCTGATAATCTCTCAAGATTCAGTCATATATTCCTGTTGAAATATAAGTCCGAACCTTTTAAGGTATTCACAGAATATAACTAGGAAGTAGAGAACCAAAATACGGGTATAAGAATTATGTCCTATGATGAGATCAGGGAGGAGAATACTTGTGCATGGAATCCTTGGACTATTCTAAAGGAAAATGAGATTCTCTCTCAGTATTACTCCTCTGAATACACCACAGCACAACGGTGTATCGGGGCCGAGCAATCACACAATATTAGATATCGTGTGCTCTATGATGAGTATTACTGAGTTACCTATTTCCTTTTGGGAGTTATGCACTTATGAAGTTGCATACCTATTGAATAAGGTTCGATTCAAATCAGTGCCTACCACTCCATATGATATATGGTATAGGAAGAGCCTATCTCTTAAGTTAGTTAAGATTTGGGATTGTCCGGCCTATGTCAAAAGCAAAATCCGGACAAGATCGAGGCAAGGTCAGTTCTGTAGAACTAGAAAGGTTCCAGCTATACGAAACTACAGCTGAAGATTTGACAGAACCAAAGGATTCTATAGTCCCCGACAAACCTCAGCCTCTCCGCCGATCTGGTAGGGTTCCTCACCCACCTGAGAGATACCTCGGTTTCTCGATGACAGTGGGAGCGAGGATTGCATCATGAGATGATGGCCCAATCAGTTTCGAGCAGGCCATCGAGAGTAGGGACTCTGTAAGAATGGCTGGATGCTTAGTGATCTGAGATGGAATCCTTATACACCGACAAAGTATGGACTTTGGTTGCTATAACTGAAGGGTTAAATCCCCATCAGGAACAAGTATATCTTGAGAAGATTGCTTGGTGTACATGGAAAAGTTGAGACTTTCAAAGCTAGACTTGTTAAAGGTTTTCGTCATCAACCAGGCACGGATAATGATGAAACCTTTTCCAAGGACTATGCTTAAGTCTGTCCAGATCCTACTTGCCACGGCTACATACCACGACTACGATATCTGGTGGTTGGGTGCCATGACTACTTTTCTAAATATTGATTTAGAAGAGAACGTCTATAAGAACACAGCCAGAGGGCTTCGTAGACAGTGGGAGCAGCGGAAACGTGTGCAAGATGCTTTATAAGATAAAGCAGGCATCGCGGAGTTGGAACATCTGTTTTGATGGATTAGTCAAAGAAGTTGACATCATCAAAATGGTAAATGAACCTTGTATAAACAAGAAGGTAGGAGGGAGTATGGTGACGATCCTCGTAGAATACGTGGATGACATACTCTTGTTAGGGAAGAAGTTTCCTATGCTACGCTCGATCAATCTCCGCTTATCACAATGATTTTCCATATAGGATCAAAGTGATACCTACTAAATCCTAAGCTTTGGATCTATGAGATAGATTTAATTGGATGTTAGGATACTCACTAGTTGTAGTGAGATGGTATCAATCGATCCTGGGGAGAATCACTGGAAGGGTTCCAGAGTGATAAGGACGACTGAATGTCAGTCACAGGCATTGTCTTTACCCTTAGTAAAGAGACGGTATGTTGGAAGATTTCCAAGCTAGATACCGTGACAAACTAGACGATAAAGGCTGGTAACATCGCTATTAAAGATACTACCAAAGAGGAAGTTTGGGTGTATATAGGTTCATAGGATGAACTAGGTTCCTACCATTGTGTGACAATGGAAGTATGGCTTCGACCCTGGAACCCTGGTCCCATCAGTGACCCAGACATATTCTGAGGCAGCATCACCTGATCATGGAGATAGTTGATCTCCAGGATGATCGAGGTTAGGAGAGTAGACTCAGAGGACAACACGGCGGATCCACTCACGAAGGCCTTTTCCCAAAGAGAGACTTTATGGGATGGTTGAGTATTAGATACTACAACCACTGCTACAGATGGCCCTAGTGCAAGTGGGAGATTGTTAGTTATATGTATGCCCTAGAGGCCATTACTGTACATTGGATGTATATTGTAGTGGATGCTGGGACATATATAGGTAGGACTTTCTTGCTCGGCAGGATAGTACGCTATCTGGTTGCTCTTTATCTTAACATATATACTTCCTGTCTCTCTGATTACATGTTGATAAAGCCCTTAGGATGTGTACTCAACTTCCAGGACTATGATGCAGATCATACTAGTGGGGCCTGGATAGTCAATGAGTACATCCTTTATTGTTCCTAGTCGTGGGAATATCGAGACGGGGCATCGATATTCCAGATTAGACTAGCGTATATCTTCTCGACCCATGTGATGGGCGATGGATGATCCTATATCCATTGGTGTTTGACATCAGAGATGGTATACGGGTGCTCAGTGCAGAATGGGTACACTGAACGGACTCGCCGAGAACTCCCAGATGGTATTATACCTCACGTCAGATGGCAGTTCTCTGGTGACACTGGTACAGCTTAGTCTGTTGACCCGAGATCGTCATAGAGTCTTATGTGTCTCCCACTGTGCTTTGATTTCCATCCTACCACGGCTCTACTGAGTCGTGCAAACAGGTGGTTTTTGGGTACAGTCCCGATTCACATGGAGGCAATGAGCGATAGGAGGGGATTCGTCTCTCCCGGTATTGGGGGTTGATGTTGCGCAATGCACGACTGGCCATAACAGGAAATCCCTGGCCAGGGTTGCAGTGATATACTGGTAAGAGTTATCAGTAGTTTCACGAATGTTATGGACCTCAAGTCGGCATGACTTATCGAGCTACTGGGGTCTGACGTTTACCACCCCTAGGCGAGATATGCGACATATCAGACGAACAGACCGGACTGTACGGTAAGTGTTACTGGTTGGATTCACAGGAGTGTGAGCGGGCTTGCTCGTCGATCTTCTGATCGCTCAATACCCGGGTGGCCGTTACGTTTAGCAGACCGCTTGCGGCTTGTGGGTGTTTGATATGATCATCATCTGCTGCCGGCGTATTGACGAGTCTTTAGAGTCCTACACAGAGGTTTCCTAGCTCAAGCGAAACGAAATAGGAGCGCATATAAGATATGTGCGGGACCGAGAATAATGCGTGTATGTGATACCGTATTCTATTCTCGCGATGAATGTATCGAATGGTTATATGCGATATAACCTAGTTATCGAATCAAGGATTGACTCGATAAGCCGATACATTGGATACTAGCCGGTTATATGCGACATGACCGGATCGTTAAATCAAGTGTTGATTTAATGATTTAATGTAGAATTATATATTTGATATATTACTTTGCATTAACTAGTATTGGTTCACTTTAAATGGATTTACTCACTTGGTTTGTGCACATTGTATATGTGATATATTTTGTGCACATGATTGTATCATGTTTGATGATACATGCAAGCTAGGGTTAGTGTAAAGAATTAGACCATGGTTAAGTTTATGATTAGGGTTTTCTTTTTATTTACTTATTCATTTATTTATTCTTTTTGTTTATTTTGGAAAAAGAAAATGATAAAGAAAATAGAATGGTGGCTTGATTTGTTTGTAGTTGAAGTTTCTTGAAACTTTGACTAAGTCACCATTCTTGTCTCATCCTTAACCCTAACCATTCAAGTTAACCATGGTCCATTCTCTAAAGCTAACCAAGGGTTAGTAAATGATAAGTATTGATTTATTTATCATTTATATAATACTTATCATAATTTTTCTTTCATCTTCTTCTTCATCTTCAACTTGAAGAAAGCTTGCACCATCAATGGCAACTAGCCAAAATGAGTGAGAAATCCAAATCTAAAGTCTACCCACTTCCTATTTCTTCAACCTCTACCTCTTGCCAAGTTGTATAGGGTGTTTCCTTCACAAGTTTTCAAGGCTTGGTGAAGTTGGAGCTTGTTCTTGTGATGCCTCGACGTAGATCATCTTCGGCATCGAACCGACGATCAAGCCCGCCCATTCTTCGATGATGCCAATGCTAGAGTCAAGGGTTCGATTTGGACAGCGGAGGGAGATCATCGCGGAGCTTAGGAAGTGGTGGACCGGATCTACAAAGGTTGTAGTCACTTTCCCTTAGCATTTAATTCGATTACATGCTTGCATCGCCTATATATCTAGTTAACGATCCGTATTAGGGTTTGTAGGCACCCATAAAATTTGATTTGTGCATGTTTGATCACATGTGAGACTCCATTAGAGTGCCTAGGAACCCCTACAAATTGCGTAGGATTTCAGTCCGCTTCGGTGAAGAGCTAGCTCCCGCTTGGGGATGCCTTATTTCATGTTCTATGTATGTTCCTATTTTGTACCCGTTTAGGGGCCAGTATTTACAAAGGAGACTCTGCCGAAATTTTCGGAAAAATGGATGTTGCTTTTAAAAATCTTGATGTGATTTATTTGATTAAAATCGCTTTCAATAAACTGGTTTTTCCTTCACTCTATTTCTTAATTGGGTTTTGATTTCTGGGCTTTGGCTTACTTATATTACATACGCCTTGAGACGTTTCGTAATTTAAGTGCCAGTCACGTTCCGTACCTTTCGGGTCGTGACAAAGTTGGTATCAAAGCGATAGGTTTTACCTTTCTAACTGTAGGATGACCCTTGGTAGATGGAGTAAATGACTTAAGCAGGATAACGTAGCGTGTGTATGTCCGCGGTATACTTGCGATACGATACTCCGCCTAAGTGACTTTAGGATATACTTGCTCGGAATTCCTTCTTCAATTCCGTGTATCATATGCTTCTGTTGCACTGTTCTTATTATCATATTTTCTGTACCAGCCACTATGCCACCGAAGGCTACGATAGCGCAGATGGCTGCCGCCCGAGATGAGATCCAAGCAGGCTCGTCCGAGATGAGGACCGAGCAGGACGGTATACCTACTCCTCAGGGACAGACTGATCCGCCTTCCCCAGGCTGCATGGATAGGCTAGAGTATGGTATGGAGGAGCTACGACAGATGATGGGAGGTATGCAGGAGTTACGAAAGATAGTGGGGTCCTTAGTAGAGGCCAGTCGTACACCGAGATCGGAGGACGTATCCACCACAGCACAGACTACGATAGTACCTGCTGCCCAGACAGTTGCTCCTCCTACTACTACCGTGGCTATTCCAGTATCGCTATAGGATTTCATGAGACTGAGGCCCCAGTCTTCATCGGCACAGATGCAGCGAAGGTTCCACAGACATTCCTTGACAAATTAGCTAGGATTTGCCGTTCGCTCAGATGTTCCGATGACAGATGGGTAGAGCTTACGAGTTTCCGTCTAGAGGGCCTTGCGCAGACATGGTGTGAGTCGGTCGAAAGAGGTCGAGCTGCAGGTCTACCTCTTATGAATTTAGCCAAGTTCACAGCAGTATTTCTAGCCCGTTTCCTTCCTGAGAGCGTTCGTGATGCTAGAGCTCGTAGTTTTGAGGGTTTGCGCAAGACTCCAGGGATGACAGTGTCCGAGTATGATGTTCAGTTTAAGCAGTAGTCCAGATATGCTCCGTACTTAGTTGATACTGAAGAGAAGAGGGTAAAGGGGTTTATGCAGGGACTTGACACCCAGTTATTTCTTGCCATCGGCGCCCAGCACTTCAACACTTATGCAGCTGTTATGGACACAGCCTTATGGATGGAGGCGCGTATTTCAGAGACTTCGGCCATTTCTGGGCCGAAGAGGATTCGTACCGATATGCCAGCTCAGAGGCATCATGACAGATTCTTTCCGAGAGATGGTGGCGGCAGAAGAGTTGGACGGGGTCAGCTATTTGGTTCTTACCCGCAGGGCCAGCAAGCGTCGCCAGGATGTTTTGGGTGTGGGAGTTCGTACCATCGTGTCACAGACTGTATGGTGAGACGACAAGGAGGGCGACAGTTCCACACGTGACTTTACCACCTTCACCACCTCCTTAGAGAGCTATACTTCCTACCCCCGGTGATGCTCCACATCAGTTAGATGCCCCCAGAGGCCGTGGACGCGGCGGTCCTGTTCAGAGAGGACGAGGAGGCAGAGGCCGAGGCAAAGGTCAGCCAGCTATTGGTGGGGGATAGGCCCGAGTATTCGCTTTGACACCGCAGGATGTGCAGGCATCCAATGGCGTTGTGACAGGTACCTTGTCAGTTGTTCTTTCGACGCGCGAGTATTATTCGACCCAGGTTCCACACATTCGTATGTATCTACACACTTTGCACCAATGTTGGGCCATGAGTCATCATCATTAGATCAGCCGCTTGTTGTTATTACTCCGGTAGGCGAGTCGTTTGTCGCTCGTTTTGTGTTTCTATTGTGTTCCGTTCGTATCGGGGAGAGGGATTCATCGGTTGATTTGATTCTCCTCGATATGTTGGACTTTGATGTGCTTCTGGGCATGGACTGGCTGGCCACTTGTTATGCATCTGTGGACTGCCGTGAGAAAGCAGTCATATTTTTCTTTCCGAGGGAGCCAGTCCTTGTTATTCAGGGAGACCGCAGTGTCACCCTTCTCAGCTTGATTTCGTCTCTTCGTGCCGGTCAGCTCTTGCGGAAGGGATGTCACGGATTCTTAGCTTCTATTTGTGATACTCGAGCTGCAGAGGTTCCGTTAGACCAGGTCCCGATTGTGTGTAAGTTCCCTGATGTTTTCCCTGACGAGCTGCCTGGGTTACCGCCTGAGCGTTATGTTGAGTTCTGCATTGACTTGATTCCCGGCTCGGGGCCTATTTCCATACCGCCTTATCGGATGGCCCCGGCGGAGCTTAGAAAGCTGAAGGATCAGTTACAGGATTTGTTAGATAAAGAGCTTATTCGACCTATTGTTTCTCCGTGGGGTGCTCCTATCCTGTTCGTCAAGAAGAAAGACTGTAGTTTGCGCTTGTGTATTGATTACAGCCAGCTGAACAGGGTTACCGTACGGAACAGATATCCCTTACCACATATCGATGATTTGTTCGACTAGCTTCAGGGTGCGGGATACTTTTCGAGGATTGACTTGCAATCGGGTTACCATCAGTTGCGGGTGCGGCAGGAGGATATTCCGAGGACAGCTTTTCGCACGCGTTATGGACACTATGAGTTTTTGGTGATGTCGTTCGGAATCACCAATGCGCCAGCCGTGTTTAAGGATTTGATGAACCGCATTTTCAGTCCGTATCTAGATCTGTTCATCATCGTATTTATTGAAGACATTTTGGTGTATTCCCGGAGCCGAGAGGAGCACGAGCAGCACCTGCGGATCACATTGCAGACTTTGAGGGAGCACCAGCTATTCGTGAAATTCTCCAAGTGCGCGTTTTGGCTTGACAGCGTTGATTTCTTGGGTCACGTGATTATGAGAGATGGCATATGTGTAGACACGAAGAAGAACGAAGCCGTTCAGCATTGTCCCAGACCGACATCGGTTATGGAGATCCGCAGTTTCCTAGGTCTGGCTGGCTACTACCGACGATTTGTTCAGGACTTCTCCCGTATCACTGCACCGTTGACCGGGTTGACCCGGAAGGGTGTTCCTTTTGTTTGGACCGAGGCGTACGAGCATATCTTCCAGCAGTTGAAGACTCGTCTGACCACTGCACCAGTGTTGTCATTGCTTTCGGGATCGGACGGATTCGTGGTTTATTGCGACGCTTCGCGAGTGGGAATAGGTTGCGTGTTGATGCAGCACGACAGAGTTATCGCGTATGCTTCTCGGCAGCTGAAGACACATGAACAGAACTATCCTACGCACGATTTAGAGATGGCTGCAGTGGTGTTTGCACTCAAGATCTGGAGACATTACCTATATGGAGAGTCGTGCCAGATATTCACGGACCACAAGAGCTTGAAGTATATATTTCAGCAGTGAGACCTGAATCTGAGACAGCGCCGTTGGATGGAGCTGGTGAAAGACTATGTTTGCGAAATCCTTTACCATCCGGGCATGGTGAACGTGGTGGCAGATGCTTTGAGTAGGAGGCCCGGAGGTAGTCTATCTTATTTGAGCGCCGTGCAGAGGCAGTCGTCGGCAGATTGGCAGATTTTATGCGACAGCCGAGTTGGGTTCGAGTTCACTCCGACCAGGGGACAACTTGCGCATATTCGTGCACATCCGCAGTTGCTTGACCGTATTCGTAAGGCACGGCCCAGTGATGACCGTCTTTCAGAGATCCTGGAGAAGATTAGGCAGGGCAGAGATTCTGAGTTCGTGATTGATGATCAGGGAGTACTGCTATTTGGGACTCGATTGTGCGTACCAGATTCTGAGGGACTGCGGCGTGAGATTCTTAAGGAGGCCCATAGATCGATATATAGCGTTCATCCAGGTTCCACCAAGATGTACCGCGATCTAAGAGATGTTTATTGGTGGGACAGAATGAAGAGGGACGTCACAGACTTCGTGTCGAGATGCCTGACTTGTCAGCAAGTCAAGGCCGAGCACCAGAGGCCCGCTGGAGAGTTGCAACCTTTGCCCATTCCAGATTGGAAATGGGAGCAGATTTCTATGGACTTCGTTGTGGGTCTACCCAGGACCAGTTGAGGGTATGACTCCATTTGGGTGATCATGGATCGTTTGACGAAAGCGGCTCACTTCCTGCCAGTGAAGACTACTTTCGGTTTTGCTCAGTATACCCAGATTTATATCGATGAGATCGTATGGTTGCATGGCGTCCCGACTTGCATCGTGTTAGACCGAGGCACCCAGTTTACCAGCCGACTATGGCAGAGACTTCATGAAGCGTTGGGCACCCGTTTGAGTTTCAGCACAGCATTTCATCTGCAGACCGACGGCCAGTCGGAGCGGACTATTCAGACTCTCGTGGACATGCTCCGAGCGTGTGTATTAGACTTTGGTGGTAGCTGGGATCATCATTTACCCTTAGTGGAGTTCTCCTACAATAGTAGCTTCCAGGATACTATTCAGATGGCACCTTTCGAGGCCTTATATGGGAGGAGATATAGAACGCCCATCTGTTGGACTGAGCTTAGCAAGAGCAGTATTTTGGGGCCGTAGATCGTGCAGGAGATGACCGAGAAAGTACAGTTGATTCAGGGTCAGATGAGAGTGTCTTAGAGAAGGAAGAAATCGTATGCAGACAGACGCTGCCGCAGACTAGAGTTCGCAGTTGGCGATCACGTTTTTCTGAGGGTCTCTCCAATGAAGGGCGTGATGAGATTTGGGCGAAAAGGAAAGCTTAGTCCCAGATTTATGGGTCCTTTCGAGATCCTCGAGCGTGTCGGCGCAGTTGCATATCGTTTGGCTCTTCCACCCAGCTTTCCGGATGTTCACCCCGTCTTCCATGTGTCGATGCTTCGCAGATATCTTCATGACCCTTCTTACACGATTCAGCATCAGACCGTTCAGCTTGAGCGCGATCTTTCTTTCACCGAGCAGACAATAGTGATATTGGATCGATAGGTGAAGAAACTTCGATCAAAGGTCTTGCCATCTGTGAAGGTTCTTTGGCGCAGCCCGAATGGTGAAGAGATCACTTGGGAGGCTGAGGGCGAGATGCGAAAGAAATTCCCTCATCTCTTCGAAGGTACGTGCAGCTATATTTAAATTCGGGGACGAATTTTTTTTAAGGGGGGAAGATTGTAACACCTTAGTTTGCAATTAGTGGTTATTATGCTTTAATGTGGGGTTTTTAGTAAAAAGTTTACCAAAACGGTTTTCAAATATTTTATCTGGATTTATGAATATTTTATTAGAATTTAATTTGGACTGCACACACATGTGCATGTTAACTAGGGCTGAGTTTGGGGTTAAACCATGTTTAGATAACCGTGGTGGACTGACCCATTTAACTAGTTTAATATGAGTTAATTAGGTGTATTAGTTTTTTTTAAAATATAAGTAGCTTGTGTTAGGGGTTGACTTGAGTTGGAGAGATGGAGAGAGCATGATGGGCTTGAGCCATGCTTGGTAATCAAGATGAGAGAGAGAGGGAATGGGTTGACTCTCATTTCTTTTTTCAAACCAATTATTTTTCCCTCACACTCTTTCTCACATCTCTCTCCATCTCACATACACACACACTCAACACAACAGCAGCAGCTGAAGCAACAGCAGCAACAGCAAGCAGTAAGCAGCAGCAGCAGCATCAGCATCAGCTTCAGCAACAGCAACAACAACATCAGCAACAGTAGTAGCTGCAGCAGAGCTCAACCCCTCCTCTTCTTCTTCTTCTACTTATTCTTGCACCCTAGGACCCTTAGAGGTATAATCTTTAAAATTAACTTTTTGCTTTTGCTAAGAATATGATTATTTAAGCTTTAATTAGTGTTTAATGTGATTTAAGGCTAGATTTGTGATTTAAGTGGAGTTTTGACCATGTTATGATATTTATGGCTAGAGTAGCTTAACTAAGTGTTTATAAGGCTATCTAAACCAAGTTTTGCACCAGATTTCATTAAAATACCATAGGGTTTCAATTTAGTGTAATTTAACGTTTTAATGTAAATTGTGAGCCATTTTGAGATCTGTTGTTGACCCGAGTGCTTCAGGAAAAATCTGAGTTAACTGGAGCATGCTCACTAGACCAAGATCACACACACAGAACACGAGACCCCTTTCCCACTCTTAGGCCACAAATTTATTCATTCTGGCATCAATTTGCGGCCAGATGGTGGTTTCTGATGTTGGGGTTTAGGCCGTGGAAGTATGCTGTATATTTAAGGGTTTTGGTATATGCGACTTTTTATATTTTCACTCGAGTCAAAATCTGGAACTTAAAACCTCTTTTCGATACTTTTTAACTTGTGTGACACGTGTGTTTCGTGTGTTGGGTTTGTTGTTCACAGCGTGACACAGCGAGTCGGGGTGGTTTCTGGTGAGGCTACACACGTTTTGTCGTATCGAGTGCATGCGCGTTTAGTTTCAAACATGAGTTTTTCCTTTGATTGTGATATCGCATTTTTGGTAGGACTTAGCCCTATGTGTATTGCTTGTGTGTTTCTAGGGTCGATCGCGGAGACGTCGAACGCGGCGCGGAAGGGAAAAGCGGTGGTTGGACCCGGCTAGCACGAGATCACGGGTGAGTAGATGTAACATCTATGGGGGAAAATCGTTTGGATGACACAAGACGCCCGATAGTTTGAATAAACTAAAAGACTTCTAGTCGTACTAGTATTTATGAGTATAATGCCTTCTTAAACATCTTGCTGCATTCATGATCTTATATATTTACATACATGTGCGAACTCATTTCTTAGGGCACTTGCACCATTGCCAGGGTTTTTATGCAGCACGAGCACTATTCATGCGGACACACACGCCTTGGTAATTGCTATGCCACAACACTAGATAACTTGTATAACCTGAAATCTAGAACAATTTCTCCATATATGATGCTTAAACCTGTGCTGATGCATTTAAATTCCTAAGGATGAACATGTAGGATTGCTAGTCATATGCATGTACCTCATTACATCATTCGTTCATGCCTAGCCTATTAGTCATACATTGCAGTTCGACTTGTTGATATTATAGGCATTCATTATCATTGACATGTGCACGTATGATGATTTTCTTGAGTATTTCAGCACTTGAGATTTATGAGATTTTAGGAAAAAGACGCAAGGATTTAATTAACCCGATATTATTTTAAACATTGAAAGTTGCGGTTTCTCTCGTGATATGATACATGTATCGTCCACCATGGGTTTTCAGTTGGTTTTCGAGACCCGTTTAGAGGAGTTGGATGAACCGTCTCGGGTACATGGTGGGCCCGGTTGTAAGTGCACGGTGGCGCCCCGACCGTCAATCCGACGCCGGAATGCGGAAACGAAACTTTTTCGAAACTTGTAAACCGGCACCACCGCGCACTAAAATCCCGTATCGGGCCATTAACCTAATCCTAGCAAACTATAGAATGGGTAGAGAGCTATACCGAGCGATCCGTGTCCTTCGGTCTTCGGCCTCTACTCCGATCTCCCCGCGGAATCTCCGGTCTTCATCTCCTCGTCGGAATGGGCACCACATCACCGGGTTCTTTTACGGGCTCCCACCTCTGGACCGAGGCAACTCGGGCACGAAGTTGGCGAGCCGACGTGCCCAAGAATACTGTAGGCTAAGTGTAGAATCCATTGTCTCAATGGGGTATGAAGTTGCCATTGATGTGGAGGTGGAGAAAATCAACTAAGGAAATGTGCTATGGAATTTTGGTGGCAAGAAAATAAGATGAATGATGTATAATTTCCCTCCACCAAAATGAACCCTCTCCCACTCCCTAAAAAAATGTGGCTGGCCAAGCAAATTGGAGAAGGGAAAATACAAGGGAGGTGAGTGTAGTAAAAGCAAAAGGGTGATCATAAGCAAAAGCAAACCTCACTTCAAAACATCACCCTCCATTCTCATCAAATCCCATCTCAATTAATGCTAAAGAAATGATGAAAGAAAAAGCAAAGATGCTTTGAATTATCATAATCCTCCATTTACAAGAAACACCTTCCACATAACTAATTTCAACACTTGCAAATAACCCCCTCCATCGGAAAAATCCGGCTGTGAAGGAACAAAGGAAAACTGGCCGGAATGGAATACAAACTGGAAACTTTAGAAAACTGATCCCGTAATAAATTACAGGAAAACCCCACGACTGTATATACATACCCGCATTTGTATTTCGACCGAATACAAATGCAATGAGACAAAATCTACACTGTACAATACTAGGATCCGGCTTAAACCAAAGCCAGCTAGTATTATCCGTCTGATCATGATCCGTGCAATACCGCACATATCTGATTGAACCCTGCCATATATCCATACGGCCTCTACAGCGTTTCGCCAGAAACTTGAGAAAACGGTCTGTGGGGGACTCTAAAGACTCGTCAATACTTTGGCCGTGGATTTAACCACTAGCACGTCAGAGGTATTAGCCATACGTGACGGGCTACCAGGTATTGACCAAAAGGGACGTCGATGAGCAAACTCATCCTGACACCCTATTGAGCCTGTCAGTGACAATATCCGTACAGTCCGGTCCGTTCGTCTATGAGCATCGCATGGCGGGCCTAGGGGGTTGGTAAAAGTCAGACCCCCAAAAGCGGTACAAGTCGTGTCGGAGTGTAGCCCAGAACACCCTGAGATATTACTGGAATACCTACCAGTAAATCTCCTGCCTTGGCCAAGGACTTCATGTAATGGCTCTCCTAGACACAGCGCAACCTCACCCCCAATACCGGGAGAAACGAACCCCTGAAGATCCGCTCACTGCCTCCATGTGGCTCAGGATTGTACCCAACTAAAACCTGTTTGCACATCTCCTTTGAGTGTGGTAGGGTAGTAATCAAAGTACAGTGGGAACTCACACGAGACAAATAACGATCTCAGGTCGATGAACTAACCTGTACACATGTTACCAGGGAACTGCTATCTAACGTCAGGTATAAGACAAACTAGCATGTTCCCGGCGAGTCCTGTCTGGTGTACTCATAACCCAATGAGCACCTGTATACATCTTAGGTGAACCAACTGACACCAGTGGCTTGTGAGACCGGCCACCACCCCTTGTCGGGGTCTCGACTGTATACACTTGTCTACTTTGGAGTATCGATGCCCTGTCTCGAAACTCCCACGACTAGGGACCTTTTAATGATTTACTTATAGACCTTAGCTCCCATGTATATGATCGCCCTCATACTGCTGGCAGTCAAGCAAGAATCCTAGGGGCTCTATCAACGTGTAATAGCGACCTGTAAGGTCACCTAAAGTAGTACACGATGATAAAGATAAACCAGATAGCATACTATCATCTTGAGTAAGACTGTCCTACCGGCATAGGTCATCCCTCAATCATTGCAATCACGTGCCTGTGATCCAATAATTGACTCTGAGGGCAATATATCCAACAATCTCCCACTTGCACTTAAGGCTAATTATTGCGATGTCGCATACTCACAGCCCGTATGATACCGAACACCCAACTCCTCTACCAATCAGTCTCACAAAACCCGTTTGCGAAACTAATGCGTTCAAGGAATAGCCTCAGTGAGTGGATCCGCTCTAATGTTTCTTTCTATGTCTCTCTTAATCTCAAGTTCGCGGAGAAAGCCATCTCCCAAAATAAGCAATACCTGTCTTAGAGTATGTCTGGATATCTGATAGGACCTAGTTCATAAATGAACTCCAAATCCAAACTTCTCAGACTATATCGTCAACTGAACTTAATCAGTATCCTGCGCCATGCCTCCCTCAGTATCCGCTTGGACCACCTGTCCAAAATACTGCCCCTCGTCAGATGGGAAAACTATAACTCTGGCAGCCATTCTGTCATCCAGGTCACCTTGGAAGCCTGGAATGATAACCGTCTCTACAAAGAGGTTGTCGTTATCATATCCCTAGAACATCCACTTATGTTCTAAAACTGCTTCCGAACGTTTCTCCAGGATTGGATCAATATGACCTTATTGCATCTAGTGCAAAAACAACATCTATATCCTATGTGGAGAAACCACTGTGTGACAACCAACGTATAACCGATCGTAGTATAGGAATTTCAATTCCTACTCTGTGTATGTCATCCAAATACCAGGACATCACACCCTACTACCTTCTTAACAGATCCATCCCCTATTCTGATGAAGTCAAACCTATGATTGTCACATCAGAAATAGATGATCTATCTCCGCTATATCTGCTTTAGTCTATGAATAGATATAAGCCACTTGTCCACTATGCTTCCGCTGCTCCCACTGACTACGACAACCCTCTGGCAGAGTCATATAGACGTACACTTCTAAAGCTAGTTCAGAACGACCCTATATTCATCCTCCTGCCGGGTCTCACAGTCTGAAACAACAGCAATGGCATGTTTGGGTAAACAAGAACCTCCCTGTCACCGTCCTTGAGGCTACCGGAGTACCTCTCGGGTGCCTGAGGTTACCCACCATATCTGCGGAGTGGCCAATGGAATGTCAAACCAAATTGAATCTTTAGGTTCTTATCAAATTTTCAGTAATCGTTTGCGGTTCTGGAATCACTTACAGTTCTACCATACTCCCACTACTATTTTCTGAAAAAATACATTTTTATTAAAACTGTGGCGAGTCAAGAACAATATCACTATTGATCTTCCAGACGGTAGAAAGTCAACCCTCGTCATAGCCTGGGTCAACCCACAAACAGCCATTACAGAAACATTCCTTGAGTTATCCAGAGTCTGGTTTTAAGTATAAGCCGGACAACTCTCCGTACCTTAACATCGTCAAGATGCGAATTGTTCTATATCCAATACAGAAACAGAGGCACTGTCTCCAGTGCATGTTAAGTAAATGGAGAGAGGTCGATCAGCGTTAATCAACTTAGGAGTACTTCCAATTTTGAGTAACCTGAAAGAGAAGCAAGTTCTCTTAATCATTACTATCAACTGAATACCATACACAAGTATCTACATCTTCGATCACCTTGAAGAATCCTGATACTTGCAACACCTGGTTCTCTACTTTATTCTTATACCTATAACTTCTCAAAACTTGGACCTTGTATTTTTACGAAACACATGTCTAAGAACCGGAGAAGTCACAAGTAAACAGAATATAGTATGAGTACCATCCCCTATGTCCTCATGGACACTGGACAACATACAATACTCTGTATAAGTCCCCTGAGTCTAATAACTCAATCCCTGTGTGTCATATGTTGAAAACTGTACTTATGGTTAAGAAGAATTACACTGCTGTTTAATACTCCTTACCTAACCATCCACTGATATAGGTAAATGTCATAGACATAATTTCAAAAAGGTATATCTCACTCTATAAAAATAGACGTACAGATATACAATTTGAAATTGGTGCATAACAACGGATATTCAAAACCAATTATTTGCCATCCGGCAAACTACCCAGGTGATTTCCTCAAATATCACCAATTACAACGAATTCCGATATAATGAGGATAATCACCTAATTCCCAATAACTTTCTCCCACTTATCATCTGTAAAACCATACAGATGTGAGAATCAAACCTGGTAAATACATACCCTGGAGCAAGACTTATTGGGAAATCAGCTTTCTTTTAACAGTACACAGTGAAACTGAAACATTAAAATGTTTCGTAGGGGTATCCTGGTATTCCTAGTAATGCCTCTTCCATTATCCAGATTCACAACCGTAACCGTATATTTCTTTCTCATCTCTCCACATCCCTTCATATGTCTTTAGTCATTACCTTCTGTACCCCCTCTTAGGCTAAATGGTTTTCTTACTTCCCTACCGTTCGGCACTAGCCTTTGGTTTGGAAGAAAACTATCCAATAAGCCTAATAGGTGTATTATCCTAGTCCTAGGAGCACTCTCAATGCGAGAGAAGGTGAAGATAAAAGACAACAGAATAAACCTTATTCTTATTTCTCCTGAACCAGAATCCATCCCCGAACGGGAACGTGTTCCTTTCGAGTTCGTATATAACCATACGATGGAGTATCCAATAAACTATGGATCTTCGTAGTGATACGGAGTGTCCTGGAGAAATACAAAGGTGAAGTGGGAGTGGTAATGAAATACTTGGTTTGGTCATGAATAGCAGTCGCAATTTACTTTGCCCTTTTTCTAATCCCTTTCTTTGTCTTAACTTAATATCTTCTGTACACCGTTTAGGCTAATTGGTTTTCTTCATTCCCTACCGGTCAGCACCTGCCTATAGTTTGGAAGAAGACTATCCAATTTGCGTAATAGGTGTACTGTCCTAATCCAAGGAGCACTCGCAACCTGAGAGAAGGTAGAATGAAAAGACAACTGAATAGTCCTATTCGTTTTCTCTAGAACCAGAAACCATCCTCGAATAACTTCCTTCGAGTTCGTATATAACCATACGATGGTTTTATCCAATGGAAGTGGATGTTCGTAGTAATACGGGGTGTCTTGGAGAAAAGGGTAAAAGTAGGAGTGGCAATGAGGTTTGCAACTCTGACAATCCAAAAGCCAGTGTTTAAGAAGGTTCGGTCAACTTGGTCACTGAGTCATAGTCAAGGCTCGGGTCATGGTCGCTGCCAAAAAGAGAGAGAAAAGAAACACTCAGCGTGCACTCTAACCTAGATCAGAATGGTTATCAATTTGTCTAATCAGGAAACCACCCACTGTAACGTCAAATTCTTCCCCAAACCTGAAAGAAGAATTAGTCGGGTTCACCCGAGGAGTAAACCAACTCATCAGTGGGAATCGGGATCCAACTATCATCGCATGATAACGTGACGGAATCCGCTCACATTATCATACTCCAGAAGGTATGCGCATATCTGGTAAGTTTCAGTTTCTTTAGAAACTCCCGATGTGATTTTTTTCCCATACTCTTATGACCTTGACTAAGCCAACAAATCATACGTCACATGTCAAGTTCTACCCGTCATTGTCCAGGTTAATTTGAACCTACCCGTACAAGCCCTTGACTAGGGCCAACAAGGCTATACGACTGTCCCAAACCAACGCATCTATCAATGCAGTAGATAAATATCCGGTAGCTACCAATCATTATGCCTTGGTGTAGGTCAAAATACATAGCTTGAATACTACCGAACATTTAACTGAAATGACGGAGGGCTAAGAATGGTTTTTGGCGAAAAACCTTTAACATAATGAACTTGATATCGTTGAAGGAACTGGATAGCTTTATAAAAATATAGTGGCGAAAACCTTTGCTAAAGAGGTCACTCCCAGTGAAGGGATCTCGGCTCTTTCCCCGTAGAATGAGGTGCAGGATATTCCAACTGAATACCACGATGCAAAGCAAAAGTAAAGGACTATAGTGAAGTTATTGCCCTGACGCAAACTTCTGTCTAAGGGGTCACTCCCGGTGAAGGGATCTCGGCCCTTGCCTCGTCGACTGAGGTGCTGGATATTCATAACCGAATATCACTGTAAACAAAAGAGAACGTCCTTGCAATAACAGCTTTTTTTCAAAAATGTTCCAACAACATCAGAATAGGTTTGTTTAGCTTGCATTGATCCGAATCAACGCAGTCCCATCAATTGATCATACCACAAAAGAACGAAAATAATGATGTACGTATATGCCATCCGCATTCGCCACTGGGTCCCATCATCACCCGTTAGGTTACTTAACTAACGACAGAGCGGGGACTGGACTAGCGCGGATGCAAAACATATACAACATCTACTAGTATATATATCAATATATAATATTCGCTCAAGGCGTGATAAAATGTAACATCACAGAAATGTAATATGTATCACAGAACAATACAGATATCTGGGATCCCCGGGTTTCATAGAGCCGCTACTGAAACCCGACGTTCCCCTGGTCGTGTGGATAGCCTGTGCAATGAAAATCCTAGACCCCTACGGGCGCGGCAAGTCACCCGCCAAAACCTGATGCGAGGCAGCCCCCTTCAGCAACGTGAAAGGACCACCCAGCACTTCACAGAATCCGGTAACTTGGGCACCCCTCCTTGGGTTAACCTGTACCCCCTATGAGTGCGGTGAATAGCCCGCCAATTCTAGAGTGAAGCCCCCTCCGTCTCAACGCCATGAGATGTGGGCTCGTTGCCCTCTAGAACCCGGCTATCCGTGCACCCTACCACGGGGTAATCCTAGTACAGAAAGTAAAAATATATACAACAGGTACATCGACCTCAGCCCGGTCGTGCCCCAAAAGAATAATATACAAACAGGCAGTAACGGCAGTCCACATGTCGGACGCTCGTCCCGCAATATCAAATGTACATATAAAACGAAACTGTACTAACATTGCATCCAGGCTATCCCCACGACAATCCGCAACATCACAGCACAACACAGAACATCAACGTGAATGTCACGTTCGCAAATCCGTCTAAAAGGGCTATAGCAGTTAGACAGGATTTACCGATCAAATGACATTCACGGTCGCAGATATAATGTAAATACTGTGAACTAACATGTTTAAAATTTTCGATCGATCAAATTTTCCCGAAGTGGGCCCCAAGCACAACTGTAGCACTCATAGAAAATCTGGGCCCAAAAAGAATATTCCAAAAACCCTATTTCCATGTAGAAGCCCACTGTAAAAATTTGGTGCAGTAAGGAGTCAAAGTAGCGGCGGAACCGCGGCCCAAGCATGGGTTTGGCAGCAGTTCCGCGGCGGAATAGTAATAACATGCGACCAAATTTTCACAGAATGCATAAAAAACCCTGCACGTATTTTTACAATGTACCAAATAATTTTTAGAGCACTGGAAAAATTCGACCGAAACTGTGCTTGAAAATGCGGTTTTTGGAATTTTCATTCGATCGAACTTGTAAACACATTAGAGCAAGCTAGACTAGGTTAATGGCGTATCTCTGATACCAGTGTAAGTGCACGGCGGCGCCCTGGCCATCAATCCGACGCCGGAATGCGGAAACGAAACTTTTACGAAACTTGTAAACCGGCACCACCGCGCACTAAAATCCCGGATCGGGCCATTAACCCAATCCTAGCAAACTAGAGAATGGGTAGAGAGCTATACCAAGCGATCCGTGTCCTTCGGTCTTCGGCCTCCACTCCGATCTTCCCGCGGAATCTCCGGTCTTCATCTCCTCATCGGAACGGGCACCACATCGCCGGGTTCTTTTACGGGCTCCCACCTCTGGACCGAGGCCACTGGGGCACGAAGTTGGCGAGCCGACGTGCCCAAGAATACTGTAGGCTAAGTGAAGAATCCATTGTCTCAATGGGGTATGAAGTTACCATTGATGTGGAGGTGGAGAAAATCAACTAAGGAAATGTGCTATGGAATTTTGGTGGCAAGAAAATGAGATGAACGATGTATAATTTCCCTCCACCAAAATGAAATGAACCCTCTCCCTAAAAAAATGTGGCCGGCCAAGCAAGTTGGAGAAGGGAAAATACAAGGGAGGTGAGTGTAGTAAAAGCAAAGGGGTGATCATAAGCAAAAGCAAACCTCACTTCAAAACATCACCCTCACATTCTCATCAAATCCCATCTCAATTAATGCTAAAGAAATGATGAAAGAAAAAGCAAAGATGCTTTGAATTATCATAATCCTCCATTTACAAGAAACCCCTTCCACACAACTAATTTGCACACGTGCAAATAACCCCCTCCATCGGAAAAATCCGGCCGTGAAGGAACAAAGGAAAACTGGCCGGAACGGAATACAAACTGGCAACTTCAGAAAACTGATCCCGTAATAAATTACAGGAAAACCCCGCGACTGTATATACATACCCGCATTTGTATTCCGACCGAATACAAATGCAATGAGACAAAATCTACACTGTACAATACTAGGATCCGGCTTAAACCAAAGCCCGCTAGTATTATCCGTCCGATCATGATCTGTGCAATACCGCATGTATCTGATCGAACCCTGCCATATATCCATACGGCCTCTACAGCGTTTCGCCCGAAACTTGAGAAAACGGTCTCTGGGGGACTCTAAAGACTCGTCAATACTTTGGCCGTGGATTTAACCACTAGCACGTCAGAGGTATTAGCCATACGTGACGGGCTACCAGGTATTGACCAAAAGGGACGTCGATGAGCAAACTCATCCTGACACCCTATTGAGCCTGTCAGTGACAATATCCGTACAGTCCGGTCCGTTCGTCTATGAGCATCGATGGCAGGCCAAGGGGGTTGGTAAAAGTCAGACACCCAAAAGCGGTACAAGTCGTGTCGGAGTGTAGCCCAGAACACCCTGAGATATTACTGGAATACCTACCAGTAAATCTCCTGCCTTGGCCAAGGACTTCGTGTAATGGCTCTCCTAGACACTGCGCGACCTCACCCCCAATACCGGGAGAGACGAACCCCTGAAGATCCGCTCACTGCCTCCATGTGGCTCGGGACTGTACCCAACTAAAACCTTTTTGCACGTCTCCTTTGAGCGTGGTAGGGTAGTAATCAAAGTACAGTGGAAACTCACACGAGAAAAATGACGATCTCAAGTCGATGAACTAACCTGTACAGATGTCACCAGGGAACTGCTACCTAACGTCAGGTATAAGACCAACTAGCATGTTCCCGGCGAGTCCTGTCCGGTGTACTCATAACCCAATGAGCATCTGTATACATCTTAGGTGAACCAACTGACACCAGTGGCTTGTGAGACTGGCCACCACCCCTCGTCGGGGTCTCGACTGTATACACTAGTCTACTCTGGAGTATCGATGCCTTGTCTCGAAACTCCCACTACTAGGGACCTTTTAAGGATTTGCTTATAGACCCCAGCTCCCACGTATATGACCGCCCTCATACTGCTGGCAGTCAAGCAAGAATTCTAGGGGCTCTATCAACATGTAATAGCGACCTGTAAGGTCACCTAAAGCAGTACACGATGATAAAGATATACCAGATAGCATACTATCATCTTGAGTAAGACTGTCCTACCGGCATAGGTCCTCCCTCAATCATTGCAATCGCGTACCTGTGATCCAATAATTGACTCTGAGGGCACTATATCCAACACTGGTAAGGTACCCCAGGGTAAGAAGATCGAGTTGTAGACGATGAGCCAGTCAGGGGAGGACTACCTACCGGTGATTGTTGGCACTGCGGATATCCAGAGGATACCGACCGTGGTCGTGAGCTGTTGAGATATTGATATTTTGAGATGAGTCAGCCGGACGGCTGGGGCCTGAGATATTGTAATACTGATGCATGAGATTTGAGATAGTCGTTTGAGGTGTCGATGCTGGACACGGATTTCGGTTGATTTTATTGATATTATGCTGATATTTCAAAGGGGTTTTTTAAGAAGGAAATAATGATTTCTTATATCAACATATTCAGATCACGGGTTGAAATTGATTCATGTTGCATACATACCTGCTAGTACATCATGGCAGATTAGTATTGTAAATTGATTCATGTTGCATACATATCTGCCAGTATATCATGCCATATCAGTATTGTTGATGTTATAACACTTGCGTGAATGCTTACGATATCATCTATAGATGTTATTTATTACTCACGAGTTGGCAACTCACCCCCGTTGTGCCACAGCCTTCTTGCAGGACCGCTCCGTCAGCACGGTAGCGACGGACGCACTTGCTCCTTTTGCTCCTTTTGCCTGGACTAGAGGCTTTTGCTCGTAGGTGGGTTGTAATATTATTTTTTTCCACCTTATATATTCATTGTATCTAGAGTACTCCATCTACTGTACCTGCTATTTCTGTTGATGTATATTGATCTAGAGACGAGACAGTGAGATTTATGGACTTTTATGTTATTTCTCTGGGTCGAGCTCACTTGAGCCGACATGATGTTTATTACTTGTGCCTTTTATGCTTATTTTGCACATTGATAATTTACATTGCATGGGATTTGAGTCCGCTTCGGTGAAGAGCTAGCTCCCTCTTGGCGATGCCTTATTTCATGTTCTATGTATGTTCCTGTTTTGTACCCGTTTGGGGGCCCGTATTTACAAAGGAGCCTTTGCCGAAATTTTCGGAAAAATGGATGTGGCTTTTAAAAAGCTTGATCTGACTTGTTTGGTTAAAATCGCTTTCAATAAACTGGTTTTTCCTTCACTCTATTTCTTAATTGGGTTTTGATTTCTGGGCTTTAGCTTACTTATATTACATACGCCTTGAGACGTTTCGTAATTTAAGTGTCAGTCGCGTTCTGTACCTTTCGGGTCAGGACAAAAGTCCTTCCTATATATGTCCAAGCATCCACTACAATATACATCGTATGTACAGTAATAGCCTCCAGGGCATACATACCACTAACAACTACGAGTAAGAGTTACTCCTGGGAGACTTTTACACAAGACAATTAGCCGATCAAGTAGGTGTCTAGAAAGTTGTTTACAAGGTTATGCCTATGGGAAACCGAGATTTATTTTAATTAGGTCTGTGCTAAAGCACAGCGAACCTCCCTCAAAGTACCAACACTGGCCTGGCTGAAAGATTGGCGAACTTGTAAGGTGTAATTAATCCCGGCTAGTCTTTCCTTTTAGGGTTTGAAGGAAGATTTGATAAAAACAGTGGGAGCCATCCTGATTAGATAAAATAATAAACAATCTGATCTTGCAAGAGCATGCGCTAAATTTTTTTCTTCTCTCTCTCTCCAGGTAGTGACCATGTCAGGCCTTAATCAAAATAATAATATGGATATATTGACCGAACCCGCTTGTTATACTGAGCAGGGAAACGTTGGTTCCGTTCTTTCTTATAATTGTTATAAGACTGAGTAGGGAATAGGTATGTATCCGGATTCCCACGCACCTCAAACGAATAATAAGCATGTTGATGCATCTTCATCGGGTGCGTTAGTTATCGAGAAATGTTTCTCAGTTCACTCTACGTCCTGGGTATTAGATACCGGATCAGGATCCAACATATGTAATATGTTACATGGGCCAAGGAAAGGTAGAGAACTGGGAATCGGTGATCATTCCTTAAGAGTAGAGAATGGTGCAAATGTTGCAGCCAAAACAGTTGGCGAATATCACCTTGTATTACCAAACGGTATTACATTGATTCTGAACGAATGCTATTACATTCCAACCCTGATATGCAATCTTATATCAGTTTCTTTATTAAGTAAAGAAGGATATAATTTTGTAGTATAAGATAATGTTATGAACAACTTCCTGAATCAAAAGTTGATTGGATCAGACTCGTTAATTAATGGCATATACGTTCTAAATCAAACCACGGTTCTTAACATACAAAACACACACAAGAGGAAGAGTTCAGAAATGAATGAATCCTTCTTGTGGCATTGTAGACTAGGTCATATCAATGCGACACGACTAGCTAAGTTACATAAGGATGGATATTTGAATTCGTTCGAATTTTCATCTTATGACACATGCTAGTCATGTCTCAAAGGCAAGATGACCAAAACTCCGTTTAGTAGACACAGAGAAAGAGTTACGGAACTCTTGGGACTGATACATAATGATGTATGTGGTCCCATATCTACACATGCCAGGGATGGTTCCTCATACTTCATTACATTCACTGATGATCTCTCAAGATACGGACATTTGTTCCTGTTGAAACACAAGTCTGAAGCTTGAGAAATTCAAAGAATATAAGCACGATGTCGAGAACCAAAAGGGTAAAAGTATTAAAATCCTGCGATCAGATCGGGGAGGAGAATACTTGAGCAATGAGTTCCAGGACTATCTAAAAGAGAATGGGATTCTCTCTCAGCTTACTCCTCCATATACACCACAGCACAACGGTGTATCGGAACGGAAGAATCACACCCTATTAGATATGGTGTGCTCTACGATGAGCAACGCTGAGTTACCTATTTCCTTTTGGGGTTATGCGCTTGAAGCAGCAGCATACCTACTGAATCAGGTTCCATCAAAATCTGTACCTACCACACCATATGAGATATGGAATGGGAAGAGACCATGTCTTAAACGAGTTAAGATATGAGGTTGTCCGGCCTATGTCAAAAGGCAAAATCCGGACAAACTCGAGGCACGATCTGTTCTTTGTAAGTTTGTTGGATATCCTAAACATTCAAATGGATATCTATTCTACCACAGTGAATAACAAAAGGTGTTTGTTGCTCAACATGCCACCCTTTTAGAAAAAGAATTTCTTGCAAAAGAAATTAGTGGCGAAGAGATAGAGCTGGAAGAAGTTCCAGTAGAACAAATTACAACTGAAGATTTAGTGGAACCCGAGGATTCGATAGTTCCCAAAGAACCTCAGCCTCTCCGCCGATCTAGTAGGGTTCCTCGTCCACCTGAGAGATACTATGATTTTCTCATTTATGGTGGAAGAGAGGATTGTATCATGGAGGAGGATGACCCGACTTGCTTCGAGCAGGCCATCACGAGTGGAGACACTGTGAAATGGCTGGATGCAATGCGATCTGACAAGGAATCCATGTACACCAACAAAGTATGGACTTTGGAAATTACTCCTGAAGGGGTAAAACCCATTAGGAGTAAATGGATCTTCAAGAAAAACTTGGTGTAGATGGAAAAGTTGAGACTTTCAAAGCTAGACTTGTTGCAAAGGGTTTTCGTCAACGAGGTGTGAATTATGACGAAACCTTTTCTCGAGTGGCTATACTTAAGGCCATCCGAATCCTACTTGCCATTGCTGTATACCATGACTACGAAATCTGGCGAATGGATGTTAAGACCGCCTTTGTAAATGGTGATTTGGAAGAGTACGTGTACATGACTCAGCCAGAGGGCTTCATAGACAGTGGGAGTAGCGGAAAGGTGTGCAAGCTGCTTAAATCCATCTACGGGTTAAATCAAGCATCGCGGAGTTGGAACATCTGTTTTGATGTCGTTGTCAAAGAGTTTGACTTCGTCAAAAACGTAGATGAACCTTGTATATACAAGAAGGTGGAAGAGAGTAAGGTTGTCTTCCTCGTATTGTACGTGGACGACATACTCTTGATAGGAAATGACATTCCTATGCTGCAATCGGTCAAGCTCTTCTTATCACAAAGATTCTCAATGAAAGATCTAGGTGATGCCTCCTATATCTTGGGGATTAAGATCTATAGAGATAGATCTAAACGGATACTGGGATTGTCCCAATCCAGGTACATTGACACCATACTAAAGTGGTTTAGTATGGAAGAATCCAAGCGTAGGTTTTTACCCACATCTCAGGACTCACTCTCTCCAAAAAGATGTCTCCTAAGACAGATTTAGAGAGAGGATACCCTATACTTCGGCAGTAGGCTCTATCATGTACGCGATGCTATGTACCAGACCCGATGTAGCATACCCACTAAGTGTAGTGAGTAGGTATCAAGTAGATCCAGGAAAGAGTCACTGGATAGCTGTGAAGAGCATTCTCAAGTACTTGAGAAGGACTAAAGAGATGCTCCTTGTGTATGGTAGCGGAGAACTCCAAGTGGAGTCTTTTACCGATTCGAGCTTCCATAGTGATAAGTACGACTCTAATTCGCACTCGGGATTTGTCTTTACCCTCAATGGAGGGGCGGTACGCTGGAAGAGTTCTAAGCAGGAAACCGTGGCAGACTCGACGATGGAGGCTGAATGCATCGCTGCCAACGATGCTGGCAAAGAAGCTGTCTGGATGTAGAAGTTCATAACTGAACTTGGAGTGGTTCCATCCATTGAGTATCCAACACCTTTGTATTGTGATAACAATGGAGCGGTGGTTTTGGCCAAGGAACCCAGGTCCCATCAGCGAACCAGATATATTCTGAGGTGGTATCACCTGATCTGGGAGATAGTTGATTGCTGAGAGATCGAGGTCAAGAGAGTTGACACGAAGAACAACATAGAGGATCCACTCACGAAGGCCATTCCCCAGATACAGTTCTAGAGACTCTTCGGGATGTTTGGTATGCGATACTACAACAGCTGGCCCTAGTGCAAGTGGGAGATTGTTAGTTGTATGTATGCCCTAGAGGCCATTATTGCACATATGATGTATATTATAGTAGATGCTTGGACATATATAGAGAAGACTTTCTTTCTCAACATGATAGTATGCTATCTGATTGCACTTTATCTTAACATGTATACTTGTCTCTTGATACTGTCCTATGGTTACATGCTGGTAAAGCCATTAGGATGTGTACTTGACTACCGGGATTATGATGCAGATGATAGTAGTGGGGCCATGGTAGTCTATAAGTTCATCCTTCAATGTTCCTAGTCGTGGGTGTATCGAGACAGGGCATCGATATACCAATGTATACTAGCGTATACGCTTCTCGACCTATGTGATGGGCGATGGATGATCCCATATCCATTGGTGTTAGACATCAGAGATGGTATACGGGTGCTCAGTGGAGACTGGGTACACTGGACGGACTCGCCGAGAACTCCTAGATCATATTATACCTGACGTGAGATGACAGTTCTCTGGTGACACTGGTACAGGTTAGTCTGTAGACCCGAGATCGTCATAGAGTCTTGTGTGATTCCCACTGTACTTTGATTTCCACCTTACCACATTCAACAGGACGTGCAAAACGGTGGTTTTTGGGTACAGTCCCAAGTCACATGGAGGCAATAAGCGATAGGAGAGGATTTCGTCTCTCTCGGTATTGGGGGTAGATGTCGTGCTGTACTCGATTGGCTATAACTGGAAGTCCCTGGGCATGGCTGATTTAAAGATTTACTGGTAAGTGTTATCAGTAGTTTCTCGACCCGTTAAGAGCCTCGTACCGGCATGACTTATCGAGTTATTGGGGTATGACGTTTACCACCCCTAAACTGGATATGCGACATCTTAGACAAAGAGACCGAACTATACGGTAGTGTTACTGACAGGCTTTACAGGAGCTAGAGCGAGCTTGCTTGTTGATCATCTGATCGCTCAATACCCGGGTAGCCGTTACGTCCAGCTAGTACCGCTGACGGCTTGTAGGTGCTTGATATGATCATCACCTACTGCCGGCGTATTGACAGTCTTTAGAATCCTCCACAGAAGTTTAGCTGGCTCAGGAAAAACGAAGTAGGAGTACATATGTGATATGTGCAGGACCGAGATTAATACGAGTATGTGATTATTAGTTATGTATATGCCCTAGAGGCCATTATGTAAGGTTTGTCTAGCACCCTATGAAGAGTTTTGAAGCATCACATGCCTTAAAGTTTTTATTTTGATGGTGCTAAACAAGCATGCAAAGGAATCGATCCTAGAAAATTAGGGTTTCGTAAATAAAAGCGAACAAAACTAGGGTTTCGAGACTACAACCTTTGTAGCTCCCTTTCGCTGGACTCCTTGGTCTCTAGGGTGTTGAATGGTGGTCCTCTTGAAGTCCTCTTGCGTCTACGACGATCCACCCGAAGTTTCCCGTCCAAGCTCGCAACTTCGTAAAACCGAAGAGAACACTCTAAACAAGTTGGCTAAACATGCATAGAATGATGTTGTGGTTTAGAATCTCACTTCAAAAACCTTTCTTTAAGTGTGTATTACTCACTAGAAAAAACTAGAGAGCAAAAAGAAGAAGGAGGATGAAGATGGAGGCTTTCTTTTAACAAGGTTTAATATGATAACCTAGAAAAGAAATGAAATATATCTATATATATTTTATTTCTTCTCATGATCAACCATGGTTAAGTGATGGAGAGATAATTTAACTTGAGTTTTAAATGATAAAGAGAAGGATAACCCAAGGTTAGAAGTAGGTGAGCTTGGTTAGGTTAGAAGAAGAATATAGAAGCTAGTAAAGATTATCCTTTTCTTTTCAATTTTGTTTTAAATACAAAATCAAATAAAAATCCATTACTTAATCCATGGTGTGAGTCTTATATTGCCACCATTTCCATGTGCTAATAACCATGATAGGTGGGTGTATGTATGTATGCATGTATGCACATCTACATGTGCATGAAACTAGAATGAAAGAAAGAAACACATGCATGCATGCATACATCCATCATCTTCTAGAAAGGTTTCAAGTGAGAAAACTAATAGTTAGATGGTAAATCAACACTTGATTTATCAATCCGGTCATATCTGATATGACCCCACCAAAAGCAGGCCACCCGATCAATGTTCGGTATCATATACGCACATTTTAATCGGGTGCATGCGCATATCGCATACGCGCACCACAACGTTTCGCCTGGACTGGGTAACTCCTTTGTGGGACTCTAAGACTCGTCAATACGCCGGCAGAGGGTGATGATCATATCAGGTACCCCCAAGTCGCAAGCGGTCAGCTAAACGTAACGGCCACCCGGGTATTGAGCGATCAGAAGACAACAAGCGAACCTGCTACAACTCCCGTCGAGCCAACCGGAAACACTACCGTACAGTCCGGTCTCTTCATCAGATATACCGCATATCGAGCCTAGGGATGGTAACGTCGACCATAATAACTCAATAAGTCGTGCCGGTGAATGGTCTATAACAGATTGAGAAACTACCGATAACACTTATCAGCAATTCTCAGCAGCCCTGGCCAGGGACTTACTAATATAACCAGTCGGGCACAGTACAGCATCAACTCCCAATACCGGGAGAGACGAAACCCCTCCTATCGCTCATTGCCTTCGTGTGTCTCGGGACTGTACCCAATGGCCACCTGTTTGCACGACTCAGTAGAGCCGTGGTAGGGTGGTAATCAAAGTACAGTGGGAGAACACACAAGACTCCATGACGATCTCGGGTCTACAGACTAACCTGCACTAGTGTCACCTGAGAACTGCTATCCGACGATAGATATAATTCCATATAGGAGTTCTCGGTGAGTCCGTCCAGTGTACCAAGTCAGCACTGAGCACCCGTATATGATCTTGATGTCAAACATCGATGAATGTGGGAACATCCATCGCCCATCATATGGGTCTAGTATCATATACGCTAGTCTACTCTGGTATATCAATGCCCCGTCTCGATATACCTACAATTAGGGACTTTCCAGGATATGCTTATAGACTACAGATGTCCCATTAGTATGATCTCCATCATAATCAGAGCAGTCAAGCCAATATCCTCAGGGCTTTATCAGCATGTATGAGTGAATAATAAGCATGATCAAATCAACATGTCAGATAAAGAAGAACCAGATAGCATACTATCATGTCGAGCAAAAATGCATACTGAATATATATACATGTATAGATACATCCACTATCACATAATGGACTCTAGGGCATACATATATCCAACAATCTCCCACTTGCACTAAGGCCAGTTATTAGCGTATTTCATACCCAACATCTCAAAAAGTCTCTCATGCTGCGGCTGAGGGAGGGCCTTGGTGAATGGATCCGCGGCGTTATTCTTTGTGTCTACCCTCCTAATCTCGATCTCGCGGCGATCTACAATCTCCCGGATCAAATGAAAACGCCTCAGGATGTGTCTGGACCGCTGATGGGATCTGGGCTCCTTGGCTAATGCCATAGCCCCATTATTGTCACAATACAAAGGTATTGGATCAATAATGGTTGGAACTACTCCTAGCTCCGAGACGAACTTCTTCATCCAGACGGCTTCCTTAGAGGCATCATTTGCAGCAATGTACTCAGCTTCCATCGTAGAGTCTGCAACGGTATCTTGTTTGGAACTCTTCCAACTCACCGCCCCTCCATCGAGGGTAAATACAAACCCAGAGATAGATTTGCTGTCGTCCTTATCACTCTGGAAGCTCGAATCGGTAAAGGCCTCCATTTGGAGATCTCCATTACCATACACCAAGAACAATTCTTTAGTCCTTCGCAAGTACTTAAGAATGTTCTTCACAGGTGTCCAGTGATTCTCCCCTGGGTTGGATTGATACCTGCTTACAACACTAAGTGCATAAGCTACATCTAGGCGTGTACATAACATCGCATACATTATAGATCCTACTGCCGAAGCATAGGGTATAATACTCATGCGAGCTCTCTCTTCATCGGTCTTTGGGCAAGAATCCTTGGAGAGAGTGACCCCATGGCAAGCAGGTAAGGTACCCCACTTGGAGTCTTCCATACTAAACCTTTTTAGGATGGTGTCTATGTACCTGGTTTGGGAGAATCCTTATGCCCAGAATGTATGTGGCATCACCCAGGTCCTTCATGGAGAACCTCAGTGATAAGAAAGATTTGACCGACTGTAGCATAGGAATATCATTTCCTATCAGAAGAATGTCATCCACGTACAATACGAGGAATGTGACAGCTCTTCCTACAGCCTTCTTATAAACACAAGGTTCATCTGGATTTTTGGTGAAATCAAACTCTTTGATGACATCATCGAAACAGATGTTCCAACTCCGTGATGCCTGCTTTAACCCATATATGGATTTAAGCAATTTACATGCTTTCCCGCTGCTCCCACTGTCAATGAAACCCTCTGGCTGATCCATATAAACGCATTCTTCTAAATTTCCATTTAGAAATGCGGTTTTAACGTCCATCTGCCAGATTTCATTGTCGTAGTGAGCAGCAATAGCAAGTAGGATCCGAATGGATTTAAGCATGGCTACGGGAGAAAATGTCTCGTCATAGTCCAAACCTGGTCTTTGACGAAAACCCTTCGCCACAAGTCTTGCCTTATAGGTCTCCACCTGCCCATCTACACCAATCTTTCTTTTAAAGATCCATTTGCACCCCACAGGTTTCACCCCAGGGGGTACAGCGTCCAAAGTCCACACTTTGTTGGTGTATATAGACTCCATTTCGGATCTCATGGCATCCAGCCACTTCACAGAGTCTTTACTCGTGATAGCTTGCTGAAAACTGGTAGGATCATCATCATCCATGATGTAATCTTCTCCGTTACCATCAATGAGGAAACCATAGTACCTCTCCGGTGGGCGAGAAGTCCTACCAGACCTACGGAGTGGCCGAGGTTCTTCAGTTTCTGTTGCAACAGCTGGTTCAACCAAATCGTTATTTGTAGTTTGTGTCTCTAGAACCTCTTCTAGATCTACCACCTCGCCATTATCTTTATCTGTGAAAAACTCTTTTTCCAAGAATGTGGCATACTGAGAAACAAATACTTTTTGTTCCTCTTTGTGGTAGAATAGATATCCATAAGAATTCTTTGGATATCCCACAAAGTTACATAAGACTGACCGTGTCTCGAGTTTGTCCGGATTCTGCTTTTTAACATAGGCCGAGCAACCCCAAATCTTAATTCTCTTAAGAGATGGTCTCTTTTCATGCCATATCTCATATGGTGTGGTAGACACGGCTTTGGTTGGAACCCTATTTAGTAGAAACGCTGCAGTCTCCAATGCATGCTACCAAAACGAGACGGGTAACTCAGCGTCACTCATCATGGACTGGACCATATCTAATAGGGTCCTATTCCTTCGTTCTAACACACCGTTGTGCTGTGGTGTGTAAGGAGGAGTGAGCTGAGAGAGAATCCCATTCTCTTTCAAGAAGTTTGCAAATTCTGTACTGAGATACTCACCACCTCGATCTGATCGAAGCATCTTGATACTCAAGCCGGTTTGTTTTTCTACTTCTTGTTTATATTCAATGAATTTCTCAAAAGTTTCGGACTTGTGTTTTAATAAAAATACATGACCGAATCTTGAGAAATCATCAGTGAATATAATGAAGTATGAAAAACCGCCTCTAGCCTGTGTAGACATAGGCCCACATACATCACTATGTATGAGGCCCAGGAGCTGAGTAGCTCTTTCTCCGTGTCCGGTAAACGGAGTTTTGGTCATTTTACCCTTGATACAAGACTGGCAAGTCGCATAAGATTTATATTCAAAAGAATTTAAATATCCATCTTTGTGTAACTTGTTTAGTCTTGTTTCGTTAATATGACCAAGTATACAGTGCCGAAGAAAAACTTCATTTAATTCTGAAAGTTTTCTTTTACTAGTGTGTTGTATACTGAAAACTGTGTGTTGATTTAGGACATATATTCCGTTGTTAAGCATACCATACCCAACCAACATTTGATTCAGGTTAATGTTCATAATATTGTTCGGCAATACAAAATTATATCCTTCATTGTCCAACAAAGAAACGGATATTATATTACAAAGCATACTAGGTACAAAATAACATGGATTCAAAACCAAAATACATCCAGATGGTAATCCCAAGTGATACTCTCCCACTGCGACTGTATGTACATTGGAACCATTTCCAACGCGGAGAGTATGGTCACCTGTCTTCAAAACCTTGCTATTTCTCAGCCCCTGCATAGAATTGCAAATGTGAGAACCTGAACCGGTATCCAATACCTAGGAAGCAGAGTTTATAGAAAAATAGTTTTCAGTCACAAACGCACCTGAAGCAGAAGCATCACCATGCTTCTTCTTGAGACTTAAGTACTCCGTGCAATTGCGCTTCCAATGTCCTGTCTTGTGGCAGTGAAAACATTCGCCCTTCCCCGAGTCTCCAGCCTTGGACTTTCCCTTTCCCTTCACCTTTTTAACTCCGCCCTTAGGATTAGTGGGTTTCTTCTTTTTCTTTCCCTTGGCCTTGGCTTTCGGGCGAGAAGAGGAAGATTGTCCAATAGTCATAACGGGAGTTTTTGCTAACTTCATAGTGCTCTCTGCACTCCTTAACATATTAAGGAGTTCAGGGAGATCCTTCTCCATGCCATGCATGTTGAAGTTCACTATGAACTGAGCAAAGGTGGAGGGGAGAGACTGCAGAATAATATCTATATATTGTTCATTGTCCATCGTCCATCCAAGGTCCTTAAGCTCTTCTATAAGAGCTATCATCTTCAGAACATGGTCTCCTACTGGTGTGCCAGGGGCCATTCGCATCTGAAACAATTTCTTTGATGCTTCGTATCGTAATACGCGGGATTGCTCCCCATACAACTCCTTTGTATGGAGCAATATACCGTGAATGTCCATGTCCTCATGCTGCTTTTGATGTGTGTTATCCATCGATGCAAGCGCGAGGCATGTGGCCGTGGCACAGTCAGCGTCCCATATCTTACGGACTTCAATGTCCGCAACTGAGGATTTTGGACCAGGGACGGGCGGGGCTGAAGCCGTGAGGACATATGATACTTTATCATAAGTCAAGGCGATTTTCAGATTCCTCAGCCAGTCTTTATAGTTGGTCCCATTCAGTTTGTTTTTATCTAGTAAAAGCTTGAGTCCAGTCATGGGTATCTGCCATTAAGAGAGAGAAAAGAATACACTCAGCGAAAGCTCTTGCATAGATCAGATTGGTTATTATCTTGTCTAATCGATGTTTCCCACTGCTTTTATCGAGTTTTTCTTTCAAACCTTAAAAAGAAAAACTAGCCAGGATTAATTACAGTCTACAACTTCGCTAACCGTTCAGCCAGGCCAGTGTCGGTACTTGAGGGAGGTTCCCCGTGCTTTCGCACGGACCTAATTAGAGTAAAACTCGTTTTCCCAGAGGCGGAGCCCCGTTAACACCTTTCTAGACACCTAATGAGTTAGCTAATTGTAAATTGTAAAACTCTCCTAGGAGCAACTATTGCCCACAGTGGGATCGGGATCCAACCATCACATGGAAGGTATGCAATCTCATTGCAAATTTCAACTATTGAAATTCCCGATGTGGTTTTTACCCCTGGCACTTATGACCTTAACTAAGGTCAACAAATCATAAGCACCAGTCAAGTTCTACCCGTCATTTCTTGATTAATTAGACCCACTCATATGACCCTTAACTAAGGTCAACAAAGTCATAAGAATGTCCTAATTAATCTGCATCATATGCAATGTAGGAAGACATCACTAAGCTACCGTACACTACGCCTTAACTATAGTCAACAAATGTAGCACGAATACTAAGTACTCTACTTCCTAAAATGACGGAGGGTTGCGGATGATTTTTAAGAAAATCTTTAACGCTTTGAACTTGATATCGTTGTAGAATCAAATGGTTTTCAAAAGGAATGGCTTAAGCTCCGCAGTTTTGAAATATAGCTTTTTCATAAAAAGCCGAGTGGTTTTTCAAATCCGATTCTACAACATCTTTTTAGGTTTATTTTCTTTACATTAATCACATTAATGTAATCCCATCATTTAAGTCCTTAAGCCAATCACAGAAAAGAAACGAAAATAACACGTACGCTTATGCCATCCGCATTCGCCGCAATGTTCCGTTATGCACCGTTAGGTTACTTAACTAACGGCATACCGGGACGGGACTAGCGCGGGTGTAAAACATAAGCAACGTCTACTATATATCATATATAATATGTCATTCGTCTCAGATATCACAGAACACAGGCAGCAGAAATATAGATATAACGTGGGATATACTAGGACATCCGTATTTAGTATTTAGCCAGAATAGAAAATACGGATTCCACAGTCGTGATGAATAGCCAAGCCCACACCCTGGACCCCTACGAGAGCGGCAAGTGACCCTGCCAATTCTGGAGTTTAGGAGACCCGGTCTCGACTCCTCGAGATGGCCTCCCACTGAACCCCAGAACCCGGTCACCTGTGCTCCCCTCCTTGGGTCCATCCTAATGCGGAAAAGTAAATAATATACAACACTGGTAACACAACCTCAACCCGGAAGTGCCCCAAATAAAAGAATATTACATTAAATTAGAATTTACATGAATGAAAATATAAAACTCTCATCTCACATAAAAAAAACCCGGCTATTCAATCGCGACAATCCTGCACATCATATCTCAGCAACACATAATATCTCATATCATCAACGTAAGTAAGTATGCATACCCCAATTGTCGTTGATGTATAGCAACGAAACCGGGGATATCGTACATACTACACTTACGGTCACAGAAAAGAAAGTGTAAAACTGCAATATCTGGAATCCACATTCGCTTTAGACATCACAAATGCGAAATATCACATATTCCGTATTTCATGTCTAGTAATATGAATTCCACACATTGCATCACATTCCGGATAAACAGACAGTATTGAAGTTTTCGAACGAATGATCAAATACCCAGGATTCAGTAAAGCCCAACACTTGAGCAGAGTTCAAACACCTGGAATGTGACACAGTAGTAGCGGTCCAGCCGTAGAAGGGTCAAGCCAACGCCTCACATGTGGCACGCCGTACTGCCCCAAACCCTAAGGTTCAAAGGGCAGTTCAAGACGGTCACATAATCAAGTTAAGGTTTGTTGTCTTCTAGAGGGACCACCACAAAAAAACTTGCACGTAGCTCCAAAATATTTAAACCCCGTGAATAGTGAGCAAATGATACTCGTTCAAACACTTTAATACTTTCTAATTTACCCGGAAAAGCTACGAAATGAAAATACCGATCAAATCTGCGCGTCGAAAGCCATCTCCAGAAAATACAGTACAATATTCAGATTAAACATACCTAAAACACTGTACAAGAAAACCTAAGAATAACAGTGTAAAATTCATGCAATGATGCCTCCGTACGGCCGCGGAAACGCGGCCTAAGCCAGGAAATGCGGCGGTTCCGCGGCGGTTTACACTGTTCAGGTCATCGAATTTCACTGTTATTCTTAGAATTTCCTGCTGTATTTTTTAAGTATTTTTAATTCTGAAAAACATCAAATTTTAAAATTTGTCCAGAGAGGGTCCAAAAGCGTCGTATTTTTGTCCGATCGGGATTTTTACTTCGTAAAAGCGTCGCCTAATGTTCTAGGTCGGCTCTGATACGAATGTAAGGTTTGTCTAGCACCCTATGAAGAGTTTTGAAGCATCACATGCCTTAAAGTTTTAATTTTGATGGTGCTAAACAAGCATGCAAAAGAATCGATCCTAGAAAATTAGGGTTTCGTAAATAAAAGCGTACAAAACTAGGGTTTCGAGACTACAACCTTTGTAGCTCCCTTTCGCTGGACTCCTTGGTCTCTAGGGTGTTGAATGGAGGTCCTCTTGAAGTCCTCTTGCGTCTACGACGATCCACCCAAAGTTCCCCGTCCAAGCTCGCAACTTCATAAAACCGAAGAGAACACTCTAAACAAGTTGGCTAAACTTGCATAGAATGATGTTGTGGTTTAGAATATCACTTCAAAAACCTTTCTTTAAGTGTGTATTACTCACTAGAAAAAAGTAGAGAGCAAAAAGAAGAAGGAGGATGAAGATGGAGGCTTTCTTTTAACAAGGGTTAATATGATAACCTAGAAAAGAAATGAAATATATCTATATATATTTTATTTCTTCTCATGACCAACCATGGTTAAGTGATGGAGACATAATTTAACTTGAGTTTTAAATGATAAAGAGAAGGATAACCCAAGGTTAGAAGTAGGTGAGCTTGGTTAGGTTAGAAGAAGAAGGTAGAAGCTAGTAAAGATTAACCTTTTCTTTTCAATTTTGTTTTAAATACAAAATCAAATAAAAATCCATTACTTAATCCATGGTGTGAGTCTTATATTGCCACCATTTCCATGTGCTAACAACCATGATAGATGGGTGTATGTATGTATGCATGTATGCACATCTACATGTGCATGAAACTAGAATGAAAGAAAGAAACACATGCATGCATGCATACATCCATCATCTTCTAGAAAGGTTTCAAGTGAGAAAACTAATGGTTAGATGATAAATCAACACTTGATTTATCAATCCGGTCATATCTCATATGACCCCACCAAAAGCAGGCCACCCGATCAATGTTCGGTATCATATACGCACATTTTAATCGAGTGCATGCGCATATCGCATACGCGCACCACAACGTTTCGCCTGGACTGGGTAACTCCTTTGTGGGACTCTAAGACTCGTCAATACGCCGGCAGAGTGTGATGATCATATCAGGTACCCCCAAGTCGCAAGCGGTCAGCTAAACGTAACGGCCACCCGGGTATTGAACGATTAGAAGAAAACAAGCGAACCTGCTACAACTCCCGTCGAGCCAACCGGCAACACTACCGTACAGTCCGGTCTCTTCTCAGATATGCCGCATATCGAGCCTAGGGATGGTAACGTCGACCCTAATAACTCAATAAGTCATGCCGGTGAATGGTCTATAACAGATTGAGAAACTACTGATAACACTTATCAGCAATTCTCAGCAGCCCTGGCCAGGGACTTACTGATATAACCAGTCGGGCACAGTACAGCATCAACTCCCAATACCGGGAAAAACGAAACCCCTCCTATCGCTCATTGCCTTCGTGTGTCTCGGGACTGTACCCAACGGCCACCTATTTGCACAACTCAGTAGAGCCGTGGTAGGGTGGTAATCAAAGTACAGTGGGAGAACACACAAGACTCCATGACGATCTCGGGTCTACAGACTAACCTGCACCAGTGTCACCTGAGAACTGCTATCCGACGATAGATATAATTCCATATAGGAGTTCTCGGTGAGTCCGTCCAGTGTACCCAGTCAGCACTGAGCACCCGTATATGATCTTGATGTCAAACATCGATGAATGTAGGAACATCCATCGCCCATCATATGGGTCTAGTATCATATACGCTAGTCTACTCTGGTATATCAAAGCCCCGTCTCGATATACCTACGACCAGGGACTTTCCAGGATATGTTTATAGACTACAGATGTCCCACTAGTATGATCTCCACATAATCAGAGCAGTCAAGCCAATATCCTTAGGGCTTTATCAGCATGTATGAGTGAATAATAAGCATGATCAAATCAACATGTCAGATAAAGAAGAACCAGATAGCATACTATCATGTCAAGCAAGAATGCATACTGAATATATATACATGTATAGATACATCCACTATCACATAATCGCCTCTAGGGCATACATATATCCAACACATTATTGTACATATGATGTATATTGTAATGGATGCTTGGATATATATGGAGAGGACATTCTTGCTCGATATGATAGTATGCTATCTGGTTTCACTTTGTCTTAACATGTTGACTTGTATTAGTTTACTGTCTTGCTCTCACAAGTTGATAAAGCCCTTAGGATATGTACTCGACTACTAGGACTATGATGCAGATCATACTAGTGGGGCCAGGTAGTCCAAGAGTACATCCTATAACTGTTCCTAGTCGAGGGTGTATCGAGACAGGGCATCGATACTCCAGAGTAGACTAGCGTATACGCATCTTGACCTATATGATGGGCAATGGATGATCCCATATCCATTGGTGTCTGACATCAAAGATTGTGTACGGGTGCTCAGTGGAGACTGGGTATACTGAACGGACTCACCGAAAACTCCTAGATGGTATTATACCTATCGTCAAATAGTAGTTCTCTGGTGACACTGGTACAGGTTAGTCTGTAGACCCGAGATCGTCATAGAGTCTTGCGTGATTCCCACTGTGCTTTGATTTTCACCTTACCACGTTCATGAGAACGTGCAAAACGGTGACTTTTGGGTACGGTCCCGAATCACATGGAGGCAATGAGCGATAGGATGGGTTTCGTCTCTCCCGGTATTGGGAGTTGATGTTGCGCTGTGTTCGACTGGTTATAACTAGAAGTCCCTGGCCAGGGCTGATATGGAGATCTACTGGTAAGTGTTATCAGTAGTTTCTCGACCCGTTATGAGCCTCACATCGACACGAGTTATCGGTTACTGGGGTCTGGCATTTACCACCCCTAGACTGGATATGCGACATATCAGACGAAGAGACCGGACTGTACGGGAGTGTTACTGATTGGATCCACAGGAGTGTGTGCAGGCTTGCTTGTTAATCTTCTAATCGCTCAATCCCCGGGTGGCTGTTACGTTTAGCTGACCGCTTGCAGCTTGTTGGTGTTTGATATGATCATCACTTACTGCCGGCGTATTGACGAGTCTTTAGAGTCCTACATAGAGGTTTCCTGGCTCAGGAGAAACTGAGTAGGAGCACATATGTGATATGTGCGTGACCGAGAATAATACGTGTATGTGATACCGTATTCGATTCTCGCGATATGTGATATGGGCCGGGTATATGTGATATAGCCGGGTCATCGGATCAAGTGTTGACTCGATGAACTGATACATATTATATTAGTTGGTTATTTGCAATATAGCCGGATTATTAAATCAAGGGTTGATTTAATAATCTAATGTATAATTATATATATGATATATTATATTAGATTAACTAATATAAGCCCACTTAAATGATTCTTTTTCTCACTTGATAATACATTGATATATATGTGATATATGTTAATTGTATTATTTTCTTTTGTTACATAACTATATGTATGTGATATGTATAATTGTAACATGCTAGGTTACAAATGCAACTAGGGTTTATGAGAGTTAAACAATGATTAGGGTTTACATTTTTATTTTGGATAATTCGATTTTGTGGATTTATGCTAAGATATTTTGCTTAGTTGACTTTGTCCACCTTTTTGATATTTTCCTAGATATTTGTTAACCTAACTTTAACCCTAGCCTATGGTTTATTCTCTACAAGGGTTAAGCATGCCATGCTTAACCCATGGTTGCATTTCTAATCTCATAACAATTTCATTCATCACTTATCTTCTTCTTCCTCCTTATAAAAGCTTTCTAGTTTTTTTCATTTTGTGATGAATAATTGTAAGAAATAGAAAAATAAAGAGAGAAAAATTCCCACTTCATCATCCTCTTCTATACTAGACATATAGATTAGTGTGTTAGCTTTACTTATCTCTAATTAGTGAAGTGTTAGCTTGGGTTTGTGATTGCTCAAGGTAGATCATCTTTGATTGTGAAGACTTCAAGCTAGCATGGATCATTCACCTCATGGAGCCCCTCTAGAGTCCGGAGGTATGATGATCGCAGTGAAGGGATCTCGACTCGAAGCTTATGAAGTGAAAGAATGGACTAGAAAGGTTGTAATCCCTCTCACTTAGATGTTAAGTTGTTAACTTGTTGTTTTAGTTTGATTCTCTAGTTAAAGATCTTGGGTTTGGTTGTTGAAACATGACAAAAATTTTAAATTGGCATGGATGATGCCACCCGAAACCTTGTTGTCGTGATAAATAACCCTACAGTGGTATCAGAGCCTTGCTAGAGAATTAGACGGATAAGTGTAGGATTACGAAACCGAAACAACTCGGAAACACCCGAATCAAAACCCTAGTTTCTGTCGAAATTTTTCGGGTGTCAAAAATTTTTTTAAACAGTTGCAGAGTGATGTATGTGATACATTATGAACATAGTGAAAATTTCGGCACTCCTCGTCGGAATTTGGCCGAGCACAATGTGGGTTTGACCGGCAAGCTCGGTTTTGTTGGGGCAGTTCAGGGTGAAATTTGTACAGTGTTCTGATCTCTGGGGTTTGGTAATTCAGGTGTTGTTTGTTTTTACTAAAATTGCATGTGATGTTAATTTACTGCATTAACTATACGAAGTGTTTCGTATTCGTAATTCTAGTTTGTTTTCGGGTTCTTTTGACGGTGTTAAAAAGTTCGATCGGATATCAAATATCCACTTTAACTCTTGCCGGAAAATTTTCAAGTGTTGGATTTTTCCCTAGTTAAAGAACAATCAAATATCGTGCAAGTGATTCGGTGGACCCTCTAGAAGAACGAAACTTTAACTCGGTTATGTGACCGTCAGAACCGCCACTAAATCCTAGAATTTGTGGTAGTTCGGCCGTGCCACATGTGAGGCATTGGTTGGCCCTTCTACGGCTGGTTCATTGGTACTGTGGCATGTACTGAGTATTTTTAAACTACGCTCAAATGTTGAGATTTTGGGAATTTTTGGGTGTTTGTTGATTCGATCGGAATGTTTAACGTCGTGTAGCTTTTTCTGTAATGTGATACAGTATGTGGAATTCTTATAGTTAGGCATGAAATCCGTAATATGTGATATTTCGGGTTTACGATGTCTAAGGTGATTGTGGATTCCAAATGTTGTATTTTTTCACTTTCTTTTCTGCGACCGTAAGTGTAATATGTGGTGTTTCGCCGGTTTCGTTGCTATACATCAAAGACAATTGGGATACGCATATTTACTTACGTTGATGACATGTGATGTTATGAGTTGCTGTGATATGTTATATTGGATCATCATGTTCTGAATAGCCGGGGGTTTTATGTGAGATGAGGGTTTTTATTTTCATTCATGTAAAATTCATTGTATGTAATATTCTTTTATTGGGGCACTTCCGGGTTGAGGATGATGTCACCATTGTATATTATTTACTTTTCCGCATTAGGATAGACCCAAGGAGGAGAGCACAAGCAACCGGGTTCTAGGGTCCAGTGGGAGGCCATCTCGAGGAGTCGAGACCGGGTCTCCTAACCCTAGAATTAGGAGGGTTGCTTGCCTCTCTCGTAGGGGTTTAGGGATGTGGGTTTGGCTATTCATCGCGACCGTGGAATCCATGTTTTATACAGGCTCAAAATAAAACATGGACCTCCTAGAATATCCAATATTTCATATGTTATCTTCTGCTGCTGATTATATGTGATGTGATCATATTATATGCTTGAGACGAATGCTTTATTATTGTATACATATGATATATAATAAACGTTGCTTATGTTTTGCACCCGTGCTAGTCCCGCCCCGGTATGCCGTTAGTTAAGTAACCTAACGGTGCATAACGGGACACTGTGGCGAATGTAGATGGCATAAGCGTACGTTGTATTTTCGTTTCTTCTGTGATGCTTAGGAAGCATAAATGATGGGACGTCATTAATAAGATTAATGAAAGAAAAGGAAACCTAAAAGATGTTGTAGAATCAAATTTATAAAAAGGGTAGCTATAGTTCTTGCTTTGCATAGCGGTATTTGTGAAATATCCAGCACCTTATTCGATAAGGAAAGAGCCGAGATCCCTTCACCGGGAGTGACCTCGTTAGCAAAACTAGCAGATGCTACAACTCACTCGGTTTTGTTTTTGATTGCTTCTATAGTTCTTGCTTTGTATAGTGGTATTTGTGAAATATCCTGCACCTTATTCGATAAGGAAAGAGCCGATATCCCTTCACCGGGAGTGACCTCTTTAGCGAAACTAGTAAAAGCCTCAAAAACACTCCTTTTCAAAAGTCACTTGTTTCTACAACGATATCAAGTTCATTACGCAAAAGGTTCTCAGAAAAATCTGTCGTAGCCCTCCGTCATTTCAAATGAGTCCTACTTAGTATTCGTGCTACGTTTGTTAACCTCCGTCAAGGCGTAGTGTGCGGTAGCTGACTTGTATTTATCTGTTGCATCGTACGACCTTGTTGACCTCTGTCAAGGGTTGTACGAGTGGGTTTAATTCAATCAGGAAATGACGGGTTGAACTTGACTAGTAGCCTATGGTTTGTTGACCTCCGTCAAGGTCATAGGACGCTAGGTGCAGAATATTATCGGGAATTTCAAGTGTTGAAATTTGCAATGAGATTGCTAACCTTCTATGAGATAGTTGGATCCTGATACCCACAACGAGTAAGAGTTACTCCTGGGAGACTTTTACAAATGACAATTAGCCGATCAAGTAGGTGTCTAGAAAGGTGTTAACGGGGTTATGCCTCTGGGAAAACGAGGTTTATTTTAATTAGGTCTGTGCGAAAGCACGGGGAACCTTCCTCCAAGTACCAACACTGGCCTGGCTGAAAGATTGGCGAACTTGTAAGGTGTAATTCATCCCGGCTAGTCTTACCTTTTTGGTTTTGAAGGAAGATTTGATAAAAACAGTGGGAGCCATCCTGATTAGATAAGATAATAACCAATCTAATCATGCAAGAGCGCACACTAAAGTGTTTTCTTCTCTCTCTCTAGGTAGTGACCATGTCAGGACTTAATCAAGATAATAATATGGATGTATTGACCAAACCCGCTTACTATACTGAGTAGAGGAACGTCGGTCCCGGTCTAACATATAATTGTTATAAGTCCGAGCAGGGAATATGAGAATATCCGGATTCTCACGCCGTCCAAACGAAGAATAAGCATGCTGATGCATCTTCTTCGGGTGTGTTAGTTATCGAGAACTGTTTCTCAGTTCACTCGATGTCCTGGGTATTAGATACCGGATCGGGATCCCACATATGTAATATGTTACATGGGCTAAAGAAAGGTAGGGAACTGGGAATGGGTGATCATTCCATAAGAGTAGGGAATGGTGCAAATGTTGCAGCCAAAGCAGTTGGCGAATATCACCTAGTATTACCAAATGGTAATACATTGATTCTGAATGAATGTTATTACATTCCGACCCTGATATGCAATATTATATCAGTTTCTTTATTAAGTAAAGAAGGATATAATTTTGTAGTACAGGATAATATTATGAACATCTACCTAGATCAAAAGGTTATTGGATCAAGCTCGTTAAATAATGGCATATACATTCTAGATCAAACCACGGTTCCTAATGTACAAAACACACATAAGAGGAAGAGTTCAGAAATGAACGAATCCTACTTGTGGCATTTTAGACTAGGTCATATCAATGCGACACGACTAGCTAAGTTACATAAGGATGGATATTTGAATCCGTTCGAATTTTCATCTTATGAGACTTGTCAGTCATGTCTCGAAGGCAAAATGACCAAAACTCCGTTTAGTGGACACGGAGAAAGAGTTACGGAACTCTTAGGACTGATATATATTGATGTATGCTGTCCCATGTCAACACATGCCAGGAATGGTTCCTCGTATTTCATTACATTCACTAACGATCTCTCAAGATACGGACATGTGTTCTTGTTGTAACACAAGTCTGAAGCTTTTGAGATATTCAGAGAATATAAGCACGAAGTAGAGAACCAAATGGGTAAAAGTATTAAGATCCTTCGATCTGATCGAGGAGGAGAATACTTGAACAATGAGTTCCTGGAATATCTAAAAGAGAATGGGATTCTCTCTCAGCTTACTCCTCCTTATACACCACAGCACAACGGTGTATCGGAACGGAGGAATCGGACGCTATTAGATATGGTGCACTCTATGATGAGCACTGCTGAGTTGCCTATTTCCTTTTAGGGTTTTGCGCTGGAGACAGCAGCATACCTATTGAATCAAGTTCCATCTAAATCTATACCCAAAACACCATATGAGATATAGAGTGGGAAGAGACCATATCTTAAACAAGTTAAGATATGGGGTTGTCCGGCCTATGTCAAAAGGCAAAATCCGGACAAACTCGAGGCACGATCAGTTCTGTGCAAGTTTGTAGGATATCCCAAGCATTCGCGAGGACATATCTTCTACCACCCTGAGGAACATAAGGTGTTTATTGCTCAGCATGCCACCTTTTTAGAAATGGAATTTCTTTCAAAATAAATTAGTGGCGGGGAGGTAGAACTGGAAGATGTTCCAGCAATACAAACTACGACAGATGATTCGGTAGAACCAGAGGATTCAGTAGTTCCCAACGAACCTCAGCCGCTCTACCGATCTAGTAGGGTTCCTCATCCACCTGAGAGATACACCAGTTTTCTCATCGATAGTGGGAGCGAGGATTGCATCATGAAAGATGATGACCCAACTAGCTTCGAGCAGGCTGTCATGAGTGGAGACTCTGTGAAGCGGCTGGATGCAATGCGATCTGAGATGGAATCCATGTACACTTCCAAAGTATGGACTTTGGATGTTGCTCCTGAAGGGGTAAAACACATTGGGAGCAAATGGATCTTTAAGAAGAAACTTGGTGTAGATGGAAAAGTCGAGACTTTCAAAGCTAGACTTGTTGCAAAGGTTTTCGTCAACGACCAGGTGTGGATTAAGATGAAACCTTTTCTCTAGTAGCTCTGGTTAAGTCCATCCGGATCCTACATGCCATTGCTGCATACCATGACTACGAAATCTGGCAAATGGATGTTAAGATCGCCTTTCTAAATGGTGATTTAGAGGAGTGCGTGTACATAACTCAGCCAGAGGGCTTCGTAGACAGTTGGATTAGCGGAAAGGTGTGCAAGCTGCTTAAATCTATCTACAGGTTAAAGCAAGCATCACGGAGTTGGAACATCTGTTTTGATGTCTTTGTCAAAGAGTTTGACTTCATCAAAAACGTAGATGAACCTTTTATATACAAGAAGGTGGAAGAGAGTAAGGTTGTCTTCCTCGTATTGTACGTGGATGACATACTCATGATAGGAAATGATTTTCCTATGCTGCACTCGGTCAAGCTCTTCTTATCACATAGATTCTCAATGAAAGATCTAGGTGATGCCTCCTGCATTTTGGGAATTAAGATCTATAGAGATACTGTTAGTGTATATGCCCTAGAGGCCATTACTGTATCATACTAGTTTGTATATTACTTAATGGAAGCTTGGGATATTCACCTTGTATAAACAATCTTGCTCAATATAGTAGTATGCTACTTGGTTTGTTTCTACTTCAATGTGTACATGTGTTTATTTTGCGATATCACATATACTCATTAGTGGAGCCCTTAGGATCTTTGCTTGATTACCAGCGTTGTGATGGCAGTCACACTAGTGGGGGCTGGGTAATCTATAAGCACATCGTTTTCGAGACAGGGAATCGATACTCCGGAGTAGACTAGCGTATGCGCTTCTCATCCCAGTGTGGGAGATGGTCTGTCCCACAGCCATCAGTACGTCGTACTGGAGATAGTATACGGGTGCTCGTTAGGTTACGAGTACACTGGACAGGACTCGTCGGGAACTGACAGGTTGGTATTATACCTATCGTCAGTTATCAGTTCCCAGGTGACATGAGTACAGCTTAGTCCGCTGACTTGACACTGGCACTTCGCCTCGAGTGTGTTCCCACTGCACTTTGATCACTACCCTACCACGGCTCAAAGGAGTCGTGCAAACAGGTAGTGGTTGGGTGCAGTCCCGAAGCACTTGGAGGCAGTGACGGTTAGACAGGATTCGTCTCTCCCGGTATTGGGGGTTGACATCGCGCTGTGTCTAGGAAAGCCATTACACAAGTAGTCCCTGGCCAGGGCAAGCGAGACATACTGGTAGGCTTCCAGTGTTATCTCAGGGTGTTTTGGGCTTCACTCCGACACGACTTGTACCGCTATTGGGGGACTGACGTTTTACCGCCCCCTAGGCCCGACATGCGATGTATCAGATGAACAGACCGGACTGTACGGAGAATGTCACATTCAGACTCAGTAGGAGTTCAGATGGGGTTCACCTCGTCAGCCTTCTTGTCGGCATCTACCTGGGGACCGTTACGCACAGCTAGTGCCACTTGCGGTCTGTGGTTAAACCCACTTCCAGCGTAGTGTCGAGTCTTTAGAGTCCCACACAGAGGGTATTCGCCTCTGGGCAAAACAGAGTAGAGGTCGCATGGTTTTACGACAGGGTTCGTTCTCATCCGCGCACTTGTGCACGTTTTGGAGTCCGGACGGATTATACTGGCATGCTCTGGTTTGAGCCAGATACTGGTATATGTTTTGGGGTTGCTTTTATCTCTCGGTATTCTTGTTCCTCGGAACGAGAATGCAGGTGTGTATGCACAGTTGTTTGAGGCAGAGGAAGAGGTTTTTCATTAGGGTTTCGGAACGGGTGCGTATGCACAGTTGACAGTCGTCTTTTTCCAAACCCTAATGAATTAGTGAGATATCTATTAATAATAGTAATTAAATGAAATTATGTTATGGTTGGTTCTGTTGACTTGTTGACCATGGTTGACTTGTTGACCATGGTTGAATGTTTGACCATCATCATTACTTTGTAAGGATGCTCCTTGATTCTTGCTTACATTTCATTTAATGAAGTATGATAGTGGTCATTCCAAAACTACCATCAACTATTCTCATTTGAATTATTATTGTTTAGATAATTCTTTTTCTTTTTGATATGGTTGCAAAAAGAAAAAGAGAGCTCATTCTATCATAACCATTCTCTCTCCTCACTTCATCTTCTTCTTCCTCAAGCTCAAGGTGATTCCTTCTCATGTGTTGAGAATCCCTCACCTTGAAAAGAAAACAACCCCTAGACACTCTCTACTCACTCTAGGATCAAGGGTTTGGCAAGCCGGAGATTCTAGTTCACTCAAAGTTCGAGGAAGAGCCCGAAGGTTGTACCCTCAGGTGGATCCATCTTCGACGGAAGAAGGCGACTTGAAAGAACCATCAACCTCTACAAAGTTTGAAGAAGAAGGAGTTCAAGTTTAGGTATAACCATCTTTCCGAGTAGCTAATTCTCTTTAGCTTGTTTGCTAGTTATAGTTTAGGAAAAGATCCCGACTTTGTTAGTCCATGTTGCCCCATGCGCTAAAAATTTGATTTTTATACCGTTTCCGCCTCCCCGCAAGAACCGGGGGTCGCAACGTGGACTTACAGTGGTATCAGAGCCTAAATAAACTTAAACTAGCTTGGTAGTGAAGTGTAACGAAGTTCGGAACCGTAAAAATCCAAAAACCAAACTTTTACAAAACCCTAGTTTCTGTTAAAAAATTTTCTGGTCAAAACAAGATTTGTTATACACCTAAAATCGGCTCAGGGTTTTGTGAGAACACCCAAGAAAAACGATCGCATGATTCCCTTAAAGCGCCGCGGTTCCGCGGCAATAGGTGGCTTAGGCCGCGGAACCGCCGCCGTTTTGTTTCCTCTTGTGATCGTTTTTAGTGCAGTGTTCTTCTGGTAGGATTTTGGGATTTTTAAGATATATTATATGTGCCCAGATTTTCCAGAACTGAAATTTACTTTTGGGGTCCTATAATTCCATATTTTTTTCCGAACTTCACTGCACTTTGACTATGATGGTTATATCTGTGATGTTTGCATGTATTGAACGTCGGCTAATTGCTATAAGTCGATTAGTCGGGGTTATACATCTCTGTGATCTGTGTTTGATATTGGAATGTATATATGAATCTGTTGGACTGTCGCGGATGAATAGCCGGGGTGGATGTGAGATGAGCTTTTGTTTTTCTTTCATTCATTTGTAAATGTAAATTGATGTAATATTATTATTTGTATGGCCGCACAACCGGGTCGGGGTTGTAGTCGTCATTGTATAATTCTTTTTACTGTTTTTGCTCCTAGGATTGACCCATGGAGGGGTGCACAAACTGCCGAGTGCTTGGCGGGTAGTTTGCCGCACCCGTAGGGGTCTTGGGTGGGGTATTTGCTATTCACCGCGACCGTGTAATCCGCTTTTCGTTGCAGGCTCGAACGGATTGCGGATTGCTAGTATATCTAATGTATTCATCTGTGATCTGTAATGTCTATCATTGCTTTATATTTAGGCGTTGCTTATGTTTTACAGCCGCGCTAGCCCAGCCCCCGCTCTGTCGTTAGTTAAGTAACCTAACGAGTGATGACGGGACCCCGTGACGAATGCTAATGGCATAAGCGTACGTCATATTTTGGTTGTTTTCTGCAATGGTAGGATTAAATGATGGGACGCATTAAAAGAACTAATGCAAGAATATCACGCATTAAAAGAACTAATGCAAGATAATAAACCAAGCTAAAGTCGTTGGAACATTTTCGAAAAACCACTCGGTTCTTTTCAAAACTAACTTTTAAATGCGGAGCTTGAGCCACTCCTTCTAAAAGCTATCTCGTTCCATCGATTATATCAAGTTCACTACGTTCACGGTTTCGCCAAAACCATTCGTAGCCCTCCGTCGTTTCGTATGAATATTCAATAGTATTCAAGCTATGTTTGTTGACCTTCGTCAAGACATAGAGATTGGTAGCTGTTGGGTGTTCATATGTAGCATAGATAGATGCGTTGGTTTGGGACAGTCGTATTGCCTTGTTGACCTTCGTCCAGGGTATATACGGGTGGGTTCAAATTAATCTGGATAATGACGGGCAGAACTTGACATGTGACTTATGATTTGTTGACCTTCGTCAAGGTCATAAGAGCATGGGGCAAAAATCCACATCGGGAGTTTCATAAGTACTGAAACTTGCTAGATTTGCATACCATTTGGAGTGTGATGATTATGGTAGAATTCCTTCATTTTCGTCACGCGATGATATTTGGATCCCGATCCTACTGTGAGTATATGCTACTCCTCGGGAAATTTCTCACTAAACGATCAATGCTATAAACCTAGTAGGTGCCTAGAAAGGTGTTAGCGGGGCTACGCCCCCAGGGAAAAGAGGTTCTTAAATTAAGGAACTTCGCGAAAGCGTTGGAAAACCTCCCTCGAAGTACCGACACTGGCCTGGCTGAACGGTTAAGCAAGTATTGTACGGTGGGATTGATCCCGACTAATTCTTCCTTTGTGGTTTGAGGAGGGATTCGAGAGACAGTGGGAGCCATCATGTTTAGACAAATTAAAAACCATTCTAAACTTGCAAGAGCATCGTGCTAAGTGTTTCTTCTCTCCCCCTGCAGCGACCAAATCGAAATGACTGGACTTAAGTTACTTCTAGATAAAAACATACTGATAGGGCCAAACTACAAAGATTGGCTCAGGAATGTAAAATTGGCAATCACTTACGACAAGCTGGGGTATCTTCTTACCACCAAAGCTCCCCCCGTCCCAGGTCCCACCTCCAGCGTCGCGGATAAGGAAATCCGTAAGACTTGGGAGATTGATTGCGCGAAGGCCAGGTGCCTCGTGCTTGCCTCTATGGACAACGAACATCAGAGGAGGCATGAGAATATGGACCTCGAGTCCATATTTCTCCATACAAAAGAACTGTATGGAGAGCAGTCTCGTATCGCAAGATACGAAGTGTCGAAGAAGTTATTTTCGACAAAGTTGGCCGTCGGATCATCGGTAGCGGACCACGTGCTTAAGATGATTGGCTACAATGAGGAGCTCGCGGAACTTGGGACCACGTTGGACAGCGAACTTTATACGGATTTAATTCTCCAGTCCCTTCCATCCACTTACGCCCAGTTCATACTGAATTTCAACTTGCAAGAAAATGAAGTTGAACTTTCAGAACTCCTCAACATGCTGAGGAGCGCAGAGGGCACCCTACAGAAGGGTAGGGAAACACCCGCTTTGTTTGTAGGAGGATCTTCTTCCTCTAGGTCCAAGGCAAAAGCCAAGGGAAAGAGGAAGAAAGCCCCCTCCAAACCAAGAGGCGGTGTTAGTAAAGTGGGTACGAAGGGAAAGGAAAAGGCAACAAAGATTCCGGGGAAGCTTGTTGGTAAAGAGGAATGATTCTATTGTCACAAGAGTGGACACTGGAAGAAAGATTGCAGGGCTTGGAAAGCCAGGACACAGGAACTGAAGCAGGTTGCGGCTTCAGCTTCAGGTGTGTATGTTATTGAAAACTGTCTTTTTATAAACTCTACTTCCTGGGTATTGGATACCGGATCAGGATCTCATATCTGTAATTCTTTGCAGGCGTTGAGAAACCGTAGGTTTTTGAAGGCAGGTGACATGACCCTCAGAGTTGCGAACGGAGCTAGCATGGATGCTAAAGCCGTGGGGGACTATCACCTGGGAATGTCAGATGGGCATGTTTTGGTTTTGCGTAATTGCTTTTTTGTACCCAACGCAACTTGTAATATCATTTCTGTATCTTTGGTTTCTAAAGAAGGTTATGAATTTGCGTTTGTAAGTAATGTTGTAAACATTCACCTTAATCAAGTTATGATTGGGTCAGGTACATTGAGCAATGGTATATACGTATTAAACCAACCATATATTTTCAATGTCCAGAATACACACAAAAGAAAGTCTCCAGATATCAATCAGTCTTTTTTATGGCATTGTAGACTGGGTCACATCAATGAGACACGGTTGACTAAGTTACATAAAGAAGGATACTTGGATCCGTTCGAGTATCAGTCTTATGCCACTTGTGAATCTTGTCTCATGGGAAAGATGACAAAGACTCCGTTCACTGGACACGGAGAAAGAGCGAGCGAGCTCTTGGGACTCATACACAGTGACGTGTGTGGTCCAATGTCTACACATGCGCGAAGCGGTTATTCATACTTCATTACTTTCACAGACGATTTCTCTAGGTATGGACATGTCTTCTTAATAAAGCACAAATCCGAGGCCTTTGAGAAATTTCGGGATTACAAGAATGAAGTTGAAAAACAAACAGGCAAAAGTATTAAGATTCTAAGATCGGATCGAGGTGGTGAATACTTGAGTGCCGAGTTCCTGGACTATTTAAAAGAGAATGGAATTCTCTCTCAGCGTACTCCTCCATACACTCCGCAACACAACGGTGTATCGGAAAGAAGGAATCGAACCCTATTGGATATGGTTCGTTCCATGATGAGTAAGGCTGAGTTACCGCGATCTTTCTGGGGCTATGCACTAGAAGTAGCTGCATATCTCTTGAACAAGGCTCCCACCAAGACTGTGCCTACAACTCCATATCAGATGTAGAGTAGGAAGAAACCCTGTCTTAAGTACCTTAAGATATGGGGATGTCCAGCTTTTGTAAAAAAGCGGCATGCGGACAAGCTCGAGGCACGTTCAGTACAGTGTAAGTTTGTGGGATACCCAAAGAACTCCAGGGGGTATCTGTTCTATTCCGCTGAGGAACAAAAGGTTTTTGTTTCTCAACATGCCCGCTTCTTGGAAACTGAGTTTTTGGAAACCCAGATAAGTGGGAACGCAATAGAACTGGAAGAAATTCCAGAACCACAAGCTATTACTGAAAGCTTGGAAGAGCCAGTAAGTTCAAAAGAACAGGACATTCCTATGCCGCTCCGCAGAAGTAGTAGGCAGTCTCATCCGCCCGAGAGATACTACGGTTTTCTCATAGACGGGGATAGAGAGGATTGCATCATAGACTATGATGAGCCTACTAGCTTCCAGCAGGCCGTTCAGAGCGTTGACTCGGTAAAATGGCTGGATGCAATGCGGACCGAAATGGAGTCCATGTACACCAACAAAGTATGGACGTTGGACATTGCTCCAGACGGGGTAAAACCCGTAGGATGCAAGTGGATCTTCAAAAGGAAGATTGGTGTAGATGGACAGGTTGAGACCTATAAAGCTAGACTTGTAGCAAAGGGTTTCCGTCAAAGACCTGGCTTGGACTATGACGAAACCTTTTCTCCAGTGGCTATGCTGAAATCCATTCGGATCCTTCTTGCCATTGCTGCCTTCCACGATTATGAGATTTGGCAGATGGACGTAAAAACCGCTTTTCTAAATGGAAATTTAGAGGAGTGTGTCTATATGGATCAGCCAGAGGGTTTCATTCAGAGTGGGAGCAGCGGAAAGGTGTGCAAGTTGCTTAAGTCCATCTATGGACTAAAGCAGGCATCGCGGAGTTGGAACATCTGTTTTGATGAGACGGTCAAGGAATTTGACTTTATCAAAAATCCAGATGAACCATGCATCTATAGTAGATTTGTAGCGAGAACTGTTGTATTCCTTGTTTTATACGTGGATGACATTCTCTTAATAGGAAATGACATTCCTATGCTACAATCTGTCAAGGGTTTCTTGTCACACAGGTTCTCCATGAAAGACCTGGGTGATGCCTCTTACATCCTGGGGATCCGGATCCATCGTGATAGATCCAAGAGGATATTAGGACTTTCACAGTCCAGGTACATCGACACTATACTGAAAAGATTCAGTATGGAAGATTCCAAGCGCGGTAACCTACCGGCTTGTCACGGGATCACCCTCTCTAAAGAGATGTCTCCCAAGACTGATTTGGAGAGGATCGCATGTCTATTATACCCTACGCTTCTGCGGTAGGCTCTATAATGTATGCGATGTTGTGTACTAGACCGGATGTAGCTTATGCACTGAGTGTAGTAAGCCGGTATCAGTCAAACCCTGGGGAGAAACACTGGATAGCAGTAAAGAACATTCTCAAGTACCTGAGAAGGACTAAGGAGATGTTCTTGGTGTATGGCGGAAAAGACCTCCAGATCGAGGCCTTTGCTGACTCCAGCTTCCAGAGTGACAAGGATGATTCCAAGTCCATGTCGGGTTTTGTCTTTACCCTCAATGGAGGGGCGGTGTGTTGGAAGAGTTCCAAACAGGAAACCGTTGCAGACTCGACTATGGAAGCGGAATACATCGCTGCATCTGATGCCGCAAAAGAAGCTGTCTGGATGAGGAAGTTCTTAAAAGAACTTCAGGTGGTTCAGTCCATTGTTGACCCAATACCTCTGTATTGCGACAACAATGGGGCTATAGCTTTAGCGAAGGAACCCAGGTCCCATCAGAGATCCAGGCACATCTTGAGGCGGTATCACCTGATCAGGGAGATCGTGGATCGCAAGGAGATCGAGGTTCGGAGGGTTGCTTCAGAAGAAAACACTGCAGATCCATTCACCAAGGCCCTACCCCAGACTCAGTTCGAGCGGCTGATCGAGATGATAGGTCTTCGATATGCCAGTACATGGCCTTAGTACAAGTGGGAGATTGTTAGTGCATATGCCCTAGAGGCCATTACTGTATCATACTAGTTTGTATATTACTTAATGGAAGCTTGGGATATTCACCTTGTATAAACAATCTTGCTCAATATAGTAGTATGCTACTTGGTTTGTTTCTACTTCAATGTGTACATGTGTTTATTTTGCGATATCACCTATACGCATTAGTGGAGCCCTTAGGATCTTTGCTTGATTACCAGCGTTGTGATGGCAGTCACACTAGTGGGGGCTGGGTAATCTATAAGTACATCCTTATACAGGTCCCTAGTCGTAGGACTATCGAGACAGGGCATCGATACTCCGGAGTAGACTAGCGTATGCGCTTCTCATCCCAGTGTGGGAGATGGTCTGTCCCACAGCCATCAGTACGTCGTACTGGAGATAGTATACGGGTGCTCGTTAGGTTACGAGTACACTGGACAAGACTCGTCGGGAACTGACAGGTTGGTATTATACCTATCGTCAGTTATCAGTTCCCAGGTGACATGAGTACAGCTTAGTCCGCTGACTTGACACTGGCACTTCGCCTCGAGTGTGTTCCCACTGCACTTTGATCATTACCCTACCACGGCTCAAAGGAGTCGTGCAAACAGGTAGTGGTTGGGTGCAGTCCCGAAGCACTTGGAGGCAGTGACGGTTAGACAGGATTCGTCTCTCCCGGTATTGGGGGTCGACATCGCGCTGTGTCTAGGAGAGCCATTACACAAGTAGTCCCTGGCCAGGGCAAGCGAGATATACTGGTAGGCTTCCAGTGTTATCTCAGGGTGTTTTGGGCTTCACTCCGACACGACTTGTACCGCTATTGGGGGACTGACGTTTTACTGCCCCCTAGGCCCGACATGTGATGTATCAGACGAACAGACCGGACTGTACGGAGAATGTCACATTCAAACTCAGTAAGAGTTCAGATGGGGTTCACCTCGTCAGCCTTCTTGTCGGCATCTACCTGGGGACCGTTACGCACAGCTAGTGCCGCTTGCGGTCTGTGGTTAAACCCACTGCCAGCGTAGTGTCGAGTCTTTAGAGTCCCACACATAGGGTATTCGCCTCTGGGCAAAACAGAGTAGAGGTCGCATGGTTTTTCGACAGGGTTCGTTCTCATCCGCGCACTTGTGCACGTTTTGGAGTCCGGACGGATTATACTGGCAGGCTCTGGTTTGAGCCAGATACTGGTATATGTTTTGGGGTTGCTTTTATCTCTCGGTATTCTTGTTCCTCGGAACGAGAATGCAGGTGTGTATGCACAGTTGTTTGAGGCAGAGGAAGAGGTTTTTCATTAGGGTTTCGGAACGGGTGCGTATGCACAGTTGACAGTCGCCTTTTTCCAAACCCTAATGAATTAGTGAGATATCTATTAATAATAGTAATTAAATGAAATTATGTTATGGTTGGTTTTGTTGACTTGTTGTCCATGGTTGACTTGTTGACCATGGTTGAATGTTTGACCATCATCATTACTTTGTAAGGATGCTCCTTGATTCTTGCTTACATTTCATTTAATGAAGTATGATAGTGGTCATTCCAAAACTACCATCAACTATTCTCATTTGAATTATTATTGTTTAAATAATTCTTTTTCTTTTTGATATGGTTGCAAAAAGAAAAAGAGAGCTCATTCTATCATAACCATTCTCTCTCCTCACTTCATCTTCTTCTTCCTCAAGCTCAAGGTGATTCCTTCTCATGTGTTGAGAATCCCTCACCTTGAAAAGAAAACAACCCCTAGACACTCTCTACTCACTCTAGGATCAAGGGTTTGGCAAGCCGGAGATTCTAGTTCACTCAAAGTTCGAGGAAGAGCCCGAAGGATGTACCCTCAGGTGGATCCATCTTCGACTGAAGAAGGCGACTTGAAAGAACCATCAACCTCTACAAAGTTTGAAGAAGAAGGAGTTCAAGTTTAGGTATAACCATCTTTCCGAGTAGCTAATTCTCTTTAGCTTGTTTGCTAGTTATAGTTTAGGAAAAGATCCCGACTTTGTTAGTCCATGTTGCCCCATGCGCTAAAAATTTGATTTTTATACCGTTTCCGCCTCCCCGCAAGAACCGGGGGTCACAACGTGGACTTACAGATACATCTAAGCAGATACTAGGATTGTCCCAATCCAGGTACATTGACACCATGCTAAAGAAGTTTAGTATGGAAGAATCTAAGCGTGGGAACTTACCTACGATCTTTGGACTCATTCTCTCTAAAGAGTTGTCTCCTAAGACTGATTTGGAAAGAGCTCGCATGCAAGGGATACCATATACTTCGGCAGTAGGCTCTATCATGTACGCAATGCTATGTACCAGACCCGATGTAGCTTACTCACTAAGTGTAGTGAGTAGGTATCAAGAAGATCCAGGGGAGAGTCACTGGACAGCTGAGAAGAACAATCTCAAATACTTGAGAAGGACTAAGGAGATGCTCTTGGTGTATGGTAACGGAGAACTCCCGGTGGAGTCCTTTACCGATTCAAGCTTCCAATGTGATAAGGACGACTCTAAGTCGCACTCGAGATTTGTCTTTTCCCTCAAAAGAGGGGCGGTTTTTTGGAAGTGTTCCAAGCAAGAAACCATGGCAGACTCAACGATGGAGGCTGAATACATCACTGCCAATGATACTGTCAAAGAGGCTGTCTGGATGAAGAAGTTCATCACTGAAGCTGTGGCTTTGTATTGTGATAACAATGGAGCTGTGGCTTTGGCCAAGGAACCCAGGTCCCATCAGAGATCTAGACATATTCTGAGGCGGTATCACCTGATCCGGGAGATAGTTGATCGCCGTGAGATCGAGGTCAGGAGAGTTGACATGAAGGACAGCACAGCGGATCCACTAACGAAGGCCATACCTCAGATACAATTTGAGATACTCTTCGGGATGTTGAGAATGAGATACTACAACAGCCGGCCTCAGTACAAGTGAGAGATTGTTAGTTATGTATATACCCTAGAGGCCATTATTGTACATATGATGTATATTGTAGTGGATGCTTAAATATATAAAGAGAGGAATTTCTTGCTCGATATGATAGTATGCTATCTGGTTTCACTTTGTCTTAACATATTGACTTGTATTAGTTTACTGTCTTGCTCTCACATGTTGATAAAGCCCTTTGGATATGTACTCGACTACTAGGACTATGATGCAGATCATACTAGTAGGGCCAAGGTAGTCCAAGAGTACATCCTATAACTGTTCCTAGTCGAGGGTGTATCGAGACAGGGCATCGATACTCCAGAGTAGACTAGCGTATACGCATCCTGACCAATATGAAGGGCGATGGATGATCCCATATCCATTGGTGTTTGACATCAAAGATGGTGTATGGGTGCTCAGTAGAGACTGGGTACACTGAACGGACTCGTCGAGAACTCCTAGATGGTATTATACCTATCGTTAGATAGCAGTTCTCTGGTGACACTGGTACAGGTTAGTCTGTAGACCTGAGATCGTCATAGAGACTTGTGTGATTCCCATCGTGCTTTGATTTCCACCTTACCACGTTCATGAGAACGTGCAAAACGGTGGCTTTTGGGTACTGTCCCGAATCAAATGGAGGCAATGAGAGATAGGAGGTGTTTCGTCACTCCCGGTATTAGGGGTTGATGTTGCGCTGTGTTCGATTGGCTATAACTAGAAGTCCCTGGCTAAGGCTGATATGGAGATCTACTAGTAAGTGTTATCAGTAGTTTCTCAACCCGTTATGAGCCTCACATCGACACGACTTATCGGTTACTGGGGTCTGACGTTTACCACCCCTAGACTGGATATGCGACATATCAGACGAAGAGACCGGACTGTACGGGAGTGTTACTGATTGGATTCACAGGAGTGTGTGCAGGCTTGCTTGTTGATCTTCTCATCGGTCAATACCTGGGTGGCTATTACGTTTAGCTGACCGCTTGCAGCTTGTGGGTGTTTGATATGATCATCACCTACTGCCGGCGTATTGACGAGTCTTTAGAGTCCTACACAGAGGTTTCCTGGCTCAGGCGAAACGGAGTAGGAGCACATATGTGATATGTGCGGGACCGAGAATAATACGTGTATGTGATACCGTATTCGATTCTCGCGATATGTGATATCGGTCGGGTATATGTGATATAGCCGGGTCATCGGATTAAGTGTTGATTCGATGAACTGATGCATATTATATTAGTCAGTTATTTGCAATATAGCCGGATTATTAAACCAAGTGTTGATTTAATAATCTAATGTATAATTATATATATGATATATTACATTACATTAACTAATATAAGCTCACTTAAATGATTCTTTTTCTCACTTGATGATACATTGATATATATGTGATATATGTTAAATGTATTATTTTCTTTTGTTACATAATTATATATATGTGATATGTATAATTGTAACATGCTAGGTTACAAATGCAACTAGGGTTTATGAGAGTTAAACCATGATTAGGGTTTACATTTTTATTTTGGATAATTTAATTTTGTTGATTTATGCTAAGATATTTTGCTTAGTTGACTTTGTCCATCTTGTTGATATTTTCTTAGATATTTGTTAACCTAATTTTAACCCTACCCTATGGTTTATTCTCTACAAGGGTTAAGCATGCCATGCTTAACCCATGGTTGCATTTATAACCTCATAACAATTTCATTCATCACTTAACTTCTTCTTCCTCCTCACAAAAGCTTTCTAGCTTTTTCATTTTGTGATGAATAATTGTGAGAAATAGAAAAATAAAGAGAGCAAAATTCCTACTTCATCATCTTCTTCTATACTAGCCATATAGATTAGTGTGTTAGCTTCACTAATCTCTAATTAGTGAAGTGTTAGCTTGGGTTTGTGATTCCTCAAGGTAGATCATCTTTGATTGTGAAGACTTCAAGCTAGCATGGATCATTCACCTCATGGAGCCTCTTTACAGTCCGGGAGCATGACGATCGCAGCGAAGGGACCTCAACTCGGATTTATGAAGCGAAGGAACGGACTACAAAGGTTGTAATTCCTCTCATTTAGATATTAAGTTGTTAACTTGTTGTTTTAGTTTGATTCTCTAGTTAAGGATCTAGGGTTTGGATTGTTTAAACAAGACAAAAAATTTAAATTGGCATGGATGATGCCACCCGAAACCTTGCTGTTATGATAAATAACCCTACAGTGATACTGTATTCTATTCTCGCGATATTTGTATCGGTCGGTTATATGTGATATAGCCAGGTTATCGAATCAAGTGTTGATTCGATAAGTTGGTACATATAATATTAGTCGGTTATATGAGATATAGCCGGATTATTAAATCAAATGTTGATTTGATAATTTAGTGTATAATTGTATATTTGATATACTAGTTTACAATAATTAATATTAGCTCACTTAAGCATTTATTTTTCTCACATGTGCACACTTAATATATATGTGATATATATTAATTGTATTATGTGCCATGGTTGATGATCCATGCAACATGGCTGTATGAGACTTACACCATGATAAAGATATTGTAGGGTTTATTTATTTATGGTAATTCAATTATTAGTTGGAAATTTGTCACATGGCAAGCTTCATGAAGCTTTGAGATCCATTGACTTAGTTCACTAGTTTTGTCTTACACTAGATATTTGTTAACCCAACCATTATCTAAACTCATGGTTAAGTCTCTACATGAGTAATATTAAATATTTTCTCACCCATGGTTGCCATTCTCTCTCTCATCCATTAACATCTTCTTCTTCCTCAAGCTCAAAGAAGAGCTTACAAGGTTTTGTGAGAGAGCTCAAAATAAGTGAGAAAATTAATTCTAAAGTAAGCAAAAATCCTGCTTCATCATTCTCTACTAGATTAACACTTTAGTATAGGGTGTCAGCTTCACTAATCTCTCATTAGTGAAGTAGTAGCTTGGGTTAGTGTCTCCTTCACGTAGACCATCTTCGGCCTCGAAGACTTCGCGCAAGCTCGTTCTTTTCACCTTGTGAAGCCATGCTAGAGCCCGGAAGATTACTACTTGGAGCGAAGGGACTACTACACGGAGCTATTGAAGTGAAGGACCGGTCTACAAAGGTTGTATTTCTAGTTCACTTAGTTGTAAAGTAGTTTACAATTAGTTTCGTATGATTCTCTAGTTAAACATCCTAGGTTAGAGTTCTTTAGCATGACAAAAATTTGAAAATGGCATGGATGATACTTCCCGAAACCTTGCTGTCATGCATAAGAACCCTACAGTGTACCTGCAGGTGATGGAGTCACCCTCTCTAAAGGTGTCTTACGGACTAAAGGGGATAGGGATCTGCATGATTAGCATATCACTTGCTTAGGCAGTTGAGTTAATCATGAAATGTCAAGTACCACACCAAGTGTTATTTTTGCACTAGCTGCAATACATATTGGGAAGCAGTTATTGAACATAAATGGTTGTTCTTGGGAAATGATTACGACAGCCTCCTTTAGGAGACGATTATCATTTCAGGCTTCTAAGGTGACCTGGATGACAGAGTGAATGTCAGAGTTATAGTTTTCCCTCTTTTAAGGGACAGTATGTTGGACAGATGGTCCAAGCGGATACTGAAGAAAGGCATGGCACAGGATACTGATTAAATTCAGTGGACTATACAGTTAAAGAAGTTTGCTGGATTTGGAGTTCATTTGTGAACTGGGTCTCATCAGATATCCAGACAAATTCTAAGACAGGTATTGGTCATTTCAGGTGATAGCTTTCTCCACGAAGTTGAGATATAGAGAGACATAGAAAGAAACATTGGAGCGGATCCACTAACTGAGGCTATTTCTCGAACGCAATAGTTTCGCAAACGGGCTTTGCGAAACTGATTAATAGAGAAGTTGGGTATTCGATATGACACGAGCTGTGAGTATGCGACACCGCAATAATTGGCCTTAAGTGCAAGTGGGAGATTGTTGGCTATAGTGCCCTCATGGCAATTATCATAATCGCAGGCAGGTGATTAAGATGATTGAGGGAGGACTTATACCGGTAGAACAATCTTACTCGAGATGATATTATACTATCTGGTTTGTCTTTATCATCATGTACATGTTGATAGAGCCCATAGGATTCTTGCCTGACTACAAGCATTATGATGGCGATCATATACGTGGGAGATGGGGGTCAATAAGCACATCCTTAAATGTCCCTAGTCGGATGAGTATCGAGACTGGGCATCGATACTCCAGTGTAGACTAGTGTATACTGATCGAGACCCCGACGAGGGGCGATGGCCAGGTCTCACAAGCCATTGGTGTTATTTTCTTCACCTAAGATAGAATACAGGTGCTCATTGGGTTATGAGTACACTGGACAGACTCGCCGGGAACGTGCTAGTTAGTATTATACCTATTGTCAGATAGCAGTTCCCAGGTGACATGTATACAGGTTAGTCTGTCGACCTAAGATCGTCATTTGTCTCGTATGAGTTCCCACTATTCTTTGATTACTACCCTACCACGGCTCAAATAAGGCGTGCAAACAGGTTTTGGTTGGATATAGTCCCGAGCCACATGGAGGCAGTGATCGGATCGTCGGGGATTCATCTCTCCCGGTATTGGGAGTTGATGTCGCGTTGTGCACGGGTGGCCATCACCAGAAATCCATGGCCATGATGGACGAAAATTACCGATCCAGGATCGATAGTTCCTCCGGTGGTGATGGGTTTCATGCCGACACTAAATGTCGCGTTGTTAGGGGTCTGACTTTATCCACCCCCCTAGACTCGATATTCGATACTCTTAGACAAACAGACCGGACTGTACGGATATTGTCACTGTTAGGCTCAGTAAGGGTTCAGGATGAGTTTGCTCTTCGGCCTCCCTTTCGCTCAATACCTAGATAGCCGTTACGTACAGCTAGTGCCGCTGACGTGCTTGTGGTTAAACCCACTGCTAGTGTATTGACGAGTCTTTAGAGTCTCACACAGAGGGTTTTCACGGTTCAGGCGATATAGTGTAGATGACGTATGTTGGTACATACAGGTGTTCGATTAAATATGTTTACAGGCTACACAAACTTTAATCGGACGGTTGATAATACTAGCGGCTTAGGATTGAGCCGGATTATTAAATCAGGTTTTGATTTAATAATATATATATGTATTTATATATATGTATTCTAGTATTATTATACTCTATTCATTTTCTCCCTTGGCTATTCTTATTTTTGTACGAATACACGTATATGTATTTCGATGCATGTACCGGGTTTTATTCCGTATTTATACGGAATAGCTTTTAGAAGTGGACACCTCATTTTTATGATTTTCCTTTTTTGGAAATTCATTTGTTTCACAAATGAGGTAGAGGAGTGAGGTGGCATGAGCATGGGTTGTGGCATGTAGAAAGGTATGGCTTGGAATTGTTTATTTAGAAATTGAGGTGAGATATTTTTGTGAGTGAGAGAGAGGAGGCAGCCACAATTTGACATGGGCTTGCTCATTTATTTTCTTCACTTTTTTTCATGGTTCATTGTATTCTTACTCACTTGGTGAAAACACTTAGCCACTTTCTTTAGTTGCTCATGCCACATGTTTCCTCACCTCCTTCATCTTCTTGAGTTGCTCTATTGAGCATATGTGATGAGAGAAAATTATAGTGACACATTCCTACACCTCCATTCTCTATTGCTAGCAACCTTGGAGTATCGGTTGTCTCGCTCAACGAGGCTGAAGCTTGCGCCGTTTCCCTCAGGTGAATCATTATAGATGGAGGAAGACCGGCAACCAAACTCGATCAAGGTGCCACTAAGAGCTTGGGGATGACGGTTGAAGACCGAAGGACACGGATCAACTCTGTATAACCATTCTAACTTCTTTTTATAGCTTGCTAGCTTAGGACTTAAGGTAGATCCGGGCATCGGGTAATGGTAGCGCCAGTTTAGAAAATTTTTGTTCCGCATTTGGCCACGGTTTGATGGCCGGGGCGCCGCCGTAACCAAACAACTTTATCCACCCCCTAGAGTCGATATGCGATACTCTTAAACGAATGGACCGGACTGTACGAAGATTGTCACGGACAAGCTCAGTAGGGGTTCGGATGAGTTTGCTCGTCGGCTTTCCATTAGCTCAATACCTGGATAGCCGTTGCGTACATCTAGTGCCGCTGACGTTCTTGTGGTTAAACTCACTGCCAGCGTATTGACGAGTCTTTAGAGTCCCACATAGAGGGTTTCCCTGCATCAGGCGAAACGATGTAGAGGCCGTATGGTTTTACGACAGGGTTCGATCATATACGTGCACTTGTGCACGTATCATGATTCGGACAGATAATACTAGTAGGTTTTGGTTTAAGCCGGATCCTAATATTATATTATTGGATTATTTTCATCTCTTTGTATTCATATTTTTCGGAATACGGATACGGGTATGTATATAGGGATGAGGGGTATTCTTGTAATTTATTACAAGGTGCTTCTAGAAGAAGACACCCTATTTAGTTTATAACCATTTACTTTAAATGGTTAATGAGATAGAGAGATAGGGTGTTTATTACATTTATTGAGGCATGGCTCACTTGGTAACTCATGGGGTGATTCGTTCCTTGGGTGAGTTATTGAAGCATGCTTGATTCTTTGGTATGCTTAATAATTCATAACAACACTAAGCCATTTTCTTTGGTTGCTTCACACAACACTCTCATCTCTCCTCATGCTTCCTTCTTCTACATCCACCCTAAAAGTCTCATGTGTTGAGAAACCTAGGGTGTTATGAGACTTATTAATCCATCATTAGACTCTACATCTTCTAGGCTGTCTAGTTTAGCGAACTTGGTACACTAGTTACCTCGGTTTTGATGTTGGAGCTCGAACTACAAATCCTCCGGTGGATCATCTTCGGCCGAGGGAGACCGGTGATCAAGCTTGATCATGGAGGCCACTAGGAGCTTGGGAAGATGGTTAAAGACCGTAGGATACGGATTATTCGGTATAACCTTTCTAACTCCTCTTTAGTTTGCTAGCTTTAGGTTTATGCTTAGATCCGGGTTATAGGGTTGTTCTAGTGCCAGTTTTATAAAAATTTTGTTTCGAAAACGGTCACGGTAGATGGTGTCACGACCCAAAAAGTACGGAACATGACCATCACTTAAATTACGAAACGTCTCAAGGCGTACGTAATCTAAGTAAGCCAAAACCCAGAAATCAAAACCAAAGAAGAGTAGAGTGAAGGAAACACCAATTTCAAGCAGGTAGTTTTAATAACATAGGCCGAAGTATGTATTTTTAAAATCTCAAATATTATCTAAAAATTTCGGTAGAGTCTCCTTTGTAAATACTGGCCCCAAATGGGATACAACATGAATAGTATACGAAATCAATAAAAAAAGGCATCCCCAAGCGGGAGCTAGCTCTTCGTCAATCGACGGTCATAACCACGCAAGCAATATAATATACAACGCCGAAAGGCGAGGACCAAAACTCAAAAGAAACTCAAAACATCAAGAAAACCGGAGAATACTACAACGCAAGACTCTAAGGTCGAAATAATAACAAGTCTAGTCTTCTTTCTCACTCAAATATAAAATCAGGTTGATGGACTTTCTAGATACAACTGAATTAATAAATAAACAAAGGTGGTCCTGATGCAAAGAACCCACCTGCCAAAGCAATCACCTGGAAGGAACAGTGTGCCAGCAAAGCCGCAACGCAACCTGTACGGCAAAACCTAGAAGGAACTGTGGCACAACGGGGCTGAGTTGCCAACTCATGAGTAGAAAACATCTACGAGCAGAAATCGCATGTATGATGCAATCCTAGGTCATACGATCAATATATAATCCTCAAATTAATAGGGTCTGAAGCATGAAAAAGTGGTAAGGGTAAACATCTATACATAAGTGTAATCCTATATGCACGTGTCCATACCTCAGGTAGCAACATATCATATGAATGAGGTATGAATGCATGAAAACAGAATACAAGTAAATGAAGAAACTGCTTTCATAACTTAGTGAGATTTCTGTATATTTAAAACGAGATATCATCAATGAAATCAACAGAAACGGTTTCTAGCATCGACACAAAACATAAATCCCAATATCTCAATATCTCAGGCTCCGGCTATCCGGACTGGCCTGTATCATCAAATCTCAATACCTCAATATCTCAAAACCTCAGTGTCTTAAATCTCACTATCTAGGACGCCGTCATTCCAGATCGGCCCCTAACATCAATCACACGACAACGAACGATATCCTCCGGATACCCGACGTGTCAGGTAAAATCACCGGTAGGCAGTCTGCCCCTGCCGGGTTCATCGTATACTACTCGATTTTCTTGCCCCGGGGTACCTTACCGGGTCCACCATGTACCCGCAGACGGTTCATCCAACTTCTCGAATCGGGTCTCGAAATCCATCTCATAACCGAGAAAACATCATGGTGGACGACTCATAAATCATGGGAAAACTGCACTTTTCATTTTTAAAAAGAGAGAAAAAGAAGTTTATATATATTCTTGCGGTTTTCTCCCAAATCCAGGAAATCTCATGAAAATCAGAAATCCAATCATCAATAGCACGTAACCGGTGAATATAATATGCATGAAGTAGCAAGTAATAACTGCAATGTCTAAACTGGCATATAAGGCAAGTACACTAATATCATGTCGAAACTATCAGCTAACAAGCTATGTTAATGAAATAGTATTCTCTAAAATGTACGTGACATGGCAATTACCGAAGATGATGTGTGTGAGCCGGAAAGTAAGTGTACGTGGAACATACGCATCATTGGTAATGGTGCTGGTGTCCTGACAGCATGATATCAATAATGGTATATGAAATCATAATATAAGCATGCGATGCGAAGCGAACAGCAATAATGTGCGGGAGCTGAATGATAAACACAATGATAACTAATCTGCATTTAATATAATATAAGTCATACAATGGTGCCATTTGAAATAACACGAATCAAGGTGTTTTGAAAATAAGGGCTACGGTGTTTTTAAGAAAAGATACGTCCTTTGAAATATTCGTAGAATCCCTTGGCCTGTCTTTTAAAACACCCACGATTCGTTAGTTTTTGAAATAGGTAGGAATCGAATCTAGTCTATCAATTACACTAAACTATAGGGCTGAGATAACAGGCTAAACGAAAGGTAAGGAAACTACCTAACATCTGAGTCGATACATACATACACATATATATATATAATAGTTGGTGATCCTGCCTCAATAGTATCACATACGATACAATATCTATAATATGACATCCTCAAGTCAAGAGTGCGGATCTATCATCAATATATATCTCGTACGTGAATCCATCGTACAGCATCCCAAATCTGGGTACAGGTCAAATATCACATTCATCACATTATTCATCTGGTATCCTCTTATTAAAATCATGATCCGGGGTACTGACCTACGTCTAGTACAAAACTGATACCATCTATGAAATGCATGCGTGTGTATGAAAACACCATGCCTAAAGAAACTGCTAAAATATCATGTCGTATCACAAATACGGACCATGTCACATCACCGATCTCACGGCCTCAAGCCCAATCTCATCGACTCATCTCCAATCCCAAGTACTATCCTCATAATCCATGTATATGTATACGTATATATATATACTTAGTCTCATACCCATGTGTGTGTGTGTGAGTGTGTGTCTATATATATATATATACACATATCCCCATATACGCACATGTAAAATAGATGTATGCAAATGCGGGTGTGCGGGTGGGTGTGTACCTATTCTAGGGTTCGCGACTAAGAAGCTATGCTAGTTTACTTCTAATTACCCTACACTAAACCATGAACAAAAATCATATCTTGATAATCATCCTCGTATCATAAAACACCTATAACATATATATATATATATATATATATATATATATATCATCAACTATACTACGGACTGCAGGGGTGCTATACGCCATCCACCCGACTTCCCCCGTAGATAAAATCTACTCACCTGTTCTGCGCTCGCCGGTGCCGACGTCGCCACGCGCTTGCTCGTTGTCTCGAAATCCACCTGGGGTACCTACATATCACCACGTATCGTAACGCATAAAAACAAAATCTGAAATCGAAATGGTATACGAAAACCAATTCGGCACGCGTATCACGCATAAGTCAAAACCTATCGTCTACGCATGCAAGAATAGCCAAACCAACCCTCGATGTCGATGTACAAATATCGAACCATCGAGAAAAACCCAAACACACTCATTTGCATATTCACAAACACTAATTATAAGATAAAATAGGTTAAAATTCACAAAACCACAAACTCACTATAAAAGCTATTTTTTCGAAAACTTAGCAAGCAAGGTTTACCGTTTTTGTACAAAACTTGATGTTTTAACAATTCTAGTGACCAAGATGATAACTTAATATCTTAATAATGCCATAGAAACCATTACTTAAATTTTAATCCCACAATTTAATTCAATTTCTAAAACCTAGTTAGCACTTTAGCATAATTATAACAATTTTAAACTAACAAATTAGCAACTAGTGACCAAATTAGATTTTTCATTCAATTACAAGTTAAACTACCCATTAAAACCATGAATAATTGATAAAAACCATGACTACAATTTTATCTCACATATATAAATATTTTACAAAAACCTAGTTTGGATAAAAGCTTATTTTGGACATTGTAAATGTTCCAGTTAGGAATTTTAGCAATTTGATTAATTTTGCATAGCATTAACTAGTTAAATACATCACACAACTATAATCTCATACCTAAAACCCTAACTAAATTTTCACAAACCCTAACCTTGAACTTGAACTTGCAATTCAAAACCTAATCTAAACCACTCATTAACTTAATTTGAAGAAATAATCAAACAATTTAACAAAAAGCCAAGCTTTATTATACCTCAAGAACCATGGATCAACATAGAACTTGACCTCCAAATTGAAATCTTTGCACCAAAATCCATGCTATATGGGCTAAGGAAAAATGGGTAGAAGTTGGATTTTGATTTTGTGGGATTTTTGTGTTGATTTTGAAGCATTTGTGATGATTTTTTGAAGTGAAATGAGGTCAAGAAAAATGGGGGCTGCTTGGGGAGTAGTCTCGGCCAACAAGTGGATGAGAGGAGAGAGAGTGAGGTGGGGAAAATAATTGTCCAAGTCAAGAAAAGTCCAGGTCAACCCAAACCCATACCTCATTTCTTATTCTTTCTTTTCCTTTGTTTTCTTTTCATTTTTAATGTGAAGAGAAAGTGAAGTGGGGACATAAGGAGGGCTGCTGCAAAATGGGAAGGAAGAATGTGTGTGTGTGTGTGTGTGTGTATGGGTGTGTGGGGGGTGATGGAAAAAGATAAATACAATATCCCAATTTCCATTTAACTTAATTTCACCATTTAAGCCTTTTTCTTCAATATTTTCTAAAACCGTTTGGCAATTTCATTTCATTTCAAAAACAACATGTTAAAATTTTGTTTAATGTGTTATGTTACACAAAATTTGTTTCAACAAATTCCAATTTGTAATTTTCCTTAATTAAATGTATTAGTGACGGCTTAAAATAATATTAAAATAATTAATTTCGGAAAAAATTTCAAAAAATTAGAAATTTTACCAGTGACTCAATAAACACCAAATACTAGCAATTATATAACTAGAATATGTATATTTAATTTTATATTAAAAGATATTTATATTTTGACTTTTTTTACGGAAAAACCTCTTATTTTACCGATTTTCTGAAATTTCACCGAAACGATTTTCAAAACGTTACAATCTTTCCCCTTAACGAAATTCGGTCCACGAATTTAAATTAAAACCCCCTTAAATACTAAAACATCTAAGCAAAACCATCAAGTCGTCGGGGCTCCGAAATCATAAATACATAAAACAAATCGTAGCGCAATACATGCGCATGAAAAACAGATATATAAACCAAAAATCAAAACTCCGTCAAGCATCCCGCAATCATTGGAGTTATGATGAAGACACCAATGTCAACATCCAAAACGAAAATCAATATGATACACATCAAAACTATACCTGTAAACGTCAGAACTATACAGGTAAACATCATTAAAACATCTTGAAGCAATACATGCCAAACCTTTTTCAAATCGCTGTGCGATGTGTGTATCACTGCACAGTGTCGGACGCCCATTGTGAGAAAATAACTATATATATATATATATCCTTTGTTTAACATACACGTCCCGCCGTTTTGAAAACAATTTAGAAGGGTTTCCCTTTTAAACAGTTTAGTGTCATCATTGACACGTAGGTAAATACTGAGACTATAGCTCCTCCTTGGAAATCCTTTTGATAACTACCAATGCATGCAAAATATACTCAGGTACAGTCCTCTGACTACTCCTGCTCGGTACTAAACCAAATAGCAAGTATCATAAAATATACTGCTCCAAAAGAAATCAATCCCAAATATATATGAATGCCGCGTGCGTCTGGTGCGCACGGAAATCGAAATCCATGAATGTGTCGTACATGTGCACAGAAACAACATCTAAGTGCAACGGGTGTGCACGAAAACACCTGTCAAAAGCAACGTGTGTGCCTGACAGCAAAACCAGGTGCATCTGATATGCACGAAAAATCTCGATTTAGTGCATCTGGTGTACACCTAAATCGCATCAAGTGCCTTAAGTATGCGCAAAATCGAAATCAAGTGCACAATGTGCATGAAAACGAATATCGAATATCACAATCGAAATCGACGGTATACAATATATCTCCAACCAAATCCAAATCAGGTATACCGTGGTATATAATCTCACAAACATGTGCATCAACGTGCACAAAATCGAATCGGAATACTAAAAGTGCATGAAACTATGCCAAAAGCACAAGTCGAATCATATGCATGCCCTAGGCATGAAATCAAATATCATGAAACTCGGTCATCAAAACTCAATCATGAAATAACTCACCCAAAAATACTGAAATCCAATGTGACGGATACGTGATAGTCAATCACAAAATCACAAATCATAAATGTTTTCGTCGATATGTCCATCCTTCAAAGTCGAGAAGGTGTCGGTGTATCCAATGCTAGCAGAGCAAGATATCTACTTGCCTCCTGATCATGGCTTGTCGCCTAGTACCCTTAGGCTCTCGTCTCTCACTGCGGACTGCTAAGTACATAGCTCCTAGGCTCAACGGTCCAATATAGAAATGATAACAGAAGCAGTCCGTTCTAACACATCTTCTAAAAATCTCTGGCCAACTATCATGGTTACTCATAACATGTCTCGTCGACGATGCCGAACTCTGGCCTACTGGGTATGCGTCATATGACCGCTCCTGGGTCTAGGTCTTCTCGTTTAGTATTTCCAGAAAGATCTTGTCGGGGTTTTTCCCCAAATCTCGTTTCTTCCGAACTGCCCGGAAGTCATCATCATTACTAAACGTATTTCTTGTTCCGAAACGGCTGCATACTCGTCATGACTCCTCCTGTAAGATATATCCATAATCAACACTTCTGCTTGCGTATCACATCTCTGATGTCAGCGGAGTGGAACGTCATCTTATCAAGATCTCGTACGAACCTCTTGCTCCACTTTTCTCTAATGTCGACTGATTCGGACTCATCTCCTCATGGCTGCATGGACTGCGCTCCAATGGATATACTCATATCTGGAGTCTCCCAAGCAATGCATCCCATCACCTGATATCCGAATAAAGTCGAACCATCCGATCGATTTGTCAAAATTCATAATCCCCCAAGAGTTCAACATGTTGGGTACAGTTTAATAGTATCAAATATATGCCACAGCACCTTTGGACCAACCGTAGAAGGGCAGACCCAAGCCTCATTAATGGCACCGCTAAACTGCCGCAAACCCTAAGGTTCACCGGCGTTCCATAGTCATTAAGTCGAGTTAGGGTTTCATTCTTCTAGAGGGTCCGTATAATTGCTTGCATTGTTTTCCGAATACTTTAAACTTGGAAAATGGGTTCCTGACATTCGATCGTCCATATCGACTCTCAACGTATTAGCGTGAAGTCGCCTCTAGCTGGAATCAATCAATCTGTTGACCTCGCATCGGGGTAGGCAATGAATCATCTGTCCTAGTCCTTCATCTTTGGTGACTAGCGATCTTCTATCATATCTCGATGTATAACTCGTGTGGCATAGCTCCAAAATTCTGGGGCGATATCTCGTCATTCGTAGCAACAACTGAATCTTCCGTCCGCACGCTGAACAGTGCCTCCATCATCAAAATATGGTGCATTAACGGTCATCACATCCTGGATGGACTCTTGCAGTGGCCCCATCCTCTGGTGCTGATCTGCACGTCCGAGAAATTTCGTAAAAGCGATCCATCAAACGCTTGTAGCACGAAAACGCAATAAAACGACGCCTCCCTATGCAATCGTATGTCCCTGGAATCACGCCCTGGTCAATCCTCGTTTGTGATGCGCTCGTGCTGACCGCAACTCTAGCCGCAGCTCTCTCTGCCCGTGTAATCGTAGGAGAAAATCCATAACTAGTACTGATGAGGCTAGATCATAGGAATGAATATAATACTGTGCAAGGAAATGTACATCCTAAGGCTTCTTAAGCGGAGTATCGTATCGTAAGTATGTCGCGGAACATACGTACGGTACGTCACTCTACTCAAGCTACCTACTCCATCAACCAAGGGTCATCCTACACTCCGAATGTAAAACCTAATGCTCTGATACCAACTTTGTCATGACCCGAAAAGTACGGAACATGACCGGCACTTAAATTACGAAACGTCTCAAGGCGTACGTAATCTAAGTAAGCCAAAAGCCAGAAATCAAAACCAAAGAAGAGTAGAGTGAAGGAAACACCAATTTAAAGAAGGTAGTTTTAATAACATAGGCCGAAGTATGTATTTTTAAAATCTTGATTATTTTCTGAAAATTTCGGCAGAGTCTCCTTTGTAAATACTGGCCCCAAATGGGATACAACATGAATTGTATACGAAATCAATAAAAAAGGCATCCCAAGCGGGAGCTAGCTCTTCATCAATCGACGGTCACAACCACGCAAGCAATATAATATACAACGCCGAAGGGCGAGGACCAAAACTCAAAATAAACTCAAAACATCAAGAAAACCCAAGAATACTACAACGCACGACTCTAAGGTCGAAATAATAACAAATCTAGTCTTCTTTCTCACTCAAATATACAATCAGGTTGATGGAGTTTCTAGATACAACTGAATTAATAAATAAACAAAGGTGGTCCTGATGCAAAGAACCTACCTGCCAAAGCAATCACCCAGAAAGAACAGTGTGCCAGCAAAGCCGCAACGCAACCTGTACGGTAAAACCTATAAGGAACTGTGGCACAATGGTGGTGAGTTGCCAACTCATAAGTAGAAAACATCTACGAGTAGAAATCGCATGTATGACGCAATCCTAGGTCATACGATCAATATATAATCCTCAAATTAATAGGGTCTGAATCATGAAATAGTTGTAAGGGTAAACATCTATACATAAGTGTAATCCTATGTGCTCGTGTCAATGCCTCAGGTAGCAACATATCATATGAATGAGGAATGAATGCATGAAAACAGAATACAAGTAAATGAAGAAACTGCTTTCATAACTTAGTGAGATTTCTGTATATTTAAAACGAGGTATCATCAATGAAATCAACATAAATGGTTTCTAGCATCGACACAAAAAATAAATCCCAATATCTCAATATCTCAGGCTCCGGCTATCCGGGCTGGCCTGTATCATCAAATCTCAATACCTCAATATCTCAAAATCTCAGTGTCTCAAATCTCACTATCTAAGGCGCCGTCAGTCCGGATCGGCCCCTAACATCAATCACACGACCACGAACGGTATCCTCCGGATATCCGACGCGTCAGGTAAAATCACCGGTAGGCAGTCTGCCCCTGCCGGGCTCATCGTATACTACTCAATCTTCTTGCCTTGGGTACCTTACCGGGTCCACCATGTCCCTGCAGACGGTCCATCCAACTACTCGAATCGGGTCTCATAACCGATAAAACATCATGGTGGACGACTCATACATCATGAGAAAACCACACTTTTAATTTTAAAAAGAAATAAAAAGAAGTTTATATATATTCTTGCTGTTTTCTCCCAAATCCAGGAAAACTCATGAAAATCCGAAATCCAATCATCAATAGCACGTAAACAGTGAATATAATATGCATGAAGTAGCAAGTAATAACTGCAATGTCTAAACTGGCATATAAGGCTAGTACGCTAATATCATGTCGAAACTATCAGCTAACAAGCTATGTTAATGAAATAGTATTCTCTAAAGTGTACGCGCCATGGCAATTACCGAAGATGATGTGTGTGAGCCGGCATGTAAGTGTACGTGGAACATACGCATCATCGGTAATGGTGCTAGTGTCCTGACAGCATGATAACAATAATGGTATATGAAATCACAATATAAGCATGCGATGCGAAGCGAACAGCAATAATGTGCGGGAGCTGAATGATAAACACAATGATAACTAATCTGCATTTAATATAATATAAGTCATACAGTGGTGCTATTTGAAATAACACGAATTGTGGTGTTTTGAAAATAAGGGCTACGGTGTTTTTAAGAAAAGATACGTCCTTCGAAATATCCGTAAAATCTCTTGGCCTGTCTTTTAAAATACCCACGATTCGTTAGTTTTTGAAATAGGTAGGAATCGAATCTAGTCTATCAACTACACTAAACTATAGGGCTGAGCTAACAAGCTAAACGAAAGGTAAGGAAACCGCCTAACATCTGAGTCGATACACACACACACACACACACATATATATATATAATAGTCGGTGATCCCGCCTCAATAGTATCACATACGATACAATATCTATAATATGACATGCTCAAGTCAAGAGTGCGGATCTATCATCAATATATAGCTCGTACGTAAATCCGTCGTACGGCATCCCAAATCTGGGTACGGGTCAAATATCACATTAATCACATTATTCATCTGGTATCCTCTTATTAAAATCATGATCCGGGGTACTTACCTATGTCTAGTACAAAACTGATACCATCTATGAAATGCTTGCGTGTGTATGAAGACACCACGCCTAAAGAAACCGCTAAAATAACATGTCGTATCACAAATACGGACCATGTCACATCACCGATCTCACGGCCTCAAGCCCAATCTCATCGACTCATCTCCAATCCCAAGTACTATCCTCATAATCCGTGTATCTGTATGCGTATATATATACTTAGTCCCATACCCATTTGTATATATATATACATATCCCCATATACGCACATGTAAAATAGATGTATGCAAATGCGGGTGTGTGGGTGGGTGTGAACCTATTCTAGGGTTCGCGACTAAGAAGCTATGCTAGTTTACTTTTAATTACCCTACACTAAACCATGAACACAAATCATATCTTGATAATCATCCTCGTATCATAAGACACCTATAACATATATATAGATATATATCATCAGCTATACTACGGACTGCGAGGGTGCTATACGCCATCCACCCGACTTCCTCCGTAGATAAAATCTACTCATCTGATCTGCGCTCGCCGGTGCTGATGTCGCCAAGCGCTTGCTTTTTGTCTCGAAGTCCACTTGGGGTACCCACATATCACCACATATCGTAACGCATAAAAACCAAATCCGAAATCGAAATGGTATACGAAAACCAATTCGGCACGCATATCACGCATAGGTCAAAACCTATCGTCTACGCATGCAAGAATAGCCAAACCAGCCCTCGATGTCGATGTACAAATATCGAACCATCGAGAAAAACCCAAACACACTCATTTGCACATTCACAAACACTAATTATAATATGAAATAGGTTAAAATTCACAAAACCCCAAACTCACTTTAAAATCTATTTTTCCGAAAACCTAGCAAGCAAGATTTACCGATTTTGTACAAAACTTGATGTTTTAACAATTCTAGTGACCAAGATGATAACTTAATATATTAATTATCCCATAGAAACCATTACTTAAATTTTAATCCCACAGTTTAATTCAATTTCTAAAACCTAGTTAGAACTTTTGCATAATTATCATAATTTTAAACTAACAAATTAGCAACTAGTGACCAAATAAGATTTTTCATTCAATTACAAGTTAATCTACCCATTAAAACCATGACTAATTGATAAAAACCATCACTACAATTTATTCTCACATATATAAATATTTTACAAAAACCTAGTTTGGATAAAAGCTTATTTTGGACATTGTAAATGTTACAATTAGGAATTTTAGCAATTAGATTAATTTTGCATAGCATTAACTAGTTAAATACATCACACAACTATAATCTCATACCCAAAACCCTAACTAAATTTTCACAAACCCTAACCTTGAACTTGAACTTGCAATTCAAAACCTAATTTAAACGACTCATTAACTTTATTTGAAGAAATAATCAAACAATTTAACAAAAAACCAAGATTTATTGTACCTCAAGAACCATGGATCAACATAGAACTTGACCTCCAAATTGAAATCTTTGCACCAAGATCCATGCTATATGGGCTAAGGAAAAATGGATAGGAGTTGGATTATGATTTTGTAGGATTTTTGTGTTGATTTTGAAGCATTTGTGATGATTTTTTGAAGAGAAATGAGGTCAAGAAAAATGGGGGCTGCTTGGGGAGTAGGCTCGGCCAGCAAGGGGATGAGAGGAGAGAGAGTGAGGTGGGGAAAATAATTGGCCAAGTCAAGAAAAGTCCAAGTCAACCCAAACCCATACCTCATTTCTTATTCTTTCTTTTCCTTTGTTTTCTTTTCATTTTTAATGTGAAGAGAAAGTGAAGTGGGGACATAAGGAGGGCTGCTGCAAAATGGGAAGGAAGAATGTGTTTGTGTGTGTATGGGTGTGTGTATGGGGTGAGGGAAAAAGATAAATACAATCCCCAATTTCCATTTAACTTAATTTCACCATTTAAGCCTTTTTATTCAATATTTTCTAAAACCGTTTGGCAATTTCATTTCATTTCAAAAACAATAAGTTAAAATTTTGTTTAATGTGTTATGATGCAAATAATTTGTTTCAATCCATTCCAATTTGTAATTTTCCTTAATTAAATGTATTAGTGACGGCTTAAAAATAATATTGAAATAATTAATTTCGGAAAAAATTTCAGAAAATTAGAAATTTTACTAGTGACTTAATAAACACCAAATACTGGCAATTATATAGCTAGAATATGTATATTTAATTTTATATTAAAATATATTTATATTTTGACTTTTTTTACGGAAAACCCCCTTAATTTACCGATTTTCCGAAATTTCACCGAAACGATTTTCAAAACGTTACAGATGGCCAAGATGCTGGCATAACCCAACAATAGTGAGGTAGGAGGATGAAGAAGGATGAGAAGAAAAAAGGAGGTGAAGAAAATGTAAGATGAGAACGAGGTGAAGAAAAATGTAGAAGATATGAAGAAGGGCTAAAGAATTGTGTAAAATCTCTCTCTCTCTCTCTCTCTCCCCCTCTCTCACCCATACTCTCATGTCCCCACCCTCTCTCTCTCTCATCTTTATTCTTTTCTTTTTCTCTTCTTTCCTAAATAAAACAAAACTATTTTTATAAAAAAAAAGGAGCCATGGTTCAATATATGTAAGTAATTGTTACAATATGACATGTTGCATGTCATGATGCATGAACATGATTAATACCTAATTAGCAAAAGATTAATCAAATTTAGCATTAAACTTGAATATAAATTGTCATGACCCGAAGGTACAGAACATGACTGGCACTTAAATTACGATAAGTCTGGAGGCGTAACGTAATCTAAGTAAGCCAAAGCCCAGGAATCTAAACCGTTTAAGAAATAGAGTGAAAGAAAACTTGTTTTAAAGAAAGTGATTTTCACAAACTAAAGTCGTAGTAAATATTTTAAAAGTATCAAGTTTTTCCAAAAATTTCGGCAGAGTTTACCTTGTAAAAACTTGCCCCAAACGGGTACAAAACAAGAATAATCATAAGCAATAATAAAAAGACATCCCCAAGCGGGAGCTAGCTCTTCGCCAATTGACGGAAGCACCCACGCAAGCATTACAAATATACAACGCCTAAGACGAGGATCAAAACTCAGAAAGAAAACCAACATCATCAAAAAAACCAGAGAAAAACCATAATAATACAAGCGCGCGACTCTATGGTCGAAAGATTATTAACTGGTTTTCTAAGTCTATCAAGTATAGAAGGTCTGGTTAATAAAGCTTAGTAGATACAACTGAAATAAATAAAAGTATAACGGTGGTCACGATGCAAGTGAACCCACCTACCAAAGCAATCACCCAAAAGGAAGTAGTGTGCCAACAAGCCGCAATGAAACCTGTACGACCAAACCTGCAAGAAACTGTAGCACAACGGGGTTGAGTTGCCAACTCGTGAGTAGAAGACATCACCGAGTAAAAATCGAATGTATGACGATCTCCTAGGTCATACGATAATATACTCATAAAATAACACATGAATATCTTGTAAGGCAGAGTAATAGTCTATGCCTAAGTGTGGTACCAAGTATCCGTATCAGTGTCATGAAGTAGCAACATGTCATGTATATGATGTATGAAATGCATCATGAATGAATAATCCATAAGAAGTCAGAATATATCTGTATGAGAAAGCTGTGTTCTTTTCTTAGTAAAATTTAGTATAAAAACTGGAGTATCATCAATGAAATCAACAGAAAACCCGTGTCAAGTATCGACACCAAATATGTATATCTCAGTGTCTCAATATCTCAATATCTCCATATCTCGGGCTCCGTCATTCCGGATCGACCCATAACATCAAATCTCACTACCACGTCGGTATCCTTTGGATATCCGCCGCGTCAAACATCACCGGTCGGTAGTCCTCCCCTTCCTGGCCCAACGCCATCTATGCGATCTTCTTGCCCCGGGGTACCGCACCGGGTCCACCATGTACCCGCAGATGGTGCATCCCCCTCCTCGAATCGGGTATGTGATATAGCTCAAGAACCGAGAAAACTCATGGTGGACACCTCTCACATCATATCATGAGAAAACCGCAAATTTCTATCTTTAGAAATGATAATGAGTTTATAAAATCCTTGCGGTTTCTCCAAATCCAGAAATCTCATGGAAAATCTGAAATCCTAAAATTGAGAGTCAATAAACAGTGAATTACCGGCATAAATCCCTATAATATATCATGACAAAAGAATATATCCATGCATGGGTATCTAAGTAAAGAATGCAATATCTAAACTAGCATAGTAATGATATATTGGAACTATCAGCTAGCAAGTTATATGAATGAAGTAATATCCTTTAAAGTGAACATGACATGGCAATTACGGATGATGATGTGTGTGAGCCGGCAAGCAAGTGTTCGTGGACATACGCATCATCGGTAATGGTGCTGGTGTCCTAACAAACGAGATCATAATAGTTAAGGAAACACATGTATAAACATGCAATGCAATGAGAACATGAATGTAACGAAGAATGAATAGTAAACACAACATTGAAGAATATACATTTCCATATACGAGTCATACAGTTTTAGCATTTGAAATAGCACGAATCGTGGTTTTTAGAAAATAGTGGCTACGGTGTTTTTAAGAAAAGGTACATCCTTTGAAAAATCCGTAATATCCCTCGGGTTGTCTTTTGAAAATACTCACGATTCGTTAGTTTTTGAAAATAGGTATGACTCGAGCCTGGTCTAACATCTTCCTAATCAACTAAAAGACTAAACTAAGGAACTAGTCGAAAGGGTAAGAAATCCACCTAAATTCCGAGTCGATATACCTAGTAGTCGGCGATCCAGTCTCATAGCGTCACGTACTGTATAATACATAGTACGGCATCCTCGAGTGAAGAGTGCGGATCAATCATCGTATCTATACCTCGTACGGTAAAATCCGTCGTACGGCATCCCAAAATCGAGGGTACGGGTCTACTATCATATATACATCATCATTCAAATGTCATCATCATCGAACGATATCATGATCAGGGATACTATTCTAAAATCTCGTACATTCCAATATCATCAACACACATTATCGTATGTATGAATACACATCGCCCAACGATCCACTGTAACATCACGTCATATATCATATCATGACTCGAACACATATCCAACCTCACGGCATCATGCCGATCATATCGACTCATCTCCAAGTATCATATACCATCCACATCTCACGTGTGTGTATATATATATATATATATATATATATATAAACCTACACTCATACATGAATATATATATATACACACATATACACACAAAAACAAGTATGCGTGTGTGCAAGTATGTGTGACTACATGTAACCTGTGATTCGCATCCAAGGTAATCATCCTCTGGATAGGTCTTCCTAAATCAACATAATCTAACTTAAGGTCTTCTAAATACCCTACTCACCAAGTATCCAATGTCATAACCAAAACCCATAATAATAATACGGTAATAGCCCTATTCTACGTTTGCGGGGATGCTATACGCTATCCACCCGACTTCCCCCGTAGATATACATCTAGTCACCTTGATCGTCGCTTTCCGAAGTCAAAGACGCCATGCTCTTCCTTGTTGTTCGATGTCCATGTGAGGGTGCCTAGATATCACAAAATACATCGTATCGAATTAAAATCCGATTCAAAAACTGACACGACACGCGAAATGCTTATAGGTTAGAAGCTATAGCCTACGAATGCAAAAACAATCATAGAACCCTCGTCGTTGACGTACAAACGTCCAACGACCAAATCCACAATTAAATGCCAAAATCCATGTTTTAGAAATCGGAAAACCATTACTATTATTAACTCAAACGCTCCCAGATTTTGCCTCAGGTAATCTGGAACAAAACAAAAAATACAGTGGCTAAGTTATGAGGAGTGTGAGCTACAGGACAAAACCCAACATCAACAGCCAAATTCTGGCCGACCAAAGGTGCTAGAGTAACCACCCTCGCCGGCCCAATTTTTTAATTTTGGTCTCGTCTTCTTATGGTGGTCTCTTATTGGTCTAACTAGGTTAATGTATATGTTTAATATTTTATAAAGGTCGCGGGTTGCTCTATATTCCTTGTAGACCTCAAAAAATATCACAAACCGACACGGAAAGTTCTAAGTTCATGTCTTGGTGTTTCAAAATTCACTTGGTCCAGAATTTTTAACACTAGATGGGTTGTAGCCACCAATTACACCTCAATACACAATCACAATTCATAATACCACCCTAAATCTCATCTTGGAATTTTCCAAGATCACTAAACCTTATTTAATCAACTCAAAACTACTATATGAATATAGAAAACTAAAATTGTAAATAAGGGTGTAGGGTTATATCTCATTTAGCAACTCAAGAATTTTCTTGAGTTGCTCAAAGTCTTCAAAATTGCAACTTGCTTGGTCTAAGGTGTTTGTAAAGGGCATGGGATCATTTTTAGTGAAGGAAATGTAGTGTTTTGAAGTGGTTTTGAGGGTGGCCATGGGGAGGTAGAGGAGGTGAGGAAGTGGAGAAGGAGAAGGAGAAGAAAGATGATGAATGAAGTGAAGAAAATAATGAGCCATGGTTAGTAAAAACCCCTCTCCCTCTCTTTCATTCTCCCATGTGTTAGTGTATATGCCCTAGAGGCCATTACTGTATCATACTAGTATGTATATTACTTGATAGAAGCTTGGGATATTCACAGTTGTATAGACAATCTTGCTCGATATAGTAGTATGCTACTTGGTTTGTCTCTGCTTTAATGTGTATATGTGTGTTTCTTTATTATATCACCTATACGCATTAGTAGAGCCCTTAGGATCTTTGCTTGATTACCGTCGTTGTGATGGCGATCACACTCGTGGGGGCTGGGTAATCCACAAGCACATCCTTATTCATGTCCCTAGTCGTGGGATTATCGAGACAGGGCATCGATACTCCGGAGTAGACTAGCGTATGCGCTTCTCATCCCAGCACGGGAGACGGTCTGTCCCACAGCCGTCGGTACGTCGTACTTGAGATAGTATGCGGGTGCTCGTTAGGTTATGAGTACACTGGACAGGACTCGTCGGGAACTGATGGTTGGTATTATACCTATCGTCAGTTATCAGTTCCCAGGTGACATGAGTACAGCTTAGTCCACTGACTTGACACTGTCACTTCGCCTCGAGTGTGTTCCCATTATTCTTTGATTACTACCCTACCACGGCTCTACTGAGTCGTGCAAACAGGTAGTAGTTGGGTGCAGTCCCGAAGCACTTAGAGGCAGTGACGGTTAGACAGGATTCGTCTCTCCCGGTATTGGGGGTTGACATCGCGCTGTGTCTAGGAGAGCCATTACACGAGTAGTCCTTGGCAAGGGCAAGCGAGATATACTGGTAGGTTTCCAGTGTTATCTCAGGGTGTTCTGGGCTTCACTCCGACACGATTTGTACCGCTATTAGGGGACTGACGTTTACCGCCCCCCTAGGCCCGCTATGCGATGTATCAGACGAACAGACCGGACTGTACGGAGATTGTCACATACAGACTTAGTAGGAGTTCGGATGGGTTTACCTCATCGGCCTTCTTATCAACATCTACCTGGGGACTGTTACGTACAGCTAGTGCCGCTTGCGGTCTATGGTTAAACCCACTGCCAGTATAGTGTCGAGTCTTTAGAGTCCCACACAGAGAGTTTCCCTGCACTGAGCGAAACGTATAGAGGCCGTATGGTTTTACGGCAGGGCTACGATCACTTACGTACACTTTTGTGCGTGTGGTGTTCAGGCAGGCAATACTTGTGGGCTTTGGTTTAAGCCGGATCCTAGTATTGCACGGATGGACTTGTTTTGTCTTCTACGCATCCGCATTCTACGGAATGTGGATGCAGGTGTGTATGCACAGTTTTCCGGAGCGTTGAAGGAGGCGGTGCCTCATTAGGGTTTTGGCAATTCGTTTGGTCAAAACCATTATGAGCCGCGGACATCATTTACTAATCCTTTTAGTGATAATTTTATGATGCCTAATTGCATTGACCATTTGACCACCATGACCTCTCTTGACTTTGTTGACCGGTTGACCGTGTTGACCATTGACCTTCAAGAGAGGTCTACACTCTTCTTTTCATTTTCTTTTTCTTTTTGATTATGATAATAGTCAATTCAATGTAGCATCAACTTTATCATGATAGGATTAGTAATGATATTTTTGGTGTATTATTGCAACCATGGTTCATTTTCTTGAGTTAATCTTTTCATAATTCTTTTCTCATTCTCTCTCTTGCTCTTTCTCATCAGAAGAAAAGAAATTCTCCATGGTTGCTAGCTCCTCCTTCTTCCTCCTATTGATTCATCTTTTGATCTCATGTGTTGAGAGATAAAGATCCCAAAAAGACAAACACCTCCATCTTTCTCTTCTACACAACCTAGGGTACCAAGACTAGCAATCTTGTTACCCTAGTTACCTCGGCTCGAGGTGGAGCTCCGTGTACATCTCTCGGGTGGATCGTCTTCGACTCAAGGAGGCCGCGGAGGTGACCAAAGTCCGGATCAACCATCGGAGCAAGCAAGGAGAAGAACAACAAGAAGAGAAGAAGTTCAAGTTGAGGTATAACCCCTAACCGAGTAGATAAATCTCTAGTTAGGATGCTAGTGTGTTGTTTAGCAAAGATCCGGCTTTTACGGTCCATGTTACCAAGTCTAGAAAAATTTTTGTTTTACCGTTTCCGCAACCCCGAAAGTACTGGGAGAGGTAACATGGACCTAACAGTGGTATCAGAGCCTAACTAAACACACCCTAGCATGTTAGCAAAGTATTTAGAATATCGACCGAACCGAAAAACCGCAAAACAGCCCGGAAACCCTAAGTTTCTGCCAATTTTTTTTCTGTTCAAAAATTAATAAATCATGCCCTAAAAATCGGCTCAGGCTTTTGTTAGAAAACTGGAGAAATTCGATCCCCTAACTCGGCTAAAGCGCCGCGGAACCGCGGCATAAGCTTGCTTATGCCGAGGAACCGCGGCCGAGTTAGCTCGGTTGAGGGATCGGTTTCCTGCAGTGTTCTTATTTGGGTATTTTGGGATTTTTGGAATATGATTTTTCTGCCCAGATTTTCCAGAAAGCAAAATTTGTTTTTAGGGCTTAAAAATCCGTATTTTTTGGTCGATGTTCTGTAGACTTTGGCTAATGGTTATATCTGTAATGTTATATGTGTATTGAACGTCTACTAATCGCTATACGTCGATTAGTGGGGGTTATACATATCTGTGATCTGTGTTGTTGATGGTATGTGTATATGAACTCGTTGGATTGTCGCGGATGAATAGCCGGGGTGGATGTGAGATGAGAGTTTCTTTTTGTTTCATTCATGTAATAAATTTGTAAATTGATGTAATATTATTTGTATGACCGCACAACCGGGTCGGGGTTGTAGCCGTCATTGTATAATTCGTTTTACTGTTTTTGCTCTTAGGATAGACCCATGGAGGGGGTGCACCAACTACCGGGTATCTCGAACTGCCGAGTGGCCTACTCACGATGTTGAGGGAGGTTGCTTCGCTTCGGGTACTTGGCGGGTAGTTTGCCGCACCCGTAGGGGTCTTGGGTGGGGTATTGGCTATTCATCGCGACCGTGTAATCCGCTTTTCGTTGCAGGCTCGAACGAATCGCGGGTTCCTAGTATATCCAAAGTGTTCATCTGTGATCTGGATTGGCTATCATTTCTATATATCAATATATAATAACTATTTAGGCGTTGCTTATGTTTTTCAGCCGCGCTAGCCCAGCCCCCGCTCTGTCGTTAGTTAAGTAACCTAATGGGTGATGACGGGGGCCCGTGGCGAATGCGAATGGCATAAGCGTACGTCATATTTTGGTTGTTTTCTGTAATGGTAGGATTTAAATGATGGGACGCATTAAAAGAACTAATGCAAGAAAAGAAACCTAAAAGACGTTGTTAGAACAATTTTTTCAAAAAGCTGTTATTGCAAGGACGTTCAATTTTGTTTTGCATCAAGGTATTCGGTTATGAATGCCCAGCACCTCATTCGACGAGGTAAGGGCCGAGATCCCCTCATCGGGAGTGACCCCTTGGACAAAAGTTTGCGTCAGGGTAATAACTTCACTATAGTCGATCATTCTTGCTTTGCATCGAGGTATTCATCTTATGAATGCCCAGCACCTCACTCGACGAGGAAAGAGCCAAGATCCCTTCACAGGGAGTGACCTCTTTAGCAAAAGTTTTCGTCACTATATTTTCAAAAAGATGTATCACGTTCCTTCAACGATATCAAGTTCATTACGTTAACGGGTTTTTCGCCAAAAACCCAGCCGTAGCCCTCCGTCGTTTCGTATAAGTTATACTTAGTATTCGTGCTGCGTTTGTTGACTGTGTCAAGGCGCAGTGAACGGTAGCTAAGTGTTGCTTATTTGCTGGATACAAAGTGATTGGTTAGGACATTTGTGTAACCTTGTTGACTGTGTCAAGGGTTATGCAGGTGGGTTTAATGCAATCAAGATAATGACGGGCCGAACTTGACTAGGACTCTTTGATTTGTTGACTGTGTCAAGGTCACTTGGGTCCTAGGGGCAAAAACCACATCGGGAGTTTCTAAAGAAACTGAAACTTGCAGATTTAGCATACCTTCTGGAGTGTGATGACTAGAGTAGATTCCATCTAGGTTATCACACAATGACAGTTGGATCCCGATCCCACTGATGAGTTGGATTACTCTCGGGAGATTATTTCACTTAACAATCAATGCTATAAACCAAGTAGCTGTCTAGAATGGTGTTAGCGGGGTTACGCCTCCAGGGTAAAGAGGTTATTTAATTAAGGAACTTCGCGAAAGCGTTGGAAAACCTCCCTCGAAGTACCAACACCAGCCTGGGTGAAAGGTTAAGCAAGTATTGTGACGTGCGATTAATCCTGACTAGTTCTTTTTTTAAGGTTTTAGGAAGAATTTGAGGAAACAGTGGGAGCCATCCTGATTAGATAAACTAATAAACCAATCTAATCTTGCAAGAGCGCACGCTGAGTGTTTCTTTTCTTTCTCTCCAGGTAGCAACCATTTCACGCCCTAATCAAGATAATAAAATGTATCGCTTGACCGATCTGAATTCTTATTCGGGGCTAGGGAACATTGGTTCAGCTCTAACTTGTGACAACAGTCATAAGTATGAGCAAGGGAAAGGGGATTGTATGGATTCCCAGGATACCCAGTTGAAGAAGAAGCATGGTTTTGCATCTACTTCAGGTGTTCTTGTAATTGAGAACTGTTTTACGGTCAGCCCTACCTCCTAGGTACTTGATACCGGATCAGGATCTCATATCTGTAATTTATTGCAGGGACTGAGAAAAAGTAGGAAAGTTGCACCGGGTGATATGTCGCTCAGAGTAGCGAACGGAGCACAAGTTAATGCGGCAGCCGTCGGTGAATATCACCTAGTATTGCCAAATGGCAAGACTATGATTTTGAACGATTACTACTATGTACCCTCCATGGTTTGCAACATCATATCAGTTTCTTTACTCGATAAAGATGGATATAACTTTGTTCTTAATAGAAATATCATGAACATTTACCTTCATAAGGTACTGGTTGCAGAGGGTACACTGTGTAATGGTATCTACGTTCTAAATCAGAATACAGTTCTCAATATACAAAACACACGCAAGAGGAAGAATTCAGATACGAATGAATCCTACTTATGGCATTGTAGACTTGGTCATATCGGAGAGAAAAGACTGAATAAGTTGCATAAAGATGGACTCTTGGATGCGTTCGAGTTTTCATCTTATGAAACTTGTCAGTCTTGTCTCAAAGGGAAGATGACCAAATCTCCGTTCACCGGACATGGAGAAAGAGCAGCAGAGCTCTTGGGACTCATACACAGTGACGTATGTGGTCCGATGTCTACACATGCAAGGGGTGGGTTCTCCTACTTCATCACATTCACTAACGATCTCTCTAGATTCGGATATGTGTATCTTATGAAACACAAATCTGAATCTTTTGAGAAATTCAAGGAATTTAGAAACGAAGTAGAGAACCAGACTGGCAAAAGTATCAAGATCCTCCGGTCTGACAGGGGAGGGGAGTACTTAAGCACGGAATTCCTAGATTACTTAAAAGTGAATGGTATTCTCTCTCAGCTTACTCCTCCTTATTCACCACAGCACAACGGTGTTTCGGAGCGGAGGAATCGTACCCTATTGGATATGGTTCACTCCATGATGAGTAGTGCTGAGTTGCCTCTTTCATTCTGGGGATATGCACTTCAAACTGCAGCGCATCTATTGAATCAAGTTCCATCCAAATCCGTGCCTAAGACTCCGTATGAAATATGGAGTGGTAAGAGTTTGTATCTTAAACGTATTAAGATTTGGGGTTGCCCAGCTTATGTCAAAAAGCAGAACCCAGACAAACTTGAGGCACGGGCAGTTTTGTGTAAGTTTGTGGGATACCCAAAAGATTCAAATGGATATCTATTCTACCATGCAGAGGAACAGAAGATAATTGTTTCAAGAAATGCCACATTTTTAGAAAAATAATTTCTTGTTAAAAATATTAGTGGCAGCACGGTAGAACTGGATGAAATTCCAGAAACATAAGCTTTAACAAAAGATTTGGTGGAACCGCTAGATTCAGTTACAACCAACGAACCTCAGCCACTCCGCAGATTTGGTAGGATTTCTCGTCCGCCCGAGAGATACTACGGTTTTCTCATAGACGGGAATCGAGAGGATTGCATATTGGAAGAAGATGACCCTACCTGTTTCAGGTAGGCCATTATCAGTAAGGACTCTGATAAGTGGCAGGAAGCAATGCAATCCGAAATGGAGTCCATGTACGCCAATAAAGTGTGGACCATGGATATTGCTCCACCTGGGGTAAAACCCGTTGGATGCAAATGGATCTACAAAAGGAAACTTGGTGTAGATGGGCAGGTGGAAACCTATAAGGCTAGACTCGTTGCAAAAGGTTTTCGTCAAAGACCTAGTTTGAACTATGACGAAACTTTTTCTCCGGTGGCTATGCTCAAATCCATTCGGATCCTACTTGCCATTGCTGCCTTCCATGACTATGAAATCTAGCAGATGGATGTTAAAACGGCTTTCCTAAACGGTTGTTTGGAAGAGTGCGCTTACATGGATCAGCCAGAAGGTTTCGTAGACAGTGGGAGCAGCGGGAAGGTGTGCAAGTTGCTTAAATCCATTTATGGATTAAAGCAGGCATCGCGGAGCTGGAACATCTGTTTTGATGAGGCAATCAAGGAATTTGATTTCATCAAGAACGAAGAGGAACCCTGTGTCTATAAGAAGATTGTAGGACGAACTGTCGTATTCCTAGTCTTGTACGTGGACGACATTCTTTTGATAAGAAATGACATTCCTATGCTACAATCGGTCAAGCTATTTTTGTCACAGCGGTTCTCCATGAAGGACCTGGGTGATGCCTCGTACATTCTGGGGATCAAGATCTATAGAGATAGATCCAAGAGACTATTGGGACTTTCGCAGTCCAGGTACATAGAGACCGTACTAAAGAGATTTAGTATGGAGGATTCCAAGCGCGGTAACATATCCGCATTGCACGGAATTACCCTCTTCAAGAAGATGTCTCCTAAGACTGACGAGGAGAGGGTTCGCATGAGCACTATACCCTACGCTTCGACGGAAGGATCTATAATGTATGCGATGCTATGTACAAGATCAGATGTAGCTTACGCGCTAAGCGCGGTAAGCCGGTATCAGTCAGACCCAAGTGAGGACCACTGGACAGCAGTGAAGAACATTCTCAAGTACCTGAGAAGGACTAAGGAGATGTTCCTGGTTTACGGTAATGGAGACCTCAGGGTCGAGTCCTTTACCGATTCAAGCTTCCAGAGTGACAAAGATGACAGCAAGTCTGTCTCGGGTTTTGTGTTTACCCTCAAGGGAGGGGCGGTATGTTGGAGGAGTTACAAACAGGATACCGTCGCAGACTCGACGATAGAGGCTGAATACATTGCTGCAAGCGATGCCGCAAAAGCGGCGGTCTGGATGAAGAAGTTCATTAGTGAACTTTAGGTGGTTCCGTCCATTGTTGACCCAATACCTTTGTATTACGATAACAATGGGGCTATAGATTTAGCGAAGGAACCAAGGTCCCATCAGAAATCCAGGCACATCTTAAGGCGGTATCACCTGATCAGGGAGATCATTGATCGCCCGTAGATCGAGGTGCGGAGAGTGGATACAAAGGACAACACAGCGGACCCATTCACGAAGGCCTTGCCCCAGACTCAGTTCGAGCGGCTGATCGAGATGATAGGTCTTCGATACGCCAGTACATGGCCTTAGTGCAAGTGGGAGATTGTTTGTGTATATGCCCTAGAGGCCATTACTGTATCATACTAGTATGTATATTACTTGATGGAAGCTTGGGATATTCATAGTTGTATAGACAATCTTGCTCGATATAGTAGTATGCTACTTGGTTTGTCTCTTCTTTAATGTGTACATGTGTGTTTCTTTATTATATCACCTATACGCATTAGTAGAGCCCTTAGGATCTTTGCTTGATTACCGGCGTTGTGATGGCGATCACACTCGTGGGGGCTGGGTAATCCACAACCACATCCTTATTCACGTCCCTAGTCGTGGGATTATCAAGACAGGGCATCGATACTCCGGAGTAGACTAGCGTATGCGCTTCTCATCCCAGCACGGGAGACGGTCTGTCCCACAGCCGTCAGTACGTCGTACTTGAGATAGTATGCGGGTGCTCGTTAGGTTACGAGTACACTGGACAGGACTCGTCAGGAACTGATGGTTTGTATTATACCTATCGTCAGTTATCAGTTCCCAGGTGACATGAGTACAGCTTAGTCTGCTGACTTAACACTGTCACTTCGCCTCGAGTGTGTTCCCACTGTTCTTTGATTACTACCCTACCACGGCTCTACTGAGTCGTGCAAACAGGTAGTAGTTCGGTGCAGTCCCGAAGCACTTGGAGGCAGTGACGGTTAGACAGGATTCGTCTCTCCTGGTATTGGGGGTTGACATCGCGCTGTGTCTAGGAGAGCCATTACACGAGTAGTCCCTGGCCAGGGCAAGCGAGATATACTGGTAGGTTTCCAGTGTTATCTCAGGGTGTTCTGGGCTTCACTCCGACACGACTTGTACCGCTATTAGGGGACTGACGTTTACCGCCCCCTAGGCCCACCATGCGATGTATCAGACGAACAGACCGGACTGTACAGAGATTGTCACATACAGGCTCAGTAGGAGTTCGGATGGGTTTACCTCATCGGCCTTCTTATCGACATCTACCTGGGGACCGTTACGTACAGCTAGTGCCGCTTGCGGTCTGTGGTTAAACACACTGCCAGCGTAGTGTCGAGTCTTTAGAGTCCCACACAGAGTGTTTCCCTGCACTGAGCGAAACGTGTAGAGGCCGTATGGTTTTACGGCAGGGCTGCGATCACTTACGTACACTTGTGTTCGTGTAGTGTTCGGGCAGGCAATACTAGTGAGCTTTGGTTTAAGCCGGATCGTAGTATTGCACGGATGGACTTGTTTTGTCTTCTACGCATCCGCATTCTACGGAATGTGGATGCAAGTGTGTATGCACAGTTTTCCGGAGCGATGAAGGAGGAGGTGCCTTATTAGGGTTTTGGCAATTCGTTTGGTCAAAACCATTATGAGCTGCGGACATCATTTACTAATCCTTTTAGTGATAATTTTATGATGGCTAATTGCATTGACCATTTGACCACCATGACCTCTCCTGACTTTGTTGACCGGTTGACCATGTTGACCATTGACCTTCAAGAGAGGTCTACACTCTTCTTTTCATTTTCTTTTTCTTTTTGATTATGATAATGGTCAATTCAATGTAGCATCAACTTTATCATGATAGGATTAGTAATGATGTTTTTGGTGTATTATTGCAACCATGGTTCATTTTCTTGAGTTAATCTTTTCATAATTCTTTTCTCATTCTCTCTCTTGCTCTTTCTCATGAGAAGAAAAGAAATGCTCTATGGTTGCTAGCTCCTCCTTCTTCCTCCTCTTGATTCATCTTTTGATCTCTGTGTTTGTATAAATACGTGTATTTGTATCATGATATAAATATGGGTATTTGAATCTTAATACAACTACGGTTATTCGTATTTTATACGAATACGGTATTTGTATTTTGATACGAATACAGGTGTATACATTTGTGAAATATACTTGTATTCGTGTATGTGTGTATGTGTACACTTGATGTGGCACTCTTATTTTCTCGTCTCTTCTTGTATCGTTTGGAATAGTGTGGATTTGTGAGTCACAGTTCCACCCATGCAAAACAGTAAAAGAAAAGAAAAAAGAAAAAGAAAGAAGATGGATTTTTATTACCTATGCTTCCTCACTTACTCTTCACCCTTTCTTCTCTTATGATTTTAGAAATTGAGAAAGGAAAAAGAAAAAAAAGATTACACTTAGAGATTAGCCATTACTAAATCCTACTGATCAATTCTTAGTAAGTTTTGATCACTAGTCGTTTCACTTTGATTATTTGTGTGAAATTAGAGCTTAGATTTGGGTTTCTTCAAGTGGATCATCTTCAACGAGAAAAACCGACTCCCAAGCACGTTCCCGACGACCTAGAAGCTAAAGAAGTGGCATAGAAGACGAAGGACACGACTATAAAGGTTGTAATCACTAATCGAGTAGTTAAACTCTTTCTTGTGTTTTCTAATTTAGTGTTTGGATTCAATTCTAGGTCGTAGTGTTCGTGCTCTTGTTTAGAAAAATTTCGTTTTGTATTCCGTCTTAGCCGTAAGTTTGCGGCACGAGCATGAGCGTTTACTAACAGACAGACATGATTATCTTCCAACGTATATATGAAACTAAGTCGATGTTATTCCAAAAGAAAATTTACCGGTCGCAAAAGGGCAAAAACAAATTAAATATGAAAAACATACTAAGGAAAACTGAATCGCTGTTATGAATTTCTACAAACCTAACCAAACGCGAATTATATACCTCAATTTTCACCAAGATTTGATACGATTGACTCTTAAAAGGAAAGCTTGACATCTGTTCAAGTAGTTGTCCAATTAACTTAAGAAATATTGATATATTCTATTTCATATATGCAAAGCGTAGCGTCGTTTAGCAACATAGTCTTGAAACAATGGTATCATTAAAAATAAATGTTTAAAAAGAAGAATGTCTTGAACCTCTATAAAAATCCAGTCCAGTCTTTTTGAAGTGTTGAAAATAGAGTTTCAAGCACCAGAAACATTTTGAAACCTTGGTTCAGGAAACTTTATTTTGGTAACTAAACGGTTCTTGGGTACAGTTTTTTGGGGTTAGTCTCAAAATACCTTGTAAAACAACGGCATAACCCTGATGCCAAACAAGGCCTAAATGGGTAGGATCTAAATGAATCCAGACTTGCCTAGAAAATCTTTACTAGGTCCATGCCTGTTATAATAAATCTTAAGATTAGAATATCATGGCATAGACCCAACCCATTAACGGGTTCTAGGTTACAATTTTTTGGGGTTTTGATGATGCTCGATATCTGTGATCTCCCAGACCAGGACACATGGCAGATGACGTATCCCAGGGCTCACAGGAAAGGACCTACAGTGGCCAACCAGACCACTCCTGTGCCCGTCCTACAAGTGAACGCTGGCTCACCTCCGAGCCGCCAGCACAATTGGCCTCCTCGGCCTCACAGCTCGTTTCCGGGCTATCACATGCCCGAGCCTCCTCGGCTATCTTAGCTCGCCTCCGGGCTCGAGCAGAACCAGGATACCTCGGCTCTCCCGCTCCTTCGTGAGCTCTCCCACCGAGGTCATCTTCCTCGGTCTCATCGACCGACCAACAGCACCACTTGCAGGCGTAACCGTCATCCCGCGAATCTCGCCATGCGCGAGATCTCCGCCGGCCACATCCCACGTTCCACGCCACCACGATCCCCTATTAACGAGCCTGTCTCGCCATTAATGGGAGGTCCCGCTCATCACGCGGGCGTGACGTCGAGAGCATAACGGCCGGCGTGATTCCCGCGCCTGCCTCGCCTGCTGCCACCGCTATATAAACCCCTTCTTCAGACGGTTCAAGTAAGCCATTTTTAATCCACTAGATTTCCTCTCTAACTTGATCTTCGGATGCTCCTCGGTGGTACAACCACCCCAAGACTTCCTTGCAGGTAGCTCGGCAACCACAACCTCAAACCCATTGAGATCCACATACTTCAGGAGCGACAGCCTCCAGATCCAATCTCAGCCATCCATCACCGCCATCAGCAGATCAACGGGGGCCAACATCTGAAGGAGATTCACACCTCCATCAGCTGGCACCGTCTGTGGAAAATCCTTGATTCCACAAAAACAAAAGATCGCATCCCGATCACAACCTAATGGCAAGCGATCATCACGACGATCCAAGCACCAGCCGCCGCTTCCCCCTCAATGGGGGTGCGGACGAACCTCCTCCGCCGAATGCCTTCAACGCCCTCGCCGGCCGCATAGACCGACTCACGTCTGTTGTGGAGGCGCCGATTCGCGTCCAAACAGCGGAGCAAGATCACCAAGTCGCCGCTCCCCCGTCTTGGGGCCAGAACCCCTACAGGGGGAGAGAAGGCTTCGTCCGCGTCGGCACCGCTGACCACCGCCTCGCTACCTCCCACAGCCACGGATCTCCTGGGCCGATACGTTTTGAGACCCGCTGGGCACCCCACAGTTTGACACCAAGAGGCAGTTGAGCGGTTACCCCGCTCGGCTATCCCCGGCTGGTAGCTCCCCTACCTCACAATGCCAGGGTTCTAAGACCTCGCATAGAGGCACCCGAGCGGCTTCCCCGCTCGGTTATCCCTGGTCGGGAGCTTCCCTACCTCACAAAGCCAGGGATCAAAGCCCTCACCAAGAGGCAGCCGAGCGGTTACCCCGCTCGGCTATCCCTAGCCGGTAGCTCCCTTACCTCACAATGCCAGGAATCTAAGCCCTCGCATAGAGGCACCCGAGCGGCTTCCCCGCTCAGTTATCCCTGGCCGGTAGCTCCCCTGCCTCACAATGCCAGGGATCTAATGTTAGTTATATGTATGCACTAGAGGCCATTACTATATATAGGATGTATATTGTAGTGGATGCTTGGACATATATAGGGAGGACTTTCTTGCTCGACATGATAGTATGCTATCTGGTTGCTCTTTACCTTAACGTGTATACTGATTGTCTCTCTGTTACATGTTGGTAAAGTCCTTAGGATGTGTACTTGACTACCTGGACTATGATGCGGATCATACTAGTGGGGACATGGTAGTCTATAAGTACATCCTTCAAGGTCCCTAGTCATGGGTGTATCGAGACAGGGCATCGATATACCACAGTAGACTAGCGTATACCTTCTCGACTCATACAGATAGGCGATGGATGACCCCACATCCATTGGTGTTTGACATCAGAGATGATATACGGGTGCTCAGTGGAGACTGGGTACACTGGACGGACTCGCCGAGAACTCCCAGATGGTATTATACCTTACGTCAGATGGCAGTTCTCTGGTGACACTGGTACAGGTTAGTCTGTAGACCCGAGATCGTCATAGAGTCTTGTGTGATTCCCACTGTGCTTTGATTTCCACCTTACCACGTCCAAGAGGGCGTGCAAAACGGTGGCTTTTGGGTACAGTCCCGAATCACATGGAGGCAATGAGCGATAGGAGGGGATTCGTCTCTCCCGGTATAGGGAGTTGATGTTGCACTGTGTTCGATTGGCTATAACCGGAAATCCCTGGCCAGGGTTGCTGAGATTTACTGGTAAGTGTTACCAGTAGTTTCTTGAATAGTTATAGACCGTATATCGACACGACTTATCGAGCTATTGGGGTCTGACGTTTACCACCCCTAGGCGAGATTTGCAACATATCAGACGACGAGACCGGACTGTACGGTAAATTTTACTGGTTGGATTCACAGGAGTGTGAGCGAGCTTGCTCGTCGATCTTCTGATCACTCAATACCTGGGTGGCCGTTACGTTTAGCAGACCGCTTGCGGCTTGTGGGTGTTTGATATGATCATCATCTGCTGCCGGCGTATTAACGAGTCTTTAGAGTCCTACACAGAGGTTTCCTGGCTCAAGCGAAACGAAATAGGAGCGCATATGAGATATGTGCGGGACCGAGAATAATGCGTGTATGTGATACCGTATTCTATTCTCGTGATGAATGTATCGAATGGTTGTATGTGATATAACCTAGTTATCGAATCAAGGATTGATTCGAGTAGCCGATACATTCGATATTAGTCGGTTATATGCGATATGACCGGATCGTTAAATCAAGTGTTGATTTAATGATTTAATGTATAATTATATATTTGATATATTACTTTGCATTAACTAGTATTGGTTCACTTAAGATGGATTTTCTCACTTGATGTGCACATTGTATATGTGATATATTTTTGTGCACTTGATTGTATCATGTTTGATGATACATGCAAGTTTGTGTGTATGTTTAGTTTAAACCTTGGTTAAGTATATGGTTAGGGTTTTATTTAATTTATTTATTCATTTATTTCATTTTGGCAAGAAATGAAATGGTTGCTACTTTTTTTTTACATTGAAACTTCATGAAGCTTTGAAAAAGTCTACCATTTTTGTTTCATGCCTAACCTAACCATTCACTTAACCTTAGTTTACTCTCTACACATAACCATGGTTGCTAATATGATAAGGATCACTTATTTTCTATTATTCAATATTCTTATCATATTATCATATTCTTTTTTTCTTCTTCTTCTTCTTCAAGATGAAGAAAACCTTGCATCCTTTAATGGTGTCTTGAGAAAAAGAGTGAGAAATCCAATTCTAAAGTGAACCCACTTCCTATTTCTTCATCCTCTACCACTTGCCAAGTAGTATAGGGTGTTTTCTTCACAAGTTTCATGGCTTGGTGAAGTTGGAGCTTGATCTTGTGTTGCCTCGACGTAGATCATCTTCGGCATCGAAGTCGACGACCTAGCCCGCCTATTTCTCCGATGAAGCCGACGCTAGAGCCCAGGATCCAATGATCGCAGCGAGGGGACTTCATCACGGAGCTATGGAGGTGGAGGACTGGATCTACAATGGTTGTATTTCCGTTCACTTAGCGCTAAAGTAGTTTAGTAGCTTGTATTTTCGCCTAAACTCTAGTTAACGATCCGTATTAGGTTTTCTCGGCACCGGAAAAATTTGAATTTGGCATGGTTGATGCCTTGTGAGACCTCATTAGTGTGCCTAGGAACCCTACTGTAGTATCAGAGCCTAGCTAGAGCCTTAGGCGAAGTGTAGACGATGTTAGAATTCCGATCGAACCTCGAAACCCTAAAAATGACCCCTCTTTGTACATTTTTACAAAACTGGGTTTTTTCCGGATTAAAAATTCTTAAAAAATTCAGCAGGCAATTCTAAGAATTACGGCGCAAAAATGTCCAAGAGATACGGCTAAAGCGCGGCGGAACCGCGGCAGAAGCTTGGCTTCTGAGGCGGTTCCGCGGCCAAATGATTAGATTAGACTTCCATATTTGCACAGTAATTTGTTTCTTCTGGTGCTGCGTTTTCTGGGAATTTTTAATTTGCACTCAAGAGTTGAGTTTTCTGGGGTGTTTTGGAGCTTCGATGATTCGATCGGAAATTTCAAACATTGTCTATGAGTTTTTCTGGATAATTATTGACTATGTTAAAAAGTTCGACCGGATATAAATACCCACTTTTCACTTGCCGGGAAATTTCCAAGTGTTGGATTTTTCCGTGGTTTAAAGACGTTCTAAGTAGTGAAAGTAACTCGATGGACCCTCTAGAAGACAACAAACCTTAACTCGATTATGTGACCATCTTGAACTGCCCTTTGAACCTTAGGGTTTGGGACAGTACGGCGTGCCACATGTGAGGCGTTGGCTTGACCTTTCTACGGATGGACCATTGGTACTGAGGCATGAACTGGATGTTTTTAAACCTATTTCATGTGTTGAGCTGTTTCGGGAAAACTTGGGTGTTCGATTGTTCGATCGGAAAGTTTGACATTTTCTATTTATCCGGAATGTGATACAATAATTGGAATTCACAAGTTGTTATGAGATAACTGAATGAATGTTATAAACATAGCAGTTTAGTCTCACTTGATCGGTTGCCACGGAATTTTGATGCGATCAAAAGTCCGTCGCAATCACGTAGTATACGCGGATACTTTCCGGGTAAACTTAATAGACAGCCTCGCCCCATAGCCCCGACCAAGTGACTGTAGGAGAACCCCGTCGTTGAAAGCATCCGTTCGGGTGGTCGCGGCAGCGGTGTTCCGCCTTGGTGCACTTCATCGACGGCGTCGGGGGTGCAGCTGCCTACTAAAGTTTGCGACGAGAATTTGATCAGAATGTCGGGAATCCTGTTGAATTGCCCGACTTGATATTGAAAAGAGTTTTCGATAATGAGACTAAAATGCGGGGTTTATAATTGTTAGGCATGCGATGTCTAAGGAATTCATTTGATTAGGCATGCGATGTCTAAAGAGGTTGCGGATTCCAACTGTTGTAGTTTTACACTTTCTTTTCTGTGATCGTAAGTGTAATATGTGATATCGCCGGTTTCGTTGCTATATGTCAACGACAATTGGGATACGCATGTTTACTTACGTTAGTGACATGTGATGTTATGTGTTGCTGGATATGTTATATTGGATCGTCATGTTTGAATAGCCGGGGCGGTTTTATGCGAGATGAGTGTTTTTCATTTTCATTCATGTAAAAACTTGTATGTAATATTCTTTTATTGGGGCACTTCTAGGTTGCGGAAGATGTCACCTTTTGTATATTATTTACTTTTCCGCACTAGGATAGACCCAAGGAGGGGAGCACAAGTAACCGGGTTCTGGAGTCCAGTGGGAGACCAACTCGAGGAGTCGAGTCCGGGTCTCCTAACTCTAGAATTGGTAGGGTTGCTTGCCACTTTCGTAGGGGTCTAGGGGTGTGGGTTTGGCTATTCATCGCGATCGTAGAATCCGTGTTTTATACTGGCTCGTATTGAAAACACGGACGTCCTAATATATCCAATGTTTCATATGATTCTTCTGCTGTGATATCTGTGATGTGATCATGTGATGTTCTGTGATAAATACTGTATATAGTATATATGATATATTATATAGACGTTACTTATGTTTTACATCCGCGCTAGCCCTGCCCCGCTCTGCCGTTAGTCACCTAACCTAACGGTTCACGAGGGGACATCGAGGAGAATGCAGACGGCATAAGTGTACGTCGTATTTATCTGTGATGTTTAAGTACTTAAATGATAGGACTTCATTAATGTGATTAATGAAATAAATGAAACCTAAAGATGTTGTAGAATTGAATTTCAAAAATAAAACAGGTAGCCACAGTTCTTGCTTTGCACAGTGGTATATATGATATATCCTGCACCTCATTCGACGAGGAAAGGGCCGACGATCCCTTCACCGGGAGTGACCCCTTTAGCAATAACTGGCAGATGCTACACATTTGGTTTGTCTTTTGATAGCTTCTATTGTTTCTGCTTTGCACAGTGATATATATGATATATCCCGCACCTCATTCGACGAGGAAAGGGCCGACGATCCCTTCACCGGGAGTGACCCCTTTAGCAAAACTAGAAAAGCCTCAAAAGAACTCCATTTTCAAATCATTTGATTCTACAACGATATCAAGTTCATTACGCAATAGCTTTTCAGAAAAACCTGTCGTAGCCCTCCGTCATTTCAGATAAGTCCTATTTAGTATTCGTGCTATGTTTGTTGACCTCCGTCAAGGCGTAGTGTGCGGTAGCTAACTAGTATTTATCTGTTTATGCATATGATGCAGATTGGATTAGGGTAGTCGTGCGGCCTTGTTGACCTCCGTCAAGGGTCGTGCGGGTGGGTTTAATTCGATCAAGAAATGACGGGTTGAACTTGACTAGTATCCTATGGTTTGTTGACCTCCGTCAAGGTCATAGGGTGCTAGGGGCAAAATTATCGGGAATTTTAAGTGTTGAAATTTGCAATGAGATTGCATACCTTCTATGAGATAGTTGGATCCCGATACCCACTGTGAGTAAGAGTTACTCCTGGGAGAGTTTTATACATTACAATTAGCCGATCAAGTAGGTGTCTAGAAAGGTGTTAACGAGGTTACGCCTCTGGGAAAACAAGGTTTACATTAATTAGGTTCGTGCGAAAGCACGGGGGACCTCCCTCAAAGTACCGACACTGGCCTGGCTGAAAGATTGGCGAACTTGTAGTGTGTAATTAATCCCGGCTAGTCATTCCTTTTAGGGTTTGAAGGAAGATTTGATAAAAATAGTGGGAGCCATCCTGATTAGATAAAACAATAACCAATCTATTCTTGCAAGAGCGCACGCTGAGTGTTTTCTTCTCTCTCTCCAGGTAGCGACCATATCACGCCTTAATCAAGATAATAATACAGATTATTGACCGAAACCGCTTGTTATACTGAGCTGGGGAACGTTGGTCCCGCTCCAACTTATAATTGTTATAAGACAGAGCAGGAAATTGGGGATTACCAGAATTCCCGTGCCGCCCAAACGAAGAGAGTGCATGCTGATGCATCATCTTCGGGTGTGTTCATTATACAGAACTGTTTCTCAGTATCCTCTGCGTCCTGCGTATCTGATACCGGATCAGGATCCCTGATATGTAATCTTTTACATAGGGCTACAGAAAGGTAGAGAACTGAGAACGGGTGATAAGTTTCATAAGACAGAAAACGGTGCAAGTGTTGCAGCCAAGTCTGTTGGTCGCTGTCACCCTGTGTCCCAAATACATTGATTCTGAACGAATGTTATTAGATACCGAACCTGATATACAAATCATATCAGTCTCTTTATTTATAAAGAAAGGATATAATTTTGTATTGTTGGATAATGTTTTGAACATTTCCTATATCAAAAGTTGATCGGTTCAGCCACGTTATCTAAAAGCGTTGATGTTCTAAATCAAACTACAGTTTTTAGTATACAGAACACACACAAGAGGAAGAGTTCAGAAATGAACGAATCCTTCTTGAGGCATTGTAGACTAGGTCATATCAATGTGACCCAACTAGCTGAAGTTACATGTAGATGCATATTTAAATCAGTTTGAATTTACATCTTGTGTAACTTGCCAGTCATGTCACAAAGATATAATGACACCAGCTCTGTTTATTGGAAACAGAGAAAGAGTTGGTGAACTCTTGGGATGATACATGTTGATGTATAATGGTCCCCTGTCTACACGTGCCAGGACCGGTTCTTTGTACTTCATTACATTCTCTTATGATCTCTCAAGATTCAGTCATATGTTCCTGCTGAAACACAAGTCCGAACCATTTGAGATATGTAGGGTTCCTAGGCACTCTCAAGAGGTCTCACAAGGTATCAACCATGCCAATTTCAAATTTTTACAAGTGCCGAGAAACTCTAATACGGATCGTTAACTAGAATTTTAGGCGAAAAGTGAAACTAGTTAACAACTTAACTAAAAGTAAGAAGCTACAACCTTTGTAGATCCGGTTCTCCACTTCCTTAGCTCTACGTAGACGTCCTCTCGCTGTCCAAGTCGGATCTCGGACTCTAGCATCGGCTTCATCGGAGAAATGAACGGACTAGTCGTCGGCTATGATGCCGAAGATGATCTACGTCGAGGTTACACAAGATCAAGCTCCAACTTCACCAAGTTGTGAAACTTGTGAAGAAAACACCCTATATTACTTGGAAAGAGGTAGAAGGTGAAGAAATAGGAGGCGGGTTCACTTTAGAATTAGATTTCTCACACTTTTGCTCAAGATGCCATTAATGGTGGCAAGCATTTTCTTGAAGAAGAAGATGATGAAGAAGATAGAATATTATGAGTGTTAAAGAATAATTGTAAAAGAATTCATTCTTATCAAATTCTTAACCATAGTTAAGTGTAGAGAATGAACTAGGGTTAGTTCAAATGGTTAGGGTCAAGCATGAGACAAGAATGGTGACTAAGTCAAAGCTTCGTGAATCTTCAACTAAAAACAAACAAAGCCACCATTCATGTTTATCTATCCAAAAAGAATAAACAAATAAATAAACGAATAAGCAAAACCCTAATCATCAACTTAACCATGGTTTAATTCTTTACACTTAACCAAATAAGCATGTATCATCAAACATGATACAATCATGTGCACAAAAGTATATCACATATACAACTTGCACATTCAAGTGAGAAAATCCATTTAAAGTGAACCAATACTAGTTAATGCAAAGTAATATATCAAATATATAATTATACATTAAATCATTAAATCAACACTTGATTTAACGATCCGGTCATATCGCATATAACCGACTAGTATCCTATGTATCGTCTTATCGAATCAATCCTTGATTCGATATCTAGGTTATATCGCATATAACGAATCGATACATTCATCGCGAGAATGGAATACGGTATCACATACACGCATTATTCTCGGTCCAGCACATATCTCATATGCGCTCCTATTTCGTTTCGCTTGAGCCAGGAAACCTCTGTGTAGGACTCTAAAGACTCGTCAATACGCCGGCAGCAGATGATGATCTTATCAAGCACCTGTAAGTGCACGGCGGCACCCCGGCCGTCAATCCGACGGCCAAATACGGAAACGGTGATAAACTTTAATTTTTGCGGACTTTGCAAACCGGCACCACCGCGCACTAAACTCCGGATCGTAACCATTAACAAGTCTAAGCTAACAACAAGACGGGTTAGAGATGTACCGACTGATCCGAGTCCTCTGGTCTTCATCTCCACTCCGATCTCCTCGCGGGATCTCCGTCCGTCGCCTCCTTGCCGGAAGGGCACCACGTCGCCTGCATCTTTTACGGGCTCCCGCCTCTATACCGAGGCAACTCGGGCGCGAAGTTGGCTAGCCGACGCTCCCAAGATTTGCTGTAGAATAGCGTAGAATAGCTGTCTCTTTGGGGTTTAGGAGGTTGCCAAATTTTTGGAGGAATATGTGCACAAGAATTTCATGGAAGGATGATGGAAAATGGAGCATCCCTTGGAAATGAGCTCGGCCACTTCAATGTGTGCTCACTGGAGAATGAAAAGGAATGAAGCAAGCTCTAATAAATTAATCCTCTTTTCACTGTCAAAAGAATGAGCTCCCTTTTAAACTCATTCAATTCAAAAAAAAGGAAATTAATCCACTCCCTGAAAATAACCTCCAGCACACTCATATTATACACAAGGCAATCAAATAAATATTAATTTATCAAACCAACAAAACAAGAGCTCACAATATTTAATTCATTCCAACCCTCCCCACATGATATGGCCGGCCCCACTCCAATTTCCAACACCAAAACACATCAAAACCCATACTCAACCTTACCTTATTAAATGCAAGAGATGGAGGGAAGATATCAAAATCAATCCTTTTGCAAGAAACCCCCTCAACAAAATATTAATTGCAAACTTGCAATTAACACCCTCCAACGAAAAGTCCGACCGGAAAGGAAAAAGAGAAAACCGGCCGGAACGGAATGCAAACTGGCAACCCCAGAAAACTGGTCCCATAATAAATTACAGGAAAACCCCGATACTGTGCATACACACCCGCATTTGTATTCCGACCGAAATACAAATGCAAAGAGACAAAACTACACTATCAAATACTAAGATCCGGCTTAAGCCAAAGCCGGCTAGTAAAAACCGTCCGATCATGATCCGTGCAATACCGCACGTATCTGATCGAACCCTGCCATATCTCCATACGGCCTCTACAGCGTTTCGCCCGAAAGCTTGAGTAACTGAAAGTGTGGTGGACTCTAAAGACTCGTCAATACTATGGCTGTGGATTTAACCACTAGCACGTCAGAGGTGTAAGCCAATACGTAACGGGCCACCAGCTATTGACCAAAAGGGACGTCGATGAGCGAACTCATCCTGACACCCTACTGAGCCTGTCAGTGACAATATCCGTACAGTCCGGTCCGTTCGTCTATGAGCATCGCATGTCGGGCCTAGGGGGTGGGTAAAAGTCAGACCCCCAAAAGCGGTACAAGTCGTGTCGGAGTGTAGCCCAGAACACCCTGAGATACTACTGGAATACCTACCAGTAAATCTCCTGCCTTGGCCAAGGACTTCGTGTAATGGCTCTCCTAGACACAGCGCGACCTCACCCCCAATACCGGGAGAGACGAACCCCGAAGATCCGCTCACTGCCTCCATGTGGCTCGGGACTGTACCCAACTAAAACCTGTTTGCACGACTCCTTTGAGCCGTGGTAGGGTAGTAATCAAAGCACAGTGGGAACTCACACGAGACAAATGACGATCCCCAGGTCGATGAACTAACCTGTACACATGTCACCTGGGAACTGCTATCTGACGTCAGGTATAAGACCAACTAGCATGTTCCCGGCGAGTCCTGTCCGGTGTACTCATAACCCAATGAGCACCTGTATACATCTTAGGTGATCCAACTGACACCAGTGGCTTGTGAGACCGGCCACCGCCCCTCGTCGGGGTCTCGACTGTATACACTAGTCTACTCTGGAGAATTGATGCCCTGTCTCGAAACTCCCACGACTAGGGACCTTTTAAGGATGCGCTTGTAGACCCCAGCTCTCACGTATATGATCGCCCTCATACTGCTGGTCGTCAAGCAAGAATCCTAGGAGCTCTATCAACGTGCAATAGCGACCTGTCAGGTCACCTAAAGCAGTACACGATGATAAAGGTAAACCAGATAGCGTACTATCATCTCGAGTAAGACTGTCCTATCGGGATAGGTCCTCCCTCAATCATTGCAATCACGTGCCTGTGATCCAATAATTGACTCTGAGGGCACTATCTCCAACAATCTCCCACTTGCACTCAAGGCTAATTATTGCGATGTCGCATACTCACAGCCCGTGTGATACCGAACACCCAACTCCTCTACAAGTCAGTCTCACAATGCTCGTTTGCGAGACTATTGCGTTCGAGGAATAGCCTCAGCGAGTGGATCCGCTCTGAAGTTTCTTTCTATTTCTCTCTCTATATCTCAAGTTCGCGGAGAAAGCCATCTCCCGAAATGAGCAATACCTGTCTTAGAATGTCTGGATGTCTGATGGGACCTAGCTCATAAATGAACTCCAAATCCAAACTTCTCAGACTGTATCGTCAACTGAACTTAATCAGTATCCTGCGCCATGCCTCCCTTAGTATTGCCTTGGATCACCTGTCCAAAATACTGCCCCTCGTTAGAGGGAAAACTATAACTCTGACAACCTCCTTGTCGTCCATGTCACCTTGGAAGCCTGGAATGATAACTGTCTCCCAAATGAGGCTGTCGTTATCATATGCCTAGAACATCCACTTATGTTCTAAAACTGCTTCCGACTGTTTCTCCAGGATTGGATCAATGTCAACTTATTGCATCTAGTGCAAGAACAACATCTGGTGTGGTACTTGACATCTCATGATCGACTCAATTGCCTAAGCAAGTGATCTGCCAATCATGCACATCCCTCTCTACTTTAGTCTATAAGACACCTTTAGAGAGGGTGACTCCATTACCTGCAGGTACACTACCATGCCAGGAGTCGTCCATTCTAAATACTCTTAGAATGCTGTCAAAGTACCCTGATTGGGAAACCACCCAAATCTAGATCTAAAACCATAGATCTAGTAACCAGTATGTCTGATATAATGTCCAAGTCCCTTGTGGAGAAACCACTGTGTGACAACCAAAGTATAACCGATCGAAGTATAGGAATGTCACTTCCTATTTTGTGTATGTCATCCAAAACCCGGATATCATACCCTACTACCTTTTTAACAGATCCATCCCCTATTCTGATGACGTCAAACCTATGACTGTCACATCAGAAATAGATGATCTATCTCCGCTACATCTGCTTTAGTCTATAAATAGATATAAGCCTGATGTCCACCAATGCTTCCGCTGCTCCCACTGACTACGACAACCCTCTGGCAGAGTCATATAGACGTGCACTTCTAAAGCTAGTTTAGAACGACGCTATACTCATCCTCCTGCCGGGTCTCGCAGTCTGGAACAACAACAATGGCAAGTGTGGGTAAACAAGAACTTCCCTGTCACCGTCCTTGAGGATACCGGAGTACCTCTCGGGTGCCTGAAGTTACCCACCTTATCTGCGGAGTGGCCAATGGAATGTCAAATCAGATTGAATCTTTAGGTTCCTTATCAAATCTTCAGTAATCGTTTGCGGTTCTGGAATCACTTCCAGTTCTACCATACTCCCACTTCTGTTTTTGAAAAAAAAACACATTTTTAATAAAACTGTGGCGAGTCTAGAACAATATTTCTATTGATCTACCAGATGGTAGAAAGTCAACCCTCGTCATAGCCTGGGACAACCCACAAACAGCCATTACAGAAAACGTGCCTTGAGTTGTCCAGTGTCTGGTTTTAATCATAAGCCGGACAACTCCCCGTACCTTAACAATGTTAAGATATGAACTGTACTATATCCAATATAGAACCAGAGGCACTGATTTAATTGAACCAGACTCAAAACATGCAGCTGTCTCCAGTGCATGTCTTCTAAATGGAGAGAGGCCGATCAGCGTTACTCAACTTAGGAATGCTTCCAATTATGAGTAACCTGAAAAAGAAGCAAGTTCTCTTTATCATTACTATCAACTGAATACCATACACAAGTATCTACATCTTCGATCACTTTGAAGAATTCCGACACTTGCTACACTTGGTTCTCTACTCTATTCAAATACCTATAACTCCTCTAAACTCAGACCCTGTGTTTCTACGAAACACATGTCTATGAACTAGAGAAGTTAAAAGTAAACAGAATATAGTATGAGGACCAACCCCTTTGTCCTAATGGACACTGGACAACATACAATACTCTGTATAAGTCCGCTGAGTCTAACAACTCTTTCACTGTGCGTCGTAGGTTGAAAACTGTACTTATGGTTAAGAAGAATTACACCGCTGTTTAATGCTCCTTACCTAACCATCCACTGATATAGGTAAATGTCATCGACATAATATCAAAAGGTATATCTCACTCTATAAAAATAGACGTACAGATATATCAATTTGAAATTGGTGCACAACAGCGGATATTCAAAACCAAATATTTGCCGACCGGCAAACAGCCCAGGTGATCTCCTCAAATATCACCGACTACAACGAATCCCGATGAGGATGATCACCCAATTCCCAATAACTTACTCCTACTCATCATCTGTAAGACCATACAGATGTGAGAATCATACCTGGTAAATACATAACCTGGAGCAAGTGTCTAACTGGGAAATCAGTTTTCCTTTAACTGTGCACAGTGAAACTGAAACATTGAAATGTTTCGATGGGGTATCCTGGTATTCCTAGTAATGCCTCTACCATTATCCAGATTCACAACTATAACCGTATAATTCTTTGCCACCTCTCCAAATCCCTTTATATGTCTTTAGTCATTACCTTCTGCACATCCCTTTAGGCCAATTGGTTTTCTTCCTTCCCTACCGTTCGGCACCAGCCTATGGTTTGGAAGAAGACTATCCAATAAGCATAATGGGTGTACTTTCCTAGTCCTAGGAGCACTCGCAATGCGAGAGAAGGTGAAGATAAAAGACAACCGAATTAAACCTTATTCCTATTTCTCCTGGACCAGAATCCATCCCCGAACTGGAACAAGTTCCTTTCGAGTTCGTATATAACCATACGATGGAGTATCCAATAAACTGTGGATCTTCGTAGTGATACGGAGTGTCCTGGAGAAATACAAAGGTGATTTAGGATTGGCGAAGAAATACTTGGTTTGGTTGTGAATAGCAGTCGCATTTTACTTTGCCCTCTTACTAATCCCTTGTTTTGTCTTAATCTTAATACCTTCTGCACACCATTTAGGCTAATTGGTTTTCTTCATTCCCTACTGTTCGGCACCAGCCTAAAGTTTGGAAGAAGACTATCCAATTTGCGTAATAGGTGTACTATCTCCTAAACCAAGGAGTACTCACAACTTGAGAGAAGGTAAAAGGGAAAAGACAACTGAATAATCCTATCCGTTTTCTCCAGAACCGGAAACCATCCTCGAATTCCTTCGAGTTCGTATCTAACCATACGATGGTTTTGTCCAATGGAAGTGGACGTTCGTAGTAATACGGGGTGTCCTGGAGAAAAGGGTGAAAGTAGGAGTGGCAATGAGGTCTGCAACTCTGACAATCCAAAAGCCAGTGTTAAGAAGGTTCGGTCAACTTGGTCACTGAGTCAAAGTCTTAGGGTCGGGTCAATGTTCGCTGCCAGGAGAGAGAGAAAAGAAACACTCAGCGTGCACTCTAACCAAGATCAGAATGGTTACCAATTTATCTAATCTGGAAACCTCCCACTGTACCTCAAATTCTCCTCCAAACCTGAAAGAAGAATTAGTCGGGGTCACCCGAGGAGTAAACCAACTCATCAGTGGGAATCGGGATCCAACTATCATCGCATGATAACGTGACGGAATCCGCTCACGGTATCACACTCCAGAAGGTATGCGCATATCTGGCAAGTTTCAGTTCTTTTGAAACTCCCGATGTGATTTTTACCCCATGCTCTTATGACCTTGGCGTGAGGTCAAAATATCATAAGTCACATGTCAAGTTCTACCCATCATTGTCCAGGTTAATTTGAACCCACCCGTACATACCCTTGACGTAGGCCAAAATAGTAGTACGACTGTCCCAAACCAACGCATCTATCTATGCAACAGATAAATACCCGGCAACTACCAAACACTATGCCTTGGCGTGAGGTCAAAATACATAGCTTGAATACTACCGAATATTTAACTGAAATGATGGAGGGCTACGAATGGTTTCTGGCGAAAACCTTTAACGTAATGAACTTAATATCGTTGAAGGAACGGATAGCTTTTTAGAAAATATAGTGACGTAAACCTTTACTAAAGAGGTCACTCCCGGTGAAGGGATCTCGGCTCTTTCCCAGTAGAATGGGGTGCTGGATATTCATAACCGAATATCACTGTGCAAAGCAAAAGTAATCGGCTATAGTGAAGTTAATGCCCTGACGCAAACTTCTGTCCAAGGGGTCACTCCCGGTGAAGGGATCTCGGCCCTTGCCTCGTCGACTGAGGAGCAGGATATTCCAAATGAATACCACGATGCAAAACAAAAGTGAACGTCCTTGCAATAACAGCTTTTTGAAAAGTGTTCCAACAACATCAGATTAGGTTTGTTTTAACTTGCATTGATCCGAATCAATGCAGTCCCATCAATTGATCACACCATAAAGAACGAAAATATACCGACGTACGTATATGCCATCCGCATTCGCCACTGGGTCCCGTCATCACCCGTTAGGTTAGCTAACTAACGGCAGAGCGGGGACTGGACTAGCGCGGATGAAAAACATATACAACATCTACTAATATATAGTATTTCGCTCAAGGCGTGAATAAAATGCAACATCACAGAAATGTACAGCATTACAGAACAAATCAGATATCTGGGATCCCCGGGTTTCACAGAGCCACTACTGAAACCCGACGTTCCCCTGGTCGTGTGGATAGCCTGTGCAATGAAATCCTATACCCCCTACGAGTGCGGCGAATAGCCAGCCAATCCTGGAGTGAAGCCCCCTCCGTCCCAATGCCATGAGATGCGGGCTTGTTGCCTTCTAGAACCCGGCTATCCGTGCACCCCTCCGCGGGGTAACCCTAGTACAGAAAGTAAAATATACATACAACGGGTACATCGACCGCAACCAGGTCGTGCCCCAAAATAATAATACAAACAGGCAGTGACGGCAGTCCACATGTCGGACGTTCGCCCCGCAATATCAAATGTACATAATACAACAACACTGTACTAGTATTGCATCCAGGCTATCCCCACGACCGATCCGCAACATCACAGCAATACATAGAACACCAGCGCGAAGGTCACGTTCGCAAATCCGTCTAACCGGGCTATAGCAGTTAGACCGGATTTACCGATCGAGTGACATTCACGGTCGCAGATATAATGTAAATACTGTGAAAAATGTGTTTAAAATATCCGATCAATCAAATTTTAACAAGTGGGCCCCAAGTACTACTGTAGCACATCCAGAAATTCTGGGCCCAAAATTAATGTTCCAAAATACATATTTTCTCCCCTGAAGCCCACTGGAAAAAGTTGACCCATTGACCTCTCCAGATTGCGGCGGAACCGCGGCCCAAAGTGGGGTTTGGCCGCGGTTCCGCGCTCTGGCTAAGAGATCACTGTGTCGAATTTTCCCATTACTCTTAGAACTTCCAGTACATGTATTTTCTACAACCTGAAAAATTTTTATAGACCAAAAAATTTCAACAGAAAACTGTCGTGAAGAAAATACGGGTTTTGGGACATTTGATCGATCGGAACTGAAAAACACATTTCACAAAGCTAGACGAAGTTAATGGCGAGGCTCTGATACCACTGTAAGTGCACGGCGGCGCCCCGGCCGTCAATCCGACGGCCAAATGCGGAAACGGTGATAAACTTTAATTTTTGCGGACTTTGCAAACCGGCACCACCGCGCACTAAACTCCGGATCGTAACCATTAACAAGTCTAAGCTAACAACAAGACGGGTTAGAGATGTACCGACTGATCCGAGTCCTCCGGTCTTCATCTCCACTCCGATCTCCTCGCGGGATCTCCGTCCGTCGCCTCCTTGCCGGAAGGGCACCACGTCGCCTGCATCTTTTACGGGCTCCCGCCTCTATACCAAGGCAACTCGGGCGCGAAGTTGGCTAGCCGACGCTCCCAAGATTTGCTGTAGAATAGCGTAGAATAGCTGTCTCTTTGGGGTTTAGGAGGTTGCCAAATTTTTGGAGGAATATGTGCACAAGAATTTCATGGAAGGATGATGGAAAATGGAGCATCCCTTGGAAATGAGCTCGGCCACTTCAATGTGTGCTCACTGGAGAATGAAAAGGAATGAAGCAAGCTCTAATAAATTAATCCTCTTTTCACTGTCAAAAGAATGAGCTCCCTTTTAAACTCATTCAATTCAAAAAAAAGGAAATTAATCCACTCCCTGAAAATAACCTCCAGCACACTCATATTATACACAAGGCAATCAAATAAATATTAATTTATCAAACCAACAAAACAAGAGCTCACAATATTTAATTCATTCCAACCCTCCCCACATGATATGGCCGGCCCCACTCCAATTTCCAACACCAAAACACATCAAAACCCATACTCAACCTTACCTTATTAAATGCAAGAGATGGAGGGAAGATATCAAAATCAATCCTTTTGCAAGAAACCCCCTCAACAAAATGTTAATTGCAAACTTGCAATTAACACCCTCCAACGAAAAGTCCGACCGGAAAGGAAAAAGAGAAAACCGGCCGGAACGGAATGCAAACTGGCAACCTCAGAAAACTGGTCCCATAATAAATTACAGGAAAACCCCGATACTGTGCATACACACCCGCATTTGTATTCCGACCGAAATACAAATGCAAAGAGACAAAACTACACTATCAAATACTAAGATCCGGCTTAAGCCAAAGCCGGCTAGTAAAAACCGTCCGATCATGATCCGTGCAATACCGCACGTATCTGATCGAACCCTGCCATATCTCCATACGGCCTCTACAGCGTTTCGCCCGAAAGCTTGAGTAACTGAAAGTGTGGTAGACTCTAAAGACTCGTCAATACTATGGCTGTGGATTTAACCACTAGCACGTCAGAGGTGTAAGCCAATACGTAACGGGCCACCAGCTATTGACCAAAAGGGACGTCGATGAGCGAACTCATCCTGACACCCTACTGAGCCTGTCAGTGACAATATCCGTACAGTCCGGTCCGTTTGTCTATGAGCATCGCATGTCGGGCCTAGGGGGTGGGTAAAAGTCAGACCCCCAAAAGCGGTACAAGTCGTGTCGGAGTGTAGCCCAGAACACCCTGAGATACTACTGGAATACCTACCAGTAAATCTCCTGCCTTGGCCAAGGACTTCGTGTAATGGCTCTCCTAGACACAGCGCGACCTCACCCCCAATACCGGGAGAGACGAACCCCCGAAGATCCGCTCACTGCCTCCATGTGGCTCGGGACTGTAGCCAACTAAAACCTGTTTGCACGACTCCTTTGAGCCGTGGTAGGGTAGTAATCAAAGCACAGTGGGAACTCACACGAGACAAATGACGATCCCCAGGTCGATGAACTAACCTGTACACATGTCACCTGGGAACTGCTATCTGACGTCAGGTATAAGACCAACTAGCATGTTCCCGGCGAGTCCTGTCCGGTGTACTCATAACCCAATGAGCACCTGTATACATCTTAGGTGATCCAACTGACACCAGTGGCTTGTGAGACCGGCCACCGCCCCTCGTCGGGGTCTCGACTGTATACACTAGTCTACTCTGGAGAATCGATGCCATGTCTCGAAACTCCCACGACTAGGGACCTTTTAAGGATGCGCTTGTAGACCCCAGCTCTCACGTATATGATCGCCCTCATACTGCTGGTCGTCAAGCAAGAATCCTAGGGGCTCTATCAACGTGCAATAGCGACCTGTCAGGTCACCTAAAGCGGTACACGATGATAAAGGTAAACCAGATAGCGTAGTATCATCTCGAGTAAGACTGTCCTATCGGAATAGGTCCTCCCTCAATCATTGCAATCACGTGCCTGTGATCCAATAATTGACTCTGAGGGCACTATCTCCAACAGCACCCACAAGCCGCAAGCGGTCTGCTAAACGTAACGGCCACCCGGGTATTGAGCGATCAGAAGATCGACGAGCCAGCCCTCTCACACTCCTGTGAATCCAACCAGTAACACTTACCGTACAGTCTAGTCTGTTCGTCTGATATGTCGCATATCAAGTCTACGGGTGGTAAACGTCAGACCCCAATAACCGATAAGTCATGCCGATGTGAGGCTCATAACGGGTCGAGAAACTACTGGTAACACTTACCAGCAAAACTCTGATCAGCCCTGGCCAGGGACTTCCCTGTTACGGCCAATCGAGCGCAGCGCAACATCAACCCCCAATACCGGGAGAGACGAAACCCCTCCTATCGCTCATTGCCTCCATGTGACTCGGGACTGTACCCAAAAACCACCATTTTGCACGCCCTCATGGACGTGGTAAGGTGGAGATCAAAGCACAGTGGGAATCACACAAGACTCTATGACGATCTCGGGTCTACAGACTAACCTGCACAAGTGTCACCTGAGAATTGCCATCTGACGTGAGGTATAATACCATCTGGGAGTTCTCGGCGAGTCCGTCCAGTGTACCCAGTCTCCACTGAGCACCCGTATACCATCTCTGATGTCAAACACCAATGGATATAGGATCATCCATCGCCCATCTCATGGGTCGAGAAGCGTATACGCTAGTCTACACTGGTATATCGATGCCCCGTCTCGATACACCAACGACTAGGGACCTTGAAGGATGTACCTATGGACTACCACGTCCCCACTAGTATGATCTGCATCATAGTCCAGGTAGTCAAGTACACATCCTAAGGGCTTTACCAACATGTAACTATAAGACAGTTTAAAGAGACTAGTGTACATGTTAAGATAAAGAGTAACCAGATAGCATACTACATATCGAGCAAGAAAGTCATCTCTATATATGTCCAAGCATCTAATATAATATACATCATCTGTACAATACTGGCCTCTAGGGCATACATACAACTAACAATCTCCCACTTGCACTAGGGCCAGCTGCTGTAGTATCGCATACCGAGCATCCCGAAGAGTCTCTCAAACTGTATCTGGGGAATGGCCTTCGTAAGTGGATCCGCCGTGTTGTTCTTCGTGTCAACCCTCCTGACCTCGATCTCCCGACGATCAACTATCTCCCGGATCAGGTGATACCGCCTCAGAATTTGCCTGGATCGCTGATGGGACCTGGGTTCCTTGGCCAAAGCCACTGCTCCATTGTTATCACAATACAAGGGTATTGGATGCTCAATGGATGGAACCACTCCAAGTTCAGTAATGAACTTCTTGATCCAGACAGCCTTTTTGGCAGCATCGTTGGCAGCGATGTATTCAGCCTCCATCATCGAGTCTGCCACGATTTCCTTCTTGGAACTCTTCCAGCTAACCGCCCCTCCGTAAAGGGTAAAGACAAATCCCGACTGCGGCTTAAAGTCGTCCTTATCACTCTGGAAGCTCGAATCGGTAAAGGACTCCACTTGGAGTTCTCCGTTACCATACACCAAGAGCATCTCTTTAGTCCTTCGTAAGTACTTGAGAATGCTCTTCACAGCTGTCCAGTGACTCTCTCCAGGATCAGCTTGATACCTGCTCACTACACTTAGTGAGTATGCTACATTGGGTCTGGTACATAGCATCGCGTACATGATAGAGCCTACAGCCGAAGCATAAGGTATCCCTTGCATGCGAGCTCTCTCCAAATCAGTCTTGGGAGACATCTCTTTGGAGAGAGTGACTCCATAGATCGTGGGCAAGTTCCCACGCTTGGATTCTTCCATACTAAACCTTTTTAGTATGGTGTCAATGTACCTGGATTGGGACAATCCCAATATCCGTTTGGATCTATCTCTATAGATCCTAATTCCCAATATGCAGGAGGCATCACCAAGATCTATCATTGAGAATCTATGTGATAAGAAGAGCTTGACTGATTGCAGCATAGGAATATCATTTCCTATCAAGAGTATGTCGTCTACGTACAATACGAGGAAGACAACTTTTCTCTCTGCCACATTCTTGTAAATACAAGGTTCATCTGGGTTTTTGACGAAATCAAACTCTTTGATAACGACGTCAAAGCAGATGTTCCAATTTCGCGATGCTTGCTTTAATCCATAAATGGATTTAAGCAGCTTGCACACCTTCCCGCTGCTCCCACTGTCAACGAAGCCCTCTGGCTGAGTCATGTACACACACTCTTCTAAATCACCATTTAGAAAGGCGGTCTTAACATCCATTTGCCAGATTTCGTAATCATGATATGCAGCGATGGCAAGCATGATCCGGATGGATTTAAGCATAGCCACTGGAGAAAAGGTTTCGTCATAGTCCACACCTGGTCTTTGACAAAAACCCTTTGCAACAAGTCTAGCTTTGAAAGTCTCCACTTTCCCATCTACACCATGTTTTTTCTTGAAGATCCATTTGCTCCCAATGGGTTTTACCCCTTCAGGAGCAACATCCAAAGTCCACACTTTGTTGGTGTACATGGATTCCATCTCGGACCGCATAGCATCCAGCCATTTCACTGAGTCCCTACTCGTGATGGCCTGCTCGAAGCTAGTTGGGTCATCATCCTCCATGATGCAATCCTCGCTCCCACCATCCATGAGAAAACCGTAGTATCTCTCAGGTGGGCGAGGAACCCTACTAGATCGGCGAAGAGGCTGAGGTTCATTGGGAGCAACTGAATCCTCTGGTTCTACTAAATCTTCTGTTGTGTTTTGTTCAGCTGGAACCTCTTCCAGTTCTACCTTAGAGCCACTAATCTCTTTTGCAAGAAATTCCTTTTCTAAAAAGGTGGCATGTTGAGCAACAAATACTCTTTGTTCCTCACTGTGGTAGAAGATGTACCCTCGCGAATGTTTGGGATATCCAACAAATTTACACAGAACAGACCTTGCCTCGAGTTTGTCCGGTTTTTATCTTTTGACATAGGCCGGGAAACACCATATCTTAATAAAATTAAGATATGGTCTCTTCCCTTCCCATATCTCATATGGTGTGGTAGGCACAGATTTGGTGGGAACCCTATTCAGTAGGTATGCTGCTGTTTCCAGTGCATATCCCCAGAAGGAAATAGGTAACTCAGCTATACTCATCATAGAGCGCACCATATCCAATAGGGTGCGGTTCCTCCATTCTGATACACCGTTGTGCTGTGGTGTATATGGAGGAGTTAGCTGAGAGAGAATCGCATTCTCTTTTAGGAAGTCCAGGAATTCAATGCTCAAGTATTCACCTCCTCGATCAGATCGTAGGATTTTAATACTTTTTCCGGTTTGGTTTTCAACTTCTTGTTTATATTCTCTAAATTTCTCAAAAGCTTCCAATTTGTGTTTCATCAGGAACACATATCCGAATCTAGAGAGATCGTCAGTGAATGTAATGAAGTACGAAGAACCATCCCTGGCATGTATAGACATGGGACCGCATACATCACTATGTATTAGTCCCAAGAGTTCCATAACTCTTTCTCCGTGTCCCGTAAACGGAGTTTTGGTCATCTTGCCTTTGAGACATGACTGGCAAGTGTCATAAGATGAAAATTCAAACGGATTTAAATATCCATCCTTATGTAACTTAGCCAGTCGTGTCGCATTGATGTGACCCAGTCTATAATGCCACAAGAAGGATTCGTTCAGTTCAGAACTCTTCCTCTTGTGTGTGTTTGTTATACTTAGAACTGTGGATTGATTTAGAACATAAATACCATTGCACAACGTGCCTGATCCAACCAACTTTTGGTTACGGAAAGTTCATAACATTATCCTGTAATACAAAATTATATCCCTCTTTACTCAATAAAGAAACTGATATAATGTTGCATATCAGGTTCGGCATGTAATAGCATTCGTTCAAAACCAATGTATTACTGGTTGGTAATGCAAGGTGATATTCCCCGACAGTCTTAGCTGCAACAATTGCACCATTTCCAACTTTTATGTCTTTATCACCTTCTCCAAGTTCTCTACCTTTCCTAAGCCCATGTAACTGATTACATATATGGGATCCTGACCCGGTATCTAATACCCAGGACGTAGAGCAAATGGAGAAACAGTTCTCTGTAACGAACACACCCGAAGAAAATGCATCATCATGTACTTTCTTCATTCGGGTGGCATGGGAATCCTGGTATTCCCCTATATCCTGTTCAGTCCTATAACTCTTATAAGAAAGAACGGAACCAACGTTCCCCAACACAGTATAACATGCGGGTTCGGTCAATACATCCATATTATTATCATTATTAAGGCATGACATGGTCGCTACCTGGACAGAGAGAGAAGAAAACACTTTAGCGTATGCTCTTGCAAGATCAGATTGGTTATTATCTTATCTAATCAGGATGGCTCCCACTGGTTTTTATCAAATCTTCCTTCAAACCCTAATAGGAAAGACTAGCCGGGATTAATTACACCCTACAACTTCGTCAATCTTTCAGCCAGGCCAGTGTCGGTACTTTGAGGGAGGTCCCCCGTGCTTTCGCACGAACCTAATTAATGTAAACCTCGTTTTCCCAGAGGCGTAACCCCGTTGACACCTTTCTGGACACCTATTTGATCGGCTAATTGTAATGTGTAAAACTCTCCCAGGAGTAACTCTTATTCGCAGTGGGTATCGGGATCCAACTATCTCATAGAAGGTATGCAATCTCATTGCAAATTTCGACTCTTGAAATTCCCGATAATATTTTGCCCCAAGCATCCTATGACCTTGACGGAGGTCAACAAACCACAGGGTGCAAGTCAAGTTCAACCCGTCATTTCTTGATTGAATCAAACCCACCCGCACGACCCTTGACGGAGGTCAACAAGGTCGTACGACTACACTAATCCAATCTGCATCACATGCATAAGCAGATAAATACTAGTTAGCTACCGCACACTAAGCCTTGACGGAGGTCAACAAACGTAGCACGAATACTAAGTAGGATTTATCTGAAATGACGGAGGGCTACGTCAGGTTTTTCTGAAAACCTATTGCGTAATGAACTTGATATCGTTGTAGAATCAAGTGAAGTTTTGAAATGGAGTGATTTCGAGGCTTTTCTAGTTTTGCTAAAGGGGTCACTCCCGGTGAAGGGATCGTCGGCCCTTTCCTCATCGAATAAGGTGCGGGATATATCATATATATCACCGTGCAAAGCAAAAACTTCTTAAAAGCAATCAAAAGACAAACCGAGTGTATAGCATCTACCAGTTATTGCTAAAGGAGTCACTCCCGGTGAAGGGATCTCGGTCCTTTCCTTATCGAATAAGGTGCAGGGCATATCATAAATACCGCTATGCAAAGCAAGAACTGTAGCTACCTATTTTATTTAAAATTTGATTCTACAACATCATTTGGTTTCTTTTATTTCATTAATCACATTAATGAAGTCCCATCATTTAAGTCACCTAAAACATCACAGATAAATACGACGTACACTTATGCCATCCGCATTCGCCTCGATGTCCCCTCGTGCACCGTTAGGTTGGGTAACTAACGACAGAGCAGGGCAGGGCTAGTGCGGGTGCAAAACATAATTAACGTCTATATAATATATCATATATACTATATACTGTATCCATCACAGAACATCACATGATCACATCACAGATATCGCAGCAGAAGAAACATATGAAACATTGGATATACTAGGACTTCCGTGTTTTCAATACGAGCCAGTATAAAACACGGATTCCACGGTCATGATGAATAGCCAAACCCACATCCCTAGACCCCTACGAGAGCGGCAAGCAACCCTACCAATTCTAGGGTTAGGAGACCCGGACTCGACTCCTCGAGATGGTCTCCCACTGGACCCTAGAACCCGGTTACTTGTGCTCCCCTCCTTGGGTCTATCCTAATGCGGAAAAGTAAATAATATACAAAGGGTGACAGCTTCCGCAACCTGGAAGTGCCCCAATAAAAGAATATTACATACCAGTTTTTACATGAATGAAAATGAAAAACACTCATCTCACATAAAAAACCCCGATTATTCAAACACGACGATCCAATATAACATATCCATCAACACATAACATCACATGTCATCAACGTAAGTAAATATGCACATCCCAATTGTCGTTGACATATAGCAACGAAACCGGCGATATCACATATTACACTTACGGTCACAGAAAAGAAAGTGTAAAACTACAACAGTTGGAATCCGCAACCTCTTTAGACATCGCGTGCCTAATCAAATGAAATACTTAAACATCACATGCCTAACAATTATAAACCCTGCATTTTAGTCCCATTATCGAAAACTCTTTTCAATATCAAGTGAGACTAAACCGCTAGATTTATAACATTCATTCAGTTATCTCATAACTGTTTGTGAATTCCAATTATTGTATCCCATTCCGGATAAATAGAAAATATTAAACTTTCCGATCGAACATTCGAACACCCAAGTTTTCCCGAAACCGTTCAACACATGAAATAGGTTCAAAGATATTCACTTCATGCCTCGGTACCAACGGTCCAGCCGTAAAAGGGTCAAGCCAACGCCTCACATGTGGCACGCCGTACTGCCCCAAACCCGAAGGTTCAAAGGGCAGTTCAAGACGGTCACATAATCGAGTTAAGGTTTGTTGTCTTCTAGAGGGACCATCGCGTTACTTGCACTACTTAGAACGTCTTTAAACCTTAGAAAAATCCAACACTTGGAAATTTTCCGGCAGGGGAAAAGTTAGGTATTTATATCCGGTCGAACTTTTTAACATATTCAAAAATTATCCGGAATCCACATAGACAAAATCTGATAATCCGATCGAATCATCGAATCCCCAAAACAACCCCAGAAAATTCAACTCTTGAATAAATATTAAAAATTCCTATTAAACTCAGCACTGTGAAAGAGGAATTACTGTGCAAATATGGAGGGCTGACGTCACCAGAGAGCCGTGGAACCGCCGCGGAAGCTAGGCTTCTACCGCGGTTCCGCCGCATGTTTGAGGTATCATTGGTCAAATTTTGCACCGTAATTCTTATAATTCCCTGCTGAATTTTTTAAGCATTTTTAATCTGGAAAAAACCCAGTTTTTGGAAAAAGTCCAGAGAGCAATTTGGTTTTTAGGGTTTCGGTTCGATCGGGTTTCAAACGTCGTCTACACTTCGCCTAAAACTCTAGCTAGGCTCTGATACCACTGTAGGGTTCCTAGGCACTCTCAAGAGGTCTCACAAGGCATCAACCATGCCAATTTCAAATTTTTACAAGTGCCGAGAAACTCTAATACGGATCGTTAACTAGAATTTTAGGCGAAAAGTGAAACTAGTTAACAACTTAACTAAAAGTAAGAAGCTACAACCTTTGTAGATCCGGTTCTCCACATCCTTAGCTCCACGTAGACGTCCTCTCGCTATCCAAGTCGGATCTCGGACTCTAGCATCGGCTTCATCGGAGAAATGAACGGACTAGTCGTCGGCTATGATGCCGAAGATGATCTACGTCGAGGTTACACAAGATCAAGCTCCAACTTCACCAAGTTGTGAAACTTGTGAAGAAAACACCCATACTACTTGGCAAGAGGTAGAGGGTGAAGAAATAGGAGGTGGGTTCACTTTAGAATTAGATTTCTCACACTTTTGCTCAAGATGCCATTAATGGTGGCAAGCTTTTTCTTGAAGAAGAAGATGATGAAGAAGATAGAATATTATGAGTGTTAAAGAATAATTGAAAAAGAATTCATTCTTATCATATTCTTAACCATAGTTAAGTGTAGAGAATGAACTAGGGTTAGTTCAAATGGTTAGGGTTAAGCATGAGACAAGAATGGTGACTAAGTCAAAGCTTCATGAATCTTCAACTAAAAACAAACAAAGCCACCATTCATGTTTATCTATCCAAAAAGAATAAACAAATAAATAAATGAATAAGCAAAACCCTAATCATCAACTTAACCATGGTTTAATTCTTTACACTTAACCAAATAAGCATGTATCATCAAACATGATACAATCATGTGCACAAAAGTATATCACATATACAACTTGCACATTCAAGTGAGAAAATCCATTTAAAGTGAACCAATACTAGTTAATGCAAAGTAATATATCAAATATATAATTATACATTAAATCATTAAATCAACACTTGATTTAACGATCCGGTCATATCGCATATAACCGACTAGTATCCTATGTATCGTCTTATCGAATCAATCCTTGATTCGATATCTAGGTTATATCGCATATAACGAATCGATACATTCATCGCGAGAATGGAATACGGTATCACATACACACATTATTCTCGGTCCTGCACATATCTCATATGCGCTCCTATTTCGTTTCGCTTGAGCCAGGAAACCTCTGTATAGGACTCTAAAGACTCGTCAATACGCCGGCAGCAGATGATGATCATATCAAGCACCCACAAGCCGCAAGCGGTCTGCTAAACGTAACGGCCACCCGGGTATTGAGCGATCAGAAGATCGACGAGCCAGCCTGCTCACACTCCTGTGAATCCAACCAGTAACACTTACCGTACAGTCTGGTCTGTTCGTCTGATATGTCGCATATCAAGTCTAGGGGTGGTAAACGTCATACCCCAATAACCGATAAGTCGTGCCGATGTGAGGCTCATAACGGGTCGAGAAACTACTGGTAACACTTACCAGCAAAACTCTGATCAGCCCTGGCCAGGGACTTCCCTGTTACGGCCAATCGAGCACAGCGCAACATCAACCCCCAATACCGGGAGAGACGAAACCCCTCCTATCACTCATTGCCTCCATGTGACTCGGGACTGTACCCAAAAACCACCGTTTTGCATGCCCTCATGGACGTGGTAAGGTGGAGATCAAAGCACATTAGGAATCACACAAGACTCTATGACGATCTCGGGTCTACAGACTAACCTGCATAAGTGTCACCTGAGAACTGCCATCTGACGTGAGGTATAATAACATCTGGGAGTTCTCGGCGAGTCTGTCCAGTGTACCCAGTCTCCACTGAGCACCCGTATACCATCTCTGATGTCAAACACCAATGGATATGGGATCATTCATCGCCCATCTCATGGGTCGAGAACCGTATACGCTAGTCTACACTGGTATATAGATGCCCCGTCTCGATACACCAACGACTAGGGACCTTGAAGGATGTACCTATGGACTACCACGTCCCCACTAGTATGATCTGCATCATAGTCCAGGTAGTCAAGTACACATCCTAAGGGCTTTACCAATATGTAACTATAAGACAGTTTAAAGAGACTAGTGTACATGTTAAGATAAAGAGTAACCAGATAGCATACTATCATATCGAGCAAGAAAGTCATCTCTATATATGTCCAAGCATCCAATATAATATACATTATCTGTACAATACTGGCCTCTAGGGCATACATACAACTAACAAGATATTCACAGAATATAAGTTAGAAGTAGAGAACCAATACGGGTATAAGTATTATGTCCTTTGATGAAATCAAGGAGGAGAATACTTGTGCATAGAATTCCTGGACTATTCTAAAGGAGAATGAGATTCTCTCTCAGCATTACTCCTCCGTATACACCATAGCTCGATGGTATATCGGGGTGGAGCAATAACACCCTATATGATATGGTGTGCTTTTTGATGAGTACTACTGAGTTACCTATTTCCTTTTGGGAGTTATGCACTTATGAAGTTGCATACCTATTGAATAGGGTTCAAATCAAATCTGTTGCCTACCACTTCATATATGATATGGAAAGGGAAGAGCCCATATCTTAAGTTGGTTAAGATTTGGGGTTGTCCGGGCTATGTCTAAAAGCAAAATCCGGACAAGCTCGAGGCAAGGTATGTTATGTAGAACTGGAAATGTTCTAGCTATACAAACTGCAGCTGATGATTTGAAAGAACCAAATGATTCAATAGTTACCAATGAACCTCAGCCTCTCCGCCGATCTAGTAGGGTTCCTCACCCACCTGAGAGATACTTCTGTTTCTCTATGACAGTGGGAGCGAGGATTGCATCATAAGATGATGACCCAACTAGTTTTCAGCTGGCCATCAGGAGTGGGACTCTGTAAGAATGGCTGGATGCTTAGCGATCTGAGATGGAATCCTTATACACCAACAAAGTATGGACTTTGGTTTCTATATCTGAAGGGTTAAATCCCCATCAGAAGCAACTATATCTTGAGAATATTACTTGGTGTACTTGGAAAAGTTGAGACTTTCAAAGCTAGACTTGTTAAAGGTTTGCATCATTGACCAGGTATGGATTTTGTTGAAACCTTTTCTAAGTAGCTATGCTTAAGTCCATCCAGATCCTACTTGCCACGGCTACATACCATGACTACGATATCTGGTGGTTGGGTGTCATGACTGCTTTTCTAAATAATATTTTAGAAGAGAGAGTCTATAAGTACACAGTCAGAGGGCTTCGTAGACAGTGGGAGCAGCGGAAACGTGTGCAAGATGTTTTATGTGATAAAGCAGGCATCGCGGAGTTGGAACATCTGTTTTGATGGATTAGTCAAAGAGTTTGACATCATCAAAATGGTAGATGAACCTTGTATATACAAAAAGGTAGTAGGGAGTATGGTGGTGATCCTCGTAGAGTACGTGGATGACATACACTTGATAAGAAAGGAGTTTCCTATGCTACGCTCGCTCAATCTCCGCTTATCACGAGGATTCTCCGTATATGATCAAAGTGTGTCACGACCCGTAGGGTACGGAACGTGACTGGCACTTAAGTTTACGAAACGTCTAAAGACGTCCGTAAAATAAGTAAGCCAAAGCCCAGAAAACCAAACCAAATAAGCAAAAGAGTGAAGAGAACCCAATCAATTGGAAACAAGTTTATCAATAAGTCATATAAAACCCTTTATGAAAACAATATCAATTTTTCCGAAAATTTCGGCAGAGTTTCCTTTGTAAATACTGGCCCCCAAAATGGGTACAACAAAAATATATATGAATCCAACAAATAAGGCATCCCCAAGCGGGAGCTAGCTCTTCGCCACAAGGCGGTCACAAATCCCACGCAAAATAAAGCAACAACATGCGAAATAATCATAATGAAGCATAAGAAAAACAGCATGTCGACTCAAGTGAGCTCGACCCCAAAATACAGCATAAAAGTCCACAAACCTCACAGTCTCATCTCTAGGTCAATATACAATAATACTGGTAGATACAGTAGATGGAGTGCACTAGATACAAAGAATATACAAGGTGGTACAAAAATACTGATATAACCCACCTAAGAGCAAAACCTCGAGTCCAGGCAAAGGAGGCAAAAGAACAAGTGCGCCCGCCGCTACTGTACTGACGGAGCGGACCTGCAAAAGGCTGTGGCACAACGGGGGTGAGTTGCCAACTCGTGAGTAATAAAGAACATCTACAAAGGCTATCGTATGCATGCACACAAGCATCCTAGCATCTAAAATACAGGTATGACTGGATGCACTAGCAGGTGTGTATACAACATCAGTGTACTAATATGTATGCAACATGAATATCTGAGGTCTCAATAGGTATATATAAGAAACATTTTATCTCTTTTTGTTTTTGAAACTCTTTTAGAATGCCAGCATAATACTCAAAGAATCGACGAGAACCGGTGTCCAGCAACGACACCTAAAAGCTGTCTCAAATCTCATAAATCCATGTCATAGTGTCTCTGGCCTCAGCCATCCGGCTGACCCATCTCAATATCAATATCTCATCCTCTCGCGGCCCCGGTCGGTATCCTCTGGATATCCGCCGTGCCCAATGAAGTCACCGGTAGGTAATCCGTCCCCTGCCAGGCTCATCGTCAGCACCACGAGCTTCTTGCCCCGGGGTATCCTACCGGGCCCACCATGTACCCGAGACGGTTCATCCAACTCCTCGAAACGGGTCTCGAAAACCACAGCAAACTCATGGTGGACGACACTTACATCACTAGAAAACCGCAATTTACATATTTTAAAAATATAATAAGTTTAGAAATTTTGCGGTTTTTCCCCGAAATCCAGAAATATCATAAAATCTCAAGAAATCCTCATAAGTGCATATGTCAATGATAATGAATGCATATGGTATCAATAATCAAGTTGCGATGTGTGATTAATAGATTAGGCATGAACAAATAATATGATGAAGTACATGCACATGAATAGCAATCCTACGATTTCATTTTAAGGAATTAAAGGCAATAGCACAAGTTTAAGTATCAATTAGTAAAAGGTTTCAATTTAAAGGTTATCTAGTGTGGTGGCATGGCAATTACCAGGGTGTGTGTGTAAGCATGAATAGTGCTCGTGCTGCATATAAAAACCCTGGCAATGGTGCAGGTGTCCTATAAAATGGTTTCGTATAGGTATGTCAATATAGGGCATGAATGTAGCAAATAATCATACAAGTATTACACCCCTAATTACTAACAATACTAGGAATCTTTTAAGTTACTAAAACTATCGGGCGGCTTGCGCCATCCAACGATAGTCCCCTGTAGATGTTACATCTACTCACCGGAATCCCTAGCTAGCTGTGTCCAATCACCGCTTTCCCCTTTCGTGCCGCGTCTGACGTCTCCGCGACCGAATCTGGAATTTACATCAATACCAAACATAAGGTTACCTATCAAGACTGACGCAAAACCCAAACGAAAATACTAATGTTCACTAGCTAGGTACAACGTGCACAAGGTGCGCGGAACATACGCGAAAATCGCAAAAACTGCCAAAAAACGCCGATTTGGTCGTCCGGCAAAACTAAAACCCGACCACTCAAAAATCTGCACACACGCATCCTAAATGTCATAGGATACGCTAAAAATGTCATCAAGACATCGCAATCAATTCATCACAACATTTTAGTAAAAACTAGTAAGCTAGAATAGCAATTAGGTGCAAACATCGACAATAGCGACAAAGTTATCACGGTCTAACACAACCATCCAATCCACACAACTAGTTAGCCACCAAAAACACAAATTTTAACTTATTTACCATGCTACAAAACCCACATTCCATACACAAACCTCTTCTTGAATTTGGTAATTAGCAATCTTACTGAAAATTTCACACAAGCTTAACATAGATTAGCATAATATGAAGCCACTTAAGCAAAGTAACCTTAAAGATTGGTTTAGTAATTAACTAGATATCTAATTAGCTTTAATTAACTAAATAATGGTTCCTAAAAACCCTAGTTTAACTCTAACCATAAACCTTTAAAAACTAGATTAGAATCTAACACTAAATTAACACTAGATTTTAGCCCAATTAGCAATTTAACCACTTAGATTAAGCTAATAAAAAAACTAGATAACAAAATAGCTTAATTAATCTCTTAATGGTGATCTAAACCCTAAATTAATTTCAAACCACAAACTTTAAAAAACTAGTATGCAATTAACACTAAAATTAACACTAAAACAATTTTCAAAGTTCTAATTAGCATACTTTAACTACAATGTAACCATTTGATTAGAAGTTATACCTCAAAAGTTCAAACCCTATGTTGCTAAAGCCTCCCAAGATGCCATCTTTCTCCATGATTTGAGCCAATTTGGGTTTAAGAAGAGAGGGAATAAGGTTTTGCTTTGAAATTGTAAAGGATTTGTTGATTTTTTTGATGGTTTTTGAGATGAATTTGTGAACAAAATAGAGAGGAAAATGAAGGGGGGAGGTGCTGATTTTCTGGACAGAAATGAGGGAGAGGGGAGTGGTGTGGGTGTGGGAAAAAGTCTCTAGTCAAACTCACCCAAAGTCAAAGCACCATACCCCATTTAACAATTCAAAAACCTTTAAAAAAACCCTCATTTCCACACAAAAACACAAGTGAAAGAGCATGGAATTTTTTTTTCCCATGTGCTGCTGGAAATGGCCGGCCTAGGGTGAGGGAGAAGTGAGAGGGAGTGCAAAAAAAAAAAATTATGCAAAAAGACCCCCTACAAATCCAAAATTGCAAGTTTAAGCTTAAATTCAATAAATTTCGTTTTCTATAATAAAAATTAGTTAAAAATCAAAATAAAATACTAAAAATTTATGTTACAACTAGATTTTAATTAACATAATTTTAAAGATTAAAATTAGCCCGGAAAAATTTGTATTTATCGCTAATTTAATGTATTTTCTTACCGGCTTAAAATAATATTAAAAAATTGAAAAATAGGGAAAAAATTTTAAATGCCCAAAATTTAATAAGTAACTCATTAGCTACTAAAAACAAGCAATTACCTATCCATTTTAGGTATAATTAGCCCTAAACTGCAAAATAACAAAAAAGACGGTTTTCGGAAAAATACCGAATTTTCACCGATTTTCAGGAAAACACCAAAACGACTTTTCAAGGCGCTACAATCTTCCCCCCTTAAAGAAATTCGGTCCCCGAATTTAAAAATATAACTACGCGTACCTTCAAAGAGATGGGGATATTTCTTCCTCATCTCGCCCTCGGTCTCCCAGGTAACCTCCTCGCTGCTCGGGCTACGCCAAAGGACCTTGACGGTTGGTATAATCTTCGACCTCAACTTCTTCACCTGCCGATCCAGGATGGGCACCGGCTGCTCTGCAAAAGAAAGGTCGCGCTCTAGCTGGACTGTCGGGTGCTGAATCGCATGCGAAGGGTCGTGAAGGTACTTGCGGAGCATCGAAACATGGAAGACGGGGTGAACATCGGGAAAGCTGGGAGGAAGAGCCAAACGATATGCAACAGCGCCGACACGCTCGAGGATCTCGAAGGGACCTACGAATCTAGGGCTAAGCTTCCCCTTTCGCCCAAAACGCATCACGCCCTTCATCGGAGAGACTCTCAGAAAAACATGGTCGCCAACTGCGAACTCTAATCTGCGACGGTGCCTGTCTGCATAGGATTTCTGTCTGCTCTGAGCTGTCCTCATCCGGTCTCGAATCAACTGTATCTTCGCTGTCGTCTCCTCAACAAGCTGCGGCCCCAAAATGCTGCTCTCGCTGAGCTCTGACCAACAGACGGGCGATCTGCATCTCCTCCCATACAATGCCTCGAAAGGTGCCATCTGAATAGTATCCTGGAAGCTGTTGTTGTAGGAGAACTCCACTAGAGGTAAATGACGATCCCAGCTACCACCAAAGTCTAAAACGCATGCTCTGAGCATGTCCTCGAGAGTCTGAATGGTCCGCTCTGACTGTCCGTCGGTCTGCGGATGAAATGTTGTGCTGAAGCTCAAACGAGTGCCCAAAGCCTCCTGGAGTCTCTGCCATAGTCGGCTGGTAAACTGAGTGCCTCGATCTGACACGATACAAGTCGGTACGCCATGTAGTCGCACGATCTCGTCAATATAGAGCTGAGCATACTGAGCGAAGCTGAAAGTGGTCTTCACTGGTAGGAATTGAGCCGCTTTCGTCAATCTATCCACGATCACCCAGATGGAGTCGTACCCTCGACTGGTCCTGGGTAGACCCACAACGAAGTCCATCGAAATCTGCTCATATTTCCACTATGGAGTGGGTAACGGCTGTAGCTCTCCTGCGGGCCTCTGGTGCTCGGCCTTGACTTACTGACAAGTCAGGCATCTCGAAACGAACTCCGCAATGTCCCTCTTCATCCCGTCCCACCAGTAGGTCTCTCTCATATCATGGTACATCTTGGTGGAACCGGGGTGGACACTATACACTGATCGGTGTGCCTCCTCAAGAATGTCGCGCCGCAATCCATCAGCATCTGGTACGCACAGTCTAGATCCATATCGTAAAATCCCCTGATCGTCAATCACGAACTCGGAAAATCTGCCCTGTCCCATCTGTGCCATGATCTCTGAGCAACGGTCGTCACTGCGCTGTGCCTCATATATACGGTCAAGCAACTGTGGGCATGCACGAACATGCGCGAGCTGTCCCCCTGTCTGAGTGAACTCGAACTCAACTCGGCTGTCGCATAACATCTGCCAATCTGCTGACGACTGCCTCTGCACTGCGCGCAAAAAGGATAGACTACCCCCGGGCCTCCTACTCAACGCATCTGCCACCACATTCGCCTTGCCTGGGTGATATAAGATCTCGCAGTCGTAGTCTTTCACCAACTCCATCCAATGACGCTGTCTGAGGTTCAGGTCACGCTGCTGAAATATGTACTTTAAGCTCTTGTGATCGGTGAATATCTGACACGACTCGCCGTATAGGTAATGTCGCCAAATCTTCAGTGCAAAGACCACTGCAGCCATCTCCAAATCATGAGTGGGGTAGTTCTGTTCATGCTTCTTCAACTGCCGAGAAGCATAAGCGATCACCCGGCCATGCTGCATCAATACGCATCCTAATCCCACTCGCGAAGCATCACAGTAGACCACAAATCCTCCTGATCCCGAAGGCAAAGATAATACCGGCGCCGTAGTCAAACAAGTCCGTAGCTGCTGAAAACTGCGCTCGCACTCTCTGTCCAAACGAAAGGAACTCCCTTCCGGGTCAAACCGGTCAAAGGTGCAGCTATACGGGAGAAGTCCTGAACAAAACGCCTGTAGTAGCCTGCCAGGCCTAGAAAACTACGGATCTCAGTAACCGATGTAGGTCGGGGCCACTGCTGAACAGCCTCAATCTTCTTCGGGTCCACACAAATGCCGTCTCTCGTAACCACGTGACCCAAGAATCCAACGCTGTCCAGCCAGAATGCACACTTGGAGAACTTTGCGAACAGCTGGTGCTCCTTCAGAGTCTGTAACGTAATCCGCAAGTGTTGCTCGTGCTCCTCTCTGCTCCGGGAGTACACCAAGATATCGTCGATAAACACGATGATGAACAAGTCAAGATACGGCCTGAAAGTACGGTTCATCAAATCCATGAATGCTGCTGGGGCGTTGGTGAGTCCGAACGACATCACCAAAAACTCGTAGTGGCCGTAGCGCGTGCGGAAAGCTGTCCTCGGTATATCCTCCTGTCGAACTCGCAGCTGATGGTATTCTGATCGCAAGTCGATCCTCGAAAAATACCCCGCACCCTGAAGCTGGTCGAACAAATCATCAATGCGTGGCAACGGATATCTGTTCCGAACGGTAACTTTGTTCAGCTGGCGGTAGTCGATACATAAGCGCAAACTTCCATCCTTCTTCTTGACAAACAGGACCGAAGCACCCCACGGAGAAACACTCGGTCGAATAAGCCCCTTATCTAACAAATCCTGCAACTGATCCTTCAGCTCTTGAAGCTCTGCCGGGGCCATCCGATAAGGCGGTATAGAAATAGGCCCCGAGCCGGGAATCAAATCAATGCAGAACTCAACATCGCGCTCAGGCGGTAGCCCAGGTAGCTCATCAGGGAAAACATCAGGGAACTCACAAACTACCGGGACCCGGTCTAACGGAACCTCTGCAGCTCGAGTATCACAAATATACGCTAAGAATCCCTGACATCCCTTCCGCAAGAGCTGACCAGCGCGAAGAGACGAAATCAAGCTGGGAAGGGTGACGCTGCGGTCTCCCTGAATAACAAGGACTGGCTCTCCCGGAAAGCTAAATCTGACTGCCTTCTCACGGCAGTCCACCGAAGCATAACAAGTGGCTAGCCAATCCATGCCCAGAAGCACATCAAAGTCCAACATATCGAGGAGAATCAAATCAACCGATGAATCCCTCTCCCCGATACGAACGGAACACAAATGAAAAACAAAACGAGCGACAAACGACTCGCCTACCGGAGTACTAACAACAAGCGGATGATCTAACGACGATGACTCACGGCCCAACATCGGTGCAAAGTGTGTAGATACGTACGAATGTGTGGAACCTTGGTCGAATAATACCCGTGCGTCGAAAGAACAAACTGGCAAGGTACCTGTCACAACGGCATTGGATGCCTGCGCATCCTGCGGTGTCAAAGCAAATACTCGGGCCTGTCCTCCACCGATAGCGGGGTGACCTCGACCTCGGCCTCTGCCTCCTCGTCCTCTCTGAACAGGACCGCCGCGTCCACGGCCTCTGGGTGCACCTAACTGGCGTGGAGCATCGCCTGTGGTAGGAAGTAGGGCTCTCTGTGGAGGGGGTGGCGATGGTGGTAGGGTCACATGCGGAACTGTCGCTGCTCCCTGTCGTCTCGCCGGACAGTCTCTGACAAGATGGTGCAAACTCCCGCACCCAAAACACCCTGGCGACGGCTGCTGCCCCTGGGGATAAGAACCATATAACTGTCCCCGCCCAAATCCTCTGCCAGGCCTATCTCTCGGAAAGAATCTGGCGCGCTGCCTCTGAGACGGTACATCGGTGTGAATCCTCTTCGGCCCAGAAACGGCCGAAGTCTGTGATATGCGTGCCTCCATCCGCAATGCCGTATCCATAGCAGCTGAATAAGTGTCGTAGTGCTGGGCGCCAATGGCAAGATATAGCTGGGCATCAAGTCCCTGTACGAACCTCTTCACTATCTTCTCCTCGGTATCCACCAAATACTGAGCATATCGGGATAACTGTATAAACGGGATGTCATACTCAGACACCGTCATCCCAGGTGTCTTGACTAAGGCCTCGAAGCTACGAGCTCTGGCGTCACGAACGCTCTCTGGAAAGAAACGGGCTAGAAAGACCGCTGTAAACTCGACCCAAGTCATAGGCGGCAGACCTGCAGCTCGACCTCTCAAGACTGACTCCCACCATGTCTGCGCGAGACCCTCTAGTCGGAAACTCGCAAGCTCTACCCATCGATCATCCGAACATCTCAGCGAACGGCAGATCCTGGCTAAACTGTCAAGGAACGTCTGTGGGTCCTCCACTGCTTCGGTGCCGGTGAATACTGGAGGTCTCAGCCTCATGAAATCCTGTAGTGAAACCGGAATGGCCACGGTGGTAGTTGTAGGAGCAGGTATCATAGTCGTCTGTGATGTAGTAGGTGCGTCATCCGGCCTTGGTGTACGACTGGCTGCAACTAGGGATCCTACCATCTGACGTAGCTCCTGCATACCCCCCATCATCTGTCGCAACTCCGCCATACCAGTCTCGAGCCTATCCATACGGCCTGGGGAAGGTGGATCGGTCTGTCCCTGCGGCGTAGGCATACCACCCTGCTCAGTCCTAGTCTCGGACGAGCCAGCTCGAATCTCGTCTCTGGCGGCAGCCCTCTGTGCCCTCGTAGCCTTCGGCGGCATAGTGGCTGTTACAGGAAAACGGATAATAAGAACAGTGCAATAGAATCATAGGATACACGGAATTGAAGAAGGAATTTCAAACAAGTATCCTAAAGTCACTTAGGCGGAGTACCGTATCGCAAGTATGCCGCGGACATACGCACGCTACGTTACCCTGCTTAAGTCACTTACTCCATCTACCAAGGGTCATCCTACACTCAAAAAGGTAAACCCTATCGCTCTGATACCAACTTTGTCACGACCCGCAGGGTACGGAACATGACTGGCACTTAAGTTTACGAAACGTCTAAAGACGTCCGTAAAATAAGTAAGCCAAAGCCCAGAAAACCAAACCAAATAAGCAAAAGAGTGAAGAGAACCCAATCAATTGGAAACAAGTTTATCAATAAGTCATATAAAACCCTTTTTGAAAACAATATCAATTTTTCCGAAAATTTCGGCAGAGTTTCCTTTGTAAATACTGGCCCCCAAAATGGGTACAACAAAAATATATATGAATCCAACAAATAAGGCATCCCCAAGCGGGAGCTAGCTCTTCGCCACAAGGCGGTCACAAATCCCACGCAAAATAAAGCAACAACATGCGAAATAATCATAATGAAGCATAAGAAAAACAGCATGTCGACTCAAGTGAGCTCGACCCCAAAATACAGCATAAAAGTCCACAAACCTCACAGTCTCATCTCTAGGTCAATATACAATAATACTGGTAGATACAGTAGATGGAGTGCACTAGATACAAAGAATATACAAGGTGGTACAAAAATACTGATATAACCCACCTAAGAGCAAAACCTCGAGTCCAGGCAAAGGAGGCAAAAGAACAAGTGCGCCCGCCGCTACTGTACTGACGGAGCGGACCTGCAAAAGGCTGTGGCACAACGGGGGTGAGTTGCCAACTCGTGAGTAATAAAGAACATCTACAAAGGCTATCGTATGCATGCACACAAGCATCCTAGCATCTAAAATACAGGTATGACTGGATGCACTAGCAGGTGTGTATACAACATCAGTGTACTAATATGTATGCAACATGAATATCTGAGGTCTCAATAGGTATATATAAGAAACATTTTATCTCTTTTTGTTTTTGAAACTCTTTTAGAATGCCAGCATAATACTCAAAGAATCGACGAGAACCGGTGTCCAGCAACGACACCTAAAAGCTGTCTCAAATCTCATAAATCCATGTCATAGTGTCTCTGGCCTCAGCCATCCGGCTGACCCATCTCAATATCAATATCTCATCCTCTCGCGGCCCCGGTCGGTATCCTCTGGATATCCGCCGTGCCCAATGAAGTCACCGGTAGGTAATCCGTCCCCTGCCAGGCTCATCGTCAGCACCACTAGCTTCTTGCCCCGGGGTATCCTACCGGGCCCACCATGTACCCGAGACGGTTCATCCAACTCCTCGAAACGGGTCTCGAAAACCACAGTAAACTCATGGTGGACGACACTTACATCACTAGAAAACCGCAATTTACATATTTTAAAAATATAATAAGTTTAGAATTTTGCGGTTTTTCCCCGAAATCCAGAAATATCATAAAATCTCAAGAAATCCTCATAAGTGCATATGTCAATGATAATGAATGCATATGGTATCAATAATCAAGTTGCGATGTGTGATTAATAGATTAGGCATGAACAAATAATATGATGAAGTACATGCACATGAATAGCAATCCTACGATTTCATTTTAAGGAATTAAAGGCAATAGCACAAGTTTAAGTATCAATTAGTAAAAGGTTTCAATTTAAAGGTTATCTAGTGTGGTGGCATGGCAATTACCAAGGTGTGTGTGTAAGCATGAATAGTGCTCATGCTGCATATAAAAACCCTGGCAATGGTGCAGGTGTCCTATAAAATGGTTTCGTATAGGTATGTCAATATAGGGCATGAATGTAGCAAATAATCATACAAGTATTACACCCCTAATTACTAACATTACTAGGAATCTTTTAAGTTACTAAAACTATCGGGCGGCTTGCGCCATCCAACGATAGTCCCCCATAGATGTTACATCTACTCACCGGAATCCCTAGCTAGCTGTGTCCAATCACCGCTTTCCCCTTTCGTGCCGCGTCTGACGTCTCCACGACCGAACCTGGAATTTACATCAATACCAAACATAAGGTTACCTATCAAGACTGACGCAAAACCCAAACGAAAATACTGATGTTCACTAGCTAGGTACAACGTGCACAAGGTGCGCGGAACATACGCGAAAATCACAAAAACTGCCAAAAAACACCGATTTGGTCGCCCGGCAAAACTAAAACCCGACCACTCAAAAATCTGCACACACGCATCCTAAATGTCATTGGATACGCTAAAAATGTCATCAAGACATCGCAATTAATTCATCACAACATTTTAGTAAAAACTAGTAAGCTAGAATAGCAATTAGGTGCAAACATCGACAATAGCGACAAAGTTATCACGGTCCAACACAACCATCCAATCCACACAACTAGTTAGCCACCAAAAACAAAATTTTTAACTTATTTACCATGCTACAAAACCCACATTCCATACACAAACCTCTTCTTGAATTTGGTAATTAGCAATCTTAATGAAAATTTCACACAAGCTTAACATAGATTAGCATAATATGAAGCCACTTAAGCAAAGTAGCCTTAAAGATTGGTTTAGTAATTAACTAGATATCTAATTAGCTTTAATTAACTAAATAATAGTTCCTAAAAACCCTAGTTTAACTCTAATCATAAACCTTTAAAAACTAGATTAGAATCTAACACTAAATTAACACTAGATTTTAGCCCAATTAGCAATTTAACCACTTAGATTAAGCTAACAAAATAACTAGATAACAAAATATCTTTATTAATCTCTTAATGTTGATCTAAACCCTAAATTAATTTCAAACCACAAACTTTAAAAAACTAGTATGCAATTAACACTAAAATTAACACTAAAACAATTTTCAAAGTTCTAATTAGCATACTTTAACTACAATGTAACCATTTGATTAGAAGTTATACCTCAAAAGTTAAAACCCTATGTTGCTAAAGCCTCCCAAGATGCCATCTTTCTCCAAGATTTGAGCCAATTTGGGTTTGAGAAGAGAGGGAATAAGGTTTTGCTTTGAAATTGTAAAGGATTTGTTGATTTTTGATGGTTTTTGAGATGAATTTGTGAACAAAATAGAGAGGAAAATGAAGGGGGGGAGCTGCTGATTTTTTGGACAGAAATGAGGGAGAGGGGAGTGGTGTGGGTGTGGAAAAAAGTCTCTAGTCAAACTCCCCCAAAGTCAAAGCACCATACCCCATTTAACAATTCAAAAACCTTTAAAAAAAAACCTCATTTCCACACAAAAACACAAGTCAAAGAGCATGGAATTTTTTTTCCCATGTGCTGCTGGAAATGGCCGGCCTAGGGTGAGGGAGAAGTGAGAGGGAGTCCACAAAAAAAAAATTTATGCAAAAAGACCCCCTACAAGTCCAAAATTGCAAGTTTAAGCTTAAATTCAATAAATTTCGTTTTCTATAATAAAAATTAGTTAAAAATCAAAATAAAATACTAAAAATTTATGTTACAACTAGATTTTAATTAACATAATTTTAAAGATTAAAATTAGCCCGGAAAAATTTGTATTTATCGCTAATTTAATGTATTTTCTTACCGGCTTAAAATAATATTAAAAAATTGAAAAATAGGGAAAAATTTTTAAATGCCCAAAATTTAATATGTAACTCATTAGCTACTAAAAACAAGCAATTACCTATCCATTTTAGGTATAATTAACCCTAAACTGCAAAATAACAAAAAAGACGGTTTTCGGAAAAATACCGAATTTTCACCGATTTTCAGGAAAACACCAAAACGACTTTTCAAGGCGCTACAAAGTGATACCTCCTAAATCCTGAGTTTTGATCTATGAGATAGAAATAACTGGATGTTAGGATTCTCACTAGTTGTAGTGAGATGGTATTAATCGATCCTGGAGAAAATCACTGGAAAGGTTCCAGAGTGATAAAGACGACTGAATGTCAGTCACAGGCATTGTATTTACCCTTAGTAAAGAGACGGTATGTTGGAAGAGTTCCAAGCTAAATACCGTGGCCTACTAGACGATAAAGGCTAGATACATCGCTACTTAAGATACTACCAAAGAGGCAGTCTGTATGTATATTGGTTCATGAAATGAACTTAGTTCCTCCCATTGTGTGACAATGGAGTTGTGGCTTATGCCTAGGAACGCCCGTCCTATCAGTGATCCAGACATATTCTAAGGCAATATCACCTGATCATGGAGATGGCTGATCTCCAAGGTGATCGAGGTAAGGAGAGAAGACTCAGAGGACAACACGGCGGATCCGCTCACAAAGGCCTATTCCCAGAGAGAGACTTTTAATGGGATGGTTGAGTATGAGATACTACAACCACTGCTATCAGATGGCCCTAGTGCAAGTGGGAGATTGTTAGTTATATGTATGCCCTAGAGGCCATTACTATACATAGGATGTATATTGTAGTGGATGCTTGGACATATATAGGGAGGACTTTCTTGCTCGATATGATAGTATGCTATCTGGTTGCTCTTTACCTTAACGTGTATACTAATTGTCTCTCTGTTACATGTTGGTAAAGTCCTTAGGATGTATACTTGACTACCTCGACTATGATGCGGATCATACTAGTGGGGACATGGTAGTCTATAAGTACATCCTTCAAGGTCCCTAGTCGTGGGTGTATCGAGACGGGGCATCGATATACCAGAGTAGACTAGCGTATACCTTCTGGACTCATACAGATGGGCGATGGATGATCCCACATCCATTGGTGTTTGACATCAGAGATGATATACGGGTGCTCAGTGGAGACTGGGTACACTGGACGGACTCGCCGAGAACTCCCAGATGGTTTTATACCTTACGTCAGATGGCAGTTCTCTGGTGACACTGGTACAGGTTTGTCTGTAGACCCGAGATCGTCATAGAGTCTTGTGTGATTCCAACTGTGCTTTGATTTCCACCTTACCACGTCCAAGAGGGCGTGCAAAACGGTGGCTTTTGGGTACAGTCCCGAATCACATGGAGGCAATGAGCGATAGGAGGGGATTCGTCTCTCCCGGTATAGGGAGTTGATGTTGCGCTGTGTTCGATTGGCTATAACCGGAAATCCCTGGCCAGAGTTGCTGAAATTTACTGGTAAGTGTTACTAGTAGTTTCTCAAATAGTTATAGACCTCATATCGACACGACTTATCGAGCTATTGGGGTCTGACGTTTACCACCCCTAAGCGAGATTTGCAACATATCAGACGACGAGACCGGACTGTACGGTAAGTTTTACTGGTTGGATTCACAGGAGTGTGAGCGGGCTTGCTCGTCGATCTTCTGATCGCTCAATACCCGGGTGGCCGTTACGTTTAGCAGACCGCATGCGGCTTGAGGGTGTTTGATATGATCATCATCTGCTGCCGGCGTATTGACGAGTCTTTAGAATCCTACACAGAGGTTTCCTGGCTCAAGCGAAACGAAATAGGAGCGCATATGAGATATGTGCAGGACCGAGAATAATGTGTGTATGTGATACCGTATTCTATTCTCGCGATGAATGTATAGAATGGTTGTATGTGATATAACCTGGTTATCGAATCAAGGATTGATTCGATAAGCCGATACATTGGATACTAGTCGGTTATATGCGATATGACCGGATCGTTAAATCAAGTGTTGATTTAATGATTTAATGTATAATTATATATTTGATTTATTACTTTGCATTAACTAGTATTGGTTCACTTAAGATGGATTTTCTCACTTGATGTGCACATTGTATATGTGATATATTTTTGTGCACTTGATTGTATCATGTTTGATGATACATGCAAGTTTGTGTGTATGTTTAGTTTAAACCTTGGTTAAGTAAATGGTTAGGGTTTTGTTTAATTTATTTATTCATTTATTTATTTATTTCATTTTGGCAAGAAATGAAATGGTTGCTACTTTTGTTTTACATTGAAGCTTCATGAAGCTTTGAAAAAGTCTACCATTTTTGTTTCATGCCTAACCTAACCATTCACCTAACCTTAGTTTACTCTCTACACATAACCATGGTTGCTAATATGATAAGGATCACTTATTTTCTATTATTCAATATTCTTATCATATTATCATATTCTTTTCTTCTTCTTCTTTTTCTTCAAGATGAAGAAAACCTTGCATCCTTTAATGGTGTCTTGAGAAAAAGAGTGAGAAATTCAATTCTAAAGTGAACCCACTTCCTATTTCTTCATCCTCTACCACTTGCCAAGTAGTATAGGGTGTTTTCTTCACAAGTTTCATGGCTTGGTGAAGTTGGAGCTTGATCTTGTGTTGCCTCGACGTAGATCATATTCGGCATCGAAGTCGACGACCTAGCCCGCCCATTTCTCCGATGAAGCCGACGCTAGATCCCAGGATCCGATGATCGCAGCGAGGGGACTTCATCACGGAGCTATGGAGGTGGAGGACCAGATCTACAAAGGTTGTATTTCCGTTCACTTAGCAATAAAGAAGTTTAGTAGCTTGTATTTTCGCCTAAACTCTAGTTAACGATCCGTATTAGGTTTTCTCGGCACCGGAAAAATTTGAATTTGGCATGGTTGATGCCTTGTGAGACCTCATTAGTGTGCCTAGAAACCCTACATCTAAGACCTCATATAGAGGCACCCGAGCGGCTTCCCCGCTCCGTTATCCCTGGCCGGTAGCTTCCCTACTTCACAACGTCAGGGATCAAAGCCCTCACCAAGAGGCAGCCTAGCAGCTACCCTGCTCGGCTATCCCTAGCTGGTAGCTTCCCTACCCCATAATGCCAGGGATCTAAGCCTTCACCAAGAGGCAGCCCAGCAGCTACCCTGCTCGGCTATCCCTGACCGGTAGCTCCCCTACATCACAACGCCAGGGATCAAAGCCCTCACCAAGAGGCAGCTGAGCGGCTACCCTGCTCGGCTATCCCTGGCCAGTAGCTTCCTACCCTACAACGCCAGGGATCAAAGCCATTGCCAAGATGCACCGGGCAGCAACCTTGCTGGGCTATCCTTAAGGACAAAAAGCCCTCACCAATAGGCACCGGGCAGTAACCCTGCTCGGCCATCCTTAGTATGCCAGTTACGGCCCCTCCCGTGCTAAGGATGAAAAGCCCTCGCAAGAGGCAACCGAACCCGCCCTTGTTCGGTTATCCCTAGCTGGTAACTCCATACCCCAACAAACCAGGGATCAAAGTCCTCACAGAGGCAACCGGACCTTCCCTTGTTTGATTATCCCTGGCTGGTAGCTCCCTACTAAACCAGAGGTCAAAGCCCTCGCCAAGAGGCACCAGGCAGTAACCCTGCTCGGCTCGTCCTTAAGGATCAAAGACCTCGCAAGAGGCAACCGGACCCGTCCTTGCTCGATTATCCCTGGCTGGTAGATCCCTACCTCAACAAACCAGGGATCAAAGCCCTCGCCAAAGGGCACCGAGCAGCTACCCTGCTCGGCCCCATCCTTATATGGCCAATTACGGTCCCTCCAAAGATTAAGGGTCAAAGCCCTCGCCAAGAGGCACCGAGCAGCTACCCTGCTCGGCCCCATCCTTATCTGGCCAATTACGGTCCCTCCAAAGATTAAGGATCAAAGCGCTGATAAAGAAGCAACCGGGACGCCCTTGCTCGGTTATCCCTGGCTGGTTGTCACGATCCGAAATATTAGCTCATGACCAGCCCTTAAATCACGCAATGTCTAAAGGCATAACGTAATTCAAGTAAGCTGAAACCCAGAAATCTAAACATTTTTAAGAAAATAAAGGAGGTGAAGTTTTGAAATAAAGGTATAATGAAATCAAGTTTTCTTAATGCATAGAAAAGGAACATAAAAATACAAGTGAAATTTACTAGTTTGAAAACGTGTTTCGTCTTTTTTTTTAAAAATTGGGCAGCGCCTCCTTTGTATATTTTGATCCAAAACCATAAATACATAACAAGAATAATGGCATCCCCAAGCGGGAGCTAGCTCTTCACCAAACAGCGGATCACAACCACGCAAGACAGTATATGTATGTATACAACGCCCAACGGCGAAGTTCACCACAAAATATAAAGAAATAAGCAAGACATCAAAACCAAAAGTAGCGGAAAACCCCTCGCTCTAAGTCTCGCTCCCACAATCTCACTAAGTCTCATTACTTATACAAATTACTAATTTTGACGGATGGAGTTGACTAGATACAATGTGAAATATAAATACAAGAGTGGATACGATACAAATGTCCCACCTACCAAAACAATCACCCGAAAACAACTGTGTGCCAGCGATGTCGCTACTGATCCAAGCGGTCAACCTGCAAGAACTGTGGCACAACGGGGTGAGTTGCCAACTCGTGAGTAGAAAAACATCAACAAGTATAAATCGAATAAACAACGACTCCTAGGTTAACTATATCATAAAGGTAATACTATGATATCTAGGGTGACCGGGTCTGTATATATGCCAACACTATAAATAAATGCCTCTCAGCATATGGATATCATCCAACAATATAATCAATGTATGTATGCATGTGGATTTCGTCCAACCATATAATCAATGTATGCATGCAGGTGGATCTCGTCCACGTGTCAACCACTGACACAACATCATCATGCATGTAAATATCATAAAAGCATATGCATGAAAGTATGAGGATATAAATCAACGTGTGTCCCTCACGACACATCAAAATCATGGAACCTGAGTGTCCAGTATCGACACTCGAAATATCATGAAACCCGTGTCCAGCATCGACAAGTAAATCCTCATATCTCGGGCTCCATCAGTCCAGATCAGCCCATGGGCTCTGTCAGTCCGGATCGGCCTATATCATCTCTCGACTCCGGTCGGTATCCTCTGGATATCCACCGAGCCCAAATACTATCACCGATGGGTAGTGCTCCCCTGCCAAGCTCACCGTCTAATAATATGAATCTTGCCCCGGGGTACCTCACCGGGTCTACCACGTACCCGCTGACGGAGCCTACCGCTCCTCGAATTAGGTTTCATATGCCACTCTCAGAACCGAGAAAACACATGGTGCAGGCACTGAAATATCATATCAAGAGAAACCGGGTTTTTAAAACAATACACACTTTCTTTTGAAATCACCACGGTTCTCAAATCCAGAAATCTCATGAAAACAGCATATCTCAATGCGTATAATCATAAAGCATAATGTATGCGATATATAACAGAAATGTAAGCATATCCATATATCATGCAACATGGAACTGTAATATGCACATATCTAGGGAAAACCGCTCTTTTAAATGAATCCAGTTTTAAAATATATCCTGTGGTTCCCAAATCTCCAAAATCAAATGCAACATCGTATAAAGGTGCATATATATATGTGCATAAGTATGGGTGTATAATATGTATGTACGCAAGTATGGATGTACAATATGTATGTACGCAAGTATGGATGTACAATATGTATATACACAAGTATGGATGTACAATATGTATGTACGCAAGTATGGATGTACAATATGTAGCTATAGCAAGTATATCATGCAAGGAGTCATATCCTGATGCAGCGATTTTACTGTGTAGTGACATGGAAATTATCGATGATGAAGTGTGTGAGCCGGCAAATCTGTGTACGTGTAACATACGCATCATCGATAATAGTGTAAGTGTACTAGCACAGATATATGCAATACAATGAGAATAACATGAATGCAGCATGGGGTAAATCATATGCAAATGCTGACGGGTATACGTATTTAACATGACCGAGTAAGTGAATCTATCAATTGGCATCTAGCCATACAACATCACGCACGGTATAATCCATCGTACGGCATCCTCTAGTCAAGGGTATGGATCAAACCTCAAGTCAAACTCATCACGTACGGAAAATCATCGTACGGAGGCATTAAGCTATCAGGGATACTATCAACTTATGCGATAATGAGGGGTACGGACCTAACGTCTCGTACGACATATTGATTCATGATATTCTATATATATCCTTATACCTATGTGTTAGTGTATATGCCCTAGAGGCCATTACTGTATCATACTAGTTTGTATATTACTTGATGGAAGCTTGGGACATTCACAATTGTATAGACAATCTTGCTCGAAATGGTAGTATGCTACTTGGTTTGTTTCTACTTTAATGTGTACATGTGTTTCTTCTAGCATATCGCCTATACACATTAGTGGAGCCCTTAGAATCTTTGCTTGATTACCAGCGTTGTGATGGCAGTCATATTAGTGGGGGCTGGGTAATCTACAAGCACATCCATATACAGATCCCTAGTCGTAGGACTATAGAGACAGGGCATCGATACTCCGGAGTAGACTAGCGTATGCGCTTCTCATCCCAGCAGGGGAGACGGTGTGTCCCACAGCCGTCAGTACGTCGTACTTGAGATAGTATGCGGGTGCTCGTTAGGTTACGAGTACACTGGACATGACTCGTCAGGAACTGTTGGTTGGTACTTTACCTATCGTCAGTTATCAGTTCAGAGGTGACATGAGTACAGCTTAGTCCGCTGACTTGACACTGTCACTTTGCCTCGAGTGTGTTCCCACTGTTCTTAGATTGCAACCCTACCACGACTCAAATGAGTTGTGCAAACAGCTAGCAGTTGGGTGCAGTCCCGAAGCACTTAGAGGAATGACGGTTAGACAGGATTCGTCTCTCCCAGTATTGGGAGTTGATATCGCATTGTGTCAAGGAAAGCCATTACACATAGTCGTCCCTGGCCAGGACAAGCGAGATATGCTGGTAGCGTTTCCAGTGTTATCTAAGGGTGTTCTGGGCAACACACCGACACGACTTGTACCGCTATTAGGGGACTGACGTTTACCTCCCCCTAGGCCTGCCATGCGATATTCTCAGAAGAACAGACCGGACTGTACGGAGACTGTCACATTCAGGCTCAGTAGGAGTTCGGATGGGTTCACCTCATCAGTCTTCTTATCGGCATCTACCTGGGGACCGTTACGTACATCTAGTACCGCTAGCGGCCTGTGGTTAAACCCACTACCAGCGTAGTGTCGAGTCTTTAGAGTCCCACACAGAGAGCTATTCGCCTTTAGGAAAAACAGAGTAGAGGTCGCATGGTTTTGCAACAGGGTTCGTTCACATCCGTGCACTTGTGCACGTTTGGTGTCCGGGCAGTTATTACTAGCAGGCTTTGGTTTAAGCCAGATCCTAGTATGTGTTTTGGGATTGGTTTTATCTCTTTGAATTCGTGTTCCTCGGAATACGGATGCGAGTGTGTATGCACAGTTGACAGAGGCAGAGGCAGAGGATTCTCATTAGGGTTGTTGACTGTTGACTTTTTCTAAACCCTAATGAGAATAAGAAATATGATTAATAATAATATTAATTAAGTATTATTGTGCCATGGTTGAGTTGAAAGTTTGACTTTTGTTGACTTGTTGATTTTGTTGACCGGTTGACTATTTTGGACTTGTTGACCATCATCATTTCATCGCTATGACTTTTGCTTGCTTGTTGTTCTCTACAAAATGCATTAAATGCATGAAATGATAATGGCCATCGATATGAACCATCACAAAGACTTAATTATTATTATCATGATTATTTTCTCTTTTATGAGCATGGTTGTAAAAAGTCAAGCTCATTCTATCATTCTCATTCTCTCTCATCCAAGCTCTCCCTCTTCCTCTTTCTCATGGCTCTTATGTCTCATGAGTTGAGAAACATGAGCCATTGAGATAAAACCCTAAAAACACTTCTCTACTCACACTAGAGTACAAGGTCTAGCAAGCCAAGGACTTTAGTTTCCTCTCGGTTGTGGTAGGAGCTCAAGATAGAAGCTTTCGGGTGGATCCTTCTTCAACAACAAGGAGACGACGAGGTGAGGCCGATCCGACCACTCCAAGGAGCAAGAAGAGAAGGGGTTCAAGACCTAGGTATAACCCCTAACATAGTAGTTAAACTTGTAGTTAGGTTGCTAGATGTTTGTTTAGCAAAGATCCTATTCTAAAGTCCATGTTACCTTCACCGTAAAAATCGTTTTTTACCGTTTCCGCATCCCCGAAAGAGCCGAGACGGGTAACGTGGACTTACAGTAGTATCAGAGCCAACCTAAATAACAACTAGCATGTTAGCAAAGTGTTTAGAATTTCGATAGGAGAAAAAATCACAAAACGAGTCCAAGATTTGAATTTTCTGCCGATTTTTAAACTGTTCAAAAATTAATTCCACATATACTAAAAACCGGCTCAGGGTTTTTTAGAGATACACAGGAAAAACGAGTCACTAAATCGGTCAAAGCGCCGCGGAACCGCGGCGAGAACAAGCTTCTTGCCGCGGATCCGCGGCCGAGTTGACTCGGCCGTGAATCGTTTTTCCTGCAGTATACTCAGTGTGATGTTTTAGGATTTTTAGAATATGTTGTTTCTGCCCAGATTTTCCAGAGAACAAATTTCTGTTTGGGGTAGTTACAAATCCGTATTTTTGATCGAAGTTCTGTAGACTTTAGCTAATGTGTTATATCTATGATGTGATATATGTATTGAACGTCTGCTAATCGCTATACGTCAATTAGTGGGGGTTATACATATCTGTGATCTGTAATGTTAATGGTTTGTGTATATGAACTCGTTGGATTGTCGCGGATGAATAGCCGGGGGGTTGTAAGATGAGAGTTTTATTTACTTTTCATTTGATGTAATATGTAATTGATGTAATATTATTTTTATGGCCGCACATCCGGGAAGAGGTTGTAGCCGCCATTGTATATTATTTCTTTTACTGTTTTTGCTCCTAGGATAGACCCAAGGTGGGGTGTACAAACTACCGGGTGGGTACTTAGAAGTGCCGAGTGCCCTACTCACGTTGTTGAGGGAGGTTACTTCACTTCGGGTATTTGGCGGGTAGTTTACCGCACCCGTAGGGGTCTAGGGTGGGGTCTTGGCTATTCATCGCGACCGTGTAATCCGCTTTTCGTTGCAGGCTCAAACGAAACGCGAATTCCTAGTATTTCCAATGTGTTCATCTGTGATCTGGAATGGCTATCATTGCATCTAACGAATGTATATATCTATATATGATATCTATTTAGGCGTTGCTTATGTTTTGCATCCGCGCTAGTCCCGCCCCCGCTCTGTCGTTAGTTAAGTAACCTAACGGGTAATGACGGGGCCCCGTAGCGAATGCGGATGGCAAAAGCGTACGTCATATTTTCGTCGTTTTCTGCAATGGTAGGATTAAATGATGGGACGCATTAAATTAATGCAAGAAAATAAACCACAGTTAAAGTCATTGGAACAATTTCAAAACCGCTCGGTTTCTTTTCAAAAACAACTTTTAAACGCGGAGCTTGAACCACTCCTTTTAAAAGTTATCTCGTTCCATCGATTATATCAAGATCACTACGTTCACGGTTTCGCCAAAACCATTCGTAGTCCTCCGTCATTTCATATGGATAGTCAATAGTATTCAAGCTGTGTTTGTTGGCCAAAGTCAAGGCACAGTGATTGGTAGCTATTGGATATTCATATGCAGCAAAGATAGATGCGTTGGTTTAGGACAGTCGTGCTGCCTTGTTGGCCAAAGTCAAGGGTAGGTACGAGTGGGTTCAAATTAACCTAGAGAATGATGGGTAGAACTTGACATGTGACTTATGATTTGTTGGCCAAAGTCAAGGTCATAAGAGCATGGGGCAAAAATCTACATCGGGAGTTTCTAAAGAAACTGAAACATGCTAGCGCTGCATACCATTTGGAGTGTGATGATTCTGGTAGGATTCCTTCAGTTTTGTCACATGATGATATTTGGATCCCGATCCTACTGTGAGTATATGCTACTCCTCGGGAAATTTCTCACTTAACGATTAATGCTATAAACCAAGTAGGTGTCTAGAAAGGTGTTAGCGAGGATACGCCCCCAGGGAAAGGAGGTTCTTTAATTAAGGAACTTCACGAAAGCGTTGGAAAACCTCCCTCGAAGTACCAACACTGGCCTGGCTAAACGGTTAAGCAAGTATTGTACGGTGAGATTGATCCCGACTAATTCTTCCTTTTTGGTTTTAGGAAGGATTCGAGAAACAGTTGGAGCCATCCTGTTTAGACAAACTAAAAACCACTCTAAACTTACAAGAGCATCATGCTAAAGTGTTTCTTCTCTCTCTCCAAATTGCAGCGACCGATCGTCATGACCGGACTTAAGCTACTACTAGATAAAAATATACTGACAGGGCCAAACTACAAAGATTGGTTCAGGAATGTCAAAATGGCAATCACTTACGACAAGTTGAGGTATCTCCTTACCACTAAAGCTCCCCCTGTCCCAGGTCCCACCTCCAGCGTCGCGGATATAGAAATCCGTAAGACCTGGGAGATCGACTGCACGAAGGCCAAGTGCCTCGTGCTTGCCTTTATGGACAGTGAACATCAGAGGAAGCACGAGAATATGGACCTAGAATCCATATTTCTCCATACTAAGGAACTATATGGAGAGCAATCCCGTATTGCCAGATACGAAGTCCCAAAAAAGTTGTTTTCGGCGAGATTGGCCGTCGGATCATCGGTAGCGGAACATGTGCTTAAGATGATTAGCTTTATTGAAGAGCTCGCGGACCTTGGGACCATGTTAGAGAATGAGCTCTACATTGACATGATTCTCCAGTCCCTTCCTTCCACTTACGCCCAGTTTATCCTGAACTTCAACATGCAAGGAAAGGAAGTTGAACTTTCCGAACTCCTGAACATGTTGAGGAGTGCAGAGGGCACCCTACAGAAAGGTAGGGAAACATCCACTTTGTTTGTTGGAGGACCTTTCTCTTCTAGGTCCAAGGCGAAAGCCAAGGGAAAGAAGAAGAAAACCCCCACCAAACCAAGGGGCGGTGTTAGTAAAGTGGAAACGAAGAGAAAAGCAAAGGCAACAAAGATTTTATTTACCTAAAAAGTGGGTAAAGTTTTTCTCATTTTTCAATTTTCTGGCTTAGTGTGAGATAGTGATAGGCATATTCTATTTCATCTGAGCGGGACAGCTTGTGGGAAAGGAAGAGTGCTTCTATTGTCATAAGAAAGGACACTGGAAAAAGGATTGCACGGCTTGGAAGGCCAAGAACCAGGACCCGAAGCAAGTTGCGGCTTCGGTTTCAGGTGTGTATGTTATTGAAAACTGTCTATCAATAAACTCTACTTCCTGGGTATTGGATACCGGATCAGGATCTCATATCTGTAATTCTTTGCAGGCACTGAGAAAGCGTAGGGTTTTGAAGGCAGGTGATATGACCCTCAGAGTTGCAAACGGAGCTGGCATGGATGTTGAGTCCGTGGGGGACTATCACTTGGGATTGTCAGATGGACATGTTTTGGTTTTACGGGATTGTTATTTTGTAACCAGTGCGACTTGCAATATCATATCTGTATCTTTAATGTCTAAAGAAGGTTATGATTTTGCATTTGTAAGCAATGTTGTAAACATTCACCTTAATCAAGTTCTGATTGGGTCAGGTACATTAAGCAATGGTATATACGTATTAAACCAACCACAGATTTTCAATGTCCAGAATACACACAAAAGAAAGTCCCCAGAAATAAATCATGCTTTCTTATGGCATTATAGACTGGGTCACATCAATGAGAGAAGGTTGACGAAGTTACATACAGAAGGATATTTAGATCCGTTCAAATATCAATCATATGCAATTTGTCAATCCTGTCTCAAAGGAAAGATGACAAAGACTCCGTTCACTAAACAGGGAGTAAGAGCGAGCGAGCTCTTAGGGCTCATACACAGCGATGTGTGCTGTCCAATGTCTACACATGCGCGAAGCGGTTATTCTTACTTCATTACTTTTACGGATGACTTTTCAAGGTACGGATATGTCTTCTTAATGAAACATAAATCTGAAGCCTTTAGAAAATTCCAGAAATACAAGAATGTAGTAGAAAAACAAACAGGCAAAAGTATCAAGACACTGAGATCTGATCGAGGTGGTAAATACTTGAGTGCCAAGTTTCTGGATTACCTAAAAGAGAATGGAATTCTCTCTCAGCTTACTCCACCATACTCTCCGCAACATAACAGTGTATCGGAGAGACGGAACCGAACCCTATTGGATATAGTACGTTCCATGATGAGTAACGCTGAGTTGCCGCGATCATTCTGGGGATATGCACTAGAATCAGCTGCATACCTTTTGAAACGAGTTCCAACTAAGACAGTGCCTACCACACCATATCAGATGTGGAGTGGGAAGAAACCCTATCTTAAGCACATTAAGACATGGGGATGTCCAGCTTTTGTCAAAAAGCAGCATGCGGACAAACTCGAGGCACGCTCAGTACAGTGCAAGTTTGTGGGATATCCAAAGAACTACAAGGGATATTTCTTCTATTGTGAAGAGGAACAAAAGGTTTTTGTTTCTCGTCATGCCTGCTTCTTGGAAACTGAATTTTTGGAAAATCAGATAAGTGGGAGCGCAATAGAACTGGAAGAAATTCCAGAACCACAAACAATTACTGAAAGCTTAGTAGAACCAGAGGGTTCGAAAGAACAGGACATTCCTGTGCCGCTCCGCAGGAGTAGTAGGCAGTCTCATCCGCCCGAGAGATACTACGGTTTTCTCATAGACGGGGATAGAGAGGATTGCATCATTGATAATGATAAGCCGACTAGCTTCCAGCAGGCCATTGAGAGCGTTGACTCGGTAAAATGGCTAGATGCAATGCGGACCGAAATGGAGTCCATGTACACCAACAAATATGGACTTTGGACGTTGCTCCGGATGGGGTAAAACCCGTAGGATGCAAGTGGATCTTCAAGAGGAAGATTGGTGTAGATGGACAGGTTGAGACCTATAAGGCTAGACTTGTTGCAAAGGGTTTTCGTCAAAGACCTGGTTTGGACTATGACGAAACCTTTTCTCCAGTGGCTATGCTGAAATCCATTTGGATCCTTCTTGCCATTGATGCCTTCCACGATTATGAGATTTGGCAGATGGACGTAAAGACCGCTTTTCTAAATGGAAATTTAGAGGAGTGTGTCTATATGGACCAGCCAGAGGGTTTCATTCAGAGTGGGAGCAGCGGCAAGGTGTGCAAGTTGCTTAAGTCCATTTATGGACTAAAGCAGGTATCGCGGAGTTAGAACATCTATTTTGATGAGACGGTCAAAGATTTTGGCTTTATCAAAAATCCAGATGAACCATGCATCTATAGTAAAATTGTAGCACGAACTGTCGTATTCCTCGTTCTATACGTGGATGACATTCTCTTGATAAGAAATGATATTCCTATGCTACAATCTGTCAAAGGGTTCTTGTTACACAGGTTCTCCATGAAAGACCTGGGTGATACCTCTTACATTCTGGGGATCCGGATCCAAGAGGATATTAGGACTTTCACAGTCTAGGTACATCGACACCATACTGAAAAGATTCAGTATAGAAGATTCCAAGCGCGGTAATATACCGGCTTGTCACGGGATCACCCTCTCCAAAGAGATGTCTTCCAAGACTGATTTGGAAAGGGATCGCATGTCTATTATACCCTACGCTTCTGCGATAGGCTCTATAATGTATGCGATGTTGTGTACCAGACCAGATGTAGCTTATGCACTGAGTGTGGTAAGCCGGTATCAGTCAAACCCTGGGGAGAAGCACTGGATAGCGGTAAAAAACATTCTGAAGTACCTGAGAAGGACTAAGGACATGTTCTTGGGTTACGGCGGAAAAGACCTCCAGATGGAGGCCTTTGCTGACTCCAGCGTCCAGAGTGATAAGGATGACTCCAAGTCCATGTCGGGTTATGTC